>JASSKH010000005.1:15299785-16586783 GCA_031763025.1 Macrocystis pyrifera
GGAGTGGATGACGGTGTTGGACTTCGCTCAAGGGTTTGGAGCGGTGCAACTGGCCTCCGGCATACCGACGTCCAGCAACAAGAAGGGCGTGTTCTACCACAACGACTCGCTCGGGTCGGAAGAGCGGCGGTACTACTCGATTTACGTGGGCGATGCGAGCAAGGACTTGTCGGTGACACTGGCGTGGTATGACCCTCCCGCGACGGTCTCTTCCTACAACGTGAGTTTGTTCTTCCTTTTTGTGTCTCTTGCTCTGTGGGCTTTTGTTGCTTTTCCTTTTTTTTTGTTATTGTTAGTATCGTTCCTTCTTGTTCTTGCTGGCGTTGGGACTTTTGTTCTTGTTGGATGTTTGTTGAGCACCTTGTTTCTTGTTTCGGGTCCCTTTTTTTTTGTTCACTTGTCGATTTTGTTCTCTCTTCTCGTTCTTGTTGTCCATGTTCTCGTCGGTCCTTCTTCTCGTTGGTCTTTGTTCCTAGCGTGTATTTTTCTCTTGTTCTTGTTGGTCTTGTTCTCCGAGACTAGGGGGGGAACACTTGGTCGTGTTTTCGTCGGTGGCGAGGCTGGCGTGGTGCAATCCCCCGTCGACGGGCTGTGTTTGTACAGTGTCACTTTGTGTTTGTGTTTGTGTTGATGTTGTTGTTGTTGTTGACCCCTCTCGGATTGCACTCGTTGTGCGAGGACAAAAACTCTAGAAACAAGAGTCACGTTTAGGTACCGGTTACATGCACAGTGCAGAGGACTAAAACGGCCATAAGGGGTACTGCGGCGTTTCGCTGGCGGCGATGCCCGTGCCCGCCCTCAATTGGTTTCTGAGGGTATATTCAACCGCGCGATTCTCGACAGACCCCCCCCCCCCCCCCCCCCCCCCCTCTCTCCTCTCCCTTCACCCAACTTGCCCGCGCAGCAAACCCACCCTTGTACATATCCCTCGAGAACCTCGAACCCCGTTTTTCGTGAGTAATACCGATTCGCCGTTTTTTTCGTTTTTGCTTTGCTGCGGCAGCTCCTCCACGACCTCGATGTGTTCGTGATGTCGGTGGACACGGGGCACTACTTCCGCTCCAACTCCCACGACACGATGCAGGGCCTCTGCGGGGAGGAGGAAGAATGTGCGCAGAAGTACGAGTTCTCCTTCAACAACAGTCTGGCCGACTACATCAACTCCGTGGAGAGGGTGGCGGTCCCGAGCTCCGACCTCGAGGAGGGGTACTACGTCGTCGGCGTTCAGGCTCACACGCTCACGGAGTCGGACGCGCAGGCGTTCGGTGTAGCCGCCGCGGGGGGCGGGCTCGTGCTGAACGGCATGGCGAACACTTGGGGCGAGCTTGGGTTTGCGACGGAAACAGGCGATGGTGACGGGGAGGGGGAAGGCCATGAGCCCAACCCCGAAGAAGAAACACAATCGCTGTGGGACCCACCCCCGCTTCGGCCTCCGCGGCCCCCACCTCCATGCCGTCACCCTTCGTCGCCGACGGGAACATCATCCTGGCTCCTCCCGGAACCCCCGTCCCGACCGAGGACCCCACCGGGGGAGAGGAGGCGGCAGTTATCAGCAGCGACGGCCACGATGATGAAGGCGGTGGAGCGGAAGGAGAGGATGCGGCTGGAGATGGCACGCCTGCGGGCAGTAGCGACAGCGACAGCGGCAATGGCACGACGCCGGCGGCCGCGGGGTACGACGTGGTAGGCGGCGGAACCGAGGGTGAAGATGGTTCGGACTCGGCCGGGACCGGCGTCGGTGACAGCGGCAACGGCGGCGGTATCGAGGGAGTTACGGCCGGCGCCGGGGGTGGCAGCGGGCTGGCGACCGAGTCAAAGGTGGCCGTCGGTTTGTCGGCTGTGGCGGCCCGCGGTGTTGATCGGGGTCGGGGTTTGCCTCGCTCTTCGGCGGCGCAAGGTTCGCGGAGCGGCAGGAGGAGGAGGAGGTGATGAGGCTGGGCTGTTTTGGGGAGGGGGGGCGCGATCGAGCTCATCGATGAGGGTTGTGCACGCCGTGAACGATGAGAGTAAGCACAGCGAGGGCCATGGCGGTGTCGATGATGGTGTGGACGGTGGTGGTGGCGGTGGTGATGAGGGCAGGGGTGGGGGGGGTAGGGACGCGCCCTCGTCTCCCGCTGAACACCCCCACCTTCCGGGTTACGCGACGGCGGTAGCAACGGCGGCTCGCGAGGAAGGCGGCGCCGGTAGCGGTAGCGGTGGTGGAGTGGTAGCGGGGGGAGGAGTCGAGCTTAGCCCCACAAACGATGACTGCGAAGCATCGGGTTTTTACGCAGCAGTTGACCCCGAGGCCGTCTCCAAACTTGTGGGGTGGGGCATCAGCTGCGATTTCGCTAGGGTCGCACTGCGCCGGACGGGCAACGATATCCCCGCAGCTCTCAGGCTGGTAGCGGAGGGGAGCATGGACGCCCACCTGGCGAAGGACCAGGAGGAAATAGCGCTTGAGGCGGTGGCGGAGGCTGCAGTGGAGGCGGACGCGGCGGCTGCTACTGCTGCTGCTCCTCCTACGACGGCTGCTGCTGCTACTGCTGCGCCGATTGCGGGTGGAAACGTCGCGGGACAATGAAATTACTGCAGATAGAAACGGGCCGGGCGGATACCAAAACGAGTACTGCGGATGGATGTATTCCGGCCGGTACGCAACAGGGCTGCTCAAAGGGCTACTAGATGAAACGGAGGCGGTAAATGGATAGGGGGGGGGGGGGGGGGGGGGGGGGGGGGGGGGAGGACCATTGAAAAATGGAGGGATTATCGGGGGGGAGGGGGGGGGGGGGGGGGGGGGGGGGGGGGGGGGGGGGGGGGGGGGGGGGGGGGGGGGGGGGGGGGGGGGGGGGGGGGGGGGGGGGGGGGGGGGGGGGGGGGGGGGGGGGGGGGGGGGGGGGGGGGGGGGGGGGGGGGGGGGGGGGGGGGGGGGGGGGGGGGGGGGGGGGGGGGGGGGGGGGGGGGGGGGGGGGGGGGAGGGGGGCTTAGATGAAACGAGACGGGAGGTAGATAGGAGGGGGGGGGGGGAGACCTTGAAAAATGGGGGTTTTTTCAAGGGGGGGGGGGGGGGGGGGGGGGGGGGGGGGGGGGGCTAGATGAAACCGGAGGCGGTGGGAGGATAGGAGAGACGAAAGGAGCGAGTAGGGCGAAACCTTGAAACATGGAGAGGTTTGCACCGTTTGCAAAAGGCATTGCGGGAGCGGGAGGTGGGGGCGGGGCGGGGGGAGACGCTTCTCGCTCGAGTTGGCGGAATCGCCTTTTTTGGTCGATCTTGGAGGGGGGGGTGTGCCAGCTGTTTGCCCTTTGCGTTAGTGCAACTTTCCCAGTTTTTTGTTCGGGGGAAAAAACGACACTGCTGTGCGATGGAGGACTCGGTTGAGTGGTCTGGTAGGAAGATGAGGTGGGGAGAGAGGGGGGCGGAGGTTATAAATTTGATTTACCGAGCCCTGTCGTGATAGCTTGTTAGTATTTCTCACGAGAAAAAAGAAAGGGAAATATCGTCGCGCAATCAAAGTCTTATCTACAGCAGTCCACGCAAAGAGGGTCTATCCACATAGACAGCGGATAAAAAAACTGTTATTGGGGGGGGGGGGGGGGGGGGGGGGGGGGGGGGGGAGGGGGGGGGGGGGGGGGGGGGGGGGGGGGGGGGGGGGGGGGGGTGTGCGGAACATACATAATGACGCGACGTAGACCTATAGGAAAAAACGACTATTTTCTGCTTCGGACGCCTAAAATAGGTTTCGTTTCAGTGAGGCGTTGCTGCTGCTGCTAGGGGCGGGAGCGCGTATCAGTTTCAGTTATAGGTTGCTGGTGGTGGCTTGTTTTCCACTCGCTGGTTTTTGTAGTATATGGTGGTTGGTGGGGGGGGGGGGGGGGGGGGGGGGGGGAGCATGGAGAGGAGTAACATTAGCGCGGTACGTATTATACATGCCCGCGAGCTGCGATTGTTCTTGAGTTTTTTTTGCTCGCTCGAGAGCGCTCTTATTTGGAGACCGGCCACGTTGTCCCTCGTTTCATCCCGAAGCCTTGCTGCAAGGGTTTCCACTGAGTGAATGGAACCCGCGCCGGAATGCGGGGTGCGGGGTTGGGGTTTAAGCTTTTGGGGGGGGGCGTCTTGTCCGCGGGAATTATTTGTTCCGGAGACTTGACGGTCAATTCGGCTCAGCTCGGGTCGTGTTTTTTTTTTTTTTTTTTTTTTGTGATGTGCCTGCCGGCGATGTTCTTCGCCTCTCAATCTGTAAAATGCTGTCTCTTTTGTTTTTGTTCCCCTTGTGCTCCCCGATATGTGTGGCATTTTTTTTGTTTTTCCTTTCATTTTTGTAGCTCTCGTGTCCTCCCCTTCAGGTTGGACTCGGTCTCCGTGTCGAAAAAATCAGTGCGTACATTATTGAAGGAATGAGAAACGTCAAGTGTGTTTTGTTTTTTTGTTTTTCCTTCCTTTTGGTTCTCTCTCTTTTCTGTCGCCGCACAGAGGGACAGAGAGTGCTGTTGACTTTTCCTTGTTTTCTTTATGGTGCGCTGAGCGTTCGTGCGTGCATACGTGGCGTCCAATTTTCCGCGCAATTCTTACCTTAACTTACCTGTGTCCTTCGACTTGGCTTGTTTTTCGAAATTTTCGTTGTTTTTCGATAATTTTCCCCCAACTTTTTTCCCAAGTTTTTTACGTATCGGGGTCTGTGTGATTTTTTTATTTTTTTTTTTTGTGTTTTTTTTGGTTTTCGAGATTTTGTTTCTCACAATGAAAACTAGAAAATGCGGCAGCTGTGAGTTCTCTCCCGGCAATAAAGTAATACAAATAATAGGGCGATACCCACAAGCTTTTCGATGTTTTCTGGCTAGGTTTTCGGTGTGTTCGGCGTTTCTGCTGTCGGGGGGGCGGCGTCGTCAAGTAGCCGTGCGGATCGCGGCACTCCCCAAATATTTCGTGATTTCCCACTGCTCTCTCTGGAAGAAAATGCAGCGGGTTTTACCCAGTCTATGATACGTTCCTGCCCCTCCTCTATAATAGATAAAACCCCACGACCCAGATTTTTTAAGCATTCAAGAACGCCTTTTAGGTTTTTGCCTTTTAATCCTGAAACGTTTTTTTTTCTTCCTTTTTTTTTTTTTTTTTTTTTTTTTTTTTTTCAAGCGTCTTTTTCAGCCCCACCGCTGTTGTGTGATAGGCGTTATTGTCGGAGCGGGGAGGGGGAGAAGGGATTCTTGGGGGTGATTGACGGAAGAACCTCGTTCAGGCTATGAATGCAAAAAATGAAATACAAGGGGAAAAAACAAAGGATGGGAGGAGGGGGGGTGTACTCAATATCATGGGAGAGTGCACAAGCAGAGACACACCGATGGTGTATGAGTGATCGATGGTGAAAATGATGGGAACGTGCGGTGGGATCGTTTTTGTTTTTGTTTTTTTTGTCACCGAGGATAGCAGAGAGAGTCGAGAGTGAGTTTGGTTTCTAGAGCCACAGTGTGTGTGTGATTGTGATTGTGCGTGCGTTCATGCATGCACGATATGATAGGCCCGTGCGTGCATGCATGTGTGTGTGCCATGCTTCCCTACTACTTGTAGCTGCTGCTGCTGCTTGCTGCTGCTGCTGCTGCTGCTGCTTGCTGCTGCTGCTGCTGCTGCTGCTTGCTGCTGCTGCTGCTGCTGCTGCTGCTGCTGCTGCTGCTGCTGCTACTGCTTTTTGCCGCCGCAAGAGCCTCGCAAGCCTTCCAAGGTGGTTTTAGTCTGATATTTTCGAACTACAGTATATACTCTAGGGGTACCCGAGTACATATCTGGGCGGGGTACCCGGGTACATACCCGGGGGAAGGTACCTGGGTACGTACAAGGGAGAGGGTACCTGGGTACATACAAGGGGGAGGGTACCTGGGTACATACAAGCGGGAGGGTACCTGGGTACATACTCGGCGGGTACCCGAGTACGACCTGGTAGCCGGGAAAGGTACCCGGGTACATACCCGGGAGAGGGGCATCTGAGTACATACCCGGGTACGACCAAAACAGCAAAGCTCTCGATACCCGGGTATACACCCCAGAGTACATAACCTCCTAGCTACACCGTTGCAAAAGGCTTTGCCTGACTGGAGTAGAAGACCGGAAAGAGGGGGAGGCGGAGGCATATTAACACACTGGATACTAGATGCTGGTGGTCACGGTGTGTATGGTGTGGGTTTTGATACCTGTTGTTCAGCTCGTCTTGCCGACGAAGGGGCTATATCCGAGGAGGGAAAATGAAGCATGCGACGTGCATGCCTTACTTGTGTGCCGTTGCGATGGGAGGAGGAGGGGCTATTCGCGTGAATGTGGCTGGCGGGGGCGGTGAATTGACGGTGGGGGAAGGGAAGGCCTCGGGTGGAACATGAACCGTGCGGCGTGCATTCTGTGCTGGCAGCTGCGATTGGAGGAGGATTGGAGGAGGAGGCGTTGAGGTGGGGACGGTGGGAGAAAGTTTCATTACATTTTTTTCTTGGGGGGCGGGGGGCGCGGGGGCGGAAGGGGCACGCCATGTATTGTGCGAATGTGAGCGATCTCTCTCAGCGAGCAACTGTTAATAGCTGCTGCTGGAGTGCTGAGTTGTGATTTGCTCTGAAAGAGACCATGAGGGTGGGCGGGTTTCGAGACCGCTTTGAGCAGACGAGAGTAAGAACGAGATGATGGCGGCGGGGGTGATTCGGCCGAAAATGGTATATTCTACGGCCTGCGGGACCCGTACGTGCGTAAAGTGATTGTGTCGGTGGATATCACGCGAACCGGCACGTTTTCCTCCGCGTTCAGGAGCAAAACGCTGCACGAGTGTATGGCAAGCGAGTACCGGTACGCTGGAGCTGTGCGGAGTACGCAGTTTTCTTCGGAGTACGTCCTAATATGATGAAAGAGCGCCACGCGGCTCTTATCCGGAGGGAAATGAGCTCTCGTCCATCCTCTGCGCCATCCGCCGTGATTAGATGGAGAGTTGATCGATGGTGGCGGTATGTGTGTGTGTGGGTGTGTGGGGCGGCGGGGGGGGGGGGGGGGGGGGGGGGGGGGGGGGGGGGGGGGGGGGGGGGGGGGGGGATGGGGGGGGGGGGGGGGAAATCATTATACGGGGAAGGGTGGGGGGGGGGGATCAACAGTGGATTCAACTATAAATACTAGTTGCGCTATTGCTGTCGTTGTTGCAGTCGCAACACCATGATCAGCATCGCCTTATTGGTGCAGGGAGTAGCGGTGCACCTAGCCGTGGGTACAAGCACTACGACCGCTACACTGCTCTACTATGCGTGTGTATTTGGCGCATCGTCCCTGAACATACACTCGAACCAACGCGGCGGCTATTTGTCGTCGTCGTAGAAAGGCCGCATACCGGTACCAGGTACCATCACAGGAGAGCGGGGTGCGTAGTTTTATGCCGTTTCGCCGTGGTTGCCGATGATGAAAAGTTGATGGTGAGTGCTTGTCGGAGAGAATACTTTGTAAAGGTTAGATTATTGGGTTTGATTGATTGATTGATTGGTTGATCGATTGAATGACTGATTGATTGGTTGATCTTGGTACGATAGATTTGGTTGAACGATTGTTTGTCCTGAATTCCACTCGGCGAGAAGCTGGCGCTGACTCTCTGTGACACGATCCGTTTGATTGATTGATGGCGGACGGTTTGGGCTTGTTGCTCGCACGATTCCGCAGTGTCGACGAGAAGGCAAAAAAAAAAGCAGACTAAAGCAGAGGAGGAAGAAAAACAGGAGGGGGAGGAGAGGGCGGGAAGAGAGAACAAGAAGCAGCAGGAGGAGGAGGGACGGTTGCTAAGGAAAAAAAAAAAAAGAAAGGGGTATAGCCCCTTTGTTTGGCTTGCTGGGAGTGCGGCGACGGCGGCGAGTCCATTTATCCATCTGAGGGTTGGGACTGACTGCTTGCTGCCTGCTGACTAGATAGTGATTTCGATAATGCCTTGTACCTACCGCGTATTTTTATTGGTACGACGCGTGGAGTTTTTTTTTGCTTCGTGATAGTAAGTGGTGGCGGTGCGGGGGAGAGAGGGTGGGTGGGTAAGCTGCTGCTTTTTGTTTGTCATGCGCGGTGCTCTTTCTCTCTTGTTCCCTCTCTCTTGTGGGTACGCAGGCGGCGTATCGCCAGCCAACAGGAGGAGGAGGGAGCTAGACGATAAGTGATTTGCATCAAGTAACAACAATAAGAAGAATGAATGAACGGAAATTTCGTGAATCATCTCACAGCGAACGATAGGTGTGGACCATCGTCTCACGACAGTAATGGCCAGGAAAAAAAAGAAAAAAATCATGGTGATCATAGATGGTTCAACATCAACCGAGAAGAGAAGTAATTTTTTTTCTGTTGCCTTTGTGGAATTGAAGCACGTCAAGTGAAAAATGTTTACCTGGTTACGTGGTAATTCGGTTTTTTCCAATTTTGTTTTCTTGATTTCCAAGTAATGCCAGAAAATTGGGGGAAAATTATGACATTTAAGCTTTCCAGTTTTTTGTCACCCCTAATAATTTCCACATAAATTACCCTTTTTGAAAAAATATTTGGAAATTCAAGAAGAAAATGAGAGGAAAAAATCGACAGACCTTGTGTGGTGCTACAAGCACGGCCCTTCAATCGACCTAACAAAGGGCGGGAAGAAAAACTAAAAAGCGGTCGTGTCAACCGTCTACCGCATTGACCGTTGAGTTCACACAAGAGTGCGATCGGTTTTCGCCGGTAGGAGGGTGCGTGGGCTGATTGCTGATGGACTGTGGAGACGTGTACAAGCGCTAGAGTCGAACATTATTTTTTTTTTTCGGGCGGCTCTAGACCAGTAGATCTTATTACCGAAAACACCGTAAGATTGTTCGATATTTTGGCAAAACCTTAACTTTCCCCCCGTTCTGCAAAAAAATCGAGCGATGAAAATAAAAATGGCGCGCCCCTGCGCAGACTCATTTTAATTCCTCTTTGCGAGGGCGCGTGGATATATAACTCGTAGGTTGCTCAAAAACTATCGCACGCCTGCGCAAACTCAAATGCTCATTGCGGAGTACGTGCGTATTTAACACACGGTAGGGTATATCCTTCACTGCTGCCTGTAGAACTTTTAATAGAGCGCATCGTGGATGACGCCACACGGGACGGCACCCTCCAGTAGTCACGACGAGGCGGCGGGTCCGGAGGCCTGGTCAGAAGAAGCATGGAGGGGATACTTCGTGGACGGCCATGGGCGAACCTCTCCGTCTTTTGCGTCTCGGCCGGCAGGCGGTGTCGGGAGTCCTCGGTTACCTGTGCGGGTCCGTTAAGGTCATTGCGTCGGTGCGTCGGTGAGTTGTGATTGCTGCTCGAATCAAACTTACATAAACTTCTTCTTTGTTTCGTGTTTCTTGTTTCTTGTTCCATCCTGTTCACTGTCTTCGCCCCTGTTTTTCTCCTACTCCTTCCCTATTTACGGGAGACCATAGTAATTAGGACCAAATATTGTTAGTAAAAATAGGGAAATATATAGGTTTTTGTGTTACCGTAGGTCCTATTTACTATGGTCCCCCGTGTTAGTCGCAAACAAAGATCTGGGGTCAAATATTAATAGCAGGCTCTTCTCCCCCCGGCTGTCATCCATACGCAAGTCCGCCTCACAAGCGGTTCTTAGTATTAATAGATGCAGCTCACCCTTCATGCGACTGACTCGCCCCACACCTCACGGCGCTTCGCGCTTGGTTCAAGCAATGTCTGTGCCTGGTCGGTGAAAACCCGACATGCTCTGTCCGGGCGTTGTAGGGATGCGAGGGTCTATGGTCATACGACCACGGCCATGCATGAGATCGAGTACATCTCTTCTATCGAGTACACCCCCCCCCCCCCCCCCCCCCCCCCCCCCACCATAGCTCACGGCTTGTGGGTCGCATCGGAACATCGGTTATAGAGGCGGATGCTCGAAAAAAATATGTAAGGAGAAACTGAAACTTTACCGGGCAATATTGTTTATGACAATGTTGTTCGACGAACGAGATGCAAGGGGCGGGCAACTTTGGTTTTAGGTCGTCGTGAAATTTTCCCCCGTCAAAATCGGCCAGGGTTGTCGCAAAACACGCTCTTTTCTGTCTAGCTGCTACTGCTGCTGCTGCTGCTGCTGCTGCTGCTACTGCTACTACTGCTACTACTGCTATATACTACTACCACGGTATAGATGTCCTGCACGACATCTCATGACGGCCGGGAAGGAAGGATCTAGATCAAATCTACTCTAGATAGAGAGATCATGATCTTTGCTCAACGTCTGCCACTGATGTCGGGAAAGAAATAAAATAAACAGGCTGAGCTTACCCTCCCAGCCGACGTTATCTCCGAGCCACTTCCTCTCTCTCGGCACCTCGGGCGCCGAATTGTTGGGGTTGATCGGTCGGTACGTCAGCCCCAGGAGCTGCTGGTGCGTCGCACGGGCAGGGAACAGGGGCATATTTTTGTCCACCGGCGACCGCCCGGTCAGGATCCCGTCGACCTCCGCCTCCCTCCCCTTGGTGCGGTTGTAGGCCATCTTGGCGTGGCAGAAGCCATACTCGTGGGTCACCCGCTGCCGCCGCCGCCGTTGCGCATCATCGCTAGTCGCCGCTGCTGCTGCTGCAGCTGCTGCTGCTGCTGCTGCTGCTGCTGATGATGATGATGATGATGATGAGGATGGTAACGACGCCTCTCCGTCTGTTGCTCCTCTTCTAGTTTTTTTTTTTCGTTTCGTTGGTGGTGGTGGTGGCGGTGGTGGCGGTTACGTCGTTTAGTCGGCGCACGGTCTCCGGGTAGCACTTTTGCATGTGCAGGACCTTGCGCACCGGATGGTTTTTCTCCAGCTGCGACATCTGAAACGCCGCGTCCTTGTGGTAGCGGTCGTCCCACGCCCGGTTGGTCGCTTTCCTTGGGTGGCAGGAGTAACGTGATCACAGTTAACAGGGCGTGGGAAACGGAAAAAAAAAAAAAAAGATGTGGGCCTTAAAAAAAAAAGGATGATCCGTCTGCATTGGTTGTCCGGGCTGCACCAAAAAGTAAGGGCATCGGAACACTTGTCAGTGTCAATACTATTTTTTGGGGTTTGCCATCCTGGACAAGACGCAGCAAGACGGTGGGCTTCGACACTGATCACTCGTAAACATTCACCTGAAAGATACCGTTGTGCATTGTAGCAACCTATTGACCTGCAGTAGACTGTTGGACAGCAGTAGCCTGCGATATTGGACTACGATAGCTTCAACAACGGCCACTCAGAAACATTCCACGAAGAAACAAAACCAATGGAAACCAAACAAGGAATCCTATAGGGCTGCAGTAGCCTATTGTACTACAGTAGCTTCGACGTTGATCACGCGGAAACATTCCCCGAAATAACAAAGCCAAGGGAAACCAAACAAGGAAACATATTGGCCTACTGCAGTAGATTATTGGACTGCAGTAGCCTATTGGACTACAGCAGCTTCAACGTTGATCACTCAAAAACATTCGACGAAAAGAATAAAATCCAAAAGGGGAAACCAAACCAACACATATTTTCGTGTTTTGAGCGGCCGTGCAAATATAGCGACGACCTAGGTACGGTAAACAAAGCGACGATAAAATTGTATTCTTTCTCACGAGCCTTCTAGGAAGAGCGCAACAACACATCACAAGTACGTACGTAGCGCCCTTTGTTCTGCGCGTGTGTGTGACCGAGGTCGTACATCCTCCTACTGTTCCACTCCGCTTTCGCACCCCACCCTCCCCCCCCCCCGCCCCCCTCCTCCTCCTCCTCCTCCTCCTTCCTCAGCAGCCCAGGCTCTGCTTGGTTTTGGCCGACATGCTGCCTGCAATCGTCACACGCTTCCGACATGTTGCCCTCCCTCAAGTCCCGAAGGGGTTACACAACTCTGGGCGGAAAATATTAGGACCGCTTGGTCTTACTATTTATGTCTAAAGACTCTCTTCTTATATTTTCGTTCGCAACGGTATACACACGTTTTGGACCCCCCCCCGTTTGATGGAGACCAAATCAATTACAACTTTGGTGCTATATTATTGGGCCCGTCTGCGTGCGAGAGGCGTGGGCGCCCAGCAGTTTCGGGTGCACATGATAAACGTCACTACCCGTGCCGTGCGGCCTCTTGCGTTGAAACCCGCACACCCCCGATCACGCAGCGGCCCGTCCCTGCGACCCCGTCACTTTTTCCCGCAAAAAAGCCCCCCCCCCCCCCCCCCCCCCCCCCCCCCCCCCCCCCTCTGAAGCCCCCGCGCGAGGGGTAAAAGCAAACGAATATCGACGAGCGGTGGGAACGCTGAATGGAGTCTGTATGGGCGATAAAAACCAAGGAAAGTGCCCGGAGTAGGGCGGGGGGCAAGAGAGGGGACACACCTGTGATCACAATAGTGTGTGCTATTACGGGGGTCCATAGTTAATAGGACCTGCGGTATACACAAAAACCTATATGTTTTCGATTTTTTACCAACAATATTTGGTCCTGCTTACTATGGCCCTCCTTAGTAGACCATCAAACAATTATCGGTGGCTGGACCAGACCCCCCATGGCAAAAGTGTCCCCGCGGATTTCGGACTAATGAACCCTTTTAGAGCTGCAGTCTCGTTTTGGAGATAAACCACACTAATTCTAAGTACTTTGTCGCCGAAACGGGACTGCGGGATTATTACGGTAAGGGGCCATAGTAAATAGGACCAAATATTGTTGGTAAAAATAGTGAAATATATAGGTTTTTGTGTGTACCGTAGGTCCCATTTACTATGGCCCTCCGTAATATCAATCGTAAAGGGGTCAAGGGCCACTTGCGCACAGAGTACGGGACTACCTTCGTAGAAAAAAATCGGAGCTTCCACTCCCGTGCTCAGCGGGGGGGGGGGGCTCGTTTTCTCCGGCCAAAAATAACGTGGCCGATGCCCCGGCGTAGACAAGACTCGCTGCACCAGCGTCGATGGATGAAACGGGTTCTGCCTTCGACGGGAAGCAGCCTCGTGTTGGCGGAATGAATGAGCGCGCTTTGACGATGGGAGAGAGAAGGCTCCGTTTTGTTTCATGGAAGATAGCGCTGTTTTGCATGCGTGCGTGCGTGCGTAGCTGATCTTCAATACTGCGACTTCCCGTGGGACACTGACCGCTGCGAGCCCTCGCTCGCCACCGAACACCCCCGACACAACGCGCCCCTGCTGAACACCGCCCCGGTCCGCGCTGATAGGCGACAGGAGGGCTTTTCGCGAGTAGAGACAGTTGGCTTGGGCTGAGGATGGGCATGGTTGTGGCGAGGTTATGAGGAGGGGCAGGGGAGGAGCTGTGTGGGATGTGCGGGAGCGGGAGCGTGTGGCGGGTCCGGGAAAACTCCGGGTGAAGTCCTGTGCCGGTTCCCCCAACCCACGCCGTACGTTTGTATAGCATACACGATACATTTAGCGACCGTGATTCGTCAACAACAACAACAACAACAACAACAACAACAACAACAATACGACAACGGCCGTGAGGACCTCGGTGATGACGGCATGATACTGCCCCTGCGACATGAACCACGCCTGTCGGGCTGGTGTGCGCTCTGACGCATCTTCAACCGTCACACGGTCGGGCGGGGGGGGGGGGGGGGGGGAGGTGCAGGCATAGCGACCTACAGCAAAAAATCGACAAACAAAAAAAATCGCAGTCTTTCTTAGCCTCATGTTACGAGGGAACGTAAATCGCATTATTAATCATAGCCAGATTGTGGTTGGCAAAAACAGGGGGACGTGCGTTTGGTGCGTCCATTCTGGGATATATGGTGATTCTGACCCCCCTTGTAGTAAGAAAGAGCGCGCGACACGACAACATGCCATTAGTCTGCGCGCGAGTGTGTCGCGATGTCGTACGTCCTCCCGCTGCTCCACTCCACTCCGGAACCCCCCCCCCCCCCCGCGGGACTAACAGCGTACTGTTTCTTTCTAGATGTGCAGAAAGCCTACGACACAGTATGGAGAAATGGATTGTGGAAAAAACTGTGGGAAGTAGGAATCAGAGGAAAGATGTGGAGAATGATGAAAAAGACGACGGAATGTGCGAGAAGTGCTGTGATGCTGGACGGGGAAACATCGAAGTACGTTGATATTTTACAAGGTGTTGCACAGGGATGTACGTTGTCACCTAACTTATTCAAGGTATATATTAACGACCTGATAGTAGCAGTCGAGGGAGCAACGCAGGGAGTCACGGTAGGGGAAGATACGGTGTCGGGATTGATGTTTGCGGATGACTTCGTGAGGATATCAGAAACACCCGAAGGATTGCAGAAACAAATAGAGAAGGCGCTAGAATACACCAGGAAATGGAGGGTGACGGCGAACGTCAAGAAATGCGCAGTAGTTGTTTGCAACGAAGATAAGGTAAACCGGGTAAATTTCAGGTGGAAGTGGGGAGAAGATGAATTGCCGATCGTAGACCAGTATACATACCTTGGCGTAGAGATCTCAAAAGACTGCTCTTGGGATACACATATAGCAAAAGTAACAGGAAAGGGTAAAGCACAAGTAGGCAAGATGGATGCGATCCTAACAGACTCGCACCTTGACACTAGGATTAAGAGATGTATCTTGATGAATGTGATGGTACCAAAGCTAGAATATGCAGGAGAAGTATGGGAAGGGAACGCGAAACTCGCAAAAACAGTTGGAAACAGTACAAAGGACAGCAGCTAAAAAAATCCTAGGAAGCTAAGTACGACAAGCAATACAGTATTAAGAGCAGAACTGGGAATGCGCCCACTCAAGACAAATAGAGACATGAGAAAGTTGAACTGGCAATATAAAGTAAGGAACATGCCAAAAAAGAGGTTGCCAGCAATAGTTGATAGAGCTATATGGGAGAAAGTAACAAAAGGACGAGCTGGAATAAGGTGGGATGGCGTAGTTGAGAAAGTATGGAAGGATCTAGGGGGAAACCAAGTATAGATGATGTCCGCCGGGAAGTTTGGGAGGTACAAGGCAGAAGTAGAAGAAAGGATAGAAAGAAGGGAAAGGCTAGCGCTAAGAAACAAGGTGGAATCAGAAAAACACTTAAGAGATATACGGGGGATTGAGGGAAGGAATAGGCATGAAAACGTATTTGCATGGCCCAATGGACTTCGCGAAAACGCTGAAACTGCGCTTTCGTGTAGGGGACCTGGACCTGCCAGGAAGAAGAAAGAGGTACACCAGTAGCCGGGAAGAGGAAGTAGACGCACAGATGTGCCCGTGTGGCAAAGCAATAGAGAGTAGAACTCACATAGTAGGAGAATGTGAAATAAACAAGGAGGAACGGGATGTGTTGGAAGAGGAGATGAGGAAAATAGACGAATGTGACATGGAGGAGTTTGATACAATGAATAGCAGCGAGAAAACGATCGCTATCCTAGGGAGATAGATGGTGGCCACAGGAGGCCAAACAGGAAGGGGATACGATTACGTAGCTAATGAAAGTTTCTATGTAATATATGGAAACAACGTAATGAGCACCCAATTGTTGGAGGTGTCTCTATTAGGAGTAGGAACGGTGCTCCGTCTCGAAAGGGATGCGTGGTCAGTGGTCAAATGACTAAGGCAAGCAAAAAATGAGTACGCCCCCCCCCCCCCCCCCCCTCTCCTCGGCAGCCCGGGCTATGCTTCGTGCGGCCGGTGCCCTGCCTCCGCAACCGCCACTTTGTTTTCGACAGTTTTTCCCCCTTCATACTATAATCAAGTTAGTCAAGTCCCAAATGGAGTTGATTGAGTTAACATGAAAACTGACGAGCAGCGGGAACGATGAAAGGAGCCTATTTGCGCGATAAAACTGAAGGCAAGTACCGGGGGGAATTGTTGTAGCGCTATGTAGACCATCAACCATTTTGCCGTAGCTGGCCCAGAACCACAGTAACAGCGTCCCACTGATTTCGGATTTTTTTTTTAAGACCACCTACGCACAGAGGACAGAGCCAGCTTCGTCGACAACCGACCCCCCTCCCCCACCCTCAGCGGGTTCGTTGTCGGGCCAACACGCGTCCGATGCCCATCGAAGATAGCACCCGCTACATCGACCGTTAATACAACGGGCGTCATCTTCTGTGGGCACCAGCCGCGTGCTTGGTCGGAATGAGCTCGTTTGAGGATGGGAGAGGAGGCCCCGCCCTTCACACGAAAGTAGCGCTGTATCCTGTGCGTAGGCGACCTTTAATCCAAAATCCGAGGGACTCTGGTTGGAGGGCTGTTCTCGAGCAGAGACAGTGGCTTGGGCTGAGCATGGGGACGGTTGATTGTGGGGTAGGTGGGAGGGGGGGGGGGGGGAGTACACATTTGTTGCTTGCCTTAGTCATTTGACCATTGACCACGCATCCCTTTCGAGACGGAGCACCGTTCCTACTCCTAATAGAGACACCTCCATTAATTGGGCGCTCATTACGATACGTTGTTTCCATATATTACTTAGAAACTTTTCGCTAATCTTATCCCCTTCCTTTTTGGCCTCCTGCGGCCACCATCTATCTCCTAGGATAGCGATCGTTTTCTCGCTGCTATTTATGGTATCAAACTCCTCCATGTCACATTCGTCTATTTCCCTCATCTCCTCTTCCAACACATCCCGTTCCTCCTTGTATATCTCACATTCTCCTATTATTTGAGTTCTACTCTCTATTGCTTTGCCACACGGGCACATCTGTGCGTCTACTTCCTCCTCCTCCCGGCTACTGGTATACCTCTTTCTTCCTCCTGGCAGGTCCAGGTCCCCTACACGAAAGCGCAGTTTCAGCGTTTTCGCGAAGTCCATTGGGCCATGCAAATACGTTCCCATTCCTATTCCTTCCCTCAATCCCCCGTATATCTCTTAAGTGTCTTTCTGATTCCACCTTGTTTCTTAGCGCTAGCCTTTCCCTTCTTTCTATCCTTTCTTCTACTTCTGCCTTGTACCTCCCAAACTTCCCGGCGGACATCATCTATACTTGGTTTCCTCCTATGTCCTTCCATATTTTATCAATTGCGCCATCCCACCTTATTCCAGCTCACCCTTTTGTTACTTTCTCCCATACAGCTCTATCAACTATGGCTGGCAACCTCTTTTTTGGCATGTTCCTTACTTTATATTGCCGATTCAACTTTCTCGTGTCTCTATTTGTCTTGAGTGGGCGCATTCCCAGTTCTGCTCTTAATACTGTGTTACTAGTCGTACTTGAGCATCTTAGGATTTTTTTAGCTGCTGTCATTTGTACTGTTGCCAACTGTTTTACGAGTTTCGCGTTCCTTTCCCATACTTCTCCTGCGTATTCTAGCTTTGGTACCATCACATTCATCAGGATACATCTCTTAATCCTAGTGTCAAGGTTCGAGTCTGTCAGGATATCTTGCCTGCTTGTGCATTTCAAATTTCTCATGTCTCTATTTGTCTTGAGTGGGCGCATTCCCAGTTCTGCTCGTAATATTGTATTACTAAGAATAGTCGTACTTGAGCATCTTAGGATTTTTTTTAGCTGCTGTCATTTGTACTGTTTCCAACTGTTTTACGAGTTTCGCGTTCCCTTCCCATACTTTCTAGCTTTGGTACTATGGCATTCATCAGGATACATCTCTTAATCCTATTGTCAAGGTGCGAGTCTGTTAGGATCGCATCCATCTTGCCTACTTGTGCTTTACCCTTTCCTGTTACTTTTGCTGTATGTGTATCCCAAGAGCAGTCTTTTGAGATCTCTACGCCAAGGTATGTATACTGGTCTACGATCGGCAATTCATCTTCTCCCCACTTCCAACTGAAATTTACCCGGTTTACCTTATCATCGTTACAAACAACTACTGCGCATTTCTTGGGGGGGGGGGGGGGGGGGGGGGGGGGTAGTAGTAGGGAGGAGCTGCTGTCGGCACGACGTTCCGCCTCCGTCGTGGGCTCCGTGTTGGCTCTCGTCATCAGGCTGCGCGCTCGTGAGGAGCGGGGCGCTGTCGTCGTAGGGGGCGTTGTCGAGGTGGGAAGGGGCGGTGTCGCCGGCGATGGCGTGCCCGTCGTGGGGCGGGTGGTTGGGGGTGTCGGCGGAGCGGGTCGAGACGGTTTGGTTCCGCACGTAGCCGCGGCCGGCGTTCCAGTGAAAATACCGTGGCTCGAGTAAACGGGTATGGGCGGCTCCGATGAAACCGGAAGAAACACCCTCGGAGGCGGCGCGGGCCAGAACGAAGGTGATCGACGGGTTACAGTCAGGTGTGAAGAGCCGCCATACACGGTGTGCCTCTAGCGAGACATCCGAGGCCGTCGCGTGGCGTGTACTCTGCATCCAGCGGAGCTTAGCGTCGAGGAAGACCCAGTCATTGGGCTCAAAGCCGAACGTCTGTGCGGGTGCCGGTGCCCAGTGGGTATGGAGGCTGGCAAGGGTTGGGCCGGTAGTGGTGCCTGGGACATTGTGGTCCCAGTTTGGTTTTTAGGAGGCTGGGATGTGGTGGTCCTATACATCGCGGCGGACGTATAGGGTGCCCGTGGTGAGGAGCGAACGGCTGCGATTGGGCCGTGGTGGCCGCGGTCGCAGCTGTAGTCCCATAGGTGGAGTCGAAAGGGTTCGAGGAAGGGGTGGGGGACGGCGGTAACACGAGTAGGAGGTCAGCGCCCTCTTTCGCGAGAAGGAGGAGCTGCTCGTGGTGGGCTTTGAGGGCCGCACGGCGCTCACGGAAGACCGTGGGATCGCCTTGGTAACGCCCCGGGTTGAGAGCCAGGGTGGAGGTTTCCTGTGCGAAGACCTCCGGGTTGATGGTAGGCCCGGCACTGGTCGTGCCTGCTCCCATTGGAGAAGATCCCGGTGTGGTGGAGTGTAGCGTGAAGTCGCTCAGAATGGTTTCGAAGCCAGGGGTGTCGTCGTCGGTAGCGCGAAAGGCCCTTGCGGCATACCTCGCCTCGCGGGGGTTGGTGGCGTCGGGGGAGTGGGCGCCGGGAATGTTGGTGGAGGAAGCTTTCTCGGCCATGTTTAGGCGGGTGGAACGCTTGTACTGGGGCGGGAAAAGGTTTGGTGGAAGATGGAGAGGGCGGGTGGATCCAGGCTTGGATCAGGGTAGGCGGCTACAATACCAACAAACCGATCTAGGAGAGAGAAAGGAGTGACGGTAAGGACGTACGATAGGGGGTGTTGAGGTTGTGCGTGCCACGATTTTAGTGCCCGTCGAAGGATATTTTTATAGTTGAGGGCATCTAACTAGCGCCAGGCGCCTCGCGTTTGATTGACGGTAGTCGCGCCGGGGTCACTCAAGTGATATCAGTTGAACAGAATTGAACTTAACTCCATCTGAAATGCCCAATGTTCGTAATGATAACAGGGCGTGACGCTTACTGAGCGTGGGCAGTGCAAGACCTTTCGTTGGGATACAAATAAGAGTACCCGTAAAGAAAATGTGAAGGTCGAGTCGAGGAAAAAAAAAAAATGCAGCATGCCGACACTATTTAGTAGCTGCACAGAATATCGGGCGATTCCCTAAACGGTGGGCAGCTTGTCGTTCCGTGGCAAAACAGACAGCAACCCGGTACATTTCGGGGCGTCGCGAGGTCCGATACGATGTGATATACGTAGGGTATCGTAGAGGTAGCACAAGTGGGAAACAAAAAATAAATAAATAGACCTCGGTACGTAAAAATGTGGAAAAGGGTATCATTCGGCTCCTGTGGGGAGGTCCAATACTCTAATCCGCCGCGAAAAATTGTATATTATTTTGTTTAATTTGGCGAGCATTTAGTTAATCTCTTTGGAACTGGTCACTGCCCGGGCCACAGTTATTATGTTCCATATATGAGCAGCATGCAGCTGCTGTTTCTGTGGGAAGCTGGACAAACAAGGGATAAACAGATGATATGTTACTCGTTTGTGTAGCCTTTGTAGTACTGCAGTTCTAGGCAGCCTGTACCCTGCATATTTGTAAAAGCGGGTGGGGATGGGATGCGCTGGAAAATAACACTTGTAACAGACTTGGAACAGTGTCTACCCTGCTTTGGCTAAAAAGTGGGGAAGAAAAAACTAGAGAAAACAAAAACAAAAGTCGAAAGCGAAACGGGAAAGGGAGGGAAAACAAACACGATATTCGGACCAGATCAGGTATCCGTACATTCTGTTAATGTAGTACAGCTGGGGGGGGGGGGGGGGGGTAGACGTAAACAGCAGTAGTAGTCAGACAAGGTTGGGCGCCATAAAGCCTCGTTGTATCGTTAACGCTGAAGATCGTGCACGTAGGCAGCTTATACCTTACTTCTGGCGTAAAACTGAGAAATTTAGATGCACACAGGCAGCCGTGGGACAAGGTTCAGCATCATAAAGCTGTGTTATGTCGTTAACGCTGGGAAACGTGCACGTAAAGAGCAGCAGTAAAATAAAATAAAACAAAAAAATGGAAACAATGGCCGTTCTTTGTATCCTATAGGCTGTGGGGGTGGGGCAAAAAAGGTAGCAGAAATCTGGTCAATTTCGGCAACATGCGCCCTGTTTATATAGTAAAGGCTCCGCAGGAGGTGCATCATGCCGCTTGTTCTGTACCTCGTAGGATAGAAGCAGCGTAACGATGGGCCAATCTGAGGAGGGGTGCAGATATGTACGCTGGTCCCAAACGAGCTACGTATAACCACATGAGATTCGCCTACAGATATATCCCTAAAGAGCTACGTGCAACCATATAAGATTCGTCTGCGAGTATATGCGTTCCTATACGATGGATGTGCGACTCCATCACATCGAGACGGGGGGACCGACCCAATTGTTTATCGTTTGGCTACCTAAATATATGGCAGAGAACGAGGGGGGGTTCACGGGAAATTTTGGTACTATGTTCGTAATAGCAGTACTACGTACCATCGGACCACTATTCACTATTTGTACCTCGCTCGTATACCAGTCTCTGTAGGCCAGTATATGGTTTGAAATCCGGTAACCAAAGGGCACGAAAAAAAAACATAATAATATATATATATATGATTCTTCTCGCTATCAGGGGGTCGCAAGTGAGGTCAGTCAATACGTATACGAGTACCATTGCTCGTATCAGGTAAAAATAAATAAATAAATAATAATGGCCCTCTCAAGAACTCGCAGGCGAATATTCCATGCGATGGATACGAGCGGATACAATTCGCAATTATGGTCGAGCCGTTTGTACACTGCATACAGATGCGTATACTAACGATGGCGCAGTAGGTCACACCACCGGCATACATATCACGTACCAAAGAATAAGGTGTCGGTACGTACTGCTGCGTGTTTGTCCTTTCAGTACGACAGCAGCTACTTTGTAGTCGTGGTAAGGGTCAAATTCCATACAACACGGGTATAAACCGGAAGATGCAGACAAAATGTCTGCGGGCAAGAATGTGCCAGTAGTTCCACCTACAGTAGTACTACTTACTACGTGCATTCCCTGTGAAAGGGCGGGCATATCGAGGCGGAGGGGTACAAAGGAAAACGCTGCTTGGTTTGTGCGATGAGCACGAGGTCATTTGGGGGGTCTACAGGTGCATTCAACCACATGGAATCACGTATCGTGGAGGTCATCGACCTCGTCATTCCACGGCGGAGACGGGGTATAGGGGGCGGAAAAACAAACCTCGATCGTCATACTGCTAATAAGAACCAGTACTTATATATCAAGTACTTACTAAGAAAGAACAGAGCTTGTTGTACGTACGTACTTGTACTTGCACGTGCGATTTGACGGTGCCAACTAAGAGGGGAGAAGCGTCAACTCGCCTATACTGGGAGGGGAGAAGCGTCTACTTATGCCACTAGGCAGCTTGTCACGCTCTACACTATAAACGCACTCAGTAACGCAGGTTCGTAAAATAAAAAAAAGAAGAAAAAACGAAAGAAAAGAGAGAGCAAGAAGAACGAAAGAAACGAGAAACAGGGAACATAAAACAAAAATAAATAAAAAAATAAAAAGTTGACTTCAAAACCAGATGCCTCCCGGATAGGGATGGCTCACATGATCGTGAGAAGATCTAGAAGAAGCGCTGCAGTCCCAAGCTTGGCCAGAACATTCGTTGGATGCGACGACGTCAGATGTGAAGCGGAGACCGGTCTAGGGTAGTGGTAAGGGACGCAGGTTGTTCTGGCAGCTGGAAAGCAGTGCTTCGCTTCTTCTGATTTAGATCTTCTTATTGATGGCGAGAGCTGAGGAGGTGCTCTGGTAGAGAAGTGAGAGGTAGGGGGGCGGGACTCGACGCCCAGATATACTCGTCCCACCCCACGCCACAAGCTCTCCTAAATTCCTCTTATCTGATGTACGCCTACAGAACTTTCCTATGGCTACCAATCGTTCTTCTGCTAATATAATAATATCTCACTTGCTTCGTGATCCTATCTGCGTTAAGGAACATTACTCTCATCTAAGGGGTTTTCCGCCCTAGGGAACACTCCTAAGAGAACGTTACTCTCAACTAACGGAATATCCGCCGGGTTAGTCCATTCTTTGGATTATTCTCGTATTCGTGAGACTAGAAGACTGCAACGTATAATCTATATCTATAGCCCATGAATACTCTACTCATATCACATCGGTGTGGCAGTGGGAGAGTGGTGTGGTGATTTTTCGGGAATTTTCCCATTGAAGTTCTGTGCTGCCGGTTCCTTCATTTCTATGTGGAACGATGGATTTTTTTTTTATCGTGTCTTACGGTGGGATGGATGTCTGTCCTCATGAGCGCGTGGTGCGGGACTCCTGAGTGCGTCAAGCAACCCGCAGGAGAAGCAAGCACTGTCAACCTGGGTCAGCCGACTGGTTGCTGCGTAAGCTCCGGTTCCGGAGAGTGTGAAGGTGCTACTTCCTGATGTAGCTGCCGGGGTGCAAGACGGATAGATTACCCAGCCCAGCATGAGCCATAAAACACCCCCCCCCGCCCCCCCCCCCCCCCCCCTCTCTGGGCGACGGAATCTTTGGGACGTAACGGTGCCGTGTACGGCTGTACGTGGACTTACCCGCTTCGTTTTACTACCTGGAGAGCCAGGGAGGCATGCTTGTTTTGGGACAAATGCGCCAGTGTTGAAAAAAAAAAAAAAAACGTTCGAAGTGAGCGCGCGTCCCTAAAACCGTATATTTCTGGTCCCCAGGTATTGAAACGAAGCGGGTAGGTCCACGTACGACCGTATAGGGTATCGCTATATGCGTTCCAAAGACCACGCCGTTCAGATGGGGGGGGGGGAGAGTGGTGCAAGCAGGTGGGTAATTTGATCGATATTTTACCCGGCGTAGCTCAGTAGGTTTTTCATATCACCTTCACCTTATTGTTCAGCCCTCCGTGCCATGTGGCTTTCCCTAGGGGCTGGTAGTCGTTCGTTTTTTTACCGCGGCAGCTCAACACGTACGGCAGTAACACTTTCACGTTTGGCGTTGTCGGCAGGACACTATTACGGGGGACCATAGTAAACAGGACCCAATATTGTTAGTAAAAATAGGTAAATGTATAGGTTTTTATGTATACCGTAGGTCCTATTAACTATGGTCCCCGGTAGTACGGGTTCGAATATCACTTTGGTCGTTTTCATACATAGAAGCGCTTTGCTCGTGCGTCCCAAAAAAAAGTACGCCTCCCTGGTTCCCCAGGCATTGAAACAAATCGGGTGGGTCCACGTACGTACGGCCGTCTATACGGTACCGTTACGTCCCAAAAAAATCCCGCCGTTTAAGAAGGGGGGGGGGGGGAGGGTGTTATATGGGACACCCCAAGCTCGGTTAAAATTTTGCTCTTTTTAACCCGGTAGCCCCATGAGGTCCAGTAGTACCACAGCTGCAACACCTTCACAAGAGCGTATCCTAAGAGATTGGTGCTCAAGGTCAGTGTTGATTATTGGTCTTGCCCAAGAAGACAGAATCAGAAGAAGGCGGAGGAGGAGGAGGAGGAGTGTGTAGCAGGTCTCGTGGAGACGAGGAGCGTGAGACGGGGGCGTGCGCGTTGCGCGGTCGATCGATCACAGAGCTCAAGACCCCCAGAATGTAATGCGAGAATGCGACACACTACGTGCTACAGTACGACGGTACGGTAGTAAAGCTGGAACAAGAAACTTCGGGTGACCTTGAACCGGGATTTTGGGGTTCCGCGTGGCGCTTGCCCCCCCATCCGCACATGTATACGACGAAATACGAAATCGTCCACCGCGTATCTTACTACTTCTGTAAGTCGGCAGAACTGCAACATTCGATAAAAATCGACGAGCACTAGGAATGCTGAACCCTATGCGCGATCGAAATGAAGGCACGTACAGGGGGGGAGAAGAGACGACACCTGTGACCACACGGTTTGTCCAGAAGATCGCTGAGGGTAAAACCTCCTGCGATTTATGCTGGAAAGTAGAAGTGATGATTTTATAAGAAACTAAAAAAGCACGTCAGCTGTGAGTTTAACCGATCGGTCGACACTCAACTTGGCAAGCAGCGTGATAACCGTTCGCGCGTTCTCCACTATTTCCCCTGCGATTGACTACTGGCCGGGGACTCCCCTGGATGCCACCAGGGTCGACGGACGGTAGTACTTACTGGCTCGATTTCCAAATGATGTCGGCAGTGATGATTGAGGGGGAAAAAAAAACGCTTGCATAACCGTAACCCGTACCGTTTTGTGGTGTTTTGGCCTATTAATACTGTACTGGCTACGAGGTACTCGTACAGGTACTCGTACAGTACGAGGTACTCGTACAGGCAACTTTGTTAACTCGGTTGGCTATTGCTGCGAAAGGGTGGTAGCTACGATCCCCTTACACAGCAGTACATGCTTAAAACAAATTTAGTTGTTTTCATCTCGAAAAACATTTTTTTTTCTACGTCTCCCTCGAGACCCTGAGACTCACTCCCAAAATACACTCCGTCCGGCCCAAACGTACAGATATGATCTCAACTGCTACTTTACATTCGTGGATTCGTGAGGACGTAGCAGGCTGGGAGGCTCGTCCGCACCTTTGCAGGGTGGTACAACATATTAATAGCTGTACGACTTGACGGCAAACGGACAAATAGACGAAGGGAAAAAAGCTGTACCAGTACATGAATACCTTTGCTCCGAGCTGGCATCGAAATGGCCGATGACGGAAGCGCTTAGCGCTGATGTGCAGAGCCCATACCCGTTCTTGACGCGAACGCGGTCGATTGGTGTGTCTGGCGCTACAGCCATCCGATGCTTGGCTCGCAAAGTGATCTCTAACCTCGCCCTGGGTGTGTGATGTGTCGATGTGTCGACGTGTCGACTCGTCGACTATCGCGTTTGTTCCCACGCGCGGAGCAATACGTGCCGGTTCGCGTGAAACCCACCAAAGTAATCATGCCGCATTTCCGGTACCGTCACCGCCTTACTGCCGCAGTGCGCTTCGTACGTACAAGCCTTGCGCTGTGAGAAGCAGACGTTGTATACGTATACTTCAGACGCTTAGGCCAAGCTGCGAGTCCGGTTAGCTGAGAAGCAGATATGACGCCTGGTGGCGCGTATCCTCCTGGAGAAAACAGCCAACCCAAAGAGTCGTCGCGTACTTCGTCTCAAGAGTATCCCATCTATGTTCAGCGTGCGAAGGTGAATCCGAATCAGTTGTTGTCCAGCCTAATTGATCCTCGATTTTTGCGAGCAGAGACTCACACGTATATGTGTTCACCTCGTCATTTATAGACAGAGGTACGCACAGCAGTGCTCGTCTATACTCGTATCCAGAAGAATTAAGCTGCGCCCAACCTTGAGCATGTACAGTAACTCTCCCTCGTCCTCCTGTCGGCCTGTATATATCTCGGGACGATACAGCAGTAACATACAGTAGGTCTAAAGTTGAAATTGGACAATAAAAAGTGACAACTACGGCTACTCGTGCGGCCACAGCGTAGTTGGATGATACAATGGTTGGTCTCCGAGTTACTATGGTTGATACACGTACAAGTCGTACGGCACGGGCGCAACATCTTACCCGTACTGCCGTTGTTCGCTCGCGCTGCTCGTAGACGGTTGATAACACGTTGTTCTGGTCGTTATCTCGGGGTCCCAGTTATGTACAAGCAAGGTTCAACGTTTTTGTGGCCCTCGGCCTCTTGCTCATCCCCACCCCCCAAAGCAGAGCTTGGCCCCACCGAGCGTCGTCAGGCTGAACAGCACACACGCAGTTCTCTCTTGGCGAGCGACTTTGGGGGCGTTTTCTTTCCGGTCAGAGGTAGAGGTTGACGCATCCGACAGCGAGGAATGGGACAACCTCGAGGAAGACATGAAGCGCGCCGCCGGCACCGGCCTCGACTCAGCCCCAGAGAAGACCGCCCTAGTGAGTCGCGCCGAGGTGCTCGAGGTCGACCACGTCGAGCTCCAGACGTGTTGCGGCTGCCCGCAGTGCGTCCACGGTGAAGGGAGGGAGGCCGCAGCCGAAGGAGAATCTGTCGCACCGTGCACGTGCACGTGCTTTCGTGGGCGCCGTGGGTTAGGCTGCTGGCGCCCGGTGTATCAGGGACCCCGACGTTGGTGCCAAGTGAGGCTTGAGCGGGGCAGTCCGTTGCACTTCTTCCGCCTGCTGGTGCGGGCGAGACGCCCCCCGCCGGAGAGGCGAGGCTACAGGCGTCCTAAACAGCGGCATTGGCCAGATGCCACAAGTTGGCGCGAGCCGACAACCTCACCGCCCGTTGACGGGTTTAGTTTTGACGCGATGTCTCCGGAGAGGTCTCCACCACGTCGACGACGGCGACGCCCGCGTATGAGACAAGCTGTTGGTGGCACGGATACTCCTACTGCCGATAGCCCTGCTGACCCAGATGAGGCTTTTTTTGTGGGGTGCACAAGTAGCTGTCCCCATCCTGGCGAGGTTGGTGAAGACGGCATTGCCGTTGCTTCGAGGGGGCATGGGGGAACAGGGACGCCAGCGGTGGCAAACGGCCTCACCGACACCCCGGCTCGAGACAAGGCCGTCCAGTGGTTCGCATCTGATTCGGTGTTCGTCGAGAGCTGTCCTCCGCCCGTCGCTCTGCATGGCATAGGCACCGCGCTCGTGCTAACCTGGCCTCCCCTCAAAATATTTTCCGGTTTGGAGCGAGTCGCGTACATCATAGAGCAGTGGTCCCACGAAGCCTCGGCAGTATCATCATCATCCACCGCGTGCGCAACAATTGATCCTGTTGCCGCCGGTGGGAAAGTGAATGGGCGCCGTTCCGAGAGCCATTTCGAGCGCCAGAACCAGACATATCCGCCAGGTCGACGCCGGCGTCAACCATATCATCGACACCACCACTATGTTACACCCCCGAAGCAAGTCGACTCGAAAGAAGTGTTCTCCGTTGGAACGAGGTGCTGGTTCGTGCCCACCTCGCTCGAGACCGGGCGGAGGTACTGGTATCGCCTGAGACTTGTCCACGAAGGCGGGAAAAGCATCGGCGGACCGTGGGCGTCTCATGCGACCTCGCTCGACCCCCCGCGGTGCGTCGACGCCGACGCTCGGGCCCTCGTGCTGTCCCTCCCGCGGGCGATCGACGAGAGGCACGGCGGAGAAGACGTTGGACGGCAAGCAGCACCCGACAGCAACAGTGAGGACGAAGGACTGAAATTACTGTCAGACCTGCAATCGAGCTTGGCTCAGAGCCCACGTTGCCCCGCTGAAGAAGGGGATGGACCGCTGAGGGACAGAGAAACGGGAAGGCTTGTCAGTGTTGCGAACGATCAGCACTTGGCAAGGGACGGGCAGGAGGCAGGCTTGCAGAAGCGCGGGATTAAACCGCCGGTGGTTTGGTACACCTTGGAAGGTCTGGAAACAGACTCGCGATGGGTTGTGCTGTATCAAGGACCTAACGCAAACGTCATAGTAAAGGTGAGATGAAACACATTGCACGCTTCGCCGAATGAGATGCATGCGGTACGAAAAAGGATTTCAACATTTTTCTATTGCGGCTCTGATTCGGAAGGTATCGGGTGCAAGTTCCCGTACAGTAAATTAGCCTCGTGTACTTCCATATTCTTGCTGACCATGGAAGACCTACAGCCATCTTGAGTGTGTATTTGCCGCTCTTTTCTCTTACAGTTCTTCCGACAAGGCTTCATCGTGATGATAGTGCCGTGTGTGATCTCTGTTTCGATGTTTTGCGTTAAACCAGCGCCCATTCAGCGCCCTATCCCCGCCCCACCCCGCCTCGCTCCGCCCCCCGCGTGCCCTTCGAACACGATACCCACAAAAAGGGTCTTCAAGCGAACACTCTCGCCACTTTTAGGGTGGGAGTTAACGTCGACATTCAAGAACTGAAGCGTCAATCTCTAGGCCCACTGGCGTCTCTCGAGCTGGAATCGCCACCATCGCTTCGGAGCGACCCTACCGCTCCCGCCGCCGTCGACGATGTGGAAACCACGACGACCGCGCCAGCTAACGTCTACTTTCGCCGAAGCGGTTCTCCGCCCTCGAACCCGGCTCGACCAGCGCTTCGCTTGAAAACCGCGACGACCCCGACGCCGTTCGCGGCTCCCGGGAGTGGCCTTGCGCAGGAAACGTGGATTCCCACCACTAGCCTGGCCGTATCGCAGATGAAGCGTGAAGGGTTTGCTGTCCACGACGTCACCACTACTGTTGAGGGGGGTCTCTACCCGGAGTGGCAGTCGTTAGGGCGAGTGCAAGGTGACATCGACGAGGAGGAACTGCGAAAGAGCGACGACGATGCCGATGCCGAAGCCTGCAGCGGCAGGGAAGGGAGCGGAAAGCAAGGGTGCCTGGACTATTCAGAGTGCCGCGTGTTTGCCACGGCGCCGAGAGCTCCACGGTTTGCCGCCTTCATCGCTGACGGAGCTCCGCAGGTTAGTCTGTGGGCGTGTGATACGGCTTTGGGTTTTGGTCGGGGGAAGGGTGATGGACGGCTTCGAGTGTTTGGAAGCGGAAGGGGTTCGTTGTGGGTAAGTATGATTGCGCTAACGACCCGAGCTTGTGGCGAAAATGAATATTGCGGGTCGCGTTGCTTTTAAACTTTCCCAGCCAAGGTCGTGCACTTCAAAACGTTGGAGGATCCGTGGTTTAAGGGAACGCTTGAGGAGTGTTTTCGTCAAAGAAAGTAGCAAACAAAAAAAAACACACCGAATTCATGGCCGAAGCAGGTTCTGGCGAAAATTATAGCCGACGTAGGTTCTCACGAGAACCACTGCTGTACACGCACGACGAGGAGGCACACACAATAAGGCACTAAATATACACAAACGCCTGTTTTCCGTCTTCAAATTGAAGTAGTTCGCACTCTTAAACGGTACAGCCATGTTGCCCTTAGCGACGGCATGCTAAACAGTCGCGGACGACCTACCACATAACTATTAATGCCGCTTGTGATGGGGAAATCGTGGTATGTTTACGATGATACCGTGAACGGTGGAGGCCATCGGGAGGTGCTCTGTTTGATATCGACCCGGTGCATACTTGTAAAAACGATATTAAAAGAAAAAAACGAGTCGGCGTAGCCGAATCTCTGATAAAAATGAGTTGCCAACTCGGCAGCTGCTCCTACCTCTGGATTGAGAATACCCGTGACCACCGAATTGAATACGTAGCTCTGTGGGGCCTATATTATCCTTGCGCACGTAATCTCGTTGCACCTGACCGTCCTTCTTCCGCCGGCCACTTCAGCTAGGAGACAGAAACAGTGCGTTGTGGCCCATGCGACATCTCGATTGACAAACCAAGGCGCAAATGTAGCCTTGGGCCACTAGTTGTTGCAGTGATATTATCACTCTGTCAATTGACACCCGTCCGATCTCGGGGGGTGGAACCGCCTTTTTCCAGGTGAAAGTGTGGTGGGATGCGCCGCGGAGCCCCGCTGCTCTCTATCGCGCAGGCCACCCTGCTACAGCAGCAGCAGCACCAACAACAGTGCCATCAGTAAAAACAGCAGCAGCGAAAACAGCAGCAGCATCAGCAACGGCATCAGCAACAACAGCAACGACACCACCAGTTGCCGCTGATTCCACCGTCCACCACCGCAACGGAAGACATCTAGCGCCGACCGAAAAAAAAATGGTCTCGCCGGTCCGAGGCCGACACGATGCAGTGAAGGCGCCCCGGTACGACGACGAAGAAGACGCAGTACCTGCTGCACCCCTCGCGTCCGAAAACTCTTCCTTCAGCTTGGACGTGCTGCACCCCGCAAAAGGGGTGTTGCGGCATGTTCGCTGGGGCCCGGAGCTGTGGGCGGACCTAGGCATGTCCTCGGCACGCAGCGTTCCCCTCGCTTCAGCGACTGCTTACCCCATCCGATTGTCCGTGAGGATGGCATCCGGGCAACCGGAGGGCAGCATCGACGGGGTTATCGTCACTTCTCCCCTCGCCCCCGTTCTAGAGCTTCTGGCGGGAGCAGGGGGAGGGGAAGCAGGAGAAGGGGGCGCCGTGTCTCTGAGGGCCTCCTGGGCGAGAGGCATAGACACCAGTCTCGTGCCACCCGGGAAGAACCCGCCCACGATGTCGATCGCGCTGGAAATGGCACACGCTTGGGAGGCCGGGCCGCCGACTCGCGGACTGGGCTGTGCGTTGCCGCCAGCGTTTCGCGTGGCCTCGGGACGCGTGGCCATCGCGTCCCCCAGAGGCCCAAACGCGCTCACTGGAGAGTTCCCTGCGGGAGAGGCTCATGATGGGGAAGAAGTGCCTGCAGGAGAAGCAACGACGGCTGGGAGTAAAACCTCTTCGTCGTTGTCGACCCATCGCTCCACCGGGGCGCAGGATGTGATCGTGAAAACGGACACCTGTGGCGGGAGATCGTGGACCCTCGGGTCTAGCTCATGGACCAAGCTGGGCTGCAGAACTGATGACTTTCGCGTGGTGTGGAGGGGTTCCAACGGGGAGACGGAGGCGTTGACGCCGCTGTTGCCGCCGGGGATGCGGTTCGCTTTCCGCGTGCGCGTCGAGTGCTGCTTTGGCGTCGCCGTGTCGACGTCGACGGTGTACCAGACAGCGACGATGGTGCCCGTGCCCCCCACGGTGAGACTTTGCATCTTATCTAGCGTAGCGTTTTAAGAAATACGGAACGGAACGAACCGAACCATCGTTTTTTTCGTTATATTTTGGGTGCCGGAATACAGCAAGCAGCAGCAACAGTATGTACGATCGATAATCTGCTGAGCCCTCTCCCCCCCCTACTGACATATAGCTATGATATCAACCATGTGAGTTGTGGATCCTGGGTATTACAACAGCAGTAATGATAGTATTTCTTATTCGTACGTGCCACCCCACCCCCCCCTTCCGCCCGACGCCTTCTCTGGCTAACGGCAGGGCCTTCAAGCGTACATCACCACCCACGAGAGCAGTACCGGTACGACGAACCGGTGCGTACGGCTGTCGTGGGATCCGCCTGATTCCATTCACAGGGGGAGCGTCGTCACGTCATTCTCTGTGCAGGTGCGGTGTGGTGAAGTGAAGGTCGGAGCTTTGCGCGTTGCAGCAGTGGCCACCGACCGAGAGCTCTTCTTTCACAAAACAAATACAAGGACCGCCGGGAGAGGGGTTTGAAATGCGTGTGGTTGTACCTTCTTTTCGGACACCGCTGGCGTTGGTGCCATGCGCTACCTATCGTACGGCAGTGCTTCCTAAGGTTTCTGAATCGCAACGTGCGTTACATTTTGTTGAGAACACTTCGCCCTCAGGTTTGGTGGTTTTGTTGTCAGTTACGGTTCCTGTTGTCATGCTTTCTCGCCACGGGTTGGGTTCAGGTAATCCTCTGGTCTACGTACAACATTCGTCAAATTGCGCGTGATCACGTGCTTGCTCACGCCACCTAATGTGGTAGGTGCTATATTTTCCTTGTGTTTAAGGCGTTGCGATCGGCAGTGCCTCTGCTGGCCGCACACCACCTTTCGAAATTTCAGCCCTGGCGCAGAATTGGTGCTCGCCGATTACCGCACTGATGTAGTTCCGGTCGCCGCTAAGACTGCCACTGCCCGCTATGAAAGCCAGCGGCTAGTAGTAGCACATGCCTGTTTACACCTCGCACGCGGAAGGACAAGAATCGTACACGAAAGAACATGGCATGTTCACAGCCACTCTCGCGAAGGTTAACTTGGCGTGCAAGCGGGCTCCGGGTGACCCCCTGCCCGTCTCCACCCCAGGAAGAGAACGACGACGCGTGCGGTAGCGAAGTGATCGTTTCGTGACGCCCGTGGCAAAGCCCTGGTTGTTTTTGTTAGAAAAATGCGTTGATTCGGTGCCTCGATGTCCCCTCGATGCGTCATTTGTTGGCCGATTGCAGGTCCGCAGGTCTCGACTTCTCACCGGAGACGGAACACCACCCGCCGCTAGCCCCGTCGCCGTCGAAACGTCTTGGCAAGACCTGTGCTCGAGCCAAGAAACCAGCTGCCTCGATCCGGCAACCCTAGGCGCAACCCAGCTCGCTGCGCACTACCGCGTGAGGGCGGAAGGCCCCGGCGGTACAGGGCCGTGGTGCGAGCCGCTCCAGACAGACCTCCCAACTCTTCTCGCCGCCGTCGGTAACAGCCTTACCGATGGCAGGACCGACGGGACCAATGTCGTCGATCTCACAAAAAAAGAGGGCGGTCCAGGGCGACCCATGGGCCCCTACCGCCCGGGAACAAGAGAGCGCGAATCTTTGACGAGAGAGGTCCGCCGCCCGCGGACAGCGCGCCGGCCGCTGCAGGTGTCCCCGCCTCCGCCGATATCCCCGCCTCCGTCGACCGCGGCGGCGGCAGCGGTGGCGGCCGCGGCAACCGTGGCTGTGGACGTTCCAGGGTCGGCGGCGACGGCGGCAACAGTGGCCGCGGCCGACCACCTGCACCGTCGAGCTGGGGGAAGCAAGCAGCTCCTCTGGGGGGCGCTGGCGTCTCCTCGAGTCGCCCGTGGGCGTCGCGCCGCGGCGGCGGCCGCGCTTGGATTGGGCGCCGTCTGGGCTCCCGCCCCGTGTGGACACAACGGGGAGGGCCGTGGTGATGCTGATATTGGTGGTGCCTTTCACGAGAGGGAGATACGGGAAGTGGATAGAAAATTAGGACCCTCGAGGTCGCGGTTTGAAGGTGCTGGAGGGGTTCTGCGGGACGCTGGTGTGCCGCACAAGCTGGGAGTGCCGGAAATAGTGCACGAGGAAGTGGCCGCTTCGAGGCCAACTAGGAGTGGCGTGTCTGAGACGCGGGAGGGCGGCGAAGAAAGCCGGTGCAGTCGGAGGCCTGAGGAGAACGCCGGTGCTGGTGTGGATGTGGACACTGACAGGTAAGAGCCACGTAACACCAACCCACTGTTCACGGGCGGGCGGGGGGGGGGGGGGGGGGGTACGACGTCAAAGCTTGACGTGTTTGCAAAATTCAGGCCGCTGCGAAAGCTCTCGGTTGTTTTCCAGTTAATAGTAGTGGTGCGATGTTGAACACCGGAAGCAAGCGGGCTGGCGGTGCTTCTTCGGCTAAAAGAGAGCAAAGCGGGATTTTTTTTCTACGCCAGCCGACGCTGAACGACCGCCCGTTGTCATTGGCTTGAATGATCAGCCTGAGGATGGTGATCCCTGTGACGGGAGCCCCGGACCCTCAACATGCCGCGGTCGCGCGCCCCACAAGGGCACGGCACTTCGCAAACACGCCATGCCGTACAACACACGTGTGATAAGACGAGGCATGGTCTGGAAAAAAACGGCTCTAAACTTTGTCCGGCATGGCGTGTGTATATGGTGAGGCACCCACGAGGCAGTTACATAGTAACCCCATTGCTGTCTCTGGAAGTGGCCACACCAGAAATTAAATCAATTAATTGATGCTGTCATCCATACGCAAGAAAATCCGCCTCTAAAGCGGTTCTTAGTAGGATGAAGCTCACCCCTCACGCGACTCACCCAACACCTCACGACGCTTCGTGCTTGATGCAAGCAATGTCTGCCTGGTCGGTGAAAATCCGACGTGCTCCGTCCCGGCATTGTAGGGATGCGAGGGTCTATGGTCATATGACTACGGCCATGCACGATAATGAGTACAACCCCCCCCCCCCCCCCCCCCCCCCCACCGTGCTCTGAAAAACAACTTTCTGCATACGAACCCAGGCTTTTGCGACGGAACGCAGACTGTCCGGTAGTCACGTGGCCATCATCTCCGTTCCACCCGCACAACAGCAACAGCATTGACGTAAGAGGCAGTCCAAAGCGCCATGCCCACCGCCATCACCACCAGCGGCGGCGGCACCGGCGGCCAGAAACGACCACAAAACGACCTGCGGGGTGATCTTTCCCACGCTAACACACTATTATTAACATGTGGGCAAGAAACGCCTCCACCGGTAAAAACCCTGCGCGTACGTAGCGGAAGTTGGGGGCGAGAGGAGAGTGTGAGAGTTACTAGCCGGGGGCGGGCGACTGGTCGACCATAGGGGGGGGGGTGGCCGCAGGAAGATCACTGCAACACGTTCAGAGCATATAGTCCCACGAGAAATATCTCGATGGGTGCGGGACTAGAGGACGGGACTAGAGGAAGAGAGTCTTGCGGTAGATTAGTTTGTAGGGGTAGCAGTGCCAGTGAAAGTTGGAAGGGGGCGATGAAGTCGAGTGTAGGGGGTTGGTTACATGGTACGTACGCATTAGGTACTTTTTAGAGACCGAGAAGCATCAACTGTGTAACGGTTTGGCGTTAGTTAATGACCTGCTACGGATCAAGGGCGCGGAAGCCCCCGCTCGTGTGTATGTGGCAAGGTGATGTCGATGACGCTGCAGTGGAGCGTGCAAGGCTGTCGGCATCGATCGGTGGTCGGCTGATCAGGAAGAATGAGCCTATACGTTGTTGCTCTCCGTTGCCGGCAGGAAGGAGTCTCGCGGGTGGTCATGCCTTCCAGTCGAAAAACGGTTCGTTTCTCCCTGCCCTGTGGTCGTCGATCTGATTCACGCTTCGGTGCAAGGATGACCCCTTGGTGATGTATCTACGCAGCAGCAGCAGCGGCAGGCAAAATATTAGAGGGTGGTATGAGCAGGATAGCATAAAGCGTACACATTATCGAGCGCAACAAAACCCGGTATAGTATGTAACGAGATAAAAAGAAAGGCCATCAAGTTGAGCAAAAATCCGAAAACACATGAAAATTGCGTCAATCTCGAGTAATGATACTCGTTTACGGGGACCCATAACCGATGGAGGATGGTGTGAATGAGACGCACCGGTAGGTTTTCGATAATTCTACAACCCCGGAGGTCGTCGCAGCTGCCCCATTTTGCGCGTGGACATGGGCGGAGACCTTCAAAAAGTTAGAACCCGTTGTCGACAATCAGTCTTGGTGGGTGCGAAGTGTCGGGGCGCGCTTCTGCCCGTCTCAACTAAGCGAAGCACGCTTGTTGGTGAGCTCTGGCCGAGGAGAGAAAAGCTTGCAGCACCAGCACCAGGAGTAGTCGTGCCGCCTCTTTTGCGCAAAGCACTCCGTCCGGGGCCTAAAACACAAAGGGAGACTTTGTTTTCGTGGTCTCGAGCTCGGGTGCTGTGAACAAAACGAAAACATGGGTTGGTACCCGTTCGTATATTTGTTATTGTTTTGTGTGGAAAAATCAGATATAGAGACATCACGTTTAGCCGAGGAAGGCATCGAATTACTTGTAGCCCGTGAAGATCACTCGGCAACGAGAACGAAAGCGGTCGATAGGCGCTGCCGTTCCCCAGCGGTGGCCACTAGCTCCCGTGAATATGGCGCGCCTGGAAGCGACACCTAGCCATCTGCTCCTGCGTCCCGTAGTGATGACTACCTGTATGTGCAGCATGACGTCGATGGACCAGATTGAGGGGGGGCGTGATCGTCCCTTCTAAGCACTTTGTCAAGCATCCCATGTAGCACGGTGACGTGGATGTGGCATCTCGAAGTCGCCGCTAATCGGCTCAAGTGTCGGTTGAGCTCCGAGCCTCGACAGCAAGCTCTTTGGCAACAGCGCGCGGTCTCGGTCACCTCCCGCGCACCGTCTAGACTGCACGGTAGCATGGATGGGGCCTAACTAATGCCTGTCGCCAGCACCCAAGCCACGGCCACACGGTGACCGCACTCACCTCGAGACCGCAAGCAAAAGCACATAAACCAGCGTCACGAGATATTAATAGTGCGCGAGCTCGCCCGCTTGTCAGCATTGTGCTTACATTCAAAGAAACAGAGGGACGCGAACAAAATATCTGCCCCGCGATAAATGAAGATAATCTACTGCAAAAAAAAGCGCACGTCGTGTGTACGCAGAATTCGACGCGAGTCAACGCAGGAAGAAAGCGCCGAACATTTCTCGCGACAAAAACGCCTCCCAAGGTAAAAGCCGTAGTGGGGAGGAGGGGAGAAAAACCTGCTATGATTTGTGCCTCCGGATCTGAGTTACGACTAGGGGTGAGAAGAGAGAAAAGAAGGGCGAAGATGATAGATGGGAAGGAAATAAAGAAAAGCAACAACAACAACTGTTTCTTTGGTGGTGGCGACGTCGAAAGTTTCGACGTCAGCTTGATGAGCATGAAAAAAGCCGTGGCATGTGATTCCGCCGTGAGAAAAAAAAAATGCATTTAGTGGGGGGCTAATAGTCTACCCACTGGGTTTGTCGGCGAATGTACGCTTTTTCGTCGAATAAGACAGTTTTACGCAATAACTTATCCGTGAAGCTAACTGCCACGAAATCCAGTCGAGCAGCTGGGGCTCGCTCGCCGTTATTTTCTTTGTCACGAAAGGTCCTCCGGTGAAAGTGTGTCTGCTAGCGTTCAAGCAGCAAAAAACAAAAAATAAAATGAAATAAGCGTCACCTCTTCAACTAGGCGTGTGTCCGTCATCGCAAGAATCAGCAATGAAATAAAAGTATGACCTTCATCTCGCAAAAATGAGCGCAGGCATGTATTTTCAGAGCGCACAAAATAAAGCACAAACAGATGGCCATGCCACCTCTCGGCATCTACCTGCAGCAAACGGTCGGCACCAACACCGCATACAAGCAAGCAAAATCCTCTCCTTAAAAGAATATCAAAGCACCGCCGTGGGGACTCAACAAGCTCCAAAAAAAAGCAAATTCAAGCCGTTCCCCTCCTCGATACAGCTGTCGCATGAACATCAAGCACAGAGCCGATAGGCACCAGCACCGACGCTCTGTTTTCAAACGTACGGAACCTACAGCACCCGAAGCAGCACATACAGCACCACCAACAGCAGCTTCGGGGGAGAAAGCCGGGTACAGCAGTCGCCCAAAGTTTTTCTCCCCCTCCACACACTCACACCCCTCTTCCCTCTCTCTACATATCGGTGTGCATTTCCCCCCATCCCCTCCTATTAATACTTACATGGTGCCCATACATGTACCAAGGCAAGCGGCAACACCACCCCATGGGGCACCCGATCATATGTCGAGTCAACTTTCAAGCTCCATTACCCCCCCCCCCCCCCCCCCCACGACATGAGCCCCTCCCCCCCTCGCGTGCTCTCTGCGTGGGGATCCTTAGCCTTTCCATCATCTGCACATCTACAATAATGGCAGGCAGCAGTCGAACATATATCAAAAGTCAAATCCTCAAGCTCCGTGAAGCCCCCCCCACCCCGCCCCCCCCCCCCCCTGCCCCCGCTCTCTTTGGGTCTCACTCGCCTTCCCCCTCCCGGCGTTGCTTTTACGCTATACACGTAGCTCCCAACACAATATGTACCACAAAAGCATACGCCTCGTGTGTATCATGTGTGTACCACAGGGCGATGCAGTGCCACCCCTACTCGGAAATACGGGGTGTGCTTGGATAGTCGGGAAAGTGCCCAAACGCACGCTACGTTTACGAACACCGGCACGTTGGAGAAACCCGCCGCATCTAATCCATACTTTGCAAAAGATGCCATAGATGCCGTCATGTCACCGGACGCCGTGGTTTTTGACCCCCTTGACTGACCTGACCGCCCCCCTACACTAAGCCTAGCATTTCAAGGACAAGGAAGACGTCTCGACGGGCAAGACCGCTCCCCCCCCCTACGAACGCCTTCGTCAACAACAATACCCAGCTGCTTGCTTGCAAGCGTTTTCGGCGCTTCTGGCATACTGGTACTGCATGGCACATCCCCGCTGCGGATTCGCTCTAAGTACAGGGCGCGCTAGTCCCTACGCTACCACTGCTACTTCTAACTGCAGCCGTATTTTACGTTCCTACCTCCTGCCTATAGCACAAACCTATGGAAGGAGTCAACATCGTCACCGACCCCCAGAGTCGCAGCGAGCTTATTCCAGTCCCGCCCAGCGGCAAAGAGCTCGGTGGCAGAGCTGTCAGTCAGGTATTACTACGCAAAAACATGTAGCCTGTCACATCGACCCGGAAAACAAAAACCTTACGGTCTGTCTGTACAAAACCGTCCTTGTCAGTTGTGATCATACTATCACCCATCGCTGAGCTCCGCGCCGAACAAAAAACGTGTGTACGGCAAATAAAATACATACATGAAAGGCAGGCAGCAGCGCCGCATCGCGACGTCCGCTCTCCCCGTTCTCCTTTTTATCCGCCGTAGCAGCGCCTACTATTAATAGTACGTGCTTAAAAGCGCCCCGCAATGATTTTTTTTTTTTCTTTTCTCCCGCATGCACCTACTCCACCAACTGCCGTTACATCATGCGCGAATCCAAGCGTACTGCACTACTGATGTCTGATCAGCAAGCAACGCATTAAGGCTCCAGACAGTCTACAAACAGCTACGCTACCTCTCTCCCCCAACCCCCCGCACCCTCACGACTACGGCCATGCATGATATCGAGTACACCCCCCCCTCCCACATGCCTCCCCCCCCCCCCCCCCCCCCCGTACCCCCCCCCCCCCCCCCCCCCCCCCCTCTTCTTCCCCCCCTTCCCCCCCTCCGCGCCGTCTCTTTCACTCGATGTCGATGCTCATATGCAGCAACGGAGGCGACCTCCCGAGAGTAACCTCCAGACTCGAAACCCCCCCTCCTCCGTCACCGCTTTTATTGGAAACCCCGTATCCATCCTTCTGAGACTTCTCTCCGTTGAACCTGGCCGAAACGTTTGAGAAGATTGCGTCGAGAGGCAGGTGGACAACCTTGGAGATGGGAGGGCGGTCCTCGGGAGAGAAGGCCACGCGTAGCGCGTTGTCTGGCGTCACCGAAAGTTTGACGTTGTCGCGGGTGGCGCCCTCGGGCAAAGAAACCCTGGACCAACAAAAGGAAACAGTACAAAAAAAGAAAAACGATAAACGGGCACCAGAAAGGACACGGAAACGAAAACGAAAGACGAAAACGAAAAACGAAAAACGAAAACGAAAGACGAAAAACCAAAACGAAAAAATCAGCACATGAAGAGTTTGGGGAGAGGGATGGAGGGGGGGGGTGGAGGGGGCGAAGGGACGAGGTTGGCGGGTCGGAGGGGGGCAGGGGAAGTGCAGCGGCACGCCGCAACGAGCCTGCTGGATTAAGTTCCACCCTGACCGAAAGCAAAAACGCAATATCAGGAGACACAGATGTATATAGCGTACAGTATAGTAGCAGCAACGGGCCACCCTTCTACACCGTTTTGTGTCTGTGGTGAGTTGCTTGTATGAAACTGATACGAATATTATACGTCAGCTGTGACTTCAAACGATTGAGGCTGATATAGTATAGTTGAGTTGATACTATTAATACAGCAGGCCAGTAGCACTGCAGAAACACCAGGTACGAGTCACCTTCGCAAGCTGCGTCATATTACATATATACCTGTAGGTCGCTCGCGCATGTTTGACATTCCTTGTGGCGGCTATCATATTACAGCAGTACTACATACCTGGTACACCCTCCTGTAAACAGATCGGCGAAACTATTTACGCCACATTTTGCGAACTCTGATCCTGCAGCAGCGGAACAACAACAACGTGACGGTTTCAGTTCTCGAGTGTTTCAGTGCTGACGCACGAAGAGCGGCATAACTTCTGCAGCAAGCTACCCCTTATACAATTTTCAAGACAACAACAAAAAAAAAACCCCTCAAGACCCTTGTCAACGGATTGTAACATCTACTCGACGTCAAACGCAAGCCAGGCAGGTATCCGGCAAAGCTTACCACTTGCTTTCCACACTATGGTTGACGCATGATATGTACGGGATGATACAACGAAACATGGACCATTGATGCTTGCGTTACGCACGTATGTTCAAGGTTGAGCGTAAGCTGACACTCATACGTAGCCAGCCGTATTATTGCTGTTAGCCCCTTCATAAAGACTGCGTTATTTATTTTCCATAGGGGGAAAACAACTCGTAAATAGTGTGGGACAGTAGTCCTTCCCGTAACGAAAGGGTCAACCTTTCAACTCTCCAACATTTCTCCTTCTGCTTTTTTGAGACCCGTCTAAGGCGGCCTAAAAAAAAAGAGAGGTACGTACCAGTATGAATTACATCAAACATCTTCTACGACACACCAGAGAGCGCGCACAAGCACGCAACAGCAGTAGTACGCATACGAGCGTCGCCGTGCAGCTTATTAATGTCCACGCGGATACACCCCCCCCGACCCGAGCAACCCGGGCCGCTTCGTTCGGGCGACTCTGTACGAGGTCGGCAGCTACCAGATACCTATTACGGAGGACCGTAGTAAACAGGACCAAATATTCATACTAAAAAAGGGGAAATATATAGTTTTTTATGTTACCGTAGGTCCTATTTACTATGGTTCCCCGTAATGGCAACACGCCCTCGGACGAACGTGCCCGAGATTACAGACGATTTTCTCGGCAAACATGAAGGGTGCAAACATCGAGCGGTGTGTCTACGGAAATATCTCGGCGAGTCGTTTCCAAACCCACAGTTTTGGTTTGGGTGTACCCCCCCCAAGTTTTGTCGAATTCGAAATTCGTCCCAGCGGGGTGTGTTCATGTGTTGCTATCTCTTACGGGGGACCATAGTAAATAGGACCAAATATTGTTAGTAATAATAGGTAAATATATAGTAAATAGTACCAAATATTTGTTGGCAAAAATAGGTAAATATGTAGGTTTTTGTGTGTACCGTAGGTCCTATTTACTATGGTCCCCCGTAATAACAGTCAGTACACGGTATTTTCGACACTAATTTTTCCCGGGTTAAAATCCCATCAAGTTTCCAAGAAGAGCAAAAAATCGGCGCTCGGTCGTTAAAAACCCTTCTAGAACTGCATTTCCGTTGGGAGGACAATCCACTTACAATTTGAGTAGTCTTTCCCCAAAACGGGAACTGCGTTTTGCCCTGGAAGGCTTTTTTTATGTAACTCCTTTTAGAACTTGACTCGTTCGTGGGGCCAAAACACTTGGAATTAGGGTAATGCTTCGGTACATGTACAGCAGTGCAGTGCCGTCAGTACTAAAAAGGCCAGTATTACCATGAGGCATGAGGCACCTGTCCTCTGGTCTGGTGGGACCTGTACGGGGGTTGACCTTGAAAACGCTACTCCCCTAGGGGCCTCCTCCATAGGGTGGTATTTTCGTGGCGGGCGAGCGGTCGAAGCGCCTCATTACCAGGTACTACCAACACTGCTGTTGTTTCGTCGTCTGTGTGGGGCTGATGGTTGTTGCTGTTGTTGTTTGCCGTTGTTCTCGCAATGACTCATCGCCACAACAATGCAGTACGTGGTCACAGGACGGCCTCCAAAACCTCTGGAGTGGGACATTGCCTCAGAGGAGGGAACAAACAAACAAACAAAAAAAAAAAAAAAAAACGGGAAAAAATAAAAAGTTACGGAGGGCCATAGTAAATAGCACCCACGGTACACACAAAAAACCTATATATTTCCCTATTTTTGCTGACAAAATTTGGTCCTATTTACTTATTACGGTCCCGCATAATAATGCCTGGTACACACATTAAACTGCTGTAACAGAACAAGCAGCAAGCAGTAGTATTGCTGTGTATTATTATAATACAGTAGAGTAATTGAAACAAATCGTTCACCTTTTTATGATACTGGTTGTAGTACCTGAACACCAGTATGTTTCGTTTCCGCATCATACTCTTCGTATTAAATGCTGCAGCAGTAGCTACAGCAGTACTCATACAGTAATACCTACTGTAGTACTGCTGCTATAGTATTGGTATTAACAAGAGCCACGGCATGAGCGTCGGCGGGATCGACCGACCGACCGAGCGACCGGACGGGCGACGGCGCGTGACCGACGAAAATCGACTCAAGAAGGCCGCCAACACAGCAGTACCGGGCGACGACGGGACGATCGACGGTCAGGACCGAACCATACCAATAGTAAAAAAACACGCAGCAGCAGTACTGGTATACACACATCATACACCCGGAAAACAAGTCGCAGACGTTTCATCTCCCGTACAAGTACCAGGTACATACAAACACATCCCAGGTATTACATAGGCTCGCTCGTCGGCTGTTTTTCAACTCGGGTTCGGCGTGACATATATTATACCAGCGAAGCAAGTATGAATAGCGCTACCATTCTATTAAAAAGAAACGTAGAAAAGTATCATAACGTCAGCTGTCGAGTTTACACGGCGGCCTCAAACATATCGCACCTCCGACGGGCAGATCATCGATTCCCACAGCACGATCTAGGTCTTTCAGGGCAGACGGTCTGTATGATCTGTGTGGCCTAGCTCATCGTGATGCCGCGTGGGTAGGCAAATAATCTGCAACTGCTGCTGTAACAAGACAGGTTTCCTGGGTTGGGTCTGTATTATACAGATCATGCACAGGCCGAGTTTCTCCGAAACTAAGCCGCAAGGGGGCACACACAAACGAAAAAGGGCGGCGTTGGCGAGATCTCGTGGAGATCTCTTTCCATATACACGTAGATCGCTCGGGCGTTTGCATCCCTCTCCGTTGTAGAGCAAATCAGCTTGAACATTCTTCTGAGGGGGCATGCTTCAAAATTGCAATGGTACCACTGCGTATTGTGTTACACGAGAAAACGCCTACGAATCAACAACTATTAAGACAGCTATAAATAGTAGTACCAGCGCACCCAGCAGTTGACCAACGTTTGCAAATACCCACCAGCCGCGAGTTCCTGCAACTACTGCTGCTGTAGTATCAATGGCAGGATCTACAGCGAGGACACTTTCGTATCTTCTCCAATCTTACAGCAGCGACAGCGGCAAGCGGCAGCACGACTACAGTCTACCTGGTACACGAGTATGGGCTATCGTATACCCGGTACCAGGCAGGCAATGTTCACTCTTTTAGAACTGCTGCTGTTCCGTTTTGGGTTTGGGGACAAACTACTTAGAGTTTGAGTCATTGGTCCCCAAAACGAGACTGCAGTACTAAATGGGCCGTCATACTACTAGTAACAGTAGTCTGATTCTAAACATAAGAGACGTCTATTTAGACGATGAAAAATGTCGAAATGTACCGACGTTTCTGGTGAGACCATTAACATTACGGGGGTCCGTAGTAAATACGACCTATGGTATACATAAAAATGAATATTTACCTATTTTTACCGACCATGTTTGGTTCTATTTACCATGGACCCCCGTAATAGTACTAATTCGTAACCCAGCCGTCAGGTAGACTACTACAGCACAACATGTCATTGCACTACACTACCTGAGTCGGGAGAGATAAAATCTAGACTCAGGTGCCTACATCCTCGGAGTAAACCACACTTTGATGACGGCGCGGTCAGAGCCCGACTAAGCCAAGATAGAAGAAGCGAACCGGGTTCGAACCGGTACACGAAAACTTGAGAAACAAGTGGGAACAGGGGTTTCCTCTCGTTCTCCGGGGCGCTAAGAAAAAAAAAAACATGTCGTTGCAAGACGCGCATACAAGTATTTCCTGGTGCAGAGTAGACGTTGATGTGCAGTATTAATATTAATAGTTAGTGTAAATCTAGTATTGTAGCCACCGGCGCGTAGTCTTGCAATATACCGAGACGTGAAACAACAAAAACAACAAGAACTACCGCAACTGCAACAACGTCAGCAAAAACAACAAACATCATATGAACCAATGATCATCAACGAGCCCAGAGGGCAAGAGGGGGCGGAACAAACAACATAACAAACTACAACAGCAGCAGCAGCAGCAGCAGCAGCAGCAGCAGCAACACGAGTACACACTGTTAATAACACTACTTTCTGTAGCAAACACCACTCACCTGACGACGTACGACAGCTCGTTCTCCGAGACGTCCGTGGCCATCATCGCCCTCCGCATGACCCTCACCCTCTTGGCCCTCTCGTGCCGAGCCTTCGCCACCGTCGCCGCGACCTGCTCCTCCGTCGGAAAACGCACTGCATCCTCCCACATCGACTTGGCCAGATCGCGGAACTCATCGTCGAGCGCCGCCAGCATAGAGCGGTCCCGGCGCCGGCGGCTCGGCCAGGCGGCAGTAGACGTACTCGCAGCAGCAGACGCGAGAGGCTCCGCGGAAGGATCCGACGAGGGGGAAGCTTCAGCGCCGACGGTGCCCCCGGCGGGGCTGCTCCCGGTCAAGCTGGACAGGTAGCCCTCCGCTGTGGAGGAAGAAACAGAGGGCTCGTCTTTCCCCTCAACCGCAACGCCTCCCCAGTCTTCCATGGCGGCAGTCGGGCTCGTCGAGCCGGCAGCGCCAGCAACGGCAGCAGCCCTAACACCAGCGGCAGCAGCGGTAGTGTCTACGCCAGAATCAGCGGTGGCAGCGGAGTGGGAAGGGAGCTTGTTCAGCTTGATCTCAACCCGGCCATCGGACACCCAAGAAGCCGTCACCTCGTTCGAGACACCGACCGGGATCACGAACGAACGAGCGGCGGAGTGCGTCCGAGTGAACGGAGTCTCCCAGTCCCCGCCTCCTCCCCGGCCGGGCGCGCCGCCGCCCTCAGCCTCGCCGCCGCAAGACCCTCCACCGCGGGTCACCCGTGCCTCGACCGTCAGCAGTCGCCCGCTGACAGACACGTCGAGACCATCCCCCTTGACGTCGGGCGGCAACTTGAAGATGAGCGTGTAGCCGGTGCTGGTCTCGCGCACGTCCGGATCTCCGACTCGCAGGGGGCAGTCCTGGGTCAGCAAGCCAGGAACGGTGAAGATCGCGGGCCCGGGGCTGGTGCCGATCGCTCGTTCTTCCCCCCCGCCGCCGGCTTGCCCGATGTCCGGCTGGTGCTTGTGGCTGACGCTGTTGGCTGCGAGGTCGGAGGGGGACTGGTAGCGCATAGTGGTCGTGACATCGTTGCTTGCCCGGGGGTAGTGGCAGTGGCGGGTGAACGGCGACCTCTTTGATGTTCTTGGTGTTGGTGTGGGTTGCAGTTTGAAGGTTGATGATGACAGCTGAAACGCTTGCGCAAAGTGCTGCCGCGAGGAGGAGCAGCAGCTGATGACAATGGTGGAGTAGATCCACATGGCGGGTATGGCGAGGGTGGTGGACCTAGCTGGTGGTGCTGATGGTGCTGCTCCCGCTGCTGGTGCTCCCCAGGTCAGGCTGGTGGCCTTGGTCGCCATAGCTGCTGGTCTGGGTCCTGCTCGTGTGATCTTGCTGCGTTTTGTATCGTAAGTAAGGCTAGGTGACGTGCCCAAAATGTACCAGGTACACAACAAGACAGCAAGCTTCTTAAGCAGTACTCGCAGTTCGAGTACAGAGTACAGGTATAGAGTATGGGAGAGGCAACACTCACTCACAGCAGCAGCAGCAGTAGAAGTTGAGTCACGGCCTGTAGTAGTTGAGTCTCTGCACCAGCAGTCAGTCCCAGCAACAGGAATGCTGGCAATCTACGATGTAAGCCTGCCCAGTCTGTGCCTATGCTCGTTTCGTGGCGGCCGTCTCGTTCAACAAGGTGACTTTCTGCGCTGTCGTGCGTCGTGCTGCTCGGTCGAGGGGTAAGTCGCGGGGACTGTTCATGTGGGGAGGGAGCAGGGAGGGAGTTGGGGCCAGCAGCTTGAGGGAGGCGGAGAGAGAAAGCCAGCTGGAAAAGGCAGGGAGACCCGAAAGCCGAAAGCATGATCCACGATCTCCCAAAAAGAAAAAAAGAAACAGAACCAAAAAACATGTTTCAAAGTTTATCGCACTGCTATCTTGGTTTCGGTATGGAAAAACGAGGAACAAAACATTTTGTTACGGTTCAAGAGAACCAAAAACAAAATATCCAGTTCAAAAATATTTTGATGGAAAAAAAAAAATGAAACACGGAAAACTCGCTCCCTTCGAAACTCGAAGGACTTGTAGAACCTCGTACGTGTCGACTGCTATAGTTGCATGGGAGAGACAAAGAGGGGCCTGGTTACACAGCACCGACACCTCCCGCCTTCATGTATACCTAAGGCTACCGACTCGCCGGTGCCTGGCCGTCAGGCCTTACCGAAAACATGTCTTTGGTTTGGTCATCAACTTTGAGTTTCAGCGCGTTCAACTTAACGTCTAGAACATTCGAAAAGGTTCTCGAAAAAAAGGTTCTCCAAAACATTTCTCGAAAACCCGCCGCACATTGCTGCCTGCGGTCCGATACACGTGTCGTTTCGAGATGGTTTCGAATTATCGTGGGTTACTGATCACTGAGCACTGCTGCTCTGCCCCCACGCCACGCCCCCCCCTCCTCTCACAACACTCAGCAGCGCCCAGCACTCGCCCTACACTGAACCACACCACACGAGGACAGCACAGCAGCAGCACATCATCGACAACAACGAGCAAAAGCAGAGCACCAGAGCAACCATGACTAACGGACACTCTACGACGAGCACGACCAAATCCACGTCGCGAGCATCATCGCGGGCATCCCCACCGGGTGCAGCAGCAGCGTCGGCGGCGCTCACCTCCATGCTCGCCTTCAACGCGTGCCCGGCGCGAGCTTTCCAGACTACATTCCTGGTCCCGACCCCAAGGGCAATGCACCACGCGACGAGCACCTTCTCCAGTCCCGCGGTGCCCGCCACAACGTTGATGCGATACCACACGCCCTGGGATCTCGAGTGCGGCGGCGGCAACATGGAGCGCTTCCGGCGCGGCAGAGCCTTGCAACGGCGGTTGAACCGTTTCGGTCCCACGATCTTCGATCCGTCTGGAGGCCTCCAAGACAAATCCCAGCAGCTGCAGGTCGGGGATCCTGAGGTAGTGGAGTCGGGCGAGAGCTACAAGCTGACGTTTGACCTCCCGGCAGAGATGGACCGCGACGGCTTGGACGTTTCCGTCAGCGGACGCTTGCTCACGGTCAAAGCCCGCGTCACGTACGAGGACTCCAGCGCGGACACTCGTGGTGGGTGGGTGATGCGTTCCAGCAGGACCGATTCCGTGTCCCGTTCGTTCGTGCTCCCGGAGGGTGTCTCCCCCTCGAGCGCCACCACTTATCTATCCCCGGAAGGCAAGGCCGAGGTCAGCTTCTCGAAGAATGCTGCGGATGGCGCGGGGGCGGCGGCGGCGGCGGCGGCAACGGCTGACTCATCCGCAGGTGCGAAATCTTCGGTGCCAGCAGGAGACACCGAACCCACCGGCCGTGTCGGTGGTGTCGCCGCGGAGGATGGCAGGAGCCCGTCTTTCTCTTCTTCCACCGAGTACCTGTCGAGCCTGTCCGGGGTAGAGCCGCCTGCTGGCCCTGCCGCGAAGAACGCCGACGATGTAGCAGGTGCCCCTGCGGCGAATCCTACACCGCCTGCCGGGCAACCTTCCCGCCCTGCCCGCAGCGCGTCCGTGTTTGACTCGCTCGACCAAGAGTTTGGTCAGTTCGCGAAGGCGATGTGGGGCGAGGACACCCTGCGGTTCCCGACCCAGGAGGAGGTGGCAGAGAGGGTCCACGCGGCGAGGGGGGCTAGGGCGAAGCGGGTCATGGCGATAAGGAGGGCGACCATGGCTACCGCGGTTTCACAGAAAGAGGATGGGTCCTACCTCGTCAAGTGAGGGTCTTGGGAGTGCGTGATGTGATGTGATGTGAAAGTGATGGATGTACCCTCATGTTTTTAGTATAGGTTAGGCACTTAACGTAGCTTATTTGCCATACGGGTCAATGCTCGTTTTTAAGATACGAGCGGTTTCTCGGTCGCGTTTACTGCCCGGCGGTTTCTGTTTTTTTTTCGGGGTGAAGTGGTGCATCTCTGATTGTGGTGCTTTGGGCGTTCAACGCATGTTCGACGGGCAGGGAGGGCATAGTTTGACGTTAAAGCACCCTCTCTTCTTGTGTCCGTGAGGCGTTCGCCTCTGTTTTCCTTTTCCCGTACGTACGACGGATCGGGTTATCGGGCCACCATGGTCGCATGACGTTGTGCTTGAATTTAGGGCTGGCTTGGCTGACTTCAGTCGCGTACGTGTTGCGTGAGACAGACGCTAATCAGTCATGGTTCTGAGCTCAGTCTGAAGATGTGACACGCGTCGCACTGCAGTAGCCGTTGGGCTTTATAGTTTATTGTCGCGGCAAACGAAGTTTTACCACTGCACGTGTGACCCGACACTAATCCCAAGTTGTTTGCCTCCAAATGGAGATAACTTATACCAGGTACCAGATATCATGCCCGATGGGGTAGGCTGGGGTGGATGTTAAACGAAAGCACGCGTGATGGCAGGGCCCAACATGTAGTAGATTGTTAGCACCGCATGAAACATGCCTGTTGTCTCTACGTCGTCCTCCCCGCGCTTACACCCTCCTTATCTAAACAAATATTTAATACGCCCGGTACAGTCAGCTTACCGCAAAACTGCATGTCGTCTCTACGTAGTCCTCCCCGCGCTTACGCCCTTCTTATCTAAACAAATATTTAATACGCCCGGTACAGTCAACTTACCGCAAAACTGCTTTAAAACCTGGTGCTGTTTTACCCGGCCGGCCATCTGCCGTATTTGTCGTCTGCATACTTGTGTCTGGGCACGGAATGATTCTATTGGCTGGCCGTCTTTGCAAACTGTTCGAGTTGACCCGGGTCCTCTCACTCAGGGAGGTCATCGACGTATACCCTTCACGAGGCCATACATCCCGCACGTATATACCAGGTAGCACGCGCGAAAATCGAGTTTCGACGAGAATTTCGATCTCGCAGCTGATGGTGCGTTTTTTTTTCGACAGTGGATGAACACGCTCCTATCGAGACGGCGGCCGGGCGAGTGCGGGGCGATCCTACGAACGCCAAGGCAACGTGGGTCTCGATTGTCACGGAGTTCCATCCGCTACGTGTGTATAGAGAGCTGTATACGGTTTACCGTAACTTACTTGGGGTTTCAGCTGTATGATGTGCCACGGTTTACCGCAATCTCACCTCTTGGGGTTTCGAGGGAGATATATGCTGAAATGAGTAACGAGTACATCATCTGCCACAACGAACAGCGCAGGAAGAAAGGGTAAGGGGTGTGCCCGAACTGCAGCGCAAAGAGCCTACAGCAGTATCTAGCGAATCATACTCGTGCTGCTGCACGCTCCACCAAAAAAGGGTTGAACAGATCGCACTTTTTTGCTTCATTAGGTCACTATACTATAATCAAGTAAAAAAGGTTCATGTTGCTTTCACTTGTAAAATCCGACAATGCGATTGATACACTTTCAACATCACTCACTCAAAGATAGACTCTAAAAAAAACCCACCCGTGGAAAACAAAACAATGGACCATACGCGCCACTCCCAACTCACCCATTCCCACCACCCTCGCAGTTCCCGTCGCACACGCATCTGGACCGAACTACTCCTCCTACTATTACTGCTTGCAGCACCGCTTGCAGGTTTCCCTTTTCTTTGCCGTCGCGCGTGTGCACCCGAACCGAGCAATTTCATACTAATACCACTACACCTCCTCCTCCTCCTTCTCCTCCTCCTACTCTTTGCACGATGCGCTGCCCGGCATCTTGCACGTCCCGCCCACGCAACAGGGTCTCCCTGCCGGAGGATGCCACCCGCGACGACATCAACCTCGTCGTCACATCGAAGAACGCGCTCCGCGTGTCTTACGCCTCCGAAGGTCGCAGGTCGCTCTTCAAGGACGTAAGCCTGCCAAAGGACGCAGACATGTCGCAGATTTCGGCCAAGTTCGAGGCCGAGCAGGAGGAGAGGGCCGGCGAGAGCGGGGAAGATTCTGTCGCGGTTGGGGCCGTTTCGGGCTTAGAGGTCACGGTCGGGAAGGCGGCTGTGCCTGAGCCCAAGCGTGTCAACATCGAATAAGTTTGCGAAAAATCGTGCGCGTGTGTGTGGACCATGCGGGGACCCAAAACCCCTTTCTCGTGCGAGTCGTGGCGCGAACTGGAAATGTTTTTTTCGAAGGGTTAGTCTGGGTCGCTCTGGTACATTAATTACATCAATGAGGGTTTATCCTTGCGGAATCGTAAGCCGGAGCGCGGCGGGGGTTTACTACCGCGACAAAACAAAATCCGTCTGTACGGTCACGGTGGGAGATGAGGAGGCGTGGACGCGTGCGGGGACAGAACGGGCGGTTTTGCTTTGTATCACGTGTTTTAACCTTTTTTTTTTTGCTTCGCGTGATTTGCTTGGGAGGTTTGGGACCGTCTACTTGGAACTAGAGTGACGTGTACACATATTTCAGTAGCAAAAGCGTTAAGCTTGACGAGAGGTGGGTTGTGGTATTGGAAGGAACGTTACGTACCACTCAAAGACTGGTGAGAATGAGGTCGATCGGTGTTTGCCGGTACTTTGGCTATGTTTTCCAGGGGTTTTCACGGGTCGTGACCCGACCGGCCCATATAGCAGTTTTTTTTTAGTATAATCTCACGGGTCGGGTCGGGTCGGACCGGGTCGGGTCGGGTCGGGTCAGGAAGTTTTCAAACTCTCACGGGCCGGCTCGATTCGGGTCGGAACAACCTTATTCGACCCGACCCGACCCGACCCGACCCTACCTGACCCGCGAGGCTTGACCCGACCTATGACCAGCCCCGATTTTAGCGTGGTTTTTCCCTGTTGGGGCAGAGGGGTGGGCTGTGGCCTGTGGTGTGGGAGCAGAGCGGAGAGTGGGGACTGGGAGGATATCGTTTGGCCGTTGGGTTCTAAGGCGCCGTTCGGAAAGAGTTGAGACACGAGCTTTGTCGTTTAGAGAACACCAATAGCGACGAACGGAAGCGAGCGAGCGAACGTGGAGTTAGCGAGGTTTGCGTTGTCCTCGTGTTGGGACGGGCGGGGTTTAGCAAAGGTTGTGGTGGAAGGAGGAAACATACATTGGTATGCCGTTGCAGTATGTGACAGGTGAAACGGTGGAGCTTGCCCAGAGGAAGAAACCGAAAAAACAAATGCTATTCAAGGAGTCAAACCGCGGTCTCCCAGTGGCATATTTGCTGGATGATGCACTTCTGTGGGTTTAGTTTGGGGGCGGTCAGACAAGGCGTCAAACAGTGGCCTCCTAGTGGCATATTTGCTGGATATAGACTAGTTTTAGTGTGGGCGCGATCAGTCAAGGCGTCAAACCGCCGTTTCCCAGAAGCACATTTGCCGGATATAAACTAGTTTTAGTGTGGGGGCGGTCAGTACAGGCGTCAAACCGCGGTCTCCTAGTAGAGTATTTGCTGGATATATACTGTTTTTAGCTTGGGAGCGGTCAGTACAGGCCTCGAACCGCGGTATACTGTCATATTTAGCCGAAAAGTAGAAGCGTCCGGCCTCGTCGAAATGAGTGTCCGCTGACCCCGCCAACAAGTCTGGTAGACAAAGACGTACTGGTAGAACATATTCGGGTGACAGTAACTTGGATATAGATGGAAGAGTTCATGCAAGCGTCGGGTGTGGAAGTCGATTCTTCGATTTTTTTATGCTAGAGAGTGTACTTCACCGAATTAATATACGTTTTTCAACGTGTCAACGTGTCATATATATGTACATTCTGCCGTTTTTTTTGTTGTCCTCTTTTCCCTGCTTGCACCGTATGGGATGCTCTTGCGAGGAACGTGCGTACGCACCAACAAAGCGGTTTAGAAGTTGTTCTAACGAAAAACGGACACAGACAACATCACGCACAGCAGTACATAGCGTGTTGTGTGCGCTACCCCGTTGGTGTATTTACCCTGGTAGCAGTTGACCTATCATGTTAAGAAACAAGCTAGTGGTCACATGCTTACATGCGCGCACCGCTACCTATAAAACCCTCCGAATAGATCGATCTACAGAGCAATGGACAGAGTGAACGACGCGATCACCCGAGCGAAAGCGCAAGCGAACAGAGCGGCGGCGGTCGAGCGAGCGAGCGACGGTGCGATTCGCTATCGTTACGTACTATCGTGGGAGGTAAAAAATATGTCCCTCCCTTCCTCCAGCTACCCTCTAGCCCTCCATTCTGGAGCGCGTCTGTCGCGAGTGCAGGACTTCGTGCGTCCACCGATGTCATCTAAATGTATTACTCGCACGGATGGCCTTCCGTACGGTCTTCTTATCGACAACAACTACGTTTCAGTAGAGACGCGTGTCGTGACAACCACTCCTCCTCCGCCTCCTGCTCCTCCTCCGTCTTCTGCTCCTCCTCCTTTCCATCCCTCCCCACCCCCGCTCTTCTTCCTGCTCCTTCCCCTCCCCTCCGCCCCCGCTCTCCTCTTGTCCCCCCCCCCCCCCCCCGGCTCCCCCCCCCCCCTATTATATATAATATATTTGGGTTAGGTTGGCGTCGGTTGGCAACGACACTGTAAAACATGCCGCTCACTACGTGAGCTAGACATCCAGGGTACCGTTTTTTTTTTTTTTTTTTTTTGGCGGTCGCCCACAGCTGGTCGTCTAGTTAGATCATTTGTGCGAAGTAAAAAACCTTTACTCTGCACAAGGGAATTGATCGTATCATGTAGTGTTCAAGGTAAGGCACCCAAGAGGTAGTTACTTAGTACTCCCATTGCTGTCTCTGGAAGTGGCCACACCGGAAATTAAACTAACTCATTGAAGCTGTCATCCTATGCAAGTCCGCCTCACAAGCGGTTCTCATTAGTAGGATGCAGCTCACCCTTCATGCGACTCGCCGGACACCTCACGGAGCTTCGCGCTTGGTGCAAGCAATGTCTGCCTGGTCGGTGAAAACCCGACATGCTCCGTCCCGGCATTGTAGGGATGCGAGGGTCTATGGTCATACGACTACGGCCATGCATGAGATCGAGTACATCTCTCCTATCGAGTACACCCCCCCCCCCCCCCTCCCCCTCCTCTCGCATATATTGCTTCTTCTCCTCCCCCTCTCCTCCCGCTCTTCCTCGTCCTCTTCCTCCTCTCTCCTCCTCTTTCTTCCTTCTCCTCTTCCTCCTTCTCCACTTCCTGTCACTTACAGCAGTTCTAAGAACATGTAAATACTGCTATTTACGGGGGACTATATTAAATAGGACCTACGGTACACACAAAAACACACACATATATATATATATATATTTACCTATTTTTACTAACAATATTTGGACCTATTTACTATGGTCCCCCGTTGTAGTATATTGTCACTACTCCTACCACTACTATTGCTACTAGTACCACCACTCCTTATACTACGACCACCACAACCACGGGAACAACTACTTGCTGCTTCGGTCGTACTGCATGTCGAAAAACGAAAATCGACGGCACCTAGAATCGAAGCCGTGACTTATAGCCGCCATACATACACCCATTCATGTAAGGGCGTCGCTCGGAAGGACCGCACACGGCCATACGGTGAGGGCGGGTGTAGGCAAGTAGTCGCTCCTCAATAAAATCAGGACTGCTCACGGGTCTCGGGTCAAAGCTCGTCGGTCGGATCAGATGGGTTCGGCTAACCGGACCCGACCCGACTCGACCCGACCCGTGAAATTTCGAGTTCTTTCTGACCCGACCCGGCCCGACCCGTGAGGTTTTGAAGACCTCCTGACACGATCCGCGGGTCGGGACTTGATCCATGAATAGGCCAGGAAAATCAGATGGGTTCGCCTAACCGGGCCCGACCCGACTCGACCCGACCCGTGAGATTTAGAGTACCTTCTGACCCGACCCGACCCGACCCGACCCGACCCGTGAGGTTTTGAAGATCTCCTGACGCGACCCGTGGGTCGGGACTTGACCCGTGAACAGCCCAGGAAAAGAACTCCGCTGAGTCGAACTGACGCCTGAAGTTGTGAGGGGGGCAAACGTATCGAGGCCGTCCCCACGAATGAAGAGCCCCAGGGGTCGTTCGCCCATGTCGGTCGCAGCACCGTCGATAGGCCTTCTTTTGAGAGAAATGTATATGCAACTATGGGCGTAAACATAAGGATCGGTTGATATTCATATTAGTGTATAAAAAGATATTATATTTCCGAACAGAATTGGCATATGTTTAGTCATTCATTGCTCTGTGTTCTGGGGTTACGAGAGGCAACCGATTGATGATGTTTACTATAATTCAATATTACGGGGTCCATAGTTAACATGGTAGGATGTGGAATACACAACAACCTATATATTTACATATTTTTACTACTAAAATTTGGTCCTGTTTACCATGGTCCCCCGTAATAGCATCATTTTTTTACCATGTCCGAAATTTACGGTATGATGCGTTTCGGACGGCAATCAGTCGTACAACGTATCCTGAGAAAAAAGTGAGAATCCCGAAGCAAACAGAAAAAAAAAATAAAACGATCGTTGCCTACGTATCGTGTTTGTTTTTGCCGTCCGACACTGCTGCTGCTGCTGCACAAGCAGCTGCTGCTGTGCAGCACAACAAGCTTCGATGTCGGTCACTCTCCTCATGAAACAGCTACAGGAAGAAGAAAAATAGTGACAATAACACCACCCAGAGAAGACAACAAGAGAAATAACGCCCATATGCCTAGAGCCCCGGCGTAGCCCAGTAAGTACTAAAAAATCGCCACGCAATATATCCAGTACGTGGCGTCTTCTCAGACCACAGTTTTCGCACATATAGATGTATGGGTTCGGGTTCTCACTGCTGCTCGTTTACTGTTTTTCTTTTTTGTCAGACAGAAAATCGAAACATTTTGACAATATTGCCATTGCTCTTGCCACATCCGACATGATGCAGCATGACCAAACATCCCCCGAAAAAAAAAAAAAATGCTTTCAAGGAAAACCACAACACGTTTGACATTGATTGACGCTCGAACCGTTTTTGCTGTCAATATTTCGTTTTCACAAATCTCCGCCACCTCCCCCCCCCCTTCCCCCCCCCCCCGCAAGGCCGCCCGGCCCTGATGTTTCAGCGGGGAGGGTTCAGCGGGAGTACGTAGGAGATCGAGCATTCGGAGAGAAAGGCCGTCCCGGGCAAGCAGGGTTGTAGTAAATAAAATGCGAGTGACATCAGGCACTTTACCCCGATAGGTCAGAGTGGGCGAAACGCTTTTTTAAAAAACGGAAACCACTGAATCACCGGAGGCTCCCGAAAAATTTGGGAACATACCTATATACCCGGGGAGATACGATGCTTACTATTTTCTCTGTTCAGTTACGTATTTGGATGTGGTTGTTGATGTATGATATATGTTATGTATGCCATGGGTATGGGTTTTTCGTGCTGGCAAACTGAGCGACTGAAAAACGATAGGTTATCGAAAAAAAAAAAAAATGTTATTGTTACGCTGAATGCTTCATTTCGCTTGCAATCTACCAATTTAAGTACAGCGCCGGGTTTCAGTCCGAGGCGAATCGAGAACTCTTTTTTCTTAAATACAGCGACAGTGTTTGGTCATACAGGTATGGCATGTCACAGGCACACATATGAATCTTGCCAGCTAAGGTTTTTCGCAGGACACTTCCAAGGTGGAGTAGAGTGGAGCACTACGGACAAGTCGTGGCAGACTTCTGCGCTACCTTGAATTGCTCGATTTTTATCGTATGCCGTACCCAACGGGTACATTTGTTGCGTTACACAGCAGTGGATAGATCGTGATATTAAGGATCCAGGGAAGGCTCGACAGAAGTACTGGTTGGCCTGCCCATCTAAGGCTACGGCAGTAGTAGCAACAATAGGACACTGAACCCGAGCGAAGTCGGAATGCGCCAGTGAGCAACAACACTGGCTATATTTCCACTCCTAATCACCATCACCATCATCAACAACAACAGCATCATCAACACCGGCAGCAACAAGAAGACCGCGCGCTCTCATCCGGCATTCCAGACACAAAGCACCCGCAAGAGGAGCCATGTGCTGTATACCTTGGAGTTAGTTGGCCATTTACGGGGAGGACGAAGCATGAACACTAAAACGCGCTTGGAATCGGCTCGAATCTTGGTCTTAGTAATTTTTTTCGAGCTCTCTGACGCCACGACGATCGTACTTGCCGACATGTTTACATCCCCGTACGATTCAGCATGCGTAGCCGCCGTCGAAATTCGGCCAGTAATTCCTCCGCGTTGGGGTATAATATGTGGTATATGTATCGTATACGCACTATTTATAACTCCGAAACGAGTCACAACGAGTGAAAAATACTACAAACAGTACAGCGGTACAGTTGTAGTATTCAATGTAATTGTCCGTGCTTCATATGATATCGACGTTTGTTTTTACCTTGGGTGTAATCATCAGTCAGGCGTGATCATAGACGGCATTCTTGGACTCATGTCTGCTTTCGTACTACACGACCGAAACCATCGAATATTGCGCTGATTCTTGTCTGAAGAAAAATTCGATAATATAATAATATCTGGTGTGCTCTGAACACTATTGACCGTCGAATCTTGGTCGGATGGGAAATTAAAGTATTAAAAAAATAATAATAAAAGTGGCGCACAAAGAACAAGTGGGTTTCAGCCTGTTCGCCCGTAAAAAAGAATCGTGCATGGATATGTCGATACGTTATCCCCTCTCCCCTGCTGCGGCGTTCTGGTTCGTAGTGAGTGACCCGGGCGAGGCAAGCAACAACAGATCAAGAAGAGATACGGTAACATCCAAGCAAGAAGCCAAAATCGCTCTTGTGTGAGTGACCAGAACAGAGCCAGAGGCACCCTGAACCCCGCATGGCAGGCAGTAATCGGTTCCTAGGCCCATACTATGTGCCTTCACCATCGCATTCACAAGTATAACCTGACACCGCACCAGCAAGCCGTAGTGCTGTACCAGGCATATAATCTCGTAAAGGAGGCTGGTTCTTAGTAGCATGCAGCTCACCCTTCATGCGACTTGCCGAACACCTCACGGCGCTTCGCGCTTGGTGCAAGCAATGTCTGTCTGGTCGGTGAAAAACCGGACGTGCTCCATCCCGGCATTGTAGGGATGCGAAGGTCTACGGTCATACGACTACGGTCATTCATGAAATGAATACAATACCCCCTCCACCACCCGCCAGAGGGGGGAAGAACACGCATACAAATCGTACCGGGGGGGGGTAGGTATTATGGCGATGAAAAGTTCGAGGCCGGGACGCATAGTATCCCTGGCTAGGTTTGCCTATTGAACAGGTACTCGTTGATACCCACGTGTGTTGAATTCTTAGAGATAGAAGAGAAGCAGCTTTATTACTTTCGCGCACGAGGGGAAACTGGGAGCAAGGCTCGTGCCTCGCTGTAAAACCCCTGGTTTTCCATCTAAGATACGCCTCCCAAGCACTACAAATACGATCCCAATACCTGAACCCAGGTAGTTACCTGCCGTTTAGCCTCGTTCAAAGCAGTACCAATACACTATAGCCCAGTCTAATGAGCCGTATACATATATATGCAGAAATATGGGAAATTCGTTGGATACCCCGATCCCCCGAGCTAAAATATGAGTCCAAGACGCGGCTCCTCAAAATCCGCTCCCACACCTCTGAACGGCAAGGATAAGAAGCCGACAAGGGACGCCATAAAAAAAAAAGGGAGGAAGGAAGGCCTAGCCGTGAGGGACAGGAATAAATCGTCAACAAAAACCATCGCCATACCAACCGAAAGGCGGGTGGTGCGAGAAAGTGTCCGCGGAAAAAGCGAAAAAACAGCACAAAAAGCGAGGCGGTCCTGTGCCCCAGTATGAGTAGTCAGTTTTATGCATCACCCCCGGCTCCCGAGTGGGGGGCGGGGCGGCAGGACGAAGAAGGAAAATACCATGGAATACGCCTTAAGCCACCTAAACTCAGATAAAAAAACTTGTCCTATTCGACAAAGGAGTGACCCGATTACCCAGACCAGCCCCGACACTGAGCGGGGGGGGGGGGGTCGGCAGGACGGACAACGCAAAAACCATCCCCAACCCGGCCCAAGAGAAGAAAAGAAGGAAGCACTAAATCATACCGAGTCGAAACACCACCCCGACCTGCCGACGACGTCATTTGCTAAGGTCTTATAGTCCGTTGGGCTAAAGGTAAAAGGCTAACCAATCGCCTACCCAACCTAAGCCTCACAACACTCTCCCCTCTGGAACGGACCGGGTATATGGGTCGACGCGTGTCACCGACACGCGGTTCCAATTTCTGGGGATCCCCAGGTAATTTTTTGAGATTCTTGTCATGAGGAAAGTCACTTTCCTTGACAAGCGTTTTTCATGGTGGACGTGAGATTTGAACTCACGTTGATACAAGGATTACCCTGGGCTGGGTAATTTATCACATTTGACGTCGTCCAGGTCACGGGTTCGAGCCTCGCTTCGAACGTTCCTTGTACAGAAACGCTTGCGCGTGCGTCCCTAAAAAAACATCTCCCTGGTTCCCCAGGTAGTGAAACGAAACGGGTAGGTCAGCGTACAGACTTACACGGTTCCGACGTCCCAAAGATCCCGCCGTCAAGAGGGGGGGAGAGTGTTTATAAGGATTAGCCTGGGCTGGGTAATCGATCGATCTTTTACCCCTATAGCTCAGTAGGTAACACGTTCGCAACGCCTAATGACCCATGTGCTGCCGATGACGCCATTTGTTAAGCTCAAGGTCGAGAGGGACACTTTGTATCCCTTGCTAGGCTTGCCTATATATTGAGCGGGTACTCGTTAGTACTCACGTGTGTTAACTGTCCAGAGATAGAAGAAGACCAGCTTTATTCCTTTTGAGCACGATGAGAGACTGCGAGCAAGGCTCGCGCCTCGCCGGAAAACCCCTGGCTTTCCATCTAAGATACACCTCCAAATCACTCCAAACACGATCCCAATGCCTGAATCCAGGTAATTGCCGGCCTTTCGGCCTCATTCAACATAGTACCATAACAGCGACCTCGACAGAGAGAAATCAATGCGGTTGTATCAACTTTGTAGGAAGAGCGTGTGCAACTGCTGCTGCTGTAGTACTAGTACTGTACGGTGGTGGGTCTCTCTCTTCTTTCTTCTTCATCATCACTTTTACTTTCCAGCCCACTCGTAGGAGGTTTTACCCTCGACGTTCTTCTGGACAAGCCGTGGTCACAGGTGTCGTCCCTTCTCCCCCCCGGTACGTGCCTTTAGTTTTTATCGCGCATAGGGTTCAGCATTTCCACTGCTCGTCGATTTTTCATCGATGTACGGCTAACTCACGCTCTCGCGCTTTCCGCTAATCAATTTTATGCAAGAAAAAGTCCCTACGAGCATGCACTCGGTGAGACTCGAACTCACGAAACTGATCTTGATAGGCTCGCGGACCACCTACCACGCCACCGGGGACGCCGGCACTCTCTAGTGCAGATTGAATAGTGCCGATTGCCCTTCATAGTCCCGGTGGAATCGCTTTGCACAGATGGGGTTCACCCGTGTGTTAGTGTGCGGGGTAATTAGTGCCGGTTGGTTCCCGCTATTGTGCCGGTACAGTTGGCCGTTGTAGCGCATACTGCTGCACCGGCACTACAGAGGGACCACTACGAACCGATCGTGAGTGCGCCAAAAAAGGATATCATCGCCATGCTGCCCTCGTTTCGTGCATCCTCTCCTTATTACGCTGGCGACAATTCGGACACACATACGTACGTCCCCCATACCTCCTATGCCACTCTGTTTGCGAGTATAAATAAATAAATACCGTTCGTGTACTTTTAGTGTCATTCAGTCTGACCGGTTCTTATACTAAGGGCCAAAGCGGTATCCTGGGCTGCTTCGCGTGGCCGATGGTTGTCGATGAAGTTTTCATCCATGTTTTTTTCTCACACGGTTTCCCTCTAAAACGCCTGAAAGGTGTTTGCTTTTTGCTGCACACATCGTAAATATCACTTTTCTACTGCTGTTGCTACGTATAGGGCATCGAGATGCTGTGCAGGATATGTATACGGCGTCCCCGGTGGCTTGGTAGGTGGTCCGCGAGCCTATCAAGATCAATTTCGTGAGTTCGAGTCTCACCGAGTGCATGCTCATAGGGACTTTTTCTTGCATAAAATTGATTAGCGGAAAGCGCGAGAGCGTGAGTTAGCTGTACATTCGATGAAAATCGACGAGCAGTGGGAATGCTGAACCCTATGCGCGATAAAAACTAAAGGCACGTACCGGGGGGGAGAAGGGACGACACCTGTGACCACGGCTTGTCCAGAAGATCGTCGAGGGTAAAACCTCCTACGAGTGGGCTGGAAAGTAAAAGTGATGATTAAACAAAAAAAAAAAAAAAAAAACAAAAAAAAAACGAAGTACAGATCCAAAACCCAGGAATTTTGATGTCCCAGGGATAGATTTTGCCGGTCGTACGGCTTGCACCCGGCGGCACTAGCTATTTAGATCTAAAGTATAGGCCCGCTAATAAGAAAGTGCCCGATAAGAATATTAGGTATGGCGATTAACGTGTGTACCAGCGCGTAGCTGATGTATACGTCGAGACTCGATTGCCGATGACCGGTCAATACACAGTCTATGTTTGAGGCAAACACGTAGTCACTGTCAGGCGACTTGTACGTGAAGCTTCAACAGAAGAGAAGAAGATGATGTTTTGGCGACTCCTGGCCTATATTGATTAATTTGCTCAGCTGGAAGCTGATGATGGTGAGCAAAAGTAGAGTGAGCTCAAAGGGGGGCGGGGCGCGTGTGCGCTCGCAGCTCGCAACAAAGGACGACCCTCATACGTCGTTCAAAGACAAAACACCAAAAGCGAGAAATACCCTTGTATTTCGTTCAAAATAAAACAACACGGAGACCCTCAGTTTTACTTCAAAAATCAAAAGAACATGACGCTCACTTTTTGGGGAACGCTCAGAAATTTTTGGGTCAAGAAAAACGGCTCAGTGGTGAGCTCTTCACTAAATCCTGTATAATAGCCTATATGCTGAAGGTTGTGTGAAGATAGCGCCCTAATAAGAATTCTCAGGCTTGCCCACAGATCAGGTGTTTTTTGTTGGCGGGCCCATACTGTTTTGTAGGTATTGCACAACTGTGTACAGATCGGGGATATATCTGCCCTGAATGATCTACTGCTGTACCAGTAGCTGATGAAGGAGGACAACCGACGGATCTGTCCGAGGCGTGATTTTGTGGTTACTGTAAAAAAAATGGAATTCAACACTGATCATAAAAAAAAAAGATAGTCCCGCGACCGAAAACGTTTGTTTTTTTTTTCCCAGGCCTTTTGCAGGTATACAGCAGTAAGTATTACATGGGACCATAGTAAATAGGACCAAATATTGTAGGTATAAAAATAGCAAAATATATAGGTTTTTGTGTGTACCATAGGTCCTATTATAATATGGTCCCCCGTAAAATAGTACTATACTCGTATTATTAATAGTTGCGACGGGGTTTGGGGTTACAGCCCCCCCCCCGCCGTTACAACAGCCACAGAGTCAACACGTCGTGTGACTATGTAGTCTATCTATACTGGGTATGCTGAGCTATAGGGGTAAAATGTCGATCGATTGCCCAGCCTAGGGTGATCCGTGTAACACTCCCCCCCCCCCCCCCTCCCCTCTGAACGGCGGGATCTTTGGGGCGTCGGTACCGTATACGGCCGTACGCTGGCCTACCCGCTGCTTCGTTTCAATACCACCTGGGGAACCAGGGAGATATGTTTTTAAGGACGCACGCGCAAGCGCTTCTATAAAAGAAAACGTTCGAAGTGAGATTCGAACCCGTGTCCTCCACTACGTCAAAAGTGTGCAAGGTGTTACCCACTACTGAGCTATAGGGGTAAAAGATCGAACAAATAAATACCCACAGCCTAGGGTATTCCTTAGAAAAATATTAACGACACACCCCCCCGTCGTTATCACGGCCTGGGCGGCGGGGGCGGGGGGGAGGTTGTGGAGCGGGGGCGGGGCGGGGAGGGAACTACAGGAATTTGTAAGTGGACTTTTTTTTGTCTTCGTTTTTTAGGCCAAAACTACTGCTGTACACCCCCTACTGCTGTGTACACCCCTTATTCCCTTGTATACCGGTAGGAGAGGAGAGCCTGGACCCAGGAACACTATTATTAAATAATACTACTACTGATGTCTCACCTTTTTTTGGCCTCGAGCACAGACACAGCCCTGCCTGCCTTTTCCGTTGCGGGTCTCCGCGGCCCAGACCGAGATCCTTTATCCATACAAACGTCAATCAACACGAGTAGCAAAAAAAAAAAAACGCTTTTACCACACAACACCTTTACTACTAGTACCTGGTAGTACCTGGTACTTACTGCTGTATTACTTGTAACACTATTAATGGTACCACACACCAGAAAATAGTAGTAGTAGGTAGGTTCCGAGACCCGGTGCAGGTACAGCCCACACACCCAGTATAAATACCGCCGGGGCATAATATAGTGAGACGCGACGAAACGAAATAATGTACAGCATCATCACACACACCGTGCGAGTGTCGTGCATCTCCGCCCCACACATTGCACGTCGGGACGCATGTCCTACGAGTGGCCAGTGGCCCGGGACCCTCGGCTGCTTTCGAAATCCGTTGTGACCGTCAGTTGCGTGGCCGATACCACACAGACAGGCTGAGGCATGGCATGTCATGTACGAGGTATGTGTATGCTGTATAAATAGCTCGTCGTTCTTTTTCGACACGTTTTCCGTTTCTGAAGAATAAGAGCGGTTTCGGTATTATTACCTGGTACGCAGGCCCGTCGTGTCGGTTGTTTCGGACGGAACCATCATGAAGCATGAAGCCATCGCGGAAATCTCGAACAAGAACAACCAACGTGAAACGACGCCACAGACAGCCATCACATACCATGCCCTGCTACAAAAAAATCGCAACAACAAACAAACGGCGGCACTACAACACACACTTTTCCTTTTCCTTCCTTCCTGCGCTGTGCGTATACCGTATGATACATGACAGAGCTCGCCATACACCCTCATTCCACCCTCGACAGACCCCCCCCCCCCGGCCCCCAGCCGACGGATGAATGAGCCACACAAGAGGCAAGAACAAGCGCGTCTAGACTGCCGTGGGATGGATGAATGATCTGTGATCTGAAACTAATAATGAAACAAAAAAAAAGTCGGAAGAACTGGAACCGTTCGGGAAACGTTTCACCAACAACCGAGAACGCATCTTGTTTCTTTCGGTTTCTTGTAGTTTCTTGACGTCAAGCCAATAATAGAACATCGCGGTTTGACGCCTTGACTGACCGTAAAAATATACTAAAAATAGTATATTATTCCCGGAATAGGCGCCGATGCGTCCAAACAGACCGGTCTCTTCGCATAAGAAGGTTTTTTGCCCAGAAAATAAATGCTTCGAATACGTACGTTTTCACGAAAATACAAAGAATTCGGGAAAAGATCCGCCGCATAATTGTCCCGTCAAGTGTCGTTTCGAGAGTATTTTGAATCGGTGCTGACTGCTGATTATTATTCGCTGACTGCTTCTTCTGCTGCTTCGCACTGTGCACTGCGCTGTGCACTGCTGTGCACCCACCGCGTCCCTCCCTCATCTGATCACAACGCGTATCAGCTCTCATTCAGTACCCTATAGTGCACCACACCACATACCCAAGGGCAGAACAGCAGCAGCACATCAGATAACAACGCTAAAGCAAGCAGAAAAAAGCACCAAAATCTACGACGACGATGTCATCGCGACCACCACCATCACCAGCATCAGCAGCAGCCGCCGCCGCCGCCGCCGCAGCAGCAGCCTCGGCAGCGTTCACGACCGTGCTCGCCTTCAACGCGTACCCGGCTCAAGCGTTCCAGTCGGCCTTCCTCGTCCCGGCTCCGAGGGCAATGCACCACGCCTTCTCCTCCCTTCCCGCCGTACCCACGCCAACAACGACAATGCGCTACGACAACCGTTCCCCCTGGAACCTCGGCTGCGGCGACAACACCGAGAACTTCGGTAGCGCCAACAACAACAGCAGCGGCGGCGGCAGCAGAGGCTTGCAAAGGCGGCGGAATCGTTTCAACCCCATGATTTTCGAACCGTCGGGAGCGGGGTTGGCGTTTCAAGACTCCCGCCAGCTTCAGGTCGGAGCCCCGGAAGTGACGGATGTGGGCGACACCTACAAGCTGAGCTTCGAGGTGTCTGCGTTGGTGGACCGCGACGGCCTAGACGTCTCCATCAGCGGACGTGTGGTCACTGTCAAGGTCCGACGCGGATTCAGCGCAGCAGGTCCAGACCCAGACACGAACACCCGCTACCGGAGCAGCGGGTGGGTCACGCGGCGAAATAGGACGACCGGTATCGATTCCACAATATCTCGGTCGTTCACGCTCCCGGAAGGCGTCTCCGCCTCGGGAGGGACCGCCTCTCTCACCCCGGACGGCAACGTGGAGGTCGTGTTCACCAAGGATGGCGCCACTACGACTACGGTAGCAGGTAATAAGAGTGCTGTTCGGGTACATAATATATATCGTGTTGGTACACCCCTCTGGCAGGCGGGTAGTACAAGGCATGCGCTACAATAGTAGTGGTGGAAATACTTCGCTGCTGTCTTTTGGAAATTAAAGCAGAGGTTTCATGCTGAACAGACAGGGCCGCGCTGCTTGCGGGCGAAGAAGGAGAGGAGCGAGGGTGTTGGTGTGCGTGCACGGCCGTCCGCGACCAAGTCACGACACTGCGGGTAAACGTGGATGTATGTAGCCTAAAGGGTCGTTCTGCTGAGCGACCCGCGGCAACGCATTGCCTATTTCTCAACATGTGTGGATGGAGATGACGGTGCGGCGGCGGCGGCGGAGGCGGCGGTGGCGGCGGCGGTAGAGCTGCCCGCCGCCACCGCTAGCACCGCACACCGAATCCACCAGTCATTCGGTATCGGTATCGTCACAGAGGACAACAAGAGCAAGAATGATCCATCTCTCCCCCCTTCCACTGAACCCAAGAGTAGTAGGCGCGTCCCGAGCCTGTCCGGGCGGAGAAGAGCAGCCCCCTGCTACTGCCGCTGCTGACCCAATGCCCAACGGCGACGTGGTTGGATGCTTATTATTTTTCCACCGCGATCCCCGCCGCGTTAGACTTTCGTTGAGGCAGCAGCCCTCCTCCACCGACGCCCGGGAGTATTATCCAAAGTCAACAATGCGTCCTTTCCCACCCCCCTGTCGGGATGCGAGGATCTATGGTCATACGACTACGGCCATGCATGACATTAATACACCCCACCCCCCCCCCCCCCTCCCCCCCCTCGTTCCGTGTCTGGTGCGCTCCAACAAGAACCTAACCATGGTGAGTTATCCGCAGAGCCGATTTGGGGCGACGACGAAGAGGAGACGCTATGGTTCCCGAGAGAAGATCAGATGGCGGAGATGGTCGAGGCGGCGAGGGAGGCCAGGGCGAAGAGGGTGGAGTTGGTGGCGATAAGGAGGGCAACCATGGCCACGGAGGTTTCGGAGAAGGAGGATGATGGGTCCTACTACCTGGTTAGGTGAGAGGTCTAACCTTGGATGTGCAGCGCGTGATGGGGGTGGTGGTGCAGTAGTACTGCTGTGCATGCCGTGCTTCCCGGTTTGCGTTGATTTATGTTGTGCTTTTGCAGTGATCGTGGACGGCGTTACTTTGAGCCCACCCTTACGAGCGCTTATACTCTAGTTGTTGCTCGACGACGCTGGTAGTGCTCCCGGTTCGTCGTGCTGTTGAGCATATTGGTTATCCCTTTTAGTACCGCAGTCCTTTTTTGGGCACAAATCACTTGGAAATAGACTGGTTTGTCCCCAAATCGGGACTGCGCTACAAAAGGGGTTAAACAGCTGAGAGGTAAGAGTGGTGGTGCTGTGGAATCCGTGCTCCCCGGTTTGTGTTTGTTTATGCTTTGCTATCACTGTACAGTTATCGTGGTTGGTGTTGTTTTGAGCCCACCCGTACAACCACTGAACTAGTGCTTGTTTCTCGAGGAGCACTGGTCGTGCTCCCCAGTTGATTGTGTTGTTGAGCATGTTCGCTATATAGCACACCTGGTAGCTGGTACATGGAGTATTAATGGTCACATGTTCGACAGGCAGTATTTTCGACGCATTGCGCAGGGGTCATTCTCACGATCATGGGGTCATTATGTTGCAGGCAGGTGCTGCCGATGGTAGTTTGTCGTGCTCGTGGTTAGCGGACGCGATCGCTGTTGTTTTTCCTCGGCATTATTGAGTTTGACGTAACGTGTGTAGATTGCAGTACTCGGAATGTGGCATAAGGTACGAGTGTAACGTGTTGGCCTCTCTTGTATGTCTGGAAACTCCGTCTGGTTCAGCAAGAAAGTAACATGTGGCTCTGCATCAACCGACAAACGACGTGTTATAACTACGTATTACGGAGGGCCATCGTAAATAGGACCAAATATTGTTAGTAAAAATGGGTAAATATATAGATTTTTGTGTGTACGGAGGGCCTATTAACTATGGTCCCCCGTTATAGTCAAAACATTACTACTGTTTGTTGGTGTACGTATACATTTGACACTTGCCTGCATTGTATTGATAGGCATTTCGAATCTCGAATATCGAATATCGAATCTGGAATCTGGAATCTCCAATCTCAATTTACAAAAGTCGCCCTCTGATTGGCGGGGGGGGGGGGGGGGGGGGGGGGTATTGGGGGGTGTGTACTAGATAGGAGAGATGTACTCGATCTCATGCATGGTCGTAGTCGTATGACCATAGACCCTCACATCCCTACAATGCCGGGACGGAGTATGTCGGGTTTTCACCGACCAGGCAGACATTGCTTGCACCAAGCGCGAAGCGCCGTGAGGTGTCCGGTGAGTCGCATGAAGGGTGAGCTGCATCCTACTAATGAGAACTGTTTGTGAGGCGGACTTGCATATGGATGACAGCTTCTATGAGTTAGTTTAATTTCCGGTGTAGCCACTTCCAGAGACAGCAATGGGAGTACTATACAACTGCCTCTTGGGTGCCTTACCTTGAACACTACGTGATACGATCAATTCCCTTGTGCAGAGTAAAGGTCCTTTACTTCGCACAAATGATCTAACTAGACGACCAGCTGTGGGCGACCGCCAAAAAAAAAAAAAAACGGTACCCTGGATGTCTAGCTCACGTAGTGAGTGGCATGTTTTACAGTGTGGTAGCCAACCGACGCCAACCCAACCCATATGTAATATATATGGGGAGGGGGGGGATAAAAATAGGGTATGTTGTCGTGCATTCTATTTTTCGTGAAGGTTCAATCACTTATTCTACTCGTACCTGGTTCATATAAAATCGGCCCCCATCTACCACGAGGTGATTTAATTCATCGGGAATCGACCAATCGAGGGGCGAAACGGCTATTCTGAATCGAAAACTGAACTTTTAGAAAACGTCAACCCTGAATAAAAAAAATGAATTTTCAAAAATGGTTTCAATGAACAGGGCTTAACGCTAAGAGTTGTGAGCACATGAAGGAGTTCTGACCCCGGCATCATTGACCTTGATTACAACACCGGTGTACGAGCACCCTCGGCCGTACATACAGCAGTGCCAGGTACATGTTTGTAATATAACGCCCACACATCATGGCCCTCCCTCGCCCCCTCCCCGTCTCCCTCCCTCCCTAGCAACGACTGCCTGTTTGGTGAAAACTCAACATGCTCCGTCCCGGTGTTTTTAAGGATGCGAGGGTATATGGTCATACGACTACAGTACGGCTATCCTAACCATTGCACTGCAACGGAAACTTCAGAGCCCCGGTGATACACTTAGGGGGTATTCAGGGCTTAGATAATACGAGATGTATCATAACCACTTCTATAGCCCGATACTGTGTAATACCACACATGCATAACATGAGTACAACCCCCCCCCGCCCGCCCCTCCGCTCCTCTCCCTCCCTACACTGCCCGCTGATTCTTGTGCTGCTGCTGCTGCTGCTGCTGCTGCTGCCACTGCTACAATGCCTTCGACAGGATCGCTCTTCCGGAGGGGGCCACCCGCGGCGACGTCAAGCTCGCGGTCACCCCGGAGAACTCGCTCAGCGTTTCCTTCGCTGCTGAGGGTCGCAGGCCGCTTTCCAAGGACGTACGACTACCTGGCGACGCCATGTTGCTGGATGTCGCGGCTAAGTTCGAGGCCGAGCAGGAAGAGGGGAGGGGTGGGGAGAGCGGGAGTATTTCTGACGCCGCGGAGGCGGCGGCGAAGGAAGCCGTTTCAAGTCTGGTGGTGACGGTCGGGAGGGCTGCTCCCCTACGGGCTAACCTCATCGACATCATAGCGTAACCGCCGTGTATCCGGCCATGGAGTAACCGACGCCTCCTTGCTCTCGTAAATTGGCATGATTGGTATAGAACTTGCACATGCCTGGTGGGAAAGGATTTGGAGAGGACTGTTTCCCTGCGGGCTATATATTGGTGATATAACCACCATGTAACCGCTGCTTTATCTCCTCATTGACAACGGTTGATTTTGAAGTTGTCATTGCCTTGGTTGAGAGGTGGGCAGAATGATGGTGCTGGTCGACGGTGCCTCACACCGCAATAAACGTACGAAAAAACGCGTTTTAAAAAGGTTTCCGTACTACCATTGTAGTCGCGAAGAATGACCGGAGAGGAGCAGCTGGGTTGTGTATTTTTGTGTATTATTTTTTTGTGTGCATTTTCGTGTTTATTTTGCGTGTTTTTGTGTGCTTTCGTGTGTAATTTATTCTTCTGGACGAGCGAACGTCGGAGGTAAGCTGTAGGCTGTCCACCCAAAAAAAGTGAATGCGACTTAGTATCTAGAAAACCAAAATAGGCAAAAAACGAAAAAACTTGTGAACACTAAAATGGTTTGTTCGCGAGGAGCTCTAGAGGGGAGGGGGGTTGTCTGTTGTATGTTTCATAGAAATGTTTTGTCGTGATGATTGTGGATGCATAGCATATATGCGGTGAGGGGAAGGCGTCGCTCTGCGAACCCTTTTTTGGAAGGTGTAGAGAGCAGGCGGGGCAATATACTATAAGCAGGACGCGAAAGTTGTTTGGTTGTGGAAGGGAACGCTTGCTTTTGATGGCCGCCGCCACCGCACCGCCGACACCACTCTGTCCCACGATGTTAGGAACGTTTGGATTTAATGCTTGATGTACAAACGTTTCTTAAATTCTGGAACAGATAGGTACATGTTGAGCTCGTTTGGTGCGGTGTGGTCGCATCGACTGCTACAGTTGAAATAGTACTGTTCGGTGTGCTGTTTTAGTTGGCAGCACAGGGACTATTCTATTGATAGTTGCGCCAGTTGTTGTTTGCTGAACGGCTAGTAGGGCTACTCTACTGTAGTCGTACTATTAATACAGCGCGTGCAAGCGGTCTGTTGTGCTGTGTAGCGGGTGACAGGGGGGGGGCATTCTACGTACGCAGTCGTGGTTTTTACACAAGCACGAACTCGTGTACGGTTTTGTTGTGCTAGTGAGCGGTAAGAGCTGTTCTAATCTTACTACGTATGATACGGCATACGGTTTGTTGAGCTGTGTTGCAGCGGACGGCAGATGCTATAGCATTCTACAAGGTTCTAAAAGGTTATAGAAGAGACCGCGCCTGAGACGAGCGTACTCTACAGTATAGCTTTGGGAGGTACGGGTTATCGCCTCTAAGTCAGCAGCGGGCAGCAGGTACTGATGGTTAAAAGAAAATCGAACGATTTTTAGGACGACCGTCAAACGAGAAGTTCCGGGGGAGTAGCACTTTTAGACTTTTAAGCCTGTACTCGTAGACGAGGGCTGACAATGGTAGCCAGTTGGTCAAGTAGAAAGGGAGAGAGGAGAGAAGTACGTGTTACACGATACGAGTAGCCGATTCCTTTTGACTTGGCGGGATACGTGGAATATTGACGGTTCTGGTTTCGCATGCGAGGTCGTAAAAGTCCGGTCAGCTGGGTTGGGTTGAACGATGACGACGGTTGTTGTAAAACTTATCTGTGAGACTACGTGTGTGTGCGCCACGAAAGCATGGCGTACAGGTTGCCGGGGGGATGCAGTCGCGGTCGTCGGGGATCTGGACGTTCTGTAGTACCAGGTATAGAGCATGCGGAGCAAGCAAGTGCTCGCAAGGGTAGAGGAGGAGTGTTTCAGCAATAAAACCAATCCATGTCGAATCGACACTATTCACGCACGGAAACCGGTCTCCACTGCACCTTCAAGAGGGCGGCTGTCGAAGCAATGTTGACGCTATGATATCGTTCACGGAAGCTGGGTTTGACTGCCAGTTGAGAGCGAGCGCGAAAAGACTCTCACTACGAAGCACCGCGAGACCACACTGAACGATATGATCGTGTCATATCGCCATAATGACTACTCGTATACCTCACATAGGTTTTGCGTATATATTGGCTCACCTCTACTCGTATACCTCACATAGTTTTGCGTATATATTGGCTCACCTATGTAGCAGAAAGCATTTTGCGGTGTTCATTCCAGCAACTGGATCGGACACATGTTGAGCAGGCGGAAGCGTTTATTTGGATTTTCCTGCCACAGAGAATCCAGAAAATTGGGGATTCAATGTTATTTAAAAAAATATATCTGCAGCAAAAATGAACCCGCACTACGAACGAAGTAGTTTTGAGTAGTTTTTGTCCCCACACCCCCCCCCGAAAAAAACAAAATGTGTGCAGTTCTTTCAAGAAGGGGTTTCTTACATACCTCTTTTGTCACTGCTGCGAAAATGATCCCACACGAATCCCCCAAGTATAGGTTACTCCGAAAGCGTGGGCGCAGAAACGAGGAGGTTAATATAAACTGCGACAGGTGTTTGTTGTTAAGGGAGGCGTTCTACGATACAAGCTCACCCTAATTTTTTCTGAGGTTCCTCTGTCCCCCCAAGGTGCAATGCGGAATTCGACGGGGACCAAGATATGAATACGACTGATGATGCTACACGCATCTCGTACGGCTCAGAAACTTTTTTTCCCCCCCAAATGTGGCACATCCATCGTAGAACGCCTCAAGGCTTAGATTTGGGTAGTACGCATTTGGTTGACCTTGTACCAGTAGCCCGGTGGACTAAGGCCTTAACAAAATGCCGCCGACGGCAGGGTCTGGGTCGTTGGTCGTGAGTTCGAATCTCACGCCCCCCCCCCCCCCCCCCCCCCCCCCCCCCCCCCCCATGAAAACGCCTTTTTGAAGAAAAGCTGAATTTTCCTCATGTCAAGAATCTGAGAACAGGCTGTCCTTCCTGGGTCCCCAGAGATTGTTAGGAACATACGCGGACTACGGTAGGCACGTACGGCCCCATGCGAAGACCAAGGACCCCGCTGTTCAGAAGGGGGGGAGGAGTGCTACAAGGCTTAGATTGGGTGGTAGGCGATTGGTTGACCTTTTACCGGTAGCCCAACGGACGAAGACCTTGACAGATACTCCAGCATTCAGGGGGGTTAATCTATATATCTATATGCATGTTGCGACGACATAGGGGTAGTACGTAGTGCGGAGGACCATAGTAAATAGGACCCACACGGTACACACAAAAAACCTATACATTTACCTATTTTTACTAACGGTATTTGGTCCTATTTATTATGGTCCCTGTATTGGTACAAAATCCGAGGCTCCTGACTTGACCTTAGGAGTTAGCCCTCCTAGGACTGCAGTCCCGATTTGGGGACGAAGTACTTAGGGTTTGAGTGTTTTTTCCTCATAACGGAACCGCAGTACTAAACTCTATATATACCCCACCCGAAAACTGATTTTGAGAAAAAGTGAAAATGCAAAACCCGATGGCTCATCACGAACAATAAATATTACGGGGGTCCATAGTTAATAGGACCTATGGTATACATAAAAACCTATATATTTACCTATTTTTAATAACAACATTTGGTCCTATTTACTATGGTCCCCCGTAATAGCCTTTCAAGTAGAAGCCCGCGGTCTCGTCGACGAAACGGTCTACGTATAGGGTGACCGATCTGCGAGGGTGGTGAGGTGTTCGTTGCAAAAATCCTTTGTTTGGAATAGCTGTTGACATCCGCGGTTAAATATGGTACCACGCTGGACGGGATTATAATCAACGTTTGTTGTCTCAAGTCAGTATCAAACGCACCTTATGTTCACGGCCAGGGTACCGATGTTTTCGGGCGCGTCACTAATATCCTTTTTGGTCATAATACACTACTACTACTACTACTACTACTACTACTACTACTACTACTACTACTACTACTACTACTACTACTACTACTACTACTACTACTACTACTCCTGCTACTACTACTCCTGCTACTACTACTACTACTACTGCTACTACTACTACTACTACTACTACTACTACTACTACTACTACTACTGCTACTACTGCTACTACTGCTACTACTACTGCTACTACTACTACTGCTACTACTACTACTACTACTACTACTACTACTACTGCTACTACTACTACTACTACTACTACTACTACTACTACTGCTACTATTACTACTACTACTACTACTACTACTACTACTACTACTACTGCTGCTGCTGCTGCTGCTACTACTACTACTACTACTACTACTACTACTACTACTACTACTACTACTACTACTACTACTACTACTACTACTACTACTACTACTACTACTACTACTACTACTACTACTACTACTACTACTGCTACTACTGCTACTACTGCTACTACTGCTACTACTACTACTACTACTACTACTACTACTACTACTACTACTACAACAGTAACTACTGTGGTCTTTAAAGAAGATCACGAACGGTAGTAGAATGATGCGTGTCATATTATAATCGATCTCGCACAAAAGACCATGGAGTGACAGTGTATGTGGCATTGAGTCAAGGGGTCCGCCAAAAGCCAGGGTGGGTTTACGAGTACTCCTGCCTCTAGCATGATTGCTCGGGGGGGCGGGGCAAGCCCACCACACAACAAGTGGAAGCCCGCGACTTCGCGGTACTCTTAAATACCCTGCTACTATAATACGTACCTGGTATAAAAAAACACTCTGTCCCCAAGTATTTGGGTCGTTTTGACTGAACACAAATAGACGCGGACTCTCATACGTCCCCGGTGGCTTGGTAGGTGGTCCGCGTGCCTATCAAGATCAATTTCGTGGGTTCAAGTCTCACCGAGTGCATGCTGCTCATAGAGACTTTTTCTTACATTAAAAATTGATTAGCGGAAAGCGCGAGAGCGTGAGATAGCTACATTCGATGAGAATCGACGAGCAGTGGGAATGCTGAACCCTATGCGCGACAAAAATAAAGGCACGTACCGGGGGGAGAAGGGACGACACCCGTGACCACGGCTTGTCCAGAAGAAGACCGCTGAGGATAAAACCCCCTACGAGTTAAGCTGGAAGGTGAAAGTGATGATTTGAAAAAAAAAAACAAAAAAAAAAAACGAGGTCGCGCTTTTTGGCTGCAACGATTTCCGAAGGACGGGGTTCTTTGGCCCAAAATCGTCGGAAAAATCGTTCTTTGTGTTGCAATATTTTTTGCGTTTTGTACTTGAGGCCATGGGATAGTCCATCGGGCAGCGCTTACAATTTCCTCCAAAACCTGTTTTTGGGTCTCACTGGGTTATAGAGCTTTTTAGCCCATTTAGCACCGTTCTGGGGACAAATTAGTTGGAATTCGACTGGTTTGTCCCCAAAACGCTGCAGTTTGTGCCCGGAGAGGGTTAAGGTGATCCTCAGGGGAAAAATTGGTGCACTTCCACCGGCGTAGCATGCGTCAATATTACACTATTACGGGGGTCCATAGTTAATAGGACCTATGGTACACACAAAACCCTATATATTTCCCTATTTTTACCGACAATATTTGGTCCTGTTAACTATGGCCCCCCGTAACAGTGGTGTCTCTATAGCGCCGGTTATTGCCCGCTGTATATAGTGCCTGTGGAATCGCTTACCACACACAGATGGGATTGACGATGGCCAGTGTGGCAGTGTGCGGAGTAATTAGTGCCGGTTGGTTGCCGCTATTATATGATTAGTGCCGGTATTGTTGACTGGCGCATACTGCTGTACCGGCACTAGAGAAACCTCAAGCGCCCAACTTCACGGTACGATTAAAAATCACTCTGTCCCGGAAAAGAAGGGCCGTTTGGATAGAATATTGGTACAATGGTTGTCGAGTCACCCCACGGTAGGGGTCGCACTTTTTTGGCGAAAGGTTTCTGACCAATTGAGTTCCTCAAGTGAGGAACTACCAGTTAGGATGAAAACAAATACTCAATATATTCGTTTTATGACTAGCGCCTACAAGTGTCGGTCGGATGGCCCGAACGAATTTCTTCCAAGTATTGAGTCGGGTGAGATACTGAGTTCCTAATGTGAGGGACTCAGGAACGTCGGGTACATCCCTACTGTGGGATGGCTCGGTCTCTCTATTACGGGGGTCCATAGTTAACAGGACCTATGACACACATAAAAACTATATATTTAGGTATTTTTACTGACAATATTTGGTCCTGTTAACTATGGACCCCCGCAATAATAGTGCCGGTTGCCCACTGTTGCGCCCGTGGAATCGCTTGGCACAGATGGGATTCACCCGTGCGGTAGTGTGCGGAGTAATTAGTGCCGGTTGGTTCCCGCTATTATTAGTGCCGGTATAGTTGTCTGCCGTATATGTTCCGGCACTATAGAGGGACCACTATTACGGGGGGCCATAGAAAATAGGTCCAAATATTGTTAGGAAAAATAGGGAAATATGTAGGTTTTGGTGTGTATCGTAGGTCCTATTTACCAGGGTCCCCCGCAATACTGTTTACAAACGACCTTAGATTTGGGGACGGAGCGGTGTACCTGGTATGGCACGTCGGTACCGTCGGCGACACGTCGGTAGTGTCGTGGTTGTTGCAATGTGCGTATTGTATCTGCCGTCTCTCATGCCCAAGGCAGGTCTAAAGACCATCTACAAGCCGAGACAACACATGTCGGAGAAGAAAAATAAAATAAACCACATCATACGCACCTACAGCAGTCGTGTGTGAAACGATCAACAGCTTCCGAAAGAAAGTTTTGGAAAAGATGAAGTCATATCGACCTTGTATTTAGCGGCGTCCTGGTCCTGACAATCAACCTTCGTCGTTCCCCCCCCCCCCCCGCGCCAAAAAAGTCGTGCACGGCTCCCATCACCGCACCGTGCGCCCTTGGTGGATTCCGCCCCCCCCGCTCCCCCCCTCCTAGTAGGGTATGCAGCTCACCCTTCATGCGACTCGCCGGACACCTCACGGCGCTTCGCGCTTGGTGCAAGCAGTGTCTGCCTGGTCGGTGAAAGCCCGACGTGCTCCGTCCCGGCATTGTAGGGGTGCGAGGGTCTACGATCATACGACTATGGTCATGCATGATAATGAGTACCCCCCCCCTCCTCCTCTCCCTTCTCCTCCTCCTCCTCCTCCTCCTCCTCTCCCAACCGTGTGACAGTCAACAAAAAACGCATCCTCCACGAGGGGTATGGCGGAAAACGAGGAAGGTGACATGACACTCTAATTTAGAGCCGGTCACCCCGACAGCCTAGCGGATAGCCTCGATCATTACTGCTGTACTGCTGTAGCGTATGAGGGCGGGCTCGAAGCCCTTCCCGGAGGGTTGCCAAGAAAGCAAAGAGCACCTTCCAAGTGCCCTTTTTCCTTGTGAGGAAAACGCGTAAGAGCGTGAGTGACTCAGAAAAAATGCCGAACCCTCTGCGCGATAGAAATGGAGGCACGGATAAATCGGGGGGTGCACTCATAAACCGGAGCAGGGGGGGGGGTGGAGGGAAGACACCCGTGACCACCGCTTGTCCAGAGGGTTGGAAAGAAAAACCGATGGGTTAAGAAAAAAAAAATCAAAAACTGTCAAATCATAAATTTGCCCTGCGTGGCGGCTGTGGCTGTGTCTACCCTACCATCCTCTACCCGAAAAAAAAAACACGTTTTGGCAAACCAGGCAGGCCTTGTTGGTTGGAAACGGTGCCCGCGATAAAAAATCTCCCTCTGCCCCCGAAATACCAGCAGCACACACCAACCTCGAAGTGAGAAAAACGCCTCTTTAGGTTTGCCCGCCCCCGGGGGGGGGGGGGGGGGGGGGAGCCTCTCCTCCCCCCCCCAACCCGCGAGAGGGGGGAAGAGGCGTTCGCTCAAACGCCTTTTGTCGGCAAGAAGTATCGCCAACACGCTTAAAGCACCTTTACCAAACCGGCGCTTCCTTCCAATGGCGACGCTTAAGCGGCGCTTCTCTCGAAGGCGCTTCCCCTCAAAGTAGCTTCGCCTAAAAAGTTGCTCCCCTTTTTAAAAATTCTGCTTCGCTTTAAATGGCGCCCTCCCCTCCTGTCTCGCTTAAACGGCGCCCTCCCCCTTCGCTTAAATTGAGCCCTCCCCTCGCCTGACCCATTTTAGGACTTCAGTCTCGTTTCGGCCACTAGAAACTACTTAGAATTTGATTGGTTTCTCCTCCAAAACGGGACTGCAGTTTGCCTCAAAACGGTTGAACGGTGCTTCGCTCGGAAAGCGCCGCTCCTTCGCTACCCGTTTCGCGGAGCCAAGCCCTCAAAACGCCGTCGATCTCTCCCCCTCCCCGGGTGGGAAAAAGCAGAACAAAAAAAAACAAGACCTCCTGTTCTTTCTTTCGGCCGTGTTCTCATCTCAAGACCATAGAAGCAACCGACCGCAGCATCCCCCTACACCGGTAATCCCCCACTCCGTCTCGAAAGGGATGCGTGGTCAATGGTCAAATCACTACCTGTAAAGCAAGCAACAAATCGGTACGCAGCTCCCCCCCCCCCCCCCCCCCTCATAAGGCTACGGCCATGCATGATATCGAGTGCACCCCGCCGCCCCCCGCCCCCATACCAGGCACGCGTGGGGGCGGATGCATCGGCCCGGCTGACACCAACACCAATGCCAGCACCAACGCTAATTATGCTCGGAGGCGGGTCGTGTTCAGCGCGTCAAGGCCTGTTTAGTCAAGGCCTGTTTAGATCTTAAGATCCTGTTTGGCCTTAATATACCAGTGTTAGTGTGGGGGAGGTCAGTCAAGGGATTAAGCCGCGGTCCACTCCGATAGCGCATTTGACCGACACCCGACATAAAAAGAAGGAAAAGTCAAGCCACCGGAGAAAAGAGCTGGAGAAAAGAGCTGTCTCGCGTCCCGGGAACAACGTATTTCATAGAGGGGACGCTAGGAGCGCGTCCCCTACCCCCGCTGCCCGCCAGCGTGGAGAACTATTTTTTTTTTATGTTTTCGTTTCGTCGACGCCAAAAAACTGAACCAAACTTTTCTCCCTTTTAAAAGACAAAAAAAATGGGGAGCTTTTTTCCCAGGCGCTTTTCTTACGTTTCACCGATATGCCAAAAAAACAAACGTTTCTTCTTTTCAAGAGAAACACGTCAACGAATTAAGGGGAGTTTTGTTCCGTTGCGGCATTTTCCGCCGAAGAAGCCGGAGCCGACGCTGGCTTTTCTGTTATTTCGGGCGTGTCCGCGGCAGGCGGGGATGAGCTCTTGTCAGCCCCCCCTCCCCCGTCTGGCTTGGCCGCGGAGCCGCCGGGGAGCTGGAAGTAGGCGGCCTTGGAGTTGGTGAAGTACTTGCTCCCGAGCGCAGCCATCGAGACGATGAACTGTCGATGCCCAGCAAAAATACAAACAAACAAGCAAACGATGAGTTATAACTCATGAATTAGAGGATGTGATGCTTGAGATGTTTCGTTTCTATATACGAGAAAGGACAGCAACGTGAGGCAATCTAGTGGGCGGGCGGGAGTGAGGGTGGTGCGGGGTGGGTTTTTTTGGGGGGCGCTGCTGCTGCTGCTGCTGCTGCTGCTGCTGCTGCTGCTGCTGCTGCTAATATTTTTCGATACTTTTTACGTGAACCACTTTCCTTTATTTTACCGGGCAGCATCTTCCGATGTAAAAACTCAAGTTGACATAGCCGTGCAAAAAATGAGAGGATGACCCCGACCCCCTCTCGCCTCCCCCAAATGTCCATGTCCATACGACCACGGCCATGCATGACATGTGTACACCCCGAACATCTCCAAGGCAAAAAACCTCGACAAACTCCACACGGCATTCGGAATCAGCCGTTAAAAAAAAGGTAACCTAGGGTAGCATTTTTTTTCACATGAACCACGCCGCCCCGATTTACAACCACTCGCGGATTCAACACAAGCCTCCCACCCCCCCCTTTGCCCCGCCCCTTTGCCCCGGCCGCGGTTCCCGGCCAAACACATCGCTGTCGTCCGAAGCACAAAGCAAGCCCTGCCCGTCCCCTTTCACCAATACGGCGCATAGGAATCCAGGGCCTCCCTGACCGTGTCTCCAATATCGTCGATAGCCGCGGCGCCTCTACAAGCCCCCCTTCCCCTTTCCCCTTCCGCACAGCGCCTACAACGCACCCAGCGCCAATTCTACACCTTACGTGCGGAGTCCAGGGTCTGTTTGACCGGGTGTCCAACCTCATCGTTAGCCACGGCACGCGAAAAAAAATACCCGTCACTCCCATACAGCGCATATCGTACATCCAGCACACCCAGCGCATATAAAACGTCCAACACATCCAACAAATCCATCACACACGGCACATACGGGGAACATAGCACACACAGCGCGTACAGCACCAACTCGTCACCTTCTCCACGGATTCGAGGGCCTCCCTGACAGGGTTTCCAATCTCATCGATAGCCGTGGCACCCGTAAGATACTCCCCACAACCCCCCATATCCAGCACATACAGCGCACCCAACACATACAACCCACACAGGGAATATAGCACACACAGCGCGTACAGCACCAACTCGTCACCTTCTCCACGGATTCGGGGGCCTCCCTGACAGGGAATCTCATCGGAAGCCGCGGCACCCCTAAAATACTCCCCACCCCCCCCATATCCAGCACATACAGCATACCCAACACATACCGCGCATACAGCGCATACAGCACATACAACTTCCCCACCTTCTCTACGGACTCCAAGGCCTCCCTGACCGGGTTTCCAATCTCATCGTTAGCCGCGGCCCCTTTGAAGGCTTGCGCGGCGCCCTTGCCCACGCGCCCCCCCGCTGAAGGCAGCGTTTTCGTCACCAGCTCCCCGGCCTCGTTCAGCTTAGACTTCACCTGAGCGCGGGGAGGGAAGGGGGGGGGGGGCACGGAACGGCGGGTTGCGTGGGTTGGGGGCGGGTGGATGGGTGTGGGAGTGTACTCGATCCCGCTCTGACGTGAAATATGAGGACCGTTAGCATATGGCGCGGCAATGTGACCGCATCAAAAGCTCTCAGCGGATTGACAGATTACGCGGACCAAAATCCGTCCACATAAAAAAAGGGGGGGGGGGGTAGAGTGCTGTGCCGGCCTCTCCTATACCTCCAGGGTTTCTACAGAGGAGGGAGGGGGTGTACTCGATGTAATGTGTGACCGTAGTCGTTTGACGATGGGCCCTTGCATCCCTACAATGCCGGGACGGAGCACGTCGGGCTCTCACTGACCAGGCAGACATTGCTTGCACCGAGCGCAAAGCGCCGTGAGGTGTCCGGCGAGTCGCATGAAGGGTGAGGAACTGCATCCTACGAAGAACCGCTTGTGAGGCGGAATTCTGTATGGACGACAGCTTCAACGAGGGAATATATTTTCCGGTGTGGCCACTTCCAGAGACAGCAGTTGGGGGCACTACAGTATGTAACTGCCTCATGGATGCCTTACCACAAACACTACGTGATACGATCATTCCCACACGTGCGGAGTACACGCTGTTCACCCCGCACAAATAATCAAACCCGATCGCCAGCTGTAACCGACCGCCAGAAAAAGAAAAAAAGAAAAACGGCACCCTGGGTGTCGAGCTCACGTAGTGAGCGGCATGTTTTACAGTGCCGTTTCCAACCGACGCCAACCCAACCCATATAATATACAGGGGGAAGGGGGGGGGGGGGGGGGGGGGGGAGGGGGGGGGGGGGGGGGGGGGGGGGGGGGGGGGGGGGGGCGTACTCATTAGCTGCTTGCCTTTGTCATTTGGCCATTGACCACGCATCCCTTTAGAGACGAAAGGTGGGGGAGGGGGGACGGGACGGGTTGGGTTGCTCACCGTGGAGCTTTTCTGGACAGCCTTGACGCCCGTGCGGACGCTTTTGAATATCTTGTCGACCGACGTCAGTTCCTCGCTGACGGTGGAGCGATGGAGCGATGGAGCGATGGAGCGATGGAGCGATGGAGCGAGTGAGTGAGGGCACGTTTTTTTTCTTTTTTTTCAATATCAAGAACGAAAAAAAAAATATCAGGTTGAAAAACAAATACAGGCAAGAAAAAGACGACGAGTCTAAAAGTGGAGAGAGAGCGAGCTACAGCAGTGCAGCGTACAAAAAAACGAAACAAAAAACAGCAAATCAACAACTGTCAACAGCACCAAACATCAACAGCACTAACTAACTCCCTCCCCCCCCTCCCCCCATCCCCCGTCACCACCACCACCACCACCAACAACAACAACAACAACAACGAAACAGACAGAATGGGCAATAACCACAGATCCTCCAGCACCATACTCGTATCACTGTACTACTTCGAAGTACCGTGCAAACAAAGGATAGACATACTGTAACCGGACAAGATTGAGGCCGTGTGGAACCCAAAAGTACACGCGGTCGAACCGTAAGACACGGCTTGCAAAAATGATTTTCGACGAGATTCTCGATCTCGCAGAAAAGCTGCTCGTTTTTTTTTTTTTTTTGTAATTTTATAACAATAATAATGATAATAATAACAACAATCATAAAAATAATTATGATGATCATAATAATAGTAATAATAATACTGCTACTACTAACAACAAGAAGAAGAAGAATAGTACTGGTAACAAACAAAACTGGGCGCTCACCCCCAGAGGAGCACGACGAAAAAAAAAACAAAAAAAAAACAAAAAAACGACAGCACCACACTCCCAAAAAGCCCAACAAAATGAAAAAAAAAAAAAAAAAAAAAAAGACCTCTTCTGGACGAAACTTAACGCACGAAAAAAACACTTCTCTTTTTTTTTTTTTTTTTTTTTTTCTTCAGTTTTGTCCACCCTCTTGGGTGACGACTTTAGAGAGGACCTAAGAGAGGGGGGACAAAACTGAAAAAAATTGCCACAAAAAGTGGGACGACTACAGGAACGGGCCACTGCGAGACCGGGGGCATGCTACAAAACTGGTGCCCGAGTTCTGCCGTGCAAGGCAAAGGGGTCGTACGGCGCAGGCGCAGAAACGTTACCCCTACCCGTACAGTTGAGTGCGTCACGCTGCTCGTATCTACGGGGGGGCATAGTAAATAGGACCAAACGTTGTCAGCAAAAATAGGCAAATATATACGTTTTGGTGTGTACCGTAGGTCCTTTTTACTGTGGTCCCCCGTAAAATAGATGGCTGATACTATTACACGGAAGTTACCAACCATTGTGTTTGTCGGACTACTTGTTTCTAGTAACCCCCCCCCCCCCGCCCCTCCCCACCTGGAGAACACTTTCGAGTCACGCTAAAGCCGAAAGCAAGCATGGAGTGGCAGAGGATAGAGAGAGAGAGAAAAAAAATGTCGGCATGTGTTAGAAGACTGGGATGGAGAGTATGTGTAGCCAATGGAATAGCGGATCTAGGATGTAGTCCTAGGGTGAACCGAAGGTAAGGGGAGGCATGAAACAGCAAGGGGCTCAAAGGGAACGGGGGAGAAACATAGGGGCGCATAACAAGCAGACAAAAACAGAAACGGAAGCGCAAACGGAAAGAATGCTCAAAAAAGAAATGACAGAAATATTCGTAGCGACAACGGAGAAGGAACAACAGGTAAGACTAGAGCGGATAGTGAAACGAAAAGGAGGCTGAGAATAGGATCATGGAACGTATGTGGGTTCGCCACGGAAGAGCGCAAAAGGATCGAAATTGCCGAACAAGTAAGTAAGCGCGACCTAGACATAGTGGGAAATCAAGAGTCGTGGGAGAAAGAAGGAGGGGAGATAGGATGCAAAGTTGGAGAGTACGCATGGATAGGGAAAAAGAGGAAGGGACAGAATAGCAAGAATAGGGGGGCGGGGGGCGTGGGGTTCCTAGTCAAAGAATACTTGTGTGACATAATAGAGGTGATCAAATACACTAAATTCGACGAAAGCAGATGGATTAAGATACCAGGGGAGCGGGGAGCAAAATATTACTTCTTAGGAAACATATATATATGCCCCCAGAGTCGAAGAATACGACAAATTATGTACAGAGGAAGTTCGGAGAAGTAGTAGTACAATAGATGTACAGAAGTGTAAGAGGCAAGGAGAAGTAGTACTAGTGGGAGATTTTAACACAAGAACTGGGAAGGCAAGCAATCTGAACGAGAACATACAACATGGGGAAGTGACAAACGATAATAATGGGGGAAAGATGTTGAAGCTCCTCAAGCACAACGAGATGAAGACGTCGAACGACAGAGTCAAAAGTGCAGAACCGGAATGGACTACACATTGCATACAACAAAAGGGAGAAAGCTCTATCCTTGACTTTATAGTAGTAGAAAATGGAAGTGGTAAAGGAAACGGAACTAAATACAACGGAACTAAATATATGCGCAGCGGACGTAGGAACTACGGATCATTGTCTCATATGGACAGACAGTCAACAGACGAGAGGTATCAAAAATAAACGAGGTAGGAAATTGCACAGATGGAGAATAATCAACAAGAAGTAAAACAGAAACGGGAAGAGCTCCAAGAAGAGATGGCCAAAAATGCAGAGCAATTTTCCGAGATGTTGGAAAGAACAGGTACAACAAGGAACGATATAGAGAGGGATGATGCAGGAGTCGGGATGACAGAAGGAGGAGAGCAGTTGGTCAAGACCACAGCAAGTAAAGTAGTAGGGAAGAGGTTGATAGTAGAGATGGTAGAGAAGAAGAAAGGGATACGGAAAGACGAAGTAAATAAAACGAACGAAGACTTTGAGGGCGGGATGAAGCAGATGTGGGTAGGGATAAAAGGGATACTTGGCAGACAAGCAGGAGACGCAGACACGGGAATAGCTACTCTAAGAGCGCAGAACGGTAAAATGGTTAGTAGCTCGAAGGGGGAAAGGGAGGTACTAGTAGAGCATTACCGTAGGCTAGGAACACCCACAGCCAACGAAACGTTCGACGCAGAATTCGAGAAGGAAATCAACGGGTGGGCAGAGGCGACCGTAGATGCATCAGAAAGGGAAGACAGTGGTTCGGGAGGGTTACAGAGAGAGAGTTCACAAGGGAAGAGGTAAAGAAGTGTGTAGCTAAACTTAAGAATAGAAAGGCAGCAGGGGCAGACCAAATAGTGAATGAATTTATGAAGTACGGGGGAGAAGGAATGCTTACCATGATGGTTATGTTGTATAACTGGATATGGAAAAACGAGTACGCACCTAGGAGGTGGAGAGAAGTAGTAGTAAACTTATTCAAGAAAGGAGATAACGCTGCCCCGGGGAACTATAGAGGGATAATGCTACTAAGCACGGTAGGCAAAACATTTTGTAAGAGTTTGAACGATAGAATGGGAACGATGATGGAGAAGGAAGACAAAACAGGCGAAGGACAAGCAGGGTTTAGGCCAAACCGTTGCTGCGTAGACCATGTGTACACCTTAGGTAAGCTAACCCAAGGTAGGAAAGACGCGGGACTAAGAACGTACTTTTTCTTTCTACATGTACAGAAAGCCTACGATACAGTATGGAGAAAACGATTGTGGAAAAAACCGTGGGAAACAGGAATCAGAGGAAAAATGTGGAGAATGATGAAAAATTCGTATGACGGCATGTGCGAGAAGTGCCGTGATGCTGGACGGGGAAACATCGAAGTATGTTGATATTGTACAAAGAGTTTCACAGGAATGTACGTTGTCACCTAACCTGTTCAAGATATGTATATATATATTAACGACCTGATAGTAACAGTCGAAGCAGCAAGGCAGGGAGTCACAGTAGGGGAAGATACGGTGGCAGCATTGATGTTGCGGATGGCGTAGTGGGACTATCAGAAACATCCGAAGGATTGCAGAAACAAGTAGAGAAGGCCCTAGAATACACCAGGAGAAGGAGGGTGATGGCGAGCATCAAGAAATGCGCAGTAGTTGTTTGTAACGTAGATAAGGTGAACCCGATAAATTTCAGTTGGAAGTGGGGAGAGGATGAATTGCCGATCGTAGACCAGCATACGTACCTTGGCGTAGAGATCTCACAAAAGACTGCTCTTGGGTTACACATATAGCAAAAGTAATAGGAAAGGGTAAGGCACAAGTAGGCAAGATGGATGCGATCCTAACAGACTCGCACCTTGACACCAGGATCAAGAGATGTATCCTGATGAATGCCATAGTACCAAAGCTAGAATATGCAGGAGTATGGGAAGGGAACGCGAAACTCGTAAAACAGTTGGAAACAGAACAAATGACAGCAGCTAAAAAAATTATAAGATGCTCAAGTACGACTAGTAATGCAGTATTAAGAGCAGAACTGGGAATGCACCCACTCAAGACAAACAGAGACATGAGAAATTTGAAATGGCAATATAAAGTAAGGAATATGCCAAAAAAGAGGTTGCCAGCCATAGTTGATAGCGCTGTATGGGAGAACGTAACAAAAGGGCGAGCTGGAATAAGGTGGGATAGCGGAGTTGAGCAAGTATGGAAGGATATAGGGGGAAACCAAGAAGAGGTGATGTACGCCGGGAAGTTTGGGAGGTACAAGGCAGAAGTAGAAGAAAGGATAGAAAGAAGGGAAAGGCTAGCGCTAAGCAACAAGGTGGAATATAAAAAACACTTGTAGATATACGGGGGATTGAGGGAAGGAATAGGAATGGAAACGTATTTGCACGGCCCAATGGACTTCGCGAAAACGCTGAAACTGCGTTTTCGTGTAGGCGGCCTGGACCTGCCAGAAAGAAGAAAGAGGTACACCAGTAGCCGGGAGGAGGAGTAAGTAGATGCACAGATGTGCCCGTGTGGCAAAGCGATAGACTAGAACTCACATAGTAGGAGAATGTGAAATATACAAGGAGGAACGGGGTGTGTTAGAAGAGGAGATGAGGAAAATAGACGAATGAGACATGGAGGAGTTTGATGCACTAGATAGGAGCGAGAAAACGACCGCTATCCTACGAGATAGATGGTGGCCACCGGCGGCCAAACAGGAAGGGGGTAAGATTATTACGGGGGTCCATAGTTAACAGGACCTATGGTATACATAAAAACCTATATATTTGCCTATTTTTACCATCAATATTTGGTCCTACTTACTACATCCCCCCGTAATAGCCAAAATTTTCTATGTAATATATGGAAACAACGTAATGAGCGCCCAATTGTTGGAGGTGCCTCTATTATAGGAGTAGGAACGGTGCTCCGTCTCGAAAGGGATGCGTGGTCAATGGTCAAATGACTAAGGCAAGCAGCAAACGAGTACGCCCGCCCCCCCCCCCCCCCCCCCCCCATCTGGGTTTCGAGAATGGCGGTGGGGGGTGTCAGATGTATTTCTTTACGAATAACACCCATCCCTGCTCACCCCGACAAGGAGTTATCGTCGAACTCTTTCCTGGCCTCCTTGAAGGCATCCCCGATGGAGGAAACCGCCCCGGAGATGGCGCCGATCACGTCCACTGTCGAGGCGGCCACATCCTGCGCCTCGGGAGACTTCGCGTAGCTGCCCAGAGAAGTCACCCCCCGCTGCAACCGACTGGGTACACACATACAACCCCCCCCCCACCCACAGAAACGAACGAGAAACGAAACAAAAAAAGGGAAACGAACATATTAGAGCAAGCAGTACGTACGTATCTCAGGTCATGCAGTGGGAAGGAATCAAGGACCTGTCCAATGAGTTGCCCGATGCTTAAGACCATTCACGGTGAAAGAATGGAATAGCAATCTCGACAAAAAACACGCACGCGACGAACATCTAACAAAACAAAAACAAGATCACGGCAGCAGCAGCAGCAGCAGCAGCAGCAGCGGCAGCGGCAGTCAGGCATCCCCCCCCCCCCGGGTCTATGGTCATATGACTACGGCCATCTATGATAAGGAGTACACCCCCCCCCCCCCCCTAGCCCTCGCCCTTTTTTCTTTCCATCCCACGTATCATATTCGCCCTTCCTTTCTCCTGCTCCCTCCCTACATAGACGTAACTCAAGACTCAAGGGCACACATGTACCAACTATTACGGGAGGCCATAGTAAATAGGACCAAATATTGCTAGTAAAAATAGCAAAAATATATTGGTTTATGTGTGGATCGTAGGTCCTATTTACTATGGTCCCCCCCGTAACAGATACCTTTCCCCCCCCCCCCCCCCCTCCCATTCCGGGGGGTACATACCCGCCTCGCCTTTCTATCGCGACAAGGAAGGGTCCATTCACCGCACTTCCTTCTCTCGTCGACGACCGTCGTCATCGCATAGTGCCACCACGAGAACAAGCGGGGGCCGCAATCAAGAGTACGGTATATATTGCGGGGGGACCATAGTTAACAGGACCGAACATTGTCAGAAATAATAGGGTAATATATAGGGTTTTGTGTGTACCATAGGTCCTATTTACTGTGGTCCCCCGTACCAGTATAGAAACGGCGAGAACACACAGTACGGTGAACAGTAGTGGCCGCCCTTTTGTACAAAAAAAAAAAAAATGTCGCACCGACCGGTCCTCCTACACGAAAACTACAGCAGTAGCTAGCCATTGTAAAACCTCCCTGGGAGTTACTTTCTCTTAGAGGGGGAAAAAAAAAAAAATGACGACATTTTTTTTTTTTTTTTTAACGATTTCAGCGACGGTCACCGCGTGTGATTTCGGGAGAGATGCATGGCAAAATTCGTGTCCGAGTCGGTCAATGCCAAGAAGAGGTGGTACACTAAAAAAAAGATAGTCTTCCCCTTAGTTCTCGGGCTCTTTTGTCCCCAACCATTGTCTCAGGGAACCCCCAAAGGGATGAGGGATTGATTGATTGATTGATTGATTGATCTGAGGAGCTACACATCTCACATTATAATTACCGTTTCGTATGTGATGTTAATGTACTAACGGTACTTATATTTCCGAACAGAGAGGTACCAAAATATCGTGTGCAGTGAATGAAGGCTGCTCGATAGATGCCTAGGTTAGCCAGCGCGAGTGTTCATCTATCGGGCTTCTATTAATAGGAGGTTTCCATATTTCTGGAAGGCGGTTGTTGACCCCCCCCCCCCCCCTCAAGCCAGTTTTTTTTTTTTTTTTTTTTTTTTTGGCGGTCGCCCACAGCTGGTCGTCTAGTTAGATTATTTGTGCGAAGTAAAGAACCTTTACTCTGCACAAGGGAATTGATCGTATCACGTAGTGTTCAAGGTAAGGCACCCAAGAGGCAGTTGTATAGTACTCCCATTGCTGTCTCTGGAAGTGGCCACACCGGAAATTAAACTAACTCATTGAAGCTGTCACCCACGTAACCCGAGAATATTTCCTGCAGGTTAAAATACGTCACTTTACGCAGTCACTTTCTTTCCCCACAGCAAATGGTTTTTCGTGGGTTGAGATTCTGCTCCTACATACCTGGTGCATAAGAAACAGGCGGCAAGAAACCCGCAGCCCAACCAAATTCTTCACAAACAGCCTACATGTAAAGGCTGATGGGGCTTCTTAACCGTTTTTGGGAACAAGCCACAATCGATTTCTGAGCAATTTGTCCCCAAAACTTGACTGCAGGCCTGGGGAAGGGTTGAACCGAAAAAGCTACCCCCTAAAAAAAAAAAAAAAAACGTTCGTCTTTTTTTACACTATTTTTCGTTGCAGACCTGCTGGAGAGAGGGCCACAGCGTAGAAAAATCAGGTTCGTCATCGGCTTGGGGTCATTCTTATCGGAGAGCTTTTTTTCCATAATCTCCACGTTTTTTTCGTGCAATATTTTAATCTTCTTTCCTGATTTTTTTTTCCTAATATGTGAAATTTAACAACCATATTTTTTTTGCTTCTGGAGAATTTCACGAATAGTGACAGAACTCCTCCGTATATTGATACATATCTCCAACTATTTTCAAACTTTGGAAATTCTGAAAAAAAAAACTCTCCGATAAGAATGAACCTAAGAATAGTGACAGAACGCCTCCTCAATACATTGATACATATCTCCAACTATTTCCAAAACTTCGGAAATTCTGCAAAAAAAGCTCTCCGATAAAAGAACGGTTACCTTATTTCCCTCTTACAGTAGGACAAACCGCAGTCCCATCGCGGGGAACAAACTACTTGGAGAATACGAGTGGTTTCTCCCAAAAGGGAAGTGCAGTTTGCCCTGAAAGGTTTATTAAGGAAGCGGACACACAATTTTTTTTCCCCCTTGAATCCGTTTTTTTTTTTTTTCTTTTGGTGGGACATATATAGAGTTCCTCACGCTATACCGTCAATTGTTAGCCCACCCGGGAAAAAAAAACGATACGAAGTGCTACATCGCCTGCGAGGCAGAACAAAAAACAAATCTAGAGTCCTCCTCCGCTTTAACTTTTATTTTTCTCTTCCCTCTCTCTCTCTCTCTCTCTCTCTCTCCCCTTTTTTTTTTTTTTTTCACCTTAGCAATTCCCACGGCCGCAGATTTCGACGATTCCGCGGCGGCGTCGACCAGCTCCTTCTGGCTCAGCTCTTTCGACGCCATGAAAGCCCTCGCCGTCGACATCTTCTTAGCCCCTTCGTCTTTGCCATCCCGGACAATCTCCGTTGAAGAAGAGACTTCGCCCAAGATCTCCCTCTTCTGCTCTACGGAGTCGAGCAGCCTCGCGCGGAGGGACCCGACCTGAGCATCGCTGGCCTCCATACTTTCTACTGAGGACAGCAGCACCTGGTGGGCGGGTGGCGGGGGGGAGTTGCGGGGAGGCGGGAAGGGGGGGGGGGGGGGGTACTCATTTGTTGCTTGCCTTGGTCATTGGACTATTGACCACGCATCCCTTTCGAGACGGAGCACCGTTCCTACTCCTAACAGAGACACATCTAACACTTCGGGTGCTCAATATGTTTTTTTTTCCATACAATACACATGATATATTTTGTTTTGTTAAATCTTGCCGCCCCTTCCTGTTTGGGCGCCTGTGGCCACCATCTATCTCCTGGCATGGCGATCGTTCTCTCGCTGTATACTGAGTTATTAGAAGGGGCTAATCTGTTGGGTTACATAGCGCAAACAATTCACACCTCGGACACGTAGATTATCTACAGATATATCATCTACAGACATATCATCTACAGATAGATCATCTACAGACATATCATGTACAGATAGATCAAATACAGACATATCATCTACAGAAAGATAATCTACAGACATATCATCTACAGATAGATAATCTACAGATAGATAATCTACAGATAGATCATCTACAGACAGATCATCTACAGGCAGATCATCTACATATAGATCATCTACAGACAGATCATCTACATCTACAGATCGATCATCTACAGATAGATCATCCAGATCCTCGCTGCCGTTATGAGATGCAGTGCAGGATATGCATAGCACTAATCCAACTCAGACAACACGTCACACAATAGATCAGGCCGGTTACAAGGGGTGAGACGACACCTGAACTATCCTTGGTCGCTCTAATCACCTTAGACCCCAAAACGGTGTTACCTGTTTACCCCTACCATACTCGTACTCCAAACATAGCGAGGCGGGATTTCCAATACGTAAAGAGGCGGGATCGGAGCAGGAGCAAATATTGGAGAGCTAGAGGAGCGGGCCGTGGTTTCTATATTTTGGAGGGCAGGAGGGGGGGGGGAGGAGAAGCGGTGTACTCATGATCATGCATGGCCGTAGTCGTACGATATGACCGTAGACCCTCGCGTCCCTACAATGCCGGGACAGAGCGTCGTCGGCTTTTGCCCGACCAGGCAGACGTTGCTTGCACTAAGCGCGAAGCGCCTCCGTGAGATGTTCATCGAGCCGCACGAAGGGTGAGGAAGTGCATCATCCCGCTAAGAACCGGGGGAGAGGAGCAACGGATTTAGGGGTGCACCTCCTGAAGGTCTTCGACATCCTGCCAGTTGTACGCCCTCATCCGCCCGGTGTCCTCCTGTGAAGGCAAGGCGGCCACCACGCCGTTCATCGTGTCCGCCCGAGACGATGTCGAAACCAGTTCCTTCTCTAACTGCGGTCAGGGAGAGCACAGGAGGCATTATATGGGGCGGGGCCGGGGGGGGGGGGGGGGGGGGGGGGGAGGCGTACTCATTCGTTGCTTGCTTTAGTCATTTGACCATTGGCCATGCATCCTTTTCTAGACGGAGCACCGCTCCTACTCCTAGTAGAGCCACCTCCAACAGTTGGACGAGTTCATTACGTTGTTTCCACCACATGCACGTTTTTTTTTTGCTAGTCTTATCCTCTTTCTGTTTCGCCGCCTGTGGCCACCATCTATCTCCCAGGACAGCGATCGCTGTAAGTATGGGGGAGGGCGCCGTGAACACAGAATGTATCTGAGGTGATAGTGAGAGGAGCACGGGCGATGGTGGTGGCAGCGGCATTTGTCATTGGGGGGGGCGTACTCCTTTGTTGCTTGCCGTAGTCATGTGACCATTGACCACGCGTCCCGTTCGAGACGGAGCATCGTCAGGTGGGGGGGTTGGGGGGACGGTGCAGCGCTATCGAAACGGACCACAGACAGATCATTACTATCACGAGGGTCCATAGTTAATAGGACCTATGCGTACATAAAAACCTACATAAAGAATATTTTTATTGAGAATATATGTGGTCCTATTTACTATGGTCCCCCGTAATAGTGTTACTTAAGCCACAGGTTTTGGGGGCGATCGGTCGTTTTTTTTTCAGTGATTTGTTTTTTTTACCTTTTCCTTGCACTCGAAAAGGTCTTCCAAGAGCATCACCTCAACCGACGTTACGTCCGCCTGAGACAGAAAAGTTCAAGCGTTTAAACGCGTGGTACCAAGAAATGGAGGCGGGGTGGTGGAGGAGGAGGCGAAGGGGGGGAGGGAGGGGGGGGGGGGGGGGCAAGAAGAGGGGCAAGAAGAGGGGCAAGAAGAGGGGCAAGAGAGGGGGGGGGGGGGGGGGGGGGGGCGGGAGAAACGGAGGGGAGGGCGGGGGGGGGGTGAGGGGAGGGGGGGGGGTAGTTATCGATGCGGAATCTGTAACGTTTGACATTTGATGACAGGTAACAGTAGCTGCTTGCGGATTATCCTCGAACAGGCCTTACACCTTTCCCACCGGCAAGAAGTGTTAGCTGTTGCTAGGAACTCGCGCAGCAGAATATTCGTAACTGTCGTGGAAGATGGACAGCAGTTGTTGAATAAAAGTACAGCTACTATGTACCTGGTACATATTTTCGCACGAAGAGGTAGAATCATGGCCCCTGTCTCTGCCTCCTCTTTCACATCAAAGGCATCCTCCTTATCGCTCCCTCCCTTCCCCCCTCCTTCTCTCCCCTATTTCTGTCTTTCTCCCTCCACCTGTTTGTGGGCCTGACTGTTTCCCTTTCCCTTCCTCTCTTTCTTCCTCTCTAATTTTGCCTATCTCTTTCTACAGTATCTATTTCTTCCTCTTTCTGTCTCTCTCCCCCTCCCTCCCTCGCTCCCTCCCCCCCCCCCCCCCCCCCCCCGTCTCTTCCTCTCTTTATTTCCCTCTCAACCCCCGCCGTCTTACCGCCTCCTACAATGTGCAATCCCCCCCCCCCCCCTCCTCCCCTCCTCCCCCCATACGCAAGAAAGCCGGCCTCGTATGCAGCTCTTAGTATATATCTGGTAGGATGTAGCTCACCCTTCATGCGACTCGCGAAACTTATTCGCGCTAGGTGCACGTAATGTTCACGCCTGGTAGGTGAAAGCCCGACGTGCTCCGTCCCGGCCTTGTAGGGATGCCATGGTCTATGGGCGTAAGACTAAAGCCACGCATGATACGAGTACCCCCCCCCCCCCCTCACCCCCCCTATCACCCTCCCTCTCTCGGATGTTATATAGTACCGACATATTCGCTTACCTTCTTAGCCATCGCAGCTTCGATTGGTGCCCGGATCGATGCCTCCTCCACTTGTTCGCGCAGAGCCTGTGGCCAAGGGTTTGCACGAAAAGGAAGGCATGTTCGTCTTGTAAGCGTGTGTAAAGGGTTTGCCGCGATGGCGGGGGGAAGGGCCAGAGAGGGGGGGGGGAGGAAGAAGAAAAGGTTTCGGTGCACCCGTTGAAGATTGTTTTGGGTATTGAGTAACGGAGCGTATTTCGTGGGCGCTACGAAAAACGGAAGAACGCGAGAGACGAAAAACATGCCTACTAACATCTGCAATTGTCGCCGCCATCATCATCACCATCACCATCATCCCCATCATCATGCTCCTCCTCCTCATCATCATCATTCATCATCATCATCATCACCATCACCATCACCATCCCCATCACATCATCATCATCATCAACATCATCATCATCATCATCATCCTCGTCATCGTCATCATCATCATCATCATCATCATCATCATCATCATCATCATCATCGTCATCATCATCATCATCATCATCATCATCATCATCATCATCATCATCATCATCATCACCCTCACCATGATCATTATCACCATCATCCCCATCATCATCATCATCATCATCATCGTCATCATCATCATCATCATCATCATCATCATCATCATCATCATCATCATCATCATCATCATCATCATCACCCTCACCATGATCATTATCACCATCATCCCCATCATCATCATCATCATCCTCACCATCATCATGATGATGATGATCATCATCATCACCCCCCCCCCCCCCCCCCCCCCCCCCCCCCCCCCCTTGCACCACCGCCACAACAACCACCACAACCACCATAAAACATAAACTAAAGCGACGAGTCACACCTGCATTTGGGCGAGTAGGTCTTGCTCTCTCTCGATCAGCTCCTGCTTTTCCGCGATCGTCTCGTCGAACTCCTTCAGCAATCCCCTCAGCTCCGTCTTCACAAACCAACCGACCAATCAACGGCGGCGTCCGCGAAACAACGGTTCGATAGGCGGAGGAGCGTTTCATCATGGAGTTCCACCGCGCACACGCGGAGGCCGTGCGCAAGCCGTCGAAACGTGGGCGCGCGGGGCGAGGGAGGGAGGGGGGGGGGGGGGGGGGGGGGGGAATCGTAACGTACATGAGAAAAAAAAAGAGATTACGTCATTCGTAGAGAAAAAAAAACGGGGCATATATGTAAGAAAGAGCGTATCATACGTACGTGACATGAACACTGTGGGACGTGAATACGTAAAACAGCACAAGCAGGATGGGACGCAAAAAGGGGGATGTTCTCCGCCGCAAAATTTCGTCCGCATGACGCTTCCAGCCCAGGTTACCGACTAAACACACAATAAATGATTTTACCGTTTCAGGGCTGCCGTCCCGTTTTTTGGACAAATTACTTAGAATTAGAGTGGTTTATCCCCAAAGAGGGACTGCGGTACTAAACGAAAACACCCGCCCGAGCACGAAAAAAAAATTCCGAGCCGATTTTCTCCGAAAGTAGGCCTTAAGGGAGGAAGCCACAACGAAAATGGCGGCATTCGGAAAATCTCGTCGAAATATTCCTCGTATATAGACGTTTTTGCGCCACTTTTTTCCCGTTGACGAGAAAATCAGCGTAGAAATTCGTCGGAGAGAGGGTGTGTTGTCTTATCCCCCTAGTGTGATACGGGTGTGTTGTCTTATCACCCAAGTGTGATATTTCGCAGCTCTCATAGCTCTAATAGCTCGAACAGTTCAAACAGCTCGATTGGCTCCGGCAGCTCCAACAGCTTAATCTCATAGCTCACATCGCTCTACTACTGCCGTAGCTGTAGTAAGCTCCAACACATTTAGCTCTAATGGTAACAGCCTTATGATAACAGCTCTATCACGGTGGCCCATAACAAATAACCCCTCAAAAGCAACTTTTTTGGTATCATTTTTTTTTTTGGGGGCATTTAGTACCTCAAATTACTCAAAATAACTCAAACAGCTCCAAGAGTGCTGCAGCTCCAACAGGCTCACTACCTCCACTATGGTAGCTCTACAGCTCTACTGTTACGGGGGTCCATAGTTAATAGGACCTATGGTATACATAAAAACCTATATATTTACCTATTTTTAATAACAATATTTGGTCCTATTTACTATAGTTCCCGCAATAGCTCGAATAGCTGCACGACTACTGTAGTAGCCCCAACAACTCAACTAGCCGCCATCATTCTGACACCGGACAAAACAATTTTCTCCCACCTCGCGGTCGATCTCGATGTCCCTCTCCTGCTGCAGCTTGAGGCTCAGCTGAGAAATCTCAGAGGCGATTAAGTTCTCCACTTCCTCCTTCTTCGCAAACGACCTATCAGGGTATCATATATCATATGTCAGGTATCGAGTATGACGCATCGGGCACTGGCGATTGGGTATCGGATATCGTGTATTGGATATTGGTTATCGGGTATTGGTCATCGGGTATTGGGCGTCGGGTATCGGTTATCGGGTATCGGGTACCGGATATCGGGAATCGGGTATCGGGTATCGGGTATTGGATATCGGGTATTGGACATCGGGCATTGGGTATCTGTATTGGGTATGGTAATGGGTATTGGGCATTGGGTATCGGGTATTGGGTATCTGGTATTGGGTATTGAGTATCGGGTACAAAGTATATGGTATCGATTGTCTAGCGTCAAGGGTCAAGTAAGCATCAGGTTTGTGGTATCAGGTACTAGGTATGATATCAGGTACGTGTATCAAACATCAGGTATGACATCAGCTTTCATGTATCAGGTATCAGGTATCAGATGCCGGTAGAAGTTATCACATGAAAACAACGCGCAAGGTATCAAATATCGGGCATCCTGAGAATCACTCGCGGGGCAGGGCAGGGCGGGGCGGGGGAGGCGAAAATGGGAACAGCAACACCACTACCTTGCGAGCAACCAGCGGGGTTTTCGGGGTGGTCTTCCCCCCGTCGATGCCTCCACAAAATCAGCAGGAACCTCCTCGCGTTCACCACCGCGTAGTCACTATACACGAGGGGAAAAGTCGGGGATGGTATCCAAGCATCCCCTGGCCACCCCGAGGATATTTTACAACTCCCGCCCCCTTCTGTCTCGAAACGGATGCATGGTCAACGGCCAACGAAGGCGAGCAATAAAAAAGTACGCCTCCCCCCGCCTCCCCCCCAAATGCTAGCTAACCACTTTTAATGGTTTAGGTACACTTGTATCGCCTTATTTTGGCTGTATTATAAATACCCTTGCATAAAATGCTACACTGGTATCAGGTACTTGACCTATTTTCCACATAACAATGCTGCACCACGATTTCGGAAGAAGAAAAAAATACATGGTAGCCCCTTCCTCTCCCCCGCCGGCCTCTGCCCCCCCCGGCAAGGGATAAATAAAAATGAAAACGAAGTGGAAACTCGAAGCCTCGGCGTCCCCAAGCGGACCTATTTTCCTTCCCGTTGGTGGTAGGACTGCTACTAATACTGAAAAACAGAGAAATAAAAGAAAAAAATCGAGCGAATGCTGTCTTCGATCTACACCAGCAATCGAACTAAAAACATATGACTCCATCCCACCCCTCCCCTCGCCCTCCTTCCCCCTTCCACTCCTCCAAGAAAAAACGAGAAAACGCCGAGCAGAAGAAGCAGATGAACAAGCAAAAACAAAAGACAAAAAAAAAGGAAAAACCAAATAATAGCACGATAAGAACAAAAAGAAGAACAAAAAAATGAGACGAATAAAAAAGAACAAAATAAAAATAACCAGGACAAGAAACAGACGAAAAGAAGAGGGTCAAGAACAAAAGGAAGAATTCACAATGAGAAAAACACTGCTGCCGCCGCTGTTGCCGCTGTTGCCGCATACTGCTGTACTACTAACCCACCTCTTAAGCTCGCTGCTGAGGTCGGACATCCTCCGCACCCTCGAAGTGGCCATCTCCGCCTCCTCGCCCACCCTCTTGCTCAGCTGCACCGTGCGCGACTCAACCACTATTGGAGCCTCCTCCTCCTCCTTCTCCTCCTCCTCCTCCTCCATCTCCACCTTCTCCACCGCTGCCTCCACCTCCACCGCCACACCTATCGCCTCCTGCTCTACCTCCAAACCCTTCCCTTCCCCTTCCACCACCGCTGCTGGTTCTACAACCGCGGAAGGAGCCGCTTTTTCCGGCTCTTCTGTTGCTGGTTCCGCCGAGGGTGCCGTCACGGCAGCCGCCGCGCTAGCCGCGACCTCGGCTACCCCGGCCTGGTACGGCGTGCACGGGGGGGGGAAGGGGGGGTGTACTCATTATCATGCATGGCCGTACGGTACAGGTTTGGCGATGCTGATTGGTTGGTGCTCATAAAAGGTATGGTACTCTTTAATTATCGAGTTAACGGCGAGGGGCGGGGCTAGGGTACGGTACAGTTTGGCGATGCTGATTGGTTGGTCCTCATAAAGTGTATGGTACTCTTCAATTATTAAGTTAACGGCGAGGGGCGGGGGGGAGGGTACGGTTGATTTTTGGCGATGCTGATAGGTTAGTGGTCATGAAGTGTACGGTGCTCTTATAAGTTTTAAGCCAAGCACCGGGGGAGGAGGGGGAGAGGGGCTACGACTGGCACGGTTGAATTCGGCGATGCTGATTGATCTGTGCTGATCATGTAACCGCACTCCTTAGTTATTAAGTCAATCAGCGGGGTGGGGGGGGGGGGGGGGTACGGTTAATTTTTGGTGATGCTCATTAGTTCGTTTGTCGTCAACATTCACGGTAATATTAAGTCGAGCAGTGGGGGCGGGTGGGTGGAGGGCGCGGGGGGGTACGGTTGAATTTTGGCAACGCTGATTGGGTAATAGTCGGTGCTAATTCAATGGATGATTTTCTACAGTAGGTGTGACCTAATCCCGCAGAAGAGTAGACGTTTCCTCCAAATCGTCCACGCACATGCTTGGGCTGTAAGTAGTAGCAGCAGTGCTGGTGTTGGTAGTACCACAAGTGATGGTAGTAGTAGTAGTGGTAGTAGCAATAGTAGTAGTAGTAGTAGTATTAATAGTAGTAGTAGTAGTAGTAGTAGTAGTAGTAGTAGTAGTAGTAGTAGTAGTAGTAGTAGTAGTAGTAGTAGTAGTAGTGTGTAGTAGTAGTAGTAGTAGTAGTAGTAGTAGTGGTACTGGTACAGCTAGTAGTGGTAATAGCAGTGGTCGTGGATTCAACCGTACCTGGCACAGTACTTGAAGTAGTGACTGGTACGCCTCACCCTGGGACGCTGCTGTCTACACCCTCTCGAAACGTGGGAACACGAAACAACAACCACAACAACAACACATGTGTTCACCGATGAGCAGCCAACACGCGTGATTCTCCCTCCACTCCATACTATAGTACATAATTTCATTGCAAAGTTATCAACGCTACACTCTTGTATATGCTGCACATGCTACATACACAGAACAGCACTGCCGTGCACCGCAGAACTTGGCACGTACCTTGCATCTCTTTAGCGTGAAAACACCAGGACGGGACACTGGGTGTGCTGATATTGCTGGGTACAAAGAAAGGTTTAATGTGAAGCCACCACACCTTACTGCATGGGCTATACAAACCTTGCATACTACACCCTTATTTGCTACACCGTGGATTGCTACCGTTTCTTCTCACTATTACGGAGGACCATAGTAAATAGGACCCACGGTACACACAAAAAACAATATATTTCAGTATTTTTACTAACAATATTTGGTCCCATTTACTATGGTCTCCCGTAATAGAAACTATTTTACAAACTATTTACGCCATGCTGTTGCACGGGCTATGCATGCCGTAGAACACACATGTTAAGAAGACACACACCCCCTGGGACGAATTTCAGACTCGGTTTCCTCCAAACCATGCCTTAAGGGGGGTATGATACACACAACGAAAATGGTGGCTTTGGAAATATTTCGTCGAGAAGGTTGTATAGATATAGACGCATCGCTCGTCGTACTCAGTACGCCCTCCCTGTCGTTGAGAAACCAACATCGAAAATCAACCGAGGGAGTGTGTTATCTTATCACCCTAGTGTGATACGGTATAACTGCTTATATCAACATCTTACCGCTGTATGGGCTATATTCAGAACACCATATTGCTACTCCGGGTGGGCCAATGTTGTAATCAGAACCCACGATGGACCCGAAAAAAAACAGGTATCGCCGAACGTTTACACGCCACTTTTGGTTCTGATTACCATACATTACTATGTTCCCTAGTAATTTTTATATATTCAGGGTTGAAAACGCTCGCATCTCTCGAAAACGGGACAAAAGACGCCTTTTGACGAGGGGGAAAAAAAAGGGCACACGCTTTTACGTAAGAGAAACAAAACAGAGGGCGTCACCTCCCCGGCTGAAACAGCCTCGGCGGGAGTTCCAGCCCCCTCGGCATCACCCCCTCGCTCAGCTCCGTCCTTGTCTCTGCAAAAACGCAGAAGCAAACGCCAACGAAGCAACAAAAACGAAACACCAACACCAACAACAAACACGTGGTCGAAGGCGATGAGCATTGTGCGTGGCGAAGGAGCCCCCCAAAGAGAAACAGGGAGAGGCGGGGGGGGGGGGGTGTACTCATTATCATGCATGGCCATAGTCGTAAGACCAAAGACCCTCGCATCCCTACAATGCCGGGACGGAGCGCGTCGGGTTTTCACCGACCAGGCAGACATTGCTGGCACCAAGCGCGAAGCGCCGTGAGGTGTTGGGCGAGTCGCATGAAGGGTGAGCTGCATCCTACTAAGAACCGCTTTAGAAGCTGGTTTTCTTGCATATGGATGACAGCATCAATGTATTGATTCAATTTCTGGTGTGGCCACTTCCAGAGACAGCAATGGGTTCACTATGTAACTGCCTCGTGGGTGCCTCACCGTATACACACTACGTGATACGATCATCCCCCTTGTACGTGCGTGGAAGTGGTGTCAGGGGTTTGTCGGGGGTGTGTGTGTGAAGAGGATGCATTTGTGGAGCGGGCGCGAGGGGGGCGGGAGCTGAGCCCGGCAGCCCCAGCCTGTCGGTCAGATTATTCGCCAGCACATACATTGCATGTCTGTACATGTTGACTCCCGTGGTGAGAGAGAAAGAGAAATAATCAAGTCAAGCTCACTTTCGCAGCTTCATGTACTCCGAGTAGGTCGTCGCCGACGCCGATAGCTCCACAGAGCCGTGGCCGATTCGGGCCAGCGCCGGGCGTGCCGACCATGCCGACACCTGGCTCCATAGAGGTTCCCAGCCCGGCGGAACAAGCAATATACAAAAATAAAAGAAATATCAACAATTACACAACCAAAAATCATGGAACATTAACACTACACAACCACAAACCATGGGACGTTAGCTGTAGCGTTCTACAGCCAAAATCATGGAACAGTAATATTACACAAACAAAATCATGGCACATTATCGCTACAATGATACACTACTGTAACTGTATCAGTTTGTTTACTCTGTGTAAAGTTGGGAGTGGGCATTCACATGTAGGAGAGTGGCGGTTTCGACATGAAACCCACCCAGCGAAGGCCTTCACATGAAGGGGATTGGGGTTGTCGAGCCTGGTTGTGGGCCTTGGGATGATGCTGCTACCGTTGTATACACCAGTACTTCCACATGTCGACGGGCAGAAATAACGGTGTAATGTGAAGAACACGCACACGCCGCAGCCAGCTGCTTGTGGTACACCATGAAACGATTTCAACGCGGAACAACGTAAGAAAGGTAAAAAGAGAAACTCTACCATCAACCCCGAGAACCAATATCTGGCGATCTTTCCAAATCGGCATAAAAGAACCCGAGCATCGATCCTGAATGTGAAAAAAAAAAAAAATCCCCGGCTGCAATTGAGAGTTGAGGAGGGCCTCAGAGGCGAGAGAATCGCTGACGGTGCCCTCCGAAGCAGGGGGGATATCTGCAAGTGAGGCTAGCGACTTTGGTCCTCGGCTCGTAACTCGCGCCTGATTGCTGCTCAATGGTTTCGACGCAAACCGCGACCAGCCAATGCTGCTAGCTGCTGTACTGATGTACTGATGTACAGAGAGTACAATAGTACGTGCCACACCTTTGTTGGGCGCATTGTTGACAGGATTAGGTATGCCAGGGTTCGGGATCCTTAGTCTACATGCACTACACATGGTCAACGGTATCAAGGAGGATAACACTTAAGAACACCCCAGTTGGCGAGTACTGGTATACGATAAACACGATGCGTTCCCGGTACTGGTACCTTTGATAGAGGGAGCAGCAACACGCGTGCTGTCTGTAGTATAGCAGCAGCAGCAGTGATAAAGCACGTACCTGGTCATGATCTACAGCCGCAGTATAAAATTACGGGGGTCCATGGTTAAGAGGACCTATGGTATACATGAAAACCTATATATTTGCCTATTTTTACTAACAATATTTGGTCCTGTTTACTATGGCCCCCCGTAATAGTACGAACGTTCGACGCGTATCAGTCTATTATAGACGCTCTCGCACGTGATACCTCCGAGTAGAGTAAATACAGCAGCAAAGGGAGCATTGCACCCACAAGCAGTACGTACGTACAGACCGCCGCAGAAGCATAGGGGCATGATACCAGTACGTCATCCCCCCGTCATGCTTTTGCCGGCGTCCGAACGAAATAATCAAATGTTTTAATAGACAGCTCTAATAACCTCCGTGGACCTTTAAACGTATGGTATAAAGAGCGTGAGGAAGTGAGGACCGACAACTCCAGAGCCTTCGTGGGTGCCCGTATTCAACATGAGATAGAAGACACAGACAGCAACAGCACCGTTTCGCCACGGTTACAACCACCACCACCGCCACGCCACGAACAACAACAGCACCGACAAAAAACAGCGTGTGCCTTACCCCACCACGAGGCACGCGAGCAGCAGCGAGAGAAGCAAGAAGGAGCAGCAGCAACGGCAACAGCAACAGCTCGTGCATGCTACTCGTTACTCAAGTGTTTACAGCCGTGCGGTACGGTACGTGGTGTGGGCACACGCAACATGGGCAAGAAAAAGGAACAAAACAGAACCCCTCCTCTCCCATCATCATACGTACCAGGTGAACCTTTTGGCGAGTGCTCCTGTCTCGTACAACTACTGGTATAAAATTAGTTCACGTTTCGTTGCGTATATACTTCAACAATCAACACGCCCAAGACACCTCGAACACAGACGCCACAGACAACAGCAGTCAGTTCGAAGACTTGCCTGTCTCGAGCTCTGCACGGCCGTGCACCGAGCGCCTCCCCCGAACCGCCCGGCGGCGCAGTAGAACCCGTCCACCTGCTGACGACATCGGCCAACAGTCGACATGAGCCATGGGCGCAGATGAGTCACGTGAACGTCACGACAGGACATGGCGAAAAACATGAAAACCTGCAGATAATAAAATGAACATGTCATGCTGAAAAATAGCATGGAGGCAAGCGTATACGTCCACGAACGAAGCGTTGCCCAAGATCATGTAGAGTCCGCCGTGCAGTACAGACGATGCCACTATATGGGAATAAATCTCCCTCCCCGGGCATGTGGTGGCCATCAGCTCGCCAGAGATGCAAGGCATGTGCTCGTCGAGCTTGCATATAGCAGGCGGAGAGAGAGAGAGCTTGCTGCATCAGGAACGTACGACGTATGCAGGTCAGAGAGACAGCTGTAGTAACACGCATACCTTATTCGCCACTCCAAGCAGCAGCATCACTGCCGACACGCATCTCATGTCATTCATAGCCAGTCGCTCTCTCCCTGCCTGCCTTGGCATGGTAAGCAAAGAGTAGTCGGTTCTTTGGCCGGTCACAGCACAACTAACGCGAGAGTAGCTCTGGACTACTGTGGACTCATAGGCTCCAAGTGCCAAAGCAAGCCTTCCTGATCATTACAACAACCGATTTTTCATTTTTCGAGTTTTGTGTGCAGTCAATGGGAATGACAGCAGTCATTCCCATTGTGCGCGGTGTGCCGTGTGGCAAGATTCGAGATCCGAGAGTTATTCTATTAATAGTAACTTTGTACCCGTCCGCCTGCTATGAATATAATGATTAACATCGCGTCCAGGGGGTTACGATGTTTCTATGCCAATTACTGGGCCGTTGACTCGGTGGTCCACTGCAGTAGTTCGACCTTCTATTATTAATAGATTGCAAACGTATCATAGCTTTAGAAAGAGACAGAAACAACTATTAATAACTAACTGCTGTTAACGATGAGAAATCGGAGCGAAAGAGCCAAACCGGACGAGGAGATAACGAGATATAGAGAATGAAAGGGACATAAAAAAGCGGGGAAGAAAAACCACTGCTGTTTGTTGTACTCGCGGCCGGTTTATTCCTCGCTATTTTTTAGTCTGACGGCTCGCTTCTGAACAGTGAACAAAATTGTGTGTGGGCATCTAAGGTAAGCAACCGTTTTCGAGTACAACGAACGGATAAAAAGCATACGATAAAAACTCTTGGTTAAATTGCGAAGGTATTATACATACATACATGGCAGGTACCACAACATTACAGCCAGTACTATACCCGTACGCATGCTGCTCGTACTGGGGGCCATAGTAAATAGGACCAAATATAGTTAGTAAAAATAGGTAAATATATAGGTTTTTATGTATACCATAAGTCCTATTAACTTGGTCTCCCGTAATATTAATACTTATGTATTATAAATATTAATAATGAGGCGCGCGAAGCGCGCAGCGCCAGCCTTTTTTTTCTTGGATTTTTCCAAGAAAAAAAAATCCTCTTCATAGCACAGCTCGGATACGAGGGTAGGGTGCCTTGCTTTGAGTTTCTCTCTCCGTGTGTGTGGGGGGGGGGGGTGATTCAACATTTTTTTGGCGAACGTTCGACCACCGCGCTCAACGCACACAACACCAATTCCAGTCCCGGCGGGCTCTGTGCACGCACGTCCATACTAAACGTCTACCTGGTATCTCACAATGTTTCATTTCATCTCAGATTAGAGCATCTCGCTTGCTTTAGGTTTTATACACGAATGTTATGGTATCCCCTCTCCCCTGTTGCAGCGTTCTGGTTTGTAGCAATCGTCCCCTCATCATACATGGCAGGTGTTGTTGCCTGCATTTCTGATGAGCGCCGCGCCCCTCGTTCAGAAGACATCTGGCGAGGCAAACCGCAACTAATACAAGAGCTCACACCATCCTCAAGCACCTCGTGTGAGTGACCAGAGCAGAGCCAAAGGCATCAACCTGCTAGCAGTAGTCGGTCCCTAGGTCCATACTGCCTTACACTTAACACTGGCGTCGTCGGCAAGACATTGGGTCGTTGGTCGTGAGTTCGAATCTCACGTCCATCACGAAATCGCCTTTTAAAGAAAAGTTAATTTCTTTCCTCATGTCAAGAACCTGAAAAAATACTTCTGGATCCCCAGAAATTGGAACCGCGTGTTGGTGTCACGCGTCGACCCGTATATCCGGTCCGTTCCAGGGGTAGGAGGAGGAGAGTGTTATGAGGCTTAGATTGGGTAGTAGACGGTTGGTTAACCTTTAACGGATAATCCAACGGACCCAGACCTTTGACAATAGGCCGTAACGATGTCTGCTCAATGTATGTTTCGTGTTCTAGCGCGCTCAGTGTAGGCGAAGTCTCGCACGCGTTCTTTTATGGGATCGGGTCTTGACTGTCTTGGGTTCTACCATAGCGTGATTTCCTGTTTTCCGACACTGTACCCACTATTCCAGTGAGCCCCTTCACGCCAGCACTTGTTTCTCTTGCGTTACCCCCGCGTTCTTTTCACTTCTCGAAGCACCCCGTGCCTTCGCTAGGTACTGTAACGATCATTTTTGTTCTTTGTGTTTGTGTTTCGCTCTCAGGTTAGCTTCTGCCGCTCCTGGCTACGCGAGTTATACCGCTCCCTCGAGTTTAAGTCCTCGATTTAGCTTCCGGGTAGTTCTAGCGTGTTTGGCCTGCTTCCGCGTACCCGTACTTTCGGGACTTGTTGCTGTCGGATTCGCAATGTCCACGTGTAATCGGCTACCGCCTTACAGGTTAGATGTGTGGGAGTAGTGGGATGTGAAGTGTCGCATCTTCGATCCATTCTCCGAATTCTCCGGATTGTTTTTGTTCTGTCCTGGGTTTTCCATGAATCTGCATATACGACCCTTCGGGGTGGGCTAGTGTTATGGTATCCCCTCTCCCCTGTTGCAGCGTTCTGGTTTGTAGCAATCGTCTCCTCATCGTACATGGCAGGCGTTGTCGCCTGCTTTTCTGATGAGCGCCTCGCCCCTTCGTTCAGAAGACATCTGGCGAGGCAAACCGCAACTAATACAAGAGCTTACACCATCCTCAAGCACCTCGTGTGAGTGACCAGAGCAGAGCCAAAGGCATCAACCTGCTAGCAGTAGTCGGTCCCTAGGTCCATACTGCCTTACACGTAACACGAACCGATAAATCCTACCGGTGCATAATACCTACCAGGTATGCTCAAGGTTAAACCAAGGATGGTGGCACAACAAGGATTTAAGGCTTGCTCAGATGAGGTGTTTCTTGTTAACCGGTCTATACTGCAATCAAGTAGTACTGTACCCCGCGGAAAACACGATTGCCGCCCAGCGTTTCCCCAAGGCCGCAGCAGAACATCTAATACACCCTCAAAGCACTTGGTGGTCCTTCATGATGAGGTGTGTGGTGGGAGTCGATTGAGTCCTTCGCACGCATGGTTCAACTGCGGCACGGTTCCAAACAGTTGCGTCATCTCTCTATACCCCTAACCCCCCCCCCCCCCCCCCCCCCTCGTTGTTCCCCTCCTATTATATACCTAGTATATATAGGTGGGGCTGGCGTCGGTTGGCGACGACGCTGTAAAACACGCCTCTCACTGCGTGAGCTCGACAACCAGGGTACCGTTTTTTTTTTTTTGGCGGTTACCACGGCTGGCGATCAAGTTAGATCATTTTTGTGCGGGAAGAACCTTACCTCCGCACAAGGGGGATGATCGTATCACGTAGTGTGTATATGGTGAGGCACCCACGAGGCAGTTACACAGTAAACCCATTGCTGTCTCTGGAAGTAGCCACACCAGAAATTATATCAATTCATTGATGCTCTCATCCATATGCAAGAAAATTCGCCTCTAAAGCGATTCTTAGTAGGATGCAGCTCACCCTTCATGCGACTCGCCCAACACCTCACGGCGCTTCGCGCTTGGTGCAAGCAATGTCTGCCTGGTCGGTGACGCGCTCCGTCCCGGCATTGTAGGGATGCGAGGGTCTATGGTCATACGACTACGGCCATGCATGATAATGAGTACACCCCCCCTCCCCCTCGTTGCTCAAATAGCCTGGCGGAGGGATAGACCTTCCATGGCCGAGTGACGGTGGCGGCCGGAAGCACACGCGTTTTGGTGGAAGTAAAGGAGCATCACCACAAACCACACGCCTTCCTTTTGTGTCCATCCTAGTAGTGACTCAGATCCTGGGTCCTAGTAGGCTCTTATCCCCCCTCCCTACTACTGTTCGTGCTTTGCATTTTTATTGCGAGAATACCGCAGCCCTTTCTTCCCTCGTTGACTATTAATATCGACGAACTAAGCTGTACCCGAGAAACCGTCGAGAGAAACGTAGGACTATAATACGATACGTTCACATGCGACACGAAGTACAACAAGAACCAGGACACCCGTAAAGAAGGCGCACGAGCGCGTGCGACAAAGCGCATACTACTGCACAGTTCGAATGAAAATGCTGCGAATGCGCTGGACGATACGCATACGTCGTGGCAAGTGCTGCATCGAAGCTTCCGCTTGTTATCTCAACGGGGGGGGTTGGAGTGGCTCCCTGGCGCTTTTCTGAGTCAATATTCAAAAACCGTCTGGGCACCCATAAGGAAGGCGCATGCGCGCGTGCAACAAAGCACATACCAGGTACAATACTTATTGTAGGCTTTACAGTAGGTATAAAAAATGTTGTGAATAGACTGGACTACGTCGTGGCAAGCACTGCACAAAACTGCCGCATATTATCTCATGCGGGATTCGGGGCGGCTCCCTGGCGCGTCATTGAGCCTTCCTTTGTTTTCGCTGAGTAAAAAAATAACTGGATCGCATCCAGTGAGACCCAGCGCGTGCAAAACCCAGACAGACTGGCAGTGTCGTTAAAATGATTATAATAGTCACTGCACGCGAGACTACAGTTACTACCGTAGTACTCGCAGCAAACATTGACTATTTTTATTGTTGATTTATTGATTTGATTGTTTTTGTTATTGTTGATTGTTCGGTTGTTGGTTTTTTAGTGTCGATTGATTTGGTTGATTTTGTGATTGATGGGTGATTGAGATGGATTGCTTCGCGTTTCAATTTTACGGCGATCGAACGCAGAAACGCGGGAAAGGTGGGATCACGGCCACCCTTCCGATCAACCAAACGCTGGCGACGTGAAAGGTCTCGTTCGGCATCCGGGAACGACCGCCGAACTATCGACCACCGAGATGTACTCCGATGTTACTCCCAAAAGCAGGAGCAACCACAAGAGGTAAAAAGGTGAACAAAGACCTAAAACACCCCCTACCTACCTACCTACCCTTCTTTCCAGCTCTCCCGTTTCAACCTCGTGAAAATGTACTATTATTGCAGGTTCACGAGCGACACTCCTAGAATCTACCACTGTCGTTCTACCGTATACCCTGTTGTGCGTTCTGCCGTGGTACTTGTATAGATGACGAATCTTCTTGCGATTGGCCGGGTACTCTTGATCTGTCGCGTCCTATGGGTTGCCCACTCGTCTGCTGCCGCAAGGCAATGGGCACTGTGATCGTCACCTGAACTTTTCGCAATGTTGTCGTTCTTGTGCAAGCTCGAGAATGTGCTTCTTCCGCCGGATGTCTCTTTCGCGCTTCAGGGAAAATGGTTGTACGATACTCAAAAACAGCATGTCGCTGCAGTATAGTACGTCGTAGCATCGTGGTTCGCATGGCAAAAAGAGCCTGCCACCCCCAACGTTTCGCTATCGTTGCGCAACCAGTTTATAACCGGAGGACCACTCGCCCCGAAATGTACGTGCGGAAAGAAACGCGGCAGAAACGAACTTTTGTTTAGTCCACGAACAGTGGTAGAAATATCAAGATTTACGTACGAAGCACATCAAGGAGGGGTGCTGCAGTGATTGGTGTAAGCACTGCTTGCTGCTGGTCTGATGCAAGCACAAGCGGTTATCGCAAAAACGAGGGCACTGCGGCCATATGTTTTGCTCCTTCCAACCGTGCCCCACCCACCCGCCCGCCTGCCTGCCTGCCTGCCTGTCTGCCTGCCATCTGCTTTATTGATGGGGAAGGAGGTGTTTTGATTACTTCCAAGCTGTGTGCGGGCATGTAGACTTGAGAACGATACAAGTAGCGGCTTAACCTTTGCCCTACATGCAACATTCAGGCCACACCATTTCCATGCAGTTTTTCTCCAAGAACGTGGGTGCAGCGCTAAAAAAAAAATCCGTTCACGGCTGTCTCGACTCCGGAACCGTCGCCGGCATCGTCATCGGAGCATGAAGCAGAACGCGTGGTGCGATTTCGTGGGCCCGCTCAGCGTCCCCTCCACCCGCGTTGGTCTGTATAGAAGATAGCCCGGAGCCACGCGCCAGACGCCACTCACATGGAGCCACAGACGCGTGAGTATTGATTAGTTGCTGGTGTCGGCAAACATCCGGGTGAGTATAAAATAGACACCTGATTTTCACTGCTGCGTCCACACCGTAAATGGGTGTATTATGTAGTCCCTACGATCATAGCACCTTTTGGAATACATTGATCCTCCTATATGCTTGATTGTATGAGCGCCAATCTCCGCCACTGTGTGCCGACCACAACAACAGGAGTCCATGCTTTGTCCAACACAGTCTTAAGGATGTCGGCCATTACATCCTGTACAAGCTCTTCTAGGACAAGCAAAAGTAAAAGGAAGGGGCGAGAGGAGAGGTTCGGCGCCGATATTTGGTCGAACCTAAAGCCGGTTGTTCGCTGTGTCACCCACGCACACAGACGACGGGCACACAGACGACGGTCGCACGGTACTTTGACAAAAAGCCGCACCCCGCATGTTGTGGGCCTAGAAGCGCGACTTTGCTTTGAGTTGCTGCACGCTAAGAATCGATTGATTCTTCCATCCGCGGTGTGGGCGCCTCATCCGCAGGCCGGTACTGTGTATGTTGATCATGCTGTCCTGGCTGTTTCTTACCCCGGTACTCGGTTTTTTTACTGCCGCACTTACTTTTTCCGCATGGAATCTCAAACGTTAGACTGCGTTCTTGGTGTACAGGGCACGGGGGGCGTGCTCAACATGCACTATCTGCCGTATAACAGATGTTTCGTGGTGAAAACTCGTTGGCAGGACGAATTTGTTGCTGACCGCAAACGCAAAAAATGCCATCATTGTGACGCGTCGGGCTCAAAACTTCCTCCTGCTATTATATTGTCGTCGTCAATAGCGCCAGGTGCCGGGTGTCACTGCGCGGTATGATTCATGAGGGATTTAATTTTTGCAACGAACACAGCAGGTCGGTCGTGCACTGCCCTTCAAAACTCCAACGCGTGCCGATCCCGATGTATCTGCGTGTCGTACGCGCCCATTACTTCCTACCGTCTCGGTGGTCGCACCACGTCCTGCCCAAGGAGTTTCCCAATCGCCCTGAATCACCCCCTATTTGCGTTTTTTTTTTATTTTTTTTATTTTTTTTATAAATTTTGAAATACGTCAGCTGTGAGTTCGACTGATTAAATAGTTGATACTCAACTTTGCAAGCTGCGTAATACGCCTCGTCTATATTCCATTTTTACCTAATTTTACAAGTATTGTGATAAACCGAGCGCGCGTATTCATAAATTTTGAAACACGTCAGCTGCGAGTTCGACTGATTAAATAGTTGATACTCAACTTTGCAAGCTGTGTAATACGTCTGGTCTATATTCCACTTTTACCGAAGTTTACAAGTATTGTGATAAACCGAACGCGCGTGACGCGGAATCCCGGCATTCTTATGCCATCCATGCGCTGTAAAACGGCACAACGATAAGCGGCAGCGCGGCAGCACGAATTCGTGTACGTACGACTTGCGAGTCGTGCTCGTACAGTAGTGGCGCAAACTCGTGGACTGTGTACAACCAATTTATTTCGCTTTTTGGCGTCGGAGTGCTCCGCCAAGCCACCGCCAAGCCGCCGCTGGCGCCATATGACGGCATATTGGCGAGTATGCTGCTGAACGTCGAAGGCATGCACGTTGCGTAAAAGTATGATGTCCAAGCCAGGTTCGCGACCGGCGAAAGGTTCCATCAACGGCAGGCCGCCTTCGGTTACCGATTGTCGGTTGTCGGTTTTCGCTCATCTTTCGCGTATTGCCAATGTAACGCTTACGTAACGTCTACAATATGTATCGTTTCGTATTTCGTAGATCCGAATTCCGAATATGGGCAGACATCCAACTTTATCATCATGAAACCTTCGCCCAAGGGATATACCTCTCCAGCAGGTACGTTTTCGTTTTACACACACCCTCTCCTCCTAACTTCATCGCCTGTTTTTGGTGGTGGAGGAGGAGGAAGGCCCCTCGAACCTCCCAACGTCGGATGACCAAAAGAATTACGATCGTGCCGCCCTTGTTTCTGGAGCGTCGCAGCTTTCGAGGCCTTTCCGGCCGAGAGGATCCCGCCAGCCGCTGCTCCGTTGGCCCAGATTATTTTTGCTACGGCCCAAAACCGCGAAACCATGATGTCAAGCCGGGAATACGAGGAGCTGTACTTGGCTTCTGTGAGAGTGCCACTGGTGCTGGCCTTCTTCCTGGGGCTGTGGGGACTTGTCATTCTCATCCTGCAAGCGCTACAGATCGACTTCAGCGCGGTGCTTCGCAAGGCTTCGGGTACGTCCGTCCGTCTGCCCGTCTTGTGTGTGACAGAGAACGAGCAAAGTTTTCCCATTTTTTTCCCCAAGCAGGGTCTTTCCGCCTGTGGTCTTTTCTGTTCCTGCCACGCCTACCGGGTCTGGTCACTTTTGGTGATCGAGTCGGCCCTAGGGTATAGGGTAGCGTGGTTGCTCGGACTCTCGAGAGCGATTGTCGTGGGCAGCAGGGTAGGTCCGAATATCGGACGCCTGATTGAACGGATAGTTTTGTCCCTTGACGAGAGAGAGAGCCCACCACTCTATCCGAAGCGAAGATTAAACCTCTAAAAAATGATCTCCTTGGGTCTCTCGTGTGTACTCCTATGAAGTGTCTTTTTGTTTTTAGTCTGATCGTGTCGTTCACTGGTACCTTTCTGACCTTAAATATAAGTACCGTTTTTATTGTCATATTCATATGTAATCGGCCATTATATTTTGAGCCAAAACTGGTACCAGGTACATCTTATTTTCAGAGCACCAAACTTCATGTACAGCAAGCAGGTACCTTGTAGCGCGTTTTGAATTTCGAGTACTGGTGGTGATACGATACGAGTACGAACATACACGAAAAATTTGAGAATATTCGCGACCTAATCCACGCACAGCGGATCACGCAGGAGCTGTTTGTTGCAGCTTTTATGATGGGCACGATGAGACGGCGATGATACGGCGAGCGGAGGGTATACCAGGTACTCGCACGTACAAATTCTGGAAATAACCTGTACGTCGGCCATGGCCCTCTCTCGTCGCCCTCCCGTAACACCACTATTAATCAGTACTGATGTAAGCATTAATAGTTGAGTGACGCAATACCATGGTACCATGTATATCTGATATGAAGGCTATTTTTCCTATGCGGTTCGATTTTTGAGCTTCAGATTTTGACCCGATGGCATTTTCAGATATGAGCTTGACAAATCGAAAGGGCCTTCCTATGCGGAAAAATCAGATTTATTGCGCGTGTAGAGATTCGAGCAAACGCCGAGACCAACTGCTGTTTTTGTGATTTGGCACCGCGAAAAGACTCGCTGGGTGCGCTGCCCTGCGCGTAGGACCCAAGCGTCCGAGCCCACGCTGACTGCCTCTAGTCTGGTGGCGAAGAGATGTGGCGAGTGCGCTAGAGTCAACCTGTCTTGGTATTTTGTGTTTGATTTTGTGACTTGACTTGCTGCTGCTGTACACCTGCAGTGTAGTCTACGAGTACGTATCCACGGAGAGGCGCGTGCCGAGTGCTCTTCTCTTGGTCTCTAGGCCCGAGCCCGCGCCAGCGGACTCTAGTCTGGCCACGGAGGGACGCGCCGTCCGCGCGTCGGACGCGAAGCAACGTCGCTATACAGCTGTATCACCATCCAACTCATCGATCGTTCCGCTGCTGTTTGCTGTCGTGGATAATATCTTGAATTTAGAGAGCATGCCATTTATCCGAAATCCGACGACCTGGGTCATCAGATTTTCAAATCGAAAATTTTCCGGACGGATTTTGCATAATCGGACTGCATAAGTAGGGTCATTCGATTTTGAGATCGAAAAATACAAATCTGAAGCTCGAAATCGAACCGCATACGAAACGGCCTAAGAGTACTGCTGCTGTGAACAATGTACGTGGTACCAGCGATTGACCTACGGTATACAGCAGTACGTAAGTATAAACAGGAAAAGCAGAGCCTCGAGGCACGTCTCTTCGCTCTCGCATCTACTTTCTTGTCGTTCTTCTTCGTTTGCCAAGACTTCCTCGAGAGGTGGACTACTTTGAGTAGAGTTTTACTGCTGGACAGGGCTCATCGCCTCGAATGCCAGAGGCCATGTGCCCTTTACTTTGTTTTTGGACGCTACGCGATGTATTTTGCAATTTCGTACCTATTAATAGTACAAGGTTCCCCTTAGGCATGTGGGTACCGTGAAATCCCGGGGGCGTCGCGAGGCGAAAAGGGAGTCACAGGTAACTGTTCTTGGTGGAAACGGGAGCCATGTGTTGGCGTATTGCTCGAAGGAAAGAGTAATACTAGTAGTCGGCAGGAACTGAGTACTACTCTTGCTGTGGTGAATACTAACTGCACCATGCACGCGGTACCTGGGGTTGGCTACAATACCGTCACTAGACACCACTACCACTACTACGCAGATAGATGTAGTACCGGTAGAAGCAGCATGCACTCTACAAAATACTACCTGGTGCACTACTACGACGACTATTAATAGTTTTCTTCGTTTTCTTTCGTTTTCTCTCTTTCATAGAATATACACGTGGTGCCTGTCATATCCAGTGCGATGACATGGCATTGAATTGTCTACTGTACTGCTGTGCTTACCGCGTACGGTATACCGATACGTAACAATGTAGTATCTCGCTGTGGCGCAGTTTTGTAACCACAGAACTTGTATCTCTGTATAGGATTGAAGAACTGGGACGGACACTGGTTGTGCTTTATGTCGACGGCTAGCAAGAACGGTTTAGTGTGAAGAACACACACACATACTGCTGTACTGCTACAATGTCCAGTAGTACTGCTGACCAAACGCTCATACAATATACAGACAACCTCATGATAAAAAAAAACACGCGGTATCATGGGTTGGGGCATGACCAGTGTACTGGTGTTACTATACACCACCAGTAATACGTAGATGCAGTACAGCATGGATAAATACTACACTACTACTACTACTACTACTACTACTACTACTACTACTGCTACTACTACTACTACTACTACTACTACTACTACTACTACTACTACTACTACTACTACTACTACTACTACTACTGCCACTACTGCCACTACTGCTCCTATAATACTAAATTTTCCATACAACGGCGACGTAGCATGCAGTGTGCGACTGGACAACTCGCTAGGTACGATACCTACATATATTTACAGTAGATACCTGGCACCAATTTCCCCCAGGTAAACGGACCGAGGGAGCCAGTTTTGTGGCCACGTACGTGCTCGGTGTGAGGTTTGTGGTGTACGTCAAAAGGCTATTACGGGGGTCCATAGTTAACGGGATCAAATTTTGTTAGTAAAAATGGGTAAATATATAGGTTTTTATGTACACCATAGGTCCTGTTAACTATGGACCCCCCGTAATAGGTGAAACATATATATATATGACGCTCGACAGACGTGTGCTCCGGCTGTTGTATCTGCTGCTGGTGCATAGAAAACGGGCGATTTCAAATTATTGAGATTTTCAATGCAGAGAAAATTCTCGTGCTCGTGCGGGATTGATTATTGTGGAATGCTCGCCACGACTCGCGAGCTCACGGGTAGGTTTCCAAGCCTACCGAAAAAAAAAAAACGAGACCACGTGAACTTGATTGCTCGAGCGCGACGAGCACGAGACGAACACCAGAAGAACGACGTGGCCAAGCAGTCACGAGCACTCGAGCAACACTCGACTGGAGAAGCGTTCGTACGCCTGTTGTTGCTGTTATTGTACTGCTGCGTACTGCTCGAGCAGCACGACTGCTGCAGTTGCAGCGAGAAGCGAGGAGAATTGAATCTTTGCAGCTAAAAATCGAATATCCGGGTAGGTTTCAAAGCCCCTGGGTAGCTTTTCGGAAGTGGGAGCCCATCCCCTGAGTTGCTTGATGGGGCACGCGACTTTGACCACCTACAGTAGAGCATGTGCCACGGAGCCCGGCCGGGGCCAACGCTTGCACCGTACTGTGCGCGCCGCCCCCCTGCGGGCCCCGCAGCAGGAAGCGGGATGTCGTTGACTTGAAATCCCGGGGGTGTCGCAGGTTGAAATTGGGGGGAGCAACATCATCGTCAGCCATCCCTATTTTCTCCGAGTTCTGCTGTTTACTGCTGTGACAGGACGAGGTTCGACGACGGGTGCTGTACTTTAAAATTGTACTATTAATAACACTGCTGTTGTCTCCTGGTGGAAGACGGCACACGCATACCATACTATACGAACACTGCTGTTGTACTGCTGCTGCTCCCTGCTGCTGTTGTAGTGCGCACCGTGACTACGCATTGCTTTTGAAATACGCAGGAAGTGCGAGTTCGTACGAATCGTCGCCCTGCCACTGCGCAGCATCCAATTAATTGCACCTTTTTCGAGAGGATTATGTATGTATGTGTTCGGTCCTACTTCCTAGGTCGGCAGGAATCACGCCCCACACACGCACACGCACACAAAAATGCGCTATCCTTGACCGTCACAAAAGGGAGAGCTTGATGAACGACTGTTGCTGTGCCGTGGCTGCCTCTGTAGAGAGCTCGGGGGACGGTGTGATCAGACATGATAGAGCAGCAGCCAGCAGCAGACAAAAAAAATCTGTAAACTTGTGGGGTCTCCATTGTCCTGGTTGGCTCTAGCAGGTCGGAATGACTCCCCGTAGTTTTTGCCAGAATTCGCGACTTGGAGGGCCCAGAGCACGCGCCACGGACCTCGGTCGGGGCTCGCATTTGCGTCGTGGTGTACACGCGGGCTCCCTGTGTACCACAAGGCCTAGAGAACACCCGCTGCCGGACAAGAAAAGTGAAGTATTCCGGAAAAAAAAAATCAATTTTGGTACGAAGTAAGATGGCCCCTCTGTAGACAACTGGCCTTCTGGGCGGGCCGTGGTCACAGGCGCCTGCCTGTTTCCCTTCTACCTCGCCCCCCGTTCATGCCTTTCTAGTTGGGGTTCTATCGCATCGAGGGCTTGTTCCTCCTGCCCGCCGATTTCCGTCGAATTTTGAACTTTGCCAAGCTCAACGATCATTGGTGTTGCCACCGAATATGACATGACACTATTCATACTCTTGAATACCTGGCACAAGGTACCAGGTACCAGATAGTCCCCAAGGTCGTCCCTGCAGCAGGCCCTGATACAGAGTAGCGGTGTGAGTAGCCCTGCTGTTGCTGGGCGATGCACGCAGGTCCCATGTCCCCACAAGCCACCATCTGTCACAGCTCACCTGTGTCTGTGTTTTTCCGCACGTATACCAGGTTTATACCAGGTATGATAGGTAGCAATTGCAGCAGCAATAGCAGCAGACGACCATGCTGTCGACTTTTCCAAGGCTGCCTGTGGTACGAGCATGTGGGGAAGGCAAAACATGAAGACATCATGAAAACAAACATGGAAAATGTATACCTTGTATATAAACATGTATGCCAGCATACTCTTTTGAGTGTATTGCATCTCTCCTGTACTCATGTATCCCATCATCCGCATCCCGTCGCAAAGAACCAGAGCGGGGAAATCGTAACCAAAATGCAAAATAAAAAAATGATCGTTCCACCCACGAATGCAACAACTCTTGTATATGATGTACACACTATATCCAAGGTATATACCGGTATCTCCTGGTACAGCAGTAATATGGCCTCCTGAAAATGCAAATGCGCACGTAATCAAGACATAATTACGGCAGTAGTTCGCACTATTATACGAGTACGCACTTGTCGTATATCGCCGCCTAAAAAATACAATTACGTACGTAGTCGAGACGTAATTACGGCAGTAATTCACACTATTTATACGAGTACGTATGCGCTTTGTCGTGTATCGCCTCCTAAAAAATACATTAACGTACGCAGTCAAAACGTACAGTAGTTCACACTACTCCTAGACACAAAAATTGGTTTCTCCCCACGACTAAAGACCGAGTCGACGAGGGAAGATAGGGCTGAATGAAGTCTTGCCGTTATTTAACCGAAGGCACGAATGGTAGCAGGGAGGGGGAAGAAGAGCCTGCTACGTGTGTGACCCCGGATCTGAGTTGCAGTAATTTTGGGGGACCATAGTAAATAGGACCAAACGTTGTTAGTAAAAATAGGTAAAACATGTAGGTTTTTATGTGTAACGTAGGTCCCATTTACCGTGGTCCCCCTTAAGTAGGAGGCGGAGAGAAAAGAACGGCGAAGATAATACATAAAGAAGTGCCAAGAACAAACAAAGAAAGAAGGAAACGTGTGCCTCGGATGTGTTTACTACCAGGTATTACACAGCACTTTGTGTCTTGAATTTCTGTAGTACCTGTGGTGCTAGTTTTTAGTCTCAGAGTAACTCGAGCCATACTGTGTACATCTGTCCCCTAAAAGAACGATTACTTTTATTTCACGCCGTACGATGTTTATAAAATATAAAAAACGCCAGCTGCGAGATCGAGGATTTGTCGTCTGATATTGTATATAGGTATAAATGCTTTTGCCCGTTTGGAGCGTCCGCTTAGGACGTGGGTGACCAGGCGTAAGGTGCGTATGATCTGTGTGATATGATAAATTGTTCCAGCTCTGTTCGGGCGTCGTGTGATCGCCACAGCAAAGAGGAGCAGGCGCCGGGGTGCTGCAGATGGATGGCTTTCGCTGTACATTCAGACGGCAGCATTAGCCGTAGTGTAGCCCCATCCAACCCCCCACCCCAGGAGGCAGTTGTGATGCCCCCATTGTCCTCTCGGGGCCACACCGGAAAATAAATCAATTCATCGACGCTCTCATCAATATGGAAAATCCGCCTCATACGCGGTTCTTCGCAGGATGCAGTAGCTCACCTTTCGTGCGACCCGCCCAACACCTCACGGTGCTTCGCGCTTGGTGCAAGCAATGCCTGCCTAGTCGGTGGAAACCCGACGTGATCCGTCCCGGCGGCATCGTAGGGATGCGAGGGTTTGTGGTAATACGACTACGGCCATGCATGACAACTGAGTACACCCCCCACCCTCACCCACCACCCACCAAACCCCTGTACCTGTCCCACCGTACATCCCACCATTCTGATCGCAGGCCCTCGTGTCATGACCGATGACGCGCTGGACACCGCGGGCAAGGACAAGCCTTTTCGCGTGCCCGTCCCGCCTAGCTGGAGACAGGTCGTGTCCACCGCGGCGGGTTTCCTCGGAGTTCTGTTGGCATGCATTTACGGGTCTTGGATGCTGAAAGTCCCCCCCACCGTGGCGGTGGGAGGCTTCTACTTCATCTTGGGAGGGGCTTTGCTCGTGCCCCTCCAGGCTCCTTCTGTAAGGTGGGGTTTCGTTGATCGTTTCAGAGGCGGTGGGGTTGGGCGGGGGGGGGGGGGGGGGGCGGGGGTGCACTCATGTCATGCATGGCTGTAGTCGCAAATATGACCATAGACCCTCGCATCCCTAAAATACCGGGACGGAGCAGGGGGGAGTCTTCTTTGGTGTACTTAGGAGGCCGTGTCCGTCAGATGAGAACCCCTAACTGCCTAATTGCAGCACCGCCCTGCAGCAAAACTCCTGCACCTCTGTCTGATTGGCGCACCGACGGTTTGTCACCGTTTTTCTTGTTTTTTAAAGTCAACCAAATGCGTGGCAAAGTCGCGCGAAGGCATCTGTCGGCCTTTTGCGGTTGGTCGGGTCGGGTCGGGTCGGGTCAGGGTTCGAGTGACGACGAGGCTGTAAAATACGCCTCTCCCTGCGTGAGCAAGACAGCCAGGTAGTTAGGATTGGGTCGAGAGGCGACAACAGTCAGAAAAAAGCGTTCGCCAACAGGCTCCGAGAAGAGGTCCGTGGTTCTCCAGGGTGTCTTTGCACGACTGCTGCAAATAGGGCCACCCCAGGTGGGGTTTCGATTTTTCGTGTTTTTTTTTTTCGTGTTCAAAATCCATAAGTTGTGTCGTGTTTCGTTTCCCGTGACATTTTCTTCCTATTCCCTTCCGTGGCTATTTCTTATCTCGCTTCATGAGACAAAAATGAACTACCTGGTCAGTGTGTAATACCTGGTACCATTCCGTTCCATCGCTTATTTTTGTTCCTTTTTTTTTCTCCCCCTACGTTGGTTGGTTTGCTCCCCCGCAGGGAGCACACAGCGCTGTTTTTCACGTCCCTTGCAGGCGTTTTTTTTCCCGGCCACCGACGTCCACTTCGCCGAGGTGCTCGTGGCCGACGCCCTGACGAGCCTCTCTCGGGTCTTCGCCGACGTGGCGGTCACGTTTCTGCTCGTGGGGAAGGGGTGGGGGGTAGGGTATCCGGGGTGGGTGCTGCGCTACCTGCCCTGCGTATTCGCCAGCTTTCCGTATTGGTGAGTCTTGTCCGAATGACCTGGGGTTCTTGCGTCATTGCTAAGGCTATTGGTGTTGATGGTGGTGGTGGTTTTTTGTGGTTGCTGGAGGTGATCGTGGGTGGCGGCGGGCAGTTTTTAATATGTTTGTTGTTATTATTTTTGGTGGTTGTGTTGGCGGTGCTGGTGGTGGTAGGTGGTGGTAGTAGTTTTGTTGATGTTGGTGGTGGTTTCGTTGTCGTCGCTTTTGTTAACTTTGGTGTTGCAGATGTTGATGGATTTTTGCGTAGGGAGAGGGCACGTAAGAGTCTTTCCGTGGGTGCTCCCGCCCACCCGCCCACCCACCCCCCCCCCCGCTCCCCTCCCCCCCTTCCCCCTCTCCCCATGAACAGGGTCCGGGCGCGTCAGTGTGTGATGCAACTCACGTACGAGGTCGACCCGCAGCGGCGGAAACTTTTGACCATCAACGTGGGGAAGTACCTCAGCGCGTTCCCGGTGATCTGGCTTACGGGGTACCAGGCGACGAGGCAGGACGAGGGCGCGAGATATGTGAGTTTGTTCTGTGCGTGCTTCTCGCGTGTGTGTGTTTGTGTTTTGTGTAGCCCCTTACTCCTGCAACTCATATTCCAACTCCTATTCCAAGTAGCTTGTCCCCAAAACGTGTGGTACGGTCGTAAAGGTAGAGGAGTCAAGAAACGTCAGTGTTGGTTGGTTTGTCAGTTATTATTACGGGGGTACATAGTTAATAGGACCTATGGCATACATAAAACCTACCAGGGGTATATATTTACCTATTTTTACTAACAAGAATTGGTCCCGTTAACTATGGACCCCCGTAACAGTAGCATTTTGCATCCACTTCTGCAGCAGTACCTCTTCGTAATTACCCCTTCACTCCCTCTCCAATCCAGCTGCTACCCGTGAACGCCTCCCGCAAACCCCCCCCCGCCTTCCGTCAACCCGCCCGCCTGTCGACCGTGCTGCTCTCTCCCCCCCCCCCCCCCCCCCCCCCCCCCCCCTTCCCTTCCCTTCCCTTCCCTTCCCTTCCCACGCCACCCCACCCCGTGCCCTCCCCTCCCCCCTTCCCCCCGCCTTTCCTCGACAGTCGTCAGCGCTGGGAAGGCTGATATTGGCGGCAGCTATTCTTAACTCGGCGTATTCTTTCGCATGGGACGTTCGGATGGACTGGGGCTTGGGGCAGGCGGGTAGCAAGCGGTGGGGGCTGCGGAACACTTTGCTGATCAATCACGAGAACCCATGGCCGTACTATGTGGCGGTGGTGATGGACTTCGTGCTGAGGTTGGCTTGGGTGGCGAGGTTTTTAGAAGGGAGGTTGGCGTTCACGGACATGGTGCTAACGCTCGAGCTCGTGGAGGTACGTGCAGCAGTATATCAACAATCCTGCTTGTTTCCCCCCCCCCCCCCCCCCCCATTATTTCTGGAGGGTTCGTCGGTAATTTCGCTGTCGGTACTGCTTCCTTTTCGGAGGGACCCGTCAAAGAGATGGTAAGAAATATATACTTAGAAATATTACATTTAATATATGTATCGTCTTATCACAGGAAAAAAAATGCGATCTTTGGTGAAGAAAAGGTGTTGGTGAAAAGAACAACGGAAAAAAGAGTTGTCGCGTGTGGCTGTGTTACTTCTAGTGAGTCTGTCCGAGGACATGGTGCTAACGCTGGAACTCGTGAGGGTACAACAGTAGAATGTTTGTGTATTTTCTTCAACTCCAATAAAGTCTGTCCAGGAATAGAAACGATTACGTCTGCCATGTATATTTTGCTAGTAGTCGAGGAGGAAGGGGGCCTTATGGTTGGCTGTTATTGCCTTTCAGACATTTCTGGCGGTCTTAACGCCTGTCAAAGTGCATTACTCGGCCTTTTCCGACAGGAAAACCCCTTCCGAGCGCGCGCACACTCACGCGCCGCCTTACTCACTTACGCGGTGAACGGGACGCCCTCTTAGGAGACTAGGACCTTCCTGCACGCTCACCGCGCGCCTTTTCTACGGGGGGTGCCTCCCGCCCGCCCTCGTTGTTCTACGCGCATGACCTAAATGTGACTCTGAACCCAAGAGGTTCGTTGCCGCGGCGGGAGGGCAGTCCCAAAACGGCGTTAAAACGCCTGTCTTTTTTGTCCACCTTTTTTTTTTTTTGCGGTGTCGAAAAGTGGGGGTGGATCCCGTCCATCATTGTAGTGTGTATACCAGGTGTACGATGTATATGTGTACCACTTTGCCCTTTTAGACTTTTAGGAGTGCTACTCCGTTTTTGGTACAAACTGCTTAGAATTTTGAGTGGTGCGTGTCCCCAAAACGGTGCTGCGGTTTTGCCCTAAAAGAGTCAACTCTAAATATGAAAAACGGCCATTGAATATATAGGCACAGAGTGGTGTATCACCACGCTGCTTGTGTATATACTCGGTATACCACACGAGTAACACAGTAGGGCACTTGTTTTTTAAGTTGCAGTTCGAGCGCCTCCCCTACCCCCAGGAGCTCGAGCACTGTTTTTCTTTTGTAAGTTGCGGTTCGAGCACATCCCCTACCCCCAGGAGCTTGACGTATTACACGGGTGATAAGATAACAAACGCACCGTATCACACGGGTGATAATATAACACAACCCCCTGGGACGCGCTTCCGAGACGGTTTTATCCCAAGCTGAGCCTTAAGGGGGCACACACGACGAAAATGGCGGCGTTCGGAAGATGTCGAGATTTTCTCCGTAGACACACCGCTCGGCGTTTTTGCACCACCCTCCTCCCCTTCGTGGGGAAAATCAGGAAATTCGTCCTAAGGGTGTGTTATCTTATGACCCTATTACGGGGGACCATGGTAAATAGGACTAAATATTGTTAGTAAATATAGGCAAATATATAGGTTTTTATGTATACCATAGGTCCTATTAACTATGGACCCCCGTAGCAGTGTGGTACGGGTGTGCTGTCTTATCACCCTAGAGTGATACGATGTGTTATATTATCACCCTAGTGTGATACGGGTGTGTTTTGTTATCACTGATACCGTGTGTTATATTATCACCCTATTGTGATAGGGTGTGTTTTGTTATCACCCCTGGTGTGATACCGTTTGTTATATTATCACCCTATTGTGATAGGGTGTGTTTTGTTATCACCCTAGTGTGATACGGTGTGTTTTGTTATCACCCTGGTGTGATACGTTGTGTTATCTCATCACCCGTGTGGTACGGTGTGTTTTGTCATCACCCGTGTTATGCGGTATGTTTTCTTATCACCCTAGTGTTACGCGATGTGTTAGTGTAGTACTCTAGTGTGACACGGTGTGTTATCTTTTCACCCGTGTGATACGGTGTGCTATCTTATCGCACGTGTTATAAGGTGTAGTATCTCATCACCCGTGTGGTACTGTGTGTTATATTATCACCCTGGTATGATGCGGTGTAATATGTTATCACCCTATTACGGAAGACCATAGTAAATAACACCTACGGTGCACACTGAAACCTATATATTTCCCTATTTTTACTAACAAAATTTGGTCCCATTTACTATGGTCCTCCGTAATAGTGTGATACCACTTTGTCCCGAAATGTAGGGACCGTTTGTTTACTACTATTTTATCCGACCGTTCCTTATATCAAGGGACACACAACAGCAGTGTCATGCGGTATGTATGGCCCGGGTTGCTTGAAGCTTGGTGTTGCCGGCCGATGCTGCCCATTTTTTTTTTTTTGGTGGGTATCCTTTGTGTGGGGGAACACTTTCTGTCCCCTCTCTGAAGTAAGAAAGCCCGTTCCCTCGCCATAATACACCATAGTAGTTATGTGCCGCATAGCAATGCCGGCACCCACCACGTTGTTTTGGTTCATATTGTTAGTACTTAGAATTGGACGAAGATTATTTTTGCAGTAGGAAGGCAGAAAAAAATATCACCGGGCTCTTCACACGGGTCATGGCCCCAACCCGCGCGTCGGATCAGCAAGTTTTTTTAAGTCTCACGGGTCGCGTCGGGTCGGGTTGGTTCGGGTCGGATCGGGTCGGGTCGGGTCGGGTTGGGTTGGGTCGGGTCGAGAGGTTTTCGATTTCTCTCTGATCGAGTCGGGTCACCCTTACCCGACCTGGCCCGCGAGGGTTGATCCGACCCGTGAATAGCCCTACACCCCCTTTAGCACCCTTGGTCTCAACAGCACTGCATCCATGTTTTTTTGTGTGTACGAATAGCATGGCATCAGAGAATAAACCTTCTGCTTCATGTAAAAGGGTTAAGGTTAACCCCCCCCCCTCCCTCCAATAACTCACCGGAGCTATCATCCATATGCAAGAAAGTCCGCCTCACAAGCGGTTCTCAGTAGGATGCAGCAGCTGACCCTTCATGCGACTCGCCGAGCACATCACGGCGCTTCGCGCTTGGTGCAAGCAATGTCTTTGTCTGGTCGGTGAAAACCCCACGTGGTCCGTCCCGGCATTGTAGGGATGCGAGGGTCTATGGTCGTACGACCACGGCCACGCATGATATCGAGTACACCCCCTGCTCTACCTTGCACTGTAATACCTTACGCTGCCTTTACGCTGCCCCTTTGTATTGGCGCCTTGGCTTCTTTGTTCCGAGCAGGTCTTGCGACGGTCGATGTGGAACATTTTCCGTCTGGAGTGGGAGTGCATCCAGTGCCTCGGCGGGGCGAAACCGCTGCGGCTGGATAAGGGGTCGGACGCGCTTAGGGTCTGACGCCTCGTATTGTACGCGCTAACTGTAGCTCGTACTGCTTGCTGCGGCACCTCGTATTTTACGTACCTCATACCACAGCACTCGTATTGTTCGTGTCTCGTAGTGCAGCAGGAGTTATACAGTGGTTTCATCACGGTATTAGTAATAGCTTCGGCAGTAGTTTGATGACGAAAGCGTAGTGTGCCGAAAATTTCCGGTTAAATATAATAGCAGAAACAGGCGAGATGATCTGGTCTGCTTTTGATCTGATCTGACCTGACCTGACCTGACCTGATCTATGATGATGTGGTCTGGGATGATCTGAGATGGTCTGAGCTAAAATGGTCTGAAATGAGACGAGGCGAGCGAGAAATTAGAGGGTTTAATTTATTTGTTTTTTTCGGGAAAAAGTGTCTTGCCGTTTTCCGGCGTGATTTCTTATTTCTTCGGGTTTGTTGCCAATAAAGCGGCCTTTGTTGTGTTTTCATGGTGTGATACCTAGCGAGATGCGGCGGGTGCCTTATTAGGTTGATTTATGGCCTTCGGTTGATGCGAGCACAGCGCGTAAACATTGCCTTTGGTTGATTGGGCACCATGGACAATTGAGCACTGATGGTTGAGCGCGGAGGGCGGGGTGGGGGATGGTCCACCGCCTAGAACCATGGTAGGTTGAGTACAACATGGGACGGATCATGATCTAAGATCCTTACCTGCCGGTATAGCACGGTGGGCAAGATCTGTACGGTACATGTCCCAAACACAGGAAGCTTAGGTGACTAGTGGTGCAGATTTTTATGCCGCTAGCTGACGGCAACACGTATGAGCTAGATCATTGTAGGTCACATAGTGGAGTTCGGTGGCCTGTCCGATGCTCGTCGCATGTCTAAAATGTTGGCCACATGCCGCAGAAGAACACGAGTACATATCTGCAAGGCGTTTTTCGTTTTGGCTGTTGTTGTAACAAGGGAGGGGGAGGGATGCGCAGATATCATTCAGATGCCCATGTTTGTTTCTTTAGTGCATGGCGTGTCCTTGCGACCACCTTTCCGGTGTCTCGGTTTGTGTTCGGGTGCTGCAGTAGCTTGATTCTGCGCTGACAGGGTGTCGAGACTGACGGACAGACAAGAGCAGTGGTGGTTGGTAAAGGGGCGGGGCTGCGTGCGTGCGACTTACAGTAGTATATAACCGTTTTTGGATCGAGGAATAGTATAGCCACCCAAAGAAGAATCATGACGTGTATTCCCTAGGTTTACCTAGGGTATCTAGAAGCAAAATTAAACACTTGTCCCATCGGACAAAATGATAAAAAAACGATGCAAAATTAAAAACTTGTCCCATCGGACAAAATGACAAAAAACGATACACGAGTGATTTTTTGCCAGTTTACGGTACAAAACATGAATACCGGCAAATCAGAGTACACCAACACCCATGTAGATGACATTTTCTGTCAAGGTATATTGTTTTCTGGTGAAAAGTCCATGTCCGTCCAAGTCACAAAAATGACGAAAACCGGTACATCAGTGTCATTTTGCCAGTTTACGGTACGAAAAAAGCAAAACGAGGTGATCAGGGCACACCAAACCCAAGTTAGATTACGTTTTATGTCAAGGTATACCGTTTTCTGATAAAACCAGAAGCAATGTCTGATGTAGCTTATTGTTACCAACAAAAAAAGCGATCAAGCGCCTTCTTGTACTCGTATTCATACGAACATGACCGGTACGAATAGTCAAGCGTAGCTTGTATTTCTGAAGAAATTTTATTTCGTTTCGTGAGCGTGCGTGTACTCAAAGCACGACACCACCGGCGAGCCCGGCGCCTTCGAGGGTGTCAGCGGGTGTCAGCGGGTGCTGGCGGGCAGAGGGGGTGGTGCAAGGATATATGTATGCGTATATTTGTCAAATTTTCGTACTTTTGCCAACTTTTCTCTTCGCACGAGCACTTTTAGGCAAAACAGTAAGTACACGGACACGGGAAGCCCTGCCGGACACATTGGTCTAGGTCTCGGCGCAATCTGTGCACTCTGAAGCGCGTGGCAGGCGCTTAAAGTTTTTTTTCCGGCGGGAGTGGATAAGACGATTTCCCTGGTTTCGGTAAAGAGGCCTTATTTTGTACGTACGTATCGGTACATTGTGATGCTCTCTATTTTCTCCTCCCGGCTCTCATGAGCTGTGAGCACACACAGCTCAGGCATTTACCAGGAACACAACAGACAACATGCACAGATCCCATCGTTCCAACGCTGCCGCCCACACGCCGTGCGTGTTCGACACGCCCATATGCGCAGTGTTGCTGTGGTTGGTTGTGTCTCTGTCAGAGCCTGTCGTCCGCATTCCATCGTCTGCCATATATTTTTTTTATCCGTATGTACCCAGGATGACGTATAAAAATATCCCATACATACATTTTTGTTGGGTTGTTGCACGGAGCACGGACCACCGCCTAGAGAACAATGAAATACCCACAGCAGTGCACAGAGCGTGCTTACCTACAGCTTCCTACAGCACCACAACCAACCCTGCTGCCCAGCCGCAGCAGTGAGCACACCTTGCGCGTATTGATGATCGTACTGCGGCTCATTCGTACAGCAGCGTTGGTAACATACTTACAGCAGTACGGTAGTTCTGATTGCAGTGTGTCCTACATTGCTGACCGATAGATCCTAGAGCCAGCTGAAAGGGGATCAGTACACGTACGTTCCTCGCGTTGCATTTTACAGCAGTACTGCTGAATATGCAGTCATACCTGTACAAAAGCGATTCTACTGCTGTAGGAGATCGTGCAAAGTGTTTTAGATCGCATAAAAAACACGACATGCCAGTTGTACGAGCACTGTTCTAACGTATACGTTAAACTGCGCTGGATCACATTTTCGTTTCCGAGGTTCGACTCGCACCATCCACGTTTTTTTTTCTTAATTTCACTTTTGACTATTTTTGTACCAGAACTACAACAGAGTACTACTGTGAACAGTAATAATAATACATTCGTCCACACCTTGCTTTTCTGAACGTATAATATGATAGAGTACATGTTACTTGTGTGTTTTAGCCCAAATTAAAGAGTTTGGACGCGCTTGCGTGTGGCGTGCGTTCATACCTCAACATTTCACAGCTTCGTATTATACTCCGAATACTTGGGAGTAAAGCAAAGTATGTTCGAGAAAATACTGCTGCTATTACCGTAGGTACTTCGTACACTCGCAGTATGTCGGGGTTTTTGTACTCGAGATACTACGAGTACTGACTGGCTGTATTTTGAGGTTCTGTATAAATACTACCAGGTACTGCGTATACTTTCTTTGGGCTCGCACTAATGCGGGGTTCGCTGCTGCTGCTGGCATGGATACCGCCTGTTGTGCTTCAAGTATCTCAGGGTGCTGTACCGCGGGTACCACAAGTATACCAGTAAGTACTATTAGTCTATAGCAGTATTTCGTCCATTGGTAGTGTTCGTACTGCTGCTTCTTCTGCGAGACTCAGTACTCGCAGTAGTGAAATACCCTCAATATGCCCAGTATACTTCGAGTATGAAGTATACTTCAACCGTTTGTGCACCGTGTCGACAAGTCTCAGGCCCAGCGTTCGGCACAAAACACACCCAGATAGTCCCACACGAGTAGGAGTTGGAGCAAACTACTTTCGCTGGAGACAACTTGAGCACCCAAAGCAGTCTGCCAGTATTTCGATACCAGGTATAATATTATGCATGACTGCGAATGCTCTCAGTATCTCGAGGTTCTGTACTGGGCATATATTGCGTTTACCCCAAGTATTTATGTCGTGTTTCGATACTACTGCGGGTACATACTTTAAGCAACCTGTATTCTCGGGGTTCGGTACTGCTCACACTCTCATTGCTCTCAGTATTTGGGCCTTTTCTCAGTACTCGCAGTAGTTTTGCCGCCAGTACTCCAATACCCGCAGTACTCGGACTACGATTTGTTCTCGAGCATTTACCTGTGAAACCTTGATATTATACCCTGAGCACCAAGAAACATTTATTTTGGGGGAACATATATATTGTAGTACCAGTATGTATATATATATGTGCTGCACCTTATTACTCAGCCGGTCACAAAGTATTATGGCGCAACCTCGACCTCGCGCAACTTTTATGTAGTTACGAATCAATCGCCGCGAGTCAGCTGGATCAATGTATCTCAACTTACCGATACCCTATTATATATTATTATAGTAATGATCCCACACTAATTCCGCGAACAGCAGTATAATAGTCTGTCCTCAAAAATATGCTGTGTGTTCTTCACGTTAAAATGATGGGTGGGTGCAGGTGCTACTTCTAAAAAAGTGTGCAGGGTTTCATACGAGTATTGTTATTTCGTTCTTGCGCCACTCCCCTATTAATACGGCACCTCCCGGAGGGGAACCTTGTATATATATATATCTGTTGTTTTTTTCAACAAAAAGCACCTGAGCTGGAAGATCGAAAGGCGCAGACAGGGGCGCCGGAGGAGCCTGAAGTTGGGGCAGGAAGCTTGTGTGCGTGTCATCTATCGCTTTGCCCTGTGCGCGGTACGGGCTTCAGCGGCTAGGGGCCGTCGGAAAAACAAATGCGATGATGGGTTCCGAGCTTCTGAATTGGGCGGGGCTAAAACGGTGTGATTGCGGACGGACGAAAACGTTTGGACTATCCGTTATAGAAGAAAGACCCTCTGAGGTGAACCTACAGTACTACAGCAGTATAGGGAAATTATTGTGATCACAAATACGTTCAGAGAGTAGTGCAGCCCTAAGACACCGTATATATACTGATGCTAAAAATATGGGAAGGCACTAATATGGTACGACCGTCCAACCGAAACGAAGATACGAACTAGTTCCCTATTACGGGTGACCATAGTAAATAAGAACTAATTCCCTATTACGGGTGACCATAGTAAATAGGACCAAATATTGTTACTGAAAGCAGGGAAATATGTAGGTTTTTGTGTGTAACATAGGTCCTATTAACTATGGCCCCCCGTAATAGGTCTTCTACCTACAGTAACAGATAGGGTTTATCTATGTCGGAAATTCCAACCGTGTCCGACCAAAAATTGTGAGATTTGCACAAATCCCATAAACCGGTAAAGCAGTTGCAAAATGGAATAATAAAGATGGATGAACCAGTGGATTTTACGCCAGTTAATTTTTTTTTTTTTTTTTTTTAATCCTCCGGCGGATTGGTAAAAATAAAGCTTAAGCTCACCACACTTCCACGTTAACGGTTCTGGTACATGAAACGAAATCAGCACACAACATTTTTTTTCCCGGTATACCGTTTTATGGGGAAAAAACATGCCACCAAGACCAACTCCGGAGGCCCGTCGATTGGTATAATGCTATGTGCCCCCTCCATTGTGCCATTCATTAGCGTGCAACATGGTCAACAGCAGTATACGATACAATTAATAATATTATAGTAGTATGAATCAAAGATGCTACCTGGTACACGGAAGACCGGTCATTTTGGGCGCATCAGGACCCCTTTTGGTCTTCTGTTACTATTAATATTATAGTTTTAGTGTAGGGGCGGTCCGTCTAGGGATCTAACCGCGTTTCCCTACGTAGCATATTTTTTTATTTGGTAGCTTTAATACCCACATAGTAGAACATACACACCGGTACAAAGTAGTTCATATCTACAGCCCAGCCTGCCTGCCCTGCCCCACCCCCCTATTTTTTTTTCAAGGAAAAAAGAAACAGAAGGAAAAAAAAAACGCCTACATAAAAAGATACCTACGAGCAACTTCGTAACCTGGCATTTTGATTGAAAAAAAGAAGCAGGAGAAAAAAAAAAAAAACGCCTACATGCGAGACATACGAACAACTTTGTACCTGGTATGGTACGTACTACATACACAATGCCTCTAATAACCGTTCTTCAGTTTTGTCGTGGGTGTAAAAAGCTCTGGCCTGTGAAAGGAGACACATCTTGACCCAGAGAAAAAAGCACATCATCAGACGCAGCCCACGAAATGTTACTTGAGTACTCGTATATAGCAGTACTGCTGTAGAGCATGTACTTGCACTGAGTGCACTGCTTGTCGAACTATCCAACTACCAGCCTGATCGTAAATATGAGTACCCGTAGATGGAAACAACAAGCTCCAAACGTACCTTATATTTTATGGCCAGACTGATATCCCACAAGCTTTATTGGGGTTTGTACTACTGCTGTACCTGGTACGTATTTACTGACTGCTGCTGTACCTGGTACGTAAATACTATCCGCCGAAAAAACAATCGAACAATAAAACCCCCCCCTCGTACCCCCACGCCGGTGAACTGCAACACGAGCGTAGGGGCAGCCGGCACTATTAATAGCGCACTATTACGGGGGGGCATAGTAAATGGGACCAAATATTGTTAGTAAAAATGGGGAAATATATAGGTTTTTGTGTGTACCGTAGGTCCTATTTACTATAGCCCTCCGTCATCGTACACTCTGGTCAATCCCATCCGTGCCAAGCGATTCCACAGGCACTAAGTACTGTATAGGACAGCCGGCACTATAAAGGAACCACTACTGCTGTACCGTTTGAACATTAACATTTGATCCGATGTACTGTATCAGGACGGCGTGGTGAAAGCCTGGGCACCAGACTGGCCCTTCATCCATTCGACACAACACAAAAACAGCATCAGCAATAACAGCGACAACAACAGCAACAAAAACAACAACAACAACAACAACAACAACAACCATCAACAACAACAGGAGCGATAGTAACAGGCGGGGAAGCGTCCATCTGCGGTCGGTGCTGATCGGAAATATCAGGTGCATTTCGATTGACACACTAGGTACGAAAGTGCACCTTACATCTTTTTGTCAAAACTTGCTACTGCTGCTACTCCCGTCTTGTCCTCTCTTCGACTTCGGCGCGAGATCATGGTTTAAGATCCAATCTGCAAAGATCCAATAACTATATCCAAGCTCGAACATCCAAGCTACGTACAAGATTCAAGCTGAAATATCCAAGTTACTATCGAGATCCAACGGTGTTCCGTAATCGAACCGGATACCCAGTTGGTGCGTCCTCCCGCATCCCCCTATCTCCCCCCTTCTCCCCCTCCTCCAAACCCCACCCCAAGTTCTGCGGGAAAAAAGCAAACAGGCACTCTACCGCCTCTCTATATTGTCCGTTAAAGCGAGCCAAGTATGTTTTGCACCCCAAAACAACCCGGAAAACAAACAATTACCAACCAACACGATGCGAGCAAGGGTGAAAGCAAGCAGCAACAAGCAACTACAACCCCAAAGGTACACAAGAGAGGTACCGACGGTTTTCGCCGCGGAACTAAGCCTCAACGTCTCACAACAACTCAGAGAAAACACCCGTCGTCACCCATTTCGCGCGCTGGACGGAGGGGGGAGGAGGGAGGGAGGGAGGGAGGAGGGGAAGAGCAAGAGAAGAAGAAAGGGGGCAAGCAGGGAGGGGGCGCGGGAGCGAGGAATGGGGAGGGAAAGCGGGCCCCATACTCGTGAAGGCCAGAGCAACAGGTGATCAACCGCGCGCACTTTCCCCACATTGTCACCAACCACCGCCCCCCCCTACCCCCTATATGGTCATACGACGACGGCCATGCATGATAATGAGTACACCCCCTACCCCCTTCCTGCTTGCCTGCCTGCTGTTGCCCCCCTCCTTCCCCGCCAAACAAGGACCCCCCCCTGCCCCCCCTCCCGAAAACAAAAACACACTTGGTCATCCGTGTTGCCTCCCCCCCCGCCGCAAAAACCCCCCAGAAAGTTCACTCCTTAGCCCTTAGCCTCCACCCCCCCTAAGAAAAAAAAAACTCATCCATCATCACCCGTGGTGCCCTCGGGCGGCGGCGATCACAGCCCTCCCCCGGAGCTCCGCGACCTCGCGCACGAGGTGGCTGTTGAGCTTCACGAGAACCATCTGTTCCACCTTCTCGGGAGGCATGCTCGCCTGCAGCAAGGCCACCGCCGACCCTAAGTCGAGGCTTCCGAAGTGCCTCTTGGCCTGACGGCTCGTCGTGTCTACCCCGGCGTGCAGCCGTGCCAGCAGCCCCAGATGGGGCCATCTCGCCGGCGGCACCATCCTCTCCGTGGCCGCCCCCGCGCCGCGCGACCCCGACCCGTTGAGCTTCCAAAACTCCAGGAGGCCCTGCCTGCGTCCCACCGGCTCCAGCATGTACTCTCCCAGCTCGGCCACCGCTTCTTCCGCTCGGGGGCGACGCGGCGCCCCCCCCGAGCCGTCGCCCCCCCCACCCGCACCCGTGCGGGAACGGCCCAAGGACATGGTCTGTGCTTGCCTCATCTTGTCCAGCCTGCTGAGCTTCATGAAGGCCGCGTCCCCTCCTCCTCTTCCTTCCCCCGCTCGCTGTGGCACCGCGGGGGAGGAGGCCGAGGCGGAGGGTGAAAGCGCTGCCGCTCGCGGCCCCACCCCCCCCTCATCGTACGCCTCCTCGACCATCCCCTTGAACGCTCTCAGCTCCGCCGTGACCACGGTCAGGGCGCGGAGCTTGAGAACGCTGCCCCCGTTTGCGCAAGAGTTAGGACAGCAGTTCTTAAAAGCCGGGTCCAGCAGCAACGAAGCCGCCTCCGCGTCCTCGCCGGCGCGCCCGAGTCCGCTCTCCTCCATGCCCCTCCCGAGCGCGCCCAGCAGCTCCTGGGCCTCCGGAGTCAGGTCTTCCACCTGTCTCGACGATACGGGTCCGTCCCTCTCGTCTGTGCTGCGGATGTCCTGGGCAGGGTACACGAACGACTGGTGAAGGTTCGCGTGGAGCCCGATTGATTCTCCCAGGAGCACCGCTGTCGCTGGTGCTGCCGCCGCCGCCGCTGCCGTCGCCGCCGCCGACGCCCCCCCCCCCTGCCCCCCGCCCCTACCCCCGTCCCTCCTGCATTACCGCCTTCGGAGAGGGTTTCCGCCAGGACTTCGGAGGCCGGGTCTAAGATGCTAACGGCTTCCCGGATCGCCTGCATCTCAGAGGGGCGGAGGGAGCCGTCGCTGGGGTTCGCGCGGAAGAAGGCGTCGATGGGCCCCGCCAGTTGCAGGAGGCGATCGAACAGAGCGTACTGCCCGGTCCACCTGTGTACGCACGTGGCCGAAAATGGTTTGGGGTTGGGGTTGGGTCTGGTTAAGTTTTAGCTTTCGGTTGACTTTCGCTTTGGGGTTGGGTTTGATTTTGAAAGTCAGAAAAACCGATCTGCCATCTTACAGGAGCCCTCAATTTTTTATACAAATTCCCCTTTTTTCTCCCCAGGTGGAGGGAGGTGTGTCGATTGTCTCCCACGTTTTTTTTTCGGCCGCTTGAGTCAACCTCCCGAACGACAGCACTAACCCAAAAAACCAAAAATCCCAGCGTCGAGTCTGCTCCACTACACAACCACCAACCACACCATCCCGTACTCCTCACTGTTGTTTTTGCCGCTACTCCCCCAATGTCTGCCTGGTCGGTGTAAACCCGACGTGCTCCGTCCCGGCATTGTAGGGATGCGAGGGTCTATAGTCATACGACTTCGGCCATGCACGATAATGAATACACCCCCCTCCCGCCTCCCAAGACCTAACTAACCTGGAGCTCTTGGATCGGGCAACGTGCAGAGACATGGCCAGCTCCTCGACTTCCTCCCGAGAATGCTCCGGCACGGAGCCGTCGAGAACCTCGGACCGCGCTTGGCCCAGCTCTCCCACCATGGACATCGCGCGCTGCGCAACCGCTCGCATCTTGCCTCCCACGCCCCCCCCCCCCCCTCCTCCTTTTCATCACCCCCGCCACTACCACTACCACCGCCGGCGCACAGGGAGCGAGCCACCGTCAAATGCAACCGATAGTCGGAGCATACCGTGACGGAGAGGCCCATGCCCCGAAGGGCTTCCCTGATCGCGTCTCCGCTGTCGCCCTCCTCCGCTCCCGCTACCGTAGCGGCGACGTAGACATCCTGAGGGTCCACCTTGCCACAGATGCCCACGAAAACGTCAGATGTCACCTGCGACAGTCGTGAGAGCAGGGTCATGGGGACGATGGCGGTAGGGCGGGAGGGGGTGGGGGTGTTTGTTGGTGGTGGCCGGGGGGGCGGTGAGGGGGTATCAGGAGGGTGGGGGTGGGGAGGAGTGGGGGTGGGTAGGCGTGAGGGGGGTCGGGGGGTCGAGGTGGTGTCGGGGGGTGGGGGCGGAGGGGGGGGGTCAGAGAGGGGAGAGGTATTGAAGGAGAGGGGCGGGGGGGGGCGGATGGGGTCGTGCACTGCGGCCCATATTAGTTCGCGGGGAGGTTGAGCAAGGAATTTTGCGAGCCGTGATAGTTTCGTACAAACGCCCGCGACGTTCAAACAATACGTACCGTGCGAGGCATGCACAGTTATTCCGCTTTCTGAAGGAGCAAACGTGGTGTGTTTTCCTGGCCCTCCGTCGCCCAGTTCAACGCACTATCCATCCATGCACCCATCCAAGTCACCCATGAATTCATCCACCCGTCCATTCATCCATCAATCCTTGCCATATCTCATCCCCGGTGGCACTCGCACTCCCCAACCTTCCCACCCTTCCCGAACACGCCCCATCCCATGCCCCCCCTATCGCGTTCCATCCCACCCCCGTCCTATCCCGTCCCATTCCCATTCCCATCCCTATCCCAGCCCTTCCCGTCCATCTCATCCCATCCTCTTCCCGCCCCTTTCCATCCCATCCCATTCCATTCAAATACATACCCATCCCATCCCATCCCATCCCATCCCCATCCCGTCCCACCCCATCCCCAGTCTTGACCGAACGGCGCTCACCTGTCGAACCCAAGCCTCGACCTGCGGCGCGGTCACCGTGCGATAAAAGTTCTGTACCCCTATTGCCATCCTCACGAGACCCGAGAAATCCTCCGGCACAAACGCCACCGAAGCCGTGCACACCACGTGCCCATCAGGGGTCCTCGTAGCGTCTACCTGGAGGCTCACGAACGGCCCGCCCCACCCCAGCCGGAGACACGACTCCCTCTGTACCTTGAGCGCGGCGGCCACGCGCCCAGTCGCCTCCGCGCACAGCTCCGACAGCAGAGCGTCGGCCGCGGCCGGGCTCGGGCCGAACCCGAACGCGCTGTTGGTGCGGGGGGACAGCTCGTCGGCCAGGAGCTTGAACCCGAAGGTGGCCATCTCGTCGTGGGGGCTGATCGAGAAAAGCGCGCAGGATAGCACGAACTTGCGGTGCGAGGACGCCCGCGCGCCGGCGGCCCCCCCCGTGGATGCCCTGCCGCTGTAAAACCTGCCACCACCACTACCACCGCTGCTGCCGCCGCCACCGCCGCTGCCACCGCTGCCGGTGTTGGCAACGCCGTTGAGGCCGCCGCCGTTAAGGACGCCTCCGCCGCTGGCTGGAACACCGCTGAGGGTTCCGCTAAGAAGGCCGGCAAGGGCTGCAGGAGACGCAGCACCACCGGCAGCGGCGGCGGCAGCAGCGGCAGCGGCGGACGAGCGCGGGGAGCTCCCTTTTCCCTTCGAGGAGGAGCGCCTGTTCTTTGAGGGCGTGCCTGCCGCGCCCGCGAGGTGATGTAAATCATGGGGGCCAACACCGGTGGTGTCGCGTACAAAGTACGGCCAGGAGGAGGAGGAGGAGGAGGAGGAGGAGGGGGGGAGGAGGAGAAGGAGGGGGAGGAGAAGGAGGAGGAGGAGGAGGAGGAGGGGGGGGAACGGACGGGGAAGACGGGGAGGAGGAGGAGAGGAGAAGGGCGGCGACGGTGAATGGAATGTTTTACGCGATACGTACATAGCACCACGCGGAAGTTAATAAGAAAATGAAAAAAACACAACGAAAGAAGAAAAAATACATCGACTGGAATTTGTTTTTCGATAGAGATACTATTACGGGGGATCATAGTAAATAGGACCTATGGTAGACACAAAAACCTAAATATTTACCTATTTTTACTAACAATATTTAGTCGTATTTACTATGGCCCCCCGTAATAGTGTACAGAACGCGCCCGCTGACACGTCAACTTGGCGTCGAGACAAAGGGACTGGTGATAACCAATGGCTGCTTGATTTTTTTCATCATCACTTTCACTTCCCAGCTCAACTCGTAGGAGGTTTTACTCCCAGCGGTGTTCTTCTGGGCAAGCCGTGGTCACAGGTGTCGTCCCTTCTCCCCCCCGGTACGTGCCTTCATTTTTGTCGCGCATGGGGTTCAGCATTCCCACTGCTCGTCGATTTTCATCGAATGTAGCTAATAACTCACGCTTTCGCGCTTTCCGTTAATTATCAATTTTTATGCAAGAAAAAGTCCTTACGAGTATGCACTCGGTGAGACTTGATTGAACCCACGAAATTGGTCTTAGTAGGCACGCGGACCACCGGGGACGCCGGCATGCTTGGAACTAATTGGCTTAGGATTGGGGATAGGGTTTGGGAGCTAATACTTTAGTTCAATTAATAGCAAACAACATATACAGTAGTAGTGACTCTCAGCCATGCTATCGAGTATGTGTTGAGCTACCCTCTTCATGCTTACCTCTTACCATCCTCAACCCCTCTGATCATAGAACTGGAACTTACAGCAGTACAGTGTAAAACTGCACCAAATACACGCACGCCACATCTACCACGACCACAGCAAAAGCCTTTTGGCGTCGGAGCCCAGCAGCAAAGCCGTCATCATCACCGTCATTGTCATCATCGTCGTATCATACATCATGTACTTGGTACACGAATAGACCCAAACCTTTCTACTACTCGCACTGCAGCAAAAAAACTGTCAGCCCCTCATTCCAAGAAACTAACACCCTTTGAGGACTTGCCCACGCTTCCGAGGAAAACTACAGGCATCTAGTATATAAACGTGGAGGGGCTGGATGACCCGTTAACCCTCCTGAGGGGGGGGGGGGGGGGGGGGAAGCTTCCTGTACAACCCTCTCACCGTCCGGGTTGTTTTTCTTGGACGCCAGGGCGTTCGCCTTCATGATCGCCGTGTGTTCAGGGATGTGCTTTTTGGAGAGGTGGTTCAGCATGCCGCTCGTGCCCGACCCTCCGTAGCCCCCGCTCGCCTCCACGTGCGTGTAGGTTGAACCACACCTGACGTTTCGGTAGGAGGACATAGTTTTGATGGGGATATCGTTTCGGCAAAGACACGCCGTGAAAAGGGTATCGTTGCGATACAGATGCCGTTTCGATACGGATACGTAATCGTTTCGAGAACGATACATGCCGTTGTGGAGAGACGGCATTTCCATAAGGGTATCGTTTCGATAGAATTATCGTTTTCAGGAGGGTATCGTTGTGAGAACGTTATCGTTTCGACACGGATATGCGATATACATCATTTCGATAAACCATGCCGTCAGCTCAAAAACCACCCGTAAACCACTTGTGCGCGTTAGAGTAGCCAGTAAGCAGTGGGAGCTGCTTGTAGATTTCCTGTCTCGTTGCCACCAACTACCACGCGTTACGTCTGATATGATACCAGGGTATCGCAAGTACGGCGGTGATTTGCGCATCGCTTTCGTAGAGGCAACCGCCGCACCGCACCACAAGATGAAACGGGTTCGACACGTTTGGCAGGGCTGGCTTAACATCACCGTACGGTAAGTAATTACTACTTGTATTCCTTTACTATTACTGTTGTAGTTGCATGGAGAAGAAGTGTCACGTACCGCATCAGAAACGTGTCATACAACAACACACCTCCCCCGGTGGGCGAACTTCGAAGCTACGAAAGTGCAAAAGGCCGAGCGATCCCTCTTTACACCTGACACATGGAAAGACCTCGTCGAAATCTTTCCAAAGCTCCCACATTTCGTTTGTCTGTACGTACATACATATATAAATATCGTACCTCTCTTATTCCGAAAAAAAATCGTTTCGGAAAATAACCACAGGGGGTGTCTACACTGCTGCTGTATACTGGTATCATATATTCGATGTTGTGTGCAGTCGACATCGAACTCGAAAAGCGAGATGCGATGTGGTTCATGCACCGGGCTATGGGTCTCCAGCGGCAACAATCAGACGACAAAACATATGCTGTAGTAGTGCGTAGTCTCGCGCTGCAGCCAAGGGTATATCTACGTACGAGTAGCAGCTCCCTAACCCCCATGCTCGGCTCTGCAGCGGGAGGGAGGCGGGGGCGGGGCGCTGCCTGTCGCAGTTTCCACGAGGATTCATAGTCGATTCCACGTTCCATGTTTCCACAACACCTTCATTAATTTAACCGGTTGCTCGTGGCGCAGATAGATATCACGTCATATACTGGTACATACTATACTACTGCTGTAGGTAGGTGAGCGCGGGCAGCGCTATAGGTAACCGGTAAGTTTCGGCAACCGGTACGACATGAGACGGTGCCAGAACAGCACCAGTACACAAAGTGGAGCGAGCAGGCGTAGACATACCTGTCCTCGCAGGTACATTTGCCATTCAAATATCTAGATGTGCCTGCACAGCGACATATCACAAGAGTAAAAGAGTCTTTCCAAGCACAAAGACCCCAGAGCACACCAACAAAGCAGGCCTATCGGGCTAGGGGTAGGGCGAGGGTTAGAGTTCCGGGTCGGGGTGGTGGCCGCCGTTAGCCGCACCGTTCGGGAAAAAAAATGCCATAAACTCTGACAAAACCCTACCTCATTGGAAGGGATTTTCCAAGGCTTATCACAGTAGTAACTGAGAATCGTGACGGGACGGGACGTGACAGGTTTCACTCGTTTGGCGGGGAAAAAAAATGAAAACGGGACGCAACGGGACGGCAAAATGAGGACACAAAAAGTTGGCGGGACGGGACAGCGGGTGCCAAATTTCTCGACGGGACGGGACGGTAAATATTTTTCCCCTGGGCGGGACGGGACGGTAAATATTTTTTTCCTCGGCGGGACGTGACGGTAAATATTTTTTTCCTCGGCAGGACGGGACGGTAAATATTTTTTTCCTCGGCGGGACGGGACGGTAAATATTCTTTTCCTCGGCGGGACGGGACGGTAATTATTTTTTTCCCACGGCGGGACGGGACGGCAATTTTCTTTTTCTTCGGCGGAGCGGGACGGTAAATATATATTTTTTTCTTTCCCGCCGCACGGTCGGCGCGGTTGTACGTGAAAAATTTCCCGCACACTGCTGGTTGCGCGAAGGGAGCCGTCCCGACGCAGACGTTTTCTTCTCGACCCGCGCAGCCCGAGCCCCGAGAAGTGCTGCCACTACACGGACGACGTCTTCTGATTTCTTCCACCCCTGCCCCAACAGTAGTTGTTGCGTTGCCAGCTCGTGTTGGCTGTTCTGACAGATGGTTGTGCTTCCGCTGTGTTACTGGTGGTTGTGGAGGTGGAGGTGGTGGTGGCGGCGGTGGTGATTCTAGTGCCGCTGCTGGTCGATCGACCCCGCCCGTGAGATAGGTGTCCATGGCGTCCGTGCCGGTGACACCAAAGATGTTAGGAGAAGGAACTTTCAGCCCTTGACAGACAGCAACTTTGTATTGACATTGACATGCTTTGACTGACACCAAACTACTAGGTTTCAATGGGCAACACTCGGCCCTACATCCTTGACAGCGCACGTTTTGCGTCCCGCTTGATGGCATGTCTCCTGAAATCTTTTTGGGCCACACCAGTACTGGTGTGATCGTGAGTTGAGTGGTCTCTGCTGTTCGTGTGTGGTGGCGAGCCTGTGGCAAGTGTTGTGCTATGATACTCTGCTTTCAGTTGCGGATGGAAATATCAAGCATGTATGAAGATTCTTTGAAAAAAATGAAGAGAAAAAACAACGCCAGGTAGGTATACACTTACTACTGGGTAATAATACCTGGTAGTAATTTTCATTCTTTTTCATAGAGATGAGTCATATTTGTACTTTTTTTTTTTTTTTTTTTCTTACCTCGATTTGAAAGTATGTAAAAACAAATCATCAACCAGATGCTGATCAACACTATCAGCACAGCTTTTTCTAGCAGAAGTAAATGTGGTGCCCAGTGCCCAGCAATTTCATATTACAATATACCACTGACGACGAGACCAGTTATTATATACCAGGTAATAAGCAAGACGATGAAAATACGTCCTCTATCAGTTCGACTGCTTAATAATTGAATAGTTGATACCCAATTTTGCAAGCTGGGTAATACATCTACTACTGTACTATCCTATACCAGGTACGTATTTCATGTATAGATGGGAGTTGTGCACAATTTATGGTATTAATAACACATGTATTTATATAGGAATTACTATTGAAGCTTGGTACAACTCGAAATTTCTTGATTAATTTTTTCGTACTTCGTGGTGGAAATGGATGGGAACAGACGACCACGAATTTTTCTTGTAGGGGAAGAGGCAAGTTATGTCCGCCGGAAGCGGTGCCACGACGGGACGGAACGATAATTTCCTACGGGAGAGATTTTATCGGCGGGACGAGACGGTAATTTTTCGGTGTCACAGCGGGACGGGACGGTAATTTGTCGGTGTCACGGCGGGACGGGACGGTAATTTTTCGGTGCCACGGCGGGACGGGACGACGGTAATTGTTCGGTGTCACGGCGGGACGGGACGGTAATTTCCAACGGGATAGATTTCATAGGCGGGACGGGACGGTATGTGACGACGGTCAGGGATTTTGTCGGCGGGACGGGACGGCGGGACCATTTTGACGGCGGTTTTACCGTCCCGTCCCGTCCCTTCCCGCCGTTACCGCCGTTACCGTCCCGCCGAAATTACCGTGATAAGCCTTGGGATTTTCGGTAGACACGAGCCTATCAGAGAATTTCACACAGGTCGACGCTACTGCTGTTACCGACCCTACTCCCACTTGGTACCCTGATCCCACCCGGACCTGATCCCACGGTGCAGAAAAGTAATTGGCCGCCGGCAAGGGCCACCAAGGCACACCCTGCTCTCACGCGACTTTATGCACCATAATCGGGGTTTCTACCAGAACGGCCACAACAAAAAACGGGAATTAGCACTAAAACTACCACTGTATATTATTAATATTAAAAGCGACCTGTGGTTCTCTCCTGCAGGCTCGTGTCTACAATTTTGATAAAATATTTAACCCCTTTACTCGTAGTACCGCAGTCCCGATTTGGGGACAAACCAGTCCAATTCCAAGTGATTTTTCCCTAAAACGGGACTGCGGTACCAAAAGGGTTAATCCGTACCTTCCTTCGCTGAAACGGCATCAGTCGTGCGGGCACAACGAGCACCCGAGTACATGTGGTTCCTGCGCGCGCTGATGATCTGCGGCGGCTGGAGTTGGAGGAGTATTTACTGCTGTGTGCAGTATACCACTATTTATACTAGATTGTCTGAAAATGTAAGGGACGATTTGTCTTCAGTGTGAGCAAATGGAGCGTTCCTTATATTTCCGTCCAGATTGTAGGTACACACAAAAAGTTGACTTTATGTCGACGGTTGCTGGGCTGGTATTAATATTATTAATAATAGTTTTTTTCATAACATAATAAATAAATAGGCAACATTGAAAGAAACGAGGACAAGGAAGAGGCGATCAACATCTGTCCACATTATCGTAATAATCACCTGGTACCACTCGTAATTGTAGAACGGTTGTTGTTGTTGTTGTTGCTGTTGTTGTTTTTCTCACATTACATCACGGTCAAGTAGGTCACGGTGTATGATTTAATAAAAACATTAAATTCCTGGTACGTATGATTGTGATACCACAAGCACTGCTGAGCTTTGGTCGAACGATGACTCTGTCACACTGACAGACCTCGTGCAACCGGCAGAGTGCTTCATGGGGCAGTTGTCAATACGGTCGATGGAGGTGGAGCTAACGTCCCGAGCACGTCTATTGAGTGTACGTACCCTGTCATCAGCTTAGAACATATTTCATGGGACACGATGTGTTGAACGATTATTATAGTTTGCGGCACAATACTTTCATCCCATCATTGTTCAAGTCAACGTCCCACCCCACCTATACGATCGCTTCGGCAGCCCCAGCTCCGGCTGAGCCGGTTCCTCCACCATCACGATGCAGCGGACATTCCGGCCCCCCGGTGTCACGGGCTCGAAATTCTCGAAGTGCTGCCACACGCCCGAAGTCCTTTGCTTCCTCTTCCTCGCGGTGGCCGACAACAAGCTCTCGCGAGCGGCAGCAGCAGCAGCAGCGTCCGCGGCAGCAGCGGCACCTCCGGATGATGATGTAGGTGTTGTTGAAGGGGCAGCATTGAGGAGGAGGAGGAGCAAGAGGGTGCTTGCGTTGTAGTTGTTGTTGTTGCTCCAGCGGGCATCTTCTCATCTACAATCGCGGCCGCCGTCGCGGCCGACCCTTCTGAGCGTCCTGTCTCTCTTCCCCCCCCCGCCTCCTCCTCGTCCGCCTCCTGCTGCTGCTGATGATGCCGCTGCTGCTGCCGCCGCCGCCGCCACCGCTGCTTCTAGAGCAGCAGGTGTCGCGGACGATATCTGCCATGAAGAAGGGGAAGAAGAGCTGGCGGGATTGGTGGCGGGAGATGACGCTTTGGTCCGAGCCTCGCCGTAGTCGGCGCCTTGCCCCCCGCTGCTGCCGCTATCCGCCATCGCAAAGAACCCAGCAGCAGACAAGGATATGGATACGTCCGAGTTCCGTCCACACCTGGATATAAACCAGCAGTACCCTATGGTGGGTTATATGGTGACGTGATGTGGAAGGTTGCCTGCTGGGAGAGGTGGGTAGTGGGTATGGGGTGGGTACGGTAACCAAACAAAATTCAGCCGGGAATTATTTTTGCTTCATTTTTTGTACCAAACACAACACCAAAACCAAGCCGGGATGGGATTTGATTATGATTGGCTTTTGGCTTCTGCTTGTTTGTGGCACGTGGCACATCCCGTGGAAGAATCGGGCTTATTTTGTCCCCGGTTTTCTCACTTTTGTGCATGTTCGACCCTGACAGTCCCGCCGAACGCTAGTGAAAGAAACTGCGAAACTGCTGCTCTGCTGTGCTGCTGCTGTGCTGCTGGCTGCTGCTGCTCTGCTGCTACGAACTACTACTGCTCTGCTGTAGCGACGCGCAATTGTACTGCTGTGCTGTGCTTAGCAACGGCCAGGAGTGGTAAGTACCAGCGAGTGCTACCTGGGCTACAAAGAAGGCGCGACCTGTGCCGAAGCTGTCCTAAATTAGCAGTATACATTTTGGTAGCATGCACACCTGTTGTTCCACACCGTCACAGCCGTCAGTCGTCTCGTTGACACGAAAAGAAGTAATTCGACGAATTGAGTGTGTCGTTTTCCGTTCTTTGTACCCTTCGATACCCCAGCGGCAGCAAATCCAACTTGCGTATTGACGTGCTGTTGAACCTTCATCCTGATAGAAAAGATGCAAGCTCTGTGATCACTGATCACCAATTTCGACTCGAGAGATAGATGTAGTACCAGGTAGGAACGAGATTGCCGTAGACGATGCAATGCGATGCCAACTTATATACCCGGTATATGGCAAGCATAACGAGTACATAATCAATAACATGATACCAGGTACCTGGTACGGCCTGGTACGGGGGGGTGTATTTTTCACCATTCAAGTACGAGGCTACCATGGTAATTCTTTTACCTTGGGGTATACGTAAATCGCCGTCGGATTGGAAGGGTCGAAATAAAGATCGGTTTGCGATCTGCCCATCTATCGAAGAGAAACAATGGACCCTGGCAGCGAAGAAATCGGGCAAGTGGTTTAGACGTGTTGAAGAAGCGGCAGAGCAGTGCATAAGGAGAATGTGGCAAACTGACGAGTGCTTGAGGTACAAAATGCGCAGCAACTTAATTAAGACACCGTTGGGCTCAAGGCCCGAGGGGGGAAGAGAGGGGCCGCGTTGAAGGAAGTGTAGCAACAGTAGCAGCTATATAATGGGCTTGAAAAAGAGAAGGCATCCGCTGAAACTTGGCACTGGCCACGGACACTGGCTGGTTGTGCTGGATGTCGACGGGTAGAAATAACGGTTTAATGTAAAGAACACACACGCTTCCTGTTTTTCTGTTGTTTATTGTAGTTGAGACACCCACTACTACTGCCGGCGTCCCCGGTGGCTTGGTAGGTGGTCCGCGAGCCTATCAAGATCAATTTCGTGAGTTCGAGTCTCACCGAGTGCATGCTCGTAGGGACTTTTTCTTGCATAAAATTGATTAGCGGAAAGCGCGAGAGCGTGAGTTAGCTGTACATTCGATGAAATCGACGAGCAATGCTGAACCCTATGCGCGATAAAAACTAAAGGCACGTACCGGGGGGGAGAAGGGACGACACCTGTGACCACGGCTTGTCCAGAAGATCGTCGAGGGTAAAACCTCCTACGAGTGGGCTGGAAAGTAAAAGTGATGATGAAAAAAAAAATATATATATATATACAAGGCTTTCCTTCGGAGTGGGTATTCCGTCGTTTCGTGTACATATTACTGCAATTAATTGGCGACATAGCCCGAAGCCAACCAAACTAAATGTATTTGTTTAAGAAACGGTGAAGGATGTAATAATCGCGTTTATTTATGAACGTAATGTGAAACGTAAGATCGGGTGACGCAAGAGTAAGAATGACATTCGTCTAATAATAAGAATAACATATTTCATCAGTGTGGGGAGAGAGTGGAGTAGTGCTTGGCATGTGGATGATATACAACGTACAGGCTGTTGTTTAAAGGAAGGTTTGGGACAGGAGAGAAAGCAGCAGCGCCGGCAACGACAACGGTTATGGAAATGTTGTATAGTTGCTGGGCGGCCGCGATTTCGATGTAGCCAGCATAGGAGTTTGGATGAGACATGATATGTAAATAGTCTTCCAGGATGCTGTAGTAACGAGGCGGGAGGCCCAGAATGTGGATCTGTTCGCTGTTGAACCCGTTGGATATGTGTAGGAAGAAAAAATAATCGTGATTTTGGGAAATGTGGGAAACAATTTGTTTCCTTTCGTTCGTCCTGGATGGCGACAATCTGCTTGGCGTACTGCTTCGGAATTCCGCGAAGCCCTGGAGCAGGCGAAATGGAAGAGAGTCTTTTTGCGCTTGATGATGATGTCTCCGTCTTTGATGGTAGAGTCCGTCAGGCGGCAGTTGTAGCACTTGCCACGGACCTGGTCGAAGTAAACATATAGGGTGCGCGGGGCGGGAGTGGCGTGCAGGGAATGGCGGGGGAGGGGGAAGGGGGGGGGGGGGGGCAGAGTTCATTATTTGTACTACTCTACAGCGGCACAACAGCAGTACGTAATCATACCGGCGTCCCCGGTGGGTCCGCGAGCCTATCAAGATCAATTTCGTGAGTTCGAGTCTCACCGAGTGCATGCTCATAGGGACTTTTTCTTGCATAAAATTGATTATTAGCGGAAAGCGCGAGAGCGTGAGTTAGCTGTACATTCGATGGAAATCGACGAGCAGTGGGAATGCTGGACCCTATGCGCGATAAAAAATAAAGGCACGTACCGGGGGGGAGAAGAGACGACACCTGTGACCACGGCTTGTCCAGAAGATCGTCGAGGGTAAAACCTCCTACGAGTGGGCTGGAAAGTAAAAGTGATGATGAAAAAAAAAAAAAAATGAAAAAAAAAAAATCGCTGGCTATACGACGGCAGCAGCAGCAGCAGAAGCTGCAAGTACGTAATTTCATTGACGATACAGAAATATGTAGACACACAAGTGTAGTACAGTACACACACAAATCACGTCCAGCATGATGTACGGCAACAACGCAGCAGCACCACAAAAAAAAACATTGACGACACAGAAATATGTACACACGCACAAGTTTAAGTGTAATAGACACACAAATCATGTCCAGCATGATGTACGGCAACAACGCAGCAGCGCCACAAAACGACCAGGAAACACAATTATCCGAGTACATACAAACTTTCAGTGAATATTGCGGCAGCACTAAAAGCAGAGCAGCAGCAGCAGCAGAAGCAGCAACGGATCGCCACAGCGTTGGCAGCAGCAGCATACCAGGTAGCAACGATATGAAAAGAAGGGAGAAAAAAAGTATGTACCCCGAGGCCGTCCGAAAAGTATTTTTGGTACCTCACTATAGACCCACCTCCGCATGCTGTACGGCAACAACGCAGCAGCAGCATAGCAACAATACGAAATACGAGATAAAGTAGTACGTACGCAAAATGCAGGAGCAAAACGACCAAAATATTTTTTTTACGTATAAAAAAAAAACCATTTGGGTACAAAAATGGCCAATAAAAACAATAATCCGCGTTGGCAGCAGCGGCAGAGCAACGATATGAAAATAAGGAAGAAAAAAAGTAAGTACCCTGGTATCCCGCAATCGCAAAACCTACGGAATTTCATTCACGATACCGAAATATGTACACACACAAGTGCAGCATGATATACGGCAACAACGCAGCAGCACCACAGCAGCAGCATAGCAACGATATACAAAAAAATAAGCAAGCCAAAAACGAGAAATTGCGGTGCGTACGCAAAATGCAGGAGCAAAACGACAAAAATATTTTTTCACGTATCAAAAGGAACCATTTGCATATACCGGCGTCCCCGGTGGCTTGGTAGGTGGTCCGCGAGCCTATCAAGATCAATTTCGTGAGTTCGAGTCTCACCGAGTGCATGCTCATAGGGACTTCTTCTTGCATAAAATTGATTATTAGCGGAAAGCGCGAGAGCGTGGGTTAGCTGTACATTCGATGGAAATCGACGAGCAGTGGGAATGCTGAACCCTATGCGCGATAAAAAAACAAAGGCACGTACCGGGGGGGAGAAGGGACGACACCTGTGACCACGGCTTGTCCAGAAGATCGTCGAGGGTAAAACCTCCTACGAGTGGGCTGGAAAGTAAAAGTGATGATAAAAAATAAAAAAATAAAAAAAATTGGGTACAAAAACGACCAAGAAAAACAGTAATCCGAGTACATACGAACATGCAGTGGATATTGCGGCAGCACATTAGCAGCAGCAGCAGCAGAAGCAGCTACAGCATTAGCAGCAGCAGAAGCTGCAACGAATCGCCGCAGCGTTGGCAGCAGCGGTGGCAGCAGCAGCAGCAGTAGCAGCAGCATAGCAACGATATGAAAATAAGGAAGAAAAAAAGCATGTACCCCCGTATGCCGCCATCGCAAAACCTACGGAATTGAGGATCCGAAAATATGTACGCTTCCAGCATGATGCACGGCAACAACGCAGCAGCACTACATACAGCAGCAGCAATTGCACAGGAGCAGCAGGTGCACAGCACGGCAACAACGCAGCAGCACTACAGCAGCAGCGAGTGCACAGGAGAAGCAGGTGCCCAGCAGCAGCAGCACTCATGGCGTGGCGCTGACAGCAGCAGCAGCACAGCGGCAGCGGCAGCCGAAAACGAGCAAAATGAGTACGTGGGGTCACCCAAACATGTACACACAGAAATCGTGTGCATGCGCCGAAAATGTGCCACAGTAGCAGCAGCACTCACGTCGTTCGGTGCAGCGGTGACGGCGACAGCTGAATCCTCCGTTCCTTCGTTCACGTCCCGCTAACAGTTGCGCATGTGCGCGTTCGCGTGCACTGTGTGTAAGAGGAGCCGACGCAACGCACGAAGGGGAAAGAACGAGCATGGATGAGTAACAAAAAAAAAAAAAAACGCTTTGACGTAAGTTTGTATGAAAAAAGGCAATTGAAAACCCCCAAAAAACGTACTGGCAACATACAGCATGCACAATAGACATAAGACACTCACCACTGTCAGCAGTCTCGAGGGAGTACGAGACAGTCCCTTCCTTGATCGGGCGAGCACAGAACTCGCAGTCGGTTGCCCTGTCAGGATGACCCCGCCACCACGCACGTGAGATCCTTGCAGGTGGCGAAGCCCACGTTTTTGCCACCAGGTGCGGAGTTCTTGACCAAGTAAGTGCTGGTCCGTGCACTGGTCGCAAACAACAGCCGGCACCAGGTCGGTCTTTGTCGTTGCCGCTCTCTTGCCAGAGGGCGAGGACCACGCGCCTCTCGACGAGGGGGGGGTGAGCTTAGGGTGCGTGGAGAAGGGAGAGGCGGGGGTTGCAGCACCAGCAGGTTGGCCACCGGCAGCAGCAGCTTGGCCGCCGACAGCTGCACCTATCTATGCCGTTCGTGTCGTCGAAGGCGCGACGCCTCTTGTAGGCGCCGTGCGAAGAGCTGCCTATTGGTTGGCAGTTTGCGGAAGAAGAAAGAAGAAAGTTTGTTTGACTGTTCGGCTGTTGCAAAGAAGGAAGAAAGGTTGTTTGGCTGTTCGGCTGTTTCAAAGAAGAAGGGCTGTTTGCGAAGAGCTATCTATCAGTCGGTCTGTCTGCCAAGAGCTAGCAAGTGACAACGACCTCAAAAATCGTAATTATAGTTGTATCTATATATGTAATGCTGTGCTACAATCCCTGTTTTATTTGTTTTATTTTTTTCACAATCCCTGATTTTTAATATTAATAGTTAACTATCGTTGTAGTTTTGTTTGTTGTTTATTCTGATGATGCCCTATTCCCTGCCAAGTCGATGGCACCACCCCACTTGGCACCCCCCCCCCCCCCCCCCCCCCTATAATATATACCAGGTATATATTATATGTGGGTTGGGTTGGCGTCGGTTGGCAACGACACTGTAAAACATGCCGCTCACTACGTGAGCTAGACATCCAGGGTACCGTTTTTTTTTTTTTTTTTGGCGGTCGCCCACAGCTGGTCGTCGAGTTAGATCATTTGTGCGAGGTAAAATACCTTTACTCTGCACGAGGGAATTGATCGTATCACGTAGTGTTCAAGGTAAGGCACCCAAGAGGCAGTTACACAGTATTCCCATTGCTGTCTCTGGAAGTGGCTACACCGGAAATTAAACTAACTCACTGAAGCTGTCATCCATATGCAAGTCCGCCTCACAAGCGGTTCTTAGTAGGATGCAGCTCACCCTTCATGCGACTCGCCGGACACCTTACGGCGCTTCGCTCTTGGTGCAAGCAATGTCTGCCTGGTCGGTGAAAACCCGACATGCTCCGTCCCGGCATTGTAGGGATGCGAGGGCCTGTGGTCATACGACTACGGCCATGCATGAGATCGAGTACATCTCTCCTATCGAGTACACCCCCCCCCCCCCTTGTACCCTGCCATTCTGCGTCCGCTGCGTCACCTCATTGTTATCAGGGCTTTTAGCGGGTCAGGTCAAACCTCACGGGTCGGGTCGGGCCCGACCCGCGAAATTTTTGAGGTATGTGAACTTAACCCGACCCGACCCGCGAGATTTTGAAAACCTCTTGACCCGACCCGACCCGACCCGACCCGTGAGATTTAAAACTTCCTGACCCGACCCGACCCGACCCGCGAGATTTCAAAATCTCCTGACCCAGCCCGACCCGACCCGCCACCTTCCGATTGACCCGTGAGACACGGGTTTCATGCCGGTCGGGTCACCTTGACCTGCGAGACCATTTATCTTGACCCGAAGGTTCGACCCGCGGATCTGGCCCGTGGGTGGGCTCTTCAAAAGCAATTTAATGTCCATTTTAGTGCCTCGCAGCGATATATGACCTGGCGGTAGTGGGTATAAATGGATGCGGGCATGCGTATATGAATTCGGCGGTGTTTTACTGTAATATGCGTATGATACCAAAGGAATATTATCGAGTATTGGTACGAGAGAAGCTTTTGGGTAAGAGAGCGGTAAGTGATTCAAGTGTCGGATCCGCGAGCCGAATGCGCGGGTCCGAACCGCGGGTCAGTAGAAAACAACTCGCGGGTCATGCTGGCCCGACCCGCGAGTCACACGCTTCTCGCGAGTCATGACCTGACCCGACCCGTGAAATTTTCATCACCTCTTGACCCGACCCGGCCCGTGAGATTTGAAAAGATCTTGACCCGACCTGACCCGACCCACGAGATTTGAAAACCTCTTGATCCGACCCGACCCGACCCGTGAGATTTTGAACACTTCCTGACTTGACCCGACCCTTGATATTTTGAACACCACGTGACCCGACCCGCGGGTCGGGTCATGACCCGCGAAAAGCCCTGATTGTTATAGTGTGACCCTTTGCTATTCTGCCTTTTTTACCGACTTTTTTTTTTCAGCCCTCGCTTGGCCCGTCTGTCTCTGTCCTCTTTGTTGTATCTGTTGTGTCGTCCTTGACCCACCATCAACTGGACGGAGGACTGCTCGTTCTTTGTCGTTAGCTCTTCTTTACCCCCTCTTAAGACTTCTTGTCTTCTTGCCTTCCGTATGGTCTTCTTGTGACGTCCTCATGTTGGTCCATCAGCTGGGCATGTCATTGGGTTGATCGAAACAGCCCACCAAACAGCAAACTTGTCCTCGGGACTCGGCCTGCGCCCTGAGCGCATGTTTTCTTCGTTTTTGTTTATTTTTATTTTTTTCCTGTTTTTGTTTTTGCCTTTTTTTCCTTTCTTTCTTCATTCTGTTCCCTCCTCGTGTTTTCCTTTTTCCTTTTTTCTTTTTCGAATGTACGTATTATAATACCATGGATATGTCCCTGCTGTTGTTCGGTCGCAAATTATACGGGATGGTATACCACAGGTCGATACCATGGGAGACCATAGTATATACTAGTACCAAGTATTGTTAGTAAAAATAGGTAAATATATTATGTACACCATAGGTCCTATTAACTATGGACCCCCGTAAAAATACCGTTTCCCTTACGTGCTGGTATGACACTGCTGCCGTGCGCACTATTTTGTACTTGTTTGTTTTCTCCCATCGAGCTGCATTTTTGTTACAGTCTGTTTTGTGACCACAGGCCAGGCAAGATTTCAGGGGAGTGAGCCAATGTGATAATATAATAATCAAATTCGACGGGGTGTGTCTAGATGCCTTTCCTATCATAAAAAATAATCGAGTTTGGAGGTTTTTGCAGGCTTTTGTGCTTTTCCTGGGGACGTTTGATACGAGCGTTGAAAACTGCTTTGAGCAGCAGCATCAGTAGCAGGCAGTAGAGCGGTCAACTCAGCGCCGTAGAGGTGTTAAGACTGCTGCTGAAGGGTGTGGCGTGACCGTGTGTTTAGAGGAGTGGAGCGGGCTTCAAAAACTTTGTCGACTGAGAAATCCGATCCATGCCATCCCGTCGAAAAACTCGTGTTTAGAGGGGGTGGACAGGGATTCAAAAACTTTTTCGATCGAGAGATCCGATCCATGCCATCCCGTCGAAAAACTAGGGGGTGGACAGGGATTCAATTTTTTTTTCGATCTCTCGATATTTTTTCGACGGGATGGCATGGATCGGATCTCTCGATCGAAAAAGTTGGGATCGAATAGGCTATTTTTCAACAAAAAAAGAGTCCGAGTATGTCTCCGATCGGAAACCGGCCTTTTCGGTCCACGTATCCGACTGCACAATCATCAGTCTGTAATAAAGCTAACCATGTATGTATAATCGAATTAAGACCGTTGCTTATTTCATTTTTTCTTCATCCCATTTATTAGCCTCGCCGTTCTTTTCCCTATCTCTCCTACTGTACGTACAGTAGGTAGTCATAACTCAGATCCGGAGTCACATAGCAGGCTCTCTCCCACCCCCTCCACCTCGTACGGCTCGTGCCTTGCATTTTTATCGCGAAAAGACTCCAGCCCTTCTCTCGTCGACTCGCGTCGGATTGTACCGGTACATATTATTTTTTTTTACACTTGCTATTATGTTCTAAGGATATTTTTACGGGGAGTCATAGTAAATAGGACCATATATTGTAGGTAAAAATAGCGAAATACATAAGTTTTTGTGTGTACCGTAGGTCCGATTTACTATGGTCCCCCGTAATAATAGTATGCCTGACGGCAGTTTGTGCTGGGCAATATTCATTCAGAATGAAAAAAAATATGACACAATTCGTCGAATTTTACCACCTACCTTATCCAAGTCATTGTCGTTCCCTGCGTAAACACAATTGAAGATGCACTATTTATGCGTCAATGCCACCCTCGCCCAATTATTGCACCTGCTATGATATCATCATTGGCTTATAACACATTGCTATGAGTATATACATTCGCCGAGATTCCTACTCCGCATCTACATGCCACCCCCGCGCCATGGTAAGTAACCCTCCTTCTTCCCCCCTTCTCCCCCTGGCGGCGTGGCGGTCTCGCATGGTGAGCTTGGATCGGTGCACCTGGCGAAATCGCGACCTGAGCGGTCACCAATATTTTCTGAAAACGGTGTGCCTTACGAACGCCTTTTCTGGATAACGGCCCCCCATCCGTTCCTCCGACGACGTTCACCGCCAGCTGGTTGATGATATCGCCGCTTTTGCTGTCCGACGCGGCCATAGGTTGCCACCGCAAGGGTGTCCTGAACGAGCGTAGTGGTTGCACTTTCGCGCCTCAGAAGTGGAGGCAGCTGATCCGTCTCGATTGGTGCTGCCGGCCCAGCCCGTATGTGGACCCTCGCTTGGGGGTCTGCATGCGTGACGTCAAGGAGTCTCGCCACGTTGTGGTACTCTGATGACGTAGCGTCTCGGAGGCCTCCCTTCCCGTTCACTGCATCCATGCGAGCGTTCCTGTCGGCGTTGAATGGCGATCCGCTTTCCACTTGGTGGCGGATGGGCAACCACTTGAAAGTGTGAGACTGCAAGACATGAACAGTTGTTCATTATGATTGGTATGCCTGCCATCCGACAATGTGCAGCATGAGCTTGAACGTCGATCACTCAAAACAATCCTGCTGAAAGAAGAAATCTCCAGAAACAAAGGAAACCTATGCACAAGGTCTATCTGCCTTCCATGTCTATTTCCTCCTATAATTTATCCAAGATACTCTGTTTGTTGTCTTTGTTCCTTCCTCTATCTAAATATGTACTCCTCCCGTTATATTCTTAAACCCTAAGCCGCGTCCAAGCTCCATCCCCACGCCATCGGTGTGGGTCTGTCATCCTCCCCCACCCTGCTCCATCCCGATTCCTGTCGACCCGTAACCTGGAGTTTGAATGGCGACACACTCCTCGAGGTGGCGACCTGTGCAGTCACCGAGACGATTTGGAGTAGGCGTTCCTTCACCACTCCTTTCCTTCCCATCTACCCACCGTCCCTCCCCCCCATGACACTAGCTGCCAGCTGGTCGATGAACTTACTGCCCTCTACCCCGAGACGCGCAAAGCTTTCCACTGCTAAAGTGGCAAGTTTGTGACTCTGTTCGTCCAAGGACACATGTCCCGGACGAGCGTAGTGTTGCCGCTTGCGCGCCTCGGGGGTAGAGGCAGCTGATCCATCGTGATCAGCACTGCCTCCTCGCAGGTGTATCTGCCCTTGAGGGTCATCATGGGTGACGTCCAGCAGGATGAATTTCTCCCTATACTCCCTGTTAGGAGCGTCCCTTAGACCTCCTCTCCTGACGACAATGTCCATCCGCAGATTTCAGTCTGCGGTGAACGGTTCGCCGCTCTCCATTTGGTGTTGAATTCCCTGCCGTTTCAATGTACGGGACATCGCATGGACCAGCGGTTGGTGCTGATTCACCTGCGCCCCTGCTCTGGACAGATGCGCGCGTGGTGGGTGTCCACGTCAACTGCATCGCATCAGGGGCACCTCGTTGCCACGTATTCCTCGATCCATTGAACCGCCTTCCCATCCCCACGAACTCTGCTGCGGGTATGACACGGAGTGAGTCTGTTGGCCTACCCCGAAGGCATGCCGTGGCTCCTGCTCCCGATATATATATTCTTGTTGTAGACTCCAGTAGCGAGCCTTGGCGAAGGCTTTGGTCTCTGCCCCCCTGTCGGGTCGCCCGGTCCGGGGGAGCTTGCCGTCTCCGGAAGCTCCTCCAGCGAAGCGGTGTGGGCAGCGTGTCGACCTTGGTTCAGCTTTTCGCGAGTTTGTGGTCACGGCATCATGGGCAGCCAGCATGTCGGTCTCTGGGGGTCTTGGGGCCAGGTCCCTCTCTGCGTCTAGACCCCATTACAGCCAAGACTCGGGGACGATGCCCGCCATCGCTTCCTTCGTTACGCCCCATGTGTCCCGAATCTCCCGCAAGCTGTGTCCCAGCTGAACAATGATGCTCGATTCTGGGAGTCCCCTCCTCAATTTATCGCCCAACGGGCCTGTGAGGTCTGCTAGGACCTCCAGCATGGTGTCCACTCTGCTCCCGATGGATGCCGACATTCTCCTTGCTTCTGTCGACGGCAGCCTCAATCCTCCCGCTCCCGTAGAAAGGAGTGCTTGGGCCTGCTGGTAAGGTTTGAGAGTCAGCCGACTATCAAGGCACCCCTCCTGGAAGAACGACTGTAGTTCATAGTCGCGCAAATGTCTGATGCATTTTTTTGATTGGCTGATTGGTGTGCAAAAAAAAATGAAAAGGCTTCAACATGTCGCAACGTCATATCATTCTCCCTTATTCGGGTTATTATATAGCATCATTGCGCAGAATGATTATTTAACTGTCCTGTTGACCCGGGCAGCATCCAGGGGAGCCACTGGCCTATATCCTTAACGAATAAATACATATAGAACACGCGCGTTCGGTTTATGACAACACTTGTAAAATTCAGTAATAATGGAATATAGACGAGACGTAATACGCAGGTTGCAAAGTTGAGTATCAACTACTATCAGTCGAACTCACAGCTGACGTATTTCATGATTTTTTTTTATAAATTTTGAAATACGTCAGCTGTGAGTTCGACTGGTTAAATAGTTGATACTCAACTTTGCAAGCTGCGTAATACACCTCGTCTATATTCCATTTTTACCGAATTTTACCAAGTATTGTGATAAACCGAACGCGCGTATTCTATATGTGATTCCTTGTCAAAGATATAGGCCAGCGGCTCCCCTGGATTTTATAAAATTGTCCCATGGGAATACGCGGTGGGTTTTAGGTTTCCCGAATGGGTTGCACAAAAATAAATTTGGATAATTATCCAGCGTCACGGGGAAGAGGGATGAGAGGCCCCTTGACCTTAATATTCAACAACTACAGTGTGCTCGACTACAACTTTAATTGAGACTTCGCAACGCCATCTCTTCTTTGGCTCCCGCGCTTCATGGCAAGGTCGCGGTGCACCACCCGGCGCACGAGTTGTCCCCTCAGAGACAGCGCGTGAACTAGCGGCTGATGCTGGTTTACCTGCGCGTCTGCTCGGTGGCATGCGCACCCGCGACGTGTGCTGACATCCGCTGCTTCGCAGCAGGGACACCTCCCCGCTGGGGACTCCTTTATTTCCTGGAAGCGCCGTCCCATCGGCACGAACTCCGAAGCCGGTATGATTCGTGCCGGGTCCACAGGCCTCGCCCTCAAACAGGCGACAGTGCCTGGTCCCTGTAAGCTCCGTTGCCGAGCCTTGGCAAGATATCTAGTTTCGATTCCCCCGAACACGTCAATCGAACCCGAAAGGGCCTGCTGCCTCGAGGAGCTGGTCCAGAGAAGCAACGTACCGGTGGCAGCGTGCCGGGTTCACCTGCTGCCCCAGCTTGTGCTGTGCCTTACGGGAGCTGATCATTTCGGCGTCATGTGCCGGCAACACCTCCACGTCAGACTGCCTTGCAGCTCTTTCCTTGTTCTCGCGGAGCACCCTGTTCCGCCAGCATTCCAGGACCACGTACGACATTGCCTCCTCCGCCACCCCATGGCTGTCGCGAAGGTTCCTGACGCTACTCCGTTTGCGGTGAACGAGATTCGAATTATGCGGTTCCCTCCGGAATTTTTCCCTGGAGAGGTCAGACAAGACCTCTGGCACCGTCGACCAAGCTCACGATGGACGCTGACAATCTTCTTGACTCAACCGACGACACTCCAGACCCCCTGACTACCGTGGAGAGGCTCGCCTGTGCTTTCTGGTGGGACTGTAGCATCAACCGGCTCGCCGGGCATCCGCCCTCAAAGAACGAAGATTCCTCCGCTGTCCCTGGAAAATCGAGAAGGCGATCGAGCATGCACAGTGCGCTAGTGTCAGCGGGCAGACACGCGGGTGGTGGCAGCCCCAGGTCCACTACTCGTTCAATGTAAGAGGTCTGCTGCACCATTGAGCTAGTGGTGGCGATGAGGTTTGCCGACTGTTCGTCCGACATACGCGGAAGGATACGCTCGAGTTTCTCTGCTCCCCCGTCTCGGACTATCTCTACGGCGCTATTCACCGCGAATGCATCGCTGCCTATGGCCACGCCAACCACCTTTGCCCCACGCCCTTCCGCAATGCGAAAACCGTTCCCCCCCAGAAGTGCAATCTCTTCCGGCGTAGGCGTATGCCCTTTCGGAGGCAAAGAAACCTTCTCGCTGGGGTTATTGGCAATACCTATTTCGCACGGCTCATGCCGGAGAAAGGGCACGGCCCTCACGGTGTTCGGTGTAATATTTGACATACCGATGCTGATGTCATAGAGCTAGGTAAAGGCTTCAACACCCTGGAATTGGAATTCCTCACGCACCTGCTTCAGCACTAGTGGCAGCGGCATGCAGAACAACGCCGCGTCTATGGCGTTCTCTTGCTGCACTCCGCTGGAACATTCGGTTTTTCGCCGCTCCCCCGAACCCATTTGGAAGAATACAGGGGCGGGCCTCTTGTCGTGGCTTTTTGCGATGAGCGGCGTGAGCGCCGGCACGCAATTTGCCACCTCGACAAGCACTACCGCCCGTTTGACTACATTGGAGGCGTTGGAACAGCCGGTTAGGATGAGTCAGTTTCTTGCCTCACGATGCACCTCGGCGCGTAGCGCTACCTGCCCCACCCAGCCTCGAACCCCGACCCCTGAACTGCCTTGCCTCATGATTAATCTCTTTTAGCCGTGACCGCTACTGCCGCAAAGTCCGGGCTGTGAGAAGGCATCTCCACGTCGTACCTGCGAATACGGGGCGGCGTTTTCCCCCCAAGGCATTGCGGTTAGACTGCAAGAAGAGCTGCCATAATTTCGGCGGGAAGGCACCGGGTTCGTCGAAGATCTGCCTCCACAAGGTCTCAATGTTAGCTCCAAACTTTTCACGACCGAAACCGATGCTGATGATCGACTGCAGGTGTGACAAGCGTAGACCGTCACTCCGCGCTCCCCGCGCCTGATAACGAGTTTCGGGAGTCGATGACGGCAACGGTCACCAACGAATATATTTCTTCTTGTGGGCGCCAGTTGGGAGCACTCCCTGCTTCCGGTTTCTCTCTCGGGAATTTGACTTTCACCCTCTCCCAGATCACCTCGTTGCCAGGCGCGCGCGGTTCCGCGAGGAGATTGCGTGCTGCCACTGACACCCCGCCCGAGTGGCGACGTGCTGACAACGCCCTCTCGTACTTGGTCACGCCTGTGGCTTCATATGTTGGGCCCCTGAACAGTTTCGATGCTTAACTGATGTATTCCATCACCCACGGGAGAATAATAGTGATGTCACCACTTTCGACAGACGCGAACCTCTCGCGTAGCTTCACGCGGCTGTCCTGCGAGCGTTGCAGTGTCGGCACGACGTACGACAACTTGGTGGCCCCGAGGAGAAAACTCGGGGTGTCGGAGTGTCTGTTTGGCTGATGCGCTCCAAGGACATGGTTAGGAACGCCGAGCACGGGGGCGAGAAGCTTGGCGTGGGCAGTAGCTAGCCCCGGCTATACCTTAACAACGATGGTGGACCGTTTCAGAAGGTGTTCATGAGAAAAAGAATCGAGTGGCCCCTGCTATTCTTATCGAACTTTGGTCCCACGGGTAGCATAACTCTTCCCTTCGTTTGCTCCAGTTGTAGTCCGGCCTTCCTCTAAGACCCGCGGCCGTAACGCGGAGTCCAGGATCAGCCTGAACTGATGTCGCAAGTGATTCGTGTCTCCCTTGGCGGGCTGTACAACAACGTGTACCGCGAATGAGTTGTGCTAATAGCTTCCACCACACACTACGCATGCATAGCGTTGCGGTGTCCGCACGGTAGCCCTATGATACCACTCGGTGCCCCCGAGAAATTACCGCTCGACACCCCCCGCACATCACGCCCTCTTGACTGGCACCAATGCATGCACGGAGACGCCCTACGCTCCCCGATGCTGGTCCTCCTCCCTTGAGACCTTCTCCTCCCCTGCCAAGTTCGCTCTCTTCACGCCGCCTCCTCTCGATCGAGGAACCGAAGGCGGCTCGCTGCCCCCTCTCGATCCGGGAGCCGAGGGTGGTTTGCTGCCCCCGAGTCGAGGGATTCTTCCCCGGTTCGTGGAGGCCCCTCTCCCAGTGTTTGTCGCTCGTGACCCCCTCCCAGACCCACGCCGTCGCTCTCGTCTGCCTCTTATGACCGCCCCTCCTTCCGCTGTGCCACCAGATTCAGATGAAGTATCCCCAAGTGGGTGGTGCCGGGCGGTGTCAGGGGGACATCCGAGCGTCCCGGCGACGTGTTATCCCTGTCTAGGCGGTTTGGTGGTTTGCCATGGTTGCTAAATCAGCTTTTATTCGATCCACCAGCCCCCTCACCCGCGGGTCGCCCTGCGACACCGGAGCTTTTCCTCCCGGTGGTGTCGTCCCCGCCGCCGGAAGCAGAGGCAGCGCAGCACCTGAACAGGGAGCTCCGGTATTCGCCCTCATTTCCCGTCGGCCGCCCTCGAACGAGGTGGCTCTACTGTAGCTAGCCTAGGGAACGTTGCCGCCGCAAATGTTGCAGAGGTGGTACTGGGCCTTGCCTGGGGTTATCCCCACTTGTCCCGCTAGTGCGGCATGTCTATTACTCCTCGGTGTGACGGCTCTCAGCGGCACTCCCAGCGGCGCCTCCCTGCTCCACCTACTCCCTAGTTTGTGGGTCTCTCTCTACCGCCGGGTCCGTCCCTTCCGGGGTTGCCCCCGCCGTCGTTAGAAAAGGAGGCAGCTCGTCCCCTGCCTCTAACGCGGTTTGGGCTCCTGGGGTCCACTCCGCGGTAGGAAAAGGAGGTAGAGCATCACCTGCTTCCAACGCGTTTCGTATCCCGAGAGTCCACCTTGTCAGGCGGTCTTCCCAAGTGGAGTCGAGGCCCGTCCAGGAATTCTTGGACGTGGGGTAGGATGCAGATCCTTCGACTTGGGAGTCGGAGTAAAACATCCTGCGCTCGGATGGCGTACGCGGCGGAAACCTCACGGTAGTGGCTGGCTGCTGCTTGCGATTCCCTCGGTCGGGGGAAGTCGAGGTAAGCCCTTCGGGGTAGGCCAAGAGCATCGGTGAGCAGGGAGCACAGCAGGAGCGAGGAGATTGGGCTCCTCCCATGGGTCCTCACCACCAGCTTGAAAAAGTCGTGGGAGCCAGTCGGCACGTAGTTTGCCAGCTGCAGCAGGCAGCAGCCGGATGTCATCCTCCTCAATGAAGTCGGCGAACGGTAGTGCACCTCCCACCGCCGGCCATCTCCCCCTCGGTAGTGACCTTGGAAGGTCCTCCTCTCCGCCGGATGGGGAGGCCGGTTTCTTGCCGGCCATTCGGAGCGACACATAGCACATGGCTACGGCCCTACGTGCCCACTCACGAGACGTTCCGCTCGGTCTAGCATGCAGCTAGCGCGCACTTTCTCTCCGTGGGGACACCAGATGACTCCCAGAAAGAGTCCATCACTTAACCCCTGGTCGAGTCCTCTAGAGCCCGCTCGCAGTAGGTGCAGAGATATACACACCTGCTTCCCGCGGTATGATCACTCTCTGTGACGCTCAGAGCAACACCTCCCGGCTCTAGCTGCCCCTTTTCTGACAGGTCTCTCTCCAGCGCCAATTCCCCCCCCCCCGGCGTGGCTGTCGCAACTCACATTCTGCGTCGAGGCTCCCCAGATGTTCTTGGACGCGAGGACCGGTGTAATAGTCTTCCATTCGGAAGTCTGAGCAAGACGTCCTGCGCTTGCATGGCGTGAGCATCGAACAGCACGCGGTAATGGCCGGCAATTGCTTTCCTTTCCATTGGTCGGAAAAATCGAGGTATGCTCCTCGAGGCAGGCTCGGCGCATCGCAAAATCGGGAGCAAAGCAAAAACGACGAAGTTGGGCTCCTCTCATGAGCACGTACAATGAGCTCAGAAGTGCTGTAAACGCCGGTCGTCACGAAGCTGGCTAGCCCCGGTCCGAAAACGCCCCGCTGAAAGAGAGCAGCGAACTACAATTCGCTCTTCGCTACCGCCTACCTTTCCCCATGCCCGGCCATGGGCAGCCCAAAAGCCAATGCCGCCGGGTGCGGAGGTCAGTTTCCTCCCAGCACGCCGAACGGTACGCGACGCAGGGCCTCGGATCTCTCACAAGGTGTTCCGCACAATCCAGCATGCAGCGGGCGTGCATCAAGCATCCGTGGGCGCACGCAGCAGGTACCTGTATGTGGTTGTCCTCTGACTCCCCAGCAGCATCATCTAGGGTCTGACCGTGAAAGGTACACAATTCTTCGGCGTCCTCCTCCCCTTTGCCTTGTACGAGCTGACCGCGGTGACCTTGGTCCACGATCTCTTCGTTGCTCGAAGTCGATGATCGCCATTATATCTCCAACTGTTGCTGGTGAAGGGCGCGATGGAGGACGTTTCAACTCACGGAAAAACTACCGAGGATCCACCTGCGGTACGACAGCGCTACCGGTGAGAGCACCCATCGCCAGCAACAGTTGGAGATACATCGGTTCTCGTTGGCTTCGGGTAACGAAGAGATCGCGGATCAAGGTGAAGGCGGTCAGCTCGTACAAAGGGGAGGGGAGGAGGACGCCGAAGAATGGCGAACCTATTGCGGTCGGGCTCTAGATGGCTCTGTTGGAGAATCGTAGGACAACCATGTACACATACCCATTGCGTGCGCCCACGGAGGCTTGGTGCACGCCTACTGCATGCTGGATCGGTACAGTAATATAAATCACCATCCTCACGATTTCGACCATGCATCACGTATCATAGCAGCCTCTTTCGCTATGGCTTCGAGGAAGTATCAGCCTCCACGAGCTTCGTGGTGTCAAGGTAGCAACGTTGCTATGGGTCGGTCAGTACAATGGCCCGTATAGGTCACAGATCTAGCCGTCGAGCGTGTGTTTTGCCGAGCTTTCGTCAAGGACGGTTACGCCCGTCCTGATCAGTTCTTCTCCTCTTCATCCCCTCTTCTTTCTCGTATTTTCTTCGCGTCTTTCTGGTCCACGGGCGGCGGATTCAACATGCAGAATCATTTTTCACCCTGTCCATATACCACCTAGGTTCTACCATCAGCACAAACCTGGGCACTACCAATATAGTACTTCAGTATGCCCAAATAAGTTTGAGAGCCTCGAGAAGCACGGTGCAAATTACAGCGATCCCTGTCCCGCCAAAGATGAGAAACTATTGGAACAGAAATTGACAGATGTGCAGGCAAGGTTGGATGAACGATTCTGCTTGCTGCAAGCAAGGACGAAGGAACTGGAACAACGAGTCTCTCGCAGGAGCGACAGTGCCGGCAGTGCAGGGGGCGGAAAATTATCGGGGAGCGCCGCCATCGCCTCATCTGGTAAAGCTGGATAGGGCGCATGTAAGTATGATTTTCTCACTCCCCCGCCCGCATTGTGAGTAGAGCTGAAAGGAGCGCACGTGGATGAGTTTCCTCCGTCCCCCGCCCTTGACCCCATCACCACCATCCGTCACACCACGGTCGCCTCTGGGGATCAGGACGTGCGTGTTCGCCCCTTCTTGCTCCTTCTCTCCTCCCCGCCTCCGCTTCATCTCATGAAATGGCGTCAGCACCATCCGCCAAGGGTCTGTGCGAGCGTGTGGCTCTGGCGATGGCGTGGCAGACGGAAAGGTAGCTCCTACGACTCCTCCGCCGCTCTGCAATAGCAGTTTCTTGACAAACCCAGAAGAATTTCTTGCTCTCCATCGGCATGCGGCGATGGGGGGACCCCCAGTTATTTCCCGGCCTCGGTGCTGTCGCCTCTCCGAGTGGCTTGCTGTCTTCTTCCGGTTTGTTTGCCTTTGTTTGCAGTTAGCAGGATTGCTCGTCCAACCTTTCTTGCTTCTCTTCCGATTCTGACTCCATTATTCCCTCCGTCTTTGGAAGAATCGTTAGATCTCTAGCCAATATAGAGTCTCGCCGACCACGCTAGCAAGCGAGACCGTTGATGTCATGTGGGCTAGTGGCAGCGGCTAGAGTGATTCCTTGTAAAGTTAACTGAAGTTGGATTGGCAGAGGCGTACGTAAGGGTAAACGAGCAAATTCCGCTCGGTGAAAGAAAATTCGAAGGAGCTGGAAGAGGAGCGAGCCTCTCGGAGAGGCGACAGTGCGGAGGCCGGGACTAACCTAGGGGCCTCGCCATCGCCGCATCCGATGGAGGGCAAGAAACTCTACTGAGTGAGCCGGTTCGTCGAGCAACTGTTAGAGCGACCTCGTCGTCTACCGTACCACCATCAGAGTCACAGGCTCGCCCAGACCTTGAGCGGATGGTGCTGGAGTCATATTATGAGATGGAGCGGAAGAAGGGAGGGGCGAGAGTCGAATGCGGAAATAGGCCTTCGTTGCCAGCGGCTACCGCGGCGTGATGGCTGACGACGACGGGGGCAAAGGCGAGGGACGGCATCGAGACAGAGGCCGGGGGATTCGAAGATCTGGCCAACATCAACAGCAGCACCAGCGACAGCACCCGCAGCAGCAGCAGCAGCAGCACGGAACGCCCTGGAGTGGTGATGACCAAGATCAATAGTAGCTGGGGTGGCGCGACACGGTGGTCGTGGTAGAGACCAAACAAATATGCGTCTACTCACTGAACATTGTGTGCCCCAAGGCGAGTCTAAGCTTGCTTTTTGTTGGCCAGAGAGCTGCAGCGACTTTTGGCTGCCCTGTGTGGATGTGTGGCAGCAGAACCAGTGACCGCAAAACAGGAGATGCTGCAGTGTCCGCATAACAGGAGGTGCTGAGCATGTGTTCAATCGCAAGGCGTCCCAACCCGTAAGGGATAGAAGTTTATTATGATTGATGATGGTACAACGAAGAGGGTTTTTTTCTTAGGCTTTGAGCACGGCGATACAGATAAAGTGGCGAAAGTTGCCGAGAGCATGTGTAGCGGACGGGCTTGCCATTTGTCATTCTGATAAAAAATATAAGGTGCTTTGCGATTGCCGCAATAGGTATAAAAGTAAATTTATTTTCTCGATCAGACAGGTACCTATTAGCACTGCACACAGCAGTTCAGGGCAAGCATGCCGTAACACTAGCTTCGACTGGAGTGTAACTCTCGTCCACAGTCACTACAGCATCCCTCCTTCTCCACCTCTCTGAGCTGAATGGGGTGCATGTGGAATATTATATCCCTCCCCCTCCATCGTAGAGCTGGTGGAGTACGTGTGGATGATTTATTCCCGCACCCCCGCCCACAGCAGAGCAGAATGGAATGGAGTGTGTAGATGGTTTCGTCCTGCCCGCACCTTTCGTAGAGCTAAATGGAGTGAATGTGCAAGTTTGGTTGAAATTGTGTGAATCGTACACGTGAGCCCAAGTGCGGTAAAGCTAGATGGAGCGTGTGCAAATGACTTACGGCCTCTGGGTGATTTCCCCCCCCCTCCTCACCCGCCACAGGATGGTGTGTAGAACCGTCGGTATCGGTCCCTCCGATGCCCCCCTGCTGCTACAAAACGAGATAGCCGTGAAGCACTGATCCCGAGAAAACGGGACTATTTCGTCGGGATCGCGCCCTGTTTCCTTTGGCAGGTAGTAACACCTGTCCTGCCGCTGATGCCCATGCTACCGAATCTACTTGGACAGCAACGGCAGGAGAGCAGCGTATCAGCGTCACGAGAGAGCTCGTCTCCTGCACTGTACGTTCGATGGCAAAGGGGCTCAGAGCGGGAGTGTTAAGGTCGACGTCCTCGCAGGGGCATGGCGTGGGCCTCCCCTCGCGCCTCGCTGGTGACGCCACCGCTGACAGCACGGGGGGGGGGGGGGGGGAGGGCGACTTCGTCCGCTGCTGCACCGACGCCATCGGGACTGCCGAATGTGTGGTATATGCCTGCCATTCCGTCACCGCAGCCGCCGTGTGCCGAGTCAATTTCGTCATGAACATGAGGCGGTTACTGATTCGAAATGGAACTTTGCGTCGGAATCGAAAAAATGAATGTAGATAGAGTGAAAGGGGCCGTAATTGCTTGGGGGGTGTCTTTGGAAAACAGAGAACATGATAGTTGGAGGATCAGCTTTTTTATCATCATATCCGAGTGAGAGTTGTGTGACGTAGCAGATGAATATTCAGAATATTATTTGGAAAATTTCCCGGAAACGTAAAACATTTTGAAAAAAAAACCCCGCTCTTTTGGCATGTTAGGTATTCATTTAGCAGAAAAAAAATTGAACTTCGTACAGGTTGAAGATTATATTGTTGGTGATTTTGAACGCATTTCAGCTTTACATTTGCAGTTGGAAAATATTTGATGCTGAAATTGTGTACCTGAATACTTGCCGTTTTTCTGAATCAGTAGTGGTTTAGCAAGTAGTGTTAATTTTAATGTAACCCCCAAGGATGGATCGGGAGCACGAAATCTCGCCGATTTCATATTTGTTATTTTCGGGCGTCCGTCCTGGAAACATGATGAATGTTACGATGTTTTTGCGGGGGATCATAGTAAACAGGACCTAAGGTACACACAAAAACCTAAATATTTACCTATTTTTACTAACAATATTTGGTCCTATTTACTATGGTCTCCCGTAATGGTGTGTTCCTACACACTGGCAGCGTTAGGCGAGGGGAGGGCTCCTGAGATCACTGTCAGTACGCAAGTCGACGAGATTCCACGAACTCTACAAATATATATATATATATTATTGAATATGTATGCAGCACTACCTGCTAGACCACTAAGCCAGCGCTGATTGAGTAGTCTAGCAGATAATGCCACAGAACCAACAGGCATTGCCACAATGTCAAGGGTTGCGAAACCACGCTATTATCCGGGCGACACTTGGAACTAACTGTAGGGAGGTCACAAAGTCGTCGCTGAAGCTTGCACCAAGCGCACCAAATACATACCGTAAGGTTGCGGTGTCCCACGGGTGTGCGCTTCAACGGGTCGCGAGTTGCAAAACTGTGATTCTCGGGGCGACATTGGGAACTAGCGTGACGTCCGTCCGCGAAAAGTCCACCAGGTTTTGGCTGATGTCCCTGTGATATCAAGTGCAGCACGTACATGTCGTAACGCACGGTGTCCCAAGCCCACAAAGTAGTGGCTGAAGGCACGCACCCAAAGCGGCAAAATAGTTTCCGTGAAATCGCGGAGCACGCAGAGTTTCAGGCACGCTCGTTACAAAGAGTGGCGAACTGTTCTCCGTAAATGTCGTGCGGAATGAGCAAACTTGCGGCGCGTGCGTGCGTACGCACCAGGTGCAACACACATCAAGAAGAGCTTACTCGCAAAAACGGAGGACACCACCGGCACCACCAAGATATGAACAACAGCGAGATCTCTCCCGCCGTTCGAAGGGAAGGACAGAGCACGGCCCCTCCTCTCTACATTAGGAAACGGGATACTGCCCCAAACTGCGCACGTTTTGTTTATTCACACCTGTGCTAAACTTCTTCTTCCCGCTCGGAAAACTCAAAATGGATTTCTTGTGAGACTCTTTCTTGTGAGAGGACCGGTATATAGCGTAGCGGTACACAGGTGGCCGGGACCCCCCCCCCCCCCCTTGGCACAATGTGGGCGTAAAAAAAACCCTTGTGGAAGCATTTAATTTTGCAGCAAACAAACCCCACTAGATGTGGACAGCGTCCCAATTTGATACGCCGTATGGCTGTGCTACATAGTTTCATTTCTCCACGAGGATGTTCGCACGCCCACACCGTGCAAGGGGGGGGGTTCGACACGCCCAGTGGTCGTGCTACATCGTTCCGTATGTCCACAAGGATTTCTTCACGCCCAAATTGCGCAAGGTCGGATTCGGCACGCCTAAAGGTCGTGCTACATCGTCGAAAGTGTCCACAGAAATGTTTTTTTCGCCCACATTATGCAAGGGGGGAGTCCTCGCCACACCTGCTGCATAGTCGGGCCCTATAGATCCATGCTGTACCCCGTATTTCAATAATGGAGGAAGGGATGGAAGACCAACAATGGCGAGGAAAGGGCGCCTATAATTCATTTTCCAGATCGTCTCGGTGACCCCTCAGGCCGCCACCTCGCGGAGCAGGGTGTCCCGCTTCAAATCCCAGCAAGGGGATCACCAAGAGGTCAGAAAGAACAGGGGGGAGGGCGGAGTGACACGGAAAACCATACCCATGACGTGGGGGTAGAGCCTGGAAGCCAGCGGCCTTGGTCTTTAAGTTTTGAGCGTAGACGGGTGTGGGCGAGCGTGTAGAAACAATAGAGAAGGGTGGAGAAAGGGCGGCAGGTGGGAGTAGGTTGACTTTAGGCCGGAAACAGGTACCGAAAGGAGCAAGAGGTGTGTCCATATTGTTCTCTACAGCAGTTTGGCCTCCCTTGGTATTCTGCCTTCCTGTATGTAGCTGTTTGCGAGTGACCGACGTCAAATCTTTTTCTGCAGCACATTGTTGGACGGCGAACATGTTAGTGTTCCATTGGCCATCAGACAGTGTGCAGCGCTTGTTCTAATCATACCACCCATATGTAAATGGTGACTGGAATCCAATGACTTAAAAGGTGCTATCAATCAAACCGATGGCAAACATATCAACAAATATTAACAGTAGCTAATTTCTTCGCACGTACTGATTCAAGTCCTTCATAAATGTTGGTTCGCACCCAAACGCCCAATTCTCTCTCACAACAAACCACGGAGTGTACGTACATCACCTTTGGGTTCGATTCTCGGTCTCGAACGATCCTCTTCGTGTGCTCTAAAGGCTGAAGGTAAAGAGTATGTAAATGTTATTAATAAAATAGTTGTTTTTTAAAAATGACTTCCTTCACTAGCAAACGGGGCCACCGTTGCTTCTGTGTCTAATTAATGGCGGGTGTCACTAAAAATAATGACATACCAGGTACATACACGTGCGTGCCTGGTCGACTAGGTCGACCTATGTTTTCCACGCATGTCGATTACGATAAGCAATGGCCCTGTACGTACCTCGCAAACGTCACCGATGGAAGGAAAAGCGGCCGATCTTCTCGGTAACTAATAGTAATACCAAGTTGAGAGACAGTATTCACCAGGTATACCTACCTATCTATCATACCTGGCATAAGGCTTGGGATCCCCCGCGCCTCCGCCAATCAAAACGCTCCGCGCATCCCACACGTGTTACTTAGCAGGCATTCCTTTTCGGTACATCCCTGACATTCTTTACCGCAATCAATCCACAACAACCTACGTACCCACCACAGCAACTAACTACTCCCGGTGCGCAGCAGCAGCAGTAGCGAGATACATGAATGAGTTTTTTCGTACCCGCTACTATTGGAAGTTGAGCTAGAAAATAGTTTCCACGTGAGGTGTGTCAGGGGCCGGCTATACTACTACTACAGCACTGGCCACTACTGCTGCTGATTGGTCGTGGGGGATGAATAGTGATGGGTTCGAGAGACCGACATTTCCTGCCCACAGTTTTCCCATCGGAAGTCAGCCCATTGTTGGTAAAGAACTCCAACGTATATATATGCCGTATGCCACGGAACCACTGCTACTACTTTAAGCATTCGCCACTCCTGCTGTTTTTTTTTGTTGGGGGTGATAGGTTTCATGCCCGAACTACTGCTGTACAACGCAAGGACTCGTACGATGCCGGCGAGGCTCGGTCCTACCTGGTACATAGATAGTCTCTCGTGGTGCTGTTTGCTGCTGTGCGCTCCTCCCACACTGGGCTACGTACGTACACGTACGTACTCGTGGTACGTGTCGCCCACTCTGCGCGCCAATAGGGCTAACTTATCAGGTTCCCTCAGAGCTAGGTTGTTTAGTTTAATAGTACGCTGGCCTATATCTTTGACAAGGAATTTCATATAGAATACGCGCGTTCGGTTCATCACAATACTTGTAAAATGCGGTAAAAATGGAATATAGACGAGACGTATTACGCAGCTTGCAAAGTTGAGTATCAACTATTTAATCAGTCGAACTCACAGCTGACGTATTTCATAAATTTATAAATTATATACTGCATGATGTTCGTCGTGCAGCGCCAATAGACGGCATTTGCCTGCTTTTCCCTACTTGTGTAGCTGATTCTGCTTGCACATACATACATGCTGGATGTTGGATGGTCGAACGAGGGAATCCTTTATCCTTAGGTAGGCATTTATCTGTGTGCGTTGTCTTCACGCTGAACCGTCCTCACGTCAACCCAACGACATCTCCACACTACCCACAGATACTGGACAGGAACCAACCGGACAGGAAGAGAAAATATGGTACGGAAAGGGGCGGCTTCCGGACTATTAGAGACCCTAGGTTGGCACTTACCTCGGGTAGAGGGTGAAAATGTTTACATGACCACGTTTGCTCGATACAACCACCAATCCGCTCATCCCCACTCCAGAACCATGGGTGAGGGTTGATGGGCACATGAAAAAGGCGGCTGGGGGACAAAAAAGAAGATGGACCCCGCAACAAAAACGCGCGTATATCATAGTTGCCTTTAAAACGTGCTTAGTTTATGTTACAATGTCTTCCGAAGCCTTTTACGGTCTGTCCACCCACTCAATGGTGTATCTGACGTCGTGACTCAGAAAACCCGCGATCAGCAACCATAGCCAACAGCTTTGCAAATTAATTTACTTGACTCAAAAAAGAAGAAGCAGAAAACACTGAACGACGAGAGGGTCCCCCACCACAACGAAACTATCGCTTGAACTCTCCCCTCTCCATCCCCCCCATCCTTCTTGTACAAGGCCTCCTACATCCATTAATCTTCTCTTCGCGGCAATACCTACATCCTCTCTTTTTGGAGCGTTGTCATATTGGGTGGGATGCCGTTGCATCCGCGAATATATGAAACATATATTTAGCGGCATACCTGGCATGTTCTGTTTTCTACCGCCAACCCCAACCCAAAACCCCAAAAATACCGAAGGTATCGCGTTAGCAGTCTCCGCCAGCACCACCCGTCGTCAGGCACTCAGCTGCTACTACTACTACTGCTGGTAGCAGGAGTAGCGCCAGCGATTGTCCGTAAAAAAAAACGTTTCTACAACGCAGTAGCAACAGACAACAACAGCACACAGAAAAAACAAACAAACAAACAAAAAAAACATTTCGTCTGCACGGATACGACGTCACGAAATGAGACCAGCAAACAAATCGAAGATAGACGACGGAAGCCAGACAAGATGCGCAGGCGATGCATAAAACTATAAATAGCGCAAACAAGAAATGATCATGCCTGAATTTCTGGTTCCGTTCGAGGATTTTCTTGACTGAAAGACGTGGCGGCTTTTCGGTTGCAACTGTGATCGGAGGACGCTTCAAAGACAAAGAAGTGCGGCTTGGCTGCTATACAGAAAACACGAGACTCTTTTACTGCGTGAGTACTCTAGTACCAACCCAGTACGGGCACTGGGGAGTAATTAGTACCAGTAACATCATGATACACAAATTCCCGACGACATGAGAATAGTCAGACACACCTCGAAAAAAAGGAGCAAACGAACAAAGTACGGAAAGGAAAAGAGACAACTGTACCAAAAGAAACGACGTCAGCCGGTGCCCGTCCTCTTCCCCCTCCTCTTCCCGTGCAGAAGGCGAACTCTAATGCTTGTTTCCGGCTATTCTCCCTGTCACTGTTAGCAACACCCGCCCAAAAACAACGACACGCCAAAATGAACAGTCAGAATGGGTACTCGTAACGATAACTATCATAGTCTGGTTCTCCTAACATAATTGGCTCAACTAAGCAAATTGAGCCAATACGACTTTTTACGTAGTGAAAAAGCGCAATATCTCGTCGAGATGAACTTCATCCATATATCGTGAAAACAAAAAGCTCAAAAACGGAAACTAAAAAAAACTTCCTTGAAACTACTGTAACTTCCGGCATAACTTATCGCGAGAAAAAAAAAAAACTCATCCAAAATGAAAAGCGCGCGTCGAAATGAACCTATAATTTCGTACAAAGAACGGACAAAATGAAAACAAACTCAAGTGGAAGACAACCTATCGTAAAAAAGCGCATACAAACAAGACGAAAAACGCACGGTGAACTCGCGGTACACAACACACAAGCCGTGCACGAAAAATAAAAGAGTACCAGTAACGGGCCACCGCGACCTTTATTGGCCGCGCAAGACAACTACTGCCGTCGTTGAACAGGCTCCTCATGCCGTGTCACCCACCCTTATCCCTGTACCACTCTGCTCGAAAATGTAAGAATCGTTTAGACATTAACATGAAGACCAACCCGTCCTTACATTCACGCGCAGAGTGGATTTTTTTTTTTTTTCGTTTCCAGCAAAAACCACAAAAACCAACCGAAATCAAAAAGATAGAAAAAAAAATACAAAATACAAAACTGAAACCCGAAAGAGAAGCACACCCCGCCCGACAAAAACACAAAACAAAACAAAACATGCATTACAAAACAGAAAACTATGAGGCGCTCTTTCTTACCATACCCAGGAGCGCCTGATTGCTGTTGGCGATATTATTGCGGGAAAGGGAAAACACACGTAAGACCGGGGGTGGGCGAATGCTGGGAAAGTAAACCCAAACCTCCCGTAGAGTTTTCCTATATGCCGACAGCACAACGTAATCTAACCTATTTTTTTTTAGCGAAATTTTGCAGCGGCCGGAACTGGGACCCCCCCCCCCCCCCCCTACCTCTCCCCCCCCCCACCCTTCATGCGACTCGACCAACACCTCACGGCTCACGGCGCTTCGCGCTTGGTGCAAGCAATGCTTGACTGGTCGGTGAAAACGTGACGTGCTCCGTTCCGGCATTATAGGGATGCAAGGGTCTATGTCATACGACTACGGTCATGCATGATATCGAGTACCCCCCCCCCCTGCCGCCCCCGCTCCCCTTCCACCCTTCCCTTACACGATATGGCGCAATGGCACCTAACTCCTCTGCTCGACTGCCAGACCACCGCACAGAGAGAATCAAAAAGTCCAAATTCAACACAAAATGTGTCTCATATCATCACCTAACACGTTACTTTTCTCCCCTAAGAGCAGACACATCACACACAAAGAAAAAAAGATAGCAAGTAAAGAGAACAAACGAAATCAACACGCAAAAACGAAACGTCGCCTCCCGCACGGCATAGCAACTACGATAAGACACTCCTCTGCTTGCACTATAACGACGGGACACGAAAACGTAAGCAAAAAAAAAAACAAAAACAAAAGAACAGTAAAGTAAACGGGACTCGCTCATGTAGACTATACATAGGAGCGAAAACAAGATGATGCGTCTTTTGTTGCGAGAGGGGCGAACGCAGATCTGCTAGCCCGTCTTATCTCTTACCTGGTACGAGAAAACACACACAACCGCGTCTCTTGGCACAAGAGGACTCCATGCACGTTCACAGCTGCTATGTTAGCCTGCCGCTTGCTTGCTGCTACCCCTGGAAAGCATGACAACGATTGAATGCGTTGTACACCCGGCCGTGGGCCATACCTCTCTCACACCGCCGCACGCACCACAAAGAAAAAATGAAAACGCGAGACGAGAGCCCTTATCCCGCGCAAGAAGACTCCGCAAACCCGCAAAAACACTTCCGGACTCTAAAACTACTACTAAGCCTATCGGCGCACACACATGGTAGTTTCCTTACCATAAGAATGTGCGCGCTCTTCGTCACCGTACTGCTGTAATCTCTGTCGTCCCCTAACTCTCCCTTCCTCCCACCCCCTCCCTCCCCCCCCTCCCCCGTCCTCTCCTTCCTCCCTTCCCTCCCTCCTACCCCCACCGAATCGAAGCACCCCGAAACGTTGCGCGACCATCGGCGGCCTTCGATCGCGGGAAAGATTGCACTACAAAAATTTCGTGTGAACGATGTCTCTCTCATTCCGCACCGGCACGAACGAGTACACGCCTTCAAGAAAAGAAATTGTTTCGAAAGAGGGAAAAAAAAAAAAAAAACGCCACAAAATAATGAGCGATCGTTGAGGAAAAACCGACAGGCCAACCGACAGATCGACTGACCGACCGACAGCTGATGATTCCGCTCGTAACATATTTCATCCCCTCCAGCAATCATCATTTCTGCGTCGTTCCGTCGGTCAACTTCGTCCGACCGAAGGATCAACCGACCGATCAGCCCATGCTCCGGTTCCCAACAGCTTTCCTCCCCTCCACCAAGTGCCAGCAATAAATCTCGATTCTGGGTCGTTTCGTCGGGCAGTCTCGCTCTCAGCCTCAGCCTCTCTCATTGGCGCGATATGCCATCGATACCCCCCCCCCCCCCCCCCCCCCCCCCCCCCCCCGCCCGCGCATGATCGCGGTATACACCTACATACGATCAACAATGCAGCCGCAGTACACTGCAGTCGCCCTGTGCCCTACCGTCACTCCGACAAGTCAGCATCCCGCCGAGCTTTTAGGTACACAAGGCGTCGCGTTGTGCCGTCTACCAGTCAGTCAGCCTCAGTTTATTCATGGTCCAGAGCTAGCCCGTACCTCAGATCAGTGTCGGGAGCTATTAATAGCTGACATATCACAGTGTCGGGAGCTCTTACTGTCCCAGGTCTCAGATCAGTGTCGAGAGCTGGCTCAGATCAACCCGGGTCGGGTCGTCTTCAGTGCCGCGTCAACTCGGAGGGGAAGGTGGGGCCGTTGACCCGGGTAACTGCGAGGAGGCGTGTTGGAACCATTCGGAAAGACGTCTCTACCGTATGCTCCCCCCTCGCGTGGTGGCGGAAGCGGTAACGGACCTGTTTGGGGGCACGGGCGAGGGGGGAGGGGGAGCAGAGCGTCGCAGAGAGGAAGGTTGGGGGGGAGAGAGGGAAAGAAGGAGGAGGGAAGGGGGAGATATAGATAGGGGATATAGGTATGTTGAGATGGGTGAGGAGAGAGGCACGTTCGATTGGGGGGGTAAATAAGCGTGTTTGGGAGGAAGTGGGAGGAAATCGTGTTTTAGACGAGGGGGGCAAAGGGGCGTGCCTGAGAGGGGGGGCGTGCTCTAGAGAGGGGGGGAGAGGCAGAGGCGTCTTTAAGGGCGACAGGGGGGGCGGGCATGTCCGAGAGGATTGGGGGGGGGGAGACGTGTTGGATAGGGGGGGGGGTGTACTCATTGGTTACTTGCCTTAGTCATTTGACCATTGACCACGCATCCCTTTCGAGACGGAGCACCGTTCCTACTCCTAATAGAGACACCTCCAATAAGTGGGTGCTCATGACGTTGTTTCCATATATTACATAGAAACGTTTTGCTAATCTTATCCCCTTCCTGCTTGGCCGCCTGTGGCCACCATCTGTCTCCTAGGATAGCAATCGTTCTCTCGTTGCTAGCTAGTGTATCAAACTCCTCCAAGACACATTCGTCTATTTCCCTCATCTCCTCTCCTAACACATCCCGTTCCTCCTTGTATATTTCACATTCTCCTACTATGTGAGTTCTACTCTCTATTGCTTTGCCACACGGGCACATCTGTGCGTCTACTTCCTCCTCCTCCCGGCTACTGGTATACCTCCTTCTTCTTTCTGGCAGGTCCAGGTCACCTACACGTAAGCGCAGTTTCAGCGTTTTCGCGGAGGCCATTGGGCCGTGCAGATACGTTTTCATTCCTATTTCTTCCCTCAACCCCCCCGTCTATCTCTAAGTGTTTTCCCGATTCCACCTTGTTTCTTGGCGCTAGCCTTTCTCTTCTTTCTATGCTTTCTTCTACTTCTGCCTTGTACCTCCCAAACTTCCCGGCGGACATCACCTCTTCTTGGTTTCCCCCTATATCCTTCCATACTTTCTCAACTACGCCATCCCACCTTATTCCAGCTCGCCCTTTCGTTACTTTCTCCCATACAGCTCTATCAATTATGGCTGGCAACTTCTTTTTTGGGATGTTCCATACTTTATATTGCCCTTTCAACTTTCTCATGTCGCTATTTGTCTTAAGTGGATGCATTCCCAGTTTTACCTAGGGGGGCGGGGGGTAAAGAGGCGTGTTTGAGAGGGGGGGGAAATAATTATGTTTGAATAGCGGGAAGAGAGGCAGGGGGGTAAACGTCGTGCTTGATAGTACCTCGTGTCTTACAAGGGCCATGTATTCACTACTCCTCAAGCTTAGGGCAGCAGTTTTGGACCGGACGTATCACCTTCCACGAAGGTCACCTGTGGTCCCCACTCCCTGACTCTTGATAAAAGCCTCCCTCACTCCTCCCGATGTGCAGCAGAACACGCAAGACTAAGATTACAGACACCGTTGTGGGGATGTCCAAGCTGATTTTCGCGACAACGGAGAAGTGCAACGGCTGAGCGATACGTTCATGGCAAGCTCTCGACGAGATCTTCCCATAGACACCACTCTCGTCGTTCTGTGCCCCTCTTGCTATGTAGAACATCATTGATGGGTTACATCTTTAGGCGTATGGTGTGCGTACCAGCGCACTGCCGATCCGATGTAGGCGATGCTGAATCCACTCTCTGATTACCAGAGAGATTCAGTTCGCGAGGCAAACGCTTTGAGTCACTGTGACGTGTGAGCTTGAGCTTCACAAATTACATTTTATACTAGTGACCTTAAGCGGTGTTCATCAATTTTGAACACACAAGGAAGAGCCGAGGAGCAGGTAAAGAGAAGAGTGATCAAGAGAGGGGAGGAAAGCGGTGCTCGGGACTATCCATGATCAACCCTGAACAACAAAGACGAGCCTGCTCGTTGTACCTTGAAAACAATAACAGAACAGCCGATGACCCCACGCATAAAACAATACAATGATGCCAGGAGGTTTGCCGACTACTTTTCCAGGGTTCAACGAAAAAAATCTAGCAGCCCCGTCAAATACGTACGTGCTCGTTGTCCCAAAAACTGCTGACTGAGGTAAACCTACGAATAACTGAGGGCACGAGTACACAGCACGCAGCTAGTGTGTGTCACACATCAGGTTATCTGCTGTCTTCTCTGAAGCTATTCGTGCGAGTACACCGTGCAGAACCGCTACTCCTTGCTGCTGTACCAAATGACTGTGCTACCGAGCAGCGACACAATGCCTGCCGACCACTGGTGCTGCTGTAGCACGCACTAGTCTGCAGCGCGACCCCTCGATGGAGGTGGCTTAATCAAATTTTCAGACCAATTACCTATCGAATGGAGGTTTATGTCCTAAACCAACCCAGTAAGAATACCTTCGCCACCTCTGCGTTACATGCCATAATCACTCAAAACGCGCGCAACGATGACATCTGCTGCGGGGAACGGTTTCACATATCTTACTTAAATTTAGAGCCCAACCCATTCTGCTATATTATATGATAACCAAGGGTGAGGAGCTAAAAAATGAGCGAACGCAAGAACTTCTGCTCGCATTCGCATGCAAAGCTACGCTATTGGGCGTGAATCGTATTCCGGTCAGTGATTCGATCAGTAAAATAATAAGTATATCATTACGGGGGGCCATAGTAAATAGGAGCTACGGTACACACAAAGACCTATACATTTACCTATTTTCACTAACAATATTTGGTCCTATTTACTATGGTCCCCCGTAATAGTATTTTAAACAGTAGTCTACAACAGTAGTGACTCCGTTCATTCCGCAACACGTGTAAGACTGAACATCTACCCATACATTCCTGCCGCCCGCAAAGCACAATAACAACGGGGTACCGGCAACGGTTTACGGCCCGTTCAAAAATTTATTTCTGCACGTTTAGGACAGATATCGCCTAATCCCCCTCCGTTTGTACTCGTCAGGTGGCGGATTTTCCTGGCATACGTTCCGAAGTACTGTAGTTGACGTGCTTAGTCACATAATCCATTCAGTTATGTATCTAATCGAAATTACTTATTCGACTTGGTGATAAGGTACCCTTGCTTGTTACTGACTGCGACCAGTCGCAGTATCCCAAAACGTAAAAGGAGAAAAGCAGTTCACGCTTCCTGTGATGGCTAGACCGCTGAGTAGACGCGGTGGTGGTCGTCAAATGTGCTTGGTCTGTTGTCCTTAGCTTAGGACTAGGCGCTCCAACCTCATCATGAATTGGATAGATAGGCGACTTCCTTCCCCCCATAGCTGATTGCTATCATCAGCTCCGCCTCTACTCTTGATTAAGCAGGCGGTGTCTGCGCCTTGCCCCCGATGCTGGTGAACTCTCCGTTCAGGAAAATGAGGAGACCTGAGCTTGGCTTGCGGGTGTACGCCAACGCCGCAGACGTCGCGAGTGGCTCTCGGTCGCCCTGTATTGAACCTGCAGATCCTACCCTGGGGTTCGCCCGTGGTCGTCCTTCCGTTATCGTGAGTGTGTGCATCCCCTTCTACTGACGGTCCGTGTCTGTGTTGGGCTCGGCTCGTGTGGAGGCGCGAGCCAGACGAAGATCACGAGCAGCTGGCGCAACCCTTGGTGAATCACATGTTGTCGGCCCGTCGACTCCGGGCGATGGTGGTCCAGCGACCCCAGGTGACGACGCTCCGGCGGTCCCAAGCGGGGTCCTCCGTTGATCCCAGGCGATGACGCTTCGTTGGTTCCAAGCAATGTTGCTCTGGTGATCCCAAGGGATGATGCTCCGGTGGACCCAGCTGCGGCGATCGCACAAGATGATGCTCTGTTGATCCCAGGTGCTGGTGCTCCGGTTACCCCAGAAGCCGACGCTCCAGTGACCCCAGATGCTGTTGATGCCATCCTGTTGATGCCCATTTGGTATCTTTGTACCTTATTCGATATTTCGATCGCCCAGGTCGTCTCTGAGACTCGAAATGGTTCTCTATAGATGTACGCGAGATGCACACCCGAGACCGGGGGTGCTACCCTCAATGTTCCCTTAGTTGGCGCGCTGTCGAGTATGTCCTAGATGCTTGAATTGGGTCTCGTACTGGCGGTCACTTGAGGCGGCGCATCCGGTGCGACCACAGCCGAAGAAGAAGGTGTGGCCCCGGGAGGAATAGCGGGAGTAGCTCCTAGCGATGACACCTCCGCCTCTGGTTTGTGGTATTCCAGCCCCCGGCTATGACGTTACGATTCCTGATGAGGATTCTCCAGACCCTGGTGGCGACGCTCCAGCTACTGGCGCTCACGTGTCATCCTCCTCGAGGTTGTGTATGTTGTCATGCAGCAGCTATGCCTAGGATCTGCGCACGCAGGCGCTCCATTTCAGCGGCAGTAGCTTCCTTCGGCGTGCTGTTGCGGTCATATAGCATGCACCTGGTCATGGCTGCAAGCGTCTAACCATCCCGCTCGGATCCCCGTTCTTTTGGGGCGTTACCATCACGGTGCACTCCAAGGCGATGCCGGAGTTGACTCATCAATTTTGTGCTTAGTTTGAAGTGTACTGGCCTCCGTTGGTGTCGGCGCTTACGTTTGCTGCAAGTGTTACAGAAGGCGCTGATGACGTTTCAATCGTGTCACCCAGGGCTCCAAGAGGCACGTCGTACGGGCACAGAACCTTGTCCTCCGGGTGTGGCTCAGCCTGTTGCTGTCGAGCCGCAAACGGGGATTTCCCGTCTAGAGGATGGTGCATACCCCTGATGTCAATGCTTTGACGGAGGAGAAGGAGTTGCGTCCCGGTCCAAGAACGACTACGGCGGAGATGCGAACTGGAACAGGCCGGCCAGGTTGGTCCATGGTGCATCCCTATATGGTGCCCGTTGCAGCTGCGAAGACGTTCTCATTACAGGCGGTCACGATGGCTTTCAGCCTCTTCAGCTACTGGGAATCCCTCATGCTGCGCCGCATTCTTGCTAAGTGGTCCGACGCGCCGCTGTCCACGAGCGTTGTGAAGCTGTCGGCGTTGGGGGAAAACCCCCTCTACCACTGCCAGCTGCCAGCCCCCCTGTATGCAAACCCCTTGTCGAAGTTGTCATCAAAGTTGAGGGACGGTTTCTCGCCGACGTCGGTGGGAGGGGGGTTGAACGCCCAGCACGACACAGCAGAGCCGGTGTGAGCGCTGTTGCTCTGCGACGCGCATGGATGGCGTCCCCTGCCCACGGCAATCCGCGCCGCGGTGAGAGATGGTTTTGTGTGAGTAATATCACTTCTGTCCAACGGCGACCTTGGGCCCTCCCTTGCCCCTTGAATATCTGATGTCTTTCATCTTGGGGGGGGCTCAGATGGTATGTTGATGCTGTCTGCCTTGTTCTTGTAGCAGGTATATATAGCAGCAGCTACGCGCGCGTACTAGTGCCCCTGCTTACCACAGTTGTGGTGGATCGATTCGTCCGCCGTCATGGCGATACCACGCCCAGCGATGAACTCCTTGGCCTTCCCGTTGCGGGGAAGGTCGTCAAGGCACAGATGGTGCACCGTGCCCTGGTCGATGTCGCGCGGGCGACCTCGTCCGTGATCTTTCGTTGGCGACCAGCCCCTTCGACCGGTCCCCTTGCATATTGTTACTGCGGTGCATGATTTTTTATGCACTTGTTTCGTTTTCTTTGCATCTCGCTATTGCGGTGCATGCATTGTTCTGCGCTTGGGCTTCTTCCATCGTGAAGTTTTCGTTTTTTGCTGGTTTTGTGGCCACGTGCTACAATTCTGGGAAATGAGTACCTGGTAATAATTTGAGAACATTATCAGGGCCTCGTGCCAAAATGTTCAGCTGGTTTCACTCTCTTTTTCATACTTGAGTACTACGAGGGAGGACGACCTGTAACGGGATTGTCTTGCGTAATTTTACAGATGTGCAACCCATGTTTGGGCTACGAACAACCCCCCACCATCCCTCCCCCTCCCCCCCCCCCGACACACACAATGTATGAGTTTGCTAGTGTAACTTTCTTTTTTGTCACCTGAGTAACCTGGTTGTACAGAAGAGCGCTCCGGAGGGCCTCGGTGACCCGCGTGACGTCGTCCGGGTGCACCATGTGTACGAGCTGAATGCCGAGCAGGTCCTGTGCTCGAGCACAAGCGGGTTCGAGAGAGAGAAGGATACGGTGAAAACGAAAAGAAAGGGAGGAAGGAGGGGGGAGGGGTGTGTTTGGAAGGTGGAATCTCGGTACATCATTAGCTCGGTGACCTTGTACTCCGCCGTAAACGCTTGGACGTAAACATCCTCGAATCTGCGATCGGATAAGGGCTCGCCCATCTTCACGAGCTCAAAGCGCGCGAAAGTCTCGTCCATGACATGTTCGTCCGGATCTTGGCCGGGCTCCGTGCAGGAGTTGATCAGCCGTTCCATGGTTGGGGGGGGGATCGAACAAAGCGTAACGTGAAGCCGCGACCCTTCCTACTTAACGCGATAAAGCATGGACATCCGCTTCCTTTTGTCTTTTGAGTTTTGCTACTGCTACTACTACTGTATCACTACAACTGCTGCTGCTGTTGGTATACTGCTTCCACTACTACCACTACCATTTCTATTCCTACTAGTACTAGTACTAGTAGTACTACTACTACTGCTACTATTGCTACAACAACAACAACTACTGCTACAACAACTACTACTACTACTACTACTACTACTGTTACAACTAAATACCTCGTGATACAAACGTATCCAAGTCTGAATCCAAGTGCTTTATCCCAAACACGTGCAAACGTTGAGACTAACTGCACGGCTAAAAAAATATATATAGTGGAAAAAAAAGAAAACGAACGCTCACGCCACGCCGCGCTATGCCCGCCATGTTCAGGCTCACCTGCGAGTTGATCCCGAGGAGACGCTGAAAAGCCCCCGAGGCGTACAGGAAGAGAGCGCGGTCATCCGTAGTGTGGGCTGAGATGAGGTCGTACGCCTGCTCCACCAGCATCCGGTACGCTCCCAGCTCCGTAACCTGTGGTGACGCCGCCACCAACCCCCCCCCCCCCCCCCACACCCGAACGCCAACCCCAACGCCAACGCCCGCCCCAGAACAGACAATCGGGAATGAACAGAACGAGCACAGGACGTTGGACTCTTGTCAGGACTCTAGGAAAAAATCGTGGAACCTTGTAACGAAAAGGCAACGGTATCATCTCGTAGCTCCGTCGAGATGATAAAACTCGTGGAACTCTCGGAACAAAAAACGTCCAATACACCCTTAGAGGCCCTCTGCTTGAACAAAGTTCGCGGGAAGGCTTTTGACACCCTCCAATTCTCGCAATAGCCCCCCCCCTTCGAAGCACAAAGAATGCCCCAGACGACCAAACGCGGAAACCCAAGAGAAATTACGTCCTATGGATGATACGAGCTTCAGGACCGCCTGCTTCTATCCTATCTACTATTACATAGTTTCTCCTTCGATGAGCTTCAAACATGTTACCTCCCCCACCCCCCCCCTCTACGATACGTGTTTTTCCTTCCAAAAAAATATGACCTCCCTCTCTCTCCCGCCCCCCCCTGTTCCCCACTCTGTCACCGCCGCCACTTCGAGCGAAGCCTCGCTTTCTCGCCGCGACAATTATCAACCGCTTTGGGACTGGAGGGGGGGAGAAATGTCCCAAAAAAGTGATGATTGCAGCATCATCGACACGAAAGCAGTGTGGGCTGCTGGGATAGGGCGCTCTGCGTGCTGTCCAAAGTGCAGCATGGGGACAGGACATGAATGACACGCGAGCAGCATAGACGTGTGGCATTTCTATTGCATCACGCTCGTCAAATGTATAGTTCGTACGGATTTCACAATGTCGCAGTTCTTCTGGGTGCTTACCGTAGGCCTTCCCCGCCCCGACCCCCCCCCCCAAGAATAACATTCCCCCGCCTTTTTCCCACCCCCTTTTATTTCACCTGCTTCTTCATGCCCTCCACCAGAGCTTTCTTGCGCTGGCGTGACTTGCGCGAGTGGTCCCTGTTTCTGACGCGGCTCCGCTCCAGCTTCTCTTCGGGCGTCAACGCCTTTTCGTCCTCGCTGTACAGATGTAAATCGGGTGAAGGGAGGCAACTGGAGGGCATTAACAAAAATGGCGCAGAGGAACTAAAAAAGTGGACGACAGGGTGTATGGGGCCGACGGGGGCAACCGGGGGACGCAAAAAAGTGGTGGGAAAAAAATAGAGAAAATATTCGACGACAGGGCAGGGTTAATATCGGCGACGACATGGTAGGGTTAACGTCGAGGACAGGGTAGGGTTTACGCCAACGACGAGGTAGGGTTAACGTCGACGGCAAGACAGGGTTGAGAGGAACGCCTCCCCCAAGAGTTTGTATACCGTACTGCTATGTACTGTGTACTGTGTTCCTCTCGCGAAAGGAGCCGCAAGGAAACGACGAAAAAAGCGAACGTCGAATTTTCGTTTCTATTTGGTCGCTCTCACCCCCCCCCCCCCCCCCCCCCGGCTGGTGATGAGCACACACACCCCCCCTCTGGAAGTGGCTACACCGGAAACTAAATAAACTCATTGAAGCTGTCATCCATATGCAAGTCCACCTTACAAGCGGTTCTTAGTAGGATGCAGCTCACCCTTCATGCGACTCGCCGGACACCTCACGGCGCTTCGCGCTTGGTGCAAGCAATGTCTGCCTGGTCGGTGAAAACCCGACGTGCTCCGTCCCGGCATTGTAGGGATGCGAGGGTCTATGGTCATACGACTACGGACATGCATGAGATCGAGTACACCTCTCCTATCGAGTACACCCCCCCCCCCCCCCCCCCCCAACCCGCCTGGTCATACGACAGCGGCCATGCACGATAACGAGAACACCCCCGTCCCCCCCCACCCGTTCACCTCCTGTCCGAACCCAAGCAACCATCAACCATAGCAACCACTGTCTTTCTTAGTTCGCGTCTCAAATACGCTCGAAAAACACATTAAATCACACGAAACACACGAAACACGTAAAGCATAAACTGAACTCACCCCAAAACACGTTCTACCCCTTGGGAAGTTGAGAGGCTAAACAGAACGAAACATGTGACGACTACAGCATCAAGCGCGCTTAGCATCTCGGTGCCGCTGGGATAGAGGATGGCGCACCCACAGTATAAGGTGCCGGGATTGAACGGAAAGAAGTTTTACAGCACGCTCACGCCATGAGGTCTACTCATACAGCAGATCGCTCGCCCAAGACGATCGGTGACACCGAGTTGCTAATTTTAGTTAGTCGTATCTGTCACCTGACTCCGCGAGGGTATAAAAAGCTACTCGAAACACGGATAACACACACAAGACACACGCGAAAACACGCGAAAACATCACTTCACGCAAACAAAACTCCGAACACAAAGCTTGCACAAGCACTTATTGGTGCGAAACAAAACGCTGCCACACAGAAGAAAGCCAATACCCCGACACCACCGCAAATAGACCTACGCCCACGACATACCCCGCGCAGCGGAATAACGCGCCTGGTATCGAAACTCCGGGACGCGATACCGGCGGAGGAAGACAAAACCGACCTTCTCGGAAAAAAAAGGAAAAAAAAGGAATTGACAACTTCCCCCCTTCTTTGCTCTGTGATACCGCTGCAATGGCAGGGGGTCGCGGCAACCCCGGCAGCAGCCGTGTGCCAGTTCTCATTTTGATTTTATTTTACCTTCCGGCCTACAGGTTAGACCTATGCCAATGGAAACGCAAAGTTTCCATTAAAAGTTTGAATTTCAATAGATACCCGCCAGAAAATTTCAGGTACAGCTTGCTAGCTTTTGGAATACCCCGAAAAAAACAATTCTGGGGCCTATGTTGGGCCAAGATCGGCTTCAGAAAAACTCAGGCGGATGTTTAGCAGTCACCGTGTTCACACAATGGCCGGTGACGTGTGGCGGGCGCTGGCCAGGCGTATTGATAAAAAAACAAATGGTCGCTGGTGTGCACAAAACAGATGACAAAAATTCTCGATCCGTCTCGAATGGCCAAAGATAGTGTTTTTTTCAGGTTTGGGAGAAGACTGTAGGCTGCCGCTGGCAAGCTCTCGCCCCCTAGACCATGGATCCACCTGATTTATTCGAGGCCGTCATCTACACTCGTAGGCTTGCCCGACACCAAGCGGGTTGGCCGTGGGCTGAGTCTATGTCGAGATCGAGCGTCTATCGTCGCACGAGCTGATTTTTATCAGCATGCTGACAAGGTGCAACGAGAAAAAAGATTGCGCCGCCTGCAGAACCGTTAGATAAAAAGAAGAAAACAAACAAATGTATTTTCCTTTTTTTCTCTCACGGCGGCGGTACGTCAGTATCGTCGGCTGTTCTTTGATAGCATTTTTTTTCGACAGAAAAATTTTTAGACTTCGCGTTCCCATTGTGATAGGTCTTAAGACACCTCGGTTAAGTTCACCACATCTCCATATCTGTGTCATGCGCAAAATGTTTAACTCGGTTGTGGAACACAACGGTGCTATCAATGGTAGCGACGGGCGTATTCCTAGCGGTCACGACACTCACGCGCTGTTGTTACTCCCGGTCTGCCAGGGTTCTCGGTCGTCCTCCACGGACCCACGGTCCGAGGACTGGTGGTGGTGGTGGTGCTGCTGCTGCTGGTTTTGGCTGTCGTGGTAGTGGTGCGCCAAGTCCGCCACCGCCGCCGCCGCCGCCGCGGCACCGCCCAGGCCCCTACCCTCCGACATCATCATCCTCTGCGTCGAATGAACAGAGTGGTGGTGGCCAGGAGAAGAAAAAAAACCCATGCTGGCAGGCCCTCCGTTCATCGCAGCCGCCGTGCCCGCGCCGTAAAGCCCCTGGTGCTGTCCGCCGCCCCCCCCCCACCTCCACCGCCACTGCCACCACTACCGCCACCACCGCCCCCGCCCGCGCCCAACCCGACCGCTGCCGAGTAAGGTGAAGGGTAGGAAGACGCGGTAGAGGGTGGTAATCCGGATAAGGCGGCAAGGCTACCGCCACCACCACCCCCACCACCAACGCCTCCGTCACTTTCCATCCCCAGGATGGAGGGGAGGCGGCCACTGGAAGTGGCCACCATGGCTCTCGAGTCCTCCCCCATCGCCGACGAAGGGGGGGCCGACGTCGTGGAGGGAGTGGGCAGAGGAGGAGGAGTCGTTCGTGAGAGGCCCCGGCAACGAACCCCTTAGCCCGTGCTGCTGCTGCTGGTGGTGGGTGGTGCGGATGGTGGTGGTGGCTGGAGGGAGAGCTGAGGAGGCGTTTTGGGATGTCGACGGGGCGGAGGGGGGAGAAAGCGAAGGGGGAGGGGGGGGGGGGGGGGGGTAGACGGAGTGGGGTGGGAGTGGCGAGAGGGGGAGGGGTGGGAGCGGGTGGGGGGGGGGTAAAGCTTGGAGCGAACGGGGGCGTTCGACGGCGTATCGGATAGTACGTGAGAGTGTGGATGTCTGTCCCATGGATCTACCGCGCGCTGAGGGAGGAGGCGAAAAAAAAAGAGGTCGAACCACGGCGTTTGTTTTCGGAGCGGAGGCAGCAGCACCCGGCTCTCGACGCTATTAGTGAGGGAAAACACCCTGCGGCCGAAATGTCGTGCCCAGCGTTGAGAAATAAAAACTTCGCTCACAGGAGGGCTAAGGTGGCGAAGGGAACACGAAAAACAATTTCATAGCACTCCCGGCTACTCGCAGTTTAAACACGCTACCGTAGGAATCATAACTGTAAGGCTGAAGGGCTGTCCCACAATCTCTCTTCAAAAGGCACGACGAAGTTAGCATGTTTACGTCTGCAGGGTGTGATGAAAAGCGTGTGACTCCAAAAATGCAAAGCGACCGGCATCCTATGTGTCTATGCACTATACAATCGAAATACTACTTGGAACTAGTACAGGTATGGGATATTTTTTTTGCAGTGGTCAACGGGGGGGGCTGCATCCACCTTTAGGTGTTGAACTACTTGGACTTTTTATGAGATTATTTGCAGCAGTGACAGGGCTATAACCAAGGTCGGCCTTAAAATTCAGAATCTGCTCTAGATAATAGACAGTGACTGGGCTAACCGAGGCCGACCTCAAAATCGCAATCTGCCCGAGGGAGACAGGCAGGCGGACAGACATACAGGCAGACAGACCGACTGACCGACCGCCATCTTTACAGACAGACAGACAGACAGACAAGAGAGACAGACAGACACGTAGAGAGGCCCCCGAACGGTCGGCTTACCTGGTGAGCTGCGAAGACAACCCCTGAGACGGGTATCCTCCCCACGGTTGGCTGTACTGCTCGGCCACTGTGACTGGAACTCCGCCGTCTCTGCGGCAACGTGGAAACCCAGACAGCGAAGCGGGGTTAGGGGATAGGCTCAGGGGGATTATATTACGCACCGGTCAGAGGATCATTGGACAAAGCCAGGTTGATGGCAAATGGGGGAAAAACAAAAACTCCCTGTTCGCAATATTTAGGTTAAAACCACTGAGCTACTCAGTCAGCGCTGACTAAGCAGCTCAGTGGTTTATCCTTTATAAACGAACAAAAGAAGTACCATTGGGCTCGATGCGGCCTCTCGCCGATAACATACCCCGGGTTGATCAAGCGCCTACCTAGTCAGCGCCTGATTTTTCCTTCACATTGACCCCTTCCCTAGTCGTGCGTTCTTTTACTCAAGTGGTTCACTCCGCTTTCGACTCTCTGGTCGAGTGTTCTCTCATCGTGGTTTTCTCCACTTGGTTTCCCTTTTTCTACCCACAGCAGAAAAAACGAAAATACGACCGGAGGGTGTTATCGGCGGGAGGCCGCATCGAGCCCAAAGATGCGTTTATAAAGGTTAAACCACTGAGCTACTCAGCCAGCGCGGACTGAGTAGCTCAGTGGTTTTAACCTAAATATTTCGAACAAGCCCGCTCGCGCGGAGGGCGATGATGCGAACGACTCCTGTTTCTCTCCGCTCTGCCTTACTCCCTCCACTCCTACGGCTGCAGCTTCGGAAGGTGATGCTGCTGCTGCTATTGCTTAAGGAACGGCGGCTACTTTAATGGCAACTCTCCCGGCGGGTAGCGGTCAGACAGCGCTTTCGCCGTTGAGGTTATTGGCACGATCGCGCAAGTTTTCTCACGGAAAACGAGAAAACGAAACACCCAGTAGGATAGGTCTTGTTTGTGGGTGCACTACGTACGCCGTGTTGAATGACCTCCCCCCCCCCCCCCCATCCCCGGTTTCAAAATTCAAACCACTGATATAACTTATTTAGGCGGCTACTCTGAGACCCAACCTCTCGAAATATTTCACGCGGGCCCAACCGATTATCTAGTGTACAACAGCACGCACACACGCACAAACGAAGGCGACGAAGCAACAAACTGACAAACTGACAAACTGACAAAGAATCAGCAAGCGCACCGATAGGCCGCTCCTGACGCCCCCGCCGTCGCCGTTGCCCCCCCCCCGGCCTCCCCCCAACCGCTGTAAGTGACATTCGATTGGGACCACTGCCCGATAGAAGGGTACCCGGGAAGCTCCCCCCTCCCCCCCCCACCCGCTCCCGGCGACCCCGCGCCCACAGTCACCGTGGCTGCTGCTGCGGCGCTTTCGTCGAGCGCAAAGTACGGTCCTTGTTCGCCGAACGCGGCATCGGTGGCGCCTGTTGCGTGGTCGTTAAGGGCGTCACCGCCGCTGCCGCCACCACCGCCGCCGCCGCTACCGCTACCGCTTGGGGAATATTCCGCTGCATCATGTTGCTGCTGTTGTTCTTGCAGCCGACGTTGTTGTTGGAGGTGGTGGTGGTGTTGCGCAGGCATTCCTTGGTGGCTCGAGGAGGGTTCTTCTAGTGAAGAGGTGATGTAGGCGTTGTTCAGTGGAAGCAGGGAAGGGGGGCGGGGGGGGGGTAGGGGGGTACGGACGCGCACGTTGCTGTTGGTTGTCATCTGTTGTCCTCGTTGTTGTTTATCGGTAGGTTTTTTCGTTTGTAATTGTCGTTGCTGTTGTTTGGTGTGCTGCTTTTTCCCTGGTGATGGCATCTGTACGCCTGGCTCAGACTTTTTGGAAACCCCTGCATCGTCGCGGAGTATAATGCGTGAACGACGGCAGGCCGGATCAAAACCGCTCACCTCTTGATGGTGATAACGACAAACGCACATTCCAACCTGGTTCAATGACGAACATATGGACTTGCGAGCACTTACAAAAATACGTGGACAATGTTTTGGTGAGAGGGCTGCCTCGGCATTTTTCTTGCCACTCAAGAGACTCTCAGCGATGATGCTGGAAAAACTTACCGCGCGTAATTATCAGTAGTATGCCAATCGCCAGCCTGCAGACAGGCAGGTACATGATGCCATGCCTGGTGCCATGTTTTCCATATCATTTCCGAGGGGCGGGTGTTTGTTCACGTCATTGATGGTGTGCATGCCCACATACTAGCAAACAAACCGCGAGGATGCAGGTACCACGTTCCTGGGACCAGCACGCATAAGGAACACTATGGTCGAAATCGTACTTTTCCCCGGGCATATTGTTCGAGGTTTCGCTCGGGAGCGTGGAGAGTGGAGAGATTGCCGTACCGACATCTCGCCATCGAGCCTTCCGCACCACATCCGCTCGGGAGATCCTCCGCAGTGGATTCGAGGAAAACTGTGCGGGCTGGTCCTTTGACCCGAGCACCGAGCCAGCAACAACTGCTCGCCCCTTTCTTCTCACTCTTCTTCGCTTGTCCTTCCCTCGTCCTGGCAGGGAGACGTGGGTTCACGACCCGCCAACGGTCGGATCTACCAGGTCTGGATCTTGAGGAATTTCTCTACGTATATCACAGTACTTGTAGGGACCCCTCATTATGTCTCATTCCGAGAGTTTCCCACATCCCGGGAATTTTCCCATAGTTATCGGGGTTGTAAGGTTAGGTTTGAAGCTAGAGGTGCTTCAACCATTCTGCCGAGATGCTGAGCCAAGTACTATGCGGCTGTTGATAGCAGCAACAGCTGGTTACTGAATAGTATAACAAGTGCTCTGACGCACGCCCTCTCTCGGAGGGAGTCTCTCATTCACATGGGCGATGCAAATTTTACTATAAATAACTACGATGGGCGGAACTACGAAAACTATTCGGGTCTTCATACCAATATATCGATGCCAAGCCGGCGGTACGCACAAACAGAAGGTAGCTATGAACAGGCTTCGTGACTACTGTATGTAGTGAATCGGTTTCATTTTTTATTTTTGGCTTTCTCTTTTTTTTTCATGGAGATGTTCATCAATGAGCTCATCATGCTGTGCACACTCGCACTGCTGTCTGATGGCAGTCGTAATAACACTGCAGTGTTACGGGGGACCATACGTCCCCGGTGGCTTGGTAGGTGGTCCGCGAGCCTATCAAGATCAATTTCGTGAGTTCGAGTCTCACCGAGTGCATGCTCATAGGGACTTTTTCTTGCATAAAATTGATTAGCGGAAAGCGCGAGAGCGTGAGTTAGCTGTACATTCGATGAAAATCGACGAGCAGTGGGAATGCTGAACCCTATGCGCGATAAAAACTAAAGGCACGTACCGGGGGGGAGAAGGGACGACACCTGTGACCACGGCTTGTCCAGAAGATCGTCGAGGGTAAAACCTCCGACGAGTGGGCTGGAAAGTAAAAGTGATGATGAAAAAAAAAAAAAAAAAAAAAAAAAAAAAAAAAAATACATAGTAAATAGGACCTACGGTACACGCAAAAAACTAAATATTTACCTATTTTTACTAGCAATATTAGGTCCTATTTTACTATGGTCCCCCGTAATAGTATACCACCGCTCTTCGGTATTGTAGGGGTTGTTTGGATTTTCATCCCCACCAAGGCCCGAACGAGCTCTATGTCTCCCAAGAGAGTTGCATCTGCCACGGAGAACACCGAAACAACATGGGTATTTGCTGTGAAATAGAACTGCCTTGCGGTGATGTCATACACCTTTCTCAGGATCGTTTTGGTAAGGACCGTTTTGTTTGGTATTCAGGCAAATACAAAAAAAAAAACAAAGATAGGACACCGAAGCAATCTGAAGATCTTGTCGCGAGACAGAACTGCCTTGCCGTGACGTCACACTCTATTCTAAGGACCGTTTGGTAGGGACCGTTTTGGTATTCAGGCTGATATATATATATATGTATGGAAAAAAGAAAAGATGAGACACCGAAGCAATCTGGAAACTTGTGTCGTGAGACGGAACTAACTGCCTTGCCGTGATGTCATCCACCAACGCACGGGCCGATTTTCGTACTCGGGCTAATATCCAAACGGTGCTTACGTGCACGTCCCCGGGCGGAGAGTGCCTACGTGTTCGTTCATCACAGCTTGTGAGACGCGTCGCAAGCAGATATTTGAACTACCGTAAAAAGGAGCGTTCGTTGTGTCCGTGCCACGTATGATCGTTCTTCAGCGCTCGTTCTCTCTCGACAACGAGACGAGGGTGCTAACGTCGAACACTTCTTGTGTTTTTTTCACCTTTCAGGGTAGACGGATATTCTTGATCGACAGGATCTATTTTTACGCTCACGTGCTTCCTTCCGGGTGGGAGCCGTATAATCTGCAGGATCCGCATAGATCTGCAAAAAATATTGCCTGGACTGGACCTGTACTCTACACATCCCGCGCAACACATCACAACGGCAGGCCAGGACATACTACTGCTGTACATATTACCGTACCAGGTAGATACTATGAATCGGTCGTCCCGGCGGTCTGTCTATCAGCAGTATAGTCAGCCTCGAAAACTACCAGCGTCGATATCGCTGTTCTGAAGTCTCCGTACGATGTATGGGCTTTTCATTGCCCGAAAGATATTATAACCAACCGCCGATAGCGCCTATTCATAGCGTGGGTAAGCACGATTTCGACGCGGGTGGACGAGGGAAGAAAGCGCCGAACCTTACTCGCCGTAAAAAACGCACGGCGCGTACCGACTTGGGCGGGGGGGGGGGGGGGGGGGTAGGGAGAAGAGCCTGCTACACTGTAACCCCGGATCTGAAATACGATTATTATGTATATAACGAGGGGGCAGAGGGAGAAAGAAGGGAGAAGACAATAAAATGGAATGTGTGCGTGTGTGTGTGTGTTTTTTTAATATAGTCAGTCGTAACCGATGTGTGAAAGGGTGTAACTGCTTCAGAAATGATCCCGCACAAATTTCAAGTATTTTTTGCTGCAGCAATTAATACGAACAAGTATTTTTAGCTACAGCAAATAATACTTCGACAACTATCAGGAGGAAACACGCATATACCACTATCTACCGAAGTATAATAACCGTTTGGTTTAACAAATAGTGTAAAAAAGGTGCTTATGTAATGGGACAGAGTTGGTATGATTATAGTATGAACTATCAGAACCAAATATGGTTGCAGATATTACGGGGGGGCACAGTAAATAGGACCTACGGTACACACAAAAAAACTACCAGTATATATTTCCCTTTTAAACAATATTTGGTTCAATTTGCGACGTATGGTCCCCCGTAAATAGTAATAGTAAGGGGATACTGTTGTACAAGCATAATATGGTTTTAGCGGTTCATCTCGGGTCCTGAAGTGCTGTAGCCCTCCACTTGGGTCCTGAAATGCTGTAGCCCGCCATATTAATTTCAAGTATTTAAAAACACGGGTGCGGTTATTAAAGGATTCAGGGGTTACCTCTTGATGTTAAGTGTAAGGCAGTATGGACCTAGGGAGGGCCAACGCCCCAACGGGTAGGGTGGACCGTAACTAGACCGAGTCCGGCGGGAAGGCCTCATAGCCTTGGTTTTTGTTATTACGGGGGTCCATAGTTAATAGGACCTATGGTATACATAAAAAACCTATATATTTACCTATTTTTGCCTTCAATATTTGGTCCTATTAACTATGGTCCCCCGTAATAGTGGGTGATCTCGCGCAAGTCCCACACTACCCGGGGGAGATGACTCTCCCGGGTGGCTATCTCCACCGCACCTGCTCCTCTCGGGGGTCAGGTCGGGTCAACGTGCCCAACTGGGCTAAATTGACATTCGACACGAAATTGGGAACGTGGAAGTGTGTTGAGCTTAAGCTTTATTTTTACCAATCCGCCGGAGGATAAAAAAAAAAAAAAAAAACTACTGCCAGCAGGTTGATGCCTTTGGCTCTGCTCTGGTCACTCACACGAGGTGCTTGAGGATGGTGTAAGCTCTTGTATTAGTTGCGGTTTGCCTCGCCAGATGTCCTCTGAACGAAGGGGCGAGGCGCTCATCAGAAAAGCAGGCGACAACGCCTGCCATGCATGATGAGGGGACGATTGCTACCTTCCATAACGCCGCAACAGGGGAGAGGGGATACCACAACATTGAGGCAAACATGCCCCCTTCCCCCCCCCTCCCAGGTCTGCCTACGCATGGAGTGGATCCCGCTGTCGGTTCTCACGTGTGCTGGTGGGTACTCTGTTCACGCGAAAAGCAGCTCTACGTGCGCGCGCGTTCGGGCATTCGCTAAGATCGGCCTGCATGTCTGCATGGTGACGATGGACCAAAGCTGGGATAGTCACTGATTACTATTACGACTACTATTACGACTACCAACAACACTATACTATTAATATTAATAAATAATACTATACTACTACTACTACTACTACTGCTACTGCTACTGCTACTGCTACTACTACTACTACTACTACTGCTACTACTACTACTACTACTACTACTACTACTACTACTACTACTACTACTACTACTACTACTACTACTACTACTGCTACTACTACTGCTACTGCTACTACTACTACTACTACTACTACTCTGCTACTACTACTCCTGCTACTACTACTACTACTACTACTCCCTGCTACTACTACTACTACTACTGCTACTACTATTACGGGGGTCCATAGTTAATAGGACCTATGGTATACATAAAAACCTATATATTTACCTATTTTTACTGACAAAATTTGGTCCCGTCAACTATGGACCCCCGTAATACAACAATACTACTATTACGGGGGACCACAGTAAAAAGGACCTACGGTACACACAGAAACCTATATATTTACCTCTTCTTAGTAACAATATTTGGTCCTATTTACTATAGTTCCCGTCTTCTTAGTAACAATATTTGGTCGTATTTACTATGGTCCTCCGTAATACCAATACTACTACATTTTGCGATATATACCGGTATATATTTTGTTTCTTATTAGACACTACAAAAACTATTGCTACTGCTACCACAAATTCTACTACTTGCACTACTGCTGGGGACCATAGTAAATAGGATCTACGGTACACACAAAAACCTACATATCTTCCTATTTTTACTAACAATATTTGGTCCTATTTACTAGGGTCCCCCGTAAATACTGGTAGGATTTGAGGATTCGGTTAGCCTCGTGGTCACTGTTGCGGGGGGTTATCAGCTTTATCAGCTACTGCTGTATATACTGCTTCTGCTACTTCTCCCTCCACCACCGACGGGTGCTTCGCGGCGGACGTAGAGCGTTCATGTCATGCATATACCCTGTTGATGTCGGAACACCTGGCTCAACGTTTTTATGGCCTGCTATTACGGAGGACTATAGTAAATAGGACCTACGTTACACACAAAAAAAATCTACAGATATATATTTCCCTATTTTTGCTCACAATGTTTGGTCCTATTTACTATGGGCCCCCGTAATAGTCACACGAGTTTACATGCCGAGTACCAAGTACCAAGTGCCTGGTAAATATTATAACAGGCTTCCGAACTCGAGTCAGAATCGAAAAGTTGTCTAAGAGTGAGCGAGATAGCCGTTTCCGCACTGAACTCAAGATAAAAAGTCCGGCACCAACAGCCGGACCGCTGGGCTTACATAATCTCTCAACAACGAAGCCCCACCCCTGAGGCACCCATGAGGCAGTCACATGGTAAACCCATTGCTGTCTCTGGATGTGACCACGCCAGAAATTAAATCAATTTCTGTAATTGATGCTGTCATCCACACGCAAGAAAATCCGCCTCTTAAGTGGTTCAAAGTGGGATGCAGCTCTCACCCTTTATGCGGCTCACCCAACGCCTCACGGCGCTTCGCGCTTGGTGCAAGCAAAATGTCTGCCTGGTCGGTGAAAACCCGACGTGCTCCGTCCCGGTATTGTAAGGATGCGAGGGTCTATGGCCATACGACTGCGGCCATGAATGATCAAGAGTACACCCCCCCTCCCCCGCCCCCCCGTCTTGAAAGGGATGCGTGTTTAATGGTCGAATGACTAAGGCAAGCAACAAAAGAGTACGCCCACCCCCCCCCACCCTCCTCTGCCTCCGCTTGGATCATGCGATTCTTTGGCACAACTCTTCATACTATTGCGGGGGGGCATAGTAAATAGGACCAAATAGTGTCAGTAAAAATTACCAAATATGTAGGTTTTTGTGTATACCATAGGTCCTATTTACTGTTATAATGGTCCCCCGTAATAAACCAAGAAAAAAGAAGCGGCGACAGACAGCGAGCGGTGATACCATACATGCCGCAACCTCCTTTTTTTTGTCGGCCTATTACTAATAGATGCCATCTACTTAATCACATATGGTAGCAAGGAAAACCGCACCACCAATACATAACAGGTACCTGGTACTGTCTACTTACGGGTATCATCAGTAGACTTGTAAGAGCGCCACTGCTCGTAGTCCGTGCTCCTTGCACGAGTCGCAACAGCAACGCTGCGGGTGGAACAAGGGCCATAACACGTGTGACTGCTGTACTCAGATAGATGTCAAGGCACAGCAGTATGTGTAGACTATAACATACCAGTTGTACACCAAGCAGCAGCGGCGTGGATTTCTGCATCCAACGTACTACGTATATACCAGACACCGAAATGTACCAGGTATTTACATACGTACGATTTTATTTTTATTTTTTTTCGATCTCGTTTTTCGATTTTTCGACGTCGAGTTGTTTTTTCACCCTGTCTATTTTTTTTCCTCGGTAGTATGCGGTCTTCTCGGTTTCTGTGGCGACTTGTACAGCGTACAGCATGTATGTGTTATGTACCCTGTACCTGATACGCACGACACGAGCGCGGAACTCACTGTTTTTTTTTGTCATTTTGGTCTGAGGTGCAGATGCGCTCTTAATAGGGTTGTCTGCACGTTGTATTATTCTTCGCTTGTTTTTATTTCTACCAAGGTATTGTTGTTCGACTCCAAAGTTATTGGAGCCTGTCCTGCGACCACATAATGCATTGCATTATCGTGGCGATGAGTTAATGCGAGAGCAACAGCAACACTTATTAATAGTATATCGGTTCACGGGTTGGTATGATATATAGTCGAACATACGATACGTATAAACATACTGCAATATCATACTACGACCACAGAAGAATCCACTGCCTTGTGCCCTGTGTGGCAGCAATGAGTCAATGTGAGAACAACAACATATAAATAAATACACATATTACGGAGGACCATACACAGCAGTAAACAGCATCTACCGTACACGCAATAAAAACTACCTGGTATATATTTTCCATATAATACTAACAATATTTGGTTCTATTTACTATGGTCCCCCGTAATAGTATATTATAGAGATCCTCTTATACACTCTGTGAGTGAGTAAGGATCTTTAGGTTGTGCTACCCGAGACCCATGTTATACATGATACACATGTCATGCCGTCAAGACAATGGTAAGGTATTTCGTCAAAGGGCTCAATCCTCTTGCCGATACTCGTATCTCATATACTCGCGGGGGAAATGCACTTGTGTTCATATTAAGAGCACGCACGCGTCCAACATGCCTTGTACTGCCATACGAGTAGTATAACCAAAATACCATCAACCAGCAGCGGGGTTTCACGATGAGCACGATTGCGTTGACAGCCGTACTCGTACGTACTGCAGAATAGTAGTAGGTAAATATTGCGTATCATCGTACCATCGATCGGCTCTTTCATCATACATTTGTATCGAGGCATCGAGATAGACGACACCTGTAAATAGGACCTCTGGACAATGCCATACGGCTACGGACAAGCATTCTATGAGTACATACGGTAAGGCACCCAGGAGGCAGTTACATAGTAGTATTCCCATTCCTGTCTCTGGAACTGGCTGCACCGGAAATTGAATTAACCCATTGAAGCTGTCATCCATGTGCAAGAAAGTCCGCCTCACGAGCGGTTCTTAGTACGATGCAGCTCACCCTTTATGCGACTCGCCGGCTTCGCGCTTGGTGCAAGCAATCATTTATGTCTGCCTGGTCGGTGAAAATCCAACACGCTCCGTCCCGGCAATGTAGGGATGCGAGGGTGTATGGTCATACATACGACTACGGCCATGCATGAAGATCGAGTACATCTCACCCTGCCCCCCGTGATGAATACAACAACGTCAACAACCAAGCAAACAGAATGCGGGATACAGCAGTATACACCGATCAGAACCTTTAATCCATCCATCCATTCACTCCTCCATCCATCCATCCATCCATCCATCCATCCATCAATGCAATATGAAATCCAAGTTCACGACCCCTCCCCCTTCATTTTCAAGCCAATTTCTTGAACAATTACCTAAGAAATAATGAGATAATTATCTCGATCTTTTGTAAGTACACATGCAGCCTGCACGTGACGGAACAGAGATGAGGAGAAGACAGACTAGTTACTATTACGGGTGGCCATATTAAATAGGACCTGCGGTACACACAAAAACCTACCTGGTATATGTTTCGCTATTTTTACTAACAGTATTTAGTCCTATTTACTATGCCCCCCCGCAATACGATGGTACCAGTTAACATGCGTCCCCATTAGAAAGCCACAGCACCTATCCCTAGGACCTGATGGGGGAGAAAGCGTTCTTGGGCGCTGGACGTCGCTCTGGGCAGAAACAAAAACAGGGCGAAAAATCTACTGCGGTCCCTGGTATCTAATTTCCTCGTTTCCCTTCATATTACTGCCTGCTTAGTTAGGCATCTGAGCGTACGAGCACGAGCACTCACCGGAGCCGCCGAGCGGCGGAGACACACAGGGGGCCGCAGGGATCGTTGTCGGCCTCTGATCCAGCAGTGTGCGCGGGGACGCACTACCGGCCACCCCGCTTCCCGACACCTCCCCTCCTCCCCCTCCCCCCACCGCCGCAACCACTAGCAAGCCCAGCAGCCCCGGACGAGTCAATGCGCAGGGCAGAAGGCTGAATTGTCTCCATGGTTGGTAAGATCTTGTACCCTAACCTATCAAAAATGGCGAAAAAGTGGATGCAAAGCGAAGATTTTTAGAGGAAAAGAAACAGAGGGAAAACCGTACGTACGCTAAAAAAGAAGGTCACGCGGGACGATGGTACCCCCTGGGGTATAATGTTATGAGGCTTAGATTGGGTTGGCGATTGGTGAACCTTTTACCTTTAGCCCAACGGACTAAGACCTTAACAAATGGCGTCGTCGGCAGGACATGGGTCGTTGGTCGTGAGTTCGAATCTCACGTCCACCATGAAATCGCTTTTTAAAGAAAAGAGAATTTCCTCATGTCAAGAACCTGAAAAAATACTTCTGGATCCCCAGAAATTGGAACCGCGTGTTGGTGTCACGCGTCGACCCGTATATCCGGTCCGTTCCAGGGGGGGAGAGTGCTATGAGGCTTAGATTGGGTTGGCGATTGGTTAACCTTTTACCTTTAGCCCAACGGACTTAGACCTTAACAATAATGGTAGCTTTTCATTTTTGCACGATTTTCTGGTCGTACCATTTCTCTCTTTCTGATGTGACATGGCTCTTGTCCAAAGTTATTCGTAAAGAAGTCTACGTCATATACCCCCCCGGAAGGGATATAAGCATCGGTCATAGATTAATATGAAGACAAAACATTTATTAAATTTCCGCCCAAAGTTGGCACCTTGTATCATACCGCTGTACGTAGCCGTAGCTCGACGAGAAAGAGCGCGTGTTTTTGATTTTTTGTTTTGTGTTTTCCTTTTGCTTTTCGCGAAGCTGAAGCTGCTGCCGAACGGTGACCGCGGTCGATACGTTCTTACTCAGCACTCATGTGAGATCTTTACATACATGCGTGCAGGCAACAAGTATAGTAGGGTACTCGGCACAGCAGTACTTCACCTACTACTACTGCCATAGCGTGGCATATGACTATTAACACAGCATAGCTACGTAATCGTAGAGAACAAAACAAGCCACCAAGAGGGAGGTACTGGTGCAGCAGTTGTGCCGTCTTTTACTATCGGCTATATATTATGTTCATGTAAAGCAGGACGAGGGTTGCCCTGCTGTTCCCTAGGTGTTACCATTTAATACAAGGTTGGACGGAGGTATGGAAATTTCAGGGATTGGTCGGGCTTAGAAAAACGACCAAAAAACAGGAACGATACGTTCGCAAAGACATCGGTCAGAAACAATAACAACATATACGTGCATTTGGGGTCGGGGCAAAAAAAAGCAGCAGCGATGCAATAACACCATACGGCAGAGGTCAGGTGCATTTTGGGCTGGAGTAGAAATGCAGCAGCGACACGAAAAACTACATACTGCAAACAAAAAGGTCGGCAGAGTACCATTGCCCAGTCATCGGGACTCAGTCGTTGACTCGCGGTTACCAGTCTTTAGTCGAGTACCGAGTCCAAAAGCACGTCAAAGTGCTGAAATGACAAGAGCCCTCGTGAGTCTCAAGGTACGAGGGGCTGAAATGACTGAGTCCTCGCGAGTCTAATGGGTGCTGCAGATTCGAAGTATAAAACCAAACCACTATATTACAGTCGAATCGCGCAGATTGCGATGGCTTCGACGTGCTGTGAACACAACCACCAATTAAGACGCCGCAGCAGTGAAGTCCAAGATGACAAAAGGCATACAAGGAGAACTTTCGCCGACGATCGTTACGCACATGCACCCCTTAGACAAAACTCTGGCAGACAAAACAGATGATGCAAATCCAGCTGCGCAGAGCTCGAAGGCCTCGACGCGCCGTGGAACGACGTGAAGCAAAAGAAACCAACGCAGATTCGACCTCAACGGTGACGGATAGCAGGGTACGTTGACTGTCGTCTTTCGTGGGTCGTTATCGTCGTGACAATGAGGGTATGTATCGAGAAAGTACGTAGAAAGTGCGTACTCGTGCTTTCAGTCCAATACAGTTCGTAGTCTAGTACGGCAGCAGGTGGTAGGTTGAAGGTTTGGGGGAAAAGATTATCGTAATGTACTGTAGATATCGAAAAAGGACGTAGAGAGTACGTACTCGTACCGTAGTTTAATGCAGTAGTCTAGTACAGCAGTAAGCGCGTTGGTCTTCCTTGGTCAGTAGTAGTTGTCACGATGTTTACCCCAATTTTGAGTTTTTTTCATTGTTTTTGTTCGTTTTTTTGTGATTATCTCGCTCAGTCTGAATTATTTTAAGGGGGTTTAGGCCAAGAGTTTCCCGCGGATTTGGATTGGTAGAAATGACCATGGGCTTTGCACGAACCATATTTGGCGGACGGTGTGTCTTTGTATTCACCTTGTTTTCCCCACACGCAATGGAATCCGGAACGGCATTCAGTCTCGGATGCTACTCTAAGTGTGGTTGGAGGTTTTTGCGCAGAGACAAGGGTGTGGTGGAGATACGACTTAACATCGGAAGAGCAAAGTAGGTCCGGGGTAGGGGCAAAGTGCGCAAAGCATACACGATTTCAATTGATCTGTTGGAATTGCTGGGGATGGTAATGACAGTATATGTGATGGTATTGCAGGAGTCCGACCACTCGACCATTGTTGAAGCGCCCGTTGTTATGCTTGGAGAAAACGTGTCGGCGGTGACGTGGGTCAATAAGTGCGGCGGAACACGTTACCCAAGAGCTGCGTTTTTGATGTGATATTTGAGCAGGATAGAGATGCAAGCTGGTTGGTGCTTTGGAACCGCGCATATTCCAGGAGTCAAAAAAGTTTTGGCTGATGGCATTTCTAGGGGGCCTCACGAAGATATTACTTCGCGATTATCTTCCCTTTACCCGCATGCGCATTGGCAGTAGGCGAGTTTGGCGAAGAGTGGTGGAACGACGTGTTCGGGAGTCTTGCAGGCTTATTGGCAACGATCGGAGTGGCTCCTTCGACAAACGTCACTCATAAAGCTGCCTGGCGTTTGTGGACGCAGTGGCGTTTAGGGCGCTGTCACAAAAGCGTATATTCGGACATGGAGTTGGGAGAGGAGGCGGTGGCGAGTGAGGTCGCGAAGTATATGGCGCATTTGTATTTTTTTTTCTTGGAAACAAAGCGTCGACGGTTGAAGCGAAAGCGTCGACGGTTGAGGGGAAAATGGTAGCTGTACAGCATTTTCATCGCCGAGCGGAAATAGAATACCCATGGAACATTAGATCATAAAATTCGTGAAGGCAGGCATTGCGAGGGAGAGTGCACTGAAGGGGGAACCTCAACGGATTCGGCGTCCAAATTCGTGGGTCCTGATGAAACAGGGATTGTCAACCGTTTGGGAGTGGGGGGAAGGGAGCAAAGTGATGTGGTTGATGCTATTAATAGCGGTTCGTATTTTGTTTGCACACAATGACGGAAAAATCCGCAAAGATTTTGGAGTAACGAAGGGAGATGTGTCCTTTTTTTGTGGTACGCTGCAGTTGCAAGCACCTGAATTGTGGCGGTGCTGATCGGGTAGAACTTTCGTTGAGAGGATCGAAAGGAGATCAGAAGAAGTACGGAGAAGTAGTTTAAAAAAACGGTGGTAGGTGCGAGTGAATCCAGTTGGGATAGTAAGCCACCACCTATTTCATTTTTGAAGGGGGAGGCCGGTGGATTTGAGGTGATGCTCGAATTGATGATGCTGTATCCCAGCTTGGACGTGCGTTGTCCTCTTGCTACATACGCAGACGGGAATAGATGGAGAGTGTGGACTCGTAACCAGGCCACTGTGTCACTAAGATGTTTAGTGGGAAGGCAAGGGTTGGTACCGGAGGAGGATTCATTGCATTCGGGAGGGATTGGGGGAGCAACGACACTTGAGACCTGCTGCAAAAAGGGTGTCGACAATGAAAATCCAACGTCAGGGGAGGTGGAAGAGCGATGCGTTTATGATTTACGTAAGAGCAACAAGAGAGGGTGAGGATAGCGTTTCGAGAGTTTAGCTTCTATTGCAGTGGCCGGAGGAATTCAGCCAGGACAGGGGACAAAATGGGGATGGGGCGGAGTAAGAAAAAATTATTTATGTGGGGTTTAGGTTGGGGGGTGGTGTGGGAGTTAAGGCATGTACAATGGATTGGTAGCACACAGATAACGAAGAGACTGTTGTAAGGTGGGGTCAAGGTATGGTAGGTTTGCAGTACAAGTTGGCGGTCTATATCGGGTGTGTATGCTACTGTAGGATGAGTGTGGATAAGGTCCAGAACTCATTAATAATAATTCCGGATCCATGAGCAAAACAAAGTGAAAGATTGAACGGAGGAAATCAAATCTGGGGTTTGTGGAGGGGTATTGAATCGTTGTCATGCTTGAACAGAGGGGATGGGCAAGAGGTTCATCGAGTTGATGATGGGTGAAGTTGGTTGAACTAGGAAGACAGAGACTGGGAGGGCTGGCACAGTGAGGAAGAAGACCATCTACCGCAGTACTCTACTCGTGGGTGTGTACGAGCAGGGCTTTGATATTCTTTGGGAGGTCGGCGAGTTGAAAGAAGAACCCGCCCGCCCTCCCTTGGGGTTGAGGTATGCTAGATTTTCAGTACAAGTTGGTAGTCTACATCGGGTGTGTATTATATGCTACTGTAGGAAAAGTGCGGATAAGGTTTGGCACTTATTAATAATAATTCCAGATTCATGAGCAAAAATTATTCTTCCAACTCTCCGACCTCCCAAAGAATATCAGACCCCTGCTCGTACACACCCACGAGTAGAGTACGACGGTAGATGGTCGTCTCCCTCACCTTGTCATCCCTCCCAGCCTGTCTTCCCAGTTCAACCAACTGAACCCGTCATCAATTCCGTGAACCTCTCGCCTATCCCCTCTGTGCAAGCATACCAACGATTCAATACCTCTCCACACACCCCAGATTTCCTCCGTTCAATCTTCTTCCCCTTTTTATGAGTTTTGGTCGATCGATTTTTTTCGTTTTTTTTCGCCTGTTTTTTTTCGTTTTCGTAATTTTTTCGCATTTTTGCCGATTCTTAACGTTATTCGGTAGGGGTCTCGTCCTTCTTTTGTGATTGTTCGTATGAGAGCTCGCAGTGCGCACGTATGCTCCGGAGTTATAGAAGGAGACGCATGTGAAGCACCGCTTGCATGTTCGTTTTCGAAGAGTTCACGACGTTTATCCCATTTTTGCGATTTTTTCATCGTTTTTATCCGTTTCTCGCGATTGTCTCGCTCAGTTTTGATTATTTTCCATTTTTTTTTGGAGTTTTGGTCGATTGAATTTTCCGTTTTTTTTTCTTCTTTTTCGTTCTAGTTTTTTTTGCCGATTCTTAACGTTTTTCCTCGGTTTCGTCCGTTTTGAGTATTGACGTCATTTCGTGAGGTATATGTTCAGAAATTTGAGCTACGCTTAATTATTCGTCTGAGTTGTAGAAGGAGACGCACGTAAAGCACCGCTTGCATGTTCGTTTTTGAATAATTTACTATGTTTACCCCATTTTACGTTATTTCCGTCGTTTTTATCCGTTTTTGGCGAATATCTCACTCAGTTTCGATTATTTTCCATTAGTTTTTTTAAAATTTTAGTCGATCAACTTTTTGGATATTTTTTTTTTTTTCCTTCTTTTTGTCGCCGATTCTTGACGTTTTTCGTCGGTTTCGTCCTTTTTTGGTATTTTTCTTGTTGATGAGGTGTTTGTTCAGAAATGTAAGCTACGCTTAACTATTCTCATGAATACGAAAAAGCGCGGAAAGAAAAAAAATCCCCGTCCCCTCTGATGTAATAACTTTCTGCCTGATTGGAACACCTTGCACCGGTCAAAAAGAAAAAATCGAACAGCGGAGCTTCTCTCTCAGCCTCGTACGCCGTCCGCCCGTCTCGTGACCACCCCACCACCGATTCGGTCCGGGTAAAGCTGTCCTCCCTCTCTGCCACAGTGAACCCTGTCGCCCGCCTCGCGTGACGCCCGGTGCTCACCGTGACCCTCGTTCGCCAGCTCGTCAGAGTTGGTGCTCAGACTGCGTAGCTCTCTTTGTGAACTTTTTTTTAGCTTGGGCGCAAAAAATAGCACCACGTAAATATTATGTTGAACATCAAAACGACCCTTATAGACTACATAGTATAAGCGGAGCCACACCAAGAGGCCAGACAGAGCCCATTCGTGCTTCTCTCGTGTTTTGAGGCACACGCGACGCCTGACTACGAAAACGGCGACCGCGCTCCTTGCAACCTCCTCTCTACCCGCCAGCACCCGGTGACACCCGCGACGGTGCCGGGCTCGCCCGCGGTGCCGTGCTCTGAGTACACGCACGCACACGAAACCGAAGAACATTTCTTCAGAAATATAAGCTACGCTTGACTATTCGTATGAATACGAGTACGAGAAAGCGTTGTTTTGTTCGTAATTATCAGGGCTTTTCGCGGGTCAGGTCAAATCTCACGGGTCGGGTCGGGTCGGGTCAGCTGACCCGACCCGACCTGCGAGATTTTGAAAGCCTCTTGACCCGACCCGACCCGACCCGCGAGATTAAAAAAGTTGTTGACCCGACCCGACCCGACCCGTGAGATTTGAGAATATCCTGACCCGACCCGACCCGACCCGCGAGATTTCAAAACCTCCTGACCCGACCCGACCCGACCCGCCACCTTCGGATTGACCCGTGAGACACGGGTTTCATGCGGGTCGGGTCACCTTGACCCGTGAGACTATTTATCTTGACCCGCAGGTCCGACCTGTGGATCCGGCCCGTGGGTCGACACTTCAAAAACAATTTATTATCCATTTTTGTGCCCACAAGCGATATGTGGCCTGGCTGTAGTGCGTATAAATGGATGCGGGCATGCGTAAATGGGTTTGGCAGTGTTTAAATGTGGGAATAAGATACCAAAGGAGTATTATAGAGTATTTGTATGAGAAAAGACTTTGGGTAAGAGAGCGGGAAGTGCTTTGAGTGTCGGATCCGCGGGCCGGATGCGCGGGTCCGACCCGCGGGTCAGCAGAAAAGAACTCGCGGGTCACGCTGGGCCGACCCGCGAGTGACCCGTTTCTCGCGGGTCATGACCTGACCCGACCCGTGAGCTTTTCATCACCTCTTGACCCGACCCGACCCGACCCGTGAGATTTGAAAAACTCTTGACCCGACCCGACCCGACCCGTGAGATTTGAAAACCTCTTGACCCGACCCGACCCGACCCGACCCGTGAGATTTCGAACACTTCCTGACCCGACCCGACCCGACCCGTGACATTTTAAACACCCCGTGACCCGACCCGCGGGTCGGGTCATGACCCGCGAAAAGCCCTGGTAATTATAAGCTACATCAGACATTGCTTTTTTACCGGAAAAAGGTATACCATGACGTAAAACGTCATCTAAACTTGGGTTTGGTCTCTTGCCCTGATTACCTCGTTTTGTTTTATTGTACCGCAAAATGACAAAAATATAATGTTGTACCGTTTTTTTTGTCATTTTTGAGGCTTGGACTGACATGAACTTCTACCAGAAAACGGTATCCCGTGACATAAAACGTCATCTAACTTGGGTTTGGTGTACCCTGATTTCCTGGTTTTCATGTTTAGTACCGTAACTATAAACTGGCAAAACATCACTGGTGTACCGTTTTTTGCCATTTTTTCCCAGTGGGGCAGGTTTTTAATTTTGCTCCTATTGATAGATACCCTAGCTATTCTATAGTAGGTAAACTTAGGGAAATACAATAATTGGATATTATTATTACCCAGGACTACATCCCGCGGAGTTGCTTGTATGATGTTCTCACACTAGCTCACTTCCCTGAAATCTGTGGTGTCTTCGTTTTTATTGCTGGCGATCCGGAAATAAGCCCTCAGCTATTACTATTAATAATGTACTGCTGTATTACTATAGTTGACTTCATTTGTTCTTATGCTTTTTTCATAAGAAAGACGTGCTTGGCCCGAAAAAGGTTTTGAGGTCACCATCACCCATGAGGAAAGTAGGCACACTTATTATCACATCCCTGTTATTTGGACTGCAATCCCGTTTTGGGTATATACGAACCACTCAATTTCTAACTTACATCGTAGATATACCACCACTGCCGGTTGTACTGCAGTCCGAAAAGGGTACGTTGGTTGTTGTGGAATTCTTCCCGTGGATTTGTAAATTACCAGGTATGAAATACGTGGATTTTGTAAAAACACCGTTAAAAAAAAACCTCGCAATTGTCATAGCGGCGGGCCGTCGTTCGGGGAAAACGTCTTGCGCACTGCTCTCGGCTAGAGGCGCCCGCCGCGCGCTCTCCGGGAGCCTTCTCGATCCCGGAAGCAAAGAGTCTTCCTTGCACTCTGTGGGCTTGTCTGTCGAGCACACGCCATGCTTCCTTGGGGCGAGATACCATGCAGCAGCAGAGGACACCGCAAAAAAATCGGCCCGAGATTCGCAAAAATTGAATCCAGGGACTTGTACGTGTTCGTAATACGTACAGACGGGTGGAACACACGCAGACAGATCGAAAAACAAGTAATACGGAGAGAAAAGAGATGCACAAGAAGCTCCAGATCGCTCCCATCATCAAGCAAAGGCGGACGAAACACTTACAGCAGTAATTACCAGTACAACCTGTTGTGTATCATACGATAGATCGAACACGATCGATCGTTCACACACTCACTCACCTCTGGCCTCACGCACGGATGATGGTTGTTGTGGATCAGTCCAGAGGACCTGTCCTCTCTCCCTGAGCTCCTGTGTCGTGCCGTGATCCGCTGGTCTCTCTCCCCCTCAGCACGAAAAAAAAGCTTTGCGCACAGCTGCAAAACAGCGGAGACACACCACACTCAGGTTTTTCTGCGAGCTGTGTCGTATCCTGTCACCAGAGATGATGATCTCCTTGCGGTGGAGGCTCGATTCAACAAGTGAAGGACCGTGTATATTTATGTACCGCGTAGACGCGAGCGATGGAGCAGCACCTGGGTGGGGGGGGCAGCCAACGGAGATCCCGTTGCGCGCGGTTAGCGCCCACACGATGACGCAGTGATTCAAGTACTTGTGTGGTCGCAGCGAGCCGTGGTTTCGATCGCAATCGCTGAGAGCGTCCAAGCCAGTTGATGGTTGCGGGCAATATAGTATGTAATCTCTGCTGTCATCTGCTACTGCTGACTGCTGTACCTGGCGTTTGGCCCACCTTTTATGTAATTTTTCGCGTACTAAAACCTAGTGAACTCGATGAGAAGGATTGATTGCTGAGCTTTTTGCGAAGGTTCTTCTGCTTTCTGTTCGTTTGTTTCTCCTGCGCCTCTACGACGGGCGTTGCTGCTACAATCTGCAATCTGCGATAGATTTTCTTTCTTCTGCTGCACCCAGCAACAGCAGATACCGAAAAAAAACGATGCCCATTCATTGCTTTGCACGCATGCCACACAGAAGAGAGAGCGAGAAGGAAGAAGAATAAGAGATGTGGGAGTGGGAGGAGGGGGAGGAGGAGGAGAAGGAGGAGGAGGAGAAGGAGAAGGCCCCAATGGCGACCTGGAACGAGACGACCGCGGGCTTTTCAAGGGTTTGTGGTGATATCGTACAGACGATAGTAATACATAGTCACAGCAGTAGTACGATACGATACGACATGATGAGGTACAGCAGCAGCGGTACATACGACAAAATGATGATTTTTTTCGTACAGTTTAGTTCCAAAGTTCAAGGTTCCAAAGTTCCTTTTTTTTATGTCCAAGGCGAGGTCTATATATAGAAGTATTTAACAGATCTTTCTGCTTTTCAAATAATATTCAACATTTTTCGTGTTTCGTATTTTTCATGCCGAATGTTTCGCCGTTTTTCTTGTGAGAAAACGTTCGGGGATTTGTCGAAACATGCAATAATACAGCAGATACCACACCACGTATATGCTACGTAGGTATACGCGATATGCCGGGAGGATCCGAGGCCCCCTCGCTCGCGCCCAAGGAACGTCTCCCCTCCCTCCCACCCACCCACCCACCCACCCACCCAACCAACCAACCGAAGGACTCCACCACTATTAATAATATTATGATAGATGCCTGTATATCTCACCCCACCGTACGCGATAATCGACTGCCTCGGGCTGGATTGTACATGGACAGGGACTCCTTCTCAAGGGGCGAGGGAGGGGTCGCGAATCTTGATGATGATGATCCGTTTATTTTAATCCTCCATATAGTTTCTACCGGTATCTTTGTTTTTAGTTAACTGTTGGCTGGAGTTGGGGGCAACAAAGGAGGAACAACCGTAAAACATGAATTATTTTTTGCGCGGTAATAATAGTAATATAGTCCATGTCATCAAATATTATTTGCCGGCCCTACCCCCCCCCCCCCCCCCCCTCTCTCCCTGAAAACCTCCCGCCCTTCGCCAATTGCCACACATCTCTTGTTCTTCTTTTCTCCTTCATATACATGTAATATTTCTCTTCTCTTCTTCTCTCATCGAGTCTCATCACTCTCATCACCGATATCTGTATGCTTATACAAGCGATTCGCGTCGCGGGCGGTTCCGCCCGCGACGCCCGATCACGAGGAAGAAGGATGTGGAACGGAACAGACGGTCCAAACAATGCAAACAGGCGATTTGCAAAAATGACGTACAGCCAAGGCGTGTGTACTACGCAGCTTGCAAAGTTGAGCATCAACTAACTGTTTAATCAGTCAACTCACAGCTGACGTATTTCATATTTTCTTTTTTAATAAAATTATATGAAATACGTCAGCTGTGAGTTCGACTGTGATTAAGTACAGTTTTGATATACTCTCAACTTTGCATGCTGCGTTAAAAAAAACGCCAAGAAGAGCTCAATGCACCATCCAGAAAACCAACCCGAACGCCGCGTGCCGTACGTACGTACATACCCCAGGTATAGGGTATCTATTAATAGTTTCTTCATTTTTTTGGTATGCTGTGTGTACGAAAAAAAAAAACACAGCACGGCACAGCAGCACCGTAAAAACACAATGAAAATGTTCCGCCCGCTACGTTCGCTCACGAGGAGAAAGAAGATTCATGGAACGGAACAGACAGTCCAAACACAAACAAGCGATTTGCAAATGCCAAGAGCCCCATGCTCCATCCAACCCGAACGCCGCATGCCGTACATACGTACATACCCCAGGTAAAAGGTACTTGCCAGGTATTGTCTTATTTCGATATGCTGGATGTCTGCCCTCGTATGTACGAAAGAGAAAACACAGCACGGGACAGCAGCACCGCGCGAAAACAATGGAAATGAAACCGAAAAATTCGGAAAGAAAAGAAAATCCCCGTCCCCTCTCCTGTAATAATTTCCCGCTTGGTGGGAACACCTTACACCGGTTAACAAGAAAAAAATCGAACAGCAAAGCTTCTCTCTCAGCCTCGTACACCGCCCCCCCCCCCCCTGGCGATCACACCTCGCAACCGATTCGGTTCGGGTAAAGCTTTCTTCCCTCTCCGCCACACTGAGCCCCTTTGCCCGCCTCGCGTGAAGCCCGGTGCTCACCGTGGCCCTCGTTCGCCAGCTCGACAATGTTGGTGCTCAGACTGCATAGCTCCCTCTGTGAATTTCAGCTTGGTTGCAAAAATAAGCACAGCTTGATTATTATTTTGCATATCAAAACGACGCTTGTTATAGACTCGTACATAGTATAACCGGAGCCATCACATCAGGAGGCCAAGCAGAGCCTATTTATTCTTCCCTCGTGTTTCGAGGCACACGCGACGCCTAGCCACGAAAACGGTGACCGCGCTCCGTCCACCCCCCTCTCTACCCGCCAGAACCTGGTGACACCCGCGACGGCGCTGGGCTCGCCCGCGGTGCCGAGCTCTGAGTACACGCACGCACACGAACCAAAAGAAGAAAAAAGGAAAAATAAAACTGAAAGTGCAAGAAAACTAGAGAAAACAAAGAACCGCTGGAAAGGTCCGGCAAGTAATCAAAGGAGGTGGTGTCCAAGTGGGAGCTATGAGAGACCAGAGATGTACCAATCCATGCAGCACTCTCAGAGAGTGAGATATCTGTAAGTAGTTCTATACAAAGTGCGACGAGGTGCTACTCATACCTATCACTGGTATCTATCTCCAAAGGCAACACACGCAGGCAGATACGTGTCACCTCTCTTCGTCGAGTTGCCCCGTTCGTCTAATACCCGCGAGTACCCGACAGGTAAAAGCCCCGGACATTTCACTACCCGCTCGGGTACGGGTAGGACCTACTACCCGCCGGGTGTTTAGACTCGGGTACCCGGTGATTTACGTGTTCCCGGTGCGATATCCCTCACCATAAACCTCCCACACTACAAGTAGAAACCCTGTGAAATATCAATTTTTCTTAGAAAAATTGTCAGGGGTCAGGGGTCTACCCGGATGCCCGCTTCAAATACCGGGCGTGTGATACTCGTAGGTCTACCAGTACAGATACGATTAGATATATACTATTACGGGGGTCCATAGTTAATAGGACCTATGGTATAGATAATAAAGCCTAGATATTTACATATTTTTACTAAAAATATTTGGTCTTATTTACTATGGCCCCCCGTAATAGTGTCTCCATTGATATTCCGTGTCGTACATATCATATCATACGACCAAGAAACACGATAATTCTTCACAATTTCAACATATACATGTTGCAACATCATATTACTCTCCCCTATTCGGGTTATTTCATAAAGTCACAGCAGTGCGTATGATGATTTTGAAATTGGCTCTGTTGACCCGGGTAGCATCCAGGGGAGTCACTGACCTATAGAATTACACACCAAGTATAGAATACGCGCGAACGGCTTATCATACAACTTGTAAAATTCAGTAAAAAATGGCGTATAGACGAGGCAGCTTGCAAAGTTTAGTATCAACTATTAATATTGAATCAGTCGAACTCACAGATGACACATTGCATAATTTACAAAAAAAATACGTTACTTGACGGGAAACCATTCAGAAAAAGGAAAGCCCGCGGGAGGAGAGGAGAGAGCGTGACACACAACGCACGAAGATCGTCTCATCATCGCTACAAGATCCGTATACCACCAGGTATATATACAGTGCGAGTATACTATAGTACAGTATAATAGTGATCCCTCAGTAGTGCCGGTTGAATAGTGCCGGCTGCCGCAGTAGTACTGTATTTTTTCCCGGGATGACTCCCGCGGACCGTGGAATCGCGATGAATCAACCATCATAACAGATTGACAACGCACCATAAGAAAGACAAAATCACCGCGACTCGAATGACGGTGTTGTTTCTTTTTACGGAGTAGGAAGCGCGGTATGACGACGAGATTTTTGCGACAAATACTATTAATAGTTGGTATCAACAATTCGTGGTAAAAATCCCGTCGTCACACCGCGCTTCCTACTCCGTAAAAGAAAAACAACACCGTCATTCGATTCGCCGTGATTTATATTTCTTATGGTGCTTCGTCATTGTTTTCTCCTCATTCGTCGATCTGTTGATGGTTGATTCACCGCGATTCCACGGTCCGCGGGATTAATCCTGGTATTTTTGGCTGGTACAGTTTTTCACTCCAATACTAAAACCTATACATTCCCCAATCCGGAGTAAATGTCGTTCACGCAATAGAAGTATTTCTACATAGTACACGACATAACAGCACATCACATCATCATAGCAGCACAGCTAACCAAGTATAGTATCGCACATATACCTGGTGCCTGGTTAATAGCGACCTGGTATAGCGGTGGGGAGGGGGCGAGTTATCTTCCAAAGGCATTCCCTACAAGTTCCTTGCGCACAACAACCAGCGGGAAGTACAAAAATGGTTACGTGATGAAGGCCTGTTTGGCTCCTCCTAACACAGTCACCGCCTACGCCATTCCCTCTCGGAATGGATGGTAAACTGTACACAGCATACGAAGTATATATTATGTGCCACGGAGGAACTTACTATTAATAATGCCACGGCTCCGCAGCCGTAGTCCAGTGCCTGAAGGGCTGTTTGACCGAAATAACTCACACAGCTCAACCCGCATTCCTTGTGGGGCTTGAGGCTTGCCAGAGGTGCTTATATGATCGATCAGCGACTCGGTCTAAGCTGCTGGCTACGAACTGCTGCGTATACCAAGGTAGCTATCCCAAATACGACCCCTCGATGAAGGTAACGTAGCCAACATACTAAATTCTACTATTAATACTGTATCAATTTTTGGTTTACCCAATAACTACTGTAGACTGTAGAGTGTTAGCCAAAATCAGGAATATCTGGCCACTTTTCGGCCAAAATCAGCTATATACTAAAACAAGTACAAAACACGCGCCAGGAGCCCTGCTATTGGCCGGGATGACATCGTACCCTGATTTGGGATCGAAAAGGCCAAGGTCTACCTGACGTTTTCTCTGCCTAGCTTTCAACTGGTTTTGGCCAAGTTTGAACCAATCAGAGAGGCCATACGTATACTGTTTTTTCTCTGCGTATGCGTCTACGGTCCCTCGGTTGAAATCCTTGTGTGTAAACTCTGTGCTCATACGTACGTACCAGGTGCGTATTTATACATACATGCGTACCCTGATTTCACCTTTTCTTCTTTGGCGTGTATGATGTGCTTCAGTCAGTTGTTGTGATGTGTACTCTGTTGTGATCTATGGTCACAGGAGTCCTATTACAGCCAGCACCATGGACACACACGGCATTTCGTTTGCACCACCCCGCGTTGCGGTGGTCTCAGGTTACGTACGGCAAGATAATTTCGTGCCGAGCAGACAGTTCCGTGACGATGCTCGGGAAGCTTCAAAGCCGTCAACGGGGGAGGGGCGCCAGAATGAATACTCTTTTGGTGCTCCCGCCGTGGGGAAACAAACGTAGCCTGGTGACTCTCTGCATGTCCGAGTGGAGCCCGTGGTACAGATACCCTAAAGAAAACAAAACACTTCAGATTTTGGAGGCCACACATGTAATGTTTAGGCGCATTAAAAAAAAAGGAGTATCATGGACAAAACACCGCTCGTGGCGCGCGTTTTTTCACTTGTGGTTGTAGTATTACCTGGTTTTGACCCGAACGGATCAGGTATACCTGATTTTGGCCACAGCCCTAGATAATAATGTACCGGGTATTTTTATTTTGATACTCCTCGATGCAGGTGACATAGCCAAACTCGTTATATTCAGCAATAAAAAATATACAATAACTAGATTATATACTGTACTCTTGCTTGATTCGGACAGCGGTTAGGTGCCCCTATGTCTTGTGTCGAAAGTTCGAAGTTCCGTTACTTGGTGGTAGGTGTATCTGTCTGTACTGCTTGTGTGCATAGTGTACGTGTGCATCCGTTGCAATGTTGCGACGAAGTTCCATTACTCCTTTGCGGTGTCACAGCAGCATCAGCCGCTACTAAACACCTGAAAGTCATGGCATGCACTTCGAGGCAAGCAGCGCCATAGTCCTGCCGGTACGGGGCAGTGCTAGCTAGGGGATTGAAACAGTGCTGGCGAATGAGAGTGCACCAGTGCTGACTAAAGGGTGTTAATTAAAGGAATTGCAACCCTTCGGGCGATTATGAGGCTCAGGCTTAGCAGCCAGGCGTGCCGTAAACTGATGTGGGGTCCACTACAAATGTCACGGGGAAGCAGACTGTCACTGTGGCACCTATCCTCATGTAGGATTCAGAGGCGACTATCTTGGTCGGATCGCGGGTGCGCCCATCTGATCGCCGTCAGCACGCCAAACGCGTGTGCGTTCGCGTCCGATGCGCAGCATGAAAACGACTCCGGAGCGGGCGACACATCGTAGATAGTAGACTCTGCTCGACAAGCGGAGGTGAGGAGAGGGGTCGTATGACGTAGCCACCAGAGACCATCGCGAGCCGGTAATGCATGAGTTCTAGATAGCTACATATGTGTGGACGACTTGGAGCCAGAGGTCGCGAGTTAATTTACCGATGAAGACAGACTCGCCACCCCCCCCCCCCCCCCATCTATTATACATATTATACGTGGGTTGGGTTGGCGTCGGTTGGCAACGACACTGTAAAACACGCCGCTCACTGCGTGAGCTAGACATCCAGGGTACCGTTTTTTTTTTTTTTTTTTTTGGCGGTCGCCCACAGCTGGTCGTCTAGTTAGATCATTTGTGCGAAGTAAATAACCTTTACTCTGCACAAGGGAATTGATCGTATCACGTAGTGTTCAAGGTAAGGCACCCAAGAGGCAGTTACATGTACTCCCATTGCTGTCTCTGGAAGTGGCCACACCGGAAATTAAATAAACTCATTGAAGTTGTCATCCATATGCAAGAAAGTCCGCATCACAAGCGGTTCTTAGTAGGATGCAGCTCACCCTTCATGCGACTCGCCGGACACCTCACGGCGCTTCGCGCTTGGTGCAAGCAATGTCTGCCTGGTCGGTGAAAACCCGACATGCTCCGTCCCGGCATTGTAGGGATGCGAGGGTCTATGGTCATAAGACTACGGCCATGCATGAGATCGAGTACATCTCTCCTATCGAGTACACCCCCCCCCCCCCCCCTCCATCTTTCTCCCGGTACGGGGCCCAACGTTGACAGCCATGGCATATTGCGTGGAGGAGGCCACGTTGCCAACCCGATCCACATTACAGTAGAGGTGTACCCCGGCGAGTGCCCGACACAAACGGGTACTCGGATAATTCTGAAAGTGAACCCGGACCCGTCGCAGGTAACCTGGGTTTTTAGACGAAACCAAACGGGTTAAACGAGTACTCGGGTAGACCCGGGTACTCGGAGAACCCGTTTCCGTTTACGGTGATCAGGGGGTAACATAGGCGGACAGTGCGTAATACTACGGCGTGATGTCGAAGAGAGAGCTACAACCTTCGAGCAACAATAACCACTGAGCGCCGAGTAGTCAAAATCACGAATAAAGCTACAATGATTAGATGCAATCGGCTTTCCTTAATTTTTGTGCGCCTGTTGCATACTTACACCTGGCACTTGGTATATGCTACCAGCTACCTGTTCCTCGTTTGCTGCACAGGGTGATGGCCGGTGTACAGATACAGAGAGACGCATGCTGTACGAATATTGGCGTGCGGCATATCATATGTATGGTTGCACGCGAAGACGCAGACCCACACCTGTGCCCCCGAACTGGGCACATTCAGGTAGCTGAAGACAGAATTACGTTATTTTACGTGCGCCATACTAGAGGGCGTTCCCATGTCTCGATGTTGGGCAGGTGTCATGGCTAGAGTACACCGGTAGTCAACCCAAAGGAACGAACATCGAAGGTATCAACAGAACAGGCACGAGTATCCAAAACAAACAGTGGAAACTCTCTGGGAAAACCGTACAAAAGGGCCTTCGCTATGTGCAGGCCGGCACAAAATTTTGTGCAGGACTTTTGTGGTCAATTTCAATCTTGCACATCGGCCAAGACCAACCCGACCCAAGGACTAACCCTAACCCCAGACCTAACATTAACTCCAACCCTTTGGGAGGCTTGAGGTCGGCAGGGACAGTTTGGTGGCGTTTAAAAAAACTCCGGGCGGCCGAAAGGCCAGCCTCGACCAATATGACCCGCATCCTGTACAAATGTGCCAACCAGTCCTGCACATAGAACTAGTCTACCAAAAGCATGAATATTCAGCTCTGAGGGACAGAGGAAGGGACCCCGTCTTCTGCCGATTCGAAATGTTTCTAGAGATATTGTGAGGCACACTCTACGGGGGACTTGTCAAACATACGGGTACGCGGCTGCTCGAACCCGCCGAGTACCCGGGTTCTGGTCACCCCTAAAATTCGCGGGTTTCAAGTCAAACCCGAACCCATCGCGATGTTTACCCGACCGGGTTGTACCCGCCAGGTACGCAGCTTTCGACCATCCAGGATACACCTCTACACCACAGGACCACACCGTGTGGGTAATGTACCGCAGTACGTACCAGAGTTCAGTCGACGGTGGAGGTGACATCATGGAGGGTTTAAGCTTGGCAATGTGTCCTGGCATGGTTCTAACAATAGCACACCTCGGACAACGTAACACTCGGATGACACTTATCTACGTTATGGGGCCTAACATAGGAACGTGCTAACGTGCTAACATAGTGTTAGCACTGGAGAAGCGATCACGGTAACGCGGTGACACAGTGTTAACTGAAAACCCACGAACGTGCACGCGCCTTAACGTTATGTTGCTGCTCGGTCTCGTCCTGCTCTGGTACAGTAACATTATGTTACGCCGTGATCAGTCGTTGAACTAACACCGTAACACAGTGTTAGGCTTTGACCAAACACGTACGTTATCAATCTAACATGCCCAGATCGATAGCCGCATATTTACTAACACGATAACATAGTGTTATTGTCGACGCAGCGTTAGACGTAACACACTAACATAGTCTTACCCCTAGGAGGAGTGTTATACATGACACCCTAACATAACGTTACCATGTTCGCCAGCAATACTAACACATAACATTGTGTTACAGATAACACACTAACGTAACATAACGCAACAGTCAGCACTACTAACACTACGTTATCTGGACCCCCCATCTGATTGTCTTAGGCTCGGATAACGTAACACGTAGAGTACGTTAGATACGTTACAGTCTTAGCAGGTCCATACGTAACATTACGTTAGGATGTTAGCCTAAATGCGGAATTCTGTAACATTATGTTACGGTGTTACCATCAGCAAAGATCTGATGGTAACATTCCGTTACCGTGTTACCACAAAATTCAATCCGGGTCTAACTTTATGTTACTGAGTTCCCGTTGGGGCCGAAGTCGTTCTAGCGTAATGTTACTACGTTTCCCTTTGGATCTTCCCGAGATCTAACACGTGTTACCTGTGTTAGTGATAAAGCGTGTGTTTGGGAGTAACATAACGTAGCCGTGTTATCAAATTTCGCCGACATCCCAGTACGGGATACCTGCAAAAATATCCCCGGGGGGTGAGGATAGCATGGCATCCCCGGTAAAAAACGCCTCCATATTTTAAAACACCGAAACAGGGGATATTTAGGAGGGATCCCCGCAAGAAAAACGCCTCATGTTTTTGTGGAAACCCCGCCAGTACGTTATCCATCTATAACACATTACGTTATCCATCTATAACGTAATCTGTACACTCGCACGTGCGAGTTAACACGGCAGAAACATACTGTTGATGTTAGATTGGGGGCGTACGTTATCTGCTAACTTGTGTCACTACACACATTGCATACGAGTTAACACATTAACACACTGCTATTAATAGTGTTTCATGGATCATATACGTTATCCGGTTGACGTATGTTATGTGATGATAGCAAGACTTCCGTAATACTCTCACATTACGTCGCTCGATACGGACTGCTGCTGCGGCTGATACGGTAACATGATGTTAACGTTGTATTGACTACATACGCCATCCCTCTAACGCGTGTTACTATAACCCCTAGGGATTTCACTAACACACCAACATAGTGTTATGTACGCGTTTATTTGGCCGTGTACGTTATCCGTCGAAAGGGTGTTACGGTAGCAGGTAAGAATCCCGCTGACACACGAACACAACGTTACTCGCTACGGGCTGATGTCGCTAACACGGTAGCAAAATGTTAACGTTGAATTGACCATGCACGTTATCCCTTCAACGTGTGTTACGATAGCCACCAGGAATTCCGCTAACACGCTGACACAGTTTTACTCGCTATGGGCTGCATACCCTAACACCGTAACACATATACTGCGGTCAGTACGGGAACAAGGTAACACTCCAATATACTTTTAAGCGATCGCCCGCCAACATCATAACACACTAACGCTATGTTATCACAAAATCCAGAAAGTAGTTGACGTAGTAACGTCTTGTCACGTTCTTTTTTCGCTCACGCCTAACATCAGCATAAAACGTCAAGTGTTACGTTATCCGAGGTGTGAACAATAGTACACCGTTTGGTCTCCGACAACGCGCAGATGTATGATGTACAGCGCTTGCGTCGTTTCTACGGTGTATAACTATTACGTGTGTCCTTCATGAGCGCGTGGCGTACCGCGAAAAGCTGACAAAACTACATGCCACCAAATACCACCACTCTCACCCAACCTCTTCTCCTCCTTCCCTGCGTGTACCCATTGCCGTAGTCTAATATTAGACCTAAGCTTTTGTACGAAGGGTGGGCGAAGAGGGGTTCCGCCCGTTCACATGCCTGTGTGAGGTCGTGCGTAGTGAACGAAGAAATCTCGCCTTTGGACCGCAATCAATCAGTCCCGTTGGGCAGCACCGACGCGACTTCTATGTCACGATGGAGGAGGTGTGGGTTCAGTGCGGCGACTTGGACGATGGATAGATGTCGTCTGAGTTGTGCTGTGGGTCAAGTTAGTCGACGGTCCCATCTGTAAGGGCTGAAGAACTTGGCCCTGAAAATTGGGTGCATGACGGAGATGGCGTCGCCACGGACGTAAACTATTGATTCTGAAACACTTTCTTAGGCCATCACGTCAGATACCGACGTGGAATCAGCTCGGTTGGAGGCGGTCACCCGCAATCGAACTTCCACCAGATCTTGATACAGCAAAATCCATCTCCCAAGGAAGTAGTCAAGAGTCAGCAGACGTATCTGTACTGCAGGGGATAATTTATCCAAGTATCATCACCCGTTGTTTGGAGTGCTGAAATGGACCCATAATCCTCTCGTGGGGAAACCGGATACACGATAAAACTAACACTGGTATAAGCCATTTAGTTGTCAACCCGATCATGTTTTTGTTGTTGTTCAAACTTGTCCTAAGGGCCGAACATTCGTCCCAAGAGCCGACATAACACGCGCTGGATATCGTTCTTACTCTCGCCCTGGCGTTCCAAGCCGGTACTGCCCAAGCAGCAAGTGATTCGTCGGCATCGCCTGCTTGTGGAGCTCACGGTCGGACATAGAGGTGCGCCCACGCACGCACACACGCACACACGTTCTTCGTAGCAAACAGTACGCGACGTCACTGACCAAACTATTATTTGGGGCCAAGCTCTTACGTGAAACTGAAGCATGGGGTGTCCTCGTTTCAGTCTCACATTATCGTGTGAGACATACACTACTGTGACATCAGTGAAAAACAACGGTTTTCGAGTGCTTCGGGAGAACACAGAGAGCCAAAATGTATTGATTGCCAATAAATTGAACACGGGCTGTCACCCGCGTACATGCTGTCGTAGCGTACGACCTCTGCCGAACAGACGGGGGTCATTTTCCGCGCCGAGAAGATGCTCCGCACTCGAACAATATATAAGAAGACGGATGTCAACTTTCGACCGTGAGCCGAGAAGGCACTCGGACCACTGCAAGAAGCACGAGGGAGGGTATATAGCTGCCAGAGCGCACTACACATATGTAGGACTGACTGACGATCTTCGTCAGAATGGGGTCGTCAATGAAACGGACAACGTGTAGTTGGCCCTGCAGTCCTCGGAGGTCCTACGTGGCCATCAGGACGTGTAGTAGGCTCTCGAGGCCGACGAGGCACGGTGGGGGGGTGGAGGGGTTTCATGCCATATATGGTGGTAGTCATTGGGCGAGGAGGGGGGGGGGGGGGTCATACAGGGAGAGGGGGAGGTCCTACGTGACCACCAGGACGTAAAGTAGGCTCTGCAGTCCAACGAGGCACACCAAGGGGGGCGGATGAGTGAGTGGTACCGGGGGGGGGGGGGGGGGGTCCTACGTAGCCACCGCAGGCCATACTCGGGGGCCAGAAATGTGCGCATCTTGACACACAGTAGGGAGTTTCGAAAGAGAAAAGTTCGAACTTATTGGTGTATTTCCTCAGTGCTGACTATGTGTATAGATCTACCACTATGGGCGTAAATAAAAGGAACGCTTGGTTTTCATACTAATGTATAAACGATCCTTATATTTCCGATTAGAGTGGTCGTGCTACGATGGGGGTAGAAAGCTAATCTTTCCGAGGCCCTTTCACTTGAGGTGCCCGAAACGAGAAGCGATTTTGATAAACACTGGTGAGCTAAGGCCCTTTACAAATTCCCACGGGGATGCATGCTAGCGGTAGAGGTAGCGCCTCCGCTTTTTTCTGAAGCTTCTCACTTTAGAGGAACCCTCCAACCCACCCAAGCTGACAAAAAAGAATCCAAGATGGGAGCAATCCCATATTCCATGGACTAGCTAGGTATGCAACGACTATGTTGCCCAAACATTATTGGCGTTAAAAAATGTCGAGCAGTTCCTTTCGGTTCAGGAGAGCCTCGTCAATCATACATTTTTTTCGCGAAAATAAAAGGGATACAAGTACCTGTACCGTAGCGGCTGGGGCCAGGTATCTGACAAACAATTATCTGAAATATGCATCGGCTTCATCGATGTTTGCCCATCTAGCTCCTCGGTCGAAAGCTCCAGCCGTGATAAATGTTTGGGCTTGAAAGCGCAACCCCTGTGCCGTGCCCCGGCCCAGTAGTCCAGCAGGTTATCCCTCACCGCTAACATGGGGTTGACTAGAAACTAGTAGCAACAGTGGACACGGGGACGAATCGAAGCCAGAGGTTTCGTGAAGATCTCTCTCTGTTGTTGCGATCGTATCTCCAGCAGCGAGGAATACTTCACGTTTGAATTGCAGCCTTTTGCGTTGGGGACAGCACAGATAAATACGCATCTTCTACTCTAGATGGGGTAGTTTTGGTCCGGCAGCATTTTGTCGGCGTGCCGAACCAGTAGCGGAGATGGATAGTTAGATAGATATTATTACGGGGGTCCATAGTTAACGGGACCAAATATTGTTAGTAAAATTAGGCAAATATATAGGTTTTTATGTACACCATAGGTCCTGTTAACTATGGACCCCCCCGCAATAGATGCATGTCGTTTGAGCTGCTGTCGGTTGTTTTTCCTTTCCCAGAAACGTCTGCTGCTGTTTGGTGGAGTGTAGAGTTCGGCTCAGCAATGTTCGTGGATGACGGCGATGATGCCCCCACGAACCCGGACTACTGTCGCAGCAATGAGCAATGCATACCTGGTACTACCTTAGCATACGTTTCACTCTGTTCGTACCGGCATCAATGGAAAACTAATACTGGTACTGTTTAGTTGTCTATCCATCACGCTGGTTTTGGTCAAACTTGTCCCAACAGCCGAAAAACCGAAAACACTGACGTAGATATCGGTCTCACCCCCCCCTCGCGTTCCAAGGCGGCGCTACAGCACCCAAACCACGGATGGGTCGTTGGTATTGCTTGCTTGTGGTGCACACAGTTCGGACACATACCCATACGCATGCAAGCACGCACGCACGCATTCATGCGCGTGCTTTGTGGAATATACTACAGTACACTCTACGCGACGCCCAGAATAGGTCGAGCAAAGTATGTAAAATTTCACTTTTCTCGAGTAAACGTAAGCACTGTCGTCCGTGTACATACTATTGTAGTGTGCGGCCTCTGCCGAAGAGACAGGGATTATTTCCCGCGTCGAAAACATGCTCCGCGCACGAACAAAGAAGCGGTATGTGTACATGCCTAACCCCAACCGTGAAACCGAGAAGGGGCTCGGTCCCCTGCAAGAGAAGCAGAAGGACGAGGGAGTGCGGGCGGTCCCGTGCAAGAGAAGCAGAAGGACGAGGGAGTGCGGCTGCCAGCATGGTACATATCCGTAGGACTGAATGATGGTCTTGGTCGGACCGGGGTCGTCGAGGAAGCCGGTGGCGTATAGCAGGCTCTGCAGCCTGCGTCAGATACCACTTGGCCACCACGACATAAGGGTACGCTCTGCACTCCGACAAGGCGCGGGGGGATGGTCTTGCGTAGCCATCACGACGTACAGTTGGGTCTGCAGTGTAACCAAGCACGGCGTGCGGGGGTAGGGGCGTCCTACATGGTCACCATCAGGACGTGTAGTAGGCTCTTCAGTCCGACGAGACGCGGCGGGGGGGGTCAGGGTGGTTCGTACGAGGGGAGGAGGGCCTACATAGCCTCTAGAGGCCAAAAGCGCGGTCATGTAAACGGCGCATTTTGGTGTACTGGCACGTTGGTGCGATATTGAGAAGAAACAGCCTGTTAAACTGCGAACCAGGCATACATATCAGGCAGCGCTGACCAAAAGGAGTACATACCGGCCGATACAAAACGTATGTTGTAACGGAAAGACTTGAAAATTTAATTGTGAAACCATCCTTGAGAAAACTCGAGCATAAATATAGGCTATCATATGGTAGGGTCTAGTGTTGCGCTCGCCGCCGAGCACGATTTTTCTGAACCCAAATGTCTTGGCGTCCCTCACAAAGCGAGCCCTATACGTTACATTCTTATTATTAGTGGGCCTACACTCGTAGTCCTAACAGGCTGCACCTTCTCACTATTCTAATAATAGAGTCTTCACAGGTTCGACTATACCTTGTGCCGCTAACACAGAGTGGAAATATGAATTGATAAGCCCACATTGTTATTTGAGGTCTGTTTTCGACAAGCAGTCAGGTCTGACTGGAAACATATTCCCGTGGCTGAAGCCATTCTTATTGGGTTCTGATTTCCCTTCTGTGTGTATGGTATGATCGGAACATGCGCTATACACGTTGTCAGATGGCAATTGGAATAGTATCAGGAGGCGAGCGTGAATCGGAGCGTGAGTGATGGAGATAACACCCCAACCGGTGAGCTAACAGTCAGGGCTGAGGGTGTATCTCTACTAGTGAGATCGTGAGGATCTGATGAGGTCGTACCCGGGGCCGAGAAAAGGCACGCTGTTGGACTACAACAACAGTGTTTTGGGTTGAGCAGAATACCGACGAGCAGTTTTGACGGTGCACACTTTTTGGACTGCAGTCCCATCTGGGGGACAACCGGTCATGTTCTACGTAATAATTTTCCCAGAATGGGCCTGGAGTCCTGAGAGGGTTGAGAGGCTTTCAGTGTGGCGACATTTTGTCGGTGTGCCGGACCAGCAGCCGACGAAATGGATAAGATAGACAGGCACACCTCTGGCACACACGCAGGCATGTATGATTTTTCGTCGAATCCATCAACCATTCGAGAACGTGCAAAACGCTTTTGTTCCGATCATCATACGTAATACACATACACAGGTATGTATGATTTTTCATCGAATCCATTAACCATTCGAGAATGTGTAACGCTTTTGTTCCAATCACCGTACGTGTTACCATAAACTCATGCACACATAAAAATGGGAACCCATCGGGCGCTCCAACGACTTCATATCAGTCAGGTCGTGGGAGCTGCGTCAGTCGAGTTTGTTTTGCGTTCCCCCCTCTCTTTTCTGTGAGTGGTGAGCGATTCTCCAGAGAATAAATGGTTAATGAGTCCGGATCGGCAAAATGATTCGTGCATGGATAACGATGACGGTGTAAAACTGTCACGAGCCCGAACTACTGCTGTTGCTGCTGCTGTAGTTTTATCACCCTGGTGTATGTATCATTCCACCATCACCGTGAGGGATGAAAAAGACACACTCACTTCAGAAAACTAACTGGTGCACCACACAGGGTATTCGACAAGAAGAGATAACGACCTACACTCACTCCCTCGAAGTCTCAAAACATAAAACAAACTATTAATAGTGTGTTCTGGGATTTGTGGACGAAATTAAGAAAAATGTTTTTTTTCTTCACATTTTGTTTTTTACCTGGTTCTAGTATACCCCCCCCTGTCTGGGTCTCGCAGATGGGTAGTGGGGTGTCAGTGTTTTTTTTTTTTTTTTGGCAGACCCCTCCCTGCTGGTACTATTATTCTAATTGCCAATCAAAGCCATCACGGGCACGGGTTTTTCGTCGTGAACTTTTGTGTCGCAAGGGACAAGAGCCCAATAATTGCAGGATGGATATTATATCATCACTCTTTCTCTCTTCTCGTGTTCCGACGCGCCCTTCGCTTGTCCAAGACCCCGGAAGGCTCGTCGGCAGTGCCTGGTGAATCTTACGACCAGACACACAGACATACACAACGCGTGATTATCGTAAACCGGTGTATATGCATACCATTCTGTCCCAAAACATACTAAACTTTTTGGTTAAATATTAATATACGGAAGGTTTTTACATTTTGGCGCAGATTATAGTGTATACCAGGCACCAAACTTAGACCGTATGCGTACCAGGTACCAGGCGTATGTTATTTTCGCAACGCAGGAACACGATAGACCATGTTTTAAGTCGTTGGAATCTAGTGGATGCTATTACGGGGGTCTATAGTTAGCAGGACCTATGGCATACATAAAAACCTAAATATTTAGGTATATTTACTAACAATATTTGGTCCTGTTAACTATGGACCCCCGTAATATTATTGAAATAAGAGGCACGTACGGTAGATGCACACACATTGTCAGGCGACGGAGGGAATGCCAGCGTAATAGTGCTGTAAGGATTGCCCTGGGCTGGGTTGTCGATCGATCTTTTACCCCCATAGCTCAGTGGGTAGCACCTTCACATTTGGCGTCGATGGCAGGACCCGAACCCGCGCGTGAAGTCAAGCTGGGTTTTCGAAGCAATCCCCTTGACCCCTCGGGCACGTGGACGGCACGACACACGGGTTCGAATCTCACTTCGAACGTTTCTTTATATAGAAGCGCTTGCGCGTGCGTCCCTGAACACACATATATATATATATATATATATATATATATATATATCCCATATATCTCCCTGATTCCCCAGGTATTGGGAAAAAAATTATATTCCCGATACGTTCAAAGCTTGGAGATAGATGTGGAGCCACAGGGATACAGGGTTCGGTTTGTGAAAAAAACTTGTACGGCCATGGTATCAGCATCATCAGACGGGGGGGGGAAACCATATGACGGGATGTAGTGCTTGAGGAGTAGGGTATGACAAAATTGCAGTATTAATTAATTACGCGAAGATTTCCTTTGTATCCGGGTATTTCTTCTTTCAGGAATGATTTGATTGATCAACGGTTAAGCTCATGCTGCACATGGTCGGATTGCAAGCCTAATAATAACAGTTAATATATTATGGTTAACATGCTTGCCATCCGACAATGTGCGGCATGAGCTTCAACGCTAATCACTCTGAACATTCCTGAAAGCAGAAACCCACGGAAACAAAGGGAAGCTATGCACAAGGTTTAGCCGCCTTCTATGTCTATATTAATTGTAGCGAGTTCTACTCGCTCTTTGTCGCTACGAATAGAAGTAGCAGGAGGGGGTGTAGGTGAGCATACAACAAATAATTACTTGAGCTACAGTACCATTAATAGTATATGCACCAGGTATCGAAAAGTGTTGACCCAAGAGGGAGACGATCCGTGCGAATGCCGGTCGAGTTTTCGGGTCTGATCGATAGCACCTTCCATGTAGTCACTGGGGTCTTGTATCGATAGTCACCCTTTAAAAAATATTATGTTGATGGTATATTTGTTGGAATAAAAGCGCTGCGAGTACACATCGTAAGCACGATGGCAAAGGGAACAATATTAAATATGCCAAATACACAGCAGTATTGCGACACCACTTTATTATCAAGATTTTATTTCCGGGCCGAGGCTCGAATTATCATCTAAGAAGGCCGTATGTACAGGGTGTTCTGCTTGAATATCAGTATAAAATTGGCCACAATACCCTTTTTCTCGGTCTGAACTTGAGCCTGAAATTATTATGAACTTCCAATTCTTTAGTTCACCCTGCCTGGGCAAACTACAGTCCGTCCCGTTTTGAGGGCACACTATTACGGGGGCCATAGTAAATAGGACCAAATATTTTTAGTAAAAATATGGAAATGCGTGGGTGTTTGTGTGTACCGTAGGTCCTACATTAACTATGCCCCCCCGTAATACTTAAGAATTTGAGTGGATTGCCCGACTGTAATCCTGAAAGATGTCGCGCAGTAACTGCCGTATAACGTATAATTTGTACTGATATGGATACTACTGATGTGTGTACCCGGTACGTATCGCAGCGTGCGGGGATCGGCGTAAGAGCCATCTTTTGTGTAGGGACTTCCTTAAATGTTTCGCGCACGCATGGATGGCACTCGGCGCATGCACGATGAATGAAAAAAAACGAATTCTGTCTTTTCGACCGATCTGCGGACAAGGGGTTCATCGCAAGAAAATACCGTGCTCGTCGTGCTGTGCGGTGACTCAGCGGCGATTACCTGAACAGATCGGGAGGCACACCGACTATCGAAAGAACACCATCATCTATTAATAACTGACGGACGTGTCGGTGTATGTTTTATGTATGTTACGTGCGTATGTATGTCCCTGTGAGCATGCACTCGGTGAGACTCGAACTCACGAAATTGATCTTGATAGGCTCGCGAACCACCTACCAAGCCACCGGAGACGCCGGATATTTTTTTTCTTGCATAAAATTGATTAGCGGAAAGCGCGAGAGCGTGAGTTAGCTGTACATTCGATGAAAATCGACGAGCAGTGGGAATGCTGAACCCTATGCGCGATAAAAACTAAAGGCGCGTGCCGGGGGGGAGAAGGGACGACACCTGTGACCACGGCTTGTCCAGAAGATCGTCGAGGGTGAAAACTTCCTACGAGAGTGGGCTGGAAAGTAAAAGTGATGATGAAAAAAAAAAAAAAAAAAAAAAAATGTTTGTGAGTACATCGTCTCCCTCGAACATGAAAATTAATCAATGTCTTGAATTGAATCAGTCATGTATGAAGTAGTTAAATTTCATCTCCCTCGCTTGTTGCGCTGTCTGCATACACAATAGCTGGTATGTATGCTATGAATGCACGAGCTGTCTATCGGCAGGAGGTGGTCGGGGGTTGCACGGTATTCCCTCACGCCGCCACATAAACCGGAGATGTGCGCTGTGGGCAAACAATAGGTAAGAAGACCGAGGGAGTCGAAGGAGATCTCCGCGAAGCACAAAATTCATTATATTATTATTGCGTTGAATAGCGTGTTAGGCGACAGTTATTTTTGACGGAGACGCGCGGAGTACATGTTTGACCATTGAGCAGGCAATGTGTCCGCATTATTATAACGTTGTATAGCGTTTTAGGCGACTGTTATTTATGACGGAGACGCGCGGAGTACATGTTTGACTATAGAGCAGATAGTATGTCCTCGTTGATACCCACTCACTCACTCACGTGGTGTGTGTGCGCGCTCGAAAAAACAAAAAGGAAATAGATTCGAACTACAGCAGTAACTCCAGATTTTTTTTTACATGTTGCTGGTTTATGTAGGTACAACCCACGCTGTTCAACGGTCGTCGTGCACAACAGATCACGTGACTGCTGTCAGTATGGACAGGCCAGCGGGCAGCACCATACAACAACCAACAAGAAGAGATGTATACAATATCTACAGCTATAGGAGAAGAGAGCACATCTTTTCCCTCAAAACCCGTCACGATGGTCACGATGGAAGACTCAACAACAACCCCCCTAATTATAGGGCGGCACTCTTGCTCCCGTCGTGGGGATAAAGCACTCGGAATTAGAGTGCCATTTTTTTGGTTCGTGCATGTGCAGCAGTGCAGTATATACTACTACTAGAACAATAATATGTAAAAAGAGTATACCAGGTACACATTACTACCGGCGAGTGGCGAGCGACGCCGCCGGGCCCACGTTAAGGGGACAAACCAATAATACCAAGGTAGGGACTACTACAGCTGTAGGATGGGATGGTTTTCGCGAGTTATTTATTGTGGAAATCATTGGCGAATAGAGTGCGATATTTCCCTTGGTAATTGCGCACACGGTATACATATTGTAATTTGATATAATATCAAGCTATAGAAGTCATTATGAGATCGCCCGTAGTATCAAAGCCCCGAATACCCTAAGAGTATTCCTGGGGCTCTGAAGTTTCCCTTGGTAAATAGGAATCAACGCCCTGAACATAACGAAGAGTATTCCCGGGCCTCTGAAGTTTCCCTTGCAGTACAACGGTTTGGATAGCCGATAGGGGAAGAGTAGACAAGCGCCCGAGGGAAGTTCCTCGGACAAGTGTCTTTACCGGTCTAGCGGGTTAGTAGAAGAAGAGCTAAAGTGGGCTTGGTGCTTTAAATCAAGCCCCTATCGAATCACTCGCAACAGCTCCCTTCTCTCATCATGAAGATATATAATACGACAACACGAAAAGAAGTCTCTCCTGAACATGAGAAGAAGCTGCCTTCCTAGCCAGTTCCGATAGTACCTGCATTCCATTCCCTTACCACCATACTCGGGTTCTACTACACTTGGCGTCGATGGCAGGACTCGACCCTGCGCGTGAAGTCACAATGGGTTTCGAATCCACGCCTAGGCCTCACAACGAAGTGTGAGGAAATCTATAGCCTCATTTCGGTGTTTCGAATGGCCGCATCTTCGACCTCATTTTCCGGTATTGTTGGATGATTCCGGTATCATGCATTGAACGTCGTGTGGTCTGCATATATACAACTATTCAGGGTGGGCTAACGTGATATGATATAGTATCGATCTATAGAAGTGATTATGAGATAGCCTGTAGTATCAAAGCCCTGAATACCCTAAGAATATTCCTGGGGCTCTGAAGTTTCTTATGGTGAATAAGAATCAACGCCCTGAATAACTTAAGAGTATTCCCGGGCCTCTGAAGTTTCCCATGCAGTATGGTTAGGATAGCCGATAGGAGAAGAATAGATAAGCGCCCGAGGAAAGTTCCTCGGACAAGTGTCTTTACCCGTCTAGCTGGTTATAGTATTAGTAGAAGGAGAGCAAAGTGGGCTTGATGCCTTCAATCAAGCCCCTATCGAATCACTCTCAACAGCTATACCTTCTCTGATCACGAAGAGAGGTAATTCGTTGTAACACCAACATAAGTCTTCTGAACAAAAGAGAAGAAGCTGCCTTCCCAGCCAGTTCCGATATCTCCTGCATTCCATTCCCTTACCACCATACTCGGATTCTACGGCAACATGCAATGAATGGCATTCTTCCCGGCAAGTTTGGGGTATTGTACTACCGGTAGAAAAGTTTCGACTCTGTGAATCGGTGTACATAACGCTCAACCCGAAAAAAATCAAACGCGCACTACTCACTGCTGCTGTATGGCCTTCTGGTTTTTGGGCGGAGCGATACCTGCGTTGCGGGTGCGTATAATAGCCCCTGCCAGGTATTCACCAACTTGACGGCACCTCTATGGCGGTCGTGCGTGCCTCCAGACAGGTAGGTGATGATGATGCGGCTCAACCCTTGTCATAATATTGACGATGAAACCACACGTACGCGCGTACGTGAGCTATACACAACACGTCGCATGTATATATATTTTTTCCATCATACTGTTTGTCTGTGTATCCTATTATATAATTTTATTATTATTTATTATTCTTGCCATCCGACAATGTGTAGCATGAGCTTCAACGTTGATCACTCTGGAGCCCTCCTCAATAAGAAAACCACGGAAGAGAGGAGCCCTATCTATACACAAAGTCTGCGGTAGGTAGTACGTAGCATACCTACACCGGCTTGATTGAGCTTTTCCCTCTATTTATTGAAATTTGCTATCCTTGCTGCTTCCTTCTCATGACCTACTTACTCTTTTACTTTCTTTTCTAAACTTTCACCTTTTAGAACTGCAGTCCCATCTTGGGGACAAACTACTCTAATTTCAAGTAGTTTGTCCCCAAAACGGGACTACAGTCCTAGAAGGGTGAATTAAGTCGCATTCAAGCTTCATCCCCATGACAACGGTGTGGGTCTGTGCTGATTATATATCACTATTATTACGGGACCATACATAGTAGATAGGGTCTACGGTACACACAAAAAACCTTTATATTTACCCATTTTTACCAACAATATTTGGTCCTGTTTACTATGATGGTCTCGAGTAAAAACTACCAGGTATATGTTATACCTGCTGTATAGACCACTTAGATGTAGTAGCAAGCTAGTAAAAGTGGTCTAGCAGGTACTTCGTGCTAAGTACGTATAACCAACAAGATATATATGTTTTAGACTTCGTGGAATATCGTCGATACACAGTAGTATACATAGTAACACAGTGATCTCCGGGGCCCTCCCCTCGCGTCGCCAAACGGTACCTACTGGTGTATCTAGAGGCACACCCTGCACTATCATAACCAATCAATCGTAACGTCCTCACCAGCGCGCACGCTCGAAAAGAACAAATTACGAAATCGGCGAGATTCGAAGCCCCGACCCACCGGTGGGCGTTCTACAGAAAGCATTGACTGTCTACACATAAATATGTAGTACCAGGTAGACGTGGTCTATTAATATTAATAGCACGTAGTGCTATAGAACGCCCAACGGCTCGGGACTTCGAATCTCGCCGATTTCGTAATTTACTATTTTCGAGCGCGTGCGCGCTGGCGACAATATGCCAATGGTTATAATAGTAGCGTGTGCCTCTAGACACCATAGCACGAAGCGTGTGGCGACGCGGGAGGGCCCCGGAGATAACTGTTACTACATATAGTGCTGGATGTCGAGGAGATTCCACGAACTTTCAAACATATATTTTGGTGATTACTATGTAGCACAAAACCTGCTATTAACAGGCCACTCAGTCAGTTAGTCAGCGCTGACTGAGCAACTCACTCACCGGTTTACGAAAACGGAAGGATAATAGACTGGATGAGAGATTATCGGTGGTATTCGACGAATTGTGTCAGCCTTTCATTCTGAATACAATAATGCCCTCCCTGTGCACACTGCTGTCGGGTTGCAAATATTTAATGAAAATAAAATAAAACCCTTTTAATTATATCTTCCCAGGGTGCTCGACAAAAAGAGAAAACGACACCTACCGACCTACACCCCTTGCCAGCAAGTTCCCAGTGTCAAAATGAAAAACCAACGACACACAGTAGTAGTGCGTTGGGATTCGTGGACGACATTACGAAAAGCAACTTTTAAAATATATATATATTTTAGTTCAATTGGTTTTATTACGGGGGGCCATAGTAAATAGGACCAAATTTTATTAGTAAAAATAGGAGAACATATAGGTTTTTGTGTGTACCGCAGGTCCTATTGACTATGCTCCCTCGTAATAGTATACCCCCTCCTGTCTGGGTCTCGCACGTGGGGAGCTGGGTGTCAGGATTTTATGTTTTCATTTCGTAGACCCCTGAAACGGTTTTACTACTACGAAATACTACTCTTCTTTTCGGAATCTCGATGTGAAGTCGCATCCAAGCTCCATCCCCACGCCACCGGTCGGTGTGGGTCTGTCATGCCCCCCCCCCCCCCCTCCTCCCGCTATTACATGACATATACCTGGTACGTGTTTTTCTTTGAATGCCGTTGTTTGGCAGGCGGCTCGGTGGCGGTGAATATATATATATATATACCAGGTATATATATGTCATCTTCTAAATCTGGAGTCTGTGGCGAATGTTGTTAGTATTGTATATATATATGTACAAGGATCCCCTTCGGGATGTAGGTAACATGAAATCCCGGGGGCGTCGCAAGGCAAAAAGTGAGCCACAGGTAACACACGTACGTAAGTATGTACAATTGTTCTTGGCGGAAAAGTGAGCCATCATGCATGGGTTAGCGTATTGTTCGAAGGAAAGAGTAATTATTAATAGGGGTCCGCAGGAACTGAGTACCGCTGTTTCTGTGGTGAATACCAGGTACTACACTATTAATACTACATGCACGCGGTACCATGGATGGGTTTTGACTACTAAATGTTATTATACACCACTACCACTGCTATTAATACGCGGACGACCATCCGTAAACGGCGACTCTTCTTTGCGGGGGCTCTGGTGCGGCAACACGAGGGGCGATTGCCCAGTCGGTTGATGTTCGGGACGATCGCTGGTGGGGAGAGGCCGAAACCAGGCGGGCAGCTCAAGACTTGGCCTAGGGCCATTGCTGAGGACCTTAGAGTGTTCAAAGCCACCGAGGGATCAACGGAAGACTCCCTCGTAGTCTTTGGAGTTGGGACCGCACTGTGGCCCACTGCAGCAAAACAGACGGGAAAGTGGTACCGGGGAATCCTCGAAGCAGCTGAACGGTTCATGGGCAGGTGGCACGAGGCTGAGGCAAAGCTGAGTAGACAGCGCCGCGCATCCGCTGCGGGTAGTGTTAAAGGGAACGGGGGGAGGGGTAACAGCAGGAGGGGTAGAAGGAACACCGTACAAGTGTATGGGGGCAGGGGGGGGGAAACGGGAGGAGTAGAAGGGAAACCGCGGTAGAAGAGACCAGCAAAGAGACCGCAGACAGGGTAGCAAGGTACCAGGCCGACTAATAGGTTGGACTTTCCTTTGCTACTCGTACCGCCAACTGCTGCGGCCGTTCGGTATGTATTGGCTTGGTGCTTTGATTTTTTTCCATGACTTAACTTTTTCCTATATTTTCCCCTTCTTATCCTTATGAAAGAAGTACTACATAGTGGGTGGGTGACAGGCGTGTTTATTTTGGCCCACTCATTCTTTTCTTTTTTTACATAGTATAGTTAAGCGTTCCCCGGGATGCATATTTCCCTTTTTCCTTTTTCCTTCCCGTTTCTTCCCCCCTTGCACGTCCATTTTTGGCCCATGCTCGGGGTAGATGTCTGAGCTTTGGCTTCCCATTTTATTTATTTATTTGGGATTCTTCTCTTTTTCTTTTTCGGTTTGGTTTCTTCGTTGCTTCTCTTTCTTCATGGTGTATTTTGGTTGCTGGCATATGTATGTATGTTGTGTCGGCCGCATCTAGTGCGAAGGCATGGTATTGCGTAGGCTATTAATGCATAACGGTGTGATATCTCTGTGTCGTAGTTTGTGACCACAGAGCTCGTATCTTTCTAGGGCGAAGAATCAGCACGGACACTGGGCTTGCTGTATGTTGACGAGTAGAAGAACGGTTTAATGTGAAGAACAGACACAGGTAGAAGCAGCATGCACTCTTCTACAAAATACTAATAATACCTGGTACTCTAATACTATTACGACGGGGGACCATATTAACTAGGACTTACGGCACACACAAAAACCTATATATCCCGCTACTTTCACTAACAAAATTTGGTCCTTTTTACTATGTATGGTCCCCCGTAATACTACGACTACTAACTAGATTATTATACTACAGTACTAAGTACTGCTGCTAGAGCATGACCAATCGCTCATACAATACAATCTCATGGTAAGCAGAGAGGTCAAACAACCACGCGGTACCATGGGTTCAGGCATGACTATACTATACGTATGTTACACTATTATACACCACTACCCGTAATACGTAGATGCAGCACAGGTAGAAGCAGCATGAATAAATACCACACTACCAAGGTATATACTACTACCTACCAAGTACTACTACTATTCCGGGGGACTACAGTATATTGGACCTACGGTACACACAAAAACCCATATATATTTCCCTATTTTTACTATTACGGGGGACCATAGTTAATAGGACCTAATATATAACAGCAGTAGTTCTAAGTTTCATACAACGGCAATGTAGCGTGCAAGCGGTACCATGGATTGGGGGCATGAGTACTACGAGTACTATACTGGTGCTTCTAATATACACCACCACTACTACGAAGATAGATATATTTGCTGCTGCTGTAGTAAAAGTAGAAGCAGCATGCACGCTACAAAATACTGCCTGGTATACTACTACGACTACGACTAATATTAATATTTTGTAATTTTGTAGGCTGCGTATTACATATATATACGGTTGAGGGCATCCATCTACTGCTTGCTGTTGGCCAGGTAGAAGCAGCATGCAGACGGTAACATCAATAAATAATAGCGAAAACCACACTATACGCGACTATTGTTGCTACTACTTCTAGTACAGGTACTACTGCAGTAACTGCTATTATTGGACAAGCAGCATATGCACTCGGGACCATGGGCTACTATTAGTATTAACATTATTACTACAACTACATACCGGTACAACTATTATACTATAACTAACTACAATACTTCAGAATTATATACCTGCGTGTCAAGAACAGCGTCACAATTTAAGGAAGGATATTTGGTTTATATAGGAACGGCATCTACGCTATTTTGTCAGAAGGCAAGCACAATAATAATAATAATAATAATAATAAATACAGAAAGGCCAAATAACCCAAAACATGACTGTTGATTCGTAGGAAGCAGCTTCTCTGTGTTTATTCATAGTACTATCAAAATACATAGATAGGTATATACGTACGGCGGTTTTGGGGCACGGTGAACAAGTTATCTGCATCTACTCACGACTGTTAAGATCAAGCTGTTGCGGGACACTTTGTGTCCCTGGACAGGTCTGCCTTTTAAGTCGGTAAACGTTGGTGCTCACATGTGTTGTTTGCTTGCTATAGAAGAAGAGCAGTTTTATTCCTTTCGTGCACGCGGAGACTGAGACCAAGCTCGTGCGTCTCCGGAAAACCCCTGGTTTTCCATCTAAGATACGCCTTCCAAGTACTACAAATACGATCCCAGTGACTGAACCCAGGTAGGTACCAGGCTTGCAACCTCATACAGAGCAGTATCACAACACTAGCCCACTCTGATGAGCCGTATATGCAGAATTATGGGAAATTCGTGGAAACCCCGATTTCACGAACTAGAACATGAGTCGAAGATGCGGCTCCTCAAAACCCACTCCCACAGCACCTCTGAACGGCGAGGCAACGAAGCCGGCAAAGTACGTGAAACAATAAAGGGAAGACCTAACCTTAAGGGGCAGGAAGAAATCGTCGATGGAAGCCATCGCCATGCCGCCCGCACGGGGGGCGAGGCGAGTAAGATGCACGGAAAAGCGAAAAGTGAGTAGGGGAACGAAAAGAAAAAATAACACGGAAGACGGCAAGAACCACCCAGTCCAAGCGCGTCCTGGGCCGCAATTGAGCGGCCGAGTGCCCAGACCAGACCCAACACTGAGCGGGGGGGGTAGGCAGGACAGAATACGCAAAAACTCATCCCCAACCCAGTCCAAAAAAAAGAAAACACACCAGAAACATATCGGGCAGACAAAAATTCATCCCCCAAGGTCCAGGAAGACGACAAAAAAATAAATAAATAACGAGTGCAGTCAAGAAGCGAAAATCACCTATCCACGGCGGCACCTCGAGATTCATCTACGTTACGCTGGACCCCCCGTGTAAACGCGCTAGCCAAGTGAATTTGCAGACACCAAGAACCTCGTACAGCTCTCGTCGAAGTCGTGTAGCGCGCCGGAGAAAGAGGAAGCTTGATTGGTTCCGGGTCGTCCAAAAAGCGAACCAAATATACTCCATCCGTCGGTATAGTTGCGCTGATTTTCCCGAGCCACCACAGACCGTCGTCGCCCTTTTACCAAAGGTGGGCCCCATTGGGAAATACAGTGTTGCTGTATCGGCGGAGCCAATCGGCGTGCGATACGCAACCATAGCCGGGTGCCAGAAACCGCTCGCCGCTACTCCGAGAAAGCTCCCGTTGTGCCGCGCCAATTCTCATTTGGCGATACAGGCGGTTGGTTTGGCGGTGTTGGTTCGGGGTGCCGGCCCAGTAGCGCAAAATTGCGTGGCGAGAAAGCTGAAGGTCCATTTCCCGTTCCCAGGATGGCCGGGATAGTCCCTTCCAGTGTGTCTCGTACATCACCGCGATGACGCCACCTCGACCTCTAACCGATTGATGTCCAGTAATCTTTTCCACCTCGAGTCGTTCAAGAGGGGTCGAAATGTCGTCCTCGGTGACGTGGTACGGAGGGGATTTCTTGGAGAAATTGTTGAGCACGTATTGCGTCAACCCCGCCGGCAAATACTTCGGCATGTCGCCACGGTCGTGGGGGTTGGCACAGGGCTTGCAGCGTTGAACAGATACGCGCCGGCGAGCCTCGGCACCGGGCATATCGGAAGGAAGATCCAAATACAGGAGCTTTGCTCCGAGAGGAGATCCATCCGGGGTGTCCGCTGAGGAGCAGGTGCGAAGCAGCAGCATCATAACACGACGCCGTGTTTGCCATTTTTTTTTTTTTTTTTTTTTTTTTTTTTTTTATCATCACTTACTTTTACTTTCTATAGCCTAACTCGTAGGAGGTTTTTTACTCTCAGCGATCTCCTGGACAAGTCACCCTTCTCCCCCCCGCTACGTGCTTTTATTTTTTGTCGCGCATAGGTTTCAGCATTCCCGCTGCTCGTCGATTTTCATTGAATGTAGCTAACCCACGCTCTTGCGCTTTCCGCCCATCAATTTTTTATGCAAGAAAAAGTCCCGACGAGCATTCACTCGGTGAGATTCAGACCCACGAAATTGATCTTCATAAGCATGCGGACCACCTACCACGAAGCCACCGCTTGTAGAGATGAAAAAAATATAATGACTGTCAAATAAGTACTCACGGCAACAGCAGCTGACTTGTGGTAACAGCAGTAAAAACTCTAACATCACTATTAACATCAATAGGCAGCAACAAACAACAGGTCTACATACATACAATTAAGGCATCATGAAAAAATTATCTGCACTTGTCATGAAATGTTTCTCTCTACGTTTAAATTAATGACTCTCAAAAGAAGTATAATATACTCATCGTGGTTACAGCAGCAGCAGACTCGTGGCGCCAGCACTATACTACCTCCTACCAATACTACCATGCTACTTCTGCTACTTCTGCTACTAATACTACTACTACTACTACTACTAATGCTACTACTACTACTATACTACTACTACTACTACTACTACTACTACTACTACTACTACTACAAATATTAGTATCAATACTACTATAATAAACTGCTACAACTACTACTATGTACTACTATACTACCAACTACTATTCTACTACAACTACTACTATGCCAGATGCACACCGAGACAGGGGGGGTAGAGGGAGACGGGCAGCAGAATGAGCCTGGCTCTGTGGCTCTTGGCCGATGTGATTACCTGCTGCTGAGAGCATGCGACCAGACAACTCGCTACAGTAGGTATAATACCTATACATATACAGCAGATCAGATACCTGGGCCAGGTAGACCAACCGAGGGAGCCAGTTTTGTGATCACGTACGTGCTCGGTGTGAGATGTGTGGCGTTCGTCACATGACTCTGGACAGACGTTTACTGCTGCTGCTGCATCTGCTGCTGCTGCTGCTGCTGAGAGGTTGATCAAAAACCAAAACGGGACAGGTAAAAAAGCGGGCGTTAAAAGAATTGTTGAGATTTTCAACGCAGAGAAATTTTTGCGGAGAAAATTCTCCGTTGTTGAAAGTGCACACAGCTCGTCGTATCATATGGAAATTTTAACAAATATGCTACTGCTGCGCTTTTGTTCTGGAGAGTTCTTCACTTTATGTTCCTTAGTCTTTTTTGGAACAACACTACACATTGTCGGATGGCAAGCATAATAATAATGGTATATCAGCCAGGCAGTCGGGCAGTGTGGGCAGTACTCTGTGACGGGAGGCAATATGGGTATGTCTCTATGGCTCTTGCCCGTTGCGGTTACCTACTGCTGAGAGCGTGCGACTGGACAACTAGCTAGGTATGACATCAAAAATACCTGTGGTAACAAATTCTCCCAAGTAGACGGACCTTGGAAGACAGTTTTTTTGTGATCACGAACGTGCTCAGTGTTGGGTGTACACCACCCGTCAAAGGGCTTGGTGCAGCAAATACGACGGCCGACAAATGTGTGCTGTTGCTGCTGTATCTTGTTGTTGCTGCTGCTGGACAACTAGGTAGGTATGACACCAATAACACCAGGTATACCCAATTCTCCCACAGGTAGACGAACCGTGGGAGGCAGTTTTGTGGTCACGAACGTGCTAGGTGTTAAGTTTACACTACCCGTCAAAGGGCTTGGTGCAACAGATACGACGTCCGACAGATGTGTACAGCTGTTGTTGCTGCTGTATGTCTACTGCTGCTACTGCTACTTCTTATGCTGAGGTTGAAAACATGTGTACAGCAGAGGGGGCTTAAAAAAGTGTTCGAGGGTGGCGGGCTATTTACTTTTGAAAAAAAAAATGTGGGGTTTTCCATGTCACTTACCCGGCTCGGCGAGGCGGAAAGCAATCCCTTGTTTTTTAGAGCCAGCTCAGCGACGTGAAAAGCCCCGAGCACCGCCACGGTGCTCGGCCGGGATACAGACATGCATCGAAATGTACCCATGGCCCCCTTGCTTGCCCCGCAGCCGAAAGTGCGAGAAAGCACCCTCGGCCGCCGGAGAGCACACCATGCCAAAAAAAAAAGTGCATCTTAAACATACAAATAATATATATATGTACAAGTAATCTTCTACTGAGCTCTGTGGCGAACGTTGCTAGCGGTGGAGTTTTTCACGCTTGTGCTAAGTTCAAGGTGGGGACACGCTGTATCCCTTGGTAGGTAGGCCCTCGTATTGAGCAGGTTCTCGTTGGTACTCACGTGTGTTGACTGCCTAGAGATAGAAGAAGAACAGCTTTATTCCTTTCGAGAATGATGAGAGACCGAGTGCAACGCTGGTGCCTCGCTGAGAAAACTCCTGGTTTTCCATCTAAGATACGCCTCCCAAGTACTACAAATACGATCTCTATACCTGAACCCAATAATTACCAGCCTTTCAGCCTCATTCAAAGCAGCATCATAACACTATAGCCCACTCTGATGAGTCGGATATGCAAATATGGGAGATCATGGAAACCCTTATTCCACGAGGTAGAACACGAGTCGAAGATACGGCTCGTCAAACCCCACTCCCACAGCCTCATTCAAAGCAGCATCATAACACTATAGCCCACTCTGATGAGTCGGATATGCAGAAATATGGGAGATCATGGAAACCCTTATTCCACGAGGTAGAACACGAGTCGAAGATACGGCTCTTCAAACCCCACTCCCACATCCCTTGTCGGCTTCGTACCTAGTGTCGACGTGCCAGGGAATGGATTGGAAACCCATAGTGATGTCACGCGCAGGTTCGAGCCCTGCCGGCGACGCCACCTGTTAACTTCAAGATCGGGACACTTTATATAGCCCTTGTTAGGTTTGCCTATTGAGCAGGTCCTCGTTGGTACCCGCATGTGTTGAGGTAGAAGAAGAGCAGCTTTATTACTCCCTTCGAGCACGATGAGAGACTGAGAGCAAGGCTCGTGCCTCGCTGGGAAAACGCCTTTTTTTTTCCAATTAAGATACGCCTCCCAATTACTATAAATACGATCCCAATACCTGAACCCATGTAATTACCACCCTTTTGGCCACGTTCAAAGCAGTACAATAACACATACCTTCTCTCCAACTAATAATAGCTGGAGTCCTGTGCCCACTATTAATAGTGAGAGAGAGAGCGCACATTTTTTTTGTACAACAACCGCGAGAAAAATCGTGACAGTATACATCACACCTCGGATAATGGAACACTTAACGTTTTATGTTATTGTTAGGCGTCAGTGAATAAAATAGTAACTTACGTTACTACATAATTTACTTTTAGGATTTTGTGATAACATAACATATCACGGGGGGACCATAGTAAATAGGACCTACGGTAGACACAAAAACCTATATATTTCCCAATTTTTACGAACAATATTTGGTCCTATTTACTATGGTACCCCGGAACAGTGTCAGTGTGTTATGATAGTGGCGGGCGATCGCGTCACAGTATGCTATTACGGAGGGCCATGGTAAATAGGACCTACGATAACACAAAAACCTATATGATTACCTATTTTTACTCACAACATTTGGTCCTATTTACTATGGGCCCCCGTAATAGAGTGTTAACTTGATCTCGTGTTGACCGTACCATAGTATATGTGTCACCGTATTAGGGTATGCAGCCTATAGCGAGTATCACCATGTTAGTGAGTTAGCGGAATTCTAGTGGTTATCGTAACACGTTGAAAGGTCGACAAAACGTGTTACCGTGATAGCGACATCAGCCCATAGCGAGTGACGTTATATGTTATTGTGTCGGCGGAATTCTTACTTGGTGCCGTAAAACGATTCAGACGGATAACGTACACGGATAATTAAACGCTTACATAACTCTACCTGGCATGCTAGTGCGTATTTTAGCGGAAGCCCTAATACGGGGGACCATAGTAAACAGGACCAAATACTGTTAGTCAAAAACAGGTAAATGGTAGTTTTTAGTGTGTACCGGAGGCCCTATTTACCATGGTCCCCCGTAATAGTGGCTATAGCAACACAGGTTAGCGGGATAGCGGATATGGCCAATATAACGTCAACATTATGTTACCGTATCAGCCGCAGCAGCAGTCTGTATTGAGCGACGTCATGTTAAACCGTAGGGTGTTAGCGGAAGTCTCGCTATGTGAAGTGAATGGCCGAGGTAAGAGTACGGGATGCAGGTGTATCTGGCAGCTGGGAAGCAGTACTTTGCTTCTTCTGGTTAAGATCTTCTTGATTGATGGCGAGAGCTAAGGAGGTGCTCTGGTAGAGAAGTGAGAGGGAAGGGGGGGGGGACCCGACACTCAAATATACTCGTCCCACCCCACGCCACAAGCTGCCCTAAATTCCTCTCATCTGATGTACTCCTATAATTTTTTTCTATGACTACCGATCGTGTTCCTGGTAATATAAGGACTCTCATTTTATGGTTCTATCTCCGTTGACCCTTTTAGCACCGCAGTCCGGTTTGGGGGACAAACTACTTAAAATTAGAGGGGTTTGTCCCCAAAACGGGACTGTGGTGCTAAAAGGGTAAAGGAACATTGCTCTCGTCTACAATTCCTATCCGTCTCAAAGAACATCCCTGAAAGAACGTTACTCTCGACTAACGGAATATCCGCCGGGATGCTCTATTATTTGGATTATTCCCGCAGTCCTGAGACCACAGAACTGCAGACTATTTTATCTGTATATAGCCCATAAGTACTTCACTCATATCACATTAGCCCACCCTGGATAGTCGTATATTCAGACCAAAATATGGTCGAAGGATGATGGCAAAGTTCATCCCTAACGATCAGGAAAAGATGGTCGAAGATGCGGCTATTCGAAACGAAAGAAATGAGGATATAGATCTTCCCACACCTCGTAATAAGACCCAAACACTATGAGGTTTGGGGGAATCTATTGCCTCATTTATTCAAGTTTCAGCCTTGCGACCATACCCCCCCCGGAACCCAAAGACTTTGATTTCTCGGAAGGTGCTGACGGAGTCCTGTAAATTAACGACCGCCAATCCCTCGTCGGCATAGTTTATGATTGAGACTATGATGGTATCTTCCGAGAAATCGTAGTCAGACAAGGTCGGGCGAGACTACCGTTAATTGAATGCGGGGCGTCTGACACTAGCTAGACGCCTTCAACCATATAATCGTGGCACACACACACCCTCACAACCCCCTATCGTACGTCCTTACTGCCACTCTTTTCTCTCCTCTAGATCGGTTTGTTGGTAATGTAGCCGCCTACCGTGACCCAAGCCTGGATCAACCTACCCCCTCTGTCTTCCACCAACCCAAGCATGGCCGAGAACGCTCCCTGCACCAACCTATCCGACGCCCACTACCCCGACGCCACCAACTCCCGCGAGGCGAGGTATGCCACAAGGTCCTACCTGTACGGCGATGATCCCACGGGGCTGGGTTGGCAACGCGAGCTGGACCTCAAACATTTCCGGCGCCACATCCTACTCTACTGGTCAGGAGCGCCGACTCAACACCGCCAGACGAACCGCCTCTACCGCCAGATGTGCACTGGCACCGCTCACCGCGAACTTGCCGACTAACGGACTATCCACCGGGATAATCCATTCCGTGGATTATTCCCGTAGTCCTGAGACCATAAAACTGCAGACTGTATTATCTTTATCTATAGCCCATGAGTATTTCACGCATGTCACAGCTACCTTAACCTATGTCAAACGCATACCGTACATGATCGATAAAACACTAGCATTGTGTTAACGTGTAAACTCGTACCAGGCATGCAATTTATGTAGTATCACAAGATAGTAGATAACGTACATCTCCAATCTAGCGTCAACAAAATGTTACTGCTGTGTTAACCCGTACGTGCAAGGACACACAGATTACGTTACGTGTAGATAGATAACGTACTTATGTTACAGATGATATCAGACGCGGAGGCCTTGATGAAAATGCCCATGTCCAAGAATCTCAAGCAGCTCCGTGCGCTGATGGGCGGTCTGGGGCATTGCTAATTCCTACACTGCCTGTCCATTACACCCTCTCACCGCCCTTCTCCGGAAAGGGGTTATGTACGACTTTACGCCGACTATTGATTATATCGTACGCCAGATCCAAAGTACGAGGGGGGCTACCAGAACAGTACCATCCGCTCCGTTTAATACTCGAGAGTAGGGTCAAAGACCGACGATGCCGAGTCGTCGGTAGCCGCAGTTGCGGCGTGTGTGTGGGGAGTTTTCTTTTTTAGAACACTGAGCCCCTGGTGCACGAGACGAGTCCGGTTCCACGTATACTGGCTCGGTGTCACCATTGCCCGTAGGCAAAAGATCGCCAGAAGGTTCTCTCACCATCACCCGTTTCCTGTTTTTTTCAGGCATTTTTCTTACGGGGATCCCCCCTAAATATTCCCTGTTTCAGTGTTTTGAAAATATGGAGGCGTTTTTATTACCGGGGATGCTGTTCTATCATCCCCCCCGCGGATATTTTTAAGGTTCCCCCTACTGGGATCTCGACCAAATTGAATAGCACGGCTGCATTATGTCACTCAGCGACGCCACTTCCCCATTAACACAGGTAACACATGCTAGATCTCGGGAAGACCCAAAGGCTAACGTCGCAACATAACGTTGGTTTTTTTTATGGTGTCCCCCACTGGGATCTCGGCGAAATTGAAGGATACGGTTACATCATGTTACTCCCCGACGTCGCTTCATCACAAACACATCTGATAGCAGGTAACACATGATTCTGTATATCTCGGGAAGACTCAAACGCTAACGTCGCAACAGAGCGTTGGATATTTTCGAAACGTGTCCTCCACTGGGATTTCGGCGGGATTGGATAACAAGCCTATATTATATTACTCCGCGACGCCGCTTCACCACTAATACAGGTAACACATGTTACTGTAGATCTCGGAAAGACCCAAACGCTAACGTTGCAACATAATGTTGGAACGACTTCGGCCCCAACGGTAGCTCAGGAACATAATGTTAAGGCCCGGATTGATTATTATGGTAACACAGGAACGAAACACTAAAGTCGGAATTCTACCGACACTAACACCGCAACGTACTGCCGGAGAAAGCTCAGCATCTTGGCTAACGTCCTAGCATAACGTTACGTGTCAGCGGCCAAGACTGTAACGTTGCTATCGTAGGCTAAATGTTACGTTATCCGACCCAACAGCAATCAGATTCCAGGGGGTCTGAATAGAACATGGTGATAATAATAGTGTTGGTCACTTCGTCATGTTATGCTAGTATGGTCCCTCGTAATAGATTTGGTCATACACGTACGTTGTCACTCTTACATGCCCAGATCGATATCCGCAGGTTTACCAACATGGTAACACAATGTTACTGACTACGCAGCGTTAGTCCAAACACACTACGTGGACTCGTAACAACCATTGCATCGAAGCTGGGCCAAGTCGTAAACCGTATCTGACGTACAAAATACGAGTGAAAACCAGTTTGTTCAACTGACTGTTGCTTGCCGCAGTTTGCGTATGCCGTTATGTAAACGGTGCACGTAGTACCACACGTGGTAAGACATCTCAGAACATACGGCGGCCTTTGCTGACAGCGAAGTTATTAATAGTTGCAGTTTTTGACTTGACGTTGGTGGCTGTCGTTGTGCTTCGTTCATATTGAAGACACGGAAACCCGCGAGCTCGTGGACGTACGAGCTGTACCACCCTGTACTGCTGTACCAGGTACGTCTGAGTTTCGAGTGTTTGTGTAGTACTTGTTGTATACATTCATGCGCGTGAGTCGCGCAGAGAATAATGCCGAGAGATGCGCGCGCCCACCTCTCCCCACTCCCCACCGACCCACCGAACCTGATTTTTTAGTTTATTATCGTCATCAGATTCCATCATCATTCTGTCCGGAAACATAACCACCATTTAGATGTTGAATCTAATCGCCAATTGTTCTTTATATTGACGGATGGAGTGGTACATGGCATTCAATGTCAAATGTCAAAATGTGCCACCGGATGCGTGCGGGACCAAATATTGTTAACAAAAATAGGGAAATATATAGGTATTTGTGTGTACCGTAGGTGCTATTTACTATGGTCCTCCGTATTAACATTGTATTGAGAGTGTTGGCAAAAGCGCGGATCACGGCGTAACGTAATGTTACTGCTGTCACCAGAGCTGGACGAGATCGGGCATAAACGTAACGTTGAGGCGTGTGCACATTCGTAGGTTTCCAGTTAACACCGTGTTGCCGTGATTACTCCTCCAGCGCTAACACTATGTTAGCACGTGGCCACGTCCCTGCGCTAGGCCCCATAGCGCAGATAACTGCTGTCCGAATGTTACGTTATCCGAGGTGTGGTGCACATGTGCCTTTAAGAGTTTCGGTGAGACAGCCGGTCTCACCGTCAGTCCTCCAGTGTTCGCTTAGAGGAGAGGAGTGGCTGAGGTACATATACTTGGAAGTTTATCCCGACAGGTGTACTCGGTTCTTCTAACGAACATCCCGTGTGGTCGACGGAGAGAGGAAAAAACAGCAGTGAGAGCACGGCCAAAACCGCCGGCTGGGGCAGAAGACCTTGCACGTCCAAATACATGTGTGGGTTCAACAGCAGTGTTACCTTGTGAAGTGATCGATGAAGGTGCAGAAGAATTGAACAACAATAATGCAAAAGGCTGAGCACGGGTCATGGTCCGACCCGCGGGTGGGGTCAGGGGGTGTCTGAATGCCATGGGTCGGGTCGGGTCAGGAGTTGTTCGAGATATCATGCGTCGGGTCGGGTCGGGTCGGGTCAGGACGCGTTCAAAAACTCAAGGGGCGGGTTGCTTCGGAATTTTAACAACGAAAAAATCTCACGGGTCGGGTAGGGTCGGGTCAGGTCTGGACATGTTCAAAAACTCAAGAGACGTCGGGTCGGGCCAGGCCTGAACACCGATATCACGGGTCGGGTCGGGCCGGCCGTGTCACATGACCCGTGAGATAAGGAGCATGTGGCGGGTCGAGCCACCATGACCCGCAAGTTTTTTTTCCCGCTGACCGGCGGATCCGACGCTTCTAACACGCGCGTACCGCTTTCTACCCGAAGGCCCCTCTCTCCCGTGCCGATACTCCTTCGGTATCATATTAAAACATCAAGCAAGACGACTGTGTGTGACACCAGCGCGGATCTCCAATTGCTTTTGTGTTTTTTTTTAATCCGATCGGCCTTCGAGGAGGTCGGGCGGCCGGTGAGAGGTCGCCGGGGGGGGGCCTGTGGTATCAAGAGGGAGGGGGGTGTACCCATCGTGTCATGCGCGGTCGTGGTCGTATGGCCATATACCCTCGTATCCCTAACACAGTGCCGGGACGGAGCACATCGGGTTTTCACCGACCGGGCAGGCGTCGATGATTGCTGGCGCCAAGCGCGAGAAGTGTTGTGGGCGAGTCGCATGAAGGGTGTGAACTGCATTGTAATATTATAACCGCTTTGTGACAGGGCTTTCTTGCATTGTACAGAGGGGGGGGGAGGGGCGACTTTTGCGGGGGGAGGGGGGCTGCGGGCATGCAGTCCACGGCGTATAGTGTGAAGACGCTTCGTGCCCCATTTCAAAACTGCACCTCCTTTTACGAGTGCTATGTTTTGGTTGCCAAAACTTACTCGACAAATTCCTTGGATCTATATAGAGTTACTTCATTTTTGCAGGGTAGCATTACGAGGGACTACGTTATTGTCATCAGCACCTACGAAGGAGTCAAAAACCAACGTGAGTGTCCCCGTGTGTTCTGTTCGTTTATAAAGGATAGACCGCTGAGCTACTTGCTGACTGAGTAGCTCAGTGGTCTATCCTTTATAAACGAACAAAGCCCAAAGGTACTTCTTTTGTTCGTTTATATACGTATATCTTTGACAAGAAATTATATATAGAAATACGCGCGTTCGGTTTATTACAATACTCATACATACTTGTAAAATGCGGTAAAAATGGAATTTAGACGAGACGTATTACGCAGCTCGCAAAGTTGAGTATCAACTATTTAATCAGTCGAACTCACAGCTGACGTATTTCAAAATTTATAAAAACAAAGTTGAGTATCAACTATTTAATCAGTCGAACTCACAGCTGACGTATTTCAAAAATTGTAAAAAAGAGGATAGACTACTGAGCGAGCTACTCAGTCAGCGCAAACCGAGTAGCTCAGTGGTTTAACCTAGATATTTGCTACATGTTCACACACCGCACTTGGCCATAAAATTACTGCGGTGTATTGCCCGTAATAGTTCATCAAAACCCAAAACAGGGCAAACTACCGTCTCGTTTAGGGCACAAATTATCTAGAACTTGAGTGGTTTGTCCACAGAACGGGACTGACTGCAGGTGTCCAATTCATGAACGATTTGGGATTTTGCTACGATAGAATTGAGAACCCCTTCAGTACTGCAGTGTGCAGAAACCTATGAAGTGGACCCTAATTTCGAGAGTTTTGTCCCCAAAGCGTGCGGAGTGCAGTCCTAAGGAAAATGGGTTGAAAGATAATCCAGGAAACTCATGACTAAAAGGGTTCGCGGAAAAAAAAAGGTGACGATAACAAGCGGCCCGTGCTGCTGGGTTAGGGGATACATATGGATGATGAGGCGTTTATCATAATAATAGGGTCATCCCTCGTAAGAGGAGGGGATACGCAGAACGAGGAGGGTCGTCGTATATATTATTATCATTATGCTTGCCTTCCGACCATATAGCGTAGATGCCGTTCCTATATAAACCGAATATACCTAACGCCTTTCTTATCAGAGAGTTTTTTTTTCCCCTTTTTTTCGTATTGTTTCCGGGTAGTCCTTTTGATCTTGCAGAAGTTTCCTGTTTGGTTTTTGGTTCTCCAAATGTGTGAGATTTCAAACTTTCCTGATTTTTGTGCTTCTGAAGAACTTCACAAATTGGGACAGAACGCCTCCGTATCTTGACACAGATTTCCAAAATTTGGAAATTCTGTTAGGCAGTTCACGGGTCGGGTGAAACCTCGCGGTCCAAGCCGAGTGGGGTCGGGTCGGTTAGCGATGACCGGCCCCGACCGGTGAGAATTTGGAAACTTCCTTACCCGACCCGACCCGTGAGATTTAACCCTTCCTGCAACCCGACCCCCGGGTTGGTCTCACGACCCATGAAGAGCCTTGGAAATTCCGGAGAAAAAATATATCTCTGAGAAGAAAGGCCCTTACGCAAGCTCTTCGTTTGGCTTAACGCCCTTGGAACCTTCGAGACAGCGACTAGAATAATGACGAATAATAACGTTTAGCGTTATCAAACCGTCCACATACGAGCAGCGAGAGGGCCCAGAGGCACATGGGTATAGGAGGATCATGCTGCCTGGGCCCGTGCCGTCTACACGCTTCCTTGCATTGTAACTCGGACACGGCATCACCCAACAGTCCTACAGCATCGCGCAATAGTCGTCGATGCAACCTCCACCTTGTTTTCCCCCCCCAGTAGGAGTCCCTCAGACGTTTGAAAAGTAATAGATGGGGGTTTTTCAGACCGCGTTTGTTTGGCGAGTTTTGGTCGCTAGTGTGTGGGTATATAGTGGGTACAAAAGTGGATAGTGTTCCATTTAGACGAAGGGTGGTCAGATCGCATGAAGTGGTCGGTTTTTGGGGGCTATACCCGGGTCCAAGAAGGCTTGTAACCTCTTCAAGGTATCAGGTACACGAACGTTTCGGCACAAAGTATATCCCCGGGAATGGAGCTGCCTCGTTTTTGCAGTAGTAGTATGTACGCACGCAACGGGTGAAAGGGTTTCAACTTTTTTCAGGCTTGGCCCGCCTCAGGGTCTGTTTCGGTAGTAGTATGTACACACGCAACAGGTGAAAGGGTTTCAACTGTTTCAGGCTTGGCCCGCCTCAGGGGCTGTTTCGCTGTTGTCCCTGTCCGGCATTCGGTGTATCATGACGAAAAAAAACAAGCGTGTCACCTTTCCTGAAGAATATATATGACAGTCAGGTCACAGCCAGCTACTAAATAGCTTTCTTTGCATCGTATGCGAAACACCTCACAACCCAAGGGAAGACAAATCAGATCACTGTACTTGTACATTCGGCAAAAAAAAAATACGGATCTGCACCATTAGAGCCCATCTTAACGGGGAACACTAAATTTCGTTCAATCAGATGCAAATTAAATTAGAAAAAAAAAAATCAAGTCAAATTGAAAGAACCGAAAGTCCTTGATAAGATTGGCCCTTGAATTGATTAGAAAAAAAAAACTATTAATAGTCAAATTGAAAGAGCCGAAAGTCCCCGTTAAGATGGGCCCTTATAAGTTTCCACGTGGCTATTCTGCAGGATCTGCACACAGGTTTCCCCGGAGTGAGTGGACTACGGGATGTAAATAGTCATATGTTATCATGCGTGTGTCCGGGTTTTTCAACACATCATACTTGTACTCTGATCTGCGTTGATCTGTGCACGTTTCCACGTGATCATATATCTGTATAATAGGGCATGCACGATCAAAACGTTCGTCCCAACCCACTGATCTGAACGATCTACGCAGGGCAGATAGATCATTATCTGCCCCGGCGTGGGCTAAAATTCCCCCACCGAGAGTATTTGCGTTGGATGTGAGGGGGGAAGGGGCAGGGGGAAGAAAGAGCAAATATCAAGATGGGACATTTGAAACCTGCAGGTCTTTTTTTCTTTGATCCAAATCCACCAAAAACGCGCTCCACGGCTCAGGCGTGCGGGAAAAACACCCGCAGACTGAATTGATAAGAGCGTAACCCGAATCAACCTAACCCAGCTCTACCCGCTCCCCGAACACGCCACGTACGCTTCTCGAACGCTCGGCCAGTTCCCACCCACTTAACCTTTTCCCTCGTGAAAAAAACGGCTGTCGCAATGGGAAACCCCAACCGTAACGAACTACAACCACCCGCGAGTCGAAGACAAGCAGCTGGCGCAGGGAATCAATTTCGGCGGCCGTTTTTCGGAGCGGAGCCAAGACACGATGCTACAAGTAGTCGAAACCGATTCCACCCCAAACTTGAGACGATTCGTTGCAACACCCAAGAGAAGACAGGAGCGGCGAACGCTCCCACCGCCCAGATGGGTGGGATGGCTGCCACGACATGGAGAGCTGCGGGTACAAAGGGACTCCGAAAACTAAGTACGGAGACGGCTGGCGAATAGCTGGAACGGTTCTCGGTGGGCCGTCCATCCCTTAGATCTGGGACGGGTAGAGCATCACGCGCACGGGAGCGCCGATGGCCTTGGGCTGCAACAAAAGGATAGAGGTCGAATGCAAGGAGGCGGGGACCAGGGGGGGGGGGACGAGGGTTAACAGGAATTGAGGAGAACCGGTAAGCTGCGTCCAGCACTTCGTCAACTACAGTAATGTTCAACTCTCGCTAGATCTCAATTTGCTGTATGGGTCACATGACAACCGACAGAAATTTGACCAGAACCGGTAAAAGCTGCGTCCAGCATTTCGTCAACTAATATTCAACTCTCACGTAGTATCTCTGTGGCGTAGCTTTGTGACCACAGAACTTGAATCTCTTCCAGGATTGAAGAATCGGCACGGACACTGGTTGTGCTGGATGTCGACGGGTAGAAAGAACGGTTTAATGTGAAGAACACACACACACACAAATCTCAATTTGCTGCACTGTAGGTCGAACGACAACCCGACGTCCAACCACGTCACTGTATTGACGATACCCTACTTCACTATTTCTGTCTCGTACTCTAGGTTATGTGCCACCAGAGATTGTCTCTTTCGGACGAACAATCAGCACGGAAACTATTAATAGATGTGCTGGATAGAAAGAACGATTGGAGGAGAACGAACGGAACACACAGACAACACCGCCAGCTCGAACCAGCAACAACTTCGCTACTTGCTTTTCGACGGTATTCCATAATCGGCGTCGCGTCTGCTGGGTCCACAAGACACAAACGCGGGCACTATGCGTCTGTCTACTGCAAACCCACGTAGTGCTTTCGTCCGTTGACCCGACCACCACCACACAAACCCAGTATATAACCAAACCGAAGACCTCAAAGAGATAAATCGCGGTTTGACCTATTCACTGATCGCTCCCACACTAAACCTAATTAAAACAAGCCGACGACGCCAAGAGACCGCGTTTCGACTTCTATTCTGACCGTCCCCACGCATTCTTTTTTTTTTTTCCGTCTCGTTTGCTATCTTTGCTCTTCTTTTTTCTCTCCTTCCTACTGTGCTCGTAAATCAGACCCGGAGTCACAAAGCAGGCGGCTGTTCTCCCTCCTCCCCACTACAGTTCTTGCCTTGGCAGGCGTTTTTATCGCGAGAACACCTCGGCCCTTCCTTTCCCTGTCGACTACCAACAGCATCGCATTGTGTCTATCCACGCGACTATAATAGGTGCTCTCAGCAGTTGATTCCGTTTTTTTTACATATATTGTGCATAGAAACTCGAGAGTTCGATCCACATGGGATTCGAACTCCGGCACCAATTCTCAGCAGCATTCGAGGGTACCATAAGCGCACCGGGGCGCAACCATTGTAGTATAAGATCGACCAAATATGCCAAGATACCGTGGTCCAGCCTTGACTGACCGACCCACGCTAAACCTAGAAAACAATCAACCATAGATGCCAAGAAAATATCAAAGCCAGGTTACTTGGGGGGCAAAAGATCATCACTTTTGCGATGGACCACAACCTACAGTCAGAAGTTGGAATTTGATGACACTATTTTTACATGGGCGAAACAAGAAAAAAAAAAAACCTGCCTCTACAGACGATGCATTGAGTGCACAAACGACCTTGAAGTAGAACTGTCGCGCGCGAATTGCTTTGCGCGAGGGTGTGTGCACAAAGTCCTTTCGGAGCTGCCGTCCCAACCAAAGTAACGAACTTCTTACTCTCCTATTAGGAACCCGAGCGTCATCATTTAACGCGGTGGCAGAGTGAGACGGGTATGGCAGAACTGCCCCAATGTTTTGAGGCACAAACTACTCTAGAGTTACAGTGGAGTTCCATGCTTTTATGAGGCGGTGGCAGGGGTTTCCATCAAACCCTATCGGAAACGCCCGAACGCTTGGGGTCGCGAAATCACTTGGATATGTACTGCAATAAGTACCAGGTAGAGTACTCCGCATTGCTTCCGCGGTGAAGAAGGGGATTGAAAGTACCACTTCGGCTACAACTTAAAAACCGCTTGCTCTTCATCTTGACGCAAAACGGTCTTGATATTTTCGTCCTTTATTAGACAGTGGTATTAATCAATACCCCCCTGCGTTACCGGCACCAGTATTTGGGGAATACGTGGCAGAGTTTGGTTCATTTTCGTTCGCCTGAATTCGGAAAATAAATACTTCGCTCTATTTTCGGTACGAAACAAACGAGTTCGAATACGCAGGTAATCACTGAATTATTTACATCAGATACGTAACGTCCCTGAATCAAGAAAAGAAATACGAACGGATCAGATTTTCTGCACCAGCATGCACTACCAGTAGGTGGGGAGTGTTTTGTTTGCGCAGTGAACTGTGGAATCCTTTCAGAGACGCCCTCGGGTGTCGTTGACACGTACACGTACAAGAAACTGTTTTTTCGCAGTAACTGTCTGTATAGAGATTGATGTGTTTTTTTCGGCGGTTTAAGCCGTCATCGTTGGTTGTTTTTCAGGAGTGTCCATCGAGCATTCTGGACGGAAAAGTAAGGACCGCTTAGTCTTCATGTTGATGTCGAAATGGTGCTTGTATTATCGTCCAACACATTTTTAGGATTGTGGGGGGTAAATGGTCAATGCGCATTGGGGCATAAACTACATGCGGCAACACTTTTCTTGGAAAACATTTTTGCACGTTGAATTGATTCAAAACCCCTCTCCGAGATGCGCCTTGAAAACACTACGTGCAGCAGCAATAATTTTTACCATTTTTTTGCACGGTGAAGTGATTCAAGTGATTGATTAATTACCCCTTTGAAAAAACTATGGTACTAACTTGCAGCGGCAATAATTTTCACCATTTCTGCACGGCGAAAGGGTTCAGGAGATTTACCCCTTTGAAAAAAACTCAAGGTAATACTTGCAGCAGCAAGAACTTCACTGTTTTAGCAAGCGGAAGATTGAACTGAGGGTACGCCGGCTTTGTGGAGAGGTATGGGATCATTGGCATGCTTTAACAGAGGGGATGGGCAAGAGGGTCATCGGATTGATAACGGGTGCAGTTGGTTGAACTAAAGGTGACTTGCTCCAACCCTTTCCCAGATCCCCCTTTCGACAACTACTTGCAGCGGCAACATTTTCACTATTTTATCGCACGTGTGTGAAACTGATTCGAAAGATTTACCCCGTGCAAACTACGAGCTTGCAGCCGCAAGAACTTGTACCACCTCTGCAGGGTGGTTTGAGTCAATCCTTTTCGGAGATGCCTCTCTTGAAGAGTACTTGCAGCACGCAGCGCAAGAACATTGGACCAGTTTGGCACGTGTGGGTGAAATGATTCAGGAGATTACCCCTTCCACAAACTACCCACAGCAGCAAGCATTTCACAATCTTCGCAGGTTGAAAAATGATTTGATAATGACCCTTCATATACACACGTTTCGACAACACCCAAGCCATTTTCTGAGATGCCGTTTGGTATGCTGTTTCGGACCGAAACTACTTGGAGCTACCGCTGTAGAGCTTGACTATTTTTTTGGGTGAAGAGGGTAGTCCAATCTTGGGAGGTATCAAAATTACGGGGGGCGGGGAAGGGGGGATCATAATGAGAACATACGATGGCCCCAAACCTGAGATATTTCACGCCTCGGATAGACAGATAGATCATCATCCGTTCAGTACAGATCTAACCCAGGGGAAACATGTGCTAACATCACACAGATTTTACGTCTTCCACTAGGCAAACATGAGTTACTGCTGTTTAAGATCCTACAGGGTAGGGAGGAATAAATCTCCCATAAAACATCGTGATCATCAAGTAGGAAACGACGATGCCGTCGAGAGAGGTGCGCAATGTTTGGCTCTCAAAACAGTGAAATGCGCGACGATCGCGTGCCGGCAAAGCTTTGGCAGATGCGGGTTCCCCGCAGTCGCTTGCATCAGTTCATTTTTCGAGAGTACGCTTGTGCCGGGTGCTGCTTCTCCTTCAGCAGTTCAGCACGTCCGCGAGCGTGTATGGTCAGGTTTCATACGTAGGAACTTTCTCCCGTAACATCACGAGCAGAAGGTTTCACCGTTCTCGCGGTGGCCCAAGACTAAGCGAACCACTGCCTTTACGCGACAACAGCTCACCGGGAGGTTAGTCCTGAACTTGGCCCGTACCACTCCATTGGTGCCGTGCCCGCGGCACACCTTACCCCACACTACGCGGTACTTCGTCCCGTTCTTAAGGGTCTTCGCCTGAGATGCCGGCAGGCACGAAAGAGGCAGTGCGTAGAGGACGGGAGGGGCGGGGGTTGTAACACCAATTACCCGGTAATACTTCATTACTGCTACTGGATGACTAATAATTGCGCGGGAAATACCTTCATACTTCATTATTGCCACTGGAGGATGGATAATTACCCCGTAATACTTGCATACTTCATTATTACTACTGTAGGGTGTTCGCCTGAGACGCCAGCAGTAAAGGAGGCCGCGGAGAAGGGGGGTTTCGCCATAAAGAATGGTTTACTGTGTGTAAGTAGGGTCTTCTACTATAGCCTGAAATGCCAGCAGCCAATGAGGCGTGTGGGGACGGAGGAGAGGGGGGGATTTATTGCTCATACTTGATAAGGGCTTTCGCCTGAGGCGTGTGGAGAGGTGGGGCACCAGAGGGATACTGCTAAAATTTCCAAGGTTCTTTGGCTGAGATGCCAGCAGCGACGGAGGCGTGTGGGAAGGTAGGGGAGAGGGGGGCTAATCATAGTAGTACCTTATTTATTACCTGCTACCATACTTCTGACCCGTAATAAAATACACCAACTTGAGCACAAACCCGCGCCCACTTTTGAGTCTCGCGTGTCATCTGTTACTAAAGTCCTCCGACCACGCACGCGACTCCCTCGCAGAGGGCGCTTCAGGCCAAAAAAAGAAGGAAGCTACTAGTATTTTAATATAATAGAGAATTTGGATGGCTCATCGGGGACAAAATGGTCCAAATATACCAGTGCTTGCCTTCTAAACACTGCTATAGGGTCTTTCGCCTGAGACGTCAGCAGCAAAGGAGGTATCCCTCACCAAGATCTCCTAGGAATTTCCTATTTTGCCATGATTTTGAAATACACCAGGTACAAGACTCTAAATCCTGACCCCAACCCGACCGCCCTGGAAAACTATCCGGAATACAGATGTAATGAGGCGTTACTATTAATAATAGCGTGGACGATCCACCATTTCGTCGAAAGCTGAAGCTGGGCTAAGTTCAAAAACACCACAGGCACAAGCTACGGGACAGGTCGTTCGTTACCCGTGGGTGCAATTCTCAAGAGTCGTTCGTCCAGGCGTTACGAAACAAGCGTTCACGCTGCAAGGCATGAAATACGAACGTCAGCCCTGCTGCTGTGACTCTGATGCGCTTCACCCGACCTCTGCGACGACATAACGCGTGTCCAGTATATAGAGGTCACAAAGTCCTTTGTAACGCTCGCACGGTTTGCTCCTGTGTGATTCTTGCATGGTAACGAACCCCACACGTGATTTATAAAAAAACAATTCGCCCATCACTTGCAACCCTGGAATAAATCTTGCCTCTGCGTTTGAATTCCGGACTACGCGCGCCCCCCCCCGTTTTCCACAATATCTCCCAGAAGCTGAAACCCTAAAAAAAAAAAATATTACACTTGTGCTTTTTCGAATTTGACGTACTATTAATAGTGCTGGGTATAGGCGATTCCAACCATTTTTTTGGAGCGGATTGGACGCTGTCTTACCTTGTAGATGTAGGCGATGCGCTTTCCGAGATAGAACTCCGAGGCCTCCTTGTCTTCCACACCCTGCTCCGACAGCGACAGCCCGACGGAAGGAAATCGACAAAACACGACAAAAATTGCACGTTCGTACACAGTTTATTCTACAAGGTTAGCGAGGGGGATACTTGCCACCATCGACGACCAAAACCGAAATTTTATCGCGGCACCTACAACTTCAAGCAAGAGACGAAAAAAAAGAAAAAAGAGTCTCACGCGACCGACACGACACAAAATCGCACGCGCATAGCTACGAGGCGGCAGGTACTTTTTGCCAAGAACGAGCAGAACCTTTCGGGCTCCCTTTGACAGCAGGAATTGACGCCAAGGAAAAAGAAAATGCCACTTTGAAGCGATCGATCCATCGATCGATCCATCGCACGCACGCAAGCACGAACGGCCGGAGGCATTTATTCACCAACCAAGCAACCCCGCACCCTCGCCTACCGGGACAAAGCGCGCGTTTGCAATTCATCAGAGATGGGGTCTCTTTTTCGCTACCAGGTATCACGCACTGTTATAGGGGTTTCTGATCCATACCAAGTCACGTTGATGCGAAAATGATGGTACACAGAACAATTCCAAATACTTTGGTCCACAAAAAACCTGCTTGTAGAAATACAAGGGGTTGGTTTGCTTTCCTCCCGTTTTCATTTTTTGAAGCAATACATTCGACTTTCCAGCTCAATTCGTGGGAGCTTTTCATGTGCTCTCCCCTCAGCCGCAATCTGGACAGTCCGTTGCCACAGGTGCCTACACTCCCCCCCCCTCCGTAATACACGCCTTCGGCTTTATCGCGCTTACTCGTAGGGTTCGGCACTCCCACCGCTCGTGGATTTTGATTGAATTTTGTCAACTCACGCTGTCTCGCGCGTTCGCCTAAACGAGAAGAAGGGGCAGACAGCAGTACCTTTGCTTTTTGTTTTTGTTTTTTTTGGGGGGGTGAGGTAAGGGATATAACCCGACGGGTATCGAACCCCGGCCCTCATCCCAACAGGCGTGATAAATAACCAGTAGCGCTATTTGTCGTACTGCCTGCGCACCCACGTTGTATCGACAAACTATTATTGATCGTAAACTATTTGGGAGTATTTGTCCAGGGTTTGCGATGTCGCGGCATTGAGCGGGTGTGTGTGCTCATATGTCATGCGGCATTGAGGGTGGTGGGCGGGAAAAATCCGTGTGGGCGGGGCAGTCAGCGCCACCAAGACCATTCATGAACCTATCGTGAGCGAATACTGCAGTTGTACCGACGTATCTAGTCTAATCCCCAAGGGCTGGCTTGCGCTACCTCAGCATACAGCGTTACAAAAAAACACGAGACTGCAGTGTTACCATGGTTATCCGTGAGCCTATCCGCCGTGGCCGTGTATACGAACGGTATAGTCTTCTGGATGACCATGGTGACACTTCCTGAAGCAACAAACTTTTTCGAGATCACGCTCTATGCTCTGCGGCAGCCCAAGCCTCTCAAGAGTCGGCTCGGCATCAGGTTGGTTACGTATGTAGGCAGGCAGGTATGACCGCTGTAGCTGTCCTTGCACCAGGCAAACGCCTTTTTACCGTACAAAACCTAAATAAAGTATTCCATCAAACTAATTTCCACTGCTTCTCTGGGTACTTGAACGAACGCCTCATGCGGAGGGAAACGGCTCGGCAGGATGGCCTTCGCAACGTACTACAGCATCTGAAGAGCAAGCACAGACTGCAGTCGCAACCATTTCGTATTTTTCCAGCGTTCGCGCCCAAAAAAGAAAAAATAAGTCTGTGAGAGCTCCGAAAATCGCGGCGCTTGCTCTGGTTCCAAGCATCCACCACACCGTTGCAGCACTCCGGTCACGTCTACTGACGAGGGGCAAGTTATCCTGATGAATATTGCCGCCCTCAGGTCGTGTGGCAAAATACGACAGTCCACAGGTCTCTTGTTGAGCAACACGACAGGTTTCGTGACGCAACATGACAGGTCTTGCCCCCTCAGATTCTTGCGACATGAAACACCAGGAACAGATACCTCCGAACAACAAAACGGAAACTCGCCTGGATCTTGATGAGGGAGGTGTGGTGGTACGTGTTCCGGAGGCCACGCTTGAAGCCAAGCATGACGCCCTTCACGTACAGCCGCACGGGCTGCCAGACCAAAACCAGAGCGTAACGTAGGAAGGACAAGGTGACACACACAGCAAGACGCGGAGGACGTGGTAGGGTTATAGAGATAGGTCGGAGGCGTCGGAAGGGAGATGCAGCAAAAAGCGAGTTGGCATCTCGAGGTTCCATACGTTTGTTGTGCCATAACCGTACTCGTACGACCGGACGGTACACGAAAAGAGAAAAAAGAAAAACATGATTCCGATGTTAGACATGTCGAAACAACAGCAGCATCTCTTCGTTCTTTCAGCCATGCCCTGCGGGGGTGCCACGAAATGGAGGGCAAAACGCCTCCAACACGAAATATCAAAACCTTCAAAACAATATCCAAAACAAATATTACGGGTGGGCATATGTAGTAATCAGAACCGACGATGAACCTAAAAACCATCTATATACCCCCCTACGTTTACAAATCGCAATTGGTTCAGAATATCACGTTCCTGCGCAACAATGCGATGGGAGTATTTCACGTCGATGCTGCCGCTGGTGTCTGTTACTCTCCAATGCCTCCCTCTGGGTAACGACAACTTGAGCTTGCGCTTCAAGAACCAATAAACGCAGCTGTACATACAGCAGAGCACTGGTGTTACACGTGCTTCCGAGACGGAGCAAAAACAGCACTACAGGACCACCTGCTACAGTAGTCTGGCCGCTATCATAAATCAACGTTTAATATTGACATCAAAGCACAAACGGGGATTATAATTCCGGCCGAAGAATGGTACAAAAATAAAAAGATGAGAACAAGCACTATTATTAATAGTGATAAAAGACAGACAACGAATTCAGGCTCCGGTATTCCGAGGTAAATGTATAGCAGTATAACTAACGCACCCATTATACCGTGTATCACACTGGGCGATAAAAGACACCCACCCCCAGGGACGAATCTCAGACTCGGTTTCCTCCAAAACATGCCTTAAGGGGGCTATGATACACAACAAAAATGGTGGCTTTGGAAAGATTTCGTCCGCGTTGTCGAGAAAACCCAGCATCGAAAATCGTCCGAGGGGTGTGTTATCTTATCACCCTAGTGTGATACGGTACATATCAACAGTTGATACCACCCTGGCCGCAAGTATAAGCTACGTTTGATATCCAAATCAGAGAACAGACGAATATTATGTTACCGGCCAGAGCGATACGCAAGGCATCCAGCCTGTGTCAGCGTTCACCTCTTTTTTCACTACCGGTACGCACATACTCATGCCTTCGCCAAGTAGTGGACTACCGAGCGAGAGAGACCGCCCACTGCCCCGTCTGAAGCACCATACAAGTGACGTCATGAACCCTTTCAGAGCAAACTAAAGTCTCGTCTTCAGCACAAACCACTCAAATCCCAAGTAGTTTGTCCCCAAAACGGGATTCCAGTTTGCCTCAGAAGGGTTCATTTCTCGAACTCACTCGCGTCTGGGTTTTAGGGTTTGTTGGCGTAAAAAGGCTTTTGCATACAGCTGAACATAGGCAACAATCCATGCGAAAACTAAAGGATAAGAGACGGCGTACTCTTATAGTAGTCGTTCCAGACGGACCCGCAGCCAGCGTAGCTGCAGCTTTTATCAGAAAGGCCAAAAAGAGGATCGTCGCTATCCGTACAAGGAGATCATAAACGCCAGGTGCCTTGTCCGGTATGGGAAGCTCTCGTACTACACTAAAGTACTCGTACAATATATTCATAGCCAATACACCCAACTCCTGTACAAAGTGAACTAGGGGTAGGGGTAGGGAAACAAAAAAATGTTGATAATGGCGGGTTCTGGAGCATTCACCGACGCAACCACCGACGGACTCGGGGGGCTGTCATAGAGCGGGGTTTGCCTGGCCCTATTCAGACGCACGGACGCGCCTACATACTCGAACGATCGCTGGACACACGAAAGCAGTGTCACATTTCCGTCTCTCACACGACGAGAGATGAACTACTCAAGAGGAGCAAACACTTGGGGGCGATAACTTTGTTCGTGCAACACGCGGGGTGAGGCATGCTCTGTCTCGTCTGTCTCTGTATGTACCCTCGGTGCTCTCATCTCTGCACTGTAAACAATGCCTTCACACCGAGTAATGCGGGTTAGGGTACTCTTTGTGTTACTCTTCAAGACGAGGACAGTTTGGTGCTGTCCGCTCTCTCAAGTCTCAAAAGGGTTTGAAGGTGAAGAGTGAACGCGGTCCCATCCTCCTTTGTACGAGTAATATTGAAGCCGTCGTACCAAGCGGCCAAGAGATATCAAAATACCAGCAGATATATATGATCCCGCGTTTTTTTTTTGCCGGAAATACAAAACCTCGTTTGGACTCTTGACATGATAATCACAAGGAGCTTGTACTTTAATGTTTATCAGCGACCACTGTGGTACATACAAGGTACCACAATATAAAGGACATTCTGCATCACAATATCTAATCAATACGGACCTCGTACTTTAAGGACGATGGAGTGGGAACAAGCGAGATCATACATCTCCCTTTATTGGACAAATTTCAGACCCGGTTTCCTCAAAAAGATGGGGGGCACACACAACGAAAATTATGGCTCTTGGAAAGATTTCGTCGACAAGATTGCATAGACGCATCGCTCGTCGTACTCAGTACGCCCTCCCCGTTGTCGAGAAACCCAGCTTTAGAAATTGTTATCTTGCGTGTTATACGCCGGTACGTACAACGGACACGGCCGTTGGGCGCACCAAACCTCTCCAGCCATGTCATGTTTACTCAAATTTCAAGTGCTACAATTCAAGCAGACGCAAGGACAGCCGGAAGATTATCTTCGCCCATCTGTTTCCCTCCAACATACTTGCCGGTAATAAAAGCTTGATAAAAGCAGTACCAGGTACCTGGTACGTAGTAGTAGTAGTACGTACTTGGCACTTGCAACCGGTACCTGATTCGAGTACGAGCAAGAACCACAGGTACCGGTACAGCAGCGGCAGTTGTCTCATCGAGAGGCGACTCAGCCAGCAGGCAACATGAGCTATGTCACCAGTATCTACTCGTACGCTCGTGTTGATCGTAACTGCATATGAAAGGCAAACGCGAACGAAAGAGGGTGGGATGACAAGAGCAGGCCCATCAGAGAAGCACAAAGACACACGCGAGGATGGCTTACCTGACCAGTACGAGAAGAGGTACGCATGGTGCTGCAGCCCCCACCCGAATCCGACCGCCAATCGACCCGCCAAGGCGATGATAAAAACGCACGGCGATGACGAGCCCAAAGCCAACCGAGCCACGGGAGCGGCAAGTGTCCAACCGAAACAGAAAAAGGACACAGGTTAGCCCACAGACACAAAGTCGGTATATACACTCGCCAAGATAATTCCAGTTTAATTCCAAGTAGTTTGCCTCCAAAACCAGGGTGCAGTTCCCAAAGCAAGGGTCACCTATAAAAAGGGCAAGTCAAACAACACAAGGCCGACATTCCATAGGATTCCAAACGGCATTGGAGCAGAACTTTGCAGCGCACGCACGCACGTGGTTGTGCATCTATCGCGAAAGTTAGAGGCTCGGCAACGCGTGGAGGAAGCAAGCTCGTCGGGAGATGGATGCCCAGCGATGCAGGTTTTAGACCTACTTCGGGTACCACAGCTTTGTTCGGCGGGAGAGCTCGAGGCATCGATCGCGCAGAGGGCAGCCGGAAGGGATGATAGGTCGGCACCGGCAAGCGAGCGAGCAAACGATGCCAACTTCTTTTTTACTACTGTACAAAAACACTTCCCGGGTATAGCACACTCAAGCACAACCCACAGCTACGCTCTTCGCCCCCAAAGCCACACGCTGGAGACGCGAGGCTCCTCGCAAGTCTCTGGACACACAAGGTCCACCACCTCTTCTGTAAAACAACGCTGGCCCTAAAAAAAAATGGGGCTCCGCGATTGCCGCCCCAGTGCAGGCCAAGCCACGCTCCCAGATGAAAAGAACACAGTTCCACGGCCAGTGCCTGTCCGGTGTACTCACCCTGAGTCCGCTTCTAGCTGCGCCGAGCTGTGGACCTGAAACGAGCAGGTGTGAGCCACCAGCCACACCAGCACCAAGCCTTTTCCAACCCCGACCCCCTAATTTAGAAAAACACCAACGTCATTACATATTCTGGAACTCCTTGGTTGATTTTGTTGGTGATTTTGAACCGCGTGCTGGGTGATGGAGCGCCATTCAACTCCTCAAGCCTTGACCATGCGCTCTATTGGGGTAGTATCCGTCCTTCTTGGGGTCCACCATGCTTCGGGGTTTGTGGTAATCCCAAATTCCTTTGCTCGGGCTCGACAAGGACCCACAACGTCAACACGATGCGCAACTACAACTATGAAGCTCGCACAAGTCCCTTTCTCGAAGTACCAGGGACTGGGTAACGACTTCATCCTCGTGGACAACAGAGAGACGGAGGAGCTGATGCTCACACCGGAAGAATCGGCAGGTCTATGTGACAGGTGGGACGGGACAAGTTCGTCGCGGCAGTGCACCAAAGGAGTCCATGCCGAGTTTTCCAACGTGTTTCTGTCATCATCATGCGGATTCTGCTTGCTGCATGCGGCATACCTGGTATGCTGTACGACGAGATCACGAGTCTCTGGTGTCAGATGCCATTCGACTTGAGATAAGAGTACGCTGTACGCTGTAGCGTGTCATCCCGGTCGATACTGCTGTTGCTGGCTGCTGGCGCTGTACAAGCAGTACTGCGATACTGCTGCTGTTGGTGGAGAGTGCCAAGAGTCAAGTTGGTACTGCTGTTGTTGGCGCTGTACGAGCGGTACTGCGATGCTATGAGGGTTGCCTAGTAACGGTACTGCTGTAACGTCAGTAGCTTTACCACACCTATTAATAGTACGAGTTGAGTAGTTTCATCTTGGCGTCAGTAACTTTTACCTCAGGGCCTTTATCAACCATCAGTAGCTTTTACCACACAGCCCAGTAGCTTGTTACCGCACCGCCAGTAGCTTTACGACCATCAGTACAGCAGTACGATTACTGATTTATCACGCCCACAGCAGCAGTAGCCTTCTCTACCACACCGCCAGTGGCTTCACCACTCCGCTATCCAGTATCATGAAGAACTACAGCAGCAGTAGCACGGCACAGGGTATGTAGACCGTAAAAGTAGAGAGTGGAGAGGTGCGACAACGCGACAACACGATCCTCGCACGTATCAGGGCTCAGGGCATTCGATTCAGTTATTCAGTTGATGTCGCGCTGTTGCTCTGGCGCATGTTCCTGGGTCGGAGGCAATGTGACGCTACTACTGTTCGTGACGTTTGCCGCAAATCCGGTTTCGCACGTCTCAACACCGTGCGCCGCAGGCGAAGAAATGAAAAGTGAAGAAAAAAAAACTACTCCAGATAGTACAGCAGTAGTACTCAGTTGCTGGTGTTTATTTTATGGTTTCCCTCCTCCGGTGTTTTTTTTTTTTTTCCAATCACCATTAATTTCTTCCTGCTTCTTGTCGGACACTTGCTCGATTCCCCTTTTTTTTTTGTCAAATTTCTAGAGCATCGCTTTCTATTACGTGATACGTACCTCGTAGCATCATGAACATAAGCCATTCGGGGTTAAATCGTTTGGAGTTTATCGGATGGAGAGAGCGAAACAGGCCTTTTGTATATACTTCGATGTACGTGCCTTCCCTTTGTTAGGGAGCAGGCTGCAAGAGCTGAGCTGCAAGAAAGGACTACGTTATGTATGTGCATACGTCGCGCATGTCAACCTGATATCGAACTGATTTCAACGTTTCGACAAAGGTTGAGCTGTTCAGCTGCGCTCGCACGGCTGTCGTTGCATCCGATCGTGATCGTAATATCGTAGCCAATAACCTTGGAATACTCAATGGTTGTGACCGTGGTTGTGCACGACCATTTCCAAGGCAGCCCGACGTACGCCTTTTTCGAGGTTCCGGAAGCGGCCACGACTAGAAACGTACATTGTTCCGCACGTTTTTTTTTCGGACGTTTATTCACGCGTACCCGGTATCGTACCAGGTGCCAGGTGTTTCACAAAAATTATCCGCCGGCAGCCCCTTAGCGGGGTGCGGCCCACGCCGGCAGCAGCCTCTGACGGCCCTCCGGAGACCCTCTGTCTGAGACTGTTGACGGTTGACTGCCCACAGAGGGCGTACCACTGCTGCACGAAACAGCTTGCATGCGGAGAACTGACTACATGTCCGCGTTGTTGGGCCCGTGAAATAAAAGCGAAGAGCCGGGTTCGGTAGTTTTATAAAATTCGCATTGTTGGACACGGTTTTTTCTCCTCGCAGGCGGTACGGTATCGGGGGCGACGGGGTCATCTTTGCACTTCCGGGATCCAACGGCCTGGAGTACTCCATGAGGATAATCAACTCAGACGGATCCGAGGTGACAATGTTGGGGATGAAATTATACTCGCTATATGCCGATATTCCGGTGTACTGCTTGTACCCATGAACCAGGTATATCTGTAACTGCTGCTGCTGTGCCGTCCTGCGAAGCTGGTTCGCCCACCTCTGCTAGCACTGACTTGCTGCTAGTTCCGCTTTTTTTGTTGGTACAGAAAGTCAACGTGGTCTTGGACTCACGCTTTTACTTTGCACTGAGCTACAGTGGGCCATGCTTGATCAGCGCTTTCGAATACTTGCACTTTCCAAGAAGCAGGGTCAAGGTTGACCAGCGCTTTCGAACAACGTGCGCGAAGCTATGATAGGCTGTTTTCGACCAGCTCTTTCAAATATGTTTTGCACGAGTTTATACTGCTTTTGGCCAGCGCGTTCGAACGCATTGTACGGAGCTACGCTAGACCATGCTTGATCAGCTCGTCCGGTAGGCCATGCTTGACCAGCGCATTCTGTAGGCCATGCTTGACCGGCTCATTCGAATACTTTACACAAGGCTGTGGTAGGCAGCTTTCGACAAACGGTCGAATAAACTCGGTGTGAAGCTAGACTATCTTTAACACACGTTACTGACTGACGCTTTCGCCCACTCTGCCTGAAGATAGGCCATGTCTGACCAGCTCTTTTTCGAACGCCTTCACGAACCTGAGCCGCTTTTTACCCCACATTTTGGAACATCTTGCACGAAAGAGCCACAGCTGTTACGTCCCGCCAAATGTATCGCTCAACTTCGTTTGCGCACGAAAGTGCCACCTCCTGCCAGAAAAAATCCGTGTTTTTGTTTATTTCGATCCCTGTCTCTCAAGCTGCGAGTAGATTTACACGCCCAGTCGATTTTGTTTTTTTTGGTTGATGTTCTGTGTTACTTGTTTTGTTCCCCTTTGGTGCTTTTCATCGCAGCCGGAGATGTGCGGAAACGGAATTCGTTGCATGGCCCGGTTCTTGGCTGACCTCGAGGGCAAGAAGGAGGCCGAGTACAAGATACACACTCTGGCAGGGCCCATCATCCCGGTGGTGAGACCAGCTAATATTAGTTTTTTAATGTGCTATTTAGCCATGTTTACGTTCCGGCTCAACTCTCAGGATGTTTACTAAGTTCACCCTCGAAGGAACTTCATGGCGAGCCCTCCCGTGTTCATCCCGGTACTTGATGCCTTCGCTTGTTTCGCGCGCAGGTTTCAGCCTCCCCGCTGCTCGTCGATAGTCAATAAACACCAGCAAGTGGTACGGTGCCTCGTCATCGCTATCTCGATATATATTACGGGGGACCATAGTAAATAGGACCAAATAATTTTTAGTAAAGATACCTAAATATATAGGTTTTTATGTATACCATAGGTCCTATTAACTATGGACCCCCGTAATAGTACACACCAGCAGTTAACCCTTTTGTGCGTCGTATATATACCTGGTAAGTAGTAACTTCGAGCCTGAGCAGGTCGCAGATATTCCGCTGTTTGAAACGCTTACTTCGCCTGTTTTTCTCGACGAAAGCTTTGAAGTAGATGGAATGCTGCCGCTTGGTTTGGGCGACGTATACTACCGGTACCCGTACCTATCTTGTGAGCTTGTATTTTCAGTGGCGCAGGATGGTGAGCGCTCAGTACACTCCTCCGTTGCATGCAAGGGGCGAAACCAAACTACTCAGGTGGTCGCGACGATCAGAGCAGAGTTTTTTTTTTGTTCTTTGCTTGTCGAGGCATCGGGTGCTGCGCTAAAACAGCTTTGGTGTAGTGCATTGTACTGCTGTGCCGCCTCTTTCTGAAAATATTGAAAATATAGCGGCCGTTTTGGTATGTTGACACATTTTTCTTGTTGTGTACGTAAAAGCCGCTGCGCACCGCTTCCCTTGGGTATTTTTTCGTGCCGATATTTGTTGGTTTTCTTTTGGCACGCTACAAGGCAGCAAGCACTCAACGCCACTGACGAGACTCTCGTTTTCGGCTGGGCTTTTCGAATCATTATGTGGAGCAGGCAGTGTCGTACACTAAGTCCAGTACAACAATATGCTTTTCTTTTTTTTTCGTGCAGATGTTAGGCCAAAGCGTGTCTTAACCGTATTTCTACTGCAAAACCCCACATACATTCCAAGTAATTTCTTGAGAGAAAAAAAAAAAATGTCAGCACACTTGTTAACATGGCTGTCGCGCAGTACCCCTGCTGTACCGCTGTCTTGTCCACAACGCTCGCGTCCGCTCCTGATTTATTCCGCCACCTCGTATATACCTGACCTCTGTCGTCGCCCTTCGCATCGAAAGGCCCGGGGAGACGGACTGGTGACGGTAGACATGGGACTTCCGGAGCTCAACGGGCCGAAGGTGCCAACAACTTTGCCTACCAACGCCGAGGGGATGGTTTTGACGGAGCCGATAACGGTGAGAGAAGAGGTTGACCTTGTTTGCGTTTTTTTTTTTTACTGCTGTTGGATGTTGTGCTGCGATATCAGCCGCGTGTTGCGGGAGTGTGGTTACCCTCGGAAGCTCCCGAGTCGTTGAGACGCGCTTAGCACCCCCACACGCATCTTTAACCCGACGTGCTCCGTCCCGGCATTGTACGGATGCGAGGGTATTTAGTCATACGACAACGCCCATGCATAACATGAGTACACCCATCCTCCCCCCCCCCCCCCCCGCCGTTCGCGTAGGAATTGGAAACCTTGGAGGCGTGCTCGTGTATACTGTGCGTGGAAGCGATGTCTGTTGGCGGGTAGCTTCGTATTCCGAAGCTGTCGACGATAAGCTCAGCCGAACACACCGCTTCCTCGTCCCTCTCCCCCCCCCCCCCCTCCCAGAGGGTAGTCGCGAAAAAACGATCGCTATCCCAGGAGATAGATGATGGCCACAGGCGGCGAAACAGGAAGGGGATAACATTAGCAAGATTTTTTTTCTATGTAATACTCGCATGTGAAAACAACGTAATGAGCGCCCAACTGTTGGGGGTGTCTATATTAGGAGTAGGAACGGTACTCTGTCTCGAAAGGGATGCGTGGTCAGTAGCCAAATGACAAAGACCAGCGAAAAATGAGCTCGCCCCGCCGCCCTACCCTGCATGCTATTTTCGCCCCCAAAAGCTACCAGTGGTAGGCCAAATCATGACCTCCCCCCCCCCCGCCCGCCCGACTGTCTACTCATATCAGGCTGCCGGTAAAGATTGGGAGGTGACCTGTGTGAGCATGGGTAACCCTCATGCCATCGTTTTCGTCCCTGATGTGGACGCGCTGGACCTGCCGACGATTGGGCCTCAGTTCGAGACGCATCCTTCCTTCCCGGCCAAGATCAACACTGAGTTTGTTCAGGTACGGAATTTTGTGTCTTGAGTGTTTCACCATTAATAAATCTGATACCAGTGTTGAGTACCTGGTACCTGGTACTATTTTTTTACTTTATTTGTTACGGTGTTTTTCCTGTCCGGCATTGTTACAAAAAACCAAGTGACGGGAGTGCATAGTATTCTGCTCATCGTTATCGCTGTTGTTGTATTTGAGTTCGTGCGACCGTCATCATCTCTTTTACTGCCCAGCTCAATCCGTGACAGATTTTACCTCGAACGACCCTCGGGGCAAAATTCTTGGTCGCGGGTGTCTTGCGTTTCCCTCCCCCCCCCCCCCCCCTCGTTTTGGATTTTTCCTAGTAAATTACCGACGCGTGCTACCATAGAGGTAACACTTTTTGGCCAAGCTGTTTCTGACTGACCAGACTCCTTAATCCCTTGGTACTGCAGTCCCTTTTGGGGGATAAACTACGTGGAATTTGGGTGATTTCTCCCCAAAGCGGGACTGCAGTCCTAAAAGGGTTATATTTCCGCCTTTTTTTTTGGTGACTCAGAGAGAAAACTTGCCGATAAAACAAAACTGGCGATTTTTTAGCATCGGCCACCGCGTGATCGAGGGATAAGACAATGGTTGCTGTCCCAGTTACAAGCAAGGAGTCGCGCGGCACGGGCGCGATGTGATCCCTACCGGTACCGCAGGGCGCTTCCCGCTGCTCGTAAGATGGTTGATATGATTACACCGACGACGTTACCAACCATTGTTTTGGTCGTTATCTCGGGGTCCGAAAGGGTTACATCCAACTATCGCGTGGCACTACGATAGGGATCCTTGGCACTTTTTGGCCAAACCATTTCTGACTGACCGGATTCCTTAACTCGATATCTTTGGAATGCCGTTTTTTTTGTGTCGTGATACTGTAATTCGTGATGTACTCTGTGTGTACCTATGTCGGCTGGTATGGGATTTTTCGTCGGGCGGCACTTTCAGTCTTTTCTCGAAAACAGTTTTTGAGTGAGGTTATAAGAGCTCCTTAAGGTTAAGTCAGGAGCCTCAGAAAAATAGGCGGTACCCCTTCCTTAACCTGCGTCTGCCCTGGCATTTACTAGGGCTGGGCACTGGCACAGTATGTACTGGCAGTAGAATACTTCTGCCAGTAGTAATATACTGATTGACCTGGCCAGTATTTTCGCCAGTAGTTTCTATCTTGCGCACGCCGAAGAAACACGCCTATTTTGGTTCGGAAACCCACTAAATGCGTTTCGGGAGGAGAGGGTAGAGAGCAGAGACGGTGTACTGCTGCAATCCAGGATATTGATTGATTATGACGACAGTATAATCGCTACTGAGTCAGCCAGTGCCCAGCCCTATTAATAGTAGTATTTACCCTAATGTATACTTCCGAATATATTAACAGGTGCTCAACCGCGGACACCTCAAGATGGTAGTCTGGGAGAGAGGCTGCGGTATCACTCAGGCTTGCGGCACCGGCGCGTGCGCGCTCGTGGTGGCCGCGGTAGCTGCGGGTCTCGCCGACCGAAAGTGCACGGTGACCCTGCCGGGGGGAGACCTTCTGATCGAGTGGCGGGAGTCGGACGGCAAGGTTTACATGACCGGCCCGGCGGAGCTGGCTTTCCAGGGGGATGCCGTCGTACGGTGACCGCTGCTGCGATGACAAGAGGACGGGGCGGGAGGGAGGGGGCAGGGGAGGAGGGAGGGGGTAGGGGGGTGCACTCATGTCATACATCGGGGGAGGGTGGGGGGAGAGAAAAGGAAGGGAAGGCGGGAGAGAGGGAGGAGGGGGGGGGGGGGGGTGGAGGGTGCTAGGTAATGCCAAGCGTTCCCGTGCCCCGTGCTTTGCTACGAGGGTACTTCTATATATCTCTTTCACAAGTGTTGCTGGCTGCATCATTGCCGAGATGGGGAAGCACTTTCGGGGGGTGGTGTGACGCTCTCGGACCATTTCTAGCATTGAGTTGTTCTCCACCTGTCGTTAGGCTTCGGTATCGATCGGGGGGTGATGGTGGATGGAGGCGTTTCTTCTTCAAGGCGGCTAGGAGGCCGCGGGAGGAGGGAGGCCGCGCGAGGAGGGAGGGGGGGGGGGGGGGGGGGGGGGGGGGGGGGGGGTTTAAATCTCGTGCGAACGAGATGAACGTCGCGTTAGTCAGTCTTTTAATTAAAAAGGGGATCATGTCAGCTTTTAGTCTTGAGTTAGGACGTCATGTTAGCTATTTGTTAGGCGTCTAGAGCATGGTTTGCAGGGGGGACGCTGCGGGTAAATTTGAGTTATTCTCGCATCTAGTGGAAGTGAGCGACTCGAGCGTTGATGCTCAGAAGCACACTGCAACTAACCGCTATTAATAGTAGAAGTAGTGCCAGCGGGTAAGGCTCACGATTTGTTTTGCTGCCTGTACGAGTATTATAATTGACTCCGGTTCAGAATACGTACGTAGTACAGTACTGCCATGTAGTTTTTATTTAAGGTAACCCAGCCGCAGTTTTTGATCAATTTGGTCGAAAAAGTAAAATGCACTTTGCAAGCTGAACGGGTTGTCCGGTATATAGTCGATTGCGCATTCTGCTGTTATTCCTCGTTGAGGGGATACGGTAGATCACTGGCTCTCGTGATGGCGCCAGGGCCAACTGGACGATTTATTATTTTATTATTTTGAAGAACGGCGATTTCGCGATTTCGTCTCACGACCTTATCGTTCTGCCCACGTAGACTGCACAGTATATACCTGGTCTTTTCAAGCCTGGTGACATATTTGACCAGACATTCTATTCATATCAAACGGTCTGTCAAGATGTGATGACCTAAAATGCGATGCGTGTATACCTCGGTATATGTTCCTTGAAAAAGTCGGTCAGGAACTGACCTAAAAATCGTCAGACGCAGCCAAGAAAGCACTCGAAAACCATCCGACTCGAAGTTTAGTTGGAAAAGGCATCGGCCAAGAAGTGACTTGAAGATCGCCAGGCAATACATATATATATATATATGGATTTCCATCGTAAAGACCGTTAGTTTTGAGGCTTTGTGGCCTACTATTAATATTATGTTGGCCGCCGCATTAGGCCGGTTGCATCCCTCGGGAAGTAGGATACCAGGTACCACCCACATCATCGTTTCTTAAATGTTTATGAATCGTGTTGGTAAACGTGTACCTGGTAGCATTTACCTGAATGTGCTTGGTTCAAGTTGTCCACGACCCATGCAGGGAATTCTTGTGAAAACACATGACCATATTCCAACCCGTACAACAACAACAGCAGTATACCCCCCCCCCCCCCCCCTGGGCTTCTCGAGTTTTCGCCCGTTCATACCAGCTTACTTGAGAGATATCTGCAGCTATTTAACAACAACTAACTGACTAATATTAATGACTGCTGTTGTTTTACGACGCACTATTAATACTTGCTCTGCTGCTGTTGCTGCTGCTGTTGTTGCTGCTGTTGTCAGTACAAATGAGCGTATCGCTTGTTCGTGCGAGGTATGGTCTGATTGGCTTTTTAGGGTCAGGATTAAGGTTGCTCCCATTGGCTTTTAGGGCTGGTTATATTCGCCTCGTATACCCATACTGTTTCAACCATTTCCTCGAATAAGCGGTACCAAGGTGAGCAGTAAGCAACCCTCGTTGTGTTATTGTGGTGGTGTGGTGGGGGGTGTGTGCACGCGTATGAATGGCGAGACATTTTTTCACCACGTTACCACCCATGTACTTGCGAACTCTATCATAAAACCGACAAAGCAAGCACATCGCGCAACAACAACGACTCGACACATAACACAAACAACCACGACCATCACTCTTAACATTTTATAAATTTATGAAATACGTCAGCTGTGAGTTGGACTGATTAAATAGTTGATACTCAACTTTGCAAGCTGCGTAATACGTCTCGTCTATTGTAATCATGCGCGCCGGCGCCCACGCATCCACACACTGACATATCTTATTCGTGCATCTTTCACTCATCAAACCAGCAGTTTTTTTTCAGTTTTTTTTTTCCAAGATTTTTTTCTGATCGGTGAGAAGTCCGTATCCCCTGGCTACACATGCGTCATTTCGCGATGCTCATGAACTCCTCGAAGATGGAGATTGTCAGACATCATAATTTTGGGTGTTTTACATCGCCTATCTCGCCACGAGAGCAGCCCAGAGAGTGCAGGTGAGTGTAGACTAGCCAACCCTCTCATAGTGTATAATGCGGAATACGGGGGTGGCGTGTAATTGGTGGAGCATAGCTGAGTGCAACGAGCCAGATTCGTGCTTGACTCTCAGGCCAATTTTGAACGCTTGTCGTGCTGCGATATATATCGTACTCTAATTCCAAGTGATTTGTGTGCCAAAGTGGGTGCAAGACAAGAGAGAGCCTTCGGGATTTTATCCTGCGGTATTTTATCCTGCGGTGTGCATTGCCGTTGCGCGTTGCGGCTGCTGCTGCCGCTGCTGCTGCTGCTGCTGCTGCTGCTGATGATGATGATGATGATGCTGCTGCTGCTGCTGCTGCTGCTGCTGCTGATGCTGATGCTCTGCGGGTTCTCCTCGTTCTGTTACCCTTGCGGCACTTACTACTGTAGTTACGTACCAGTACGTATATAACACTTTGAATGGGATCGTCCTCTGTTGTTTGCATCCCCGCTCGTATTCCTTGGTCGGCCTTGGCAACAGCTACAAGCAAGTGGTTACAAGTTCGTATTAATAATATTATTAATAGTTGGTGCAAGCTGGTTGGTGTGTTTACTTTCTGGGCCCTGTCGCCACTTACCACTTCCCCCCTGTGCAATGTCTGCATCTATGCTACTCGTACTGCATCCCTCAACGGTAGCGCAGCTTGTGACCACAGCGCTGGTATCTCTCTACGTAGGGTGAAGAAGCATTGTCGTACCTTGTCGAGCTCTCATCAAAAAACGCGCTCTTTCAATCTTGAACACAACTCTTGTCAATATACTGTTACAACTAGTAACAGGCTAAACGCATGATACGTACCAAGTATATATAGTCTACAGCAGAAGAACCAGGGGCGCCTGGCTCTTGATAGACATAGCGACCGAGAACTCTATGCACGGACGGCGCCTCTGGCTCTGCTTCTGGCTCTGCTCGAGTCACTGGCACAAGGTGCTTGACGAAATTGCTGGGGACATGTTATATATTTTTATTTCTATATCGTACATATTATATAGTAGTCGCAAATAGAGAAATTCACTATCCAGGCAGGCGAAAAACGCCTGCCACATATGAAGAGGGGACACTTACGCCAGAACCATAACGCTGAAACATGGAAGAAAAGGAGATACCATAACACTAGCCCATCCTGAAGTTGCAGATGCGTAGACCACCATGAGGGGAATGAATCCATCCGGCGAAGTCGGAGAACGGGTCGAAGAATGCGGCGCTTCACAACCCACTCCCATACTACGATTTGTAAGCGTGTAAATACCTCCGCAAAAGAGGGAAGAGGGGATAGCTACCATAACACGTATCAATGTCTCCATGTCAATGCACCAACGCAGAGCGGCGAGTCTCTCAGGTGTCGCAGCGCAGCAGCAGCAGCAGCAGCAGCAGCGGCAGGATGGCGACGGACAACAAGTACGACCGCCAGCTGCGGCTTTGGGGCTCGGGAGGCCAGAAGGCTCTGATGGAGGCCAACATCCTCCTCGTGAACGCCGGTGCCACAGGAACGGAGACCCTCAAGAACCTGGTATTGCCAGGTACGTACCATATCATACCAATAGGTGTGGTTGTTGTCTTGCCAGGTTTGTTCCTCGCCAGGGGCCAGATGTCGTTGACCGTTACTGGTACGGGTAGTCGTGACCCTTACGTACGTACTGTACATGTTTTGGTTTTCGTACTTGCTGTACCACTCTCTTGGCGGAAATGTAAGCACCGTTGGGGCATACGTATGAGGATCAAACGGTCCTTATATTTCCGTGCAGAACGATACTTGATATCACTCTTGGCGGAGAGATGGGGACCGCTTCGTCTCCAGAGTAACGTCTAAACGCTCCTTACATCTGCGGCCAGAGGGGCATCGTTTGCAGCAGCGCCTGGGGGCTGTTAGCGCACAACAAGGTGCAACGGGTCCATTTGTCAACTATTAATGGACCACGTATACAGTATACGAGTACGCACAACCTCTTCCGAAGAACGGTACAAGGCACAGCAGACAGGAATTGTGTGCTTCACTTAACCCTTGTTGGAGTGCAGTCTCTTTGGATCAGTTTGGGAGACATACTATTACGGGGGACCATAGTAAATAGGACCAAATATTGTTCGTAAAAATAGGTAAATATATAGGTTTTTATGCATACCGTAGGTCGTATTAACTATGGACCCCCCGCAATACTTAGAATTTGACTGATTTCTCCCCAAAACGGGACTACAGTTCTAAAATGGTTGAACAATATCATCTATTTTCATAGGTGGCCACGGAAAAGAGGACTGTCAAGACCTTGTCGTTCCCGGTTCGGTAGTTTTATCTCGCCGGGTGTGGTTGGTGTAGGTGTGGCGTGTTGCCTTCCCAGGTGGCTTTCAAGCAGGTGGGGTGGCCCGCATTTTACCCTTTCAACCACCAGGTGCTTTCTTTAGTTATGTCGTCTGACTATTCGTCGACGGGTTCAATCACAGAGGATGCACCCTGCTGGTAGATGAGCCCCCCTTTGCAAGGCACCCACAAGGTAGTTCCACAATTGCCCCATCGCTGTCTTTGGAAGTAGCCACACCGGAAAACAAATGATTTCACTCGATGCTGTCATCCTTATGCAAGAACGTCTGCCTCACAATCGGTTCTTGATAGGATGCAGCTCACCCTTGATGCGACCCGCCGAATACCTCAAGGGGGTTCGCGCTTGGTACTAGTGATGTTTACTTGGTCGGTGAAAACCCGACGTACTCCATCCCGGCATTGTTGGGATGTGAGAGTCTATGGTAATGCAGCTAGGGGCATGCACGACAATGAGTACACACACCACCGTCCCAGCATTGTAGGGATGCGAGGGTCTATGGTCATACGACTACGGCCATGCATGACATGAATACACCCCCGCCCCCCCCGCCCCCGCTCCAGCTACGAAAAAAATGCCGCTGACTCGTGAACACGCGCGACACCGCGACCGCTGCCATATACGTAACGTCATCGCGCACGCCGCGCCCCGCGCCGCTCTAAAATTTCAAGCAGGCGTCGGACGCTTTTTCTCCTGGCAGATCACTGCCCCTTCCCCGCCCCCCCCCCTAACTCTGAATGAAAGCCATGCTGCAGGCTACTCGTGAACGCGCGCGACACCACCCCCCGTTTCCGGTACCCTCATTGCGCACGCCGCGCCGCTCTATACCTACAAGCAGGTGTCGGACGTTTCACCATCCTGGACGCGGAGGACGTCCAACCATCGGACCAGGGCAGCAACTTTTTCGTCGGACCCGAACACGCGGGCCTCCCCAGAGCACAGGTTTTAGCCCCCTTAAAAAAAAAACGTTTGCACCCGCGTTCCGGGTGCAAAATGCTTGAAAATAGTTTGTCATACAGTTTGTAGTGTTTTTTAAAGGGTTTGGTTTGCGTTAGCTCCTGCCTTACTTTTACAAAAAAAAATGCCCCGAATCGAACCGAGCAACGGCCCGAACCGAACCGAACCGAACCGAACCGAATGCATAGGGTGTGACTTCAGTTTGTGAGGAACGTGCAAAATTACGTTCCATCAATGCATCCCCCAGACAAGCCTGATTCGATTGAATGTCACCCCCCCCCCCCCCCCCCCTGCATGATATCGAGTACCCCCCCCCACAACCCTCCTCCTTCTCCCCCCTCCCCGCGTGACGCGTTTCGTGTAGGTGACGATGGATCTACTTTGCGAGATGAACCCGGACGTGAAGGGGGAGTACGTGCGGGAAGACGCTGACTCCAAGATGAACACCGGTAAGAGAAGATTGCACTGGGCGGCGTTTGTATAATAGTAGTGATACATACCGGCCTCGCGTGTTGCCACGGGCAGAATAGTGCTTAGGGTAGGGTAGGGTAGGGTAGGGTAGGGTAGGGTAGGGTATTCTGTATTATCCTTCCTCCAGACGCTGCGGCCGCTCCAGAATACCTGGTACCCTAGTGGCGGCATTTACCGGAAGGTTCTGAAGGCAAGGTGGCATGTTTTGTGCTTGCGGCATCCTCTTCTCTGGCCTTGGCGCTGACCAATAGGAGCTTCCGTCCAGCCAGCCACCAGCAATGAGACAACACCTCCTCTCTCCCCCCCCCCCCCCTCCCCTCCCTCCCCCCTGCCCCCCCCCCACTTCCCCTCCCCCCCCTGTCTCCACCCCTTCTCCCCCCTTCTGCCCCCCCCCCCCCCCCCCCCCCCCCCCCCCCCCCCCCCCCCTCCGGTTCCTTCCCCCCCCCCCCCTACCCTCCCCCCTCCCCCCCCCCCCCCCCCCTCGCCCGCCTCCTTCTGTCCCCTATCCCCTCCCCCCCCCCCCCCCTCCCCCCCTTAATCGTCCCCGAATAATCGCCAGATCCTGATTTTTTCTCCAAGTTTAGCTTGGTGATCGCCTCTCAGCTGCACGAGGGCACCCTGCGTAGGATGGCGGGGCTGTGCTGGGACAAGTCGGTGCCTTTTTTGCACGCTAGGAGCTACGGCTTGATGGGACACGTGCGGCTGGTGAGATAAGACAAGGGAGTATAGCCGCAGCTGTGAGTAGGCACGACTTGCCCTTTTTTTCGGGCTGCAGTCCGCTTTGGGAGCAAACCTACTCAATTTCTAAGTAATTTGAGCCCAAAACGGGTCTGCAGTCCTCAGAGGGTTAAGCCACCAACTAGTTGGTATTACGGGGGACCACAGTAAATAGGACCAAGTATTGTTGGCAAAAATCGGTAAATATACAGGTTTTTGTGTGTATCGTAGGTGCTATTTTACTAGGGTCCCCCGTAATGGTTGGTAGTCGGACTGACAGCTGGTTGATTCCCGGCAGTGGGCGATAGATAGGCCAAGAAAAAAAGCGTTTGAATTGTGGGGTGAATTATGTGAACTGACCTTGTGCCGCCTTTGTGTTGTTGTTGTTGTTGTTGTTGTCGTCGTCGTTGTGGTTGTTGTTGTTGCTGCTGCTGTTGCTTCTGCTGCTGCTGCTGCTGCTGCTGCTGCTCTTGCTACTGTTGTTGTTGTTGCTGCTGCTGCCGCTGTTCGCTGCTGCTGCTGCTGCTGCTCCTGCTACTGCCGTTGCTGCTGCTGCTCTTGCTACTGATATTGCTGCTCTCGCTACTGCTGTTGCTGCTGCTGCTGCTGCTGCTTCTGCTGTTTTCCACTGCTTTTGTTGTCTTGCTACTGCTTGTGTTGTTGCTGTTGCTGCTGCTGCTGCTGCTGCTGCTGCTGCCGCTGCCGTGTGTTACCGCTGTTGCGTGCTGCTTCTGCTACCGTGGCTTCTGCTCCTGCTGCTGCTGCTGTCACCGAAGGTTTTGAGGGGGCACTGCGTCGTGGAAAGCAAGCCGGAGGGGAACAGGCCTGACCTCCGAATCTCCCAGCCGTGGCCTGAGCTGCTGGAGTACTGCCATTCTCTCGACTTCGAGAAACAGGTATCTCTTGCACTGTACGAAGTAGGTTACGCACAATTCACATTTATACTTGTGAAAGAACAACCAAAACCCCACTCTTGACTGTGTTGTGCTGAGCTGCATGTGCAATAATAGGTCGAGAACTGCGCGTTTTACCTGTGCGTCGAATCATATCGTGCACTCCTCGGATAGCTCATGGTCTGGGTGATTGATTCCCACCTAATGATCTAGATCTTTCAAAGAAGATATATCATCTATTCCCAATCTTGTATGAACTGTATGATCTGTATGATGTAGGTCATCTTGCCTGGCGGGAGCCGTATGGTCTGCGTGATCTAGCACATGTTTCCTGGGTTGGATCTGTACTATAAGGCAGACATTGCACAACCTCTCACAGAGGCAGCTGAGGAACGATTGATAGATGATCTACAGATAGATTAGATAGATCATGATCTGTCCTACGGTAGGTGTGGAATCGTGCAAAACTGCTCCAACTCTGACTACCTGGTACCTGGTATTACGGGGGGGCATAGTAAATAGGACCCACGGTACACACAAAGACCTATATATGTCCCTTTCTTTTACTAACAATATTTGGTCCTATTTACTAGGGTCCCCCGTAGTAGTAGTATACTAGTAGTTTGTACCCTAAACGTGAGTTAATTTATCTCCTAAGGGATTAACCTCCCTCTCCCCCCCCCCCCCCCCCCGCAAATCTATTTATTCGAAGCTGTCATCCATGTACAAGAAGGTCCGCCTCACAAGCGGTTCTTAGTAGAGGATGCAGCTCTCACCCTTCACGCACGACTCGCCGAACACCTCAAGGTGCCTCGCAAAGCTTGGTGCAAGCAATGTCTGCCGGTCGGTGTAAACCCGACGTGCTCTGTCCCGGTATTGTAGGAATGCGAGGGCCTATGGTCATACCGCTGACATCACGCATGATATGAGTACCCCCCCCCCCGCCCCGCCCCCCCCCTCGCCCTGCCCCCTCATCTCTGCCCCCCCCCCCGTCATCCCCCCTCCCCTCCCCCCCCCCCCTCCCCCTTCCGCTCCCCTGCCCCCTTCCCCTTCCCACCTCCCGCCTTTCCCCTCTACGAATACCATTGTGCAACGATGACGCCGAAAGGAGGACATGCTTCACGGCCACACGCCCTGGATCGTCATCCTGGTTCGCAAAGTAGAAGAATGGAAGGAAACGCACGGCGGGGCGATGCCTGACGGGAAGCAGAGAGGGGAGTTCAAAACGAGGTGGGAGTCTTCTCTTTTTTCGCTGTCTAGTTCTTTCCGTGTACTATGTCGGACGGGAAGGAAGCAGAAATAGGATTTCCAGCGGAGGTGGCATTTTTTTTTTTTTTTTTAATGGCCTAAGCCGGATGTTGCCCCCATTTCGATAGGTTTTTGACCACGTTGCTCAGTAATATGTAGGATAAAACGGCCATTCAAAAGAATTCCATAGAACAACTACCGTCCACAATCCCCCAACGCACACAAGTGGACGGCAGCTACAAATATCATGCTGAGCTACAGTAGTTCCTGCCTTATATTTTACCTCGATCTCTGTTGCGTACGGGGTTTTGCTGCCGTGTATATATAATTCGGGGGCCGTTGGGGTGAAGCGGAGGCGTGGCAGGGCGGGGGGCGCGGGGATGGAAGGCGGGAGTGATTGTCCGTATTATTTGCATATCAATCACGTATCAGATACACGCCAGGTGTGAGAGTTCGCGATCGAACTGGCTACTGGTAGTCGATATTCAGCTCGGCAAGCTGCGTGTGTATGTGCGTAACTCTAGCTTTCGTGGGGCACAGTCGCGTAACGTTGGATGCTTTGTATGGTGATTTCCCTGTTGTAGGTGGTATTCTGCATGGCTGCCGCCTTACGTTGGTTGTGGTTGTTACTCTTGTTTTTCATGGTGCCTGGTGTTGTTGTCGTTGATGATGGTGATGTTTTTTTTGTCGTGTATTTCCGTCTCCTCTCGCCTCTTCTCGTCTATAGTCTCGTGTCGCCTCGTGCCACCATCTCGGTAGTAGTTCCGTCGATGCCTGGAAGCGGGATCCCCGTGTTGTCGAACTCGTGCGCCCTTTCCCCCGACCACTGACCGACCGACTGACCGATTGACTATCTGGCCGGGAGACCGACCGATGACCGACCGACCGACAAACCGACTGAGAAAAAAGAAGACAGCAGTGACCAAAAAGCATCCTATGCTTCGAAGTATACTAACAACCACCTTCCCGTAGTGATCGATCGACCGACTCACCGATCGACCGACCGACTGACTGACCGACCAACCGTCCAACTGACTTGCCGACCAAGTGACCGGTAACTGACCGACCGACTGTCCAATTGACTGACCAACCGACTCACTGACTTGACTGACGAACATAGCGACGGACTGATCGATTGACTGACTGATCAACTGACTGAATGATAGCACGACACACTGACCGGTCAACCGACTGGCCGTCCAACCGACTATCTGATCCACAAACCGACTGGCCGACCGACCGACCAACTGACCGACTGACTGACTGGGCGACTGACTTTTCGACTGACTGACCAACCGATCGACTGGCTTGAGATATACAGACCGACTGATCGATTGACGCACCGACTGGCTGACCGTCTGATAGACCGACCGACCGACCGACTGGCTGACTGACCGACTGACCGACCAACTGTCCGACCGACCGACTGTTCGACCGACCGGCTGACTGACTGATCGACTACCGGATACTATAATCAAGACTATTTTCCAATTCAATTTTCTCCTAAGACCCCACACACACCAAAACGAAAACGGTGGCTGTGAAAAGACCTCGTGGAGACCTTTCCATAGACATATCGCTAGGCCGTTGCACTCTAAATACCCGTTGTCGAAAAAATCAACTTGAAAAATCATCTTTGCGTGATACACGGTAACCAAGCGACCGACCAACCGCCTGACTAAGACGCATACCGACCGATTGGTGGACTCTGACCGACCGGCTGATCGACCGATCGATGGACGGACTGACCGACTACCCGACCGAATCACTAACGAGGTAACCGACTCGCTGATCGACTGTTTTCGCCGATGTCAGCGTGAAGGCGGGCGCGAGGCAGTACGATAAGGAGTTGAACTACCAAGAGGCGTGTACTGAGTCGTACCTCGCCTTCGCGCAGGCGGGGCTCCCAGGGCAAGTGCAGGACCTCATCCACTCTCCCGAGGTAACTGCTGTTCTCAACTTGTGTTGTACTGGACATGAGCTGTACGGTACTGTGCTGTACTGTACAGTGCTGTATCACACGGTACTGCAGCGTACGGCAACACGAAGTACATCGTACAGTAGTAGTGTAATGTAGTGTGCCCCTGTGTAGCGCCCTGCCAGGTACACATCTTTACCGCTGCACTATGATTTTGTTGATGCTTGCGTTGATGCTTACATTGATGCTAGTCGTAGGTTGTCGATCGTTGATTGTTGATCGTTGAATGCTTAACACACTGAAGGTTTCGTGTCCGTCGTATCCGACGCCTCTATGTTCCATGCTCCTCTCCTCCAATTTGCGTTGATTTACACATTTTTTTTTTCGATCCGTTGCGTCAGGCGGGGAAATTGGGCCCCGAAACTTCGAACTTTTGGCTCCTGGTGCGCGCTCTGGGGGAATTCGTAGAGGGAGAAGGCAAGGGGCTCCCTCCTCTCAGCGGAGAGGTGAGGGATACTGGGGCGTGGGGGGCGGGGGCGGTATTGTCGCGAGTTATTTGCAACGTTCGCTACCGTATCTCGGTTATGGCCTGCTACCGCTCTGTTGTTGCTTTTGGGACGCTGACATGGACGGCGACCGAACAGATAAGGAGTTTGGTACATTCACCGTCTACGAGTAGCACGGGCGTGCAGCAGCACATATACATGAGGAGGATCACGCTGACTGACTGTGCCTCACGTCGTGACGACGTCTCCTTACGGCGAATGAGTGTAAATCAGACGCCTTTTTTTTCATTTGCCCAACGTGCACAGCCGTCATTTGTTTTGGGCGCCTCTTTCTGTCTCTTTGAATTCCGAAAAGGGGTCATGGTACTGCTGCAGCAAAGCTCTATTAATAGGTTAAATACAAGCCTTTCTTGACTATTACGGGGGTCCGTAGTTAATAGGACCTATGGTACACATAAAAACCTATATATGTACCTATTTTTACTAACAATATTTGGTCCTATTTACTATGGTCCCCCGTAATATGAGTATTGCTACTATTACGGGGGTCCATAGTTAATAGGACCTATGGTATACATAAAAACCTATATACTTACCTATTTTTACCAACAATATTTGGTCCCGTTAACTATGGATCCCCGTAATAGTTTTTTCATGAAATATGACACGAGCCTCCGACGTGAACTCATACATTAGGCAGCACTTTTTTCTGCATTTTTTTTCTTCTTTCATGGCCTAAAGTGAATAACCGCCGATGCCGTTTATAGTTCGTCGCGTTGCGCGCTTGCAGTGCTCCAAACAATGTCGGTTTTCGAGGGAGGTACCAGGTAATTATCGTCCAGAGCTCCTGATGTGAAAATCGGAAAATCCTACCAGTACTAGCTTTGAGGGGGACACAATAGTTTGTGCGTGTGTCCTTTGCACTAAACCGTGCTTTCTACCCGTCGACATTCAACATACCCACAGCAAGCGTCCGCGCCGATTCTTCAATCCTAGAGAGACACAAGCTCTTTGGTCGCCAAACCACGACACAAGAGATACTACTATTACGGGGGTCCATAGTTATCGGAACCAAATTTTGTTAGTAAAAATTGGCAAATATATAGGTTTTTATGTACATCATAGGTCCTGTTAACTATGGACCACCTTAATACTACTACTACTGCTACTACTACTACTAATACACCCTGGTACGTTGTAGGGCAGCAAGTCGCGTAGTGATCAGAACCAAATGTATATGGTTCCGCAAGCGTGAGAGGATACGTCGTTTTTTTTTCTGCGTTTATCGCAGGTTGTGATTGCTATGCCCCCCTGCGCTATTAATACTGGTAATTGAGCCCCCGCCGTGACTTCTGGTAGCATAGGATGAAGCGTTTTCTGAAGAACGACATGGAGTTTTGTGTCCCCAGGTTTTGAAAGACCGAAAAAAAATGCGCACGAGCAAGCACGGGGCAGCCATCGATCAAACGGCACGCAGTTGAACAGCGCCGCCGCCGCTGCGCACCCAGAGCCGCGAATGGGAACCACCGGAACTGCATTTCTGGGCTCCGTCCTGTTGGTGTGCTTTTTGTGGTACGATTGCTGCGCCATGGCGAGACAGCTACACCTCGGCAGGCTCGACCCAAACACTCCGTCGGGAGCACAGCTCCAGCTGCAGCAACAGCAGCATCCCGCTCGCTGTTCCTGGTTCTGTCTGTTCCCACTCGAGACTCCAAAGCGATGGCATACCAGTACTGTGTGTATAATAGCCTGATGCAGCAGTGATGCTGTTGTTGCTGTGTGGTACTCCTGTACGAGTACGTCATACTACTCGTGGACGACACAGCAGTAACGTATCTGAGCCTGATCTCTGACCCGGATGTCTTCGCTCTTGTGTGCGGTTCTACGACAAGCAATAACAATACAGTATAATAGTAGTAGCGTATTGGAGCCTAGTCCGATGTCTCCACTCTTGTTACCAAACAGCAACCACAACTGTTTTTATAGCGGCACATATTTTGCAGTGTAGACGAAACAACAACGACGACCACTACAGCAGTACCACCGGATACCATCCGACAGTTATAAGTATCCTGCGGCGCGAGTTTCTAGCGACACCTATATCCTGTCTTACCCCGCATCTGCCGTCTTTGACATGTATGACCTCTCGCGCCGCGTCGCTTCCCCGACGTGCGGTGTTCAGGTACCGGACATGACGTCAGACACCGACAGCTACATCACCCTGCAGGTCAGTGATCAAGCAGCCAAAAGCTGGCCAACCGCCGGACGATGACCCTAAATGTCTACATTCGATCGACCTTACGAACTCGACCCGGCCAGACATCCCCTTGGTGCATTGCGTTGCCTTGCCTTGCGTGCGGTCGGGGGCTTTGCGTGTGGCAAGCGGAGGACGGGGCGGGGGGGGGGGGGGGGGGGGGGGGGGGGGGGGGGGGGGGGGGGGGGGGGGGTCCATGATTTGCTTTTTTTCTCGGGCGCGCTGAATTTTTTCATCGGAATATTCCAACAGGAAGTCCCAAGTAATTCTTGAACTGGATTTAGCTGTCGTTGTTCTGGTTTTATTTTCATGACGTGCTTTTTTCCGCCGTTGTTTTTCTTGTTTTTTTTGGTGATACGGGGGGGGGGGGACGGGGCGTACTCATTTGTTGCTTGCCTCAATTGTGTGACCATTGACCACGCACCCCTTTTGAGCCTTACACGATCCCTACTCCTAGTAGAGACACCTCCAACAGACAACAGCTGGGCGCTCGTTACGCTGTTTTCATAAATATACCTATGATGATCCTCTGCCTTATCGGATCAATTCCTAGTCGGCGGATCTCTCCCGCCTTTGACCGTCTTTCCGCGCGTTTTTTTTTTTCGCCGGGGCGTTCCGCCTGCACGCCTGAACCGCCTGGCGTCGGAGGATCCGCCCGCCCAGCGCCATGGCGACCGCGCGAAGCCTTGACGTTGAGATCTACGAAGGAATCTCCGAAAATCCATGCCCTGCCAGTGTTTTGAGCCATGGTCTCTCGACACAGAGTGTATGCATTCGCGTGGTTCTTTCCGGCACGTCCTCTCCGACCTCTGAACCATGAGGAGGGTCACTTACCAGGCCGGCGTCGCCATTGTGAGGGCCTGCGCGGGTGGCTGTATCTGGGACATCGATGGAACGTCCCGATAGCAACATGCCACCCAGGCTTAGTTGAAAACTGCCATCCGTAAAAAATATGCCGGGATGTATGAGAGAGATATCGCATGTCACCTACAGGCAGCAGCTCTTATGACGGCCGGCAGCGCTTATGGTGTGTACGATATCGTACAGCGGCAGCAGCAGTGGAGCTGTATTACGTGGCTGCGGAGATGTACAGCTGCTGTAGCAGTACTGCTGCAGCAGCTTTAGCTGCTGTGCTGTGACGCCACCTTTCTGCGGAACTGCGCTGTCGGTCATTGCGTACCCCCTGAGTTGAAGTTGGTTATACCGCTTTCTAGGATTCCGCCGCTTTTCGGTTAATCGGGCGTGTAATCGTCAGTATTCTGCCGCCTTTTCATTTCCCAACTCGCTTTTTTTAATATGAAGACATACAGTAAACTCTCGAGAGTGGAGTGCGGAGCGCTCGCTCTCGATCGCTTGGCATCGAGTATCAGCCTCCATCTACCCCTCTACCTTTTACTCCCCGCACGCGAGTCTGCGACCGGCGGTCGTCCAGGCCGTCGGCCTAGCCCCTCGTATATTACATAGAAACGTTTCGGTATTCCTATCTCCTTCCAGTTCCGCTGCCTGTGGCCACAAATCTAGCTCCTAGGATAGCGATCGTCTTCTCGCTACTATCGAGGGTAGCAAACTCCTCAATGTCACATAGCGGCGGGGGGGGGGTAGCGCCCTTTTGAGGCCGTTTCTTGGGCTGCATTGTTTTCGGGGGTTCGTAGTAGCAGGCGAGCCTTTGTTATTTATTTTTCCCTCGTGTTTGTCGTTTGAGGGATATTGCACTTCTGCACTCGTTGCCCCCCCGCCTTATCTCCCCTCCTTCTGCGGCCATGTCAATGCCACGGCTACTTTTTGTTGGGATTCTGTTTTTTTTTCCGTCGTCCTTTTGTTCATTGCTTTTATTTGTCGTCGTTGTTGTTGTTGTTTTTGTTGTTTTTGCTGCTGTTTTTTTTTTTTGCCATTTTTGCTCTTTTTTTTCGTGCTTGTTGACTCTGCTATGATTGCGTACGGTAGCATCGATGCAACCTCTACGTACTGTTTTCTTGTTTTTGCTGTGTCGAAACGGCACGTCTGAAAAACGCCTTCCTCTTCCCCTTCCCCCTCCTCTCCCCCCCCCCTCCCGTTCCTCTTCCCGCTGCCCGTCTTCTTGCTCTCCCTCCCCCTCCTCCTCTGCCTTCTTCCCTTCCCTTCCCTTCCCCCCCTGCCCTTCCCCCCCTCTTCGTTTGCCCCTCCCCTTTCTCTTTTCCCTTCCCCCCCCCCCCCTCCCCCCCCCCCCCTCTTCCCCTTCCCCTCCCTCTCCCCCGCCTCCCCCCCTTTCCTGTCCCCCTCTCCTTCCCCTTCGCCTTCCAGGGTCTGTACAAATCCAAGGCGGCCAAGGATGCGGCGGCGATGACGGCTCTAGTGGACGCCGCTCTGGACAGCATCGGCAGACCTCGCGGCAGCGTCCCGAAGGAGGAGGTGGAGACCTTCTGCAAGAACGCGAGGAAGCTACTGGTGGGTTTTCGTAGTTTTGGTCGATTTGGTGGCGGGGGGAGGGGGGAGGGGGGGTGCACTCATTATCATGCACATGGCTGTAGTCATATGATCATAGACCCTCGCATTCCTACATGTGGGGGAAGGGGGGGGGTAGTGGGAGGGGGCTAGGGTGGTGGTGGTGGTGGTGTGGTGGTGGTAGTGGCATGGTAGTGGCAGTGGTGGTGTTGGTGTGTTTTTGCTCAAGTTGCGACAGTGCTGGAGAGGCTGGAAGAGTCCTTTTGCTGTTCGATTTGCTTTCACCTTGCTGTTGGCTTTGTCCTTCGAGCTGATTTTTTTTTTGCTCTCCTGCGTTTTCTTTTTTCACCGGTTTCTTTCTAATTTTCTTCTCGTTCCTCCTTCCGTTTTTTTTTTTTTTTTTGCGTTTCATTTCCTTCTTTGTAATGCTGCTTTTCGCTTTCCTGTTCGCTCTGCTGTTGGTTTTGCTCTTTTGCTTTGCTCATCGGCCATGGTGTGGAGGCAGGCGGTGACCACCCGCTCGATCGAGGAGGAGTACGGACCCGAGACGTGCGCTCAAGACGAGGTACGTTAACTCACCGGAACACACGCGTTTACCGGCACGCTGTTCATCGAGCGCCCCCACCCCAATCCGCCTCAACCCCCTCTCCACCTCACCCATCCCAACCCTCTCCACTCGCCCTCACCCCAATCCCCCTTCCCCCACTTCGCTCCCACCCCCCCCCTCCCCCTCGCCTCACCCCCCCCCCCCTCCCTCTACTGGTCGGTGAGAACCCGGCATGCCGGCATTGTAGGGATGCGAGGGTCTATGGTCATACGACTACGGTCATGCATGATGATGAGTACCCTCCCCCCCCCCCCCCCCCCCCCTCGCTAGTAGGAGAATGTGAAGTGTACAAGGAGGAACGGGGTGTGTTTGAAGAAGAGATGAGGGAAATAGACGAACGTGACATGAACGAGTTTGATGCACTACACAGCAGCGAGAAAACGATCGCTATTCTAGGAGATGGATGGTGGCCAAAGGCGACCCAACAGGAACGGGATAAGACCAGCAAAAAGTTTCTATGTAATGCATGGAAACAACGTAATGAGCGCCCAATTGTTGGAAGTGTCTCTATTAGGAGTAGGAACGGTGCTCCGTCTCGAAAGGGATGCGTGGTCAATGGTTAAATGACTAAGGCAAGCAACAAATGAGTACGCCCCCCCCCCCCCCCCCCCCCCCCCCCCCCCCAATAACAACCTACCGCCACCGCCTCCACTGCCGACAGATATGTTGCGAGCTGGGAGACCCGTACGAGGTCCCCGAGCAGACGCCGCTGCTGTGGTATCTGGCCATGCGCGCCGCGGACATGTTCAAGACAAAACACGGACGCTATCCGGGAGAAGAGGATGAACAGGTCAGATATGCAGAGAGGGTAGGGGGGGGGGGGGGGGGGGGGGGGGGGGGGATTTTTTTTGTATGTTACTTCTTCCTGAGGGATTCCTCCACTCGAGAGGTTTTTTGGGGCCTGTTCTGTGACCACGGACTGTATTTTTGACGATGAGGTTATGTGAACAACAAAAATTATATGGATGGGGCGGGGGGGGGGGGGGGGTTGTACTCATCATGATGCATGGCCGTAGTCGTACGACGGAAGGGGGGGGAGGGGAGGTAGGCGGGAGGGGAGGGAAGAAGGGGTGGGCGGGGGGGGGGAAGGGGGAGGAGAGGGGGGGGGGTGTACTCGATATCATGCATGGCCGTAGTCGTATTATGACCACAGGAGGGGGGGGGGATCTGTACCTCCGGTACCACCCACGTGTCCGGAGAGCGCGCGCAGCAGCAGGAAACCAACTGAGCCACGCGGCATCCGTGTTCCACCGTGGGTCGGTCGATCACTCGCTCGGTTACCGTCTTTTTTTTGCTTCTCGCTCTCCCAGACAACATATTTTCGCTCGAGAGAAGACCTCGCCTCAGGTTTAGCTATAGCGGCTTAGACGCGTAGGCACCTCGCCGGATTGTAACACCTGCCACGCTGGTCGGAAAAATGTTGTCACCGTGTGATGCTGACATCAGAGACCATAAAGGGACTATATTTCTGACCGGTTTGGTATGCAACTACTGTTACTGCTGCACCCGGATCTAAGGGACAAATCTGCTCGTAATGGGAAGTTGATTGGTTTTTGTGTAGATTCGCGGCAGCAATAGTGACACGCTTCATGCCCCCCCCCCCCCCCCCCCCCCCCCCCCCCCCCCCCCCCCCCCCCCCCCTCCTATATGTATGTATATATATATATAGGTTGGGTTGGCGTCGGTTGGCGACGACGCTGTAAAACACGCCTCTTTCTCACTGCGTGAGCTGCTGTAAACAAGCAGAGTGCCGTTTTTTTTTTTGTTTTTTTTTGGCGGTCACTACGGGAGACGGTCGAGTTAGATCATTTTTGTGCAGGGGAACCTTCAATCCGCACAAAGAGGATGGTTGTATCACGTAGTGTGTGTATGGTAGGCACCCACGAGGCAGTTGCATAGTAAACCCGTTACTGTGTCTGGAAATGGCCACACAAAAAAATAAATCAATTCATTGACGCTGTTATCCTTATGCAAGAAAAAATCCGCCTCAAAAGCGGTTCTGCGTAGGATGCAGCTCACCCTTCATGCGACTCGCCCAACACCTCACGGCGCTTCGCGCTTGGTGCAAGCAATGTCTGCCTGGGCGGTGAAAACCCGACGTCCTCCGTCCCGGCATTGTAAGGATGCGAGGATCCATGATCATACGACTACGGCCATGCATGATAATGAGTACCCCCCCCCCCCCCGTCTCCCTCGCGCTTCCGCCCCGCCATCTACCCCGCCTCCGTCTATATCCGTACTCTGACTGGTGTGCATCTATTGTTGTTGCCAAGTACCTTGCAAGAGTACGAGTTGTTTTTTTTAATTTTGTTTTCGGTTTGAAAATAGCAGCCAAAGCCGTTCACGGGTCGGACCGGATGGGGTAACCTAACCTGACCCGCACCGACCCGACTCGACCTGTGAGATTTCGAGTACCTTTTGACCCGACCGGACCCGACCCGTGAGGTTTTAAAGACCTCCTGACCCGACCCGTGGGCTGGATCATGACCCGTGAACAGCCCTTGGAAATTCGTTTCGTTGTCAATTTTGCTTTAACGATTCCGTGTTCGGTTTTAAGTCAGGTTTTGTTTCCATATATTGTTTTCCATTTCCGTTTTCGATTTCGTTTTTTTTTTATTTGATTCCAATTTCGTTTTTCAGCTTCGAGTTTGTTTTCAATTTTGCTTTTCGATTCTGCTGACAAGATCTTCTTTTTTTTTCTTCCAACTTCGTTTTCCAGATGGTGTTCAATTTTGTTTTGATTGTGCTGATTATAAACAAACACACACACCGCTGTAACATGCCTGGTACATACTTACTTCATTAACCTTATACGTATTTACGTTTTGGTTCGTTTTCTTCATGTGCCTTGTTACAGGTGGAACCCGACGGAGATGCGCTGTGGAAGATCTTGGCAGAACTGGCCAACGGGATGGGGATCGAATCGGACCACTTGAACGAGAAGCACGCCAGAGAAATGTAAGCCTGTCGCCGCCGCCACCGCAACGTGGTGGAGTGGGGGACGAGGACGGGGATGGCGGGGGCGGGGTGTACTCATGCTCATACATGACCGTAGTGGCATGGTCCTAGGGGGGGGGGGGGGTGTACTCATTTCATGCATGGCCGTAGTCGTATGACCGTAGACCCTCGCATCCCTACAATGCCGGGATGGGACACGTCGTGTTTTCATATGACCATGGGGTTGGGGGACTTGGGGCACTCACTTGTTGCATGCCTTAGTGGGAGAGGTATTGCAACCAATATGCAAACCCCTAAAGAATTTCACTCGCGTTTTTGGGGCCAATGCATCTGGATTTAGTTTGGGATCATTTTTGTACGCTGGCCGGGAACTGAATACCCGTTTGATGTTGACGTCAGAGTCTAAACGGTGCTTATATCCCTGGCCAGGTGGTATCATAGTATCAATAGAAGACAAGGATTAACGTTTGATGCGATCCACGGGTTTGTCTGCCAACGGAGCTGGCCGGTATGGCTATCATAGGGATCGACGCTGCCCCGGGCTCGAACTCGACGCGGTAACGGTTGCAGCAATGGCCGAGTTTTTTTGTTGCGGTAACGGGATCTGTTGCGGTAGTGTCCGGGGTAATTGTTGCGGTAATGGTCGAGGTAATAGTTGCGGTAACGGGAACGGTAACGGGAACGGTTGCGGTAGTGTCCGCGGTATTAGTTGCGGTAATGGTCGTGGTAATGGTTGCGGTAACGGGAACGGTAACGGGAACGGTTGCGGTAATGTCCGAGGTAATAGTTGCGGTGATGGTGGTGGTAATAGTTGCAGTAACGGGAACGGTAACGGGAACGGTTGCGGTAATGTCCGAGGTAATAGTTGCGGTGATGGTGGTGGTAATAGTTGCAGTAACGGGAACGGTAACGGGAACGGTTGCGGTAATGTCCGAGGTATTAGTTGCGATAATGGTCGTGGTAATAGTTGCAGTAACGGGAACGGTAACGGTTGCAGTAATGTCCGAGGTGATAGTTGCGGTAATGGTCGCGGTAATAGTTGCGGTAACGGGAACAGTTACGATAAAGACCGAGGAAATAGTTGCGGTGGCTGTCGCAGTAACGGTAGCGGCGGTACCGGTGGGAGATTCCTCTTAATAACCCCCCCCCCCCCTCCATAAGCCGAGGCTATTTAGGGTGTGAATACTCCCCACCCCCCCGCGCACGCCCCCGTCCCAAAGCAAAACCCTTTTTATGTTTCAACAACTTTGGTGAATGACCTCTATCCCCGCCCTTGGTCGCTTGGTGGCTGGTGTTTGGCAGCGCCCGATACGGTGCGTCTGAGGTTCACAACGTGGCTTCTGTGGTGGGTGGGATCGCCAGCCAAGAAGCGGTCAAGGTGCGCACGCCCGCTCCTGCTTGCTTCTACCTGAAGTGGTACAGCATATGGTCGTCGTAGTGGTAGTGGTAGTGGTAGTGGTGTGGTAGTAGTAGTAGTAGTAGTAGTAGAAATGAATAGTATTAGTGGTAGCAGCAGTACAAGTAGCAGGTAGTAGTAATGGTAGTAGTAGAAGTGATGGTGATGGTGGTGTTGGTAGTATACGCTCACGAAGTAGTAAGTGGTGGTGGCAATACAGTAGTACTAGTGCAAACACGAGAACAAGCCCTGGGGGGGGCCTGGGGTGCTTGGTATATTTAAATAAAGTCGACAATGTAACAGATGACATGATGAACAACAGAGTTTGCGTCATGTGCTTAACGATTGCCCCCCCCCCCCCCCCCCCCCCCCCCCCCCCCCCCCCCCCCCCCACCCCCCCCCCCCCCCCCCCCCCCCCCCCCCCCCCCCCCCCCCCCCCCACCCCCCCCCCCCCCCCCCCCCCCCCCCCCCCCCCCCCCCCCCCGCATCCACGCCGATACTCTACCTCCCCATCTCCTCCACCCCGCCCTCCTTTCTGGCCACTTGGAAAAGTTAACTTCTCGCACTCCCGCCACGCCCCGCACTTGTTCATGGAATTAAAAACCAAACAAGTTGAAAAAAAACAAAACTGCCAGAAAAAGAGGATGACATATTTAATAGTGTCATAAACTTGACATTGAAAAAATAACAAATGATACGATTAGCGCTGCGCCATTTTCTTGCCCCCCCCCCCCTGCTCCGTCTTGAAACGGATGTGGTCAGTGGTCAAATGACTAGGGCAAGGCAGCAAATGAGCCCCCCTGCCGCCTTCCTGCCTGGCCGCTTCAATGTTATCTCCCCTCCCCATGATATCGAGTACACCCCCCCCCCCCCCCCTCCCCAACACGCCATGCCACGGTTGCGGTGACGCCCTGTCCCTCTTTGTTTGCAGGCCATCACGCGACAATACACCCCCCTCGAAAACACGGTCATCTTTAACGGCTTGACGGGCGTCATGGGACGCTACGACCTCTGATACTCTGAGAAGCGCACAGCAGTCATGGAGGAGGGGGGGGGGGGGGGGGGGGGGGGGGGGGGGGGGGCAGGAGGGGGGGCAGGAGGGGGGGTGGGGCACTCATGTCATGCATGGGCGTAGTCGTATGGCCATAGACCCTCGCGTCTCTACAATCCCGAGACGGAGCACGTCGGTTTTCACCAACCAGGAAGGCGTTTGTTGCGCCAAGCTTTGCGAAGCGCCCTGACGGGGGGGGGGGTTCATGCCATGCGTCGACCGTAGTGTCTGATAGCTGATAGGAGTTAGTTGCGGGAGGGGGGGGGGGGGGGGGGGGGTCGCAGTGCGCGCAGTAGTAGTGGTGGGTGGCAAGCTACCGGTAAAGTTTAGTACCTGGTACTGCTCCAAGAGGGGCGAGTAGGAGGGCATACGCCCCAGAGAGGAGGGGGACACTCGCGTCAAGTTGTGCCCACTAGTGTCAAGTCCCGGATGTAAATAACGATGATATTTATGCTGGCTTATGTCCTCGAGAAAAAGGCCCAAATTGGCCAATCGGGGCTGGAACGAATAACGTCTACCGCTGTTAATAGAGGCTCGAGACTAAAAAAAAATGCGCATCGTGAAACACTCAACACCAGTTTGTGATTTTTTTTTTTTGTCGTCCGGACACTATACAGCTAGTTGTAAATTCACAAAACAATCCGATGTATGCGTGAATCGGATATTGTACTTGGTACTTTACAATCTGGCAACACTAAGCAGTGCGCATTTCGATGCTAGAATAATCGAATACCGATACGTACGATACTGCAGGTACGAGTGTAGTCAAACACCGGTATAACTCGTTTCACTTTTTGGAGGGTACATTGCGTAGGTATCTCTTCTGGGACCGAGGAGTTGTACGTAGCGACCTAACAAAGGAGGGCTTCATTGTATACCCTGGTACCCGGTAGGTGTTTGCTTCAATCATGTACAACCCTGCTAGGTGTTTGCTTGAATCGTGTACGACCCTGCTAGGCGTTCGCCTCAATCGTGTACGGGGAGTGTGCATCCGAAATAGAGAGAAGACACACGCTTCGGGAGGCGTGCATCCGTATTTTTTCTGAGGCTCCTCAGCTAACCCCTCTGAGACCCCTTTGATAGACGAAAGCAAGGATAACTTTCGCGTTACGAGCCGTCTTCGAGCAGCATATGCGCCCAGCAGTACAGCGCTAAGGGTAGAATCATGGTGCGCGCCGTGCCGTACAACTCGTTTCATTCGACCAATGTACCTCGGACACCATGCTGCAGAATATCACCCCCCCCAGTCACGCAGCAGCCGTCGCCGTAATCGTCACATTTGATTGTCATTTTTTTCCCCTTTGAAGTCCTAAGAGGGTTTCTTAACCCTGTTTAGTAGTGCATGCTTTTTCTTTTCTTTCTTTTCATCTTTTCCGTCCGATTTATTACCTGCGCCCCTTCTTTTCTCTCCTTCCTATTCGTAGTCATAACTCACAGATCCGGGGTCGCAAAGCAGGCGGCTCTTCTCCCTCCTGTCCACTACGGTTTTTGCCTTGCATTTTGTATCGCAAGAAGAAAACGGCTATTGCTTTCCTCGCCGGCTCGCATCTGTACAGGAAGGTGATCCTGACTCTAATTTCAAGTGTTTTTGTTCCAACTGCGGGAGTGCAGTCATAAAAAAGGTTAAGAAGCTCGATGTGCCTCACACAAAAATAAATTTGAGACAAATTGGTACGCTTAATAGCTTGATGAACAGTCCCTTGGGTATTGCTAAATACGAAAATGGGATTCCAACGATAAGCCTCATTGGGTGATACGGCATGCCTTATTGAGTGATGCCGCAGCCGCAGTACCAACTTCAAGACGAGAAGTAATTCGCTCTTATGTTGCCATCTCCTGTGTGGTACAGACATCTTCAGTCTATTTTTTGTTTTTTATCCTCCGGCGGATTGGTAAAAAAAAAAACTTAAGCTCACCACACTTGCACGTTCAAATTTTGTGTCGTGTCAATTTAACCCATAGCTCCCGTTGCAACATCAGAGCAGGCTGTTTTATCCACTGTTCGTCTGTCGATTACTTTGTAGCCGTCGTGCCTACAAGCGCAATATCAAGAAACCGCGCTGTAGAAAATACTCATTTGGGTTCATGTCAGATACATGTCGACTTCGTCCATCTCAACCGCCCAAGATACCCCCCCCCCCATGAAACTGGCAACGACACACTGTAAAACATGCCGCTCACTACGTGAGCTAGACATCCAGGGTACCGCTTTTTTTTTTTTTTTTTTGGCGGTCGCCCACAGCTGGCCGTCTAGTTAGATCATTTGTGCGAAGTATAGAACCTTTACTCTGCAAAAGGGAATTGATCGTATCACGTAGTGTTCAAGGTACGGCACCCAAGAGGCAGTTACATAGTACTCCCATTGCTGTCTCTGGAAGTGGCCACACCGGAAATTAAACTAACTCATCGAAGCTGTCATCCATATGCAAGAAAGTCCGCCTCACAAGCGGTTCTTAGTAGGATGCAGCTCACCCTTCATGCGACTCGCCGGACACCTCACGGCGCTTCGCGCTTGGTGCAAGCAATGTCTGCCTGGTCAGTGAAAACCCGACATGCTCCGTCCCGGCATTGTGGGGATGCGAGGGTCTATGGTCATACGACTACGGCCATGCATGAGATCGAGTACATCTCTCCTATCGAGTACACCCCCCCCCCCCCCATGAAACTCGCGACCTCAAAACTGAACACGAAGCAGAAATGTGGTAGGATGTTGAATGCCATTTACGAACCAAGAGGAATATCCCATACCCCCGCACAGTACGACCACGTACCGATAGCCAGCAAGCAGACTCTCGGTCTGAGCCAAACCCCGCCTGCTGGGGTGCCGTCTATGCCGGTGCCGGCTAGTCTCTCTCGTCACTCTCACCAACTCCAACTAACTGCGACTTCACAAAAATATAAGACGAGCAAACTGAGAACAGCGCTCGAAAGCATTTCATCGAGGGCAATAACAATATTGGGTCATGCGGCATGCCTTGTTCGGTGATAAGACATGCCTAATTCCAAGGCATGCCTAATTGGGTAGATAAGGCATGCCTTATTGGGCGATAAGGCATGCCTTATTGGGCGATAAGGCATGTGTTATTGGGTGATGAGCCGTGCCTTATTGGGGGAAAATGTTGAATATAGGGCAGTATGGACCTAGGGACCGACTACTGCGAACAGATGATGCCTTCGGCTCTTCTCTGGTCACTCACACGAGGAGCTTGATGTTAGAAGTTATAGGTCTTGTATTCGTTGCTGCTTGCCTCGCCAGATGTTTTCTGAACGAAGGGGCGAAGCACTCATCAGGAAGGCACGCGTATGATGACGGGACGCTTGCTAAATATCACAATGCCGCAACGGAGGAGAGGGGATACCATAACACTAGCCCACCCTGAAGGGCCGTATGTGCAGATTCATAGAAAATTCAGGCACGAACCAAACCAATCCGGAGAATTCGGAGAATGAATCGAAGATGCGGCGCTTCACAACCCACTCCCACACCTCTAACTTTTAAGGCTATAGCCGATTACACGTGGACACTGCGAGGATGCGAAGGTGGTCTATTCGGTGGGATGCTCCCTTTTGGCATTCAAGGAAGCATTCCGGATGGGCACCCTGGACATGGTTTTGGCGAACCCTGCTACTTCGTTGCCGACGGCGGCCATTAACGCGGCTTGTGGACTCCTCTTCGCCGTCCTTAAGGCGTATATAAACGCCTTAGCCACTCTCTCCTGGCCGGACGCCCCCCTCCCCGCCACGGACCCCGCCATGGACCGCAAACGCGGTTCGCGCAGCGTTGATTACAAGGGTCGCCGCTTCAGAGGCGGCGCCTCCTCCTCTCGCGGCTCCTCTTCGCGTAGCGCTTCGTCCTCGACAGGACCGAAGTCACGCAAACTGGGCAAGGACCCCCACCAGCGTTCGTTCTCCGCCAAAGCAGCGGACAATGACACCGATTCGAACACGTACAGTAGTGTCAAACTCGCGGCAGCAGACATACTAGTACAATGTGACGACAAAAGCTTTGACGGTCTAGACTCCAAGTGTTGGGTTCCCGGGTGGGAACTCCCGCGTTCAGAGAGCCATCGCATCCGACAAACCTTCGACCTTCGACCTCACCAACGTCTTGGACGATTTTTCCCGGCAGGTGAAACGGAGTCTCCTTAACGGAGTCGGCGGCCCGGACGCCTTCAAGCCGCTTCTCCACCTCATCAACTCACACTTTGACCACTGCGACCAAAGCGCAGCCATGGCCAAGCTCCATAAAAAATCAGACCTCGAACAGGTGCCAAAATCGTCCTGCCGACGACGCCAGTGTCAAGTGCAAGGCAGTATGGACCTAGGGACCGACTACTGCTAGCAGATGATGCCTTTGGCCCTGCTCTGGTCTCTCACACGAGGTGCTTGACGATGTTAGAAGTTATAGGCTCTTGTATTGGCTGCTGCTTGCCTCGCCAGATGTCTTCTGAACGAAGGGGCGAGGTACTCATCAGGAAGGCAGGCGATAACGCCTGCCAGGTATGATGAAGTGACGCTTGCTACAAATCATATTGCCGCAACAGGGGAGAGGGATACCATAACGATAAGCTCGTATGTACTATCTTTGTTGGGTAATAAGGCATGCCGTATTGTAGTGCACTTCCTCAGCTGAGAAGCCCCGTCCTGTCAGCCAGAAAGTGATACATACATCCTCTGTTGTAGCACGCTTCGATACGAGTGAGTGAGTATCACGACACCCTGAGCGCCGCGTGTCGCGCATACACCTATCTCTCCCTGCGCTGCAACAATCGAACGCATTTATCTCTTAGCCCAGTAGTGGTCCCTCTATCGGTATGCGCCACCACCCAATCGGCACTATTGCGGCAACCGGCACTATTCCGCGCACTGCTACACTGGTCAACCCCATCCGTGCCAAGCGATTGCATAGGCACTTATAGAGGGACCACTGTTGCACGTGTCCTTAATCTGGCGGAGCGAGCAGGGGGTAAATTTCTTACTATTTCCTACAGACAGCGAGCGCCTGCGTATAAATGGGCTTTTATTTTTTGATTGCGCCCGTCAATATCTCACACCTTGGGCAGATCAGACAGATCATGATCTACCTATCCACAGCAGATCATCTCCTTCCTTACCTCCCGTCGTGAGAGGGTTGTGCAGGATCTGCACAATACAGACCCAACCCAGCAAACGTGTGCTACGGCCGTAGATCACCCGCAGATTATACGGCTCTCACCCAGCAACATGATCTACAGCGGATCGTCCAAGATCGGGAATAGAGTATATATCTGCCTCCAAAGATCTAGATCATGATCTGTAGATGATTTGTAGATGAGTTGCTCGAGGTGTGCGACGTTTTCGATTTTTTTATTGCCCTCTCAAATCCCACAACGAGGTTTACATTCGCTGAGAGCGAGGGTGACGTGCCGAAAAATCGATGAAAGTCAACGAGAAACGGGGAGGGCTGCATGAATGAACCCTCTGCTCGACAAAAACCAAGGCGTGCACCGACGGGGGTGTACTCGACATCATGCATGGCGGTACGTAGTCGTATGACCATAGACCCTCGCATCCCTTCAATGCCGGGACGGAGCACGTCGTGTTCTCATCGACCAGGCAGACATTGCTTGCACCAGGCGCGAAGCGCCGCGGGTTCTGTGGCGAGTCGCATGAAGGGTGAGCTGCATCCTACTAAGAACCGATTGTGAGGCGGACTTTCTTGCATATGGATGACAGCTTCAACGAGCCAATTTATTTTCCGGTGCGACCACTCCCAGATACAGCAATGGGGGTACTATGTAACTGCCTCGTGGGTGCCTGACCATAAAATAAACACTACCAGGTACCTGATACGTGATACGATAATTCCCCTTGCTAAGAGTAAAAGTTCTCCACCCCGCATAAATGATCTACAACAATCGCCAGCTGTGACCGACCGCCAAGAAGAAGAAGAAAAAAAACGGTACTCTTGTTGTCGGCAGTGGCTCAAGTAGTGAGCGACATATTTTATAGTGTCGCTGCCAACCGACGCCAACCCAACCTCTATATGATATATAAAGGAGGGGGGGGCCAAACCCCCCATGACGGTTTACGTGATCGTGGCTTGGGTCTGGACGGTGCCTGAGCGTTAAAACTCCTGCGAGTTGTTGAGCTGATGACATGCCGGTACCTGAGGAAAAAGAAAAAGAAAAAGTCGGACGGAAACACATCTCTCCACGCTTAAAAACGAACGCAAAGGGCCATAGCTATACGACGAGAGGGATGAGGGGGGGGGTGTACTCGATGGGAGAGATGTACTCGATCTCATGCATGGCCGTAGTCGTATGACCATAGACCCTCGCATCTCTACAATGCCGGGACGGAACATGTCGGGTTTTCACCGACCAGGCAGACATTGCTTGCACCAGGCGCGAAGCGCCGTGAGGTGTCCGGCGAGTTGCAGAGGGGTGAGCTGCATCCTAACACGAACCGCTTGTGAGGCGGACTTGCACATGGATGAGAGGGAAGGGGAGGGGTCATTTATTTTCTAAATCCGGGGAGACGAATCAAGCGAAACACAAACAAAATTTACTGCAGTAAGGCCGGCATCCATAGAAACTTGCAGTCAGAGCGCTAAAAAAAACAATCACGTATGATATTATCGAATACCTTCATTGCTGACTGCCCTCTTTTTTCTTGAAAACAAAAGAGAGGGACAAGAGGAAATAATTCCTAATAAATCAAAAACTCTCAACAGAGGGCTCAACAATCAGGAACGCTTAGATTTCTTCTTTTGGGTAATAAAATCGGGAAAAAACAGGACACTCAGGACAAACAATTCTTCGACTATAACGGCCCTCAAACCGATTACAATGAGAATGCAAAGTTTGAAAGTTTTCTTAAAAAAATAGTGCCTTCAAGAAACAGCTGAAGATCTTTTCGTACCGCCGCTGTGGGGAAAAAAGGGAAAACACGCTTGATTTTTTTCCTTTTTATTTTCAAACGGCCGAAGGCGGCGCAGTTTTGTTTTTTTCGCGTCGCTAATTGTCAAACACGTTCATAAAAATCAGCTCGTGCGACGATACACCTTCGATCTCGACACAGACCCAGCCCATCGCCAACCTGCTCGGTGTCGGGCAAGGCCAACGAGTGTGGATGACGGCCTCGAAGATACTAGGTGGATCCATGGTATAGAGGGCGAGAGCTTGCCGGCGGCGTCCTACTCTCTTCTCGCAAACCTTGAAAAAAAACTATTTTTTGCCCTTCGAGACGGATCGAGAAATATTGGCATCTGTTTTGTGCGCACCAGCGGCCAATAGTTCTTTCTATCATACACCTGGCCAGCGCCTGCCACGTGTCACCGGTCATTGTGTGAACACGGTGACCCTAGGGTGGGTCGGAGCCCCTAACGAGCGCACCCCGTTCAGAGTTCGTGACGCAGTTGTTTGTTTCGTTCAGCGATGTCACGAACTGAACATTCCCCTGAAATTTTCTGATGCCGATCTTGGTCCAGCATCCGCCCCAGAATTGATTTGTTCGGGATTTTCCAAAAATTAGAAATTTTCGGTTCCAAGAATCGTGCTCACAGCAAAAAGAGCTCTGTACCTGAAAAATTATGGCGGACGTCTTCGAAATGCAAACATTCTACATGGAAACTTTGCGTTCCCATTGTCACAGGTCTCACACGCGTTTCGTTATTTTGCCAGTTATTCAGCCAGCAAAGAAAGGTGCCAGGAGCTAAAAATAGACCGCGGCTTGGCCCCTCGGCCTTAATCGGCCGCCCCAAAAACAAAAACCATTACGGGGGGGGGCATAGGAATACATAGTAACACATAGTAATCAGCACCCCCGATGGACCCAAACACCATGTATTCCCGTGTGTTTACACGCCGTATATAGTTATGATTACTATATGTTACGGGGGGCCATACTAAATAGGACCTACGGTGCACACAAAACCTGTATATTTTCCTATTTTTACTAACGTTATCTGGTCCTATTTACGGTGATCCCCCGTAATAATATATTGCTACGTTCTCAAGTAATTTCCACTCTGTTTATGAAAATCTGTTCCTGAAAATAATAAACGTTTACATTGAATAATAAAGTATAAACGGTGTCCTTCTACATTGGTACAGATTGGCGGTAGAACAACGCATAAAAAGGGACCTCAACCCTTTTAGCGCCGCAGTCCCGTGTTGGGGGACAAAAACATTTGTATGTAGATTGTCCCCGAAATGGGACTGCTACGGGCTTGGGAGGGGGCTTGGGCGCATCCAGAAAGACCGGTCTCCTCGTATGGGTCGAGTAGCTCCTATTGTTGCCGGTGGGGGGAACTGGCTGCTGCTGCTGCTGCTGCTGGCTGCTTTGTTGCTATTGCGGGGGACCAGAGTAAATAAGACCAAATAATGGTAGTACAAATAGGACAATATATAGGTTTTTGTGCGTACCGTAGGTCCTATTTACTATTTTTTTCTTCTTCATCACTTTTACTTTCCAGCCCACTCGTAGGAGGTTTTACCCTCGACGCTCTTCCGGACAAGCCGTGGTCACAGGTGTCGTCTCTTCTCCCCCCCGGTACGTGCCTTTGTTTTTTGTCGCGCATAGGGTTCAGCATTCCCACTGCTCGTCGACTTTCATCGAATGTAGCTATAACTCACGCTTTCGCGCTTTCCGCTTATCAATTTTTCATGCAAGAAAAAGTCCCTATGGGCATGCACTCGGTGAGACTTGAACCCACGAAATTGATCTTGACAGGCACGCGGACCACCTACCAAGCCACCGGGGACTATGGCCCCCCGTGATAGTGCCGCTATACCATTGGCATTACTCATGATGTTGAACGTGAAAAGACGTTGCTACGAACTGACTGGCTACTGCTACTGCTGCTGTGGCTTCTGGTACATTTTTTTTTCATATGTATATATCCTCCGGCGGATTGGTAAAAATAAACTCGCCACACTTTCCACGTTCAAAATTCGTGTCGTTTGTCAATTTAACCCATAGTTCCCGTTGCAACATCAGAATTGATATAAGTCTGCTGCTGCTGTTGCCCCTGGGGCTGGTGCTGCTGCCATTCATACCACTGACACTCAACTCATTCATGATCAAAAACATGACCAATGACCAATGAACATGCATATGTGTGTATGTGTTGCGGTGAGTCCTGAAAAAAATCCGCGGAGGACGGACTGACATTTCTGCGAATGAATACATTCGGAAAAAAGAGAAGAAGCGGAACAACAGAAAAAGCACAAGGCAACGATATACCGAAAACACAGATTACTCTCGCGAGTACTCGTAGGGGCCCTTACATATCCCATCCGTCGTGCCTGTGGTTACGATCACAACAAAGGGACCAGGTATATAATTTGATTGCAGTATGGGCCCGCGGACAAGAAACGCCTCTAATCATCAGAGCAAGCCTCAGAAAAATTAGAATATTATGGAGACCCTATCCTTGTTTAACCTTCAAGAATAGACTATCACATACCTGTTTAGGTGCGGCGCTCGCCGCTGAGCGCATTTTCTTGATAATCCAATTTTTCTTATATAGCATCCCTCAAAAAGCGAGCCGTATGTTCTGACGTATAATAGATTTTCTGTTTTTCGCGGGCCTATACTATATACATACACACTCTTACCCATTAATTTGCATTTTTTTTTGGTTTTGGTTTTCTCTGTCTCACGGTCCGCGATCACAGAATTAGTGTCTCTCCACGACAAGGAATCAGGACGGGTACTGTTAATAGGTGCACTGATGTAGTTGGGTAGAGTGAACGGTTAGACGTGAAGACAACAAACACACTTATTGACACTTCAAGTTGGGATCCGATGTTTGTTGGCGCCCTTCGGCAGGGAACAGGCAAAGAGGCAGGCCGGAAAAGAAGGGCCGCTACTAGTAGTAGACCGAAATATTCAAGTAAATGCCGGGCAGTTGACGCCGTGTGCAGTGTGCGGCACACACTTGGTACAGAAGAGCCAATCCATGAAACACGTGGCTAGATCATCATGCAGAATACGCCAATCCAGGGGGCAACGTGAGGCTATGAACTATATAGGTCATCATGCAGATTACGCTGCTCTCGTCCGGTAACTTGAGCTTACAGCTAGTAGTACTAATGTTGGATATCGGATATCGGACATCGAACATCGCTGTCGGAATCGTTTCCGATACGATACCGATGAACAAAAAAAAATCGATACGACGATTTCGATCTTTTGATGCATCGAAGCCTTTCGTTCAGTGTCAGAGATAAAGAACACGGAGATATGACACAGGGGATGGAGGAGGGCAAAAACACGTTCGAAGTATATGATACGATATATCGATACGATATCCAAACACTATTAATAATACAGTTAGTCAATACATCATATCAGATAGGTCAGGGATGGGAATAAGATCTAGATCATGGAGTGATCTGCCCCGCGTGTGAACAGTTCCAGCAGGTGCATCACCTCAATGTTTACGATATCGAAGCTGCGAGATGGATGACTAAAAGTCGCCCACTACTGTAGATATCAGCTGGCTACGAGTAGGGTAGGTACTACAGTTCACTGCAGCAGTGCCAACTATCCGACTGTTTCGGGAGGCGTGCCGCGATAGGGGGTAGTGTTGTAAGGATCGCCCTGGGCTGGGAAATCGATTGATCTTTTACCCCTATAGCTCAGTAGGTGACACTTTCACATTTGACGTCGTCCAAGTCACGGGTTCGAACCTCACTTCGAACGTTTCTTTTATAGAAACGCTTGCGCGTGCACCCCTAAAAAAAACAAATCACCCTGGTTCCCCAAGCGATGAAACGAAGCGGGTAGGTCAGCGTGCAGACGTATACGGTTCCTACGCCCCAAAGATCCCGCCGTTCCGAGGGGGGGAGAGTGTCATATAGATTACCCTGGTTATAGCTCAGTGGGTAATACCATCATAGTAGTTAGCGCCTTTTGGCCAAACTTAGTTCTGACTGGCCGGGTTCCTCAGGCCACTTCTTATGCAGTCGGAAACATGGACTGAAAAAGCCGGTTTCCGATCGGAGACAAAAAATGGTAACAGTTGAAAAAGCGCCTTTTCAATCCAAGATTTTTCGATTGTGATTTCCAACTGGATCAGACCAGTCGAAAAAGCTGAGAGTTCGATCCAACTCGCCAGTCGGATTCATGCATCGGGAATGTTAGAAAGTCTCGCCGCCTACTCGTACGAGTATCACACACCCACACAACAACACGACGTACAACACGACCCTACACCACAACATCGGCGACGCTGGCTTCGCTGCTGTCACTTCTGCTATGCTCGGCGCGAGTCAGCGTGATACATCTTTGTCTACGCCCGTCAGCAGCACCTGACAGCACCCGATGGCCGCAGTGCGCGATATCGATGACCTTTTGCCAACTGCTGCGCTGGCGGTAGCTTTGGCGATTGTCTCGAAGAATTCCAGCGCCGCGATGGCCTCGAGGGCGAGATGGAGGAGAACGCCCCGCGTGTGAAGCTCACACGCTGCTCGAGGAAGAAGCGAGACATCAGCATGTATGTGTGGTTGGGCTCGGCTGCTGGAAGATGAAGACCTCCTTGACCCCACGAGCATTACGCCGAAGCAGTTTCGAACCGACTTCCGCCCGCCCTAGCCTTTTTTCTCGGAGCCGAAAGTCACTCTCTCACTCGTACATAAAAAATCTCCAGAAAAAACTCAAGACTGTATATTCGATCTGACGGACGATAAGAAGGGTAGCTATTCTCATTCCAGTCGGAAAAATAACCTATCGGAAACCGGCTTTTTCAATCCTAGTTTCCGATTACATTAAGAATCGGCCTTAACCCAATAAATATCGTTGGAACCGCACTGGTGTTCCTTTCCAATAATGATTCGTCGTGTACCTACAGTAGGCTACGGGATTGTTTCACGCCTACTGTAGGACAGATCATGATCTATCTGATCTGTCTATCTGTAGACCATCTATTTATAGTTTCTCCCCCCTGCCGTTGTGTGAGGTTATGCAGGATCTGCCTCACAGGGCAGGTCCAACCCACGGGGAACATGTGCCACGAAAGACCATGCACAGGTTATACGGGTTCCACCCGGCAACATGAGCTAGATCATACAGATCATCATACAAGATCGGGAATGCATTATTTATCTGCCTTGTAACGTCTAGATCATGAAGTGGGAATCGATGATCTGTAGATGACCCGTAGACGATCTGTAGATGATCTGTCTGAGGCGTAGATTTTTCGTCGGGTCGCACTTTTAGTTTTTCTCTATATCACTTTTTGGGTGGTTCACTAATTACTTACTAATACTATAGAGTTCCCGAAGTGAGGAACAGCCTCGGAAAAATTAGGTGCTACCCATGGCGTAGTACGCCTCTTGGGTTTCCTTGATTATGGTAGGCTTCTTTGTTATGGGATGCGCATTCCCCCCGTGAGACCGCTCGCTCAGAGAGAGAGAGAGAGAGAGAGAGAGAGCTGAGGGGTCTACTGCAACTCATGGCGGACCAAAACACGTTGCCATCGACGGTGCCGGTGGTGCCGGTGGTGCCGATGACACAGGCAGTGCTGCAGGCCATTTTGGTGTATATTTGATCGGAACTTTAGCACGTATACTGAAGACAAAAATAGCGCCAGCCGACTATTCCGGGGGACCATAGTAAATAGGACCTACGGTATACACAGAAAATTATTTATTTACCTATTTTTACTATTACGGGGGTCCATAGTTAATAGGACCTATGGTATACGTAAAAACCTATATATTTACCTATTTTTACTAACAAAATTTGGTCCTGTTAACTATGGACCCCCGTAATAACAATATTAGGTCCTACTAACTAATTGTATATTTACCTATTTTTACTAACAATATTAGGTCCTACTAACTATGGTCCCCCGGCATAGTCAACCATCTAGGTCAGTTTGTCGCCAGCCAACTTTTACGGATGGACCACAGTAATCAGGACCCATCATACACACGAAAACCTATCTATTCCAGTATTTTTACGAAGCCTATTTGTTCGTGATTACTATTTTTCACTGTAGTAATCATTCGCGAGGAAGTCCGGTCAACACAAAAGCCCAACCATTTACACGTTGCCACAAACGCCGCTTTCAAATGCAAAAATGGTGGGAAAAATCGGGTACTCGTCAAAAAATATTTGCGGAGCTTCCGATAAACTGGCGGAACCAAAAATGTCAAAAGCAAGTGGTCACATTAGTCGGAGGTCGAACACATTGTTGCGTACCTCCCTCTTTATTGCGAAAATAGTTCGTTGCAACCGCTTCTTTTACTGAAGAAGTTGTCTGCTCTTGCTCCGAGATATTAGAGGGTTGGCCAAGGATTCCGTTGAAACCAATTCGGTTTTCTTATGGGCTCTTTGTTTGGTGCGAGGGGTATAAGGTAGTCGTGTAGCGTCGGCAAAGCCCTGTGTGGGGGAATAGTGCCCATCCTCCTCCGGCCCATTGGCCGCCGGCGGGCGGGGGGGCGGAGGGGGGGGAGGAGAACCTCTCGCCTTGTGCTGGTGAAGAGGAATGCCGGAATTGACAATACTCCATGCTTTCAGTTGGTCTTCTTCATTCAGAATTCCTGCTTCTTCGAGGGTGTTTCGTCATTTTTTGTGATCGACAACTCGCCCCGCACATTTTCAGGTGGAAAACGAAATACGTCACAATATAAAAAAAAGGATTTTCTTTGTTTGTCGGTAGAGCGTGCGACAGCGGGAGATTCCCGATCGACCTTCTTGCGTGAGAAGTTCGAGTGGGGCGCTCCTGTGGTGATCTCGATGGACCACCTGTGTCCCCATATATCCCCACACCTCAAGGCAAACCTCACGTCCGGGAGCCAGCTATGCCTGAACATTGTATGAGTACAATCTGGTATGCCTCAACATACGAGGTCGTCGCGGAGCACGCCCGCCCACGAAGTGTTACGATCAGGCAGTTTTGTAGGTTCGCCTTCGCGGGGACGAGGGAGGAGCGCTCCCCGAGTCTAATCGTCGTTCCGGTGGTAACATACGGTGGAAAAGAAACGGCTATCTTCGCGTGGACCGGAAGCGTTGCTGTGAAGTGGGGTGACAGATATAAGCTGGTAAGAGGTACAGGGACGTCGGTGCTGGGTAGAGCACGCTGCTTGTAGTTCACGAACTTCTTATCAATGCTTCTCAAGCGAGTTGAGAGAAAGGGAGAGAACTCGAGTGAGCGAGGGTGGGCTTCGTCTGGGACACAACTCAGCCCAGATGCCGACCAAAATCAACCTGGTATGCAGATACGAGTATTCCCATAAAGAAGATTCCCAAAGCGCTACGTGCGTGTAGCCATACAAGATTCGCATACGGGATTTTCCCAAAACGCTACGCGTAACCGTATAAGATTCGAAAACGGGTATGGTAGATATGCTAATCCGTCACATTAGCCCACCCTAAATAGTCGTAGATGCAGATCACACGAAGATAAAAGATGATGATCATATCATCTCACAATCGGGAAGAGAGATCGAAGATGCGGCTATTCAACACAGAAATGAGGTGATAGATCTACCTCACACCTCGTAGTGGGGCTTCGACACCTCACTCAAGAAATACCGGCAAGCGACGATCCGGAAGGCGACAAAACAAAAGGCAGGAAGCCAGACAAGGCGCACGGGCGCGAAGAAAAGCGAAGGCAAAACACGTTAGCGGGAAGAACGCCGCGAAGCTTGAAAGAGAAAAAAAAAAAACTAGTAAATCGGGGGTATGCAATGTGGGGACTCGAGGCTGACGAGAACGTGGAGCCAATGGACCAAGACGTGGAATCCGGGACGGCTAGCTGGTAAACACACTATCAGCACAAACTGGAAAGTGACGGGGTCGTTCTTCCGAAAAGACATACGCTAAGAAAAACGAGGGCATTAGGGGATGTCTCATATACTATTACGGGGGTCTATAGTTAACAGGACCTGTGGTATACATAAAAACCTATATATTTAGGTATTTTTACTAACAATATTTGGTCCTGTTAACTATGGACCCCCGTAGTACAAAGCAAGCAGAAAATGTAGGTCGTAGGAAAGCTAGTCGCGGCAAAACAGGTATGCCAATAAATGGGGGCCAAAAGTAACTCCTGGAAAACTTCAACAGAAGCAGGGAATCTAAAGCAAGTCTCGTACGCTGAAAACGAATCAAGAAGCAGAAATCACCTGTCCAACCGACACGCGGGATAAGAAAAGTAGAAAAAGCAGGAAAAGAAATCGGCAAAAAGCCATGGTAGAAATACTGTAGTACCACGGTTCGGCGGCCTTCACGAAGAGCAGGCCGGTGGAAATGGTGGCGGAAAGTTGCCTAAAAACGCAAAAGCGTTCGTTGTACAATGCCACACTTTGGATCACCCAATCGCAAAGATTCCCGTACCACGGCAGTTCGGCGGCCTTCGATTGAAGAGGCCAGCGAAAACGGCAGTGTCAGAGTGAATAACCGAAGCCCATATATCCCGAAGGTACAATACCTCGATCGTATATACTGGTATATCAGGGCTCTTCACGGTGTCATGACCCGATCCGCAGGTTGGGTCAGGAAGTTTAGAAATCTCACGGGTCGGGTCGGGTCGGGAGGTTTTTAAAACTCTCAGGGATCAGGTCGGGCCGCCCTTACTCGGCCCGACCCGACCTGACCCGCGAGGTTTGACTCGTGAACAATCCTGGTAAATACCCGGTTTCGGGCGTGAAGAGGCTACGGCCGCAAGAATGCAACCGGCTTAGCAGGGATCTGGAGAGTTGCGCATTCATGAAAAAATGCACTATACGTAGTTGGTTATCCAGTTCCATCGGCGAGCCACCGAAACACGACAAGTGGCCGTTTTGATACAACTTGTTTTTGGATCCCAGGTCCTCTTACCCAAGATTGTACCGCCTCGTTACACACAAGTTCAAGGCACCCAAGGTCTGTCACTCCGTTCCGTATAAACTCGAGGTACCAGCCCACCTCCTGTGTGCTTCACACCACAACCACGCAAGAGAGAACCTGCCCGGGGCGTCCGCCCTACCTTTTAAGTATTACGAATAGTGGCCTTTTTTGCTAACACACAAGACGTACAGTAGTGGGGTGCCTGGTGTCGTGACCACGCGACGGTGGTTCCTGTCGAGCCTTCTTAGGGCCACTCCTAACGAACTAAAAAATCACGATTCGTGAGATTTTTGTCGTGAAACGTGATTCATGACGCCAATTTTTTTAGCTTTTCCCTAAAAAAAAACAAAATCACGATTCGTGACATTTGCTGTGTCTCAAAATACGCCTGATCAAGGCGCTACGCAATCCACGCGCACCAACGGCATCCGAAGGTTGGTATAGGGGCATGGCAAACTTTGCTTCGTACGCCACTTGTGGACAACGGGCGGCTACCCAAAGACACCGCTGGGCGCGGGCTAACGAGGAGGTTGTGGCCTCGAAATTTCCAGGAGGAGGAGCCACTGCTGGAAGACAAACGCGAAAATGACCTGGGGATGTCACAGGCCAGGCTGGGTAGACGGCCTGCGAGATGGAATCTCGCGAAACGAGCTTGGCCGACGGTCGGTGAAGCTGGGATCTCGCAGGCTGGGTCAGGCTTCGGCCCGTGATTCGGATATGTCACGGACTGGGCCAGGTACGAACGGCCCAGCCCGGCCTGGCCATGCCCCACTATCGAGAGTTGGCTCCACCCCCAAAAAAACGTTGGGTTTGAAATATCAGAATTTTAACTATTTGAAAATATCACGAAACGCAACGTTTTGGGGCTTTTTTCGTTAGAACTGAAATGTCACGGATCGTGATCTTTTGGCAAGCCAAAAAGTCACGAACCGTGATTTTTTTTCGGTTCGTTAGGAGTGGCCTTATTAGAAAACAGAATTTTCAGACGAATGCCTAGAGCCAAATGGAACACCCAAAGATCGTTGTCGTATATAAACCAGACGGCTTTTCATTTTTCATTGTTGGATGAGTTGCAATGGAAGATATTACACGTAGGCCATTCTGGCAGAGCTCCCTCGGCGAAGTTCGGACCGCTTGGCACGAAATCGGCGAGATCATGTCCCTCCTATGTTTTGCCCGTTTCTTCCGACCCCGGCGTGCGCGTCGGAATGGACTCAGTGTGCGTCGCAAACACTCTGATTTTGTGCGACTACAGACACATGGACGCGAAGACTTACATCATTTTTGGGGAAACATACCTGGTATGTAAATAATGGGAGACTTTATCACCGTAGATGATCTTTTTCTACTTTTATTATTCTTGCGCATTGTGCGCACATGCACATGGCATACACGTCAAATTAGGAAGAAGATTCTCGGTCGCTTCGCTCCCTCGCTCCGCTTCAAAATTATCGTTTATGAAAAACGAAAACCTCACCTATTTGCAGCTTCCAACTCCCAAAAACCAGCGTGTGTATGCACTTTTGAGGGAAAAAGTGTTCGCGCTTGTACCATATACCATGGCAATGTGGTAGGTACCACTGCATACAGCACATACATAGACTTGGACCATCAACACCAGGCACATATGTGTACGTATCATGGTATATACGTATCGTATACGTACGTTACATGAAACCAGAAGAAACCAGAAGCTTCGGCAGGTTCCGTCGGAAATGGGTGGAAACGTGGAAACATGAAATTGTCCTTCCTGTCTGTGTTCTTTTTGGTATCCCAGGTGCTGCATCGGCGGCATATATGTACGTATGCACAACATAATCAGTCTCAAATGTCCTTTTTTACGTTGTGTACTACAGCAGTACCTAGTACTACAACAGTAGTGCCTGGTACTGTACAACCTCTCACCAACCATACCTTGGCTTTCACACGCTGGCGCAGCGCTGGGTTTGAGCTGGTTGTCGCAGAGCCCTGTTCTTGCTGGTGCGATCGTACGTAATCTGGTTGACCGTGTTGTGTGTTGTGGGCTCTTGCTGATGCTGCTGCTGCTGTTGCTCTGCTGCAGCATGCTGTGTGCTTGTTTGTGTGTTTTCAAAACGAAACGTACTGGAAAATTGCGTATATGTGTGTGGGTGATACGTTCTGACAAACCACCACAAGACGTTTTGAGGGGGGGGGGGATCGTGAATCCTCCCCGACTGTACATCGATTGCACTGCATTATTCGGGCAACTGAGTATTTTCGGTCGCAGTTCGAGTGCAACAAGAGCCTACCTATCTCCAGGGGACCGCCCTTACACTCTCTGCAACGGTAGACAGGTAAGGAGCTCGTTACGATAGACGGAAAACGGAGTCTTGCTTGGTATTTTGGCAGTACACCAACCAGCGTTTGTTGCTGGAAGCCGTGCATATCACGCTTTTTCCAGGGGGCACCTTTTTCTTTATGAAATTTCAGCTAAAAATTCGCCCGATTCTGCTGCTCTCCGGGATACCATCGTACCTGGGTAGGCTGGAAAGGCACACATTGTATCGTATAATAGTATAGTGGCTCTTCGTCTGTGCTCCGTGGTGGCTGGTAGAAAGTCACAGCTTTCAGCCCCCGATGCTTGCTTGTGTGGTGGTGTAAATTGACGGTGCTGCGTGCTTGGCAGTTGAATTGCGTATATACGTACTACAGTAAAAACGGAGCGTTCTTGTTCGATTGAATCGTTTGTTCTGGGCGAGATAGATAATCTAAGACAAAAATGAAATTTGGCGACGACGTATCTCAGATGTATCTTGATCGTAAAAACGGTACGTCGTAGCTTGGTCGTAGTGAAAAAAGACGAAAAAAATCACCTTTCGTTTCCCACCCGCCCCTTTTTTGTCTTGCCCCTCTCCGATACGCTCCCGGTGTTGAGCTTCCTCGGCATGCATACGTAATCACATACTGCCGGGTAATCACCACCACCTTGAGCGCATGCTGCAAACCGCATACTGTTGTACATACACACGTAATAATAGGTATCTTCTCTGCCTGTTGTACGTAAAAACGGGGCGTTCTTGTTCGATTGAATCGTCCGTTCTGGGCGAGATAGATAATCTAAAACAAAAATGAAATTTGGCGACGACGTATCTCAGATGCATCTTGATCGTAAAAGCGGTACGTCGTAGCTTGGTCGCGTAGTAAAAAAGAACGAAAAAAATCACCTTTCGTTTCCCACCCGCCCCCGCCCCTTTTTTGTCTTGCCCATTACTCTTTCCTCTCCGATACGCTCCCGGTGTTGAGCTTCCTCGGCATGCATACGTAATCACATACTGCCGGGTAATCACCACCACCTTGCGCGCATGCTGCAAACCGCGTACAGCAGTTGTACATACACACATAATAAGTATCTTGTCTGCCTGTCATGCCTGATGCTGCTGCTGTTGTGTTAAGAAATGACCACGAGACATGATGGGCTCGCTTTCCGCGGGGAAAACACACACAATAATCTCATTTTACGGATCTTTGATATTATTTTTTTATATCATGCGTTTTGTCGCCGACAGAAAAAACAAATTGGCGCCCAGAAGCAGCAGCACCATCAAGAAGAGCAGCGGCAGCAGCAGCAGCAGCAGCAGCAGCAGCAGCAGTGGCACCGGCAGCATGATAAATTGCACCACCACCATACCTCCGCTGCGCTTCCTGCTCGCGGCGGCGCTGCTGACGATCCTGGGCAGCGCGCGAGGGGAAGCAGGAGGAGGAAGAGGAGGAAGAGGAGGCGTCGTCGCAAGCAAACTGCGCCCAGAGGCAGACCTCGCTTCCAACTGTCTGGGATTTCCTGGACAGAATTTCCAGACGAATTCAACCTCGGTTGCATATGTTTACGGCAAGAGCCCGATCTTACTCCATGACACTGGCGACGCAGCCATCGACTTCACCCTCCACGATACTCGGGGCCAGGCGTGGAATCTGCGCGAAAAGTTGGAAGCGGGGGGCGGGAAGCCGGTTGTCCTGATATGGGGCATGTACACTTGTCCTGCGTTCCAGGGGATGGGCATCGATTCTCCCTGGGATAAGTGCGGGTACCGGGAGGAGTACGATCTGGTGAGAGAGAGAGCGAGTACAGTACAAACCAACCCTGTTAGGACTACAGTCCCGTTTCGGAGACAAACTACTTGAAATTTGAATGGTTTATCCGCACAACGGGACTGCAGCCCTGAAAGAGTTAAAATGCTACCCTGGTATTAATACTGCTTGCTACGTAGACAAGTACTGCTGTAGTATTTACCGGGGACCATAGTAAATACTCGTAGGACCAAATATTTGTTAGTAAAAATACTGAAATATATCGTTTTTTTGTGTTTACCGTAGGTTTTATTTACTGTGGTCCCCGGTAAATAGTAGACTACCTGGTACGATCTATCATGATGAGCAATACCAGGACGACTAGACTGCATACAGTAGCAGCAGTACCAGGTATGTCTGTTCTGTTTTGCCATGCTTTTACACATGAACACGTAGACATACAGACACGCAATGTGCAATGTGTATGGTATTAAGCAGGCGCACGGCATGCACTTGGGTGTGGCGGTGTATTACTAGCAGAGCGGCGAGTTGCGGCAAGTCCACAGGGACATGAAACAGCACCAGCAGCACCAACAGAAGAAGGAGCCGCAGCGACACAGCGGCGACGCAGCCAGCAGTGCTGTTTTTTTTTTTGTTGTACCAGCGCTGATGATGTATTCAAAATTCATACTTGTGCCGGTACGCTGGGGTACGCGCGACATGATGCCGTGATTTGTCCGCAAATGCAGACGGCAGCAAGACGCAATCTGGCAATGCTGGTGGTGCTATATTGCGTGCTGTTCTTCACACCACCCACGACGAGATGCTACGACGAGATGAGGCAATCGTCGTGTATGTGCTCGTGTGCTCGTCCCTCGTCCACGATGGGCGATGGTAATTGTTCGGCACTGCTGGCTGTACAATAACATAAACTACGAGTACTCTATCTACCTGGTGATATTAATATCACACCTGTTCGATACCATATGTTATTATTTTTATTATTATTTTATCGTATCATACGTCTTTCTGTTACTATAAAACACAACAACAGCAGCAGCAGCAGCAGTGTTTTGGGTTCTGGTCTCTTCGGTGGCCGAGGGAAGAGGGGAGTTGACGACTTTTTCGGCACTATGGTTGAGGGCCGCCGCTCCTGCTGTGTACTCGTACCTGATGTGTACGATACGAATACAGTATTAAAAAGTTAATAGTATTAATAGTCAGTCCCGTTTGGGGACAAAAACACTTGGCATTAGAGGGGTTTGTCCCCAATCGGGAGTGCAGTGCTAAAGGGGTTAAGAGACGTCAATCAATATGGTGTCCACGCTCAATGTCTTATTTTTTTCCGACCTTGATCTGACTCTGTTGTATAGGATTCAGAGTGGGTCCCACTGTCGAGCTGTGTTTCTTAATATAATTTTCTTATTGTTCGTGCCGATCTGAACCTATTTTTCTTAATTTAATGTTTCTTAGTTGCGGGCGCCCACTGTAGTACTATTAATAGTATGTACGTAGTCGTACAACTCGTAACCCTAACCCTCCTAATCAACCAATCAATATAATATCGTGTATTAATAGTTTACGGTTCTCTTTTCGCGTAGACCTGCCCCAACAGCAAGTAGAGCCTTTCTAACACAGCGACGAGCTGTCACACCAACCAACCATTACGGGGGACCATAGCAAATAGGAGCATATATTGTTGGTAAAAATAGGTAAATGTGTAGATTTTTGTGTGTTCCGCAGGCCCTATTTACTATGGTCCCCCGTAATAGGTTTTTCGTTAGGGTTAAGCTTAGGGTTATATTTCCGGGTCGGTGTGGTGGCCACCTTCAGCCTATGCCGGAAATAATCTCACCATCGGGAAAAATCCCTTACTTAGCAGCAGTTTCGTGTTAAAACCCTCCTTCATTAGAACTGCATCCTTTTATTCGGCCCACGTCTGAAGAACTTCCTTCGCCTGAACGGGCAGATTTAGTCCAGCTGGTCTCAGCCACCTCCCTGGGGCCGAGGAGGAGGAGCGGGGTGGGGGGGGGGGCATCCTTTTCGCCTGACTGACTGACTGACTAAAACAGAGCATGTATAGACTGATGAAGCTGTGGATGAGATGCTCACAGAGTCATGAAGAGGCTTGGGCTTGGGGTAGCTATCAAGCCAAAGGTTACACAGATAGGTGGGGAGTAGAGTAGAGTATTTCCGGGGGAAATGCTGGAGGTGCTGCGAGTACTGGCAGTGTTTCAAGGTTCGACGTTGCTCATGCTGCCAGTACTCACAATATTTCGGGGGGTTTTACTCTAAAAACTGCCTTAACTTCAAGTTCTTCGGGGCTTCGATACTGCGGTTAGATGCTGCCAGTTTCGCATTACTGTGGGGTTCTGTATAGCCAGTATTTCGGCTGTATAACCAGTATTTCAGCTGTCAACACTGCTCGTGCTGCGAGTACTCCCAGTACTACCGTAAATAAGATTATTCTGAGTATACTCGCAGCATGAAGTGTTTAGCAGTGTAAAGGAACAGAGTACGATACTGGCAGTTTGTACTGCGAGTACTCGCAGCATTTCGGGGATTCCGTACTGTTCATGCTCTTGATGAGCACTCACTTATATCGTAGTGGTTTGTGTGAAGCGGTGACCGAGGGTATGGTAAGGGTAAGGGACGCAGGTGGTTCTGGCAGCTGGAAAGCAGTGATTAGCTTCTTCTGATCTAGATCTTCTTATTGATGGCGAGAGCTGAGGAGGTGCTCTGGTAGAGAAGTGAGAGGTAGAGGGGAGGGACTCGACGCCCAGATATACTCGTCCCACCCCACGCCACAAGCTCTCCTAAGTTCCTCTTATGTGACGTACGCCTACAGAACTTTCCTATGGCTACCGGTCGTTTTTCTGCTAATATAAGAACTTCTCACTTCGTGGTCCTATCTGCGTTAAGGAACATTACTCTCGTCTAACGGGTTATCCGCCCTAGGAAACATTCCTAATAGAACTTTGCTCTATACTGACGGAATATCCGCCGGGTTAATCCATTCTTTGGATTATTCTCGTATTCGTGAGATTACAAGACTGCAACATATTATCTATGTCTATAGCCCATGAGTACTCCACTCATATCACATTAGCCCACCCTGAATAGTCGTATATGCAGACCACAAGATGGTGGGAGGGTGATGACAAAGTTCATCCCAAACGGCCAGGAAAAAGGTGGTCGAAGATGCGGCTATTCGAAACAAAAGAAGTAAGGCTATAGATCCCCCCACACCTCGTAATAAGACCCAAACACTACGAAGAGGGGGTGTTCGCTGACAACAACCACTAAAAGGGAGACTAAAGGAGAGAGAGACAGAACTCAAAGCGGAGTCCTGCCGACGACGCCAGATGTGAATCGGTGACCGAGGGTATGGTAAGGGTAGGGACGCAGGTGGTTCTGGCAGCTGGAAAGCAGTGATTAGCTTCTTCTGGTCTAGATCTTCTTATTGATGGCGAGAGCTGAGCAGGTGCTCTGGTAGAGAAGTGAGAGGTAAGGGGGAGGGACTCGACGCCCAGATATACTCGTCCCACCCCACGCCACAAGCTCTCCTAAATTCCTCTTATCTGACGTACGCCTACAGAACTTTCCTATGGCTACCGGTCGTTCTTCTGCTACTATAAGAACTTCTCACTTCGTGGTCCTATCTGCGTTAAGGAACATTGCTCTCGTCTAACGGGTTATCCGCCCTAGGAAACATTCCCAATAGAACGCTGCTCTTTACCAATGGAATATCCGCCTGGTTAATCCATTCTTTGGATTATTCTCGTATTCGTGAGATTTCAAGACTGCAACATATTATCTACATCTAGCCCATGAGTACTCCACTCATATCACATTTGTATGTTTTGGTACGTACTGCGGATAGTGCTTGTACTCGGGGTTCTGTTCTTTTCTTACTGCCAGTGCCCCCGGTATTCCGGTCGCCAGTACAGCTCATAGTGCCAGCACTCGCTGTATTTCGGCCATCAGTACTGCAATACCATCAGCACTGCAATACGCTCGGTAGTTGCGGAATACTCCTGTGCGACCATCTGTGAAAGGTTGTACCTTTGAAAAGCTTATTGACTACATACAGTCGCTGCCCCCCACCTCAAGCACTACAAAATGTCAGCTATTCTAGGCACTGAGGCTCGACCACAGGCCGCAAGTTTCAACCTAGGAATGAAGGGAGCGGCTCGTCATTTCTGCTGCCGTGGTGTAGCTCTTCCGGCCCAGCCTTTTGCTTGTTGAAGTAGTGCTCGTAATTCTGCGCTGAGACCTAGTTGGTTAAATTCTCCGTTTAGATTTGTGCATATTATACATGCTGTGGGTTGTGACGCATGCTGTTTTCCGATCTTCGTGGAAGCAGCCAGATCCGGTTGTATGCGTGTAAGAGTATACATGAATAGGCATATTTACCGAAAAGAGGACGACCATAGCAGTTAGTAGCAACAGTAGGGGGATCGTACACGACATATATACTCGTATGCACGTGCCATTTGACGGTACTACAGTAGTGGCGGCGCTGTTGCAGAAGATGCAGTAGCTAGCGCTGAGTAGAGGCCCGGGTGGAGTAAAAAACAGAGCGAATTATTATCTCACAGCACAGGCGCGTCGAAACTGCCTGTACTGACGGTTTCAGATGCACGCAAACCGCCATACCATGCAGTACAACACCCAATATCCTATTGAGTCGTTCTTGCACTACAGATATCCAGACACCATGGCATCCCCGTTTCCCCTCTTTTGTTATGGAGGCATTACCGATTAATTGTTTCATTCGGGGAGAGGATTATCTACCCTTTCGCCCAGAAGCAGTGTGAGAGTGAACCACTCTAATACAGTACCAATACACGTGTGAGTGATTAAGAGTATCCAGACGCAACCTGCATATGTGTTGGGCCTGCTCTGTACAACTATACTTGATCGTATCCTGTTAACCTAGCTGAACCTTCGTACTTGTATACGTGGCGTCATCAGCTGGACAAGTTGCACCAGGTACAAATTGTATCCATACACGAGAAACTCTCGCGCCGGTACCTGCCTCCACCAGAAAAAGCAAATCCCAGGGTAGGCCAGACGGGAAATACGACTTTTGCCGCTAGAGCTCTTCTTCTTGACAGTTGATCACGTCATTGATTTTGATCAGGAAACAGGCCACCAACAAAGCCTGCAGGGACGCTTGAGCTACCTGGTGGGGCCGTCTCGTCATGAGACTGGCCACCAAAGCCTGCAGGGACACTTGAGCTATATACCTCGTGGGGCCGACTCGCAGTGCTTTTCTAGGATACCTGGTGCTATAATACCTGGTAGTTATTGCGTGCAACAGACGAACCAATACTCATGTGCTCAATTTATCTTGCGGATCTCGGGTGCTTGTACCGGTACACACGACGGCACCCCCCCTCCCCCCCCCGCTCCCCCGCGCCCCTACCGCCTCCGCTGAGTGCAGGTGGAAACGCACAAGGACCGTGTGACGTTCGTTCACGTGTATGGGGCGGAGCCACACCCTAAGCTGCCGGGCACAAACTTTGACTCGGGCGGGGTGGTGGTGAACTACTGGAGCACTGTGTCGCAGCCGGAAACGTACGACCAACGCTTGAAAATGGTCGAGAAGATTCAAGACCTGATTCACCCCGATGAGGTGCATTTGTCTTTCAAGTGAAAAGGCTTCAGAGTGGGTAGCTGGTTAACATTTTACAAGGATCTCAGGGGTCTACTGGTTGGTGTTGATGGCAATATTCTGCTGTGGGACAGCAGTCCCGCAGCAGCTAGAAACCAACCCGCTCTAGAGCAAACAAACGTCGCGCCCAATACTGAGATCCCAGCCGACGACGCCAATGTAAGACGCAGTCCCGTAGTAGGTAGATCTAATCGGTCATTTGTGGGTGTGGAGACCCACCTCGGTGGGAGGTGTGGCGTAACCACACTCTAGGGGATCAGCAACGACAGTTATCTCAGATTACCGTGCCGAACGGGCAGGACTTGAAATGCTACAGTGATAATAAGGCGGTGCCATGTAGGGGACAGGACCTGGTATATATACGATACCAACACATGGCCTCGTCGGCAGGACCTGGGAGTCTTAAGAGCCGTGAAGTCGCCGCCTCGATCCTCACCGTCCGCATTTAGCTCATTCTCATTCCCCCATGTCGAGAAACTGAAAGTGCTCTCCGTGAGTCCCCAGAGGCTGTTAAGGACGCTAGGTTGGGCACCTTTAACCCCATACGAAGACCAAGACGCTGCTGTTCAAAGGGGGGGGGGGGGGGGGGGTTGTACGAATTACCTCTTACCCTGTCAGTAGGTGATTGGCTGGGCTTTTACAAGTATGTAGCTCAGGGGTGTACCGTTGAAAGAGAATCGAGTTCGCACAGGATTGTGATCGTTTTTCAGAGCTCGATTTTATCAGAACGGGAATGTGTCCAACACCGAAAAAGTGTTTTCGGATAGATGTGGTCGAGAGAAAGCCTTGCCTTAGCCTTCCGAAAATATTATGGTCGATTTTATTGGCAAGCACCCTCTCACCGCTGTCGAGATGTCATCACGAGTGCTGAAAAACGATCGCACCCCCGTTCGACCTCGACGCTATTTACGGTAAAACCTGATGTGTGTGCTGTGCAGTCTTACGGGGGGCCATAGTAATATGAAGCACTCTGTCCCGAATTATTAGGATTTTTTTTTAGTGATATTTGTGGATACCAGGTCCTATCCCCTAGATCGTACCGCCCCGTTATCACTACAATCCTTCATACAAAATGTTATATGTTAGGGACAGAGTGGTAGTAATCAGAACCCACGCTGTACCCAATAACTTTGTACCCCCTTTAAGTAGCACACCGTATTTGGTCCTGATTTTACTGAGTGTGTTTTCCCCGTCATGGTAGTGTTTGCCGCTTCGACCAGGTACGAAAACATACATGGTTGTGGCTGATAGTGCGCGCAAACTGTTCAGTATACTGTAGTACCTGCGTATGCTGCATGCATAAGCTGGGGTTCCAAGCCCTAAGCAAGCGCGTCGTACGAGAACAGTCCTCCTGATGTGTGCGCAGTAGATGTGTTCGGAGAGATCGCAATAGATATGAATCAGAGAGATGGAGACTCGCCCCACTCTCGGAAGCCGACCCGCCCCCCCTTGATCTTTGATGGACTCTCATTCGACTACGGCCATGCATGATAATTAATACTCCCCCCCCTATTGTATATATATATATTCTATATGGGTTGGGTTGGCGTCGGTTGGCAACGACACTGTAAAACATGCCGCTCACGAGCTAGACATCCAGGGTACCGTTTTTTTTTTTTTTTTTTTTTTTGGCGGTCGCCCACAGCTGGTCGTCCATTGTACGGCACCCAAGAGGCAGTTACATAGTACTCCCATTGCTGTCTCTGGAAGTGGCCACACCGGAAATTAAACTAGATCATTGAAGCTGTCATCCATATGCAAGTCGGCCTCACAAGCGGTTCTTAGTAGGATGCAGCTCACCCTTCATGCGACTCGCCGGACACCTCACGGCGCTTCGCGCTTGGTGCAAGCAATGTCTACCTGGTCGGTGAAAACCCGACATGGTCCGTCCAGGCATTGTAGAGGTGCGAGGGTCTATGGTCATACGACTACGGCCATGCATGAGATCGAGTACATCTCTCCTATCGAGTACACTCCCCCCCCCCCCACCTTTACTACTTTTCTATGTATTTTGTGGAAACAACGTATTAAGCGCCCATCTGTTGAAGGAGTCTCTATTAGGAGTGAGGAACGGTGTTCAGTCTCGAAAGGGATGCGTGATCAATGGTCAAATGACCGAGGCCAGCAACAAATGAGTACGCCCTCCTCCCCCCTTCCCCCCCCTCACCTCGCCTCCTGCGAAGGTGATCCTCCCGGACTACCTCCCGGGGAACCCCTACAGTGACCTGATCCAGCCTGTTTGGTGCTCCTACGCTCTCGGCGCGAGGCCGTCCGTCGTCATCTCCCCGGACGGCTCGATAACCTTCCAGCAAGAATGGCTGCAGACGGTAGACTTAGCGGGTCATCTGAACGTGCTTTTGGGCCTCGCACCGGACAGGGGCATCCGTAGCGGCGGCGGTAACCGCAGCGGCGACGCGAGCGTGGCCGGGGGCCGGGTCGAGATTCGGGTCGATGGGCCCTCCCTCTTGGGCGGCGAGCCCGGGCCTGCCGTAGGGCGAGAAGGGCAGAAGAAGGAGCACGGCGGAGGGCAGAGCTGAGAGGCCCGCGGCAGGAGCAGGAGCCTCGATGATCGCGAAGCCGGCGGTGGAAAAAGCTGTTTATCAAGTGTAGCTACAGGACGCCGTGTATCGTATATATAGCGGGAGAAGCCGTATTTTCGCGGCGAAACCCGTAGGTAGTGGCAATAAGCCGTGGCCCTGTGCTTGACGTATATAGCTCCCTTGCAATGTAGCTTGTTCTTTGCCGTGTGGCTTGCTCTTTCCGTGTAGCTTCCTTCTTTTCCCCTTGTAGTTTACCTTTCCCGTGCGGGTTTTCTTCGCCATATAGCTTTCCTTCGCCCGTGTACTGTATTACCACGCGACAGCACGTTTCTTGGACCATAATGCGGCAGACTTTTCAAAAAACAAGTTTGGGAGTTGAGAGTTTTTGGCTGGGACTTTTTGCACGAGAACACAAGAAACCCAATTTACTTTTGTGCTGAAATTAGTTCAGCATACGCCCTGCCTCAGTCCACTCTGGCCGGTAGTGTAAGATACGTTTGATGTTCTTATCGGAGTCCAAACGTGGGTTATATTCACGGCGAGGGTGGCATGAAAAGAACCTGAGCCTGGCTTGAAATGGGAGTTTCTAAAGTGATGTCGCGTATCGGCAAGCCGCTCATGCTGGGACTCAAGAAATAACGTTCAAAACAAAGGACGATATGTTTAGTCTTAACGCTTTTAGAACCGCAGTCCCTTGTGGAGGACAAACCACTCAAATTCTGAGTACTTTGTCCCCCAGACGGGACTGCGGTCCTAATAGGGTCAATGAATCGTCCAGCAGTAGTGCACACCTCGGAAAAATCAGATATCTACTCCCACTTCATGATCTGGACCTGTCAGGACAATGAATGTTTCTGATCTGTGTGATCTGGCTCAAGTTGCCGTCTGGGACCCGTTTAAATCTGCGAGATCTGGTGGAGATTTTCCCGGGTCGAGTCTGTTCTCTTTTCGTTGTAGAGATCTTGCACCACGTCTCGCAGCGGCAGGCTAGGATCTAGATCGGGATCTGTGTGATATATCTGATATATCTGATCTATCCGATCTATCTCATCTATCCGATCTATCATATCTGATCTGTCTGATCTGTCTGATTCCCTTGCATTGTTGTAGTTCGGACGGACACCGAGGCTCAGAGGTTAAGATCACAGATGGTTGAACCCCCCCCCGAAAGGCTGGGAACCCCCCCCCCCCCTGCACAATGTGGGCGTATACAACCCTTCTGGAGACATTAGACAACGTAACCAAACCCTACAATGTGTCGGCAACCTCTGAGCTCGGTACGCCTGAGGATGGAGTGCTGCACTGCTGCACTGTTCAATGTCTCCACAACACTTTTTTTCTACGCCCACATTGTGCGAGCGGGGGAAAGGACCCCGGCCACCTGTGTAGGAGTGCCGATGCTGAAATCGTCCAAATTATAAATCGTCGCCTCTCCCCTCTGGAGTACTGGGGGGGTTAGGCTATCGTCGAAACGATGGTAGCAAGTTTCGTGTTGTTGGCGCATTCATACGGTTGCGTTATACGTAGGATATGTGTATGTTTTGGGAGAATACTTAATTTTGTTTGTAGCTTGTGTGTGCTTTGCCCTGCGTTGTGGAAAGCCTCCCGGTTTTTTGTTTTTTGTTTTCGCTGTTATAGGAGCCCCGTTTTTGTCGTAAGAGCCCAGCCTTTTTTTTTTATTTGTTTCGTGACTTTTTGGTGCTGTATTTTGCTGGGGGGGGGGGGGGGGGGGTTGTTTTATGTTCTTTTCGTTTTCATCTTGGCCGCGCCGTAAGCCTCGAGCTTTCTACCCGTGCCCGCCTTTAGTCGGAAGTCACGATAGATGGTGGGCATGCCGGCAGTCAAAATTAGGTTGGCTCTGTTTGCACGTTCAATTTTTGGGAGTTCCGGTACCCGGCATGGCGTTCCTGGGGACAAGATTGCAGCGAGTGTACCAGCTCTTACCCTCTTCTAGGGTTTTATGGGGCCATATTTTGGCGCAGCTTTTCAAACGGGTGGGGGTATACTCGATATCATCCATGGCCGTAGTCGTATGGCCATAGACCCTCGCATCCCTACAATGCCGGGACGGATCACGTCGAGTTTTCACCGATCAGGCAGACATTGGCGGGTGGGAGGGGGGGGGGGGGGGGGGGGGGGGGGGGGGGGGGGGGGGGGGGGGGGGGGGGGGGGGGGCGGTAAACTTTATGTACGGCGCGCTATTTATTTTAGGTTTGACGGCGATGCGTGGAGGTATGGCGTTTAGCAATACTACAACAGTAGTAGCAGTAGCAGTAGCGATTCAGGTGTCTAAGCGCAGAACCGCAGTCCTGTTTTGGGGACAAATTACTTAGAAATTGACTGGTTTGGCCCCGAAATGGGACTGCAGTCCTGAAAGAGTGTGCGGGGTAACTCGTGCCTACCTTGTATACAGATCTGTATGTAGAGTATTTCGTGCGTAGTATGTGCGGTACGTGGTGCACTTTTAGCCTATACTGTGCAATAGTAATATATATATATATATATATACGTATATGCAAGTGCAGTGCTCGTAGTAGCACAGTATCAAGTATCAACAGCAAATCGGCCACGGCATTTTTCGGATATGAAGGTATATGGTCACAAGACTACGGCCATGCATGACATGGGTCCCCCCCCCTCCCAGAGGGTCTATGGTCATACGACTACGGCCGTGCATGAGATCGAGTACATCTCTCCTATCGAGTACACCCCCCCCCCCCCCCCCCCCCACGACCCCTAGTTCTCCACCTAGCTACAACGGATATCGGGTTGTTTTGAGACAAACTGCATGTATGTGTCGTTTTTCCTGTGAAATCTGGCACAGCAGCAGTTGTTGCGTACAAGAATAGTACACCTACTCGTGGACCTCGGGATTGTCGCAGTCACTTATTAGTCTGGGGCAATGCTTACGAAACTTGCTGCATCCCTTTTGTTCCGGCGGGCGGGCTTTGACCTGAGCTATGCTGCTGTTAGTGTTGGTCTGAGTTATGATTTCATGTAGGTGGTGGTGGTGGTGGTGGTGCTGTGCTACTGCCCACAGGTAAGCTATTATTGTACAGAGCTGCGTTTGTATGTGTGAGCAGCGTGATCATGGGGCAGTAGAAGTTTGTCACGTCTTGACATGGTAAAAAAGCAATTAAGACGTTTATACCTGGTGCGGTATACCCCGAAGAAAGCACACTGCCTTTTTTCGTGCATGTATGTTTTGTTTAGCTTGCCCACGATCGACGTAAAAACTACCGCTGCTGTTATTGCTTGTTGCAGTGGTCTAGTAGTTCATTTTTTTTTTTTGCATCTACGATTGATCGCCCGCATTTTAGCCAAATATTTCTCTGTGCGCAGGATCCCCCAGATGGCAGGGGGCTTCTCTGCGGGGCATATTCGATTTTTTTTTCTGTTCGTTGAAGTGTGTGTTGGCCCTTTTCGGGGACTTTCACTATTGGGGAATTGACGATAAAAGCCGGCGATTACAGCAACAAAGACCACTGCGTTATTTAGGCATGGTACAAGAGCGGTGTCTGAGTTGCAACGCAAGATGCCGTGCGGCACTGGCTCTTCGTGATTGCACGCGTACTCCTGAGCGCTCACGCTGTGCTCGCTGACGGCTGGTAGATAAAACGTCAAAGTTATGACGGTCTTGGTCGCTACATATATGTCTCGGGGTTCTAAAACGGGTTATAAGTATGTCTGTCTGTCTGCTTTGTCTGTCTGTCTGCCCGTCTCTCTGTCTGTCTGATTGTTTGTCTGTCTGTCTGTCTGTCTGCCTGTCCGCCTGTCTGCCTGTCTGCCTGTCTGCCTGTCTGCCTGTCTGCCTGTCTGCCTGTCTGTCTGTCTGTCCGTCTGTCTGTCCGTCTGTCCGTCTGTCTGTCTGTCTGTCTGTCTGTCTGTCTGTCTGTCTGTCTGTCTGTCTGTCTGTCTGTCTGTCTGTCTGTCTGTCTGTCTGTCTGACTGTCTGTCTGTTTCTCTGTTTGTTTGTCTGTCTGTCTGACCCATTTTATTCTTTTTTTTCATCACGCGATTTCATTTTCCATCCGACATGTGTGTAGCGTGAGTTTCAACAGCCCGAAACATGATGGAATAACAGAAACTCCAGACAGACCACGAGAAGAAAAGCGTGAAACGATGTTTCCAGCAACCAAAAACTGTGAAAACTAGATGTGTATATACCCCCCTGCTCTCCTTTTTCTCCCGACCCTGCCCCAGCCGCAAGGGTCAACCCCCCCCCCCCCCCCAATCGATTTCGAAGAAGCGTTGATTGCCGGACCTCCGGGAGGGGGGGCGTGGGCATCTACAGCACAACAAGAAATGCGGCATGCTGCAAAAGTGCCATGCTCTCTCCAGTAGTACGCTCTCCTCGCAATGCTCCATCTAAATTCTACAAGAACATTCCGCCATTGAGCAGACAGGGTCAACGTTATTTTTATGGAACAAGAAATGCGGCATGCTGCAAAAGTGCCATGCTCTCTCCAGTAGTACGCTCTCCTCGCAATGCTCCATCTAGATTCTACAAGAACATTCCGCTATTGAGCAGACAGGGTCAACGTTATTTTTATGGCTTTGCTATCCCACACGCCCCCGAGGAACTCCAAGGGAAGGGGGCGGCGGGTTATCTGACGCAAAACATGCAGCATCTATCTCTACTAATAGCTGAAACAGTGGCGTGCTCTCCTGATACTATGTTTTGTCTTGTAGCATTCTGTATGTCATTATGAGCGGTTCTTAAACTTTTTATGCTCCAAACGCCCGCCCCCCCCGGTCGGTCTCCGAGGGGGGGAAGAGGGGGAGTCGAGAAAACGAGGCAGCACGATGTATGTCGTATCAAGGCCCTCTTGTGATAAGAAAGCTCCGTGTACGAACGAACAAGGTCCGGATTTTTCAATGACTTCGCCATTTTCCTTAGCGAAGCCCCCCCACCCACCCCCCAACGGCCTCCGTGCGGAGGATGGGGGGGATCCGTGGGGAGAGGGGGGTGTATTGTCATGCATGGCCGGCCGTAGTCGTATGACCATACACTCTCGCATCCCTACAAGACCAGAACGGAGCACGTCGGACTTTCATCGACCAGGTTCTGGCATCAAGCGCCATGCCGGGGGGGGGGGGGGAGTACGTAAAATATAAAATATTATTATGGAGAATGCCCTCTCCTAATGACGTTCGGTCTATACCATTCCAACTATGAATTTGAACTCCCCCCCCCAAATGGCGAGGGGGGGGGGGGGGGGGGGGGGGGGGGGGGGCATGAGTGTCCTGTCATCTATATGCAAGAAAACCCGCCTCAAAAACGGTTTTTAGTAGGATGCAGCTCACTCTTTATGCGACTCGCCGGACACCTCGTGGCGCTTCACGCTTGGTGCAAGCAATGTCTGCCTGGTCGGTGAAAACCCGACGTGCTCCGTCCCGGCATTGTAGGGATGCGAGGGTCTATTGTCATACGACTACGGCCATGCATGCTAATGAGTACACCCCCCCCCCCCCCCCAAAGGGCCTCCAGGCGGCGAAGGGGGGGGGGGGGGGGGGGGGCATGAACGTCTAAAATAAATAATGTAGCACGTTGTTCAAGCGCTAATGACTTCTCCTAATTTGGTTCCGTCTATTACGTTCTGCTTATGGACAGACACCCAGGGTCCATGCCTTTTTACGACTTTGCTATCCCAACCCCCCCTCCACCCCCGTCGGTGAAAAAGCCGACGTGCTCTGCCCCGGCATTACAGGGATGCGAGGATCTATGGTCATACGACTACGGCCATGCATTACATGAGTACATCCCCCCCTCCCGCCCACGGCGTCCGGGGGGAGAGGGGGGGGCGTACTTCTTTGTTACTTGCCCTAGTCATTCGACCATTGACCACGCATCCCAATCGAGACGGATGGGAGTAAACGTCAAGGTCTTATTCCGTCGGGCTATTGGTAAAAGGCTAACCAATCGTCTAGCCAGTCTAAGCCTTCAAACACTCTCGCCCCCTTCGGAACAGCGGGGTCCTACTTGGTCTTCGTATGGGGCCGTACGTGCCTAGTCTGCAGTTCTTCACAATCTCTGGGCACCCAAGAAGAGTGTTTATCAGATTCTTGACATGAGGAAATTCACTTTTATTCAAGGAGCGTTTTCATGGTGGTGGACGTGAGATTCGAACTCACGACCAACCACCCAGTCCTGCCGATAGACGCCATTTGTTAAGGTCTTCGTCCGTTAGGCTATTGGTCGAAGGTTAACTATAGTCGCCTACCCAATCTAAGCCTTATAACATGAAAATATATGGAGCAAAGCGTAGTAGTACCATGCCCTCTATTTCAGTGACAACACTCTTGACCACGAAATCTTCTAAGCTTGACCCAACCATCAGCGCTCTATTTCCACAACGGACGTTGGCACCATCGCTTGGAGATGAACCGACCATGGATGGTATGACGGCGGTAATTCGGGGTGTGCCAAACTGGAAAGCGGTGGGACCAGACTCCCTTCCGGCCGATTTACTGAAAATCGACCACCCCGAATTCATCCGGTACTTTCACAACTTACTTGTCAACGTGTGGAGAACGGGTAACGTCCCCCAGCAATGGAAGGATGCGATCATTAAGGTCCTTCATAAAAAGAAGGATCGCTCTGATTGCAACAATTACCGGGGGATTTCGCTTATTGCCCATTCAGGCAAGGTTTTGCTGAAAATGGTCGCGTCCCGCCTCAGTAACTACTGCGAGGCCGAAGGGATACTCCCCGAGGAACAGTGCGGCTTTCGCCCAGCACGATCAACGGTCGACATGCTGTTCGTCTTGCGCCGACTGCAAGAACTCGGACGAGCTAGAAAACCCCCCCTGTACATGTGCTTCATCGACCTGCAGAAATCGTATGACTCCGTCGACCGGGAGCTGCTGTGGGTGGTGCTCGCACGCTTCGGTGTACCAGAGAAGATGCTAACCGTTATCCGCCAATTCCACGAAGGCATGCGAGCCCGCGTGCGTACGGATGACGGCGAGCACTCGGAATGGTTCAACGTCACTCAGGGGCTGCGGCAAGGATGTGTCTTGTCACCACTTCTGTTCAATGTCTTCTTCGCTGCTGTGATACACGCCGTGCTGGTACGCTTCTGAAGACCCAGATATTTTGAGGAACTTGGTTCACCTCGAGGAGGACCTTGGCCAGGACGGGGTGAAGGTTGACCCACTAAGTTGCGTACGGAGGGCAGTATGGGGTATGCTGTAAGCGGACGATGCAGGTATTGTGTCTAAGTCGGCGGAAGGCCTTGCAAAGATGATAACCGTCATTGTGACCGTTTTCGAAGCAGCAGGCCTCACCGTAATCCGAAAAGAAAACGGAGACCATGCTACTGCGGACACCGAATCAGGCACCCCAGACCTCACCACTCGTCATCGAAGCGGCGGGACAGAGATATGGACAGACGACGCAGTTTTGGTATCTGGGCGGTCTTGTCGTCGCAAGCGCTGACATTATGCCAGAGATCACACGACGGATCCGACTCGCGTGGGCATATGCTACAATCGACTCAAACGGGGACTGTAAGATATGGAGGATGCCCTGTTCACTCTAAAAGTGCGCATGCTAAAGGCCGAGGTGATGGAGACCCTGCTGTACGGGTGCGTGACGTGGACTCTTGGTCAGGAGCACTTCGTTGAACTCCGAACGGCACACCACAAACTCCTCCTACGGATCATTGGCTTCCAGCGCCGGCAACGCACTGACCACCTCATGTCGTACGCCAAGGTCCTCAAAAAAGCACAATGCGAGAGCGTTGAGACGGCCATCTGCAAAAGGCGCCTCCTCTTTGCGGGGGCCGTACAGCGGGCGACCAATGAGCGGCTGACCCGCCGGGTGATGTTTGGGACGATGGCTGGTGGGGAGAACCCAGGACCAGGCCGACTGGAAAAGACCTGGTTCCAATGTCTAGCAGACGACCTCAGGGTTTTCCAAGCCACCGAGGGGTCCACGGAAAGCTCCACTCTGCTGTTCGGAGTAGAAACGGTGTTATGGCCGAGGGCGGCTAAGAAGAGTGTATTCTGTTTTCATTTCAATTTTTTTGTTTTTTTGTTTTATTGTCTTTTTGCTGTTATTTTTTGGTCCTGCTTGTGTTGTTGTTTCTCGTACCCGTACCCTGACATTTCACTTGCTTGACACTTAAATTTGCGATTATTTTTTATGTTTGGTCTTCCTCTGTCTCACAGTCTGCGACCACGGAATCAGTATCTCTCTAGGATAAGGAATCAGGACGGACACTGGGTGCACTGATGAAGCTGGGTAGAAAGGACGATTTAATGTGAAGACAACAACAACGACAATTCCATTGACGGACCTGAACAGACAGGGCCCTTTTTATATATACAGCTTCGCTATCCCAATCCCCACGCCGAACGGTCTTCGGGGGGGGCGAAGGCGGGGGGGGGGGGGGGCGTAAAGATATTCTCAATAAAATGCAGCATGTTGTAAAGTTATAATATTCTCTCCTAATATTGGTCAGCCTATCACGTTCAGCCTTCAGACAGGGTTGATGTTGTATTCTTTCGTTACGCCCGCCCCTCTACTCGAACAGCCTTCGGGGGGGGGGGGGACGATGTCTGACTAAAACAAACACTCCGCATCCTGCGCAATGTCCTGGTCATATGAATGCCTCGTCTTGCGGCATTCCATCTGTGTTTTTAGGCGTTCTACGATGATAAGAGGTTCACTCTAAATCCTCTGAGACTCCTCACTGGAGGATCACCCGAAAACAGACTTGAAAAAAAGATCAAAATGCATCCCGATGAATAATCCCATGGGCCAAGTATACGATTCATATTACGTCATTTTTCTAAACAAGATTGGCAATTCGACGATTTTGGGTTAAGGAGTCCCGTCATTCAGAAAAGTTGTTTTTTCGTGGAAATGTGCTACCTCTATATCGTAGAACGCATGCTTATTTTTTACGTTGCGTTTGAGCCCCGTATACTGGTGTGCCGCTCGTCCGGCGGCGCGCGCTCGCTCGCTCTTCCAATTCGATCGGGACGAAGCGCACCGCCTGTCGTTTTCTTTGTGTCATCGCAGAGTGAGGCCCCTCGCGCTTCGAGGGCAGGACGATGCCGCCGACACCGTCGCGACAGTCGTCTTGACGACAGCGTGCTGCCTGGTGGACAAGTAAACAGAACAAAACGAAAACGGCACGGACGATACATCAAACAAAACAAGCAAAAACAAACAGAAAAGGCACGGACAACATGATACACGAAGTAAAATGCGTATCGCATAGCTACTGATACAAGTATATATCTATAAGATGACCAGGAGTCTGTACTCGACTGACGCGTCTTCGACCCTCTCCTCGCGCGACAACCCCGCGAGAGCCAAACGCGAGAGCAGGCGCCTCGACCCTTTAGTCCCGCCAGTGGACTGCGCACGCCAAAAACCGCGGCGGCCACGCCCTCCCCCGTCTCGACCGGCACGCGCGGAGAGAGGTCTTGCTGTGGTGCGAGAAGGATGCCGCGCCACCCGCCAATTTTTTTTTTTCAAGACATTCCGCCACACTTGGTGCTGCGATATACTTCACGCGATCAAGGTTAGTAGGCTGATTAAACTTAGGTCAATCCTTAAAATCGTTTAGTTTCGATGTGGGTTTCGTCTTATTTCTGCAGCGTGTTTGTGGGTGCTCGATGTTGCAATACGTTGCATATTAGTCGGGTGCCTAAAAGTAACACAAGCCAGCCTGTTGTCGCAGAACGACATGCATATAAATATACTATAATAAAACTACTGTTGTTCTACAAGTGGTACACTTGTGGTCTCTAGAACGGACTCAGAAAACCTGTCTGTCTGCCTGTCTGGCCGATCAGGGTCACTCAATGGTCACCTACTGACAAACTTTCTTCCGAAACGGCTACGCCCATGCGACACGCATCACGTCGAAGTCCTTGCGGAGGCGATCGCCATGGTCGAAAGCGCAAGTCTTCGGATGCCCTGTGTGCGCCAGCGTGTTGTCGCAGAACGACATAACATACAGATAGACTACAATAAAACTACCGTAGTGTTAACCCTCTTGGCGGACCTCAGAGGGCAAAATTGGCGACCAAAAAAAAGTGATGATATCAGCAACGTCACCCGCGTGATTGGAGGCGGGGTGATACAAATTGATGCCCGAGTTTTAATGCAAGGAGGCGTGGTGTGGCAGGGGCGCGACATGACCCCAACCGTCGCTGCTGGGTGCTTATGCTGCCGGCCGCTATCGAAGGAATCCCAAAAGGGGGCTGTCAACAAATTCACAGGAGTATTTCTGTTTACTGATGGAGGCGTCATCATCGATGAGCTAACGACAGCAGAAGCAGTCGCAGCCGCAGCAGCAGCGTGGACAAGAAAATACAGTTCGCCTTGCACAGCAAACCCTCATAAAAAAAAACAACAACAGCAGCTGTGCGATCGAGGATTTCGTCGAACCCCATATTTGCAAGCTGTGTATATACATATGCCGCCGCTGTTGACCTTGTTCCGCTGTGTGGAGCCCACATGTACTCAATGTATTGTCTTCACGTCTTTACGTACATAGTAATAGCTACTGTGCTCTAACGGTGTCGGTCGACATCAAAATCAGTATCGGACTAACACTGTCGCCGCCAAAAAAGCATCCATTTTTTCGCACCTGGGTGTACCTCAAATACCGTACGCACAACATACAGCACAAGTCATACCCACGGATTTTGTACGATTTACCGGTACAGACCAAGGGGATAAAGCCATGCCAAAACACCCGGCAACGTACCTTGCTAAAAGCGTTACGGCGCACCAGTATGTACTCTTACAGAGGCTCAGGCAGGCGCGATCCCTTTCTCCAAACTTTAAACAGAGCGGCGAGTAACTAACTCCTCAACTCGAACGCAATACTTCTGCTATCACCACACAACTAATACCAATAAAGCTTGCTGTACATGTAAGTACCTCGGTAAAAAAACAAAACAAAACAAGAGACCAAAAAAAAAAAAAGGCGTGCCTAAAAAAAAAAAAGGAACTAGAGCCCAGATAGCGCTTCTCGTTCCTTGTGACACTCGCACCAAACTAAAGGCGGTCAAACGTGACCTCCCCCGTTCCTCCCACTTGCTCCGTCTCGAAAGGAATGCGTGGTCAATGGTCAAATGACTTAAGACAAGCAACAAATGAGTACGCCCCCCCTCCCTCCCCCTCCATAAATTGAACACCCCCGCGCTCATACAGTAGTAGCGCAAACAAAAAAACCTCCCCGCCACCACCAATGACGGCGAGGGGGCGAGAGCTGCGGTGGGGAAAAAACAGGTAAAAAAAACGGCACACCGGGTTTCACGTAGACTGGAAAAAACAACAACACTATACATGGGCGAAAGACTACCCACCCACTGCTGTGCCGCCACATTACGAATCTATATACGTCTACGAGTACAACCACTGGCTGCGAACAACGATAAGAAGAGAAAAACAACCATTTGAACACCACATCGTTGGGGCTAAAAAAAAGCGGTCATCCGTGAACAAATCTCCACACTCCAAGATTCACCGCGACAACACACTGCCACTCCGCGCGCCACTCCGTGCGCCGTTCCGGGAGCCGTTCCTTCCTTCCCTATTCGCCGCCCGGCGGCGCCACCACCGCAGCCTTCGACCCCAGTGGCTGAAACGCGGCAACGCCATCCACTTTCCCCTCACGTCTATAGGCATGCGCTGTCCCGAATCTTGCCCCCCCCACCATCACTATAGCCCTCGCCACCGGCGAGCAAACTTCCACACTCCAAGGTTCAGCGCGACAACACATTGCCACTCCGGGTGCCGTTCCGGGTGCCGTTCCTTCCCCCCCTATTCGTCGCAAGCACCGCCGCCGCAGCCCCTGTGCCCTTCGCCACCGATGGCATGCGCTTAAGGATATCGATGAAACGCGGCAACGCCTTCATTCTCTCCTTCACGTCTCTAGGCATGCGCTGTCCCGAATCTTTCCGCCACCCGCCTTCCCCTCCCCCTCCCCCACAACCCCCACCGCCGCCGCTTCCACTCCCGCGCTTAGCGATAGGTCTGCCTAGATCGTAAGTCGCCGTCCCCTGTATGTTCTCGGCTACGGATGATGTCCGCGAGGTGCCATCTCTAGAGGACTTCGACGACTGCGCGGGAGGGGGGAGTGGTCGCTCTACGCTCATCCACTTCGCCTTAGCGTCGACCGTAACCACGACGCCGTCAGAAAATCGCACCTGTTTCAGGCGGGAGAGGCGATGTAGCGGCGGAGGGAGGGGGGGGGGGGGGGGGGTGTGTGTTGTTTGTAGCTGGTTCGTTTCGAATTGGCTGGTGTGAGATGAGCAGGAGGATGGTTGGGAGCGCGGGATGGTGGGGGGGGTGTACTCATATCATGCATGGCCGTAGTCGTATGGCCATAGAGCCTCGCATTCCTACAAAAATACCGGGACGGAGCACGTGGGGGGGGGGGGGGGGGGGGGGGTACTCACTATCATGCATGGCCGTAGTCGTATGATCATAGACCCTCGCATCCTTACAATGTCGAGACGGAGCGCGTCGGGTTTTCACCGACCAGGCAGACATTGCTTGCACCAAGCGCGAAGCGCCGTGAGGTGTTGGGCGAGTCGCATGAAGGGTGAGCTACATCCTACAAAGAACCGCAATAGAGGCGGATTTTCTTGCATATGGATGACAGCATCAATGAACTGATTTAATTTTTGGTGTTGTCACTTCCAGAGACAGCAACGGGTTTACCATGCAACTGCCTCTTGGGTGCCTTACCATATGCACACTACGTGATATGATCATCCCCCTTGTGCGGAGTAAAGGTTCTCCGCGCACAAAAATGATCTAATTTGACCGCCAGCCGTGGTAACCGCCAAAAAAAAAAAAAAAAAAAAGAAAAAAAAGAACGGTACCCTGGTTGTCTAGCTCACGCAGTGAGAGGCGTGTTTTACAGCGTTGTCGCCAACCGACACCATCCCAACCTATATATATATACCAGGTATATAATATAGGGGGGGGGGGGGGCACGTGGGGGTGGGGTTGGAATAATAGGAAAGACCACCTCCGGGTGTTCGGTTATCGTTTGTAAAAGCTAGGGCCGTGGGGATTGAGCGTCAGTGGCTACATGAAATGCCATCGTTCCGGTATCTCTGAAGAAAAACGACAAGCAGCAACGAAAACAACATCAACAACAGCTCCCACATCACCACCACCACCTCCACCTCCACCACCGACAACAACCACAACAGCACAACATCCCCGGAGCGAGCAAAAAAAAAAGAACCCAATACAATCCCGACAAAAAAAAAAATGCCCTCACTTCCAGATTGCCGTCGCCGTCTCGAAACGCTTCGCCCAACCCAGGAATAACGGCAGCGCCTCTCTCCGCGCGCTCCAGCCCACAACCCTTGCTCCGGCGCACACCCCGACCACCACCACCGCTGCTGCCCCGACCCTCGACGCACCTGCCGCTTTGTTCTTGGCTTCGCCCTTGCTGCACCGCATGCGGCTTCCAATCCTCCGAGGTGGACGAACAAGTCAGGGAGCACGTGTCTGGGGTGGGTCCCCCACTTCTCGGCAGTTTTTTTTACCGTTGCTGCCGCTGCGGCTAGTGCTACCGCCGCTGTCGCCGCCCCCGCCGCCACCACCACCGCCGCTACCGCCGTCACTACCACCGCGGTCGCCGCCGCCGTCACGAGGGTGCCCTTGAGCATGTTCTGGCGTTTCGGCGCGACGGTCGGGAGGGGAAGCGTGCGGGGGTGGGGAGGCGTCTTTGACTTCTGAGCGGAGCAGCGCCGGAGGTGGGGCTGGAATCGCGCCGTCCGACAACGGTGCACGCTGCGGACGAAAGCTGTCAGCAGCAGTCGCGAGTGGAGGGTGGCGGAGAGGTTTGGTCGGTCGAGCCTGCTGCCACAACTCCTCCTGCTTCTGCTGTTGTCGCTGCTGCTGGTGTTGCTGGTACTGGTGCCGCTGCTGCTGGTTCCGCTCCTGCTGCTGCCGCTCGTGCTGCTGCTGCTGCTGCTCTTGCTGCTGGTGCTGAAGTTTGTCGCTCCGTCGCCCTGTGTGCTGCGCCTGGTCGAGTTGTCGGCCGGCAGCGTCAGCATTTCGACACCGGTCGCCGGTTACGAGTCGGCGCCCGGACGTGCGCTCCTTGCGGGTAGCGGTTCTTTCCCAAACCTCGTCCTCATCCGTATCCTTTCCCTTGCCCTTACCCCAACCCCTACCGCCGTCGCCGACACCGGAAGTACCGATTGCGCGCGTATCCTCATCTTGCGAGCCTTTGGAACCAACAGCGGTGGTGGCGGCGACGACAAGATCGATCGGGAATCTTGCGCCCCGCCGATACGCCGCGGCTTCTTCCCTCAAGCACCTGCAGTACCCCTCCAGTCCCGCCTTCAGGTAACCCTCCTCGTCCTCGAAGTCGCCCGCTTCGTCAAGTCGCCGCCCCACCCCACCACCACCACCACCACTCCGAGCGCTCGTCGTCGGCCACTCGCCACCGGGAGCAACGGGCCAGCTGCACACGCGTCCGGACGGAAGCTCGACACGCAGCTCGTTCTTCCGCGTCCAAAGGGACAGCGAAGCGCCGTCGTCGAACGCCGCAGCGAAGTCGGGGTCCGGAAGATTATCCATCAGCGCGCACAAGACCAATCCCCCCCGTCGCGTCCCGGCGGCGGCGGCGGCGGCGGGGCAGCGACCACTGCAGCCGCTTCCACCGCGACCATTAATACCACCGCCTCCTTGCTCCCCCCACCTTATCACCACCTTCGGCGTCTTGCTCCGTAGGGCGTACACGATACCCGCGAGGCTTTTGTACATAGGGTGGAACGCTTCCGGTAGCGACCGGAGGTGGTACCCGGCGTCCGCCGACCCGGGCGTTCCCGCGGCCAAAAACGCCGCCTTCCTCGCTCCCGCCCCAACTCCCACCCCCACCCCCGCCCCCCCGCCCCCACCTGCCCATCGCGCCTGCGCCCCCCGATGGAAGCGCTCGCCTCGCTCGAGGAGCACCCTCCCGTCCCGAAGGTTCCCACCCACACACGCTGCCCGTTCCCCGAGGCCACCAGCCACCGCTTTCCCACAGTTAAGCTCGCGCGCCCGTCCGGGAACACCTCGGCCGCTGCCCTCGCACCCGAGCGGTGGGACACGGGGTTCAGGCGAACGGTCGACAACGGCAACAGGCCTTCCGCGTGCGTAGCCCTGCACGCCGGTGAGACGGAGCTGACCGGACACCCCGCCTGACGCGGCGGCGACGGCAGTCGCTGTGGCGGCGGCGGTTGCAGCAGCGGCGGCGATTGCGCGTTGCTAACCGCGCATTCATTTTCGCGGAAACCCCGTTGGGCCACAGCCATGGCGTGCGCCTCTCGGAGTTCACCATGCTCGCGGTGCTCGCCGTGGGCCTCTTGGAGCTCGCGGTGCTCGCGTGCCCCGGATTGGGCCGGCGGCGAACCCCTCTCTTGAGGCGTTGCTTGTCGCGATGGTATCAGCGGCGTCATTGGCGATCGCTGCATTGACGTTAGCGGCGGCGGCGGCAGCAGCGATTGAGGCGGCGGGGGCGGTTGAGGGTGGCCGCGGCGGGGGCGGTCGGGCCACGACCCTGCCGTCGTTTTCTCGTTGCCGTCGTCGACGCACCGCCGGACCGGTGGCGAGGGGGTTCCGCAGGGAGTCCTCGCTCGAGGATGCGCTGCTAACACGAGCGCCTCGGTGTTTTCTTGACCTCTCCGTCGCCCTGAGCCGGCGCGCCCGGCTGCTGCTGCTGCTGGTGGCCTCGGTTTTGTGGCGTTGTTTCCTGCGGAAGGACGAGTCGTGATTTCGACCTGACCGTGGCGGTTGCTGAGGCTGCCGCTGCTGCTGCTGCTGCTGCTGCTGCTGCTGCTGCTGCTGCATCTCTTGCCGTTGCCGTATCTGCTCCTGTTCCTCCTGTTGCAGCTTCCGCTGCCGCTGCTGCTGCAGCTGCAGTTGCTGCTCCACAAGGCTCGACGTCTCGCGACGCCCGTTTCCGGTGCCCACTACCTCGGAGCAACCGCCGTTGTCCAATCGCTCGCGAGCTTCCACGGCCGTATACTTAGCACCAGCCAACTCATCACCGCCGTCATTGCTCCTCCGATCCCCACTTCTCCCCCGCCCTTCAACGCCCCCGCTGCAACCGTGGTCGCTCCCAGCGCTAGCGTCTCGCGCAAATTCGCTCTGGCAATAGGCACCCCGCACCTGGACTGCGCTCCCATCCCGGCACCGGCTCGCCGCCTCAGGGTACATGCCCACCGCGTGGTCGAACCCAGAGCGCCCCCCCACCTCCACGCTGGCACCAGCCGCTCGAAACCCCGCTCCCCCGCCACTCCCTCCGCTCTGCCCAACGCTCGGACTGTTCTGCCTGCGCTCAGTGCCTCTGCCGGGGCTGGACCGGCAAGCCCCGACGGGCGACCGCGCGGCCCGCTGCCGTGGGCTTACTGCTCCGACGCCGCTACCACCACCGCCACCGGTGCCGCCACTAACGCCGCTACCACCGACACCACCAACACCATGAACGCCACGAACGTATCTCGTCCTTTCCGCTACTCCTCTTCCTCCTCCTGCCCCTCCTGCTGCTGCCGTCGCCGCCGCCGCCGCCGCCGCTGCCCGAACCTTTGCGGCGGCGGTACCCCCCTCTACCGAAACCCTAAAAGGAGCTCGGGCGGCGGCGCGTCGAGCGCGTGCGGCGGCCGCCGCGGCCCCCACGCCGATCGCGGCCGGGGTTGGGACAGCATCCGCCCTAAGCGTGCTAAAGGAAGCCGCATCGTCCCCCCCCCCCCCCCCAGGAGGCTGGAGTTGATGGAGCACCGGTCGGATCCGATGATCGTGGTGGATGCCGTGAGGGTGCTGTGTCCCGCCGACCCTCTAACCGTTCCCCGTCCCTTGGCCTTGCCGTTGAGGCTGTCGCTCCCGTACGACGGTAGAGACGACGACCGACCGCCGCGCTTGATACAAGGCGGCGTCGCGCTCCTGCGGCGGATGCCGGACCCCTTTCCCCCTTTCGAAAACGCGGGCTTCTCTACGTCGCTGCTGCGCAACTTTTCGCCTGTCTGGCTCCTGCTCCTGGAAGAGGGGGGGACAATGGTGGTGGTGGTTGACAATGTTTCGCCGTGTGTTGCGCCGATGGAGGCGTTGCGTAGAGAGCGTTGCGGGCGTTTCTTGTCCAGGCGGAGGAATGGGTGAGCCGCGGCCTCTTCCACGCGCATCCTGCGGGCTGGATCCTGCAACGCAAAATGATGGATACAAAAATCGTCGTCGTTGTCACCGGCGGCGGCGGCGGCAGCGGCGTTTTGGCAGAGCACAGGAGCACGAGGATGGGGGGGGGGGGGGGGGGGCGTACTCATTTGTTGCTTGCCCTAGTCATTTGACCATTGACCACGCATCCCTTTCGAGACGGAGCACCGTTCCTACTCCTGATAGAGACACCTCCAACAATTGGGCGCTCAGTACGTTGTTTCCATATATTACATAGAAACTTTTTGCTAATCTTATCCCCTTCCTGTTTGGCCTCCTGTGGCCACCATCTATCTCCTAGGATAGCGATCGTTTTCTCGCTGCTATTCATTGTATCAAACTCCTCCATGTCACATTCGTCTATTTTCCTCATCTCCTCTTCTAACACATCCCGTTCCTCCTTGTATATTTCACATTCTCCTACTATGTGAGTTCTCCTCTCTATTGCTTTGCCACACGGGCACATCTGTGCGTCTACTTCCTCCTCCTCCCGGCTACTGGTGTACCTCTTTCTTCTTTCTGGCAGGTCCAGGTCCCCCACACGAAAGCGCAGTTTCAGCGTTTTCGCGAAGTCCATTGGGCCATGCAAATACGTTTTCATTCCTATTCCTTCCCTCAATCCCCCGTATATTTCTAAGTGTTTTCCCGATTCCACCTTGTTTCTTAGCGCTAGCCTTTCCCTTATTTCTATCCTTTCTTCTACTTCTGCCTTGTACCTCCCAAACTTCCCGGCGGACATCATATCTACTTGGTTTCCCCCTAGATCCTTCCATACTTTCTCAACTACGCCATCCCACTTATTCCAGCTCGCCCTTTTGTTACAATCTCCCATATAGCTCTATCAACTATGGCTGGCAACCTCTTTTTTGGCATGTTCCTTACTTTATATTGCCAGTTCAACTTTCTCATGTCTCTATTTGTCTTGAGTGGGCGCATTCCCAGTTCTGCTCTTAATACTGTATTACTAGTCGTACTTGAGCATCTTATGATTTTTTTAGCTGGGGGGGGGGACACACACACTCAACAATTTACTCCGCGGTATCATAACCAGTCCTTACCTTATCGACTTCGACCATAATCAGGCAACGCGCTGGTCTCTAATTCGACCAGTGTCGCAACAAGCACACCACAGCAACCCAACGACTGCTGCTGCAGCTGCGACTTAAAGCTGCCGCTGCTACTGCAAAGCCAAGCTGCTGCAAAGCTACGCCAAGCTCACCAGGCTCAACATGCAGGCCAGGAAATCCTTCGCGGTGGCGGACAAGCCCTCCGGTTCCGCGTACCGCCCGGCTCTAGCGTTCGCCAGCGTGTCCCCGACCCTGCGTCCTTGGAAAGGCGCGGCGCCGGTAACCATCGTGTAGAACAGGCAGCCCGCCGACCAAAGGTCTGCGGAGAGGCTGTAACCACATCCTTGAACCTCCGGCGCCATGTAGTTGGGCGTGCCGCAGATAGTGTATCGCTCGTGATCTTCGTTTCTGTGAGCGGTCGGGGAGAGGGAGGGGGGGGGAGGAGGGAAGGGGGGGAGGGAGGGAGGGAAGGAGGGGGGGAATGGGGGTAGGGGTGGGCAGTGAGGGAGGGAGGCAGGGAGGAAGGCAGGCAGGGAGGGGGTGAGGGGCGGCGGCGGCGGTAAAGGAGGTGGGCCTCGTGGAGTAGGTAGGACGGGGGGGGGGGGTGAGTGTCGACTTCATTGCGATCTATACTATGGTGGCGGTGGGGGTTGAGACGCTTGGGAGCTTGGGTTTAGCCATCGCTACAGGTGTTGGTAGCAGCAACTCTAAAGGCTTGGATTTTGCGATTCACCAGTTGCTATATAAAGCATGCGGGCGTCGTCGGGCGGGGTGTCGAATTAGTTTGATGGATTTTCGACAGTCGCTGACAGCAGTGCTGCCAGCACGATGCCGCCACCAAATCGCATTGAAACCCGTGTCTGTAAATAGAAGGAGCTCCAGGCAGGTATGGTATGTTGGCTCTATACTGACTGTTGATAGTGTAGGCAAACGACGGGGCCAGACAGGCATTCGTAGCAGGCTGCTGCTGCTGCTGCTGCTGCTGCTGCAAAGAATGCTGGGACCGAGAACCTAACAGCAGTCTAGCTCTCGCATATAGCGCAAATCCGACTGTAAAAGTCACGTCGCTCTTATACCAACATTAAGCCGCGGTTGACTGGCTGCTGCTCGGATCCCAGAAGCTGTCCTATCGCTCTTGCTTCCATCGCACTACAACAGCATTATCATATTATTACGAGCGAGTACGAGTCACCCAAGGTATGTACTCGTAGGCGATAAGTACGGCGCAGTCAATCGACGTTGAGGTATGGGGTCCTCGAGACGAGCGGACGCCCTCATGACAACATGACGGAGCGGAAAGACCTCGTCGCAAGAGCGCGATGTACGAGGGTTGCAAGAGGGCTTGCGGGCCATGGTTGTGAGGGTCGACAGACGTTGCAGGTTTCATTGTTGTACTCAAGGAAGTACGTACCCCTTTTACAGCAGTACGTCTGTGGGAGAGCTACGCGTACAAGTATGATACTGGGTGGGGGGTGAACTGGGCTGGCACGGCGGTGGTCAACGCTGTGTACGGAGCAGGACGTACGGGACGAAAGAGAAAACCGGTTAGGATTTTGCATGTACCGATTGATTGCTGATCGCCCCACGCACACTCGCTGCTTGCAGAGTCTGGTGCCTGGTGTCTGGTATACCGACGGAGCAAGTTGAGTACTGGTACTACTGTACGACGAACGCCTCTCTTCCCTGATGAGTAGCGACATAAATAGGTAAGCGCCACACAGCAGCAGCAGCAGCAGCAGCAGCAGCAGCAGCAGCAGCAGTCCTTGTGTAGGCGACGATTTATCTTCACGTACTAAGCCAATACTTGTACAGCAGTGCAACACCTAACGCAACATGTTGCTTGGGTACGTACACATAAAACCACATAAAACAAGATACCCAAATCACTCACTCGAGCTTCACGGCCAGACCAAAGTCGCCAATCCTAAGCCGCCTCCCGTCCTCCGAGAGCAGCAGGTTCGACAGCTTCAGGTCCCTGTGCATCACGCCTCTGTCATGCAAGTACCCCACCCCGGCCAGCAGCTGCCCCATGTACCCCGCCGCCTCCTCCTCCCCAAGCGGCCCCCTCTCCTTCAGTCTGCGGTACAGGTCCCCTCCCCCACACAGCTCCAGCACCATGTACACGAACCTCTCGTCCTCGAAGAACTCCAAAAGCTCCACCACGGTGGGGTGCTTCAGCCCCCAGTGCAGGCGCACTTCGTTCGCCACGCGTGCGCAGGCAAGCTCCGCACCGCCGCCGCCTGTACCATCACCTCCGCTCGCATTGACCCCGCTCAGATACTTGCAGGCCCTGTGCTTGTCTACAACTTTGAGGGCAACTTCCAACCCGGACACCCGCACGCGGGCACGATAAACTACCGCGAAGCCTCCCTTCCCCAGCTCCTGCCCAACGTCGAAGTCGTCGATGCACGGCGGTGGTGGCGGCTGTTGCTGCGGCGGCGCTCCCTCCCTCTGCCCCCCCTCCGACCCTCAGCATGACTATCGGAACACACTGGGGGTGGGGTCACCCTCTTCCTTTCCCGCCTAAAAAAGCTCTACTAGGTCCCGCGTCTGCTGCTTCGCGTGCCCACCGACAAGCTTGTCGGTAGGCCGCCTGCGTTAGATCTGTGCGTGGCCCACTGTCGGGGCCTGCTGCGGACAGCGTCGGGATAGCGGTGTCCCCACCTATTTGGGACAATCAGAGGTGCCCTTCAAAGCGGAACCCACACCAGCAGAAAAACTATGGAGGCTTTGGACGTGTCCAATCTCTCAAATCAAATTTGAAATTCATAGCCGGTGAATCCGAAAATAACGGTTCTGTACTGTTTCGTAGAAGCAAGAGGAGATTGCGTAGAATTTACATTTTTCATTTTGCCCCAGGATTTACATTTTTCATTAGGATTTTTGTCGTTTGTTTTTGCTCATCAGACAGAGAGCTAAGCTGCATGATGGCTTCCGCTGAGGAAGCTGAGCTGCAAGCCGGAGCGAACATATACGACATACGCACGAACGCCGTCTATACCAAGCGACCGAGCGAAATTTGGTGACGCTTTCTCGTACGGCGCGGAGCAGCGTGGTATTATAGCTTGGTTTTCATCGACAAAAAAAAATATGATGATCGATGAATACATGTGAAGAGCAACGAACTGAACTGCAGAAATACGTAGTACACAGGAGCATTTACGAGGTAAAGAAAGCAATGAAAAGAACCCGCCGCCACCATCCCAAACGTCAAATCAATTCCACAACAGTTACTCCACAACGGAATAACAGCAGCAGCAGTGCATGCACGACGTGCGCAAATCATACAGTCAGTAGTGATGCTACAACCCATCAGGACCCCATCTTGTTTATTTCTCGGTGTCCTGGTCGCGCCCTTCTGAAAATGGTTCCGGTGCAACAAAAACACGTATGATCGTCGTTGTCGCCGATTTAGGGTCGATCTTAACGAGGACTGTCGATCGATCATAATAGCTTCGTCAAGTCGTAGACAGCTACAAGTACCTAAACTGCTGTATCTGGTAATTAAAAAAACTGTACGGGCATGAAAGAAAGTGCTGTCAATACACACAACAGAGTATATACTGTACCAGTGGCATGCTTTTTAGTGAAATGTATGGACGACGGCTATAGCCATTCGCATTCAGGTATTGTCCCTATTTTCTCGCTGAAGCAGGATAGACACGCCAACATATTTCGTTGTCATCAAAAACGGCAACAAAACGTATTTGAAGTACGTATAAAGCCGTATGTGTACGTAAACGACAGGGGAATCCGCCCCCCCCCCCCCCCCCCCCCGCCCCAACCACGCTCGATGTACTGCGAGTTACACATTTTCCCAGTCCTGGGGACCCGGTCAATGTGGATTCACGAGTCCCAAGTCACCATGTGGGAGATCCAGTCAGTCCCAAGGGTACAAGGAGCTGAAATGACTTAGTCTTCCTGAGTCCCAAGATTACCAGACTCTGAAAAGCTTGGCTGCTCAGGAGTCCAAAGAGTACGAGGGGCTGAAACGACAATAGGACTTGGGGTCCTTGTGAGTCCCGAGGTAGGAGGTAGAAACTCATGACTGGATTTTCCCTCGTTCGAAAAAAAAAAAACGACTCTCATGTTGGTTCGTAAAACGTCCAACGCCATCATCGTCGCAGTTTCAGAGTTTTAGCACCAAGTTTCCCCAGTATCCAGTACCTATCTAGACCCTCTCTAGTGTAGTGCTGGGCGTTTCGTCTCTCTCTTTGACCTCACGGATCAACCAAGAGCACAACCGGCGTTCTACAGGGTCATGCAGGCGTTTTTTCCGGACACCCGCTCGGGGACTAACCACAATAATACCCTTGCAGTTAGAGTTGAATCATGTTTGCACTTATTACATATTAGCAGAAGGGGTTTACCCATATAACCTGAGCCCCCGCGAAAGCTTCCTCGAGTACAAAGGCTAAAGCTAGGCCAGGCCGTGAAGAGCAGATAAAACATGAAAAAAAAAAAACACGCTTCCTTCTGCCCACCCGCCTCCGCCTTCCCTTTCAATCGTGTTTGTCGAAAAACAAACGTACTTAGCGCTCGCAATGATGAAAAATGAAACGTTTCCATCCACCACGCTGGGGCGCCCGCGCGCGCGGGGGGGGCTAGCGGGCGAACTCTGCTTGCTGATCAATCAGGGCCCTCCATCTGCCTCATCATAGACACCCCTGCGAGACACCTTCTCGGTCCTCCCTCGATCGCGTTCTCTCGTTGTTGTTGTTGGGTTTGTTGTTGTTGGAATATTGTTGTCGCTGCTTGCGGCTGTCTTTGCTGCTGCTGCTGATGTTGCTGCTCCTATGTCACCGCCCGCTCTACTGCTTGTAGTGGATGATGCGGTCGAACTTCTCCGCGTCCAAAGAAGCGCCACCCACGAGCGCCCCGTCGATGTCGGGCTGCGCCATGAGCTCGTCCACGGTTTCCGGGGTGACGCTACCGCCGTACTGTTTTACAGCAACAGCGACGGTCGTTTTTTTTGCGGGACGCGTGAATCGCAAATAGAGGCGTGCGGAGGACGGGGAGGGGAGGGGGGTGCAGGGGGTAAGCATAAGCTATTGCAATCTGCCTAGAGGAGGTAACACATGATGATACCAGGCAACACGTTATGGCACCACAGGTAATACGTAGTGGTCTACACCACGCACCACACAATGGTACTGGATAAGGCCGAATGGTACCTGCTGGTACCAGGTAACACGTATTACGGGGGACCGTAGTAAATAGGACCAAACTTTGTTAATAAAAATAGGTAAATATATAGGTTTTGTGTTTACCGTAGGTCCTATTTACTATGGCCCCCCCCCCCGTAGAAATGGCACCAGATGACACGCGGTAACGGGTAACACTTCATGGTACGAGGTGATCGTAAGACATACACACGCCCACCGCGATCTCCTCAAGCTTCATCGAAAACTAAAAATCACTATCCGCTGCTGCTAGAAAGCGTTTATCGTCCTCGAAGCCGCCAGCAGCGGATAGCGTTTATCGTCCTCGAAGCCGCCACACCTGGCAAATTCACCACACTCGCGTGATCACCGCGTGCGGTCGAATTTTCTGCATTCCCCACAGCTACGGAAATCAATCAACACAGCAGTCGGCAAGAAAAAACGGAACCGAGCGGGGGGGACGACCCAACTAGCTTCGGAAGGGGCGAGGGCGCATGACCAAAACATACAAAGAAGGACAAACAACACACTTATCACCACCACCACCACCACCACCACCATCACCCACCACCACCACCACCACCACCACCGCCGTCACAGCCGCCGCCGCAACCGCCACCACCGTGGGTGTCACTCGCCTGTATGCGCACAGTGTCCGCGATCTCTTGACCGTAAGCCTTGGCGACCCAAGACCGGATGTACGCGTGCACGCTCTGCGCAATCTGTCGTGCGGAGGGTGGCCGATTGAGCGTTTCGTGGAGGGTAGGAGGGGGGGGGGGGGGGGGTACTCATTTGTTGCTTAGTCATTTGACCATTGACCACGCATCCCTTTCGAGACGGAACACCGTTCCTACTCCTGATAGAGACACCTCCAACAATTGGGCGCTCATTACGTTGTTTCCATATACTACATAGAAACTTTGTGCTAATCTTATCCCCTTCCTGTTTGATCTCCTAGGATAGCGATCGTTTTCTCGCTGCTATTCATTGTATCAAACTCCTCCATGTCACATTCGTATATTTCCCTCATCTCTTCTCACACATCCCGTTCCTCCTTGTATATGTCACATTCTCCTTTCATGTGAGTTCTACTCTCTATTGTTTTGCCACACGGGCATATCTGTGCATCTACTTCCTCCTCCTCCCGGCTACTGGTGTATTTCTTTCTTCTTTCTGGCAGGTCCAGGTCCCCTACACGAAAGTGCAGTTTCAGCGTTTTCGCGAAGTCCATTGGGCCATGCAAATAAGTTTTCATTCCTATTCCTTCCCTCAATCTCCCGTATCTCTCAAGTGTTTTTCCGATTCCACCTTGTTTCTTAGCGCTAGCCTTTCCCTTCTTTCTATCCTTTCTTCTACTTCGGCCTTGTACCTCCCAAACTTCCCGGCGGTGGGGGGTTCAGGGGTCAGGGCACACGGTCGGAGGCGTTTCGGTGGGCGGGGGGGGGGGGTCAGGGGACCAAGGTCAGCCGGCCACGATGCTTTCGATTGGCCAGCAAACGAAAATATACCTCTGGTGTATGTTTGCTTCGAAGACGGTTCGCGGACTAGTGCGATCCATTAGCCGAGGGCGGCCCTTGGCCGCGATGGCGTTTCTTTTAAAAATGTAAGTGGGCAACACGTTAGCGATTGCCCCGCCACGGGGCTTCGTGGCTCCTTCGGAACGGAACGCTCTTCTTGCCCCAAAGTAGCGTCAGCACCAGCACCAGCAACAAGAGCAACACCAACAACAATTACTACTACCACGACCACTACCAAAACCCTGGAGGTCCAGGCCCGCACTCTCCCACACACGCACCTCAGGGGTAGCACTAAGGCCGGTGCCGATGGCCCAGATAGGCTCGTAGGCGATGACGATACTCTTCATCTCTTCCGCACTGACCCCGACAAGGTCCTTGGCCAGCTGGATCGCGCAGATCTATGCACGAAAAAAAAAGGTCATGTCGAGAAGTAGTGCAGCGCAAAAGTCGGAATGTTAGGGCGGATGAAAGAAACACTTGCAAGTGACTCCAGGCGACGCGATATGTGAGCGCGGTGCAACAACGGTGGGGGGCATAATTTCACGCTTTCACACGCGTATGTGCGCACGTACGATGGGAAATGAGGTTCATTTTTCTATGGCTTTCCGGCGGCTATATATCGGCCGCCTTTTCTGGCATGCAATGAGAGAGTGCCTGGCGTATGCTTAGGGGTTTTACAGCATGTACGTCGGCAGCGCCGTCTGCCAGACCCGTTGCACCGCTTTCGCCGTCACCGCTGCGGAAGGGATATTTGCGGCGGCGACACCCAATTGCACCGCGCTTCACAGTACGTGTGCTCTTTGCCAGCGTCGCCTCCCCCCTTCCCCAGTACCCGAGTTTCCCATATTTAGCGTCTTCGCCGCTCTCCCAAAGAAATCGGCCGTCCACACCGCCTGCCGCCACGCACTCTCCGCCAACACCCCGCTACCCTTGACCCTCTCCTTCCCCCCCCCCCCCCCCCCCCACCTCCCCACGTCTCGAAAGGGATGCGTGGTCAATGATCAAAACCACTAAGGCAAGCAACAAATGAGCACGCCCCCCGCCCCCCTGCCCCCGCCCCCCTCCTCCCACACCCTACTCCCGCCGAGACTGACACCTAACGGAGCCATACTCCCCGCAGGTTTTGCTCTTACCGACTTGACCAGCCCAGCGTCGTACTCCGACTTGCTCTCCCCGATGCAAAGGATCGGCTTCATGTTGTGCAGGAGGACGGCCCTGAGCTTACGGTTGACCCCCGTGTCGTCGTTCATGAACACGCTGTTAACGCGCAAAAGGGGAGGAAGAGGGGTGGGGGGGTGGCGAGGGAATTTCTGTGCAGTTCTCTCTCTCTCTCTCTCTCTCTCTCTCTCTCTCTCTCTCTCTCTCTCTCTCTCTCTCTCTCTCTCTCTCTCTCTCCCATGGCATGCCTAAAGTCGCCCGCCCATAGTCCCGCGTATTACCGTTGAATGGCAGCAGTAGGTACTATCGCTGTATAACATTAGTAGGCATCCACGGCGGCTGCTGCTGCACAATAAGAGCAGTAGCAGACAAGACACAACAGTCATCGTAAACCAAGAGCAGTAGACAGGTTCGACCACGAGCGCCCGGCTCTCCAACAGCCGGCGCCACCCTTCCGTCCGCGCGCGGTAAGGGATAGGCGCCAGATCGAGATTATGTTCGTCAGAAGGAAAGGCCTACTGGGCAACATTGCACAGATGCTCCCAGTACCCGGGAGTAAAGTAAAGTATGTCCGAGAGAAAATACTTAAGGTCCTTCGTGTGCTCGCAGTATTTGGGGATTATGTACTGCGGGACACTGCGAGTACTCGAGGTATTTTGAGATTCTGTACTGCGGATACCGCCATACTCGCAGTATTTCGGGGTTCAATACTGTGGAACACTGCGATACTCCAAGTATTTTAGGGTTCTGTACTGCGGGTACTGCCAAATACTGGCAGTATTTCGTCCGTCCGTACTGTGAGTACTCGGAGTACCAAAATACTCCCAAATGCGCAGTACACTCGGAGTATATAGTATACTTCGACCATCTGCGCACCGGGTAATTAGTTTCATCGCCATTTACCGCAGACATCATCACGGATGCTCCCGCCAGTGGGGGGTGGAAAATATCACTTTCGGGGTAGGCAACTGGAGCACGTGGGAGTACTGGCAGTATCTCGGGAGTCTATACTGCGAATACTGGCAGTATCTACGGAATCAATGCTCTTGATACTCCGAGAACTGCTTGTACTCGGGAGTTCTGTATTGTTCATGCTCTCAGTACTCGCAGTATTTGGGCCATCAGTACCGCTCACACTCAGTACTAGCAGTATTTAGGCCGCCAATACTGCAATACTCCCAGCACTCGAAGTACGTACTGTACTGAGAATACTCGGGAGCATAAAGTATACTGGGAGCATCTGTGCAACATTGAACAGCGTTGGACAGTTATACGTAAGATCTAAATAATCACGACAATGTATTCGCCGTTATGAGGATGGCGTGCACAAATATGCGCCTGATAAAAAAAGAATTATTTTTGAGTGGTGTCGCATACTGTATCGCGGACGCTGTCGCGACTACTATCGCGGGCGCTGTCGCGAGGGCTAGCTACCGCAGTGTAGATATTTGGTAAATCACTCACGTGCGGCGCTCCGAGTGCCCGCAGAGGACATACTCGCACCCCATGCTCTCGAGCATGGCCGTCGACACCGCGCCAGTGTAAGCGCCCTGCTCCTCGAAGTAGCAGTTTTGCCCACCGAGCTGGACGTATTGTAGCACCCGAGAAAACAACAGGAGGAAGGGTGAAGGGGGAGAGGGTGAGGAGGGGGGGCGTACTCATTTGTTGCTAGCCTTAGAGGTCATTTGATCACCAAGCATCCCTTTCGAGACGGAGGGGGGAAGGAACTAACGCGAGATCAGAGAGAGAGAGAGGCAGGAGTCGACGCGTACGAGCATAAGCAGGAAGACGAGGAAAACAAAAAAAAAAAAACGCTTTCTCGTGGCGAAAAATCACCATGAAGAAAAACACTTCTCAGGTTTTGAGTGTACGTGGCGGGGGCTCCGTCGGCTTGGACAGTAGCGCTACATCACGGAGTATGCATTGAACTGACGATAACGCTGACTATGGTTATGATGCAATAGGGTGACGACGTTCTTTCTCAACATGAGATCAGTCTCCCGAAGTCTGGCCCGAGGTCAGCACATCAGGCTCAGCTGCTTCCTTCCCACAAGAAAAACTACTGCCCCCCTCGCTAGCACGTGTCCGGCGCGCCACCAGCAATGGCAAAAACAAAAAAACCAAAACCAAAACCCCCCGTCCGCTTTTTGACGATTATTGACAGGGAAGCCACCCGGACCTCGCCTCCCTCGGACCTCGCCTCCGTGGCTTCCACTCCCACCGAGCGCTACCCGGACGACGACATCGTGCCTTAAACCGCTGGACGCCGGGCCAACGACAAGAGCGGCTGCATCGCTCATGACGGGCTGGGGACGAATGCTGCGGGGGGGTAGAGAGGCACCATTTTATTTTCTGGCGCTTCTCACTTCACCTTAAAGAGCTCTATACCCCTGTGACACCCAAAAACTGATTTTGGAGGAAAGCGTAAGTGCTGCCCGATGAAAAATCCCCATGGCCTCAAGTACGAAACGAAAAATATTGCGAACACAAAAACGAAATTCTGACGATTTTGGGTTAAGGAGCCCCGTCGTTCAAAAAACGATTCGGTCAGGGAGTGGCACCTCTTTGGTAGCACGCGTCTGGGCGGACTTGGGTTGGCCGTCACCGGCGTTGCACTGTCATCGATAGGGGCGGTGACATTACGACCGTAACTCTCAAGAGTGGCCGGTGTGGGCAGATAGTTCAGGGGCAGTCCCCCCCCCCCCCCCCGCCAGGCTAATCTTAGGTCAGTCCTTTTACCCTGAGCGCTACCCTCCTCCCCCCCCCCGGCCAATCTTAGGTCAGCCCTTTTACCTTGAGCGCTACAGAGGGAATGAGCAACGCTTCGCTACTGCGGCTTCTTCTGCTGCCGGTATGATATATGCCGACGTATTGTGGAGTCGCTGGCGAAAGCTGCCGCCCCCTCTCACCCTTACTCCTCCGCATCAACCGCTCACCTTCATGTTCCCCCTTCCCTCGGTGATGGGGTAGATGAATGGGTAGGGAGGGATCACAGCCACCTCAACGCCCTCCACCTGCATCGTGCGGAGTCAGCAACAACATACCGCAGTCTTACCACGAAGGAAAATTGGAACTCCTTTTCTGCATTTTCATCCGGTTGACCCCGGTAAAATCGGTTGACCACGGAAAAAAAGCTTCGTACCTGGTACCAGTTCAGTATGGGTGAGCTGCGTACGAGATAACGGAATAACTCGCTGTATGCTCTATTTCTTATTCGGTATTCACCCGGTGGTATTCTGTGTTGCTGGCAGGCGGCTAAAAAAAACAACCTCCCACACCTCGGATAGCCAGATAGATCATGATCCATCTGATCTGTCTACAGATAGATCATTTACTGTGTAGTTCCTCAACTGTCGTTGTGAAAGATAGTGCAGGATCTGCCTTATACGGCAGATCCAACCCGGGAAACGTGTGCTACGAGACCACGCAGATCACACAGGTCACCACCCGACAAACAAGAGCTACGTAGATCATCGAAAAAAAAAAATCGGGAGTACACCTGCCTTCAAATATCTAAATCATGGAAGTACATAGGAATCGATAATCTGTTCGACGTGTGGAACCTTCGGAAAAACCCTTTTAGGACTACTACAGTGGGCGCCCGGTGTTCAAGAAACGTCAATTTGGTGTCCAGGCTCTTAAATGCCTTTTTTTTTTTTTTCCGACCTTAATCTAACTCTATTGTATACCAGGACTTAAGAGTCGGTCCCGCGGTTGAGCTTGTGTTCCCTAAACCCAATTTTCTTATTTGTTCGTGCCGATATGAGCCTATTTTTCTTTCAGCATAATCATTCTTAACTTGCGGGCGCCCACTCTACAGTCCCGTTTCGGGGACAAACCACTTATTACGGGGGACCATATTAAATAGGGCCAATTATTGCTAGTAAAAATAGGTAACTATATAGGTTTTTATGTATTTCATAGGTCCTATTAACTATGGACCCCCGTATTAGAATGTGAGCGGCTTGTCTCCGAATTGCTGTGGTCGTGAAGGGGTTGATAGTTGATTGCCTTAGCGTCGGCGGCTGAATGTTATGTTTTCTTCAACGAGAAAAGGGACCGCCGGGGTCGCAAGAAATAAACGGCTCGGTGTTCGGCTTGACGACCGACAGACACCAAAACGACAAAGCAAGCGTACATGTATAGCAGCAAAGCTCTACGATATGAAACTCTTGTCGAACAAAACAATCAGCAGCTGCGAGCGAGAAGAATACAGCAGCATATTGTGTCCATAGAAGCACCCCTCTCCCCTTCCCCCCCCCCCTCGACTACGGCCATACATGACCTGAGTACACCCCCCCCCAACCGTCCTCCGTTCCCAGCTTCTCCCAACCACGCGGCCCCACCGGGCTGCAAGACGTCGGACCCTAGCACCGCTACGTCAACCACTATTACGGGGGTCCATATTTAACTGGACCTATGGTATACATAAAAACCTATATATTTACCTATTTTTACTGACAATATTTGGTCCTATTTATTATGGACCCCCGTAATAGAGGTGATTCCGGAGGCAGGGAGATTGGGGGCCGAGCGACGGCGCGCGCGATCTCCCACCGGAGCCACGCGCGGGCAGTCGCCAGTGCATGGAGCGAGCCAGCCAAGCTTCTTGAAACCAGAGTTGGGTATTGTTGTAAGCACCGGGCAGGATTGGCTATTTTTTTCAGCAGTAGGAGGCAACGGTTACCCGAGTGAACCAAGAGCCGGATCAATTTTATAGCAGCAGGAGGAGGGAACGACCACTGCGCAAGACTATGTAGAGCTGTGTGACGCTCTACACCCACAATGTGACACTTCTTCTTACCTTCGCGGTAGCCGCGGCCACGGCGCTCCCCAGCGACGTTGCCTCTTCAAGGGTCAAAGGGTTTTCCTGCGGGAGGCGGCGTTTTGATTATATGTTGTCGAAAAAGGGGGGCAAGGTTGGAACCATGTACTCCATACGTACATGACGCAAAGTACACACGGAGAACAACCAGGTTCACCGGACCAAGCAGGCCATGCAAGCAGTGACAGCGGTCCTCGTATTCGCAGATTTACGGGAGAAAATCCCGCGCATTTATAGCGCATTTAGCGCATTTGCTCTTATAGCCCCTTGTTGGGGGTGTTTCAGCTCGAACAATGTTGAAAACAATTGAAGCCTGCGTACGTACGGTATCGGGGGCGCACGAAGCACCCACCCCCGGGGTGCTGGAGTAGACAAGAGGGTGCGTCCCAGTTTCAACCCAGGGAGAATGTATGTACGACACGCTCGAAGCGTGACGATACTCGCACTGCTGCACGCTCTTCCTAGCAGGTTTCTCATCTCCGACAGAAAATGATCTACAGCAGATCATCGAGTGGAAACCGATGGTTTTGTGCGGGGTGTGGAAGGTTCGGTATGACCGCTTTTCTCGCTCTTTTCTTTCAAGGTCGCTACCTGGTATATATGCCATAAATCAACTCAAAAGGGTTCATGCCGTCCGCACCTTCCAGTTTCCCGCGATGAGGGGTACTCGCGCCATGCAGAGCCCTTGCGACGAAGCACCGTGTGTGCTGCCGGTGGAGTGAGGACGCACGCGTTCAGAGAAGCGAAATAGGTTACAACCAACTTTTGGCTCCGCACAGGGAGGACAGGACCGACGCGTTCAGCGAAGCGAAACAGGTTATAACCAACTTTGGGCTCTTCACAGGGGGGGGTAAGATGACGAAAACGAAAGACGACTACGTACAGCATTAAGTCACACAAACAGCCTAAAATTAAGAATCGATGCCGCTCGGTAGTACGGTAGTATAGCAGTCATGACGTCGTTTACGACCGGCAAGAGATTCCGTATCACACTGGGTGATAAGACACACACCCCCTGGGACGAATTTCCGACCCGGTTTCCTCCAAAACATGGGGGGGGTCACACACAAACGAAAACGGTGGCTCTGAAAAGATTTCGTCGACAAGGTTGCATAGACGCATCGCTCATCGTACTTAGTACCCCCCCTCCCCGTTGTCGAGGAACCCAGCATCGAAAATCGTCCGAGGGGGTGTGATATCTTAAGTGTTCTACGATATTCGGATATGTAGTATGCTCCGCGGGGCACCGGCCCTCCCAAGCACTACCGGATCCCCCGTAACCGCAGGCCCGAGCCACGCTCGCCCCACACAGCAGCCCTCGGTGACCCCGGCGAAAGAGCAGGCTCCAATGGCCGACTCGGCGAGCGGGGGACATGGAGAGGCGCCCTCCCGGGGACGGATTGGTCGCTCGTTCCCCGGGAAGGCGGCGCACCCGGGGGAAAGGAGGGGTAAACATTTCCGGAGAGGTTTCCCACCCGGGGTCGTCCCCACGAAAACGAAACACGAATATATAACACATACAGCACGTCGGTCACACAAACAAGAAGCCTCCTAGAAGTAATACTGCTGGACCAGGAGACGGCGCACTCAATGCGCCAACTGAGCTTGGTCGACACGCGTGTCGCACGATGCATGGCTGCACCTGTGCAGACCACTACATTGGACATATCGTCGATTCCCACTCTAGGATGTACAGCACAGGTAGTAGATCCTTCGGGACGGACGCAGTCGTAGACTCCTGATCTGTACCGGGGATGATCTAGCCTATGTTTGCAGGGTGGGAGCTGTATAATCTGCATGATCTATTAATAGCACAATATTCCCCGGGTTGGACCTGCACCATACAGATCCCGGACAACATGTCATGACATCAGGTTAGGATCTAGATCATCTGTAGATGATCTGTAGATCGTGATCTATCTGCAGATCGTGATCTACCTGTCCGACGTGTACACTACCCGAACGGCTATATATGCGCTCACGCACTCACACTACTGATGCCGTAAGACAGACCGTCGGAAATATCAAAAACAAGTCATTTTTTCGTCCGATTTTGTTTTTAGGCTCAAAAGGGTCACCGGCAACGAACGGCAAGGCGAACCTGCCAACCACGGTACGATGAAAGGTCGAAAGGAGGCGTTCGAGAGGAGGGAAAGCAGGGGAGGGGACCTGCCGCTTGTGATGTTGCGTGCTTGCGAACACACGCCAAGGCCAGATAATGAGCGAATGCACGGGATTCCAAGGTTCCGGGAGTCGCGGAGCCGCCGTAAAAGGAGATGAACTAGTGATCCCGTGGAGCAGTTCATACCCGGTACAGCACCATGCCAGGTATGGGTACTCGGTACATAATACCGCAGGACACGTACTAGTGTGCGCGGTACAACCCGATTTCGTTTTCATGGTTCGTACGGGGTTAGAGCCCCTCTTAACGGGCAACACTAAATTTCGTTCAATCAGAGATGCAAATTAAATTAGAAATAAAAAATTAGGTCAAACTGAAAGAACCGAAAGTCCTCGATAAGATGGGCCCTCAAACTAAATTAGAAAAAAAAAATCAAGTCAAACTGAAAGAACCGAACGTCCTCGATAAGATCGGCCCTTAGCTACTCGACACTCGTACGCATGATATAGTCAGCCTCGCTAAAAATATCCAGCATTTCCCCGGCAGGCAGGTGTGTAGACAGACTCCTTGGCCTGTAGTATGCCGGTTGGACATCTGAGTATACACCATTAGATCGGCAATCAAAAGGCGCATCTTTGTTGCGTACGGATTAGATTTTTTTTTTGTTGGTTCTTTGCCTCTGCTCTTATGAAAAAACACGTTCTTATCTTCGCTTTGGGACGAGTGGTACAATAATCAGAACACCATTTCGCTCGTGGATTTGGACGGCCCTCGGGGCCGTCCAATCAGGGCCCGTATTAACGAGGAAATACGACATCCAATTTCCAAGAAAGTAAAATCTAATTTGTCTTCATTGGTCTAGACGCGCACCACCGCCAAACATTTCGATTTTGAGGTACATCAAGTTTGATTTGGACGATGGCCAGAAGAAGGTACAGGGACCTTTTTCTGCTGTAAACCAAATTCCAGTTGGGGAGTTGACCCGTCTTGGGTCGTCATGTCAGCGGTGGATCAACGCCCCCCGGGCATCTCGGCGCATTTCTTGATCGCATCGATGACCACGTCCGAACCGATAACACGTGGAACCACAACGCAAGGCCACCGGGACAACCGCAGCGCCCACGCCTACAGACCATAGCACAGCGTACCCCGGCGATCGCGCCTCAATGGCAATCATGGCGGCCGCAATCCCAACTTTTCAACCAGGTCGATACGCCCAACCGCACGAGAACCGAGCGATCGAACCCACAGAGGGGAGGATGCGCTCAAGAGATCGATAGCTCCATCGCCATCGCTGTAACGCCCGTGACGTTTTAGGGATCTCTCTACACACACAAGATACCTACCCTGAGAGCGATAGCTTCCTAGCCCTACGCCGCCAAAAACAAGAAAGACGTTGGCGGCAGCGCGCACGCACCGACGCATGCCTTCGCTCTCGTCCGCTCTCGTCGGAGTCCGTCAGCTGGGCGTTGTGATACGTTGCTGCGTCGTTTCGATTTCAGAAATATTTGAACAAATAATTCACCTTCCCCGACATAGCACGCAAACCAGCTTTTTTTTTTTTTGCGAAATCAAATCCAAAATAGGTAATATTATCCAAATTGGACTTTTTTTTCCCATCCTCGTTAATACGAGCCCTCGACGGGAAAAATATACCAGGTACATATTTTCTAATAGCTCAATAATTGATGGAGGTACACAATATGGGCAAAAAACGGACATGGACGGTCGAGTCTTCCGCAATAGATAGGAATACCCATCCATTCGCTTTTCAAATAGATGGGGGGGAAACGAATCGTCTCGTCGACCCGCTCAAGGGGAAATTACGTGCGGTACAAGCAACATAAGAGTCTGGTAGATATTTCGTTAGGTTTGTGGTATTTTGTTCGAAATGGCTTGTTTCGGTCCGATTTTGGTCAGATTTCGATATCTTTGTTGTTTCATTTTGGGGTGAATTGTCCCTTATTTACTCTACTTTAGTGTTGAGAGACGATTATTTCCCACTCTCAGCATCGATGCTTCTCGTCTTGGCGGTCAAGAATATATTTGTTTCATCTTAAATTATGTTTTTTTTTCGTAATGACTCGTACAAAGGAAATATTAATACGACGAAACGAAGCTAAGAAATGCTCTCCCTTGCTTTTTGGCTGTCTGCTGTCTACTGTTTGCTGTGTAATACCCTCTGGCATGTGGCTTTGTACATCGCCAATCAGGAGAACGGGAATTGACAAAATCCAATACAGCAGTGCTGTGTTATATCGTAGCAGTAGAATTTACCGCGTGATCTTGACCCACAAAACGTACCACATGTAGTACCAGGTAAAGTGCCAAAAATATAAAAATATCACCATTACTGAGAGGCGCCTCTTTAGCTCACAAATCATACCAGAAAAAAGTACCCAATACCTGACTGTACTACGAATGATTTTTGGCCGGTTTTGCGTGCTTTTGGATGTTTGGTTTTTACCAATGACGAGAAGGCGCCGACCCAACCCTGATCTGAACCCTACTTTTGGACAAACTGAAAAAAATCAGGAGTTTTCGAGGGTCATGGCCCAACCCGCGGGTCGGGTCACGTGGTGTTCAAAATGCCACGGGTCGGGTCGGGTCGGGTCGGGTCGGGTCAGGAAGTGTTCAAAATCTCACGGGTCGGGTCGGATCGGGTCAAGAGGTTTTTAAATCTCGTGGGTTGGGTCAGGTTGGGTCAACAGTTCTTCAAATCTCACGGGTCGGGTCGGGTCGGGTCAAAAACAAATCAAATCTCGCGGGTCGGATCAGGTCTGGTCAAGAGGTGATGAAATGCTCACGGGTCGGGTCAGGTCATGACCCGCGAGAAGCGGGTCACTCGCGGGTTGGGCCAGCATGACCCGCGAGCTGTTTTCTGCTGGCCCGCGGGTAAGACCCGCGCATCCGGCTCGCGGATCCGACACTTAAGGGGACGCTGGCACCCAAGCGTCCCCTGGTTCCCGGGTTTCCGGTAACTCAATATCTAGATTTTTTATTGGAACAGAAAAATACATCGCCAGTTTAACACGCTGCGTTTACAACTTTGGTTGGTTCGTGCTTACCAGAGAGCAACGGTGACCTGAAAGAGGTTCATCACAGCATCTTGTGTTTCTCTCGGGATTGATCTCCCACCCGTTCTCAACAGAGGCCTACATCTCGACTTAGAGGTACTGCAGTGGCCGAAAGTGGTCGAAATTTCGGGGTGCACAAAATGAGACAAAAGACAAGTTCACGTGCGATCAGCTACAGCTCCTCACAGGATACTACAGCCCGCGAAATCGAGGGATGCTCTTGGTGGGATGTGTGAGGGTATCGGGTGCTCCAGACGGCGGTGGTATGCACCCAGAAGCGACTCACGAAGTGTTTTCGTGAACTCCAAGTTGCGAGCGAGTAGCACGAACAGCTTGCAAAAACGCTATTACGGGGGACCATAGTAAATAGGACCTACTGTATGGTGCAGACAAAACCTACATGGTATATATTTACCTATTTTTACTGACAATATTTGGTCTTATTTACTATGGACCCCCGTAACAAAATGTTTCATTTTACGTCAGGGAGTACCATGGTATAGCACAATGGCTACACAACCGATGAAGCATTGGCCTTCACCATAATGTTGTTGTTCTCCAGGCGGATGACATATCTCTTAGAGAGTCGTCGTCGTAGATTGGGCTGGAGGAAGAACTTCGTTACGATGATGGGTAGTAAGTTCTTGGGCCCAAAAAAGGGCAAAAAAGGGCGAAAAAGCCCAGGATTCTTGTGAACATGCATCAACCATTCTGCCACACTACGAAATACGGATTTGGGTTGCAAATCCCTCACTCGAATCCAAGTCGTATGCATATGCTGCCGAAACGCCTACTTGACGACGCGTTCCTGAGGGTGTCAGCGTCCCTTCAAGACGCTTCTTACCCAAAGACTTCTCTCGTACCAATACTCAATAATACTCCTTTGGTATCATATTCGGACAGTAGTAAAACACCGCCGAATCCACATACGCATGCCCGTATCCATCCATACCCACTTCGTACAGCCAGACCATGCATTGCTGCGGGGCACAAAAATGAACATTAAATTGTTTTTGAAGTGTCGACCAACGGCCCAGACCCGCGGGTCGAACCTGCGGATCAAGATAAATGGTATCGTGACCCGACCCCCATGATACCCGTGTCGCACGGGTCAATCGGAAGGTGGCGGGTTGGGTCGGGGTAGGAGGTGTTGAAATCTCGCGAGTCGATTCGGGTCGGGTCAGGAGATTTCAAATCTCACGGGTCGGTCGGGTCGGGTCAAGAGTTTTTTTAATCTCGCGGTTCGGGTCGGGTCGGGTCAGGAGGCTTTCAAAATCTCGCGGGTCGGGTCGGGTCGGGTCGGGTCAAGTCAACATACCGCAAATTTTTTTAAAGTCGGGTCGGGTCAGACCCGACCCGTGAAGTTTGACCTGACCCGCGAAAAGCCCTGAAAAAAATGTGCACATCACAAACATGGTAAATATTTTTGGTACTTTATCTGGTACGTTTCGTGGGTCAAGATCATGGTCAAAGGCTACGGGAGGCTCGACCCAAATCAATGTTCTACGTACCAAAGGCGCAGCCGCTACAACCGTGTATTCATGATATTAATAGCAGCGAAGCAGCCGTAAAGTGCCGCTCGCGGCTGGGCGCATCATCGATACATCGCACTCGTAGAACCGATGCTTCATGCTGGTGATGAGTCATGAGGGCGCCTGGCGAAGCTATATACCCATAATATTAACGGCAATATAATATACGGTGGGTTATCAATATGGAGATCAAACGATACTTATATTTCCGTCCAGAGCTGTACGGTACAGCAGTATATCCCTGGTACAGCAGTACTCGTACAGGCTTCCACATTCTGCATTGTTCCACATGTTTGGACCGGCTGTGGTGCATGTTCCATGAACGAAACGCTGTGGAAGACATGCACTTTCTACAAGCAATTGCAGAGGCTGCCGTGCCGTTGAGACGGGAACTGCGACTTGAAAGAGAGTGCTACACAACTACACTGCACCACCACTTGCACTGCTGTGCATTGCAATGTACCTTGAGTGTGGCGATCTCGAGGTCAAGGGCACCGAAGGAGGGACGAAGGCGCAGGCAGAGCCCACCACCCCACCGAGAACGAAAACAGTCTTCATGCCTCCCATTGTTTGGTCGCTTTTACCCCTTCCGCCCTTGCTTTCTCCCTGTCGCTCCTCCTTCTGCTGCTGCTCTTCTTTTTCTCCTCTCGTTGCTGCTGCTCCTGCTGTTGTCGCTGTTGCTTTAGGTGCTTGCTATCGTATCAGGTGATCAGGTGACGAGAATATAAGTATGTGGCCAAATCATGGAAGAACACCCGTACGTTCGGCGGTGCGATTCGTAGATACTTCGTAACTTCGTTTGTACTTCCTTCTCTTGTCTACCACACGTAACGGTTTTCGGTTTTCATTTCCTCCCTCTATCCTCTATGCTGGGTCAGGCTAGGTCCCGTCCTGCCCTGGGTAAATATTACATACCAGGTACCAGGTATGTGTTCTTGTACGTTGCGTGTACCAGGTATCTTCTTGCGTTTCATCGAAACCGCGCGCACTTCTTCTACGAAAGATCCATGATCGATCATGGAGTCACTTTCGGCAGCGATGCGACGATGCGACGACCGACTGCTGTGGATCCATGTAATTCCCGGCGATCGACCCGAACAACATCTAATCTACGCTGCTGATGTAACCTGTTGTTGCTGGTCGACAGGTATTTATCTTTATCTCTCCTCAGCATACAAGCATGTCGGTACAGCTCTCTCCCTCTCTCTCTCGTGCGGTGTACAGCACTTTTCGACCTGCCGCGAGAGATCGGTCGGTATAGCCTTCACTACTACTATACTACAGTACTATTGCTACTGCTACTACTACTACTACTACTGCTGCTGCTGCTGCTGCTGCTACTACTACTACTACTACTACTACTACTACTACTACTACTACTACTACTACTACTACTACTACTACTACTACTACTACTACTACTACTACTACTACTACTACTACTACTACTACTACTACTACTACTACTACTACTACTACTACTACTACTACTACTACTACTACTACTACTACTACTACTACTACTACTACTACTACTACTACTACTACTACTACTACTACTACTACTACTACTACTACTACTACTACTACTACTACTACTACTACTACTACTACTACTACTACTACTACTACTACTACTACTACTACTACTACTACTACTACTACTACTACTACTACTACTACTACTACTACTACTACTACTACTACTACTACTACTACTACTACTACTACTACTACTACTACTACTACTACTACTACTACTACTACTACTACTACTACTACTACTACTACTACTACTACTACTACTACTACTACTACTACTACTACTACTACTACTACTACTACTACTACTACTACTACTACTACTACTACTACTACTACTACTACTACTACTACTACTACTACTACTACTACTACTACTACTACTACTACTACTACTACTACTACTACTACTACTACTACTACTACTACTACTACTACTACTACTACTACTACTACTACTACTACTACTACTACTACTACTACTACTACTACTACTACTACTACTACTACTACTACTACTACTACTACTACTACTACTACTACTACTACTACTACTACTACTACTACTACTACTACTACTACTACTACTACTACTACTACTACTACTACTACTACTACTACTACTACTACTACTACTACTACTACTACTACTACTACTACTACTACTACTACTACTACTACTACTACTACTACTACTACTACTACTACTACTACTACTACTACTACTACTACTACTACTACTACTACTACTACTACTACTACTACTACTACTACTACTACTACTACTACTACTACTACTACTACTACTACTACTACTACTACTACTACTACTACTACTACTACTACTACTACTACTACTACTACTACTACTACTACTACTACTACTACTACTACTACTACTACTACTACTACTACTACTACTACTACTACTACTACTACTACTACTACTACTACTACTACTACTACTACTACTACTACTACTACTACTACTACTACTACTACTACTACTACTACTACTACTACTACTACTACTACTACTACTACTACTACTACTACTACTACTACTACTACTACTACTACTACTACTACTACTACTACTACTACTACTACTACTACTACTACTACTACTACTACTACTACTACTACTACTACTACTACTACTACTACTACTACTACTACTACTACTACTACTACTACTACTACTACTACTACTACTACTACTACTACTACTACTACTACTACTACTACTACTACTACTACTACTACTACTACTACTACTACTACTACTACTACTACTACTACTACTACTACTACTACTACTACTACTACTACTACTACTACTACTACTACTACTACTACTACTACTACTACTACTACTACTACTACTACTACTACTACCACCACTTAAGTCTACTATTAATACCACCACTACTACTGCAATTCTACAGCAAAAGCAGCAGAATTCGTGTCGCTGCAGAGATTGGCATCGCGAAACGACGTTGATCTTGTGCAGCATCTCTTCCTGCTCCAACTGCGGTAGATAGCTGTTGCTGTCTACCAGACCCTATCTGCGCCATCATCATCAGATCTCGAGGATCTCGGCGTGATTCGACTTTCGACGCTCCTCTCCGTCTGCGGTCGCCCGCTACAACCCCTCGAGAGCAGGGCCTCGCCCTTGAGGGGCTGCAGCGGGCGGCCGCAGACGCAGAGGAGAGCGTCGAAAGTCGAATCACGCCGAGATCTTCGAGATGATGGCGCAGATAGGGTCCGGTAGACAGCAACTACCGCAGTTGGAGCAGGGAGAGATGCTTCAACCCCAGCGTCGGAGCACTCCGTCGTTGGCAACGGGAGCCGGGAGGGTGAACGCGTTCCCGAGGGAGCTGGTCACTTCGGTGGAAGAGGTGAGGATTGGGGTCATAACCCCACAGGGGAGCAGACCTCTAACGTGTCTGATGGTTTTCGGGGACAAACGTTTGCGTGACTTCGAGGACAGACTTTTTTGGGGCAGCCCAAACGGCGATCCCTGCTCTAACACCACACGTAGTCCGACGATCTTCTACATCGTCACCCATGAGCCTAGGTCGCCAACGTTGAAACTCTTGAGTGCTGATAAGTCCCAGGCGAAGAAATATGATGTTTCAGGTTTTAGTATTATTCTCCCGGCAGAGTAGATACAGATGGAAGTGACCATGTGGGTATCACGTACACCCACAGAAGCAACCACCAAGTAAACCACACGCACAATAAGCCATTATCCCGGGTACCTGGTAGTCATGAAACCGTCAAAATAATGAACAAGCACATTCGGACACTGCGAGTATAATACGCTTTTTTTACCATTTTCCAGTTTCCAGCATGCAGCGAGTGCTTTTTTTTTTTGAAACGCGTACCAGGTACGTACGAAATCATACATCAATTAGACGAGCAGTGGGAATGTCGAACCCCATGCGGGGCGAGATCAAGGCAGGTACAGGGGTAGGGGGGGGCACCTGTGATAACTGCTTGTTCAGTGTGCCCACGTGTCAAGCTCTTGCGAGCTGGGTTTTAAACGGTGGGGGAAAAGCAGTTTGTGGGGACGATACGGCGGTTGTCGGACGCAACACAACAACTGCGAGTTGTAAACTGATGATGCTGCAGCACCCCCCACCCGCACAATACACGGTATGTGGTTGTTGTTTTCCGCGTTTTAACTAATTTGACGAACGGGCACGTGGTATCATCGTTGATGCGGCACCAGCGGCACATACACTCTCACATTTGTTCCAGTGCTCGAGGTGCCAAAAGATACATACTCAGTGGTGCAGGTCAGAATCCCCAAACAAAAAGATCGTTTACGTATACTCGTGCATGCTCTCTGCTCTCCCCACTGGCGACGGTGCCTTCTCTCGGTCTCCTCTCCTAGGATTGTTCGGGTCTTCAACGTTTATGTGACGCTCCTCTCGCCAGCACATCAAATATTGCAAGGCGAGAGAGAACCGTTCCGAGTCCCGCTTCACCCGGCAAACACGGCGATTATTGCACAAAAACCCCAAGCAAGAATGCACCTTGATGACTGGTGCTTAGAGTGTCATGCGAAAAAACAAGCCTTCGGTGTGCCAAATGCCTCCTACCAAAAACTTCAGTGCGGCAGGTGCCTGTCAGTAGTCTGCAATGCAGGTATTTTCGTGCACAACTTGAACGAAAAAAAACAACGGAGGCACGCGTTTTTGACCAGTCGCGCTTGCTCTCAACAGGCACCGCCTTCTTTGTAAATTCCACTCGAAGCTGCTAAAAGAGTGGAGTTTAGGGAACGCTCAATGGCGCACAACATATCGGCTACTTTCTTTTCCTTCAAACCTTTTTTGCGGCGTACGGAAAACCCAGGGCAGGCCAAGTAACATCACGACAAGTCGATTCTTCCTGCTTGCTAACTACTATCGCTAACGCTTGCGTCTCTAGACTATTCCCATACCAGGTACAGTATAGGCCCACCAGTAAGAAAGTGCCCAATAAAAACATACTACTCACTTTGGGAGAACACCTAGGAACCGGGGTTAAGAGAAACGGCTCAGGGGTGAACTCTACACTATATCCTACTATATAATAGCCTATAATCAAGGTTTTTTGAAGATGGCGCCCCAATGAGAATCTCAGGCTTGCCCAGACTAGGTGTTTCTTTTTAGCGGGCCCATACTGTTCTCCGCCTATCTCCATCCCTGCTCCCCATCGGAAGTACCCTGAAGTAAGGCTGATTCGACGTGGTGCAAAGCACGGAAATTTTTCAGGGCTTTTCGCGGGTCACGACCTGACCCGCGGGTGGGGTCACGGGGTGTTCAAAGTGTCACGGGTCGGGTCGGGTCGGGTCGGGTCAGGAAGTGTTCAAAATCTCACTTGTCGGGTCGGGTCGGGTCAAGAGGTTTTCAAATCTCACTGGTCGGGTCAAGTCGGGTCAATAATTTTTCAAATCTCACGGGTCGGGTCAGGTCGGGTCAAGAGGTGATGAAAAGCTCACGGGTCGGATCAGGTCATGACCCGCGAGAAGCGGGTCACTCGAGGGTCGGACCAGCATGATCCACTAGTTGTTTTGTGCTGACCCGCGGGTCGGACTCGCGCATCCGGCTCGAGGATCCGACACTCAAAACACTTCTCGCTCTGTTACCCAAAGGCTCTCTCGTACCAATACTCAACAATATTCCTCTGGTATCATATTCAAACATTTATATTCCGCCAAATCCATATACGCATGCCTCGCATCCATCCATACCCGCTATAGCCAGCCCACATATCGCTGCGGGGCATAAAAACGAGTATTATATTATTTCGAAATGTCGACCCACGGGCCAGATCCGCGGGTCAAACCTGAAGGTCAAGATAAATGGTCTCGCGGGTCAAGGTGACCCGACCCGCATGACACCCATGTCTCACGGGTCAATCGGAAGGTGGCGGATTGGGTCGGGTCAGGTCAGGAGGTTTTGAGATCTCGCGGGTCGGGTCGGGTCGGGTTGGGTCGGGTAATGAGATTTTCAAATTTCACGGGTCGGTTCGGGTCGGGTCGGGTCAACATCTTTTCAAATTTCGCGGGTAGGGTCGGGTCGGGTCGGGTCAAGAGGTTTTCAAAATATCGCGGGTCGGGTCAGGTCAAGTCACATACCTCAAAATTTACGCTGGTAGGGTCGGGTCAGCTGACCCGATCCGACCCGACCCGTGAGGTTTGACCTCACCCGCGAAAAGCACTGGAAGTTTTCACCGCGGCGTAGATGTTCCTTCCTCTCTCTATCTGACATTTTTTGGACCGCTGAAAGCGATGGTAATGCGCTGGCTTGTGTACTTCGGTAAAGCATCACACAGAGGCATACTTCTCCTCTTCTTGCGTCGTTTTTGCGTCGTATAAGTAGTCAAGGGGATGCGGCATCACGTAACTCGCGGAAGCCTCCACCAGCGCACTGAAGTCCGATCCCCTCGCTGTCACCGATTGTGTACCTTGTCGTTGAGCAAACGCGAATAGGTATGACCAGATGCACCGCATATAACTTCTTGGTTGATGCACCGAGAGTCGACCTCCCCTTTGTCCCCTCTGTTCCCCTAATTACAGGAGCTACCCTACGTTTTGTATTCACAGCAAACGTTATCGCAAGCCGTCTTCCTCAGCCTGACCCCTACCTCTCTCGAGCGCCTCCGCTGCCACCACACCGCCTTCGTTGCCGTTGCCGCCGCCTCTGCTTTCGGCCGTCCGACTAAACAATGAAAACGTCGAGACGATGCTGCAAACCAACGCACCCAATCCCGTGCGATACGCATATATATATATAGGCAGAACATATATTACGGGGGTCCACAGTTAACGGGACCAAGTTTTCTTAGTAAAAATGGGCAAATATATAGTTTTTTGTATGTATATCATAGGTCCTATAAACTATAGATCCCCGTAATAGAGTATTACCACACCGCCTTCAACCGGAAGGCAGGCCGGCGCGTCCCTTTACTATTCGCTTGGCGTGTTGTTCAACATGGGTGCACCACAAAAAAAACTGTGGCCCATCCATATTCGCACCCAACCTTAGAGGGAGGGAGTGGAGGGTTTTTACCTAGGACAGATCCTCGACCGCAAAGGGCCACGCCACCAGCGAGCACAACGGTGGCATCGAAGCTGGCGCACCGATGTAAGTTCTGGTTGGGAAGCGACGGGAGAACCAATTAGAAAAACTTGTTTGTACTGTACCTTACTGCCGTGGGCGTGGGGCGGGAGCGAGACACGACAGCGAAGGGATGACGACCAGCGAACGCGGGAATACAGAGGTTGCGTCCTGTTGTTGTACACTACGTAGCGCTTTTCGACGAAAGTGTGGTGAGAGGGAGGGAAGGGAAGGGATGGACGAAACGACGAATGGAAAAAACGGTAGACGGCATGCCTTGTAGCCATTTGATAAAACTACAGTACAGCCAGTAGTACAGCAATGATTGACAGGGTAGTGCTCGATGTAAACAGCTGTATGCGCCTGCAAATAAATGGTTGCTGTCGGCTGCTTCGAATGATGCACCGCGTCCAACAGATGCCAGAGATTCCACCATTTTATCTTAAGGAAGCCCTCATCACTCGGTACCCTTGACCCGAGTGCGCCGTCCGCATGACGGGGCATCACTGCGCGTCCTTGAAGGTATATATATATTGTTCTATGATAGTGGATAAAAGAGAAAGCGCAATCGACCCGCTGACAGTTTAATTCACAAGCGAGAGGTACTGTGCTGTAATAACACCTGTTCCACTCCTCGTGGATCGGGCCTCGGTAGCCGCACGTGACGCGCGGGCAAACACAAGCGAGTGAGAGAACGCAGCACCGTCCGCACCAGAGGAATGCCTTATAGAGGTTGTGCCTTATTGTTACAGCTCCTCAAATTATGAGGAGCTCGATATGTCACCCGAAACATGACTTCCTTCGAAGAAATTTATTCTCGCAACCCGACCAGCATTTTTACGCGCTGTTGTTCCAAAAGAAATATGCTACTGCTGTGGTATAAGTATCATACTAACCTGCAGTTGCTCAATAGAGGAGCACAAACCGGTATGACAATATAGCCTTAGAAGGCAAAACGTGCAACCACCGTGGAATGAGCCACAACAGCCTCGGATGTATTTATTTTGCACAGGTGTACACCTGCGCGGTGGGTGGCAAGAGGCCAGCGGACGGGGAACACCGTAAGCGGGACGCATAGAAGATGGCGATTGCCGGCCCCAAACCATCTCCGCTTGGTGTTGCGGTATATCAAGCATGCGTTGTGCAACACCTAGTCCGGGGGGCAATATTGAATCCAGCGGGATCAGTCCCTAAACCTGCCTTTATACGAAAAAAAACAAGAAAAATCCGCCAGGTGTGCGCATCGACATGGCCGTTATTAGTATGCTGCATTCCAAGAGCGGATGAGGAAGGATGGGCACAAGAAAGGGATACTAGACAACAGCGTACACACCCTGACGTCCTAAAGGTTCGTGGTTCGAGCATCTCCGTTGCCGTTGGGATACCGACCCACGCCGTCGTGCGGTCAAAGTAGTATCCGTCGCGTAAGCTATGGTGCATCGGCGACGATCGGAAAGATTGCATTAGTGTCACGGCCCGCAGAAACAGTACCACCATTTTCGGTACGGTCCATCACAATTTTAGGGGGCGTTGGGCATGCAGCCAAGGGTGGACGGGGTATCTCGTGTAACCGATCACCGCGATGGCGGTGAACCATCGACCGCACCAAAGATCAGGTCGTATTCGCCCCCGTTCCCAATGCGGCCGACATGAAGCGCAAAACCGGCAGTCGATTTTCGGGCCGGCATTCCTTGTCGCGCGTGGGAGCTGCTCGGACTTGTCCCGGGCACCAGTCGGGTAAACGGCGGAACCATAAACCGGAAGTGAGACCTTGACTTTGGCTCTTTGTGCAGCACAAAAATACAACATAAACCTGGCACTCCAAAACAGAATGAAGCCCCCAAGCCGAGCGTTCTAGCAGTGTATGTACCCACCGGGACTAATTGTGCTAGGCTGGAAGCGGCGGCCGCGGTGGTAACCGGGGGGAAGGGGTGTACTCATTATCATGCATGGCCGTAGTCGTATGACCATAGACCCTCGAATCCCTACAATGCCGGGACGGAGCACGTCGGGTTTTCACTGACCAGACAGACATTGCTCGCACCAAGCGCGGAGCGCCGTGAGGTGGTTCTACTGAAACGTTCAATAGGCGCGGCAGACCCGAAAATAAAAAATACACGAAAAGTCACAATAAATATAACATAAAACAGTTTGTCGAGGGGGGGGGGGGGGGGGGGGGTCAAGGAGCTACGCGTCCATGGGCCTGCCTGGCTCCGCGCACGAGGTGGCTTGGCGCTGATAGTTTCTTCGTCGCGATCTGACCTCTGGAATTTGCTGTATACTATCAGAGAATGAGGCGTCGCCCCCGTGTGTTTTAAGGATTACCCTGGGGTGGGTAATCGATCGATACTTTACCTATATAGCTCAGTAGGTAGTACCCTCACATTTGACGTCATCGAGGACACAGGTCCGAATCTCACTTCGAATGTTTCTTTTATAGAAACTCTTGCGCGTGCGTCCCTAAACACACATTTCCCTGGTTTCTCAAGCATTGGGACCAAGCGGGTAGGCCAGCGTACGGCCGTATACGGTACCGACGCCCCAAAAGATCCCGCCGTTCAGGGGGGGGGGGGGAGTGTTTTAAGGATTACCCTGGGGTGGGTATTCGATTGATCTTTTGCCTCTATAGCCCTGTAGGCAATACCTTGACACGTGCGTTCGTTAGCTCAACGAGTGGAGCTCCTTCTGACGAACTTTCTGCGCGAGATGTTACGAGCACAAAGAAAGTACCGCACCAAGCCACGACGGGGATGGCAAGGACTGTTTGTTACACAACCTGCTTCTCTATGCAGATACATTTATTCGTGGTTAACGGAGAACGCCGCACCGTCGAGCAGCGTGTTTAGCTCCAGAGCGGCTCGAGTTCTGAGAATCGCCTGAGCCTTCTCCTGAATACAGCATAATATATTGTACCCGGTATGCATACCAGGTGTGGTGGACTATGCATATGTCGTTGTGGAGAAGATTACTCAACCGTGAGCTGCCGCAATCCAGGTACGAGGTGGCATAGTGTGTATGCGCGTGGTTGGCGTTTTTTTTTGTTGTTGTCATATTCAACGCGAGACAACCTCAAGACAACGAAAAAGTTTGGGTCTGGGCACCACCACGGCCGTGTCTCCATCATTCGCGCCGTATGGATGGAGATAATAACATAAGGTTCCCAACATTGTAATGCTTGCTATCCTTGCGCCCGCTTTTCACGTACAAAGCTTATTTTTTTGTTTCCTTCCCACTTATTGTCTTCGCCCTTCTTTTCTCTCTCCTTCCTACGCGTAACTCAGATCCTGGGTCTCATAGGAGGCTCTCCTCCCCCCTCCTCAATATGGTTCGCGCCTTGTATTCTCATCCCGAGAAGGCTTCATTCCTTCCTCCCATTTTCGACTCGCATCGAGCTGCGCCTAAGCACGAGCGGAATAAGCTTTTGCTCTGATTCCAAATATATACAAAAGTTGGACAATTTTGCAGTTTGTACGTTATGCAAGATACATCATGATGTGCCTTCAAAAGGCGGACGCGGGGATGTCGATGCTGCCGAGGGCACGCTCCTTCTTGGTAAAGTTCTTCTTGTTGCTTATCTCATGGAGAGCTCAACTAGGGTACAAGAAGAGAGTGAGATGAAAGGGGGCAGTCAAGAACCAGTCTGTCCCCTGAACCATGTGTCTTCATACACGAACGATCTATACGTAGACGTTACCGATACTACAGCAGTAGCACGTCACGTTATCTCATACGCGTTTGCTTTTGTCTTCTCATACTGGTACGTATTGCCCCCCCTCATAGCTACGTGATACCATCACAAGTATACCGAGAGCGCACGAAAAAATATTTTTCGACACCTCACGTCGAATTATTCAACTTCGACCCTCCCGACAGAGAGGGGGTACCTGACACCCCCCCCCCCCCCCCCCTCTGCGCCTGAACAGCACCTGTATAAAACTGAATCGGGAGACGGCAGAAAGCCACTCCCCCCCTCTGCTTGATGCAAGGGAAATCAGGTGACGGTAGAGAGCCGCCCCCCCGCCGTTTGGTGCAAGGGAAATCAGGGAACGGTAGAGAGCCCCCCCCCCCCCTCCTGCTTGATATAATGTAAATCAGGGGACGGTAGAGAACCCCCCCCCCTGCTTGATACAATAAAGGAACTAAGGGGGCGTAGAGAGCCTCCCCCCCTGTTTGATACAAGGCCTTCCATACTACTATAAAATGCTACTATGCGGCGGCGATCTATAGATCACAGCTGCGCAGTTGCGTCGACTGCAGTAGCAGCAGTGAGTGCTACAAAGGAGCTATGAGCTCGCTCGACGGTGTGGGGTCGGTAGACTTGGCTGGATAAGCACTGCCTGAACAAGATCGAAGTGGAAGGAGATATCGCGTGGTGGGTATGTCATTGCTGTGGAAACGAGTTTGGCGACGGCTTGGCTCTCGACTACTCTGAATTGCAACATATACCTGACACTTATTTATACCCATTGAACCACATGACGACGGAGTGCCCAACCGAGCAGCAAACCAGAACACTAATACGAATAGTAGCAGGAGTAATATCTCGTACCAGGCATCATTTACCAGATACATGGCGAGTAGGGAAAACAGCGCCTTTATAAGCGCACGAGCGAGTACGTACGAGTATTGCCACCCAAATCACATACAGAGAAAACAAATAGGTAAAATATTGTTCGACTCTTCCTGCAGAGGGCGGGGCGGTAGTTACAGTAGTAGGTGTACTCGAGTGATATCCCAATTTCTGGGCGCCCCTGGGCATACTGATGTACCAGGTACCGTTTTTTTTTTTGTGTCATTTTTTTCTGTCGCTGGTCGTTGATCCAACTGCCTACAAAGTTAAAAAGTACGTAATTCGCCGGTCGAGCTGGGCGATCCTTGTCTTTTTCGCAAGCTGCGCGAGTGGAATGCCAGTGTCATGGACGCTCCATCGTTGCATACCAGGTACTTCTGTCTGTTCAATACGTAGAGTCAATGTACTGAGGTCATACTACTGGCTGTCTGCGTTGCTGTCGTCTGTCGTCCGAGCCCGAGACAAGAGCAGACTGCAGAAGAGGAAAGTTCGTAATCTCGCCGCGTATTTTAAGCGTTATTTGATTGGCCAAGCTTTCGCGATATGCTCTGATGTAGCTGAAAAAAAAAAAAAGGAGCTGGTACGTACGTAGCTGGTAGTCGTCGTCGTCGTCCCGCAAGTGCGTGCTGACTGCTGAACCTCTTGACCCCTGCCGTGCCCTGTGGAGCGGACCTAGAGAACGCAGACAACGCGAGACAGCAGGCACCGCACTGCGTTTATCGTGCGATAACCAAAACAATTCACCCCAGCGGTACGAGTGCTCTCGATTTGAAGGCTCGACATACACTAAGTTTGGCAACATCAAGCAGCAGGTGGGCACGATGTTCCCAGACAATGCCGAAGCTCACCCTCTCACCCGCCTCGTGCTCGTACTGGCCACGCCCCAGAACGCAGCCTTCATGGTTACGGCCTTCCTCCTGGCAGTCGTGATGCACATCCTCAGCGACCAGGCCCAGGTGAACCTTACAGAGAAACACTGGGACGAGGTGTGTCGGCGGGTCCTTCGTGAGAGGGATGAGCTCGATCACAATGTCCTTGGGGGAGCAGCCATCCAGGAGGTGAGGTGCTATGCATGTGGTAGGCTTGTCCCTGTGGGGTTGTCGGATCTGCCCGTGGCCGCTGGGCGGGCTGGTAACCCAAAGACTACAGTCCCGTGGTGCAGCAGCCAGCGGCGGTAAGCTCCGCAAGCTTGAGCGCTCGTATCGAGCTTGAGCATCGGATTGCGGCTCACTCATTTTTTACACGTGCCTGATATGCACAAGCGCAACAAGACGCGAGGACAAGCACGATATTTTTTCGTATGCCAATGGGAAAGCGAAGAATCAATAGAAAGTTTGAATTCCAAAGATACCCGCCAAAAATTTTTAGAACACGCTTCCTACGAGTATGGGCACGTTTACGAAGAAAAAAAAAAAGTTCCCTTGTTCGGGTTATATACAGTATAGTATCAGTGCGCAGAACGATTATTTAAAGTTGTCCTGTTGACCCGGGCAGCATGTCCAGGGGAGCCGCTGGCCTATATCTTTGACAAGGAATCACATACCTGGTATAGAATACGCGCGCTCGGTTTATCACAACACTTGTAAAATTAGGTGAAAATGGAATATAGACGAGGCGTATTACGCAGCTTGCAAAGTTGAGTATCAACTATTTATCAGTCGAACTCACAGCTGACGTATTTCAAAATTTATAAAAACTTTTGGAAAAGCCCGAAAAAAGCAAATCTGGGGCCTATGTTGGGCCAAGATCGGCTTGAGAAAAACTCAGGCCGATCTTTGGTTCGAAGTGGCGAGATTCCGAGTCCTCGACAGACATCGATCGACAAAACCAACGATTGTGTCATGAATTCTGAACGGAGTGCGCTCGTTAGGGGCTCCGACCCACCCTTGGGTCACCGTCTTCACACAATGGCCAGTGACGTGTGGCGGGCGCTGACCAGGCGTACGATAAAAAACAATTAGCCGCTGGTGTGTACAAAACAGAAGACAAAATTTCTCGATCTGTCTCGAATGGGAAAAAACAGGCTTTTTTTCAGGTTTGGGAGGATACCGCAGGACGCCGCCGGCAAGCTCTCGCCCCCTAGAGCATGTATTCACTTTCCATCTTCGATGCCGTCATCTATACTCACTCGTTGGCCTTGCCCGACCCCAAACGGGTTGGCCGTGGGCTGAGTCTATATCGAGATCGAGCATCTATCGTCGCACGAGCTGATTTTTATCAGCGTGTTGACATTTTTTTTATAAATTTTGAAATACATCAGCTGTGAGTTCGACTGATTAAATAGTTGATACTCAACTTTGCAAGATACGCCTCGTCTCTATTCCATTTTTACCGAATTTTACAAGTATTGCAACGAGAGAAAACAAATTGCGCCGCCTGCAGCCGTTAGAAGAAAAAAAAGAAGAAAAAATCAAACATTTTTCCCTTTTTTCCCACAGCGGCGGTACAGATATTTTCGGCTGTTTTTTTTTAAAGCAATATTTTTGAAAGAAAACTTTTGGACTTCGCGTTTCCATTGGCATAGGTCTTATACCTGTTGTTTATAGAATATAAATATAGCAACATCATATCATTCTCCCTTGTTCGGGTTATATAGTATCAGTGCGCAGAATGATTTTTTTTTTTAATTAATTTTGAAATACGTCAGCTGTGAGTTCGATTGATTAAATAGTTGATACTCAACTTTGCAAGCTGCGTAATACGCCTCGTCTATATTCCATTTTTACCGAATTTTACAAGTATTGTGATAAAACCTGTCACCTGTTGACCCGGCAGCATCCAGGGGAGCCGCTGGCCTATATCTTTGACAAGGAATTACGTATAGAACACGCGCGTTTGGTTTATTACAAAACTTGTAAAATTCGGAAAAAATGGAATATAGACGAGACGTATTACGCAGCTTGCAAAGTTGAGTATCAACTATTTCATCAGTCGAACTCACAGCTGACGTATTTCATAAATTTATAAAAACAATCTGGACGGTACGTAGACAATGGCCCCTGCAATAGCAATGGAATATGATGCAATGGACGGGTATACATATATTGTCGTCCGCAAAGTCTATCGGTTGGCACGTTCCTCGATCCATTGTCGTCGGTAATGTCTATCGATAGGTTACGTCCCGAACGTATTGTTCAGGCAGGAGTGTGCTCAAGTACCTGGGTTGAAAGAAAGCCATTGTCACCGACAATGGCTATCGACGGATATGTAGCTTGCAGAATCTACAAGCAGTATTGCTGTCGACAGCGGCGGCTATTCTATGTTTCTTGATCTTGTGATCGCCACCAGCGTGGATTGAGTGCATGGTGTATGGTGATGAGCAGCAATGTGGGTGCATGGCATAGCGTGAAGGAGGGTTGCAAAGTTGTGCGTCTCAACTCTCAACACGAAAGTGGACATCATGGGGGATAAGTGTGTTGCATTGTCGGTTGTGTTGTGGTTGGTACCCTGTGTTATTTATGGTACGGGGGACCATAGTAAATAGGACCTACAGTACAGACAAAAACCTATATATTTCTCTATGTTTCCTCGAAATATTTGGTCCTATTTATTATGGTCCCCCGTAGGAGTGATTCCTGATCGGTTACACTCTGTACGTGTACGAGATAGATCATTGCCGACGCACAATGACTCCGAAAACGTGCTTGTCAATGACCATTGTCGACCACAATAGACAGGTCTATCGATAGACATTGTCGGCAACAGTAGCTTTTGATATTTTGGGCAATCGGCCGTTAGCATCATGGGACAGATAAGGACAATAGAAAGGAAATAGAACTTTGCCGCTACGACAGCAGTAGCCCCGAAAAAGCGTGTATCAATGGATATTGTTAACGACAATAGACTGGCAACGCTGGCTATCATGATAGACAATATGAACCACAATAGACTGGCAACACGGTCTATCGATAGACACTGCTGTTAACCACAATGGACTGGCAACGCTGTCTATCATGATAGACACTGTTGACGACAGCAGACTGGCAACGCTGTCTATCGATAGATATTGCCAGGGAACTATATATTTCGGCGATGTGCACAATGTGCCTTTGCCCTAACATTGGAGTCACAAGGTTGGCCATTGTCCTGAACAATAGAGTTGGGGAAGCAACCGCAGTAGATATTTTTTTAACAACAGCCCAAAAACGATGGATATTGCCGCCGACAATATACACGCAATTATATCCATCAATAGCCATCGTCACCCAAAATAGACTGCTGGGCGTGTTTTCGCAATAGACTATTGCCTAAACCTTTTATGTACGGTGGAATGATGCATGTCGATGGCCATTCTTGACGACCGCCGAAGCTTCTATTGCCACCCACAATAGGTACGCGATTGTGCCCAACAATCGTCATTGCCACCCACAATTGATTGTTGACCGGGCTCCGAAAAATATGAATCTAACTTACTTGATTTCAGTATGCGACCAAAAACTGGAATTAAGAAACGGAAAGCTGAGGACTTTCTTGTAAAAGTTGACCGGCATCCGAAAAAATAAATCTGACTTACTTGATTCCGGTGTGGGACAAAAAAAAAACTCGAGTTAAGAAGCGGAAAGCTGGGAATTTCTTGTAAAAAAGTTGACCAGCACCCGAAAAAATAAATACCTGGTATGACTTACTTGATTTCAGTATCGGACAAAAAAGTTTGAGTTAAGAAACGGAAAGCTGAGAATTTTCTTGTCGAAGTGGTTTTATTTTTAGTTTCGAGATTTTTTTTGAAAGTGCAGTTAACGTAAGACAACGCAAGGGTAATAGATCGAATTTATTTCCGAAAAGAAACTTTCGAAAATAATGATGACCAGCATTCAAACTAATATTCCCACTTACTTGGTCTGGGTGTGGGACAAAAACACTCGGGATGAGAAACGGAAAGCTGAGAATTTTCAGCATAAGATTGTTTTAGTCTAATGAACCACGTTGTAGTCAAAGTGGAGTTAATATAGGACAAACTAAGGGTATTAAATCGAGTTAATTTCCGAAACTGCCAGCGCACACAAGTTGACGACAGTTACCAATATCCTGGTGCGCGAGTTCCTAGCGACATCTATATATAATGTCTTCTTCAAATGAGTGTAAGAACGTATGATCTCCACAACATGATGTCGGTTCACATTATTATTACCACATACATACAGAACATCACATACCTGGTACATATTTGGTAACTTGTTTTGCTCCAAAAGATAGAATCTCGTTCTCATCGGAAAGGTAATTCTCAATTAGGAAAATCGGGTACGCGATTGTGTCCAACAGTAACCATCGCCATCCACAATAGATTATTGCACTCGCTTCCAACATAGACTATTGCCTCGCGTATATCGTGGGATAGGTGCATAGTGTCCTCGAGATGGCTATCGATGGATAGCTTGTACAATCTATTGTGGCCGGCAATGGCCATCGATAGACATCTCGCACAGTCTATTGCGTCCGGCAATGGCCGTCGATCGACATCTCGCACAATCTTTTGTGGCCTGCAATGGGCATCGATCGACGCGGTCCACCATCTATTGTGTTCGACAATGTCTCTCGATCGACAATATCACCAGTCTATTGTCGCCGACAATATCTATCGATAAGATACCTTCCACAATCTATTGTCGCAGACAATGTACATCGATAGATCCCCCCCCTCGTCTATTGTCGAAGCAATAGACTATTGTTATTGTTGTGTCCATTGTCCAGAGTGTGAAATGTGGTGGGGCGTACCTGCTGGGCGTACGGTTGGAATGTTCTTGCAATCGGAACAAGCTTGGAATGCTACGAGAACTACGAGTACTGCAGGCACCAGGTCTACTGCTATGATAGCCTCGCACCCGGTGCACTTCTCACGTACCTGGCAGGCTGAATGCGTAAATAGCGTACAGGTTGGCTTAACCTCTCACCAGTTGATCCACACAATTCGCTCGCTGGAATGTATGGTATCGGTACCACCCAGGTAAAATATGAGCATCCTTCGCCAGGACGACGACGCCTCAAGCAGTTCGTAAGCTGATCATCAACCAATCTGGTCGAATTCATTGCTGCTGCTGTGGATGCACTACTGCTGCTGCTGCTGCTGCTGCTGCTGCTGTATGTACTGCTGCTGCTGCTGTGCCAATGGCGTATCAATCCTTAGTTAATCCTTAGTTCGTTCAGCTTTGCAAAGCTACTGATATAAAACTACGTACACTCTGCGTTACACGTCGGTGTCTCGTGCTTGAAGCTTGACGTACATTCCTCGTGAAGGACGTAGAGCGATTGGCATCCGTGGGATGGGCTTGTAAAGCCAGAGTCAACAGTCAACAGGCCAACAGGACGATTGCAACGGGTTAGGGGTGAAGGAAGTCAATCGTCATTGGTGAGCAGGGAGAACGCATCAGGCCGTGTTAGGACTCCCAATGGGCTCAGCCTGCTCGGACCGTTGCGTATAAACTTACTTACATTTGTCTTTGTCTTTCTTGCACTTGATTGCAGGGAGGGCCTCCTTCGCTCACAGAGAGTCTACGACGAATAAACTTCGCTTCTACGGCCTTCGCTTTCTTCGCGTTCTTCGGTTTCTTTGCGTGCTTGCAAATGCATATCGTGCCACACTTTAAAAAAAATAATCTCGGAAAAAGAACAAGTCGTTTTTTTTTCAAAAAAATAATCTCGGAAAAAGAACAAGTCGTTTTTTTTTTTTTCCAGTGGTTGGCAGGCTTGTTTTTCCATTTTTTTCACCGGTTCGTTGAAGTTGGTGTGGCTTGCAACCCGCCCAACACACGGCAAGCCAATGCTCGGAGCAACGTGAGGTAGCATGCCCTCGATATACCGGTCGTCCCCGGCAAAGCGATCCAAGTTACGACGAGTGTGGCCTTTGGTTTCTTCTTCTTGCTCCAGAAGGGCAGAAGGGGTTCCATCCCTTTGGGAGTGTCACCACAACAATATCGCATTTGGTGCCATCAACAATCTACGAGTGGTTGCCTTGATTTCCGTTCTCAATAAATAAAAAACATTACACTCAACACCATCACGTATGAAAACATGGTACATGCGTGTACGAGTTCGGGATTTTTTTTCTGCACCATGGAGCTCTTGGCCCTGTCAAGACGCGCGTTGCGTGTATTTAGTTCATCCGTTTAACATGTTCTATTCTTCCTCCAGCGAGCGTAGCGGGCGGCGATCTGCCACCCGCGAAACGGAGCCCTTGTATAGACTACGTACCAGGAATACCATTAGGTACGTTCGTGTGTGCGGTCAGATTATCACTGCTGTTTCTTCAACTGCTGCTGCTACTGCAATACCCCCCCCCCCCCCCCGACCTCCGCACAAGGGGGATGATCGTATCACGTAGTGTGTGTATGGTAAGGCATCGACGAGGCAGTTACATAGTAAACCCATTGCTGTCCCTAGAAGTGGCCACACCAGAACTTAAGTCAATTAATTGACGCTGTTATTCATAAGCAAGAAAATCCGCCTCAAAAGCGGTTCTCAGTAGGAGGCAGCTCACCCTTCACGCCGATTCGCCCAACACCTCACGGCGCTTCGCGCTTGGTGCAAGTAATGTCTGCCTGGTCGGTGAAAACCCGACGTGCTCCGTCCCGGCATTGTAGGGATACGAGGGAAGGTCTGTGGTCATAGTACTACGGCCATGCATGATGATGAGTACCCCCCCCCCCGCCATCAATTCGACGCTGTCTTCCATATGCAAGAAAATACGCTTGACAAGCGGTGCTTAGCAGGATACAGCCCACCCTTCACGGCTCACCCAACACCTCACCGCGCTTCGCGCTTGGTGCAAGCAGTGTTTGCCTGGTCGGTGAAAACTCGACGTGCTCCGTCCCGGCGCTGTAGGGATGCGGAGGTCTATGGTCAGACGACTACGACCATGTATGGAAATGAATACACCCACCCCTCCCCCATATATGGAAACAAAGCAATGAGCGCCCAATTGTTGGAGGTGTCTCTATTAGCAGTGGGAACGGTGCTCCGTCTCGAAAGGGATGCGTGGTCAATGGTCAAATGACTAAGGCAAGCAACAAATGAGTACGCCCCCCCCCCCCCCCCCCCCCCCCCCCCCCCCATTAATTGGACGCTGACATCCACATACAAGAAAGTCCAGTCCGCCTCACAAGCGGTGCTTAGCAGGATACAGCCCACCCTTCACGACTCACCCAACACCTCACCGCGCTTCGCGCTCGGTGCAAGCAATGTTTGCTTGGTAGGTGAAAACCCGACGTGCTCCATCCTGGCGCTGTAGGGATGCGGGGGTCTGTTATCATGCATGCGACTACGGCCATGCATGGCATGAGTACCCCCCCCCCCCCCCTCTGTTAGGGTATGATGACTGCACGCTCAGATGACTGACCGATGACGGTCCTCGGAGGCTAGCGCGGAGTCGTTGTGAGACGAGCTGCTGGAGCAGCACTCATGATTGTACGATGATTAATCTGTTGAAAAGGCGCTCGTTGTGCTGATAAAAGCTTATGGTGCGCTGGACTGCAGAGAGTTCGGACGCGGGTGCGAGGAGTGAACAGAGGTGGTCACTCCTGCTCTGCTTCTCCTACTTGCATTCATATCCATCTCGTACGGTAACTTACACTCGTACGCACGTTTACCTCAGTCACGCGTACGGTATCCTGCGTTTGTACGCGCGTTACCTTGGCCAGCAAGTTGCTCGATCCAACGGATCCTTTCCATCTACGTACGTACAGGTGGTCAGTATTCCGCATTCCTAACGTACACTTGAGATCTTCGAGATCTCCTGAAGTAGGATGGCCTAGTACGGGGGACCATAGTAAGTAGGACCAAATATTGTTAGTAAAAACAGGTAAATATATAGGTTTTTATGTATGCCATGGGTCCTGTTAACTATGGACCCCCGTAATAGTGTGCATATATACCCAGCATGCGCTTCAAATCTTCTGAAGTGCGACGGGCTAGTCAGAGCAATGAGCATCTACCTGTGACAGGTGGGTCTCTCGAGGACCCTATCATTTAACACCCCCCCCCCCCCCCCCCCCCCACTTCTTGCCACACAGAAGAGTCAAGAAGCCGAAGACACGCGCATCGCGAGGATGCGCGGCACCGACCTGATGGTGGCCATGCGCGAAGGCTCCCTGTCATGCGAGAGGACGGTAGCCGCCTTTTCCCGCAGGTCTCGAGCCATCGGCAACGAAAAACACAAAGCGGTCACCCAAGAGTTTTACGATGAGGCCATTCGGCAGGCCGCGGATGCAGACGCGGGTAGACTGGGGGGAGGGGGCCCCGGCGTCAGAAGCGGTAGTGGCAGTGGTAACAGGAGCAGCAGCAGCAGCAGCAGCAACGGAAGCAGCAGCGGCGGGGCGGGGGGGGGAAGGAGGGTGCTCGAGGGGATGCCCATCAGCGTGAAAGACTCCATTCACATGGAGGGAGCGGTGAGGGCGAGGGGTGCCCCCGCTGCTGTGTGTTTACCACTAGGTCGAAAGTTATGGTTGGTGCGGAAAAGTACAGGAATGTTCCCAAGAGTAGTTGTTTTAGGTTGGTGCTTAAGCCGACCCTGCAACCCTGATCCCGACCACAGCCCGTCTCACGCATATGCTGTGCGATTGTCCCGGCCGAAAGCTGCGTTTTTTGCGCCGTAGTTAGGCAATGCTCGTTTCTGCTTGTGCTGGGTTTATTTCTATTAGTGGTCGCTGTCGAACACCAGACCCATCGGGTCTGTGAGTTTGGAATTTGCCTGGAATTAATCGAGTTGCAATAGTTGATGCCATATCCTTGATGTCTTCAGTGTGTCGACCGGGTGGCGAACAGACCCGTCGGGTCGACGAACTTAGAATATTCCTGGAATTAGCCCCGGCTACACGACTACCATACCATTCGAGCATATCAACAGCACTAAACAAACATTACACATGGACGGGGGCCCTCGCCCCCCACCCCCCACCTCATTGGTTGAATCGGTGGTAGACTGCGGTACACCGCTTTCCCCCCGGTAAAGAAGCTTATTGGAAAATTATGCCCATAGCTTGACGAGCGAGTACCGCTCGTTTTGTTGCTCATCTCCTTTGCACCTGGCTCTGAACTGCTGGCTTGCCATCGTTCTTGCCATCGTTGCTCATCTCGCAAGCAACTCGCCCCCGGTCCCTCGACTCCCCGCTCCACTTAAGGTACCCGCTGATCGTTTAAGACATCTCCCGCTGTGGCCATCGCTTCCCGTCGCTCGTCTACTCTCTCACGTCCAATTGAATTTTATCTATAGCAAACCCTTTCAGTCGCTTCAAACATTATTCTACGTCGAATTCCAACTATTAATATCTCGGGGGACCATAGTAAATAGGACCAAATATTGTTGGTAAGTTTAGGTAAATATATAGGTTTTAGTGTGTACCGTAGGTCCTATTTACTATGGTCCCCCGTAATAGTTGAACCCTCTTGCTGCTCGTATAGGTTCTTGTCTAATCCCAAGCGAGTACTCGCACGATGAGTATATTTTTTTTTGTTCGGGAAGCGTGCATGCATTTTCTAGATGGATTATATAACAAGGTGGGACCAGCATGCAGGCGACTCATCTCCGACGCACCTCCCTCGTCGACAGCCCCTCATCGACCCCCCCCCCCCACCCACTACCGTATGTTGTTGTGTCCACCAGTTGACGACTTGCGGCATGGCGTGCAAGGCTGCCCTGGGGCCCAGCAAGGAGGACGGGCTGCTGGTCAAGGTCATGCGCGCGCACGGGGCGATCCCGTTCGTGCGCGGCAACGTTCCGCAATGCCTGTGAGAGGGAATAATCATTTTCTGCCGTAACTCTGCTGGCCCCCCCCCCCCCCCCCCCCCCCCCCCCCCCCCCGCGCGCGCAGGAACAGCTCGCACCTCACTCAGCCACGCATACCGTGTGTGAAAAATTGGCCTGTTTTTTTGTGCGTTGGCCTGGTGTTCGTCTATTCGTACTGACAACAGCGACGAGCGTGCGCGTGTGCGTGTGTGCTCGCAAATGCGTGTAGGAAGGGTAGGCGGCAAACCCCACCGTCGGGTTTCTCGTGTTTCGAGTCGCGCGCGAAGCGCCTGGAACTCCCCGCGGCGGGCGCGCTCGTCGTGCAGATACCGATGGACGGTGAAAAGTTTGTCGTTTCGTCTTGTACGTGCGGTGCGCCGCCTTACTGTGGAAGAGGTGCGCGCTAAGGCTGACCTCACCTGGGACCCTGAGAGGAAGATGGACGGAGCTGATGTGTCATGAGACCAGGGTCGTGACCCCGCCCCGTTAAGTACCGGGCCATTACGCACGTCCGCGGCCGGCATGCATCCAACTCCTCCTTCCACTCCCCCAAGAGCTGTTGGGCAGATGGCGCGAGCGGAACGGTAGCGCCGGAAGCGGGCGACGCACTCGAAACTTGAAATACTTGACCCACCCCATCCACCCGCCCGCGAGCAGAAAATGCATGCGCCCCACGGGCGTGATGCATTTTTCAGCACCTCCGAGAGGAACAGCGCCGCTTAGTCACGTCTTCAAGTCCCCTCCCTCCCTCCCCCCTTTCACTTGCCCCGCTCGTGAAGTAAAAGGGACGCATGCTACACCGATAAACTTTTTTTTTTTTCTTATTTTGCAACTTACTTGCCCGGCTTGTTTCGCTGTTCGTGAGTTTTTTTCTTGGTGTAGGCATGTATTACCCCATCCTCGCACCTTCTGACCCCTCTCACCCCCCCCCCCCCCCCCCCCCCCCCCCCCCCCCCCTCCTTTTCCCCCTCCCACCCTACTCCACCCACCCTCCCACCCTACCCCCACCCCCCCCCCCCTCCCTATCCTTTCTCATCCCCCCCACCCACAGTCCCCTCCCCATCCCTCCCATCCCCACACCCCTTCCTCACCCCACCTCCCATCCCCTCCCCCCCTCCCCCCTCACGCTTACCTCCCCCCCCCCCCCCCCGCTACCCGCCACGGTCGAAACCCGACTCTTGACAGAATGCTACCCGAGAGCCATAACGCCATTTTCGGACGGTCAGAAAACCCGTGGAAGTTGGGCCGCACCCCCGGCGGCAGCAGTGGGGGAGAAGCGAGCCTCGTCTCGTCTCGGTGCGCGCCGCTAGCGATCGGGAGCGACGTCGGCGGGTCCATTCGCATTCCGTGCCATTTTGCGGGGACTTGTGGGCTCAAGCCGACTCCGGAGAGGATAAGCGCTAAGGGCATGGCGACTCTGAGCGAGGTGAGTGTGGCCTCTCGGGTTTGTGTGTGGTCTTCTTTTTCGTGGCGTTGAATTTGTGTTTTTTTTTTTTGTTGTCTGTCTGTTTTTTGGGCGTTGCTCTGTTTCGTTTTATTTTGTGTTGTGTTGGTTTTGCTTTGACTTGTTGTTGTTGTTGTTTTTGTTTTTCTGGCTGGGTTGATGTGGTTTTGATTTTTGGCATGCGTTAAAAAAATAGTTACAAATACGCCAGCTGAAAATTTGGTGTTTTCGATCGGTTTGTTTTTTTTCGTTTTTGGTTTGGTTTGGTTTGGTTTGAGTTTAGTTTGGTTTTGCTCGGGTTTGTGCGCGCGCAGGGGGTGCGTGCCTTTTGTTTTTCGTTTGTTCGCCCACCACTGTCTCCGTCATTGTGGTTGTGACTCTTCTGTACTGATTGTCGCGTGTCCTTCGGAGAGGGCAGGACCTTCTTGGCCTGTTTTGTGCCTCATGGTGGGTGTGTTTGTTTTTTTCGTGCATGGTGAAGGAACGCCTCTTTCGGTCGTTCACTTTAGCGACGGCGTAAAACGAAAGCTGTCGACCGTGGCCAGTCCACCTAAGAAAAACGTAAATATGCGTTTTTTTCGCCGATCGCCCGTGAAAAAAAAAACATGGATACTTCCGAAGTAGAGCACGCACACTACAGCAAAAGACAAGCCAGGTAATACGTAATGCCTCTTCGAGAAAAAAAGCGGTGCGAGCAGTGCTCTGAAAGAACAGTCTCAACAAGTAGACCATGCTGAACTATGTCCGCGCGTCCTTCTTTGGCGTGCGTCTTTTTTTTTTTTGCTTCCAGGACGGTAGATCTGGACAGAGAATAATTCAACCCGTTGCGGGACCCATCGCGAACTCTGTGGACGATCTGAACCTGGCCATGACCGCGCTCTGCTCCTCGGTTATGTGGGACGGCGACTCATCCCTACCCCGCCTGCCCTGGGACAGCAGCATGGCAGAAGATGGCCCCGGTCGACCACTGAAGGTGTGATACAACAACAGTACATGATGTACGGTGTGTTTTTTTGTTTGTCGAGTTCGCTGGTTTTTCTATTATTTTTTGGGTGGGTGGGGGGGGGGGTCGGGTGGGTGGGGGGGGTGGGTGGGTGGGTGGGGGGGGGGGGGGGGGGGGGTGGGGGGTGGGTGGGTGCGTGCATGTGTGCGTGTCACCCTCTTGACGCTCGTTTTCTTTGTGTGTGTACTCCGTTTTCTGTGCGGCGTCCCGTTTTCATGTTGTCGTCACGTCGGATGTGGTTTTCGCTGTTCCTTTTTGTTGTTGCCGCGTGACCCGTCCGGGAAATTTCTTGCGAGCGCTGAGCTGTTAAGAGTGCGTGTGCTTGTTGCTGGTTTAGAGGGTAGTAGAGGGTTTGTACCCAAACGCACAGGGCGTTCGCTTTCGCTTTCGTCGGAGGAGGCGACCCGTTTTCCCCTTTTGTGCCACGTGCTCGGTTCGGAGTTTCTCTTTCAAAGGCAGCTGAAAATTTTCGTAGTGTTTTCTTCTCCGAAGGTTTTCACAGACGCGCTGTGGGCGTTCTTCTTCCGGGCGTGTTCTGAGCGTGAGGGCATGTGCGTCCCTTAGTTTTTCTCCCATACCTGGTGTTGCCTTGGACCGGGACGGGTCAAGGTGGCTGTGGAGGCGGTCCTGCCACGCGCGCCCTTTGCGTCGGTTTTGACGCGTGTCATTGGCCAACGCATGTTGTTCGAGGGCTCGTTTTCATCGCGACTTGTTTGGTTTTTCTTGCACCTCTACACGCTCGTACCAGTAGGAGCGTTCGTAAGTTTGTTTTCTTTCTGCTCTCGTGTAAATAAGTGGCCAACACTTGTGAGTTTGGTTTTTTTTCCCCCCGTCGGATGACCCCTTTCTATAACGGGGGACCATAGTAAACAGGACCAAATATTGTTAGTAAAAATAGGTAAATATATAGGTTTTTATGTATACCATAGGTCCTATTAACTATGGACCCCCGTAATAGTAAACAAACGAGTTGGTTTGTCGCACGGACTAGGGGAGGGGGGGCGTGAAGAATAGCCCGGTACGCCGCTTGAAGCACTGCAGCCTTTGTGGAACCTGACCCCCCCCACGCACACACCGGAAAATAAATCAAGTCATTGGCGCTGTCATTCCATAAGAAAGTCTGCCTCACAAGGGGTTCTTGATAGGATGCAGCTCACCCTTCATGCGACTCGCCGGACACTCCACGGTGCTTCGCGCTTGGTGCAAGCAATGTCTCCTTGGTCGGTAAAAATCCTACTTGCTCCGTCTCGGTATTGTAGGGATGCGAGGGTCTATGGTCGAACTACGGCCCCTGCATGGCATGAGTACCCCCTCCCTCCTCTGTAAAAACCCTGGAGGTAGAGGAGAGACCAGCACAACCCTCTCCCCGCCCCTTTTACTATGTCGACGGGTTTTTGTGCGCGTAATCTGTCAGTCCGCTGCGGGCTTGATGCGGTCACTTTGCCACGCCCTATGCATGCAAACCTTGCCTCACCTAACGCTGACTACGCCCGCTACGACTTACACCCGACGCCGACCATATCTATTGGCGTTGTATCGATTGCTCACTACTTCTATTTCAAGCCATACTGAGTGTTGATTGCGTCCACTTCAAGTTGCCTCAAACGCTGTCGATATGTATATATATATATATATAATATATCTATCTACGTTAAGTCGTCACACACCCCACCCAGCAAAACTTTCTTCGCCGAACACCTAAAATACCTACTGTAGTAAGTTGGTCACCCCCCCCCCCCCCCCCCCCCCCCCCCCCCCCCCCTCCCCAAAAAGAGGTTGCCAACCATAGTTGATTGAGCTGTGTGGGAGAAAGTAACAAAAGAGCGAGAGCTGAATAAGGTTGGATGGCGTAGTTGAGAAAGTATGGAAGGATATAGGAGGAAACCAAGAAGAGATGATGTCCGCCGGGAAGTTTGAGAGGTACAAGGCAAAAGTAGAAGAAAGGACAGAAAGAAGGGAAAGGCTAGCGCCAAGAAACAAGGTGGAATCGGAAAAACACTTAGAGATATACGGGGGATTGAGGGAAGGAATAGGAATCAAAACGTATTTGCATGGCCCAATGGACTTCGCGAAAACGCTGAAACTGCGCTTTCGTGTAGGGGACCTGGACCTGCCAGAAAGAAGAAAGAGGTACACCAGTAGCCGCGAGGAGGAGGAAGTAGATGCACAGATGTGCCTGTGTGGCAAAGCAATAGAGAGTAGAACTCACGTAGTAGGAGAATGTGAAATATACAAGGAGGCACGGGATGTGTTAGAAGAGGAGATGAGGGAAATAGACGAATGTGACATGGAGGAGTTTGATATAATGAATAGCAGCGAAAAAACGATCGCTATCTTAGGAGATAGATGGTGGCCACAGAAGGCCAAACAGGAAGGGGATAAGATTGGCAAAACGTTTCTATGTAATATATGGAAACAACGTAATGAGCGCCCAATTGTTGGAGGTGTCTCTATAAGGAGTAGGAACGATGCTCCGTCTCGAAAGGGATGCGTGGTCAATGTTCAAATGACTAAGGCAAGCAACAAATGAGTACGCCCCCCCCCCCCCCCCCCCCCCCCCCCCCCCCCCCCCCCCCCCCCGACTTCCTTTTTCTGTTTGTTTTCTTTCGATTTTAGATCGGATTTTTCACCACGGACCACTGGTTTGACCCGTGCGCAGCCGTTACCCGCGCCGTCCACGAGGCAGCGGAGGGGCTTCGAGCGAAGGGACACGTGGTTGTGCCCTTCGAGCCCCCGGTCTCGGGATGGGAGGTAAGCGCCCCACCTACTGCGGACCGTTGTCTTACGTGTTGTAGTTTGTCTCTCTCTGTTCGGCCTCACGTCGTATTGCGCTGTGACACCTGGTTCGTTCAGTGTCTTCTGCTGTTCGATGGGTAGCTTCCACAATCTATTGCGGCCGTGTAGCAGCAGCCGATGGACACGGTTCACAACGAGTTGTTGGAGGACAACGTCAGCGTGCGACAGGTGCCGTTGTGAGTGGCCTGTGCGTGCGTGCGTGCGTGCGTGCGTGCGTGCGTGCGTGTATGCGTGCGTGCGTGTGTGCGTGTATTTATTTATACTTTTGACTTTTTTCAGTAAGCCTACGATACTAATAATCAAGTGCAGGTGAAGTTTGTTTTGCCTCTAAAAGGCTCAGTCTCGTTTTAGTTTCCTAGAATCCCCCAGATTTTCCAGTCTTTATTCACTCCCGCCAAAAAAGTGACTTCATCGCCCGTATACCGTCGAAAAATACCCTACAAGGTGGATCTCGATTTTGTCTTCGTACGATGTGTGGTGCTCTGTTGCGCTATTCACCCCCAAGCAGGCACGTGCCGCCCCCGCCGCCGCCGTGGTATCGCTCCCTCGATTATTTTCCCGTGCAACCATACCACGGCACTGCCGTTTTGCCGATCGGTGTTTGTTCACCTACCCGGCGTCACCTGCGAGAGCCGATGGCACCCCAGACCTCCGCCCCCGCCCCCCCTCCCCCCTTGTCGGCCTTTTTATCCTCGAAACCTTGATGCTTGGGTGTAATCCCAGGCGCACGCCGGTCTTGTGCGCGTGGATTGAAAGTTTTATCGCTCCAGGGGAAACTGTATGTGGAGACAGCAGTAGTACGAGACGGCTTCAGCCACGGTAGCAGCAGTACCGTTCCGCTATAAATTTGGAATTACTTTTCGTACGAGAGGGATGCGGCAGTAAAAGGACCAGCTCGTGTGGGTATGTGCCCAAACGTTTGAGTCGAGAACCAAACTCCGCAACGCGTGGCTCGTCCTCTTGCGGGTCCGACGAGCAGTCACTCGGGAGTTTCGAGCTCGCGAAAACTTTGAAGGAGGAGGGAGGGAGGGAGCGACGGGGGGGGGGGGTGCGAGGAGAGGCACACACACGGCCGACGAAAGAGAGAAAGGCATTTTGTGCCCGCAGTTTTCTGATCGGTCATTTTTTTTTTGGTTGGAATACAGACGGGGAAAAAGCACATGCTACGACCGGAGTCGCTGCACCAATTTTTCTGAGGCACCTCATTTGAGTGGGCTCTCTCTACCTTCGCCCAAACACTGACTTTTGAGAGAAACGAAAGCACCACCCGATGAGCAATCCCATGGTAGGGAGTAAAGCGAATGATATAGTGGTGTAGTAAAGCACAACATGGTGTTCCAACGATAAAAGGCATTAAGCGTTTTCGGGATAAGGCATGCCTTATTGCGTGGCCGCTCAGTTGAAGAGCAACGTCCGACATGAACATTTCCCCCCCAAAATGCGTTCTGTAGACTCACGTACGTACAGCTGTCTTTTTTTTTGGCTTCACTTGGTGACAAGGCCTCGCTCGCAGCTCAGAGAGTCTTAGAACGAACAAGCACGGTGTCTACGACGACCTCCGCAAGATGGTCCGTCTTTTGTTTTGTTTTTTACCCTACGCTGACTTCAAGATATTTTTTCCGACACTAAACTCAAGACAAAAAATCCACACTTATCTTCCAAGACGAAAATCCCCATACTGATTTCGAGTGTTTTCTCACACTATAATCCGGATAAAGTACTATATACCCCTATGGTATATAGTAGCACGCGCCAAGTGAAAAAAGAGAAGAATGGCAGGCCGCACTTCCGCCCTAAATTAGACCGCTTGCGGCTTGTTTAACCCCCGCGTCGCCCACGTTCCCCAGATCGCGAGGTTATACTACGGGCAGATGGCCGCGGAGGGCAACATGAAGCGCTTCGTGGACTCCCTCAAGGGGGAAAGGATGCTGCCCAACTACGCGTCTCTCCGGCGCATCTCGAATATCCCGAACTTTCTGAGACCCTTCCTGTCGTGGCTGCTGCGGGTCGTCTTGAAGGACTACAGGAAGGCCTCCCTCCTGGAGTAAGAATCTTTGTGGGGAAAAAAAAAAAAAAAAAAAAAAAAAAAAAAAAAAAAAAAAAAAAAACCCGGCCAATTAAGAACCGTTTGTTGGGAAATTTTGACGAAAATCATACCGACGGTTTTGTTGCAGCGTCGGTCACGCCAAAGCCTGTGTCCGTTTGGTCTCTTCACGTGTCAGTTACGCGCCTGTTGGTACCGTTGCCTATTGTGGATCGTGTGACTCTTGACTTGTGAGGTTGTAAGTGGTGACGCGGTGACGCACGAAGCTCGCTTCTTCTCTCCCCCTACCCTGTGGGAGACCAATAATTCGCTACGTAAAACATCATCCACGCGTTCACGCGTAGGCTGCCATGCGGTCTGGGCCGCCTCGGCCTGGGGCTACGAACAAGCTCGCACGGCATGCTGGGTTGGGTTGGGTGATAACGCATGTGTTTGAGTATCCGAAGTGCTCTGCAAGGACCTTGTATGAAGCGCACCCCGCATGGTACTCGTCCGTACTGCTGCGCGTTTGCGCTTCTGTTTAGACGGTTGGTAACACTGCATTCGTCGTTGCCTGTGTCTTGTGGATTCCAGAAGGACTAGGACGAGGTACAGCAAGGCTTCCCTCCTCCGGGGGTAAGAAGCTTACGTCCCCTCCGGCGGGTGGGAAAAAAAAGTCAATCGGTCGTACTCACAGCTGATACGTTTGCACAATTTTATGAAAAAATCATGGTAACAGCTTAAGCACCACACACTTCCACATGTATAGTTTTTCTATTAATAGTCTTTTTCAAGTATAAACCTCCTTGGTGGTGCGAGCGAATGCGAAGGGGAGGCGGGGCCGGGTCAGGCGGTGCCTCCGTCCGTATCCGACCGATGTGAAACAGCAGCGGTGCAAACGTTTTGGCTGTGGCTGATATCTCCTATGTTCGATATAGATTGTCTCACCGAACTAGCGGCCCAACAGAAAGTGACGGTTACATACGAGTAGTCTGACGGTTACATGTACGAGTAGTCTGACGGAACATTTTCGAGTAAACACTATTACGGGGGACCATAGTAAATATGACCCAATATTGTTAGTAAAAATAGGGAAATATATACCTGGTAGGTTTTTATGCATACCGTAGGTCCTATCAACCATGGACCACCGTAATAGGAGGTGGTACGACGACGAGGAGTTGCTGCGTTGACGCTGATGCTCACTCCACCTTTCCCCGCTGCCTTTTTTCGCCTACATTCTTTCCGGGACGACAAACGGTGGTATAGGCGTGGAAAACTATCTTCTTCAAACTGTGTTACAAAGGCGCCTTGCTCACAGCTCAAGTGTGGCTGTTGGGGAGCGTATCACCCTCCGGATAGCAGAGCGCAATCAGCACGCGAACGAAAAAAGCGTGATCGAACTGCCCGCCTATGCCAAAGCGTAGACGGTGGAGGCCGAAAAGAAGTCCCGCCGCGAAACACGGCAGGATGGTGGATTTCGTGAAAATGTTGATGACGCTACGAGACCAGCGATTTCGAGAGCTGCAAGAAGAGAAGATCGCCACGGCTGGTTTGAGGAACGAGACCGCCTCCAACTCTGGTCGGGAAGGAACGGAATGAGCCGATTCCAGTGGAAATTTTCCGTCCGTGGTGAAGTAGAGGTTGACTATCGGCCTCTAATTCACCGAGGGACGGCAAATTCGCACCGGAACCCGTATCATTCTACTCCCTCCTGACTCCCTCCCGACCAGAGTTGGAGGCGATCTCGTTTCTCGAACCAGCTCTGACAATCCTCCCTTCCAGCTCTCGAAATCGCACTCTTTGCACAGCAGAGCGAAATCAGCATCCTTCTTGGCGCATTTGGCTTTGCACCCCACCGGTCATCCCTTGAGCTTGCCGTGCGCGTCTGTCTCCGAGTGGGTTAAAAAAGCGATGAAAGTTTTACCATGGCCGCTGCTTGCCTAACTAACCCCTCTGAGACTCCTTGGACGGAGATCAACCCAGCAGTGGGAATTTTTGCTACGATCGACCGTCTACGAGCAGCGCGAGGGAAACAACAGCAGCCCGGGATAGGGAGGGCCACGAGGCGCCCATGCCGTACGACTCCTTGCATCAACCATTGCAACTAGGACACCAATCTGTATCCCCCCCAACCCTGCAGTTGGCCGTAGTTGCTGTAATCGTCGCATTTTTATCGTCATTTTTTGCCCCTCTGAAGTCCCAAGCGATTCAACCCTTTTAGGACTGCAGTCCCGGTTTGGGGACAACCTACTTAGAATTAGAGCGGTACTAAAAGGGGTCAAGGTGAGGTCTTGCCTGTTGATCGACAAAATCAGTGGACACCTCAGAGGCGACTCGACATTGCAGGGTGTGTGACGCAGGGGGTGGTCTCTTGACGCAGTCCCGCGGCGCCTGCAGTTTTGTACGTTGGTGCGTAACGAGGCCTTCCCCTTGCCCCACCCCTAGTATATAATGAGTAACCCCCCCCCCCCCCCCCCCCCCCCCCCCGCTCGTAAAAAATCAAGTGCAGTGCGAGTTTTGCAGTGGAAACTACAACAAGCAAATGCGCCGGAATCGGCTACACATGATATCGTACCCTCCGCCCCCAACAACTGGCCCAACCGTCGAAGTAGGCGTGGGAAGTGTGACCTGTACGGGGTCGTACCGCCTCTATACCACCCCCCCCCCCCCCGCCCCTCCCCCTTTCCCACCCTCTAAAACCCCGTGCTGCTCCTCTCCGGCGCTCGCCCCCCGCTCATCGTCGCCACCATCGATGGCAATGATGGCGAAAATGGCGATAACGACAACTACGGCACAGGGTAACGCGAAACAAAGGCTTGTCCGTGCGCCAGTACTACGAGCTCGTGGGCGACACCTTCGGTGTTCGGTCGGGGTGGGAGGAGGCGTTCGCCGAGGCCGGGCTGGACGCCGTTGTCTTCCCGGTGACAGCGCTCCCCCGCCCTCCCCCACGGCACATCGAAGGACCTAACGCCCGCGTTCACGTACACCTTCGTAGCTAACCTGCTGCATTGGCCGGCAGGGGCAGTGCCTGTGACGGTTGTGAGACCCGAGGAGGAGGTGAGGCTGATTCTTCTGATGCTTGGGTATGGTAGCGCAGCCCCGGGGTAGGGGGGGGGGAGGAGGGCAACCGTGGGAGCGGAGGCGGGGTAGCACAACCGGGAGGGGGGGGGGGAGGGAGGGTAGTTCGGCCGAGGCGGGGGAGGGAGAGGGAGTGAGTGACGGTGGATTGTTGAGGTTATTTGTTTTTGGCGTGTTAGGAGACCAGCGAACGGTGGAGCGGTGGCATGCTGGAGGCGGGCGTCCGAGTAGGTCTCTCGCTGGTCCCAACCTGTCCGTTTTTGTGTCGGGATGCGCTTTGGAGGGGGGGGGGGTGTCGTCTCTTTGAGTATGATGCAGTCGTTGACTCGCGCTGTGGCTGCTACCCCGGGTGGTCCCAAGCCTTAGGCCGGAACGCCGGCGAAATATGATAATACGGTGTCAAGTACCAACCAGGCCTGGTCTAGGCACAGCGTACCCCCCCCCCCCCCCCCCCGACCAACTTGTACTTTCCGACATTGGCTTTGCGGCGGACAGCTTGAGCCGATCGGCAGCAACGGTAAGGGGCGCTGGGCAAACATCATCATTCACCGCGAATTAGTACTTTTCGCCCGGCCCGCTGCCCTCGTAGGAGCACTCTTCCCTATTGTGGAGCCTTCTGCGGCCGGCGCGAGCGGGCGAAACGAAACACGTCGTCGCGCCTCTACTTTGTGTCGGGCTGCGATGGATGCAGTTGTTGTGTCAGCTTGCTTCATTCGGTCTCCCCCAAAGGAATCGATCTGGTCGATTGCTGCTGCTCGCACGCGCCTTGGCGAGATGCGACGCGTCCCTCCGTCGGTTTTGAGTTTGTGCGCCGCTGCTGGCGGTCGTCCCCAGTCGACCAGCCGACCCGTACCGCAAATAACATCATGGTACAACATCCGCCGCACCATACCCACCGCCTCCGCCTCCCCTATAACCCCCTCCCCGCCCCCCCAGCTCTTGAGCAATGCCTGCCTGGTCGGTGAAAAACGCGAAGTGCCCCGTCCCGGCATTGTAGGGATGCTAGGGTCTATGATCACACGACTACGGCCATGCCTGGCATGGGTACAACCCCCCCGCCTCCAAGCTATGTCTGTCTGGTCGATGAAAATCCTGCGTGCTCTGTCCCGGTATCGTAGGGATGCGAGGATCTATGATGACACTACTACGGCCAGGCGTGACAATGATGGGTACACCTCCACCCCCTTCCTCGATCTTGCCTTGATTAACTCCCCCGTGTTTCTTGTTGGCCGATCTCCCTCCCCATATATATTTTGGCGTACCATATGATAGGACTACGACGTCGAAAGCTTGCCCGTGATGCAGCGAGACTCCACCGCCCGGTTTGCAAGGGCCGCGTCGAAGGGGTCGGCGGGACTGCCGGTCGGGGTTCAGGTGAGAATGACCCCGCGCGTTCACCCGCTTCGCGCATTTTGTTAACCCCTTGTAGGGGTGTGTTAGACTAGGCCGGGAGTTCACGAGAGACAAAAAACAAAAATGCACCAGGGTGTGCAGCTCGAACCGTTTCGCTCGAGCTATGTCGGTGTTTCGCTTTGGCTTGTTGGAATGAGGTGTTCTTATCAATAATTCCTTGCACCACTTTAGATCTCTCACACACGTGGTGCGTTTTTCTCCTGGGGTTTCCTGTGCGTTAACCGGCTTCCTTTTTTGCTTTCGGGCAGTTTCCGTTTCCCGAAGGTTTTGCTACCTTTTTTGTGTTGACCATGGACCGTAATTTTCTGGGAATGCCTCCACCCGCCCATGTTGCGATCGCTTTAAGCAGTGTTCCTCGACTGCTCGCCCGAGTCGGCTTGACGTAGACGTAGGCGCGCATGAATCGCACGCTTCTCGATGATTTTCGACTCCAACGCACTATGCCCGTGGTAGAGGGGTAGCGATTGTTGTTTAGGCACTTTCGAGCTCGGCGTGGCAGCAAATGCTATCCTGCTGTCATGGGAGTAGGCCTTGTATGCCTCGTGCTTCTCCCGCTAGCGTGACAGGACTGCTTTACTACTACTGTTGCACGAGTATGTAGGGCTTACGATGTCTCGCGTTTCTTCCCCTTCGGCGTGACAGCAATGCTGTACTCTGATGTACCAGTATGCCTCATGTATGTCGTTTTCTCGCTTTTGCTTAGTTTCTATTCTAGCGTGAACGGGGAAACGTTTTTGTCCCGTTCCGATCGTGGCTAAAACAGCGACATTCTCGGAGGGCGCATCAGACACCCGAGCCATACAATCAGCAATCCCGCTAGCAACGAGCCTATTTATTACCTGGTACTCGTACGTGGTAGGATTTGTCATGTATGAGACATCCCATGGGGCTGCCCACGGGATAGTTTGTACCATGGAATGTCCCATATTTTTCCATGGAATCTTCCCATGGGGTCATTGGATTTCTGCGGTTCATCCCATTAGGCATCCCATGGGACGTCCCTTAAGAATCCAAGCAATACACTGGCTAGAAGCAATAATCTACTAGCCTACTCAGTCAACGCTGGCCCACCTGGGAAATAAAGAACCTCCGACCCCAAAAAAGTGATCATGCTGGGAATCGAGCCCCACGCATATCATGCTCAGAAGCAGACGATCTACCCACCAACCTAGCCCTTACCCGGCTTTTTTTTTTCTGCGGGAGACGCGCTTTTTCGGGCCTATCCAAGGGCTACATTCTTGTAACGCGTGCGGGTGGTAGGAATGGAAGGCGCCCCTTCTCATCTCACCCCCCCCCCCCCACGCGCCCTCATCCATTGTTGCCTGCGTGTGCGTGACGCGTAGGTGATGACAACGCCCTTCAAGGAGGAGCTCGCTCTTCACGTCATGAGAGAGGTGGAACGAGCCGTCGAGTTTGTCGCGGTACCGCAGGCGGCTGGATTGTGATTGGTGGGGGGAATCGCGCAATAGCAGTTGTAGGGTTTGTCCGACCGGCAGGGGCCATTTTTCCTACCTCAAGAAACGTCGATTTTACATTCAAGTGCGTTAGTGGTCCGTAAATTGTGCCGGTATGCGCCGGCCAACAATACCGGGACTATAACGGGAACCGGCACTACTCCGCACACTGCCACATTGGTTATACCCATCTGTGCCAAGTGAATTCGGCGGCATTATATAGGACAAGCGGCAATACTCAATCGGCACTATATAGGGACCATTAATGTAGTTAGTATTGGTGCAGTTGTTGGGAAACTGTTGGAAAACTCGCAACAAGCTTTTGCGAAGGGTATGGCCGACTGAGTTTCGTCGCGCTCAGGGGACGTGCGATCGCTGTCCACCGAAAGTTCATGCTTCTCTCGTTCGGTCAAGCATTGTATGCGACCAGGCGATGGAAACCGTCTGCTGTTGTGTGTGTATTGGGCTGGTGAGTGCTTGGTGCCAGGCCGCAAAGAGACGACTCGTTTTGCATCGAATGAAGGGCGCACGTAGGAAGAGACCGCGGCTGGGATGGGCAATGACAGCCACAATGCAGCATCAGCATCAGCAGCAGCAGCAGCAGCAGCAGCAGCAGCAGCAGCGGCAGCAGCAGAAGTCAACAGTAGCCCTGCCTTGTCGTGGCAGAACCTGTGACGCGCGCGCCGCGTGGGCGTTGTCGCTAACCCCCAACGCCAGACGAGAGGCAACGAGTCGATTGACTGTGTGGTAATTGGTCGCTCACTTGCGCGCTTGCCTCACGTCACCGGAGGGTCACAAAGCCGCAGGCGGCTGTTTCGCGGGTGTGTATTTTGACGCGCGTTGTGGTTGCTTTGGGTTGATCTAGGAGTAATAATGGTATGTCGCAAGAATATTGCTTTGTCGAATCAGATTTATTTTTCGGTTTTCGATTCAGCTGGGTGGTGCGCGAGCCTTCGCGGGCGCGGTGTACGAGTAATCAATGCGAATCGGTTTGTAAGATGACGGGACACACCATGTGGACAGTGCGACACTCACGGCTGCTGCAGTTGCTTCGCGCCGCGGGCTCTATCTTTCTTGTGTGGCGGGAAGTAGCGTCGTGTTCCCGGCGCGGGTGGAAATTTCACCCACCCTCCAGTAAAACGGTGCTGTGTTTCGAAACAGATGCTTGATCAATGGTCAGATGACAGCGGCGGTAAGACAAGTGATAGTCTAATGACTAAGGGGTACGTTCCCTTCCCGTCGTGCACCTTCATGTTGTGTTGAAAATTTGAACGTCAGGGATTTTGTCGGGGTGGCAACAGCAATCGACCGTCCGTGTCTCCGTATGGGTAAACACCGTTCGTTGTGACCGAGTGGTGTAACTTCCGCTGCGCAAATAATAACGGAGGAAAACATTTCGCCCGGACACGTCTGTTTGGCTTGGGTACAGTCAATCTCAGGCAACGCCTTGGAACTTAATCTCAGGCGAAGCTTGTTTTGTTAAGTCTCGGGCAACGCCTGGGTAGCTGATCTCAGGTCACGCCTGGGTAGTTGGTGTCAGGCAACTACTTGTTTTTTGTTTTCGTGTAACAGGTTCATGGGCAGTGATCGACATCCCGGCTATTATTTATAATAGGTTGCCGCAGCAGGTGATCCGAGAGTTGTAGCAATGAAAAAACACGACTACTTTCAATCGTTACCTCTCTGACAACGAACCTGGTATTGTGACCACGATAATGAGCAGTGATGACCAACGCCCCAACGGGTAGGGTGGACCGTAACTGGACCAAGTCCGGCGAACAGGCAGCACAGCCTAGTTTATTGTAGCGAGTGAGCTCGCGCAAGTCGCACACTGCCCGGAGATGACTCCCCCCGGGTGGTTATCTCCACCGTAGCTGCTCCTCCTCTCGGGGGGTCTGGTCGGATCAACATGCTCACGCGCCCGAGGTGGCAGCGGCTTGCTCTGCTGTTGCGACGGGAGGGACGGGTTAAATTGGCAGACGGCACCTCTTTTAAAAGTAGCAGTGTGGTGAGCTTACCCCTCCTTTGGGCTTCGGAGGAACAAATTGACGATAAAAAAGCGACGACCACGTACAGCGACGGCCACTGCGTGAGTGGGAGATGATACGATGGTTGATGTCCGAGTTACAATGGTTGATACAAGTCGTGTGGCGTGGGCTTAAGCAACACGGTGATACCCCGTACTTACTTCTGGGCCCTTACGCCGCTCGTAGGCGGTTTTGATCACATCTGAGTTATCGTTGTTTTAGTCGCTATCTTCAACGCCCAAAGGGGTTATCAACCCTTCTATAGGACTGCAATCCTGTTTTTGTTTTTGGGACAAAGCTCTGCTGTTGCAACGAACGGGAGCTACGGGTCAAATTGACACGACACGTATTCTAAACATACATGGAAGTGTGGTGAGCGTAACCTTTTTTTTCACCAATCCGCCGAATGGTTTGACGAAAGAAAGAAAAAAAATAATAATACGAAGAGGATTAAGTTCTGAATACTATTATTACCTGGGGCCAAAGTAAATAGGACCATATATTGTAGGTAACAATAACGAAATATATATATTTTTGTGTGTACCGTAGGTCCTCATTACTATGGTCCCCCGTAACGCTATGAGTGTGTTCATTTTCCCCCCGTAATAACTGAGGAATGCAACAGCATCGGACACGCTACGTGAGCAGCCTGGGTTGCTGCCGGGTTGTAGAAGATGACGCATTTGGTGTCCAAGCGACACTCCCAAGACGATATGAATTGTTGGACGCGAGCGCAGCATGATACTGCTCGTGCAGAGCTGCGCGATCGCAATGTATGTTTAGACGGTTGGTACAGTTGTCTTTTTGCTTTTTTTCATCCTCTGGCCGAATGGTGAACAGTGAAAGCTTGACCCTTTTACAAGCAGTAGGACTGCAGTCTCGTTTTGGGGACAAATTACTTAAAATATGAGTTTTTTTTTCTTTCGTTATTTCTTCTTTTCTTTTCTTTCGTTAAATCATTCGGCGGATTAGTAAAAAAAAAGCTTACGCTCACCACACTTCCACGTTTAGAATATGTGTTATTCTTTCATCTTTTTTCGAGTGTACATAGAGAGTACCATGGATATGTTCCTGGTGTTATTTGGTTGCAAGTGACACGGGATGGTGGTATACCACAGACCACAGGTCGTTAGTACCGTTTCCCTTACGCACTGGTATGATACTGCTGCCGTGCGCTCTATTTCGTACGTATTTGTTTCCTCCCATCGAGATGCATTTTTGTTACAGCCTGTTTCGTGACCACAGGCAGGATTTCAGAGAAGTGAGCTAATAATGTGACAACACCATCATAATCAATCACGCTGTGGTGTGAACATAGGGGGATACATGTTTTTTTGGTCCATCGGGGGTTCTCATTACTACGCCCCTGCCCCCCCCGTAATCGTTTCGTCGCTCTTTCCCGCCGGAAGAAGTCTGAAGTCCCAGGGCAAGACAGAAAACACATTTGGTGCCCAAATACATTTGGTTAAGCCCAATGCAAACAAAACGTGCAACGCGCGCCTAAATATGGCTTATTTTCAAATGCACCAGGCAGGTAATACGAGCAGAACGTCAACATTATGCACTCGGTTGTGAAAAAGCTCGAAGACAATCGAACGACAACAACAGTGGATTTTTTTGAGACGGAAATCCTTTTTTTTGTGTTTTCTGTTTTTTTTTCGTCCGGATGTTTTTCAGCTTATTCCGGAACAAGCCGAGGGTGTCCGAGGTACGCGTGTGCTTCGCCTGACTCCAGTCCCCTGAGAAAATGTCGAGATTTTCCCCCGCCTGTTCAGGTGCGCCCTCCCTGCATACATTGTCACGGCGGCAACATCAAGGGTGAAAGCAAGTACCCCCAAATATAGCTTGCCCCCCCAATGCCTATACTGTACTCGCCTATCCACCCCCCGCTGTCCTTGCCTACCCCCCACCTCCCCTCCCCTCCCCCCCCCCCCCCCGCCACCGTGCGAAAGCTGTAATATCCTCTTGTCGCCACGACAAGCAAGTACAAGCAAGTCCGATGCCACCGATGTGTTCTTATGCGTGCGTGTTCCGAGAAACCGGTGCCCGGCGGGTGGCGTGCGGGTGGGGTCTGTCTCACTGGGGACCGTGAGTGCCTTCGTCCCGCCGCAGGAGTAAACGATGCGGCAAGACCAAAGCGCGTTTTGAGCGCGCTAACGCTGCCCAGGCCAGGCGCCTGCTGCTCTGCTGCTGCTGCTGCTGCTGCTGCTGCTGCTGCTGTGCTACTGGTCGGGAGTGGAGGCCAATCCTTCCAGGGTGGCCAATACCAGCTGCCAAAATTTTCCCACGGAGGCAATCTCGACCCTCTCATCTGGAGAATGCGCTCCGTCAATGGTGGGACCAAAACTCACCTGGACGGGGGAGAGGGAATGGGGGTGGGAGGAGGGGGGGGGGTACGCTCATACATACAAGACAAAAAATAAAACAAGGAGAACAGCGGCGCGTGAAAGACAAACAAAAAATCGGGAAGGGCAAGGGGGCTACGAGTAGCAGCGGGGAATTCACTTGGAGGTTTCGAGTCCCCTCCCCCCGCCCGTGTTGGACGTGATTAAATAGGGGCATTAGTGATCTCCCGTTGAGGAGGGGGGGCGACACCGGGGGGGGGGGGATGCGCGCGAAGGGGTTCTCTGTAGTTGTTAAGGAACGACGAGGGACGGAGGGCACGCGTAGGGCTCTCTCGTGCAAGCTCCCACACCACAACGAATTACCCGGGTCGATTTTAAAACCGCGCTGATGGCGCGCTGAACAGATCGGGCGACGCTGTGAGCCTCGGCACGGACCTCGCACCCACTAGACAACGTAGGGTATTACGGGAAGAAGAAAGGGCAGGGAGGGGGGGGGGGGGGGGCGTCCGCTCGCCTTAGGACACCTTCGCCACGCCTACTACGACGTGCAGACACAAGGAATGTCAAAAGTCATACCCGGCATCGTCATCCCTGAGTAGTCGAAAACAAAACACGCGGCACGGTCCCTATTGTGATACAACCCCGCCAAGTCCGCGTACTGCACAGATCGCTCAGGCCAAAACGAACCGATGCCAGCAGACGATGTATCCTTTACCGCGACCTCTCCCCACCCACCCACCCACACCCGTTTTCCCCCAACTGATCGGTCCCACGTATACCTCTCCTGCAGCAAAGAGAGAAACTTTGCTGGCTTGCGTCTCTTCCGCGAGAACCCGTGGTCGACGGTGCGGCTGGGTTTGTTTTCCAACACGAGAGAGCACCCCACCCCAACTTGTAAGCCCCCAAATCGTACACCCCCCAAATCGAACTCAAAGGCCACAGTAACGAGAGCTGGTCAGCCGTACAATGTCCATCCCTGGGGCCTTCTCGCCGATGACTCCGCACTCGAGGCCGGCGTGGAGGGCGGTGATGACGGGATCCTGTCCTCCCAAGAGCTCTCGGAGGGAGTCGCGCGCGACCTGAGTTTTTGTGCACCACAAGCGCGCGAAGGGTCCGTCCGGTCCGCGGGATGAGAACGTGCGCGCCACGACGAGGGGGGGGACGGGGGGGGGGGGGCGTACTCATTTGTTGCTTGCCTTAGTCATTTGACCATTGACCACGCATCCCTTTCGAGACGGAGCAAGGAGGGGGGGGGGTGCGTTCGATCAGCGCAAGAGTGTGAGACATATATATAGAGAGAAAGAGAGCACGAGCGAGGTTATCACCCACTGCTGTTCGTATATCTCGTGCGGCACCAGCGCAGAGAGGAAGAAGGAGGCACCCCAGGTGGGAGCCCAACAGCGACTACACTATTACTGCAATAGGAAGACCTGCAGTAAAAGAGGCGCACTTGTATCGGCATAGCAGAAAGCGCGACAATGCTAGGTCGTCTCATTGCACCAGCGGTGGCGGCGGTGGCGGTGGCGGCAGCAGAGCACCGCAGCGTGCTTCAGGACGCCACCATTACGGCTTGCCGACAACAACGGGCACCAAGCGATGCGCGAAAGGACAGGGCGCTTGGCCACCATGGGTCCGTACAAAGTTTCACCGGGGATCGTAGCGTGAGTAAACGGTCACAGGCGAAAGCCGCAGGCTCGCCTTCGCGGGGATATAGCAACGATTGACGCATCATGCGCGAGTTGACGCGAATGCCGACTGAAAATCGATACTATCATTCGAGTCTTGAGACATGAAGGTAGTACGTAGTCAGCGCCTACCACAGTACATTCGGGAAAAAAAAAAAAAAAAAAAACGAGACCTGCGAGCCTATAGCCGAGCGCTATTACACCACCAGCGTCGTCACACAGAGCAAGGTCACGGTTCTAGTGCGCACCCTCGAGGCGCACACGAGTCCCGCGCAAAGCTGTGGGGTCGACAAGGGCCCTCACAGGCTCGCCCGAGCCCTCGACTCCCAGAAAGAACACTCCACGCGGCAAGAAAAAGAAAACCACCACCACCATCACCACCATCATCACCTTAAGCACGTGGGAATCCAAGTCCGGCTTCCACCCGGGTACGAGGGCTTGACGTTGACGTGGCTCGCACCGCACAACTCGGCCGTCGTCTTTATCTTGCGGCGCACGTGAGCCAAGGAAGTGCCCAGGGACGACCTCGTGGAACAGAGAACTTCGTAGGCGCCGTTGGTGACGGGAGTGACAGCAGCCAGGTTGCTGGAGGTTTCCACCTGGGCGATTTCGGGAGGCGGGCAGAGGGGGGCGGGTGTACTCATGTTACGCATGGCCGTAGTCGTATGACCATAGACCCTCGCATCCATACAATGCCGGGACGGAGCACGTCTCATCGACCAGGCTCAGGGGGCAGAGGGGGGGGGGGGGGGGTGTAGGGCACAGAGGGGGGGCGTCAAGAATCGATGTCGTCCTCCATCGACAAGTAGTGGCCGACGCCTCCCTCAAGACTGGGCTTGCCAACTTCACATGTATGGTTAGGAAGGACCAGGCGCGGGGGCGGCACTCGTGTTGTTCATAGAAGCGCGATAGTATCCGCCGTCGGTGCCATCCGCACGGTGGAAAAGCGTAACTCCATGCCTGGAACGAAAAATTACTGCGTGTGGCCTTGGTCTTGAGGGGAAAGATGCGTAAGCTGTGGCGGTGCGCGCGATGGGTCGTGCGCCACCCACCGTACATATCTCTCTCGGATCAAAGAATCGGCACGGAACAATGGTTGTGCTGGATGTCGACGGGTAGAAAGAACGGTATAGTTTGAGGAACACACACACCCCTCATCGAAGAGCGAGAAACCACCTCAAAAGTCCGCGATCGGCACTCTTTCAAGTTCCCGCTCAAAGGCTATACCCCGAGGTGGGGAGAGACACTCACCAGCCCCTCCAGATCGTGCGACATCTTGATCACCCCGTGGGGTAAAAGTTCCAGCAGAGTAAGAAATAGCTGCGCCGAGTTCCTGGTAAGGCACACATCCGCCCCGCCATCGTCCACCTCAACATGCGCTGTGAGAGACGCCTCCTTCGTGCCGAACTCCATTTTTAACTCGCTGAGAACGCTTTCCACGGTCTCCCCCGCAGCATCGACGGCAGCTGGGTCTCCTGGGGATTGGTCGAGGGGGGGGGGGTCGAATCGAGAGAGAGAGGGAGGTGGGGGTACTATCGGGGTGGGGGTGGGTAGGGATTGGGCGCCCCAGTCCCCTCAATAAAAAACCCGAACGCATCACAGAGCTCGGGCAAGTATGTAAAACACACTAAAAACTGTCACTTAGTATGTTCCAGTACGTACACTTCGTTACAGAAACATGCGGACTCAATGTGCGGAAACCACATGTTAAAGTGTTCGTGCTCCGAATAGAGTTGCACCTCGTCTGACTGAGAACCGGGTACCCGGTGGCGGGTACCCGGAACCGTCGGAACCGGAATCGTCCCGGTCCAACTCATGGAACCGCGGGTATTTGCACCCCGGGTACCCGTCAGTTGTGGTATACGGAGCCCTCAAGACTGGGGTATGGGTTGATTTATATATACACTGCTGTGTCCATAGACTCTCGTCTCTCGCCCCTGTCTGTCGCGGAGGGATTGTCGCTCTGCTGTAGTTAACTAAGTCAGAAGTTGATTTTAGCTACGCTCGCGAGGTACGGCGGGGTACGGTTGCCTCTCTAGGAAGCGGAGCAACCCTAGCTGCACGATCAAGCCGACTGCCAGCGCGCGCGCCGCTGGTTTTGACCATTCGATCACATGGACGTACGTTGCAACCTCGTGAAACATGATACCAGGCGATATAGGACCCACCGCATTTTTTGCGCGCTCGCGTGAACCTTCCGCGAAACGAGTAACAACATAAAAAAACAGTCAATAATAATAACGACGCTCCTTTATTATTTTTCTTTGTTTCTGAATGTGGGTTGTTGTCACATGGTTTAATTGATGCAAGCTTTAATAAGCTAATATATTCGAAGGATTTCCCGATGACTTGACCAGCGAAATAATGATAAGGGTGGAAGGAAAATGGCACCGATGATTGATCGCTTATATTTCAGCTCCCCTCTCCCCACCTCTCCACTCGATCCCACACAGAATATCCCACGTGCCTTCTGCCATATTTTTTCAGCATGGTTCATCGAGAGAGACGAAATGAAGTCTTGCCCTCCCACAGCCTTACCACGCTGCTGCTCACAGGCTAATAAAGGGGGAGTAAATAGTGTATGGTAACCCGGGTACCCGGGTACCCGGGTACTCGGGTACCGGTGTCCCGCTCAAAACCTAAAATGGGAGCAAAATAGTGTCTGGTAACCCGGGTGCCCGGGTACCAGGGTACCCGGGTACCCGTGTCCGCCGAACCCCCGGGTACCCGGTTCCGGTTCCGTCTGGAACGCCTCCCACCCGGTCGGGTTCCCGGTTCCAATTTTTGAGGCCGGGGTGCAACTCTAGCTCCGAACGAACTCGGGGTCTCCTTGCCGGCGCAAAAGCCGACGAACCCAAACAGACGATGCGGCAAACTCGGCGTCGGCGCCGCGCGTGGCAACGGTACAGCCGCAATTACGAAACCCGCGTCAGATCACATCTGCGGCAAACTCGGCGCACTCCATCCGCCCGTACACAACACATGGCAGAAGGGGCACCGGGGGGGGTGCGGGGGCGCGCACGCCCCGCGAAACGCGCCTGCTGGGGCCGTCTCTGCCGCTTTTAGGACCGAGGGTGGGAGGGGCGGGGGCGTACATATTTGTTTCCTGCCTTACTTATTTTACCATTGACTACGCATCCCGTTCGAGACGGAGCGGGGGTTGGGGGGGGGGGGGGGGTGCACTCGATATCATGCATGGCCGAAGTCGTATGACCATAGACTCTCGCACCCCTACGATGGGACGGAGCATGTCGGGTTTCCACCGACCAGGCAGGCATTGCTTGATTGCACCAAGCGCGAAGCGCCGTGGGGTGTCCGGCGAGTCGCATGAAGGGAGAGCTGCATTCTACTACCAGGGATATTTGTTGCTTGCCTTGGTCATTTTACCATTGACCAAGCACCCCTTTCGGAACGGAGCACCGTTCCTACTCATAGTAGAGACACCTCCGACATTTGGGCACTCAGTACGTTTTTTTATATACGAAGTATTGCATTAACAATTTCGCGGGGGGAGGCAGGGGATTTGAGGCCATAAAAAATAACTTGGGTGTCAACGATAAAAGCCGATATGCACGGTACGGACCGAAACACACCCTTTGAAACGAGAACCGCACAATTCACGGGGCTTACATCGAAATACAAGAGCGTTTTCGCCCCGAGGAAGTGGTGAAGATATTCGACTTACCTTTCGGCAGCAAAACCGTCGCGAACGCCTCCCGGGGTATAGCGTTGTGTTTGTCTCCCCCCTTCAGCCCCACTAGGCGCAAGGAAGGCACGTCCTCCGCGAGGACCTGCAGGACTCGGACCAGGAGCTTGAGCGCGTTGCCGCGGTCCTTACGTGGCGGGAAAATAGTATATATCGGCGGGGAAAGCGCGACGCACGGCGTGAAGGGAAAGGTGGCAAGGAGGACGACCTCGGTAGTGCGCGAGTGACGGGAGAGTACGGAGACGAAAACAACAATTTGCGCGCCCTATTCGCCAGAACATGCTACGCCCAATCCCGTGGGGGCGAGGGGGGGGGGGGGGCAAGAGGGAGCTGAATCCACTCTGCAGGCCGCACAGCCGCGGCTTTGTGGCTGGAGTACGTTACTTCTTGATTTTTGTCGTCGCCTTGTCTTTCTTCCCTCTGGAGCGTTGAGCTTATTCTGTAATCACGGCCCAAACTGAGACGAGCACCAGAACCACCATCACCACCACCACCCCACCCGCGAAGACACCGCCCACCAGCGAAGACACCGGCAAGCACCCAAAACAAGTGCGATGGACCACACACGCCTGCCTCGGTGCTATGTCGGGGGAACGGCAAGCTATACCAGCCGGCAAGGGCACCGGGAGCAACAGCTATACTTGCGACGGCAACCGACCACGACAGAGGCAGCTCAAAAAAAAAAACAACGACGACGGAAAAAACTTTCATCAGGGCGGCCAGGGCGTGGCCAGCAGTGGACACACCATCTACACAGTCATCACATCTCTCGCATGCCACACCTCCTGTATGTTGACGCCAGAGTGCCCGCCCATCAGCCCCTGCACGGCAACGCTGATTGATGACCCAAAATTTGGAAAAAAAGAAAACCGTGGCGACGGGGGCAAAAGGCAAAAAAAAACGAAAAAGGTCAAACGTCTCCGTTGAGATTTTGGATGGTGCTCGAGGCCTCAGGGCGGTGTTCAAACAACTCCGTCTGAGCGGCAAAATACCGAGAAGGCGTGTTTCTATACAACACATTTTACTAGTACGTACCGCACGCAAGTACGGTTGACGACGACAAGCCGACTGCCTCGCCAGCCAGCCAGCCGCTAGCCAGCTAACCAGTTGCACCATGCGGCAAAGGAGCCACAATATATAGTTTTGTTTTCCGCCCGTTAGTCCAGCGCACCTTGGACAGGATACTAATACGGGGGACCATAGTTAATAGGACCTATGGTATACATAAAAACCTATATATTTACCTATTTTTACTAACAAAATTTGGTCCTCTTTACTATGGTCCTCCGTAATAGTTCCCACTTCCTTGATCGAGATCTTTGAAGATATATCTATTCCCTACCTAGCACGATTTGATTCTTTTTTCCGGTTTGGACCCGTCCAGTATAATCTGCACCGTAGTGAGTAGGACCAAATATTGTCAGAAAAAATATGTGAATATATTGGTTTTTGCGTGTACCGTTGGTCCTATTTACTATGGTCCCCCGTGATGGCATGTGTTTCCTGGGTTGGATTTGCCCTAGAAGGCAGATCCTGCACAACCTCTCACAACTGCAGGTAGGTGAGGAACTAGATGATATGTCTGCAGACAGATCAGATAGATCATGATCTATCTCTCTGGCCGAGGTGTGGTAGATTGCCCCACGTGGTTGAGCGAAACGCGAAACACCGTCGGGGCCACTGTTCGGCGTCGCTGTCCTGCTCGTCGAACGCTTCTGTGTATACCGTAAGCACTTGGGGAGACAATCGCGTAGGCGATGTTTCGACTGCAGCACTTGTTTTTGTTCGGTCTCACTCCCCAAAACGCCTCCTTCGCTCCCGTCTGACTCCGCCCCCCCCCTCTCCTCCAAAAAACACAATTCCCTCGCCCTTGTCGCCAACCGCCGCGCGAGTAAGCACAGCTCTTGGGGCGGTTCGTCCTATCGCTGTAACAAACTCCCACCGTGAAGTCACAAAAACAGAGCAGAACCTTAAAAATAGCGCTAGGCTCGTTCCCCCACCTATGATATCGTACGATCAGGCCAAAATAAAAACAGGCCCACCTGTAGGAGCTGTACAGGGCGGGGTCGACGGTTTCTCGCTCCACCGGCAGCGTTATGACGGAGTCGCCCCCTCCCGCACACCCCACAAAGAGCGATCCCCAGTCGACCGTGTCCTGTTCGGCGGAGGACGGGGAGGGAGGTTACTCATTGTCATGCATAGCCGTAGTCGTATGACCATAGACCCTCGCATCCCTACAACGCCGGGACGGAGCAGGTCGGGTTTTCACCGACTAGGCAGGGGGGAGCGGGGCGGGGAGCGATGGGAAGAGCAGGGGGTGATCGAGATCACGACGGCGGGGCAGCCAAGCGCGAGACGACACCAACGCAAAGAAAAAAAGTTTGCTATTATGGTAAGGGCAGCATTTTTTTTCCGAAGTTTCCTCGCTTGAGGAGCTCCATACTACTAGAAAGTCACCCAAAAAACTGATTTTTCGAAGAAAAAGTGGACGCTTAAACCTCCGGCCCGTCGAATTACACGATTTTACCGCTGATGGGATCAACGAATGGTATTTGGGTAGTTCTTCCGTTGAGAAAGTAACCGATGATGGGATCAACGAGTGGTATTTGGGTAGTTCTTCCGTTGAGAAAGTAACCGATGATGGGATCAACGAGTGGTATTTGGGTAGTTCTTCCGTTGAGAAAGTAACCGATGATGGGATCAACGAGTGGTATTTGGGTAGTTCTTCCGTTGAGAAAGCCCCGTTAGTCAGGTATTTTTTTTGGCCAAACAAAGTGCTACCGGTACCTGGTATGCAAGGTACCTCTCTCGCAGCACGCATCGTAAGGATGAACAAGAGGCTTGGAGAATAACTTTCTAAAACTCGGGGCGATCCTGCACGAAACAAACAAATCGCGACCTCCACCCTCCAAACTCAAAAGCTTCGCAAAAACGCACAGACAGAGCCCAGCGACACCCGACGACCCCTCCTGCTGCGCCACCCCAACCTTCCTCCTTCCCTCTCTCTCTCTCTCTCTCTCTCTCTCTCTCTCTCTCTCTCTCTCTCTCTCTCTCTCTCTCTCTCTCTCTCTCTCTCTCCCCCCACCCCTCAATGACACGGGTCATACGACTACGGTCTTTCATGACATGAGTACACCCCCCCCCCCTCATGGCACATGCCGCACTGCACTCGCCAAGTTCAGCATCCTTCGTCCCTTGACCATGCTTCCGTCCAGAGCGAATGCGCCGATAAGCCCAATCTCCTCTTCAACGGTGAAGAGGCACTCGAGGGGCGGTAGAGTCACGCCCGAGGAAGCCGGCACTGCGTGCATGTGAGGCGTCGCGGTTCGGGGGAGGGGGGGGGGGGGGGGGGGGGGGGCACTCGTGTCATGCATGGCCGTAGTCGTATGATCATAGACCCTCGCATCCCTACAATGCCGGGACGGAGGACGTCCGGTTTTCGCTGACAAGGCAGACATTGCTTGAGGGGGGTATTGAGAAGCCTGTCAGGTATGCGGTTGGGTTTTTCGAGTGTGCATTATTGTGTATGTGGGCCCGCGCAGAGAGGGGGAACAGGGGGGGGGGGGGGGGGGCGCCTCCGTCATCGGGCGGTCGATCGCATCGGACCTGCAGTATCGCAAAACGAAGATGACTGGCATTGTTGTAGTAGAGGGCACCGGCTGCTTGTCGAGAAACTTCCCGGAACGATCATCCAAAACCCCGCCCGCATTTCTCGCGATACTGGGACGCGGCAATGCAACCTCAACAGCGCTCCGGGGTGTACGACCCACCCCACACCCCGCCGCGCGTGTTTCGGGCGACGGTGCACCGGGGCAGGCCCCCGCCGCATAGGTCAATCGAACCCTACAACATTTGCTGTAGCTACGAACAGCGAGGGGTGTCGGTGACCTGCACGAGCCTAGCGTAGCCTAGCCAAGCCCAGCCTAGCCCAGCCCAGCCCAGCCTAGGGGCGAGTCCGTTTCTTACTATCGAGCAGGGCCAACGCCGCGGCGACGCCCATCCCGTTGTCCGCGCCGAGTGTCGTTCCGTCCGCGGTCAACCAGTCTCCCTCCACTATGAGCCTGATGGGGTCCGTGAAGAAGTCGTGGGACGAGTCCGCGTTCTTTTCTGTTACCATGTCCACGTGCCCTGAACGATTGAGCGGGGGTCAAAGGTGGCAGCGGGTGCGCGCAGCAGCAGCGGTAAAGGTAAGCGGCGGAAGCGGTAACGGCGGCGGCGGTGGAAGCGGTGGCGACCGTCCGAGGAGTGGGAGAACCTCGCGTTCTGCTTCTTTTCGTCGGCGCGGTCGCTGGAAAGGGACGTCCTTACGCGCGCTTGTGTCTGACAGGCGTTTTTTGTGCTTTCTTGCAGAGCCAGAAAAGGCTTTCGGTGAACAGATAAGAGTGTGGCAGCATCTCGCCTCGTGGCTGGGGCTCCTGCTACTGCTGATGGAGAGTTGATGTACGGCAGCGAGGGAGGGCAACGCTCCCTGTCAATCGCAGATCGCGTCGGGGTGCCTGGTCGGAGATCGGTACAGTGTGGCCGTCTCGCGGCTGCACACACCCATATATCAGGGTACATAGCAATTAGGTTATCCTCACTGCTTTTGGACATGTGTGTGTCGTCTTCACGTGAAACACATTGTTTCTACCCAACAGCATCTAGCACGTCCAGTGTCCGTGCTTGATCCTTCTTGTTGAGAGAGATGCATGTAACCATATTGGTAAATATCGCCACCATAACCAGCGCTGACTGAGTGGAGTAGTAGGTTATCCCTTCTGATCAACAGAACACTTTTCGAAACACGCATGAGACAGACCCCGCTTCTTTCGTCCACCCTCCCTTCGCGCCACCTTGAATTACGACGGTGGCGGCGCCTTCTCCCCCGTTGGCCCCGTCCCGCTCGACCACCATGTTTCCCGCCGCATCTTCGCGCCAGGTGAGGCCGCGGTCGTCGGCGAAGCGCTTCACGTACGCCAGCACGGCGCCCTCGTGCGAGGACGCACGAGGTATGGAGCTCACCTCCTCGAAGAATCTCCAGAAGGGCTGGATTACAACACAACAACAGCAGCAAAACGGGAAACACAAAACAAAAAACACATGTGGGCGTTTTTTTTTTGGCCGAAACGCAGTCTAGCAGTCAAGTCGGACTATAGTATACCAGGTATGTCCTAAAAAGAGGATCGTACTAAAAGGGGGGTTCCACTGCCAAATGGAACACCGACACCAGGTTCGGAGGACTATGATATCAGGACAACCCCGACAATGGTACATCAGAAACCGACATCACTTCAGAAGTTGGCTTCTTGTAAATTACTCCACTTTTTACGCGAAACATGAGAGAAAAAAGAATTAAAAAAAAACCAAAACTAGTGTACGTAGGACACTGTTACGGTGAGGATTACCCCTGGGTAATCGATCGATATTTTAACCCTGTAGTAGCTCAGTAGGTAACACCTTCACATTTGGCGTCGTCGGCAGGACACACGGGTTCGAATCTCACTTCGGACGTTCCTTTTCATAGAAACGCTTGCGCGTGCGCCCCTAAAAACACATTTCCCTGGCTCCCCAGGATACGAAACGAAGCGGGCAGGTCAACGTACGGCCGAAAATGGTGCCGATGGCCCGAAGACCCAGCCGTTCATGAGGGGGCAGAGTGTTACAACGATTACCCTGGGCTGGGCATTGATCGATATTTTACCCCTATAGCTCAGTAGGTATTACGGGGGTCTATAGTTAACAGGACCTATGGCATACATAAAAACCTATATATTTAGGTATTTTTACTAACAATATTTGGTCCTGTTTACTATGGTCCCCCGTAATAGTAACACCTTCACAACGTATCCTTCACCTCATAAGAATCTGGGACAGGCCGAAACAACATGATAGTGTCGCGCACTGTAGGCGATTGCGAAAAAGTCACGGTGCGCGTCATGTTTTTCCCACCGGGAGTCAAGGTCGGCATGGGTACAGCTGTACTCGCACGTAGTGTGATTATTCGTGCGGACTCACAGCGAAGTTTGTGGGCGAAGAGGATGGTGTGTCGTACGTATGGAGCGAGAAGTTTTGCTGCAATACTACTACAAATTATCGCCTCGAAGAACCTCCACACGGGGCGGAAAGCGCAAAAAGAAAAACGTGGGTTTCGAGGTCGGAACGAGCAGCTGTGTCTATATACGATTTGACTCAGCTAAAAAAAAAGGTGAAAATACACTGGTACTACTGTACATGTTATAAACCTTACTAAAACCGGCCCCGGCCGGTTGAGAAAATTCACGGAATTAGAGAGGTTGTTCACGGATCGGGTCAAACCTTGCAGGTAAACATCGAGTCGGGTCGGGTATGGATGACCCGACCCAATCCATGAGAGTTTGAAAAACCTCCTGACCCGACCCGACCCGTGACATTTTGAAAACTTCCTGACCCGACCCAGGTCGGGTCATGACCCGCGAAGAGCTCCGGGGATTACACTGCAACGAGGATTTCGTTTGTGTGCACTATCAACCATCAACCATTTCACATCTCGGGGCAGATCATACAGGTCATTCCCACTTGACGATCTAGATCATCCAAGGCAGATAGATAATCTATTTTCGATGTTGTATGTATGATATACAGTAGCTCATGTTGCCGGGTGGGACCTATATAGTCGGCACGCTCTATAATAGCACACGTTTCCCGAGTTGGATCTGTACTGTACACAGATCCTGCACAACCTGTCACAACCGCATGTGAGGAACTGCTAACAGATCATCTATCTGTAGTTAATAATCGGTCCGAGGTGTCCAGGTTGTTGAAGCTGGGCCAAGTCGTACACGGCACACTGCTGCAGTCCGGGACGGACACAGCGAAGGGTACTTATGTAGAGCAGGGCAAGGGTTGCCCTGCTGTTCCCTAGGTGTTACCATATAGTACAAGGTTGGACTGAGGTACGGACTCTCTCGCGACGTAGATACTTGCTACGTAGAATTTTATTTGTTTGAAGATGCTACTGTTGTTGACGCTATTTATTGTTCATTGCGTGGCCCTTCAGAAGAAAGGAGTGATAACAGCAGGAGATACCAGGCATGTTTATACAGTAGACGCTGATCACCCGACCCGAACTCTATCACTAACCCGAACGCTATGGGTGGGGTGACCTATGTGCTTGGATGCAAAAAAGGTACCGCGGGTTGTGTGGGTATGGAGACATCAGTAGTATCACTGTTGTAGTCTTGTCCGGGACGGACACAGCAAGGGATACTTTCTCACCACTTTGTCCAAAAAGACGATTGACGCGGAAATTTGAAAAGTTACAGGAACGTTTCCCAATATTAAATTATTATTAATAGTCTTGATTGTTACTTTTTGGTTAACCCAACCGAATCCGGACCATCACTCTATTGGATTGTAAGCACTATACCAAGTATACAGTAGTAGCAATACTACTCCGTTTCAAGCACGGAATTCGATGTTCGACCTATATTCCGACCCTTAGTTTGTTGGCGCTGGTGTAGACTAGCATATAGTGTAGACGCTGCTCGCGGAGGGGAACGGCCTGTCTTGCGCCCACATTGATGCTGGTGTCATCTTTGGAAGAGTGAATAACCCGGAATTTGTCTCCATGCAACACGGCTCACGTACGTACTGTAGTGTACTGTAGATATACGACGTGACTCAGCTTCGTCAAAATAAATGAAACGGCACACGAACCCTTGAATATCGTTAAATTTCCAATAAATTTCCCGCCGGCGGTTGGGGTTAGGCCGGAAACACGGCTGTTCCATGCATCAGGGACTACAACGACTACACGAGAGAAAGCCGCCGTCCCGGCTGCCTACGGCGATGATGGCGCGAACGAAGTGTCCACCGTTGCTCTGGATAGAGCAAATTTAGTCCTGTTGTTGTTCAGGCTGCTTACCGGTGGCGCTGCTGCAGGGGCTTTTTGCATTCCGATCACACGAATTGCCACGCCCACGAAGTGGGCGTACCTCTCCCACTGTTGAAATATGTACTCGTACAGGCAGCAGTCGCAGATACTGCTTCACCAGCACTGACTGAAAACAACACAAGTACTTCAAGCCCTTCGTACATGCCTGGTAAGGTGCTGTTCGGTACTTCCTCTGCTGTGATGGGATGGGACAGGGCAGGATAGGTCTATATGCACGCACTCATGATATTAGCACACAACAGGGAGTAAGCTATCAGACAGAGGGTATATCCCAATATGACAAGGTCACAACCAGTGGCCACACAGTGAGGATGCAGTCAAGTGGAGGCACATACCCCACGCATGCTAACATATCAATGTCTCAGGGAGTAACATGACTATTATCTCTACATATCCCCGGGGTCGATACAAAATCATGTTGTACGCTGAGTACAACCAACAGCCTCCCTACTAGGCGAACGAGATAGTAAAGCATCGCATACCACCACCACGACTCCAAGACTACTCCGAAAACGAAGAACAAAACTCCTGAACCGCCGGTCTATGTCCTTCACGAGGAACCAGTCTAAAACACGCGCGGCCAACCCATCGCGCAGCTTACAAGAGTACAGTATGAGATTCGACCGTTCAACCGGTCGAAGTCACAGCTGACGGAGTGTAATTTAACAAAAACAGAACTATCACTCCCGGAACCTAAATTCCAAATCCCTCAAATCGAACGTTGGCAGCCTCCATGCTGGAGGCACTTCCTCTCGAATTTCCATCATCCATGGCCAGGTAAAGCAGCTTCAAATCCAAAATTCCTGCTCCAAGAACCAATAAAAAGCAGTGTCGCTCTCCGTTCCATTTAACCGAACCGCCGCCAGCCCATCGCTAAATCACACGTATGGCACTTCCGCCTGTCTCGGAGCGTCCGCCTCACGAGAACTGAATACCGGTTTATGCCCTCCCCCGCATCTCAAAGCTTGACTGGCATTCTTCACACTTTACTGCCTCAACGACAAGCTGGGTACCTGCCATCCCATGTAGCCCGTATTCCAATCTCAACGGACTTTTTCCAGATGCACCTGCCTCTTTTTTTTTTTCACAAACGGGCACCTGTTATTCCAATACTACATGGTCCTTGCCATAGCAAGTCGACCCAATCGGTCGGGTTCACATTTCACAACTCAAGCAGCGAATCTCTTCATTCGATATCAGTCACAAGTGCATTATATCCAAAATGAAGCCTATGGGTTTACTCTCCTACGGTCACTATTCTTGCTTCTGCCGCGGCTGCCTCATCCCTTCGGCCTCTGGCGTCATCACCGCTCGGGTCCTATCGCTTGTCCGCCTGAGTGATAGGACGTGTCGCTCCCGAAGGATTGACTCGGTGTAGGCATGGGGTAGGTCGCGCAATCAGAAGATTAGGGACGGCATTGGGCCTTCTACTCTGTTTGCATGCGTCATCAGTGTGCATGATTTGTACCGTCAACATTTCAAGATACCTGTCACATGACAGCGAACAGTAGTCCTCTTTCCCTGACGCCACTCAATCAGGCAAAATCGCAACACACAACCTTGGGTATTATTACAACACGACGTACACCGGGTACATCCGATAGTCTCCCTGCTCGGCAAGAATAACATCAACTGCGTACCAGGAAAGAGCATACCTAACTCAGAACCTCAACCATCTACCATACTCAACTACTTCGGCAGGAACCAGTCTCCTGCATTTCCTCGTTTTTCGCGCTTGAGGGGCTTTCAGCCCTCAGTTGCCCCATATTTCAACATCACCGTACGTGATACCGGTACGTTTTACCACACCGAAAGTCTTGACGTGGTTCATACCTGGTGTCGGTAAGAGCCTTTGCCTTGTATCAGCCTGCTGAGAGACACAAACAACAGTATAATTCCAGATTCCGGTGCGAACACTCGAACACCAGTAGAAATTGGAACACGTGGGGCATAAATAAAAACGTTTGTGATACAAGACAAAATAAATAAACAAAAGATCAAAACAGTATGAGCTGGTACCCGCAGCCCGCAGATGACTCTATGGTTTACAGGAGTATCTCTGCTTTGTCAGAGGGCTCGCGAGTTGCATGCTGGGACATTTGCTACTATATCATACCCTTTGCTTTAAAATCTAGACAGCACGGATTCCATGCCCAGCAAGGACCCTGAACAACGCAACCACTACAGGGATATCGTTGTTCTGCAGTGCAGAAGCTTCATACACCTGCTGCTTACACTCCTGTCCAAACTCCAACCTCGAATCGGTGAGCACGACGAGTCATCGTTTTCAAACCAATCTGAGAGCAGAAATAAGAAACGTTCATCAGCACTTGAGACACTGGAAACACACACGTGCCTGCTCCAGCGAGTAGCTCTTGTGCTTCTCTTTTTCCCTCCCTCTCTTGGGGCGGCGCTTCCTTCGGCGCCGTGCTCTGCTCCCCAACAGATGACGCGGACTCCCCCGACAGAGCTCATCTGATCCCTCGCTCCTCGCTCTCTTCCTCGGGGGCGAGGTACCCGGCTTGGCGCTCCAGCTGTCTAGGTAGGAGACTCTGGCAACAAGCTGTCTCGCCCGCGCTTACTCGCTCGTCCTCTTGGATCAATGGCGCCTGCCGTCAAGGTTCCTCAGTATCTCCCTCGTCTACTTGAGGCAACGGCTGCGGCCGTTTCGGCAGAATCTTCTGCTCTTGCGCCCCCTTTGGCACACCGTGTTTTCGCGCTTGGGGCAAAGTCTCCTGCCCTCCGCCTTACTCTTCTTACACTCCATCATTTTTTCATGGCCAATACCTTCTCCTGCAAGCGGGCAGTCACGCGTCGCGCTTGTGCGCGATTCGCCTCTTCTTCGGCCTCTACGGTGGCAGCCGATGTTGCCGATGCCGTCACTGATGCCGCCGCCCTGACCGCATGGGTGGCGTCCTCGGCTTCTGCGGGCGCTATCTGGTCTCGCAGCTGCTGGAAATCCGCAGGGGCCTCTGAACCAATGTGATGCCTTGAGACTTGAAACCTCACACCGTTCTTGCGGTACATTATTTCATGGGCGGGCGCCAACCAAAGATGGAATCAAGCACTTGGATATCCCGCTAGCGTGCTCGAAAAAAAGACGATCTCGGGGGCGATGGGGGCCGTACTGGCGGCGGCGAGGCTCAGTGGGTACTCCAAAAACACGAGTAGGCCTGGCCTGATGCAGTACAGTAGAAGAAACTGCTCGCTTGGAGATCAGCGCTGTGAAAACAAACGCACGCACGCAGAAAAGGGAAGGCGCTAACATCATCTCCGAGTTTGTCTGCTTACAACACGCTAGCGTGTTGGAAACACACAAACTTGGAGGTGATGGGCGGCGGGTTCCCTTTCCTGCGCGTTTTTTTCGTCGCAGCGATGCTCTCCAAGCGTGCGCAATCCTGTCTATGACTTCATCTGCGCGTACTGAAGACGGCGGGGCTCAGTGGGTGCTGCAAGAACACCAGCAGGACCGATACGATACAGCAATGGAAATTTGACACGTTGAGATCAGCGTTGCCACCACAACGGCACGCAGGAAAGAGAACGGGCCCCCGATCACCTCCGAGTTCGTCAAAGTCGAACACACGAGCGAGTCATCCATGCGCTTGGTCCATGAGCCTGGATAATTCGCTAGCGTGCTCGAAATAGACGAACTCGGAGGCGATGGGACGCGCGTTCCCTCCCCTGCGTGCTGTTGTCGCCACAACGCTGAGCTCCAAGGGAGCAGGTTGCTGTTGCTGTACTGCACCGCACCAGGCCAGCTCGTGCTCGTGCAGGATCCGCTGAGCCCCGCCATCTGCAGCACGCGTTCCACCTTATTCGCCATCAAGTGTTCAAAAAAGATGCCGACTGGAGATGGCGAGGCGCAGTGGGTGCTGAAGTAGCACGACGAGGCCTGCGGCCAGGCACGGTGCCGTGAAATTGAGTAAACTGCTCGCGTGGATTAACGTGTTCGGTACTTCCCTGGTGCGACGGGACAAGCCAGGATAGGTCTCTATGGAGACAGGCACTGATGCTGGTAGGACACAACATGTAGTCGAGTATCAGAGGGCGTATCCCATTATGTAAACAGATACAAGCCAACTATTCTGTTCATGCGCACCCTCTCTCGCGAGCGGGGCAATGCTTCCTGCGCTTGCAACGGTCGGCGTACCTGGACAAGCATCCTGCTCTGGCTCATGGGGCGGCACCTCCTGCGCTAGTCACGCGCATCAATCCAGCACATGCGCCTCCGCTGCTGTTGCAGTCGCTTTGATCCTCTCCTCTGCGACTTCACTGGAAGCACATCCCTTTTTATTTATCATGGCCAAAAGTCCCACCCTGCACGCGGGCAGTCACGCTTCGTGCTACTGTAGTGCGCAGTTCGGTTTGTCCAATGGCTCTATCGTGGCAGTTCATGCCGCTAATGCCGCCACCGATGCCGCTGACCTCAACGCATGGGTGTGGTCCTCGGCTTGCGCAGCCGCTCTTTCGTCTCACAGGTGCTGGGACTCTGCAGGCCCCTCTTAACCCCACGTGTCGCCTAAAACCTGAAACCTCACATCGTTCATGCGGTAGTCGTCTATGCCACGAGAGGCCCTCGACCAAAGATAGATTCAAGTGCTTGGACAACTCGTTACGTAGCGTGTTCGAAAAAAACGAGTTCGGAGGCGATGGCGGGCGTACGGGGTACGGCAAGGCTCAGAGGTTGGTGCAAGAACGCGACCACGTCTGGTACGATGCAATACAGCACAGGGTTCTGCTCGCTTGGAGATCACCGCGGCGACGAAAAAATCGCGTAGGAGAGGAAACGCGCCCCCCACCGGCTCCGAGTTCGCCTCTTTCGAACACACCAAGTAGCGATCGATCCAAGCTCAGGGTTCATCAAGGTCTGGCTCAGTCTCGCCAAACACCTCATGCTCCGGGTCAGCCATCATAGGAACACACTTGGCGCCAAAGATAGACACATTACTATTAATAGTGCAGTGGGTTGAGGCAACACCATCTCCGATCAATATCGAAATCCCATGATTTTTGGGCATCAAGAGACCCCCCACCAGAAACAGCACATCCCCTGCCTAAAGACGCTAAATGTGCCACGAAGAGGGGGGGGGGGGGGGTTGACTGGCCGATTGCCGCTCTCGGGCGCTTTGGCATCACCCACTCCCCCCTGCACGCCGCTACACGTTGCCTCTTGACCCACACAATATGAACCCGTTACCTACACCCATAGCCCAAACACGAATAACCAACGCGAGCTCAATTAGTGAGTTTCGCTGGTATCCGCGCGCAGATCAACCTCTCCGCGTGCAATGCTACATGCCACTCACAAAGGCATCTTCTTGTGAAAATCTGTCATTCCACTATCAAGCCAAAACCGGAGGAGGTTTTCCTTATTTGCAGTACGAGGAGTGTACGCCAAAGCTGAAAAAGCTTTCGTTTTTCGATCGTTTGCTTCTTAGTCTACATACAATACCTTATGATACTTTTACGGGGGACCATATTAAATAGGACCTACGGTACACACAAAAAACTTCTGTATTTCGCTCTTTTTACTAACAATATTTGCTCCTACCACATTTACTACGGCCCCCCGTAATAGTAGCGCTCTTTAGCGCTGATGACCTAAAAATAAACGCTGACCGCGGAAGAGAACCTGTAAAATGTCACCAGGCACACCAACATTTATTTATATTGACGTTTGAGGAGGAGGGGAGTCGGAGTTCGGCTCCATGCCAGTATACGGCGTACACATGTGACTTGGCCTACTGTAGCTTCAACATGGTTGAACGCGCATACAAAAAAAATACTTGCACCCCTTTAACAACATACCCGGGTACTCGCGAGTACAAAATCTGTTCATACTCGTCGCGGGTACGAGTAGCACTTTTGTGCTCGCGAGTATCTGGGGCCCCATAGTTGTATTTTCCTTGGTTTTTCGGGGGGAAAAATCCTCTTCAGAACGGATCGTACGGGCGTAGGGTCGCGTTGGTTTTAGTTTCTCGGTAAGTGTGTTCGTGATTCAACATTTTTTCGGCCACGTTTGTCCACCGCACTGAACGCACACGGCACCAATACCAGTCCCAGCGGGCTCTGTGCACGCACGCCTACTAACGAAACCTTCTCGTGTTGGTGCGCTTGTAAGTCGTTCAGAGATGATCGAGCTACTCGTAGGTGCGGCAACATGTGTAGGCACATGGCTGGACCATGGTAAAAAAACACAGAACCGTAAATTATCATGCCAGTTCAGTTTTTGCTTTTTTAGTTCTACCCAACGAAACCCAACGCTACGAGAACTCGTAGGCAGAAAGTGTCTGTCCACGGAAACGTTCGGGGCGTGTCCCTAAGACATGCTGCAGGTGGCATTGTCAGGTCCGCCCTCCTACTGATGAGGGGACGGAAAATCTCTGCTATAGATGTCGTACAGCAATAGCAGTGGTGGCACCTGCTACGAGAAGCTCTGTGACAAATTTCAGGTATACGTAGGTGCAGGTTTTTCATCTTCAAAAATATGTCGAATTTCGAGTTGGGGAACCAGGAAACACACAACAAAATCGAGTACGTGTACAAAGGGTTCAACGGTTAGACCACCAAGCCGAGCGCACAGCGACGCTGGCCCTGGTCTCGTGTGTCCCGCTGCTGGTGTTGCTGCTGGTGCTGCTGCTGCTGCTGTTTTGCTGCTGTTGTTGCTGCCGCCGCCACGGCTATTGTTGCTGGTGCTGACGATTTTTTTTCTCTTAAAGAAATAACCCAAACGGCATGGATACATACGTAGATGTTCGTTCGTGTTGGTTCAGCACAATCCGTATTCGCCCAGCATGATGTCTCAATACCATCAATCACTAGCATGACATTTAGTATAGCTAACTAAAACCCATATATATATATAATAGTATGGCATTTTAGTATAGTCGTACTAGAACTCATATCTTGTACGATTTATAATGGACATGCCTGGTACCAGGTACATCGTACAACCCATCACTTGTATGGAGTTCAGTACACCATACTAAAAAACATACAAAAAAGACCAACAATACTCGCGAGCACCTGATCGGGAGTATTTTTGTCCCAGATTTGGCGAGTGCTCATTGGCCGCCAGTACTCGCAGGGGTATGTACAATTCCAAACAATTTTAGGGCTGTGAGTTGGCTGACTAATACTCGCCAGCTAGTCAGCAGTTGGCTGAGGACCAACGCCCCAACGGGTAGAGCGGACCGTAACTGGACCAAGTCCGGCGGGAATGCCTCATAGCCTCGGTTTTTCTTACTGGGTGAGCTCGCGCAAGTCCTACACTACCCGGAAGAGATGACTCTCCCGGGTGGCTACCTCCACCGCACCTGCTCCTCTCGCGGGTCAGGTCGGGTCAACGGGCCCAAAATCCAGGGGCAACAGCAGCCTGTTCTGATGTTGCAACGGGAGCTACGGGCTAAGTTTATTTTTTTTTACTATTTCAATAGTCTATTGTGTCTACAATTGATTCAGGAGGATGTGTGTTAATTGGATTTGTCTTGACAATTGTTTTTGGTGACTGTCTATTAATTGAAATTGTCAACACAACTGATTTCGGCGATTGCCCATTACCACTAATTGAAATTGGCCAGACAATTGTTTTTCTATGAATTGGAATTGTCCAGGCAATTGATTTCGAATATCATCTACTAGTTGGAATTGTGTGAGCAATAGGTTTCGAGTGTTGTCTACGAATTGGAATTGTCCAAACAATTGGTTGCGGAGACTGCTAATTAATTGGAATTGTTCAGCAAGTTGATTTCGGGTGCTATCCAATAATTGGAATTGCCCAGACAATTGATTTGGGGTGTTGTCCACTAACTGAAATTATTCAGACAATTGATTTCGGGAGTTATCTATTAATTGGATTGGTTTGAACATTTGGTTTCGGCTGCTGCTTATTAACTGAAATTGTCCGCACAATTGATTTCGGGTGCTGTCAATTACATGGAATTGTCCAATCGGACTTCGGCGACCGGAAAGTATTTGGAACTGTCCGCACAATTCATTTCAGATGCCGCGCAATAAATCAATTGCTCGATAAATGTCATGGCCGTGTACCTACAGTAGTTATTGTATTATGATAGACACTCCCCATTGAATTGATACTACTCGTAATATGGGACAATAAAGGACCTTGCAAATGATTGCGTATAGAGGCAAGTTCCCGATCCTGTTGTAGAGGCAATACTAGCATGGTGGTACTGTTGTGTACTGACCAAATCAAATGTAGTTCTACAAGTAGCTGCCAGCTTTCAAATAACAGAGCCCTCTTAAACTCGATAGTCATAACAATTCCAATTAGTAGAGCGCTTCCGAAACCCATTGTCCGGACAATTCCAACTAATGGACAGTATCTCAAAGCAGTTGCCCCGACAAGTCCAATTCATGTAAATCGCCCGATATCAATCGTTCAAGCAGTTCCAATTAATAGACAGCCTGTGAAATCATTTGCCAGCACAATTTCAATCGATAGGCAGTCTCCGAGCTCATTTGTCTGGACAATTTCCAATTATTGAAAAGCACCAAACATCAATTGTTCAGGCAATTCCAATTCATGGACAGTCTCTGAAATCAATTATCAGGGCAACTTCAAATGATAGAGAGTCTCCACAATTATTTGTCCGGACAATTCCAATTGTTAAACAGTACCCGATATCAATTGTCCGGAAAAATCCAATTGTTACAGTATCCAAGATCAATTGTCTAAACAATTTCAATTGCTATACAGTCTGTGACATCACTTGCCCGGACAATTCCAATTAATAGAGAATTTCGTGACTCTGCTGTAGGGGCAATAGTCTATTGATAGGTCTATTGTCCAAGGCATAAGCAGAAAAGGGCGGGACACCTCAACTTTAGGTTTGTATTTTATGTCCGAAGGTAGGAAGTTTTGATACCGCTTAGCCCATGTGCTCAGATGTAAATCATTAAAAAAACTTTTCACGAAAACAAAGTAATCCGTATGCACTGTTATTTTGAAATGTACAGGCAGTTAATTTAGGAGACTGCTCACCAATGATGGCATTGTCTGAAGTAGTTTTGGAGATTTCGTATTAGTCGAAATTGTCGGGATAATTGATTTTGTATACCGTCTATTAATTGGAATTGCCCCGACAATTTATTTAGAAAGCAGTCTGCTAATTGAAATTGTCCGGACAATTGATTTTGGAGACTGTGCATAACTTGGATTTGTCGGACCAATTGATCTGGGAGACTGTCTATTAATTGGAGTTGTCGGGACAAATACTTTTGGCGTCAGTCTACTAATTGAAATTGTCCGGACAACTATTTCGGGGGGCCGACTATCAATTGGAATTATCGGGACAATTGATTCAGGAGACAGTCTGTCAACTGGAATTGGCCGGACAATTTATTTAGGAGAAGGTCCATTAATTGGAATTGTCCGGACCATTGATCACGGAGACTACCTATAAAGTGAGATTGTCTGGACAATAGGGCCAGGTAGGGGTCACTTAATAGAAATTGTCTGGATAATAGAGCTCGACGCCTTTCAATTAACTGGAATTAGGGACCACAATGGACAGTTAATTGCAGTAGGAAGCTATTAATAGACTATTGGACTATTGCCTATCGTCCAGGCTTAAAGTGACACACGACACGAAATTGGAACGTGGAAGTGTGGTGAACTTAATCTTTATATTTACAAAAAAAAGATGGCGGTATTATAATTAGTTGCGGCGGTGCCAACTATCCAACTATTTTTCACATTTGGGTCTACCTGCTTGTAGAACGTTTTGGCACGGGGTACGTACGTTTTTCTCGGCATCTCCAAGTAGTACTACCACTAGCTAACAACCACGCCGCGAGCACACAGAGAGGTCTTCTGCAACTCATGGTGCATCAACCCATCGCTATCGACTACGTCTCTCTTGTTAGCATGTTCAGCGTCCAGTGATGATGAGCACCCCTGCTCGGATGTTTGAGCGATGCTCGCCCTGAGCTGCGTGTCTGTTCAGCGAATACCATAAAAGCCCCAGAAATGAAACCTCGTAAAGCACATATTCGTTTCGTGTGGTAGTTGGTAACTCATCCAATACCATGAAGGGTATAGCATGGTATTTGTTACTGCTGTAATCTATTATCTACCAGGTATGCCACTGCTGTCGTAAAGAGATCCTAGTCTGTGTTCTATGTTATTTTTTGTGTTATTTTACTAGTCTGCCACTGCGTGCCGCACGAGTATCTACCGTTACGGCAAAAGGTAACACCAGTGAGAGGCCCCCAAACGGGGACGACATGTCCATATTTCTGGTGCATCCCTACGAAGTCTGATAAACTGAGACGAACTTGAATCTGTACCTTTCGTCGTCAAAACCAGAGATAAACCCGGCCGTTTTATCATGCTTTTTGAGGGTAAAACGAAGCCGAATACTTGCGCACGGCAAAGCAAGGATCGAATACCCAGTCGGGTAATGTTCGGGACGATGGCTCGTGGGGAGAACCCGAGACCTGGCGGACAGTTTAAGACTTGGTATAGATGCATAGTCGAAGACTTTAGGGAGTTCCGAGCCACCGAAGGGTCAACGGAACTTGGCCCCTTGGTGTTTGGAGTTGAGACCGCGCTGTGGTCCACTGCTGCAAAAAAGGTGGGGAAGTGGTACCGGGGGATCCTCGAAGCAGCCGAACGGTTCATGGTGAGGTGGCACGAGGCTGAGGCTGAGGCTGAGCTGAGTAGGCAGCGCCGCGCATCCGCCGTGGGTGGTGTCCAAGGGAATGGGGGGAGGCAGGCAACAAGAGGAGTGGCAGAAAACCCGACCAAGGGAATGCGGAGAGGGGGGGGAACAGTAGTAGAAGGGAAACTGCAGTGGACGGAAGTGGGAAGGAGATGGCAGACAGGGTAGCAAGGTACCGGGCAGACTAGGAAGTAGAACATGCCTATACTACTCGTGCCACCAACTGGTGCAGCTGGTTCGAACGTGGTCTTCCTTTGTCTTCCTTTTTTTATTTCATTTTCTTTTCTTTTTGCGCTGACCCTATGTGATTTTCATTTTATTTCTTTCTCTTCCTTTCTCCGATTGATAAGCCTTGTTGAAGGAGTCGTGTGGCGTGGGTGGATGACGAGCTTGCTTTGCTTGTTTCGTATTGTCTGAAGCCGAGGGCCGGGCATAGTTGACGAACGCTGGTTGGAGGCGGCAGACAGGGTAGCAAGGTACCAGGCGGACTAGCAGGGAGACCCTGGCTGTGCTACTCGTACCATAAAACTGCTGCCGCTACCTGGAGGATGCTTTGTGCTTTGGTTTGCCTGTTATTTTCCCTTGCTTGGTTCTTAGTATTGCTCTGTTGACGACGACTAGTGGTGTTTTTCTTCTTTTTCCTTATTTTTCCAGCTCGTTCTTTTCAAGTGTCTGCCAGATCCCCTGCGGGGGGGGCATGATGGTTTGTTTCTTGTATTTTTTCTTGTTTCTTTTTCTCTTTCGAATTGTCTTCTTTGTTTTTTTTTTCTTTGTTTCGTTTCGTTTCTCCATGTCATGGAATCAACCGACTGGGCAATCGCCCCTGGTGTTGCTGCACCAGAGCCCCCGCAAAGAAGAGTCGCCGTTTACGGATGGTCGTTTCGATACTTTCGCATCGCGTTATCCTGAGCGCCTTCGCGTACAAGAGGGTGGTGTGGTCGGTGCGTAGTCGGCACTGGAAGCCAATGACTCGCAGAAGGACTTCGTGGTGGGCTGATCGAAGCTTGGCGAAGTGGTCCGCATTGAGGGTCCACGTCACGCAACCGTACAGCAAGGTCTCAATCACCTCGGCCTTCAGCATCCGGACTTTCAGAGTAAGCGGTGCGTTCGTCCTATCGTACAGTTCCGGACCATACCGTTTGAGGCATGCCCGCATCAGACGGATTCGTCGCTCGATTTCGAAGGAGAGGTCAGCGTTCTCGTGGATAATGCCTCCTAGGTATAAAAACTGGGTCGTCTGTTTATACTTCTGGCCTGCAGCTTCGATCGCGAGCGGTGAGGTGGTAAACGTCTGACCCGGTGTTCGTAGGAGCATCGTCTCTGCCTTATTCTGATACCGTGAGACCTACTGCTTCGAAGATAGTAACGATGACTGTCACTATTCTTGCAAGGCCTTCCGCCGACTTCGAGACTATTCCTGCGTCGTCTGCATACAACATGCCCCCCACAGCCCTTTGCACGCATGCCAACGGTTCCTCTTTTCCGACAACCCTGTCCTCTTCGAGATGAACCAATCCCTTACGATGCATTCGTCTTTGCTGAGGCGAACCAGCACGATGTGTATCGCAGCGGCGAAGAACACGTTGAACAGTAACCGCGATAGTACGCGTGGCGTAGCTTTGTGACCACATAACTTGTATCTCTCCTATATAGGATTGAAGAATCGGCACGGACACTGGTTGTGCTGGATGTCGACGGGTAGAACGAACGGTTTAATTTAAAGAAAACAACAACAACAACAACAACAACAACTTGCCGAATAGCGTATTTTTTGCCGGCGCCTTCAGCGGGATGCGCCTTCGGCGGGCCCTTCGGGGGCGCCTCCAGCTGGCCCCCCTCGGCCGGTGGAGGTTTTTCTGGCTCGCTACGCTCGCCTGACTTTAGTTGGTTAAAGTCAGTTAATACTCGTAATAGCAGAAACAACTACCAGGTACCAGTATCAATAGGCGGGAACTCCAGCCAACTCACAGCCCTAATGATAATCTAAAGTCTATAAGTCTTGCAGCTTCATTCCGGGAACTTTCCCGTTTTTTTTATATGATGGGTTGGGCTACTCCATGACGCCAAGTACTTCGTATAACGACAACGTACGTATCAGGTATAGAAGAGGCCGTCGAGCCGATCGTCGTGTAGGCTGCCTGCGGCGACGACGCGAAGGCGGTACGCGCGGCTGATTTGCCAAGTGGTGCGAGTATGATGCTGTATGATGTATCATATGATGAGAGAAAAGGATACACCTGGTAGACTTCTTGAGCCTCGTACTCTTCGTACATCAATATATAGTAGTTGCAGTACGGCGGTAACACTTGCTGCTTCGCCAACTGCATATGCAGCCAACAAAGTCCAAGTGCTGGTGCGTTGCAAGCTGATTTCGCAGCCATGCTATAAGTCAGCACAGACGGCTCACCTGCGGCTGGAGGTCTTGCGTCACAAGGGCGGGGCCAACGTCGGTGGCCGATGTTGCAGCGCTGCAAGATGTGGGTGTCGAGGTTGAAACGGCCCTGGCTCTCGGAAGGGTCGCTGCAGCGGAGATCCACGCAGTAATAACTCTGGCACGGAAACCTCTGCTGTGTCCCGCGAACAAAGCAGCAGACATGGCGCAGCGAATCAGCATGTTACCAGGGATTCAGGACACCGCCCGCCCCAGCTGTCAAACTGGTGTTGGAAATCTAATGTTTTATTGCGCGCGTACACCGTGCATCAATGGGAATCCTTCCCATTGCCGTGCATGTTCTGAGTTCTGACTGTGATGGAGTTCTACTTCGTGCGCTTGCATGTTTTGACGGTTTCATATAAATCAAAACCGGTTTGCCTTATTAAATTTTCGACATCTCGACTTCGATTCGCTCCGCATCGCATTTTTGACAGAGATGAAGCTGGTGTTGCCTTTGGATGTGTGATCGACGTGCTGTGTCGTTTTCGACCGATCGTCAAGCCCTCTCTGTTCCTGGCGCTGCGATAAAACACACCAGTATACTTTTCACGCCGCACTCGCTGTTTGCGCCCCCCGTTTTCTCTCACCACTTGTATCGTACATATAGCGATGGGTAACCCGCACGACCTCGCCAGCAAGGGAGACGTCGAGGGAATCCGTAAATTCTTACAGAAATCGGCTTCGAAGGTGGACAAGAAGAACCGGGACGGACAGACTGCTCTCCACTGCGCTGCGAAAGGGTACGGCAAAATAAATGCCGGCACGGGAAATAGGGTTTTATACTTTAGGCCCCTCTTTTTTATACCGTGCGTAGGTACACATCGTTGTGTGTAATTGCCCAGCACAGTCTGGAAGCACGAGGATTAGGGCTACTGTACCTACCTGGTAGTCTATCAGAGAGCGTTTTCTATCCGCCGTGTGCTTTGCACAGGGACGGAACCTATTTCTGGGTGCGGTATTCCTTACTATCATACAACTTTTTAACACCCTTGGACCCATATTTTACCACAAACCTTTCGCGTTATTTTACTCGTGAGTGCCTCGTAAACTCTGGGGAGCATACTGAAGTATCACCCTACGGTACAACAGTAGCCTTCCGGGCACTTGACTCGATATCGTGAGTCTAAGCCTTTTCGCTACGAGTTGTGACCTCAACGATCATGAAAAACTATATACATGTGACCTCAGGGGGCACGTCGAGGTTTGCAGGGAGCTTATCGCTTCTGTGGGGAGCGTGGACGCCCAGGATGCGCAGCTCCGCACGCCTCTGCGGCTCGCCGTTGAGAACAACAAGCCGCAAGCCGCGAGGGTGCTGTGCGACGCAGGGGCCTTGACGAGTATCCCTAACTCAGCAGATGGACGAACACCTCTGCACCTAGCGGCAAGGGATGGATTCACAGAGTGCGCCGAAATTCTTCTCGAGTATGGGGCTGTGATCGACGGGAACCCTGACAAGTGAGCGAGCCCTTTTTGGACGACATGAGACAGGTGGACACAGCCGTTGGTGTACTTGTACTGTTGTCATGTATGTACGGCGTGTCAATATCACATCATACACACAGTAAGTCGTTGTACGAGTAGGTACGCGGAAATTTAAGGAGCGTTTAAACATTAACATGAAGACCAAGCGGTCCTTCTAGTTCCGCTCGGAGTGGCATCATGTCTGCAGAGGGAAACAGAGGGAAACACGCGCTTGGATGAAGTGTACGTATAGCAAGTGGACACTAATAGGTGCACTTTACTTCGAGTCAACAAACGGCGTGCTCGGTGTTCTTCGTCCGAATGTTGTTCTTTCTGTATCATGCTCCCGCAGAATAAGTACCTGTCTCTGTCTCTTCGCGCACTGAAACTGCATGCACAGCAGTGCCTAAGACATAACGCCACCGAACCGCTGCTATTTGCAGTACCCACTACTGTAATTACACAGCCCCGGTCCACACACGCCTGCAATCTATTGTTGGTGGTAGTGGTCCAAAACCGGGGGACAGCTCAGCCACCGTGAGCACATAAAAATAAAGCACCGCTCCCGTGCACACGGCACAGGCTGCGTTTATGCCAAGTTGCTTAACGAAGTTTTATGAAACCAACACGGGTTGGACCTCCGTGTCACGCCGAAACATCGCAACATCGCGCAGATGGGGCCACCTACCCGACGAGGACTGCGCTGTCTCCGAAATCCGAATGATGATCAAAACGGAACGTAAGGATCGTGCCGCTGCTAAGCCGCGCAACTACCACCCACAGGCGGCGACGGCGCCGCAGCCGGGAGCATGCGCAGGGGGTGGATCAGCAGACTTTCCTCCGTCCTGTGAGTACAAGTTTGGAGCCAACTTGCAGGCTGGGCAAGGGGTGCGAGGGCCTTTGCGAGCCCTAACGACTTATAATAGGCTCACGTTGTATTCGAAGATGCGCGATTCGTCCAAAGGACGGCGATTAAGTCAGAAGATTCCGTGACGCCAAGCCCATCTGAAGTTTCTTACTAATACCGCCTCCTGAGGTTCGCCACTCTTTTTATCCACTCCTTAGTACTGCTGTAGTCGATAGTCGATGGTTTGAAAACGCGCCGCGCGTTCCGTCGGGCCGCGCGGCCACCCGATCGTGGCCGCTCATCACCGTACACATATTCACGGTCACCACACCAATGCCTATGTTTTCGGTGATTTTCCTTCGCCCTGAAACGCCCCCCCTTCCTACATAACGCATTCGTACCGTCGATTCCAAACGCAGATCACGAGGCGACCAGCTCGAAGCCAAACAGGGCATCAGGGTACAAGTGAGAACACGACGGGGCGATATTGTTCCCCTTGTCTTTGGCGCGGAAAGTCGGCAAGATTGGGGACGACTGCTGCGCCGGCTGTAGCGTCCCGGAGCGATCGAGGCAGCTCACGCTGTGCCATCATATCGTGTGCGGGGCTTGTGCCCGTCGCGCGAGGGAGGAAGAAGAGGAAGGCTACCCCGTGTGTCACGTCCGAGTTTTCGACGATAACCCTTTGTTTATGTGAACGACAGCAATCACACTGCTTGCTGAATTTTTTTTGTGGGCGCTGGCATCGCAAGGGGGTGCTCCGAAAGTGCTTTGCAGTGTCAACGTTTTAGGAGAGCAGCGCACAGTGCGTCGCCAATTTGGTTTTTGGTTTAGTTTTCCTTCCTGTTTTTTCGCCCTGTGTATTTCGACGCTGGTAGCGCAAAGAGAAGATAAGCAAGATTCTTCTCTGACGCCCTGCATTGACGAAATTGTGGTAAGCAGCTTGTTTGCACGAGTTCTTTCGTGACGGTGGCACTATTACGTACTATTTTAAGGGATGCATGCTATATACGACTAAAAAAAGTGTGAACGGACACGAAAATGGCCAAAAGTGATAGCAGCGCCCGCGAACGGCAAATGCCAATCTTGAAAGGCGTTAAGGCAGGGGATGGAGCAATACCACCCCCTTGCAAGAAAAAATAGTTGTTTCCAATACATCGGTAGGCGTTCTTCATCAGAGTTTTTGATTGAAATTCCGCGAACGGCAAGAATCTAGAGTTGTGCGAACCGCGCGTGGATTTATTTGCGAACGCGAGCGTACGTGTGTAACGCATAATGTGAGGGTATTACTTACTGAGCTATAGGGGTAAAATATCGATCGATTACCCAGCCCAGGGTAATCCTTGTAACAATAATATGCATCCCTGCTTACTGTGTTATACCGAGCGATCTGCCTCGGGGAGGGCGCCTCTCTACGCCCCCCGCTCGCCGAGTCGGGCATCAGCGCTCATTTTTTCGCCGGGGGTCACGGAGGGCTGATGTGTGGGGCGGGCGTGGCTCGGGCGTGCGGTTGCGGGCGGTCCGGTGGCGCACGGTAGAACCGGTGCACCGCGGGGCACACTAAAACCGGCCTATATTTTTGAAGATTCAAAGCGGCGTCATCACCATCACTACTACTGTAGTACTACCGAGCAGGGAACGAGGGGAAAGAAAAAGGGGATCGGCGGGGGACGGGGGGGGGGGGGGTTCTCACAGAGAGAGAGCCGATCGTAACCAATCCTGATCATCTTATTTCTAGATTAAATCGTTGGTGCTGCGTGGCGTGTCAACCACGGATCTGATGTGGTGGCAGATGGAGGCTGATGAATAGTATGTGACATCTGGAACAACATTCTGGAAGCTGGTATGATAGTGTTAAAAGTTCCACCACTATGCTATTCAGTTTTATGAACTTATTAAGGTACCTCGAGCGGGACGCAGAGATGTCCAGGGTGCTGGAATACACTCCTTGAAATATGTCGTTTGGTTCTCCTTATCTCACATGGTTGTCTCGGGATCGAATGAAGAAATGAGAACATGGGGGAGCTGACGCAGACGGTATCATATCCCCCCCCCCCCCCCGAATTCCCGATAGAATTTCTATGTTATTGTCCAATCTCTGAGATATCATCATAAAAGGAAAGACAACTCGTGCGTTGTAGGGATATACTATATACACCATGTATGTATGGTGTTTCGCTTTCGTACGAGGCAAATCAGCAGATAGGTATAACAACAACATTCTTTTCAGGTGCTATATAGATAGGCACCTCCACAAGACACATACATACTACCTGCCCTGGACGGATCCATTATTAAGAAGAGAGTAGTAGTTGTTATTTTCGGGAGAATGCTCTTTCTCCGACATCTAAACATGCGACTACGAGGAGTGTACACAGCATTCATACTCGTAGTCTTCTTCCACCGAACGGGCTTCTGCTTTCTTCACATCGATCCGAAAAGCCACACGAACGTCTGAACCAGACGGCCAAATTCCAAAAATGAGAAACGGAAATTGATTTTGTTTTGATCGCTTTGTCTAAAAAGTTGTCTGCGGTGTCCCAGCCAGCAGAAGAACTGGTCGATAATTCACGTTCCAAGCTGCGTTTCGCGTGTGTTCTAAATTAAATTATCATGACGGATACGCAGAGGACATAATTGCCAGTAGCTCCCCTGAATACATACACACCAGATAGATAGATGTTGATTGTATACTGCTGTACGTAGACTGATTCGGTCCAAACACCAATGATAATAATCAGTTGTGGAAGCAGAGCGGCTTTTCTCTTTTTTTTCGCTGTGCCGTCGACGCCAATGTGGGGCGGAGCCCCCGGCAGGTTCTCTCTTGTGTGGTTGTGGTGTGGAGGACACACCGAGGTGGGTTGGTGCCTCGGGTCTTCACGGAACGGAGTGGACCTCTGGTGACCCTGAACCTGTGTGTTATGAGGCTGTACTATCTAAGGGAACTGGGAACGGGCCTCGTATTCACACCTGTCGGAGTTTCAAATTTCCCGATTTCGGTTTTCGATTTTCCGATTTTTGATATTCTCTCGCTATATATGTGCAGAAGCAACCTTGCACACAACTTTGTGCAGAGTGTGTGTGTTTTCATTCAGGAGTTGCGTTGTCAATTTCAGCCTTGCACGTCGGCTCAGACGAACCCGACCCCAGGCCTCACCCTCACCCTTACCCGAACCGTAACCCGAACCCCAATCCTTCGGGGGGTTCGAGGTCGGCAAGGGCAGTCACGCGCCTCCGCCGTGTGCTTTGGTGGCGTTTTCCCCCTAAACACAATCTGGTAGTGAAATTACAGGCGGCCAGGAGACAACAGCCTTGACGAAGTAGTGTGCAGAATGTTCCTGCACATAGGGCGAGTCTTCGGAGGTTGGGTTTTTACAGAACAGATGCCATGCGATCATCATGCGGGGACAGGGAAAAATCAAACTAGGCCACGAGCGTTGGGTGCGCCACAGGCCAAAGCCAGACCCAAGATCACGAATCAGGCCGGAAGCCTGAAATAGACACGCACCCAGGGATCAGCGCAGAGAGGCCTGGACTCAGTGGCAGGACCTTCGCTGCCTCGATCGCGAGCCAACATTTGCTACGGGTTCACCTCTCTGTTTTTTAAAAACCTTCAGAAAGCTGTCGGTGGGTTTCAAGTGCGCGCTTGAAAGCTTGCGAGGGAACATGGCTCGCAACAGCACCACAACCTCCTCCCCCCCCCCACCATGGCGCCGACTCTTCTCGCCCGCGATCCGCGGGGGGAAAGCGAGGGAGCAGCAGTTCGTCCGGCGGAGCTAGCCGTTCCACCCCCGAAGATTCGAACGCGGGCTCCGGAGCATCGTCTGGATCCGAGGGCAGCCGCTCGAGCGAGTCGAGAGGCAGACACGGAGCGCCAGATAAGGTACGATGTCGACTTCGGTACCCCAAGCATAGCTTCGACCGTAAGAGAGGGGAAGGTTGGCTTTGAGGATTCGGGCCGGGGGAGGCATTTGTTGGCCATGATCTGGTCGTGGATTGGAGGGCTCGGCTGCAGGCAGTGTCGGCACCGCTTGCAAAGGCTTTTCTATTCAGCCCGCGCAAGGGCTGTTGTTATTGTATCGGGATTAGTGTGGGGTTCAGGGTTCGCGCTCGTGAAAGTTAAAGTTTCCAGTACGAACCGTACATTTGTTGCATCGTCCCTTGTTTTCTGTTGATGATTGTTGGTGTTGGTTGGTCTACATACTGCATACGCATACGTACAGCAGTAGGGCTTGCTTGCTGCTGGCCCTGCGAGAGTATAGTCCTAGAGGGTGTTTTGCAATCGCGGCCCTCATCAAGAGTTTTCTTTCTCTCCCTTAACAGTAGTAGCTCTCTTTCGACCATAGCTCTCTTTCGACCAACGATACGAGTGTGTCTGCCCCCGGCGTTCGTCGCCGATCATGACGGCCCCCTCCCCGCTGTTTTGCGCAGCTGCTCTCTCACACGCACACGGGTTCATCGCCGCTGTCGTTCACATCACCCCTCACACCCTAATGCTGATGCTGACACATATGCCGGTACATGCTGAGCTGATGATGAGATAGACCCAAAGGCGCAACTAACCTTTTAACCTTGTCGCCTGGCACGGCAGCAGCAGCAGCAGCAGCAGTTCGTGTGTCGTACTGCTGCTCATGTAGACTATTCACGATGTTCAGGTTGCTGCTGCATACAACAACAGCAGCACCAGCAGTAGTGACATTGGGTGATGCGTTTCACGAGAACAGGCCGCCCTTTGGATTGTCATTGACGCACACGAACTTTATAATACTGCTGTACGAAACCGCGTCGTCAGAAGTGGCCATGGCTATCTCTGGTCATAGCTTCATAGAGGGGCTCCACCGACCGGCGCGCCGATTTCAGTTCCGTCGGTATCGATTCGTCGCGCACTTCTGACGGAACGTCTCCTGCCCGGCCGCCATTACCGTCATGAGAAGGCCTGACCGTAGCCTTGGGAGTGTTCATGGTCGTATACTGATACTCGCGTTCCCGTAAAGAGCGCGCAGGGGTGCGGTCGGTTTTCAGCACTATTTGTATTGATAGTTTTCTCGACAATTGTAAGGGTTATAAAGTCGACACTTTACATTTTCGGAAGGCTCTCGACCAGATGTTTCCGAAAATACCTTGTTCGGTATTGGCGACCTTCCCGTTCGGTAAAATCGAGAGCTGAGAAGCATTCGCGCCTCAGTGCGAACTCAACGCTCGTTACGGTACAACGTAGACTACTGCTGTCGGTGCTGTGCTGACTCCGATGTTGCCTTGTATCTTTCTTCGCCACATCGCCCGACAATCTAAACGAACGATCACAAATCTAGCAATGCTGGAGCGCCAAGAAAAAATGAGACCCGCCCCCCCTGCCCCCCCTGCCCCCCACTCCACCGCCTTTTTCGTCTTCTAAATTTGTTCGCTTAAAAAAATTGCAATACCCACATTGTCTTTCAGCCGAGCGGTTGAGAGAAGGTTGCGGGGGGCGGGGGGGGAGGGTACGGGGGGTACGATATCATGCATGGCCGTAGTCGCATGACCATAGACCGGGGCGGGGGGGCAATCATCAATAGGCAACAGCAGGACCTTCGTACCGGTATTGTCATAGTTGTAGTGCATGTATGCCTGTGATACCGATGCCCGTCGTGATGCTGACGACATTCGTTTTATTGCCCCACCCCTACATCAACCCTAACCCCAACCCTAACCCTTTTCCTACCCCCCTCCTAAGACATTCGTTTTATCGCCCCCCCTGGCCCCGCCTTTTGGAAAACCTACGCCGCCGCCGCTGCGTTTTGTTCGCGCAGTCGCACGCTTGGCCAAATATGTTTTACTCGCACATAACTCGACACCGACAAGAGCAACCATACCGAAACGGCCCTGACGTTTCTGGATTGAGCGATACTGCTGTACATGATGCTGCTGTAGACTTCTGTATCCGGGCGAATAGCCCACAACAGCAGCAGTAGATTACCGTACCGTACATTGGTGGCGTTAATAGTGCTGATTTACGTACGTACTGCAGCAGTAGAGCATCGTTGATACTGGTGCTGCTGTACGTGCATTAGAGGGCACTCTTACAACTTTGTACTTACATAAAAAGGTTTTTTCTACGAAGTATTTACTCGTACGAGTGCTACAGCAGCACTGTTGGCTCCGCGGCACTAATAATTCTACGGTAGTAATAGCTGCTTCTTGCTGCAGTGCTAATCTCACCGGTAAGTTTAACCGTCTCAACTGCTGTCGCTGACGCGGCAGTGCGCAGATTTTGTCGCGCGCGCACGAAGATAGGGCGACAGCCCCTATCTAGCCTTGTAGGTTGAGCCTACCGGCCTGCCTGCCTGGCTTGCCTATGACTCTTCTATTCGCGGGTATGCTCGTGAGCCTTGGATTCGCAGTGCATGCCGTGCGCGCGTGCGTTCATCGTGGTCCTTCTTCGTGTTCGCTCCGTTGGAGTTGCATGCTCTCTTTGGATCTCTTCCACGCAGGCGAGCGAGCCTTCCAGCCATCGGACGAGATTGCGTTGGAGGAGAAATTTGGAGGAAATAAATAGGTTGATCGTGGCGATGTTGCGCCCTGTTTTATCGCAGCGCGGTTTTGGCCTTGCCGCAACCTCTTCAGAATTACATCCAAGGTTTTACGACACACCGCTTGAAATTGGAGCCTGGTCATTTTTTACGGTAGTGCAAGGGTTTTACCTTTGGTGTTGTCCTGGCCCTTCGCTGTCTCGCCCTGTCGCCCTAAGCCCGCCCCCCTTCTACTCCCAAACCCCTATGTGACACGTTGGCGCGTCGTTTATAGAAGAAGGAGGGCGACAAGGCTAAGGGGAAGGAGGCCACGAAAGATAGCGCCACCAAGAGCTTGGACAAGAAGGTGCGTTTCTGCTTTCTCTCCTCGTTTCGACCCCCCCTCTGCGATCCCCTTCCTCCCTGTGCAACCCCCCCCCCCCCCCCTCCCCCTCCAACTTTCTCCCTCCGTCTGTTAGTCCCTCCTTCCTTCTCCAACTCCCCCCTTACTATGTACACCCCCTTACACCCTCTCTCTAGACCTCCCTGGCTTCCTCCACCGGGGTGCTCTTGTTCAGCCCCACACCCCCCCCCCCCACCGAAACCAAGAGCGGTGGTAGCGGAGGTCTGATATGCTCTGATGGAGTCGAAAGCGTTTCAGTCCCTCAAGCTTCGGCGTGGCGGATTCGGATATTGATGATTGAAGTTTCTTCAACGGGCAGGATCTTAACCTAGCGAGCAGGCTCTTTATTTTGTTTTGTTTTGTTTTATTTACGGGTAGGATCTTAACGCAACCGGAAGGATCTCAACTCAACAACGGGATGGATCTAAGTTTCACGTATTGCTGTATTTTTTCTCCAACTCTGTCGTAAATCTCGAGAGGATTAATAGGTTGTCCCCGAACCGTTGGTACAGTTGTCAAGGGCAGGGACTTTTAACGGTAAGGATGTTATCGGTGTTGATCTTGTTGGCAAGGATCTTGACGATATGGATCATGGCGGTATTGATATTAGCGATATTGATCTCACCGGTATTGACGTCGTCAGTAGTACTGATCTTAGCCGGCATGGATCCTTAACGGTAAGGGTAAGGCACACTGTTCCCACTCCCCATCGCGCGGGTACTCCAGGCAAGGGCGGCCGAGCGCAGGCGGGAGAGGCGAGCGGAGCACAGGAAGACCGAAGCGGAGGCCAAGTGAGTGTTGTTTTTGTTAGGAATTAAGGATGAGGATGAGGATGGAGATTATTAAGGATACAAATAAAGCTGAGGACGGGGATAAGCACAAGGATGAACATACGGAAAATAGTCTGGAACGAGAGAATGATACATACCGCGTTGGGCGCTAATACAAAGACCAGTTGGTCTTCGTACTAATGTCTAAACGATTATTATGTTTCCGCGCAGAGACAATACAAGGCAATATGGTTGAGGTTATTGGCAAGGGTAAGGGTAAGGATACGGATAGTGACAACGATTCGGATAAGAATACCGAATAGGATGCGGATGAGGGCAAGAATAAGGCTAAGACTAAGAACAAGGATAAAGTTGCCATATTTTTGCCGCCCACGAGCACCATCACGAAGGCGGCTTCTTTTTTTTGTAGGAGGAAGAGGACGTTCCCTGTCGGTAGTCTCAGCCTCAGTCGGCGAGGCTTTATAGGCACCTACGTATCCCTATCTGTTGTTGTCGCGGTCTTGCACAAGCCACTTGCCAGAGTACCCTTATCGCTTTCTCCTCCCCACACGTTTTGCTTGCCCCCCGCCCCCCCCCCGTCCCCGTCCCAATATATGAAACTCCCGCGCGCACGCGGTGTGACGCGGCGCGGTGCTCCAGGGCGAAGAGGGACGGAAAAAAAAACGTCGACGCCGACGGGAAGCTTCCGCCTCTGAGGGTGGCCATCTCGGGGCGGGGGTAGGGTGGCAGCAACGCGACGAAGGTCAAGACGAAGATCAAGCCCAGCCCAAAGACCAGCACAAGGACCAAAAGAAGGACCAACAACAGAAGGACAAACAACAGAAGAACCAAAAGAAGGACCCACAGCAGAAGGACCAAAAGAAGGACCAACAGCAGAAGGGCCGAAAGAAGGACCAGCAGCAGAAGGACCAAAAGAAGGACCAGCAGCAGAAGGGCCAAGAGAAGAAGGACCAAAAGAAGGGCCAACAGAAGGACCGACAAAAGGACAAAAACCAGACCCCACCGTCAACCCCAGGCTCGACCTCTGCATCCAAAGTCGAGGTGGAACGCGTTGCGGCCGCCGCGCGCGCGCTCGCCTCCAAGGTGGCATCCGGAGCTATGGGGGGTAAGGTGGCACGCTCGGTAACGACGGCAGAGACGGGGGGAAGCGGCGGAGGGGGAGGCGGGGGGGGGGGGGAGTGGGAGCGGCGGGGCGGGGGGGGGGGGGGTGGAGGAGCGGCGAGCAGCACGGCGGTGAGTTGGAGGAAGGGTCGGGTGGGGGTCGTAGGATTAGGTGGGGCGGGGGGGGGGAGGTTGGGAGCGAGCTTGGGGGGGGGGGGGGGGGGGGGGCGTGGGAGGGGGGGGGGGGGGGGGGGGGGGGGTACTCATGTCGTGCATAGCCTTAGTCGTATGACCATAGACACTCGCATCCGCACAATGCCAGGACGGAGCACGTCGGCTTTTTCACCGACGGGGGGATTTTTCGTCGCTGCTGCTTTCTCTCGTGAGCTGTGCACTCTTTCTCTCTCTTTTTTTCTCCCCCCGTAGTTTGGGAAGGACCGCGCGGCTCGGGGTGCGTATCGGGTGGGTGGGTGGGTGGGTGGATGTCGGGAACGACCCGGGGGGGGTTGGGTCGCGGGAGAGCGTTGCGGGTCGCTTTCTACCGATACCGGCCACCTGCGCCTTTTCCTGTGTCATGCCGTGCTGTTCGCCGGTTCGGACGGTACCCCCAGTGGGGGCAACCGTGGGGGCTAGGGCAGGGATTGGGATGGAGGCGGGGATGGTGGCGGGGATGAGTGGTGGGGGCGGGGGCATCGCGAAGGGGGAGGGATCGAAAGCCCTACAACGCGATAAGCACGACGGACGTGCGGCATGCGCGGTACACAGGCGTGGCCTATTAGATGCGCAGCGGAGCAGGGGGTCCGCGTCGGGTAACTCGGCGTGTTGCGCTCTCAGTGTTTTCTGGCGGTAGCGTTGGTTTGAGAAACGTTGCTCGTTGCCTCCCCCCTCCCGACGAAACTGAACCGAACCAAATCTTACCAAATTCTAGATTAAACCGAAACCAGAACCAAACCAAACCCAGACCAAACCCGAACCAAACTAAACCCAGACCAAACCAAACCACCAAACCAAACCAAACTTATGTACTTCTAATCTAGTCTCTCGCCACGGCACACCCCGCTAAACCCTCTCGCTGTACACACCTTACCGTCCTTGCCATCGGCGTCATTTATTTTTGTTGTTTTTGGAGACTCAGATGCAGAACATTGGCGGGCCATGGGCGAAGACCGCGGCCATCTTTGGCAGCGGCGGCGGCAGCAGCAGCAGCAGCGCTGGTGTCACCGGTGGTAGCAGTGCAAGCGGCGGCGGAGGAGGCGGGGGCGGTTTTGGGCGATGCAGCGGGCCCATGTGCCCGGAAGCTATCCAAGCCCTGCTGGCTGACCCGGACAGGACTAAAGTCCTCATGACCAATCTGCTGGCGGAGAGGACTCGGGAGGTGATACCGCGTTGGAAGGCTTTTGGGTGCTTGTGCCCCCCTCCCCTGTCTTCTAAGCCTGCATATATGTAGTCGTGTTTTTTTTTTTAAGACTAGGTGGGTGGGGGGGGGGGGGGGGGGGGCGTGACCACTGTGGAGGCCTTTACTTGTCCGATTCCTTTACCTACCGCTGTTGGCAATTGGGCCTTCATTATATGCAAACACTGAAACTCTTACGAGTATTTTTATGTGCTTCAAATTTATCCAGCTCTAGCAGACCTACTAGGCTACTCGTAATACAGGAATACTAGTAAGTAGTTTTTGGGAATGCAAGATAACACACCCGCACGGAGGACTTTCCAAGCTGATCGTAGTTTTTTTGCACGTTGTTGTATTTACGTATATACAGTTTTCCTAGTTTTGCAATTGTTTCTAATTTTCGTTCCGTGATTTTTTGTTCGTTTGTTTCAACTTTTTTTTGTCTAAAGGTGGAAGGGGCCAAGCGGAAACGTGAAGTAGTGCTGGAGCAGAGGAAACGCCTCTTGCGAGATCAGACTAAGGCTCAACAGGTGCGGTGGAAACGGACGGAAAACTATATTGGTAGGCGTGTTGTAACCGGGAGGGGGGGGGGGGGGGGGGGGTCGGAAGGCGTCCACCGCACAGAGTTTTTCTTGTTGTGTGCTGGACTTGCGGCGATTGCCGCGTTGGCGCTTTTTTTGTCTTCTCTTCTTAGCCACCCCCGTCCCGGCATTGTAGGGATGCCAAAGTCTATTGTGATACGACTACGGCCATGCATGATATCGAGTACATGCCCCCCCCCCCTCTCTTGCCCCGCCTCACATACCAGGACTGGCGTTTTTCCGACATATATTTTTCCCCTTTTTTCCGTCTTTTTTCACTTTTTTTTTTGCCATCTTTTGTGTTTTGGTTGTTGCTTTTGGTTGTTGTTGGTTTTTTCTCAGCGTCACAAGGCCATCATCGACCGTCGGACCCAGCCCGCTCTGCCCGTGGTGGACTCCCGCCTCCACGAGCTACCGCCTCCCGAAGTGGGGGGAACAGTTGAGACCCGTCCCCTCCTCCTGAAAAAGCTCAGCATCGCGTCGGACGTCGCGGGCCCCATGCTCCGCGCCTGGGATTTCTTGTACGTGACGTCTCAGGTGAGAAGTTCCTTATAACACGCTAGCGATGGCACACGTCCTCGGACGAATGTCACTGAGACTAGCCGATTTGCTCGACCACGGAGAGGGTGCAAAGGCCCAGCGGTGTGTCTACGGAAAGCTCTCGACGCAATCTTGCCAACGCCGCCATTTTCGTTGTTTGTGCGCCCTTAAGGCTGGCTGGCTTATTTTCGGAGAAGATCGGGTCCTATAATTCATCCTGGGGTGTGTTAACTTGATCATCACTCTGTCCCGAAATACAAGAACCTTTTTTTGAACAATTAGTGTAAAAAAGTATCTTACATTATGGAACAGGCCTCCCCTGTAAGGAGCCCATCGCCTTTTTTATGAGCATGCCGTTTGCTTGGTTAAGGATCAAGGATACCGAGTAGAATTTTCGGGGGGGGGGCTGGGAGAGCCTTCAGTGCTTATGTTTGCGTTTTTGTTGTGCTGTGTAGCGTAGTGTTTTAGTTTTTTGTTTCATGTTTATGTTCATTGTTTTGTTCTGTTCCTCGCTTTGTTGGGCCTTGTCAAGTCTGGCCTCGTGCTCCTGCTGAGTGTTGCATAGGAGGCGTGCACACCGTAAAAAAAGACCGGGCCAGTACACTTTTGTCTTGTTTGTGCCCTTTATCGCTTTTTTCCAAACATATGTCCACTCTATTTCCAAGAGTTCCCCCCCCCCCCCCCCCCCCCCCCCCCCAAAAAAATGATCAATTCTGAAAGGGTTGATTGGTTGATAGTGTGGCACTCGCAACCACCCCCCCCCCCAGCTGACATCCTTGCTCCTTGTGCAACACCTTTTTTAGGCGATTACCCTGACTCCGTTCGGCTTGGACGATTTCGCCGACTCGCTGCACTACGGCGGCGGCCCTTCGGTTATGGTGGCCGAGGTCCACATGCGCCTCCTAAGCGTCATCCTGAGGTCAGTCAGTCATTGCCTTGTTGTTGGTGCGGCTGCTGTGAATGTTGGGTGTTGCTGTTGCTGGTGGTGTTGGTTCTGGTGTTGGCGCTGGTGTTGGCGTTGATGTTGTTGGTGTTGGTACTCAAGCGGCGTTCTCTTTTGCCTTGACCGAGGAAGCAATGACGCAACGCCTACTACAGTAGGCAGCAGCGCGCTTTTACCTAGTGTTACGCAGCCCTTCCCCCCCCCCCCCCCCCCTCCCCGAGTACACCCCCCCCCTCCCCCGATCCCCTCATCCAACCCCCACCCCACCCCACCCCTGCCGGTTGTTGCACAACGAAACCCAATCGTCACCACCACTTCGCTGCCCCGTCCCCGGCTCTGCCGCTGAAATTTCCCCGCAGGGACGGAAAATTCCCGAAGAGCCTGCGCCGAGATTTGGACGCGTTGACGGCCGGCGAAAACGTCTCCTCTGCTACACCCGGGGGCGGCGGCAAGCACGGGGCGGTTTCTAAGTTGAAGTCCAAGCAGCAGGCCATCACCGCGGCCTTCGTCGCGTCTAGCCCTGCGGTTGGTGCGGGGGGGGGGGGAGGGGGCGGGGGCGGGGGCGGGGTGCCAGGCAGTGCTAAGAAGGGGAAAGGAGGGGTCTCGACTCGCACTCACCACCGACGCCGCGCGACGAGTGGCCCTGGAGGAGGAGGAGGAGGAGGAGGAGGAGCAGGTGGAGGAGGGTCTGTGGAGGCGGGGGGGGGAGGAGAGGAGGAGCAGGAGGAGGAGGACTTGGTGTCGTGTCTTCTGCCCCCCAGGTGATGGCTTGCTGGGTGTTTTTTTTTTTGTCCGTGTTCGGTTTTATCTTTTTTGACGATGTTGGTGTTGGTTTTGTTGTTGTGGTTTTCGTTCGCTTTTTTTTCCTTGCGTTTTTTTTTGTTCTCCGCTCTCATACAATTATCTCGTGTTCCTTTTTATCGACACCGACAATAGCACTGGTACAAAGAAGCGCCGACTTTTCAACGTCGAACGTAACCGTCAACCGTAACCGTCAAAGCATATTGCTGTCAGTTCAAGCGCTACCGTGAATTGAAAACGCCATGACCAAACGCAGCGGTCTGTTCGAGCGCCGCCGTCAATTCAAGAAGCGGCCGTGAAACGTACCCGCGAAGCGTACCCGAAAAACTTATCCGGAAAACGTGGCTGTGAAACGTGGTCGCACAGCGTAGCCGCAAAGCGCAACCGCTGAGCTCATCCGCAAAGCGTAACTGCCCAATGCCAACGCCAAACGTAACCGCTCGTACCTCCACCGTGACACCTGCACCGCCACGCTCACCACCCCCAACCCCCCACCAACTCTCCACCAACTCCCCTCCAACCTCCCACCACCCCCATCCTCCTCTCGGGAGCAACAGGAGTGAGCACCACGACAACTCCAACACCCTGGTCACCTCGCTCACGTGGCAGATCGTCTTCGCCCTGGCCCTCCCCCACATGGGCCCCTACGCTCGAGCGGTAGCCCCGCCCGCCCCTACCCTCGGCTCTACCGCGGTGTGCGCGGCGGCGGCTCCGGCGGGGACCCCGGAGTCGGAGAGGGGGTCCGAGCTAGCCTTGGCGGCGGCGGCCAAGGTGGAGGAGGAGAGGGTAGAGAGAGGGGGAGGGCGCTCGTGAGGGCGAGGAGGAACCTGGTCAAGCACGAGTACTGCTCCTTGCCGCTTAGGGAGAAGGCGTTGTTGCTTGAGGTGAGGACGGGGGGGGAGGGGGGGGTGGGGTGAGGTGGGGTGAGGTGGGGTAGAGTGGATGGGGGGGGGGGGGGAGTGGCGGGTTTACCCGTCAGTTATTTGGCCGTTGACCCCTCTCCCCCTCCCCCCGTGCAACGGCTCAATGTAATTGTAGCAGATTGTGTTTGTGGACACATTCTATGGGTAAAGGTACTAGCATTTTTTGGCGCAAAAAAAAAAAAAATGGTGACTGCCGGGGCTCTTAGAGGATACTACTTACTGAGGAAGTACCCACTGTCACTGGGACACCATTTTTTTAGGACTGCAGCCCCGTTTTGAGGACAAGCCACTCATTTTTTTCAAGTATTGCGGAGGACCATAGTAAATAGGACCTACGGTACACACAAAAACCTACGTATGTACCTCTTTTTACCAACAGCATGTGGTCCTATTTACTATGGTCCCCCGTAATAAGTGGTTTTTTTTCCCGAAACGGGACTGTAGTCCTAAAAGGGTCAACCATAGAACTCTACCCAGTATCGTTGGAATAGCATTACTGCTGTAGTATGGCTTTACGATATTGCATGGCTTGTGTACCTGGGCCGTCGGCTTGTGGGGTGAAGTATACCTGGCGTGTATACCGTATCACACTATCACACTGGGTGATAAGATAACACACCCCCTAGAACGTTTTTCAGGCCCGGTTTTCTCCAAAACATGGGGGGCACACACAACGAAAATGGTGGGGCATTGGAAAGATTTCGTCGAGACGGTTGCATGGACGCGTCGCTCGGCATTTACGCCCTCCACGTTGTCGAGAGACCCGGCTTTGAAAATTTGTCCGAGGAAGTACTATACGGTAGCTCCTTCTCAAATGAGAAGAGCCCCAGAAAAAACGTGGCTGCAAATCTTTATCGTAGCGTGTATCCGTGTCGGTGAAGGAGGAGTGAGGTGGAGCGACAGCTAGACAGCGAGTAGGGCCGTGCTCGCGACGGCGCCGTCCTACTTGTTGGTGGACCCTCTTGTGTCGCCATGAAAAAAAACAGCTGGCAACCCTTCTCTCTCGTCGATGATCGGTCAATTAGTAACACAACAAGCAGAAAAAAAAAACGCCCTTCTCCTTTTTTGTTATTCTCTCTTGTGTGTGTCGCCGACGAAATTTCTGCTGACTGTAAATGCCGGGCAGGTGCTCGTGGACAGCGCTTACGAGACAAGGCGCATCCGCTCCGTCCTGGAAGAGAACATGGCCGGGAGGATGAGCCTGGAATCGATGCGGCGGGAGGAGATAATCGGGTACAACCGAGAGCTTCGAGAGAAGAATACGGCGCTGAAAGCCAAGGTTAGAAGCTCTTCCTTTCTTCGTTCGTTCGTTCGTTCGTTCTATGGAGGTGGATGAGGTGGTGGTGGTAGCGGGGGTGGTGTTGGTGGTGGTTGTGATGATGTTTATTAAATTTAAAAACAACAGCTGTGATATCGAGGATTAGGTCGAGACTCATCTTTGCAAGGCGTGTGATACTTGTGCTGTAGTGATACTTCGATCGTGCATACTGCGGGCTTTGTATGGTCTCATGCAGGAAGTACTGTCCGTATATGAAGAAGACACATCTGAAGCTGCAGAATTCAAGGAGGGGGTGTGTCTAAATTTGGGAAATAGAAATAAATTGTGCGGTGGTGGTGTTGGTGTTGGTGGTGTTGGTGGTGTTGGTGGTGATGGTGGTGATGGTGGTGGGCGTGGCGGCGGCGACGAAGGTCGTGGTGGTCGCGGGGGTGGGGGTTAGAGGCGCGGTTGTGGCGGTGGTGATGGTCATGGTCGTGGTGGTGGTGGCAGTAGAGCTTATTACGGGGGTACATAGTTAATAGGACCTATGGTATACATAAAAACCCATGTATTTACCTATTTTTACTAACAAAATTTGGTACTGTTAACTATGGACCCCCGTCATACCACTTTTTTCGAGATTTGGTCTGATTAGTTGGAGTTTCTCTGAACGTCTTAAGAGTTAGGGTTAGGGTTAGGGGCAGTTTTTGTCGTCTTGTCCACAGTGTGTGCAAACCATTTTCTCAAAACAAGTTGTTTGTAACCCTCGGTGGTGATGCTATTGTTGTTAGGGCATGATTGTTTTAGGAGGGGGACGGGAGGCAGTAGTGGTCGATCGGAGAGTCAAGTCTTTTTCTTCAAATTTTTTTGGCGTCCGTGAAAAAAACGGAAACGTAGCTACTGAAAGCTGAAATGCTGTGATCGGAACCGTAACCACGTCTCCCCGAACCCTCCTCGAACCGCACCGCAAGCACGTGCAGGAATGTTCTTCTTCGCTGATGTCAGCAAAGATCCAAACTGATCCTCTCCCCAACCCCATTACACGCTCCGCGTACCCAACCCTATGACCCCCGTGCACCCCCCCACCCTACCCTCACTCTACCCCTACCCCCTGTCTCCCCTCAACCTCCCCACCCCCGCTTTCATCGTTGGGTTTTCCGACCTATCCTATCCTCGTCGGGTTTCCCTACCCCAGGTGCACGCACGCCTCCGCAAGGCTAACGAAGAGCTCTACCTCAAGCGCACGGCCGAGTCAGCGATCGCGGTGGCGGAGAGGGAGAAGAAGAGGGCTGAATCTGTCCTTTCCCTCACCAACGGCACCGCTGCTGGTGCTGCTGGTGCTGCTGGTGCTGCTGGTGCAATGGCGGCGGGGAATGGCACCACGGGAAAAAAAAAAACCGCCGCCTCCGCCTCGGGAGGAGGAGCAGGCGGGAGCGGAGCGGGGACGCCCTCCCCCACCGGCGCGAACGGCAGCAGCAGTAGCAACGGCAACAGCGGCAGCAGCAATGGTGCGCAGGGGGGTGGTAGCTCCAACCCCGGCGCCGGCGGTGTCGGCGCTGCCACTACCGCAAACAGCGCCGCGGCGAGGCAAGTCGCGGCGGCAGCGACGGCGGCGGTGGCTGCGGCGGCGGCTGCGGCCGCGGATGCAGCCGGTGGTGGGGGCAAGGGGGCCAAGGGAAAGGGCAAAGGGAAGAAGGGGAAGGGGAAATCGGATGGGGGTGAGGCTGCGGCTGCGGCTGCGGCTGCGTTTGGCTGACGCTGCCGCTGCGGCGGCGGAAGGGCTGCTCAAGCTTAACCGAAGGTTTTCGAGCCGGACAGGGCGCAGGTGCGGAGTTTTTTTCTTCTGTGTTGGTGGTGGCGGTGTAGAGTCGGTGGAGTTGGTAGAGTTGGTAGTGTTGTTTTTTTGTGTTGGTGTTGGTTTTGGTGCTGGTCCTTGTGGTGTTTTTTTTTATGGTTTCACGTTTTGACCCGTCGTGATCCGAAATTACAAATGACGACAACGTGTGCGCTACCAGGATGTTGCACCCGGAAACGTTGATGCGCCAACACATACGGCTGGCCTTTGATGTGTTGGCGTTGTATCTTTTGTGGCTTATGGCTCCAAGCCAACCGTTGAGAGATGAGAGGAGGTTGGTGGTGGTGGTGGTAGTGGTGGTGGTGGTGGTGGGAGCATTTCGTTCGCCGGCGCATGTGGTACTTGCGTCCCAAAGGCACGGGGTGATAGCCTCCCTTCCTGCCCTTTCTCTTGTTGCGATATTGGCGCTCAAATATTTCCCTGTTTATGGCTCTCTCCTGTTTATGGCTCTCTTTCTCTGTCCGGTTCCTTCCCTCCCGCCCTCTCCGCCCTCTCCTTCTCCCTCCCCCCCCCCCCATACGTTTGTGTACGCGTTTGTATATATGTGCGCTTGTATGCGACTTTTGTATGCGCGTATGTATGCGTGTTTGCGCAGGTGGCAGCGGGTGTTGCGGAGGAGACGGTGAAGGAGGCCTGCGGTGGAGACTACCGTCTACGGCCGGTAAGAGCGTTGTGTTCGTTGGTTGGTTGATTGGTTGGTTCGTTTGTTACCTACATGGTTGGGGGTTTGTAGTTGGTTGGATGGTTTGTTTGCTGAATGGTCGGGCTGTTGGATGGTGTGTTCGTCAGTTATTACGGGGGTCCATAGTTAATAGGACCTAGGGTGTTCATAAAAACCTGTATATTTACCTATTTTTACTGACAATATTTGGTCCTATTTACTATGGCCCCCCGTAATAGTTCGGTTGGTTGGTTGGTGTGTCGGTTGGTTGATTGGGTCTAGAGGCGCATACCGTAAATATATTCCCTTCAGCATTAGCAGGTAGCAGCAGCAGTAGCAGCAGCAGCGCCCAGTAGTAGGAGCAGGAGTACCACACGCAGTAGCAACACAGCAGCAACGCAGCAGCAATGCAGTAGCAATGCCTCGGCCTCCGCCGCCGCCGCCGCCGCAGCGGCAGAAACTGCCCACACACATATACTTATCATGCACACATTAGACAATACAAGCAAATATGGCGACCACCACCACTCTTCCCCCCCCCGTCCTACTCCCATAACGCCCCTCAGATTATCATCCCTGAAGACGGCGTCGACCCCATGGAGGCCGAGGACTGGGAGGCAGAACAGGCGGCCAAAAAGGTTCTGTTGGAGAACCTTAGCCGCCAGGAGCTGATCCGGCGGAGGCGAGAGAGAGACGCGCAGGAGAAAGAGCGGTCGCGCAGAAGGCAGGAATGGAGATCGAACCGCGCACGGAGGGACCAGCAGAGCAGGGCCCTTCAGGTAATTTGATGTATAGCCTAGTATATATGGGTTTGTACGATGTAGTTGTTTTTTTTTTTGGGGGGGGGGGCGGGTTGGTGAGAGATCTGAGAGCAGTGGGAGGGGAGGAGTCGGTAGGGTTTGGATATGTAAGGTCAGGGTTTATATATGTACTTCGAAATATGTATAGAGGGGTTGTACAATGTAGTTGTGGGGTTTGATATGGGATGGGGGGGAGGGGGGGGGCAGAAGGTGGTAGGAGTGAAAGTCTAAGTGTGTACAGAGGACCCAGAGGCATGTATACAGATAGCCTGGTACGAGGTTTGAACGGGATACTTGCGTGTGTGTGTTTTTTGGGAGGGAGGGGCAGGAGGAGCAGAATGTGGTAAGTGGTGTATAGGAGGGGAAGTCGAACCTTGCACAGAGAAGCCAGATCGACCGCGGCCTCTCAACGTGCAGTAGGGAATAGTATTGTAATATTTTTTTTTATGTCAAGCGTGGTTTGTGATTCGTCCACGGCTGCTTGTTTTATTTTCTGAAACATGTTTTGCCCTTTTCCGTTTATGTCGAAATAAATTGCTTTGTTTTGCCGTTTCAACTCAACCGTTCCAACTCGACCCCCCCCCCCCCCCCCCCCGACCGTTTTCTTCCATTGTCCCCCGCTTTGGAAAAAAAAAAAAAAAAAATGTGCTGAAGGCTTTGAGGACGGCTGTGGCACAGCAGGACTTCCATCTTCTTCAGGAGGCGTTAAAAGAGGGAAAGAAGATGCTTCTCGAGGAGGAAGTGGAGGGCGGAACGCGTTTCCTGTGCCCTGAGGTGCGTGATCCTAGGAACGAGTTAGCCGCCCGTTTAAAAATGTCTTCCACTCTTTTTTTGCCACCCCTTGCGCTGGTACTGCTACATGGTTTTTGTTCATTTTTTGTCCGCGTTCTTTTTTGTTGGTGATTTTGTTGATTTTGTTCGCTTTGTTTGCGATTTTGTACATTCTTGTCTGCAGTTTTCTTTGTTTTTGTTGTACGATTTTTTCCAGGTTTGTTCGTTTGTGTGTTCGTGTGCTCATCGTTTCATCTTGCCGGGTACCAGATGTGTTGTATTATTATCTCTTCGCTCTGTCGCTTCGCCGTGGAGGAGGGGAAGGGGGGGGGGTGATGCCGGAGAACGGAAGGGGGGGGAGAGGGAAAGGGGTGAGGGGGGGGGGATAAATATGTTTACGTATGTTTGTCAAATTTTCGTACTTTTGCCAACTTTTCTCTTCGAACAAAGCACGTTTCGACAAAACACCAAGTGCTCGGACACAGGAAGCCCGGCCGGACACATTGGTCGAGGTCTCGGCGCGATCCGTGCACTCTGGAGCGCGTGGCGTTTTGAGCTACTTTTCTTACTACGGACTTTGGTTATGACGATGAGTGAATGTTATGGCAGCGACAAAACCACCAACAGCAACGCCACGACATCACCACAAAACCCACCACCTCCAACACCGTCAGCACCATCACCAACAACAACACCAATAGCCACCAACACCAACACCACCAACACCAGCTCCAACTCCACCAACATCACCACTAACACGTTTTTTTTTTTTTTTTTTTTTTCGTTTCTCTCTTGTCTCCAGGCGAGGGACGCCTACGTGGCGCTGTCCGCCGCGAAGGAGCGCATGGGCCGCACCGCCATCCTCCACAAGTACAGGAGCCTCATGGCCTCGAAGTTCGTGAGGACGGAGCCGCTGGGGTCAGACCGCGACGGGAAGCGGTACTGGCTCTTCGAGGGCGACGCTCGGTCAGTGGTGGCGGCGGTGGTGGTGGTGGTGGTGATGGTTAGTGGTGGTATTTGGTGTGTGTGCTCGTTGTTGTCGATGGCCGTAGTCGAAGGAGCGTAGAACCTCGCACCCCTACAGTGTCGAAACGGAGCACGTCGAGTTTTCACCGACCAGAAGGACAGTGATGATGATAGGGGGGGAGGGTATGAGGGAGGGTGGGGGTGGGGGTTGTGGTGGGGGTGGGGGGGGGGGGGGGGGGGGGGGGGTGACGGTAGTAGTGTGGCGGTGGTGGTTGGGGGAAAGTTTGGACGTGGTGGAGGTGGCGGTGGTAGTGAGGGGGGTGGAGGGGTCGTGGTGGTGGTAGTGGTGTTGGTATCGTCAGTCACCTTTTACCGTTCTTTTTCAGGCCGGCCGGCCGGCTTCACTTTCCGTCTACCCCCCCCCCCCCCCCCCCCCCCCCCCCCCCCCCCCCCCCCCCCCCCCCCCCCCCCGCCGCACTTTGCCGTGCAGGATTCACGTGGAGGTGATCTCGAGGAAGAGCGACGCACCGCTCCCGCCTGTGGCCGAGGCGGCTAAAGCAGCTAAGGTAAGAGGCAGCACAAGACACGCGTTCACGCTACATGCATACACGTAGCGCACACTACGAAGCACGAAAACAATGCATCGCGCAACAAGACGCAGCCCAAACACACGCGAAGGAACGTGAGAGAGCCATTGGATCCGGCACACCGGAATACTTGTTGGGCTGACACTCGCGGTGGTTGTCGCTGCTATTATTACGATCGAAACAAGTATTAACCGGGAGAAACGTTACGTGTCGCAGCCAGAAATAGGCGCCGCCGTCTCCTTGCCCCTCCCTGCCCATCCCCACCCCCTGCCTCCATACTCCACCCCTACCCCCACCCTAAACCCCCACTTGATTCGACGCTGTCACCCATATGCAAGAAAGTTCGCGCCTAACAAGCGGTCGGTGGTAGGATGTCGCTCACCCTTCGTGTGACTCGCCCAACACCTCACGGCTCTTCGCGCTTGGTGCAAGCGATATATGTCTTTCTGGTTGTAGATAACCCGATGTGCCCCCCCTCATAGGTGTAGAGATGTGAGGGTCTATGGTCATACTACTACCGGCCATGCATGACATGCGTGCTGCCCCCTCCCCCCCCCCCCCCCCCATCCCAACCAGATGGTGGCCGCAGATGCCGAGACAGTAAATGGATACGATAAACGCCAAATTTTTCTATGCTATATGTGGAAAAAACGTAACGAGCGTCAAAATGTTGGAGGTGCCTCTATGAGTAGTAGGAACGGTGCTCCGTCTCGAAAGGGATGCGTGGTCAGTGGCCAAATGCCCACGGCAAGCAACAAACTAATACGCCTCCCGTCCTGTCCCCCGCCCCTACCCTCAGGCGGCTGAGCCTGCCGTGTCTTCGATCGATTCAGACGCCGTGATCATCGTCGACGAAGAAGACTCCAAAAGCGTGATGCCCAACGGAAAATTACCAGAACGTTCCTCGAATGGGAACGCTGGTGCTGCTGGCTCTTCCTCTTCTTCCCGCTCGATGACGGCATCTGCCATGCACGGGAAGGATAAACCGATGGGAGAGGGGGAGCAGGAGTCGCCAAAGCGTCGGCGATTTGAGCCTCCTGAGTACCACCACCCCGTCTGGTCGGACTCTGTCTGGACATACTACGACACGGTGCGTTAGCGTTGGTGCTGGCGGTGGGGGTTGGGGGGATGGTGTTGATGTTGGTGCTGGTGCTGGTGTTGGTGTTGGTGTTGGTGTTGGTGTTGGTTGTTGGGTGTTGGTGTTGGTGTTGGTGTTGATGTTGGTGTTGGTGTTGGTGTTGATGTTGGTGTTAGCACTGGCATAGTGGTGACGATAGGGTTGGCGTTGGCATCGGCGTTGGCAGTAGCTATTACGGGGGACCATAGTTAACAGGACCAAATATTGTTAGTAAAAATAGGGAAATATATAGGGTTTCGTGTGTACCGTAGGACCTATTAACTAGTGTACCACCGTAATAGCCTTGGTGTTTTCGTTAGTGTTAGCTATTACGGGGGACCATAGTTAACAGGACCAAATATTGTTAGTAAAAATAGGGAAATATATAGGGTTTTGTGTGTACCGTAGGACCTATTAACTAGTGTACCACCGTAATAGCGTTGGTGTTTTCGTTAGTGTTGAGAGTTTTTGTAGCGTAACGCGCGCGTAGACGTTCTGTTGCTTTTTTTCTCGACTTTTTTTTTTTTGTTTGCCGTACGCACTCGTAAGTCAGTTTGTTATACAGGTATGCCTGGTAGATTTCATCGACTCTTTGAGTTCGGCCTCGTTTTTTTTCGTCTGGGGGCTGCCGTGTCATGGCCTATACCTCAGTGGTTTTTTGTTTTCTTGACCAGCGAGAACACATCGAGAATCTATCGGAATGCCTTCGTGTTTGTTGTTATTGTAGGTTGTTTTCAATGCTACGTTGCTGCCATCGAGGTCAGTTCTCCAACCCCATCGTGTGAACAAAAAAACACCCTTATTATCCCCCACAACAAACCACGCAATGTTCTTGGTCCTGTTCACGACCCGTCTCCTTTTTTTGCTACGCCCGCAGGAAGAGGAGTTCCACAATCTCATCCTCAGCCTGGACCCTAGGGGCAAGAGGGAGGGGGAGCTCCGGCAGGCTCTCCAAGAGAGATACGACATCGCTGAGCTCGAGCGCAGCGTGAAGGACAGGTGAAGAGTGACAGCAGTAGGACGCGTTCTACAAAAGAGGTAGCACATTTCCGCTAAAATAGTTTCCGAATGACTGGGTTTCTTAACCCAAACTCGTCGAAAGGTAGATCTTGCTTCGAAAAATGACGTTTTGGTATACTTCGGGCCATGAGATTATTCAGCGAGACGCAGTTTGATTTTTGCTGAAGGCAGGTTTCGGGTGAGGTATGGAGCTCCTTAAGGTCAAGTGAGAAGCCTCAGAAAATTTAGGCTGAGCCTTTATCGTAGAACGCCTCGTAGTGAAGGAACTGCTGCAAAAATATGTCTGGTGCGGTGTCAATGCTAATCACGGACGCGTTTCTGTGACAGGGGTCACACTTTTCGCCTTGCAAGGCAAATACTTTGTGAGTGGTGGAGCTTATTCTCAACTGAGGCACTGCCCAGCATCGTTTGTTACTTCAATCGTTTTCGTTGCAGACCTACGGTAGACATCCAACCATGCAATCAACCAGTAAGTCGACCAATCAATCGACATTCCAATCTATCAACCCATCAAACCATCAATCCATCCATCCATCCGTCCATCAACCATGAGGGTAGCATTTTTGGCCAAAATTTCCCAATCGATCATTGGTGGCTTATTATCACCTGATGAACTACTATTAACAATAAGCCATGCTATCGCTCATCGGATTGGCCCCGTTAGGACTGCCATCTCGTCTTGGGGACCAACCACTCAAATTCCGAGTAATTTGTTCCCAAAGCGGGACTGTAGTCCTAAAAAGGTTGAGCCTGTTTTTTTTTGGTTGAAAAACATCTCCTTAAGCGAGGATCCTCAGGAAATTGCAGGTGCACCACTAACGAAGCATGCCTCCACGCCCGAATTGGAAGGAGTTTCCCCTGTCCCCTTCGTGACCCACATCCCGGGCGGGGTATGTACGGACGTTGGCCCATGTTCGATGGAATGGTTGAGTATGGACAACGGGTTTTTGGTCGATGCTTCGTTGTAGGTGCTTGGGGGGGGGGGGGCTTAGTCGCTGTTTGACGGATGAATGGTGCAGGGCCAACGAACCTGTCAACGAATCAATCAATCAATCCATCCATCCATTCATCCATCCATCCGTCTATCTGTCCATCCATGCATGCATTAATCAACCAATCTACCAACGAATCAGCCAATAGTCAATTAAACAATCAATTAAATTAATGAAACAAACTATCAACCAAAAACCAAACAACCCGCTGGCCAATCTATCAACCGGCTAATCAATCGATTAGCAATAATGAATCTACCAACACATTAATACATCCAACCAACCAATCCATCCATCTATCCATCCATCCATCCATCCATCCATCCATCCATCTTTCTATCCATCCATCCATCCCTCGATTAATCCATCCATCGGTCTATCCTCCCACTAATCAATCAATAAACCAACCCGCTGCTCAATGCCACCGCTCGCTCGCATGTATTACACGTTGCGTGACTCGAAAACAGAGCGTCCATTACTCAAAGTAAAGTGGCGTGGCGGGAGGATGGGTCGGACCACATCGGCAAGCGCATCAAGCGCGTCTTCGGGCGGAGGGTGGCTGGAGCTAAGGTGGTTAAGTGGGTCCCCGCCGAGAACAACAGGGGACTGGCGCTGTGGCACGTGCGCCACGATGACGGAGACGAGGTGAAGGGAGAGAGTTGAAGGGGACGGAAGGGGGGGGGGGGGGGGGGGGCGTACTCATTTGTTGCTTGCCTTAGTCATTTGGTCATTGACCACGCATCCCTTTCGAGACGGAGCACCGTTTCTACCCCTATTAATAATAGAGACACCTCCAACAGTTGGGCGCGCATTACGTTGTTTGCATATATTACGTAGATACTTTTTGCTAATCTTATCCCCTTCCCGTTTGGCCACCTGTGGCCACCCTCTATCTCCTAGGATAGCGATCGTTTTCTCGTTGCTATCTAGTGTATCAAACTCCTCCATGTCACATTCGTCTATTTCCCTCATGTCTTTTAACACATCCCGCTCCTCCTTGTATATTTCCCATTCTCCTACTGTGAGTTATGCTTTCTATTGCTTTGCCACACGGGCACATCTGTGCATCTACTTCCTCCTCCCGGCTACTGGTATACCTCCTTCTTCTTTCTGGCAAGTCCAGGTCACCCACACGAAAGCACAGTTTCAGCGTTTTCGCGAAGTCCATTGGGCCGTGCAAATTCATTCCTATTCCTTCCCTCAATCCCCCGTATATCTCTGAAGTGTTTTCCCGATTCCACCTTGTTTCTTAGCGCTAGCCTTTCCCTTATTTCTATCCTTTTTTCTACTTCTGCCTTGTACCTCCCAAACTTCCCGGCGGACATCACCTCTTCTTGGTTTCCCCCTATATCCTTCCATACTTTCTCAACTATATTATCCCACCTTATTCCAGCTCGCCCTTTCGTTACGTTCTCCCATACAGCTCTATCAACTATGGCTGGCAACCTCTTTTTGGGCATGTTCCTTACTTTATATTGTCAATTCAACTTTCTCATGTCTCCAGTTGTCTTGAGTGGGTGCATTCCCAGTTCTGCTCTTAATACTGTATTACTAGTCGTACTTGAGCATCTTAGGATTTTGTTAGCTGCTGTCATCTTTACTGTATCCAACTGTTTTTCGAGTTTCGCGTTCCCTTCGCATACTTTCTTGCATATTCTAGCTTTGGTACTATCACATTCATCAGGATACATGTCTTAATCCTAGTGTCAATGTGCAAGTATGTTAGGATCGCATCCATCTTGCCTACGTGTGTTTTACCCTTTCCTATTACTTTTGCTGTGTGTGTCCCAAGAGAAGTCTTTTGAGATCTCCAGCCCAAGGTACGTTTACTAGTCTACCATCGGCAATTCATCTTCTCCCCACTTCCAACTGAAATCAACCGGGTTCACCTTATCTTCGTTACAAACAACTACTGCGCATTTCTTGGCGTTCGCCGTCACCCTCCATTTCCTGGTGTATTCTGGCGCCTTCTCTGTTTGTTTCTGCAATCCTTCGGGTGTTTCTGATATCCCCACGAAGTCATCCGCAAACATTAGTCCCGACACCGTGTGTTCCCCTACCCTTACTCCCTGCCTTGTTGCTTCATTTGCTCCTATCAGGTCGTCAATAAAGGTCTCGAATAGGTTAGGTGACAACGTACGTCCCTGTGCAACTCCTTGTAAAGTATCAACACACTTCGATATTTCCGCGTCCAGCATCACAGCACTTCTCGCACGAACCGTAATTTTTTCATCTTGCTCCACATCTTTCCATTTTTTCCCGATTCCCACAGTTTTTTTCCACATTCCATTTCTCTATACTGTGTCGTAGGCTTTCTGTATATCTAGAAAGAAACAGTACATTGTTCGTACCGCGTCTTTCCTACCTTGGATTATCTTGCCTAAGGTGTATACATAGTCTACGCAGCTACGGTTTGGCCTAAACCCTGCTTGCCCTTCGCCTATTTTGTCTTCCTTCTCCATCATCGTTCCCATTCTATGGTTCAAAGTTTTACAAAATGTTTTGCCTACTGTGCTTGGTAGAGGGGGGGGGGGGGGGGGGGTGTACTCGATAGGAGAGATGTACTCGATATCATGCATGGCCGTAGTCGTACGACTATAGACCCTCGCATCCCTACAATGCCGGGACGGAGCATGTCGGGTTTTCATCGACCAGGCAGACATTGCTTGCACCAAGCGCGAAGCGCCGTGAGATGTCCGGCGAGTCGCATGAAGGGTGAGCTGCATCCTACTAAGAACCGCTTGTGAGGCGGACTTGCATAGCATATGGATGACAGCTTCTATGAGTCAATTTGATTTCCGGTGTGACCACTTTCAGAGACAGCGATGGGAGTACTATGTAACTAACTGCCTCTCGGACACCTTACCATAAACACTACGTGATACGATCACTCCCACCTGTGCGGAGTAAAGGTTTACCTCGCACAAATGATCTAACTCGACAACCAGCTGTGACCGACCGCCAAAAAAAAAAAAAAAAGTGGTACCGTGGTTGTCCTGGTTGTCTAGCTCAAGTAGTTAGCGACATGTTTTACAGTGTCGTTGCCAATCGACGCCAACCCAACCTATATATAGTAGGGGGGGGGGAGGGGGGCGTACTCATTTGTTGGCTGCCTCGGTCGTTCGACCATTGACCACGCATCCATTTCGAGACGGACCGGGGGGAAGATAGATGGAAGTAGATGATCAGATGCAGAGATTTTCAGAGAGATAGGAACCGACTTACATATGTTTACGTATATATATTTGTCAAATTTTCGTACTTTAGCCAACTTTTCTCTTCGTACAAAGCACTTTTCGGCACAACACCAAATGCTCGGACACAGGAAGCCCGGCCGGACACATTGGTCGAGGTCTCGGTGCGATCCGTGCACTCTGGAGCACGTGGCGGGCGGCCAAAGTTTTTTCCGGCGGGAGTGGATAAGACGATTTTCCCTGGTTTCAGTACGAGAGGCCTTATTTTTTACGTACGTATCGGTACATGCTCTCTCTTTTCTCCCCCCCCCGGCTCTCATGAGCTGTGAGCACACAGCTCAGGCATATACCAGGTGCACAACAGACATCATGCACAGATCCCATCGTTCCAACGCTGCCGCCCACACCCCGTGCGTGTTCGACACACCCATGTGTGCAGTGTTGCTGTGATTGGTTGTGTTTGTCGGAGCCTGCCGTCCGCATTCGACGGTCTGCCATATATTTTTTTATCCGTATGTATCCAGGATGACGTACAGTATCCCTGTGTACATTTTTTTTCGGTTGGTGCAGCACGGACCACCGCCTAGAGAACAATACCCACAGCAGTGCACAGAGCACGCTTACCTCCAGCTTCGTACAGCACCACAACCCCGCTGCCCAGCAGCAGCAGTGGGCACACCTTGCGCGTATGGATGATCGTACTGCGACTCATTCGTACTGCAGCGTTCGTACAAAACATACTACAGTACAGTAGTTCTGATTGCAGTGTGTCCTACATTGCTGACCGATAGACCCTAGAGCCAGCTGAAAGGGGATCAGTACACGTACGTTCCTCGCGTGGCGTTTTACAGCTGCACTGCTGTATCATGCAGTCGTACCTGTACAAGCTACTCTACTGCTGTAGGAGATCGTGCAAAGTGTTTTAGATTGCGTAAAAAGCACGACGTGCCAGTTGTGCGAGCACTGTTCTAGCGTAGACGTTTATACTGCGCTGGATAAAATTTTCGTTTCCGAGGTTCGACTGGCACCATGCACGCTTTTTTTTTTATTTCACTTTTGACTTTGTACCAGGGCTACAACAGTACTACACACAGTAATAATACATTCGTCCACACCTTGCTTTTCTGAACGTATAGCATGATATACTACTGTAATATAAGTTGTGTGTGTTTATTTTCCACTTCTTCTGACTTTTTTTGTGCCAGTACGAGTACATTCATCCACCTTGCTTTTCTGAACGTATACTATGATATAGTACATGTCGCTTGTGTGTTTTAGCCCAAATTAAAGAGTTTGGGCGCGCTTGCGTGTGGCGTGCGTTCATACCTCAACATTTCACGGCTACTCCCAATACTTGGGAGTAAGGCAAAGTATGTTTGAGAAAATATTGCTATTACCGTAGGTACTTTGTACACTCGCAGTATTTCGGGGTTTTTGTACTCGAGATACCTCGAGTACTCGCAGTATTTTGAGGTTCTGTAGATACTACTGCGTATACTTTCGGACTCGCACTAATGCGGGGCTCGCTACTGCTGCTGGCATGGATACCGCCTGTTGTGCTTCAAGTATCTCGGGGTTCTGTACCGCGGGTACTACAAGTATACTAGTCTGGCAGTATTTCGTCCGTTGGTAGTGTTCGTACTGCCGCTTCTGCGAGACTCAGTACTCGCAGTAGTAATGAAATACCCTCAATATGCCCAGTATACTTCGAGCATGGAGTATACTTCAACCGTCTGTGCACCGTGTCGACAGGCTCGGCGTTCGGCACAAAACACACCCAGATAGTCCCACACGAGTGGGAGTTGGAGCAAACTACTTTCGCTGTAGACAACTTGAGCACTTAAAGCAATCTGGCAGTATTTCGAGATACGCATTTGCGAGGAATATATATCATGTACTGCAAATACTCTCAGTATCTCGAGGTTCTGTACTGCGCATATTGCCTTTACCCCAAGTATTTCGCGTTTCGATACTACTGCGGGTACATACTTACCTGTATTCTCGGGGTTCGGTACTGCTCACACTCGCATTACTCTCAGTATTTGGGCCTTCTCAGTACTCCCAATATTTTTGCCGCCAGTACTCCAATACTCTCAGTACTCGGACTACGATTTGTTCTCGAGCATTTATCTGTGAAACCTTGATACTACCCTGAGCACCAAGAAACATTTATTTTGGGGTAGTACCAGTATGTGTGTGTTGTACCTTACTCAGCCGGTCACAAAGTACTATGGCGAAACCTCGACCTCGCGCAACTTTTTTGTACTCACGAATTAATCGCCGCGAGTCAGCTGGATCAATATATCCACTTACCGATATCGTGTTATATATTATTGTAGTATTGATCCCACACTAATTCCGCGAACAGCATAATAGTCTGTCCTCAAAAATATGTTGTGTGTGTGTTCTTCACGTTAAAATGATGGGTGGGTGCAGGTGCTACTTCTAAACAAGTGTGCAGGGTTTCATACGAGTATTATTATTTCGTTCTTGCGCCACTCCCCTATTAATACGGCACCTCCCGGAGGGGAACCTTGTATATGTGTATTTGTGCACGCGTAGAGAGAGCGAGATGTAGACAAGAGGGGCAGAGACATCTGGACATTTATATCGAGAGAGATTGCTCCCCCCCATGGCTCATGTCACAATGCATAACCGCGCGATCAACCCACACGTCAGGAGGACCTCGAAGATTTCGAGGTGAAGGAAGGCATTGCCATGGCGGAGGCCGAGGACAAACAGGGGTCGGGGCCGGGAGTGACCGTGTCAGCGCTCGTGAAGGCAGCCGTCGACGGGAGCTTGGCGCAAGCATTCTCAGGTGGGACTTGGGACACGTTCGGTGCCATCTGTGGTTGTTGTGGGGGCTGTGGAGGGGGGGCGGCGGTGGGGCGTACTCATTTGTTGCTTGCTTTAGTCGTTTGACCATTGACCATGCATTCCTTTCGAGATGGATGCCATGCATGGCCGTGGTCGTACGAACATAGCCCCCCGCATCCCTACGATGCCGGGATGGTGCGCGTCGTTTTTTCACCGACCAGGCAGACATTGCTTGCACCAAGCGCGAAGCGCCGTGAGGTGTTGGGCGAGTCGCATGAAGGGTGACCTGCATCCTACCAAGAACCGCATGCGAGGCGGACTTTCTTGCGTATGGATGCCGGCCTCGAATCGATCGGTTTCTTTTCTGGTGTTGGCGGGGGGGAGGAGGGCGGGGAGGAGTACATTTTGAGATAATCTTGTGGTTGTTGTTGTGCTGTTGGAGTGCGGGGCGTGAATACTAATGTCTCGTCTCACCGTTTGTTGAAAAAATTGTCAAATTTCATTCCAGTGATCGCTTTCGTCTGCCGTGTGAATTCGCGTTTTTGTCTTCGATTTTTTTTGTGGGCAGAGTACACGAACCGCCTGAACAAGACACAGGCGGTCAAGCTTCGCGACCTCGGGCTCTCTGCGCTTCAGGAGGCACTGCTCCACTGGGAAGCGGGCATGCTGGAAGACATCAAGGACCGGACCAGGTGGGAGTGGTAATGTTTTTTTTTGCATTCAGATTATAAATACTGTAGATGGGGGCGTTTTCATGAGGGACTTTTAGCGGACACGCAACGGTTGTATGTGCGGTGTTTTTTGTAACAAGGTGTGGTTTTACTCGTTTTTGTTTTCGACTTTACGTTGGAATTCTTGTTATGATACCGAGACAATACACAGCATGGGACGAATGAACCTTTTTAGTACTGCAGTGCACAGAAACCTGAATGTGTAGGCCCGGGCACTGGCACAGCATGTACTGGCAGTAGTAATATACTGACTGGTTGACCTGTCCAGTATATCAGCCAGTGGTTATAAATCTTACGTACGCCCAAGAAACACGCCATAGTATTGTATGGAAACCCACTTGAATGCGTTTCGGGGGAAAATACGGTATTAGAGAGGAGAGACAGTGTACTGCTGCAATCCAGTGTACTGATTAACTTTGACAACAGCAGTATGATCGCTAGCGACTGAGTCAGCCAGTGCCCAGTCCTATAAATCTGACTGTAATTGCAAGTGTTTTGTCCCCGCACCGGGATGGCGGTCCCAAACAGGTTAGTCAACACTCTAGCGATAACAACACCCGCCCCAAGCGACGAATTTCCGACCCGATTTTTCTCAAAAATACATACTTGAGGGGGGGGGCGGTTGCGGGGGCGGGGGGTGGTGTGTACTCGATATCGTGCATAGCCGTGGTGGTAGGACTATAGACCCTCGCTTCCCTACAAGGTCGGGTCGGAGCACGTCGGGGTTTCAGCGAGCAGGTAGGCATTGCTTGCAGGGAAGGCGAACACAACACAAAAAGTGGGATTTTTGGAAAGCTCTCGTCGTCATCCTTCCCTACGGTAGACTCACGTGTCGCTCAGCGATTGGTTAGTTACACTCTAGTCTGTAGTCTCAGCGAGTTTCATCGGAGGGGGTGCACTGTATTATGTGTTAACCAGGTACTGCATACGGTAGGCGTACGTGCTACTCTTTCGCTAAACTATTTTCTGGATGACGAAGGTTCTTAACCCAAAATCGTCGAAACGCTTTTGTTTCCTTCTTTCCGCGATACTACTAGTAGTATTACTATTACGGGGGTCCATAGTTAACAGGACCTGTGGTGTACATAAAAACCTATATATTTGCCTATTTTTACTAACAAAAATTGGTCCCGTTAACTATGGACCCCCGTAATAGTATCTGTACACCTGTACGAGTAATTACTGTAGGAGGCGCCATGGGATTGTTCATCAACCGTTGCGCTTTTCGTATTTGTCGAAAATGACTTGGTGATAGTGAAGAGCTTGTGAAGCGGGGAACCTCAGGAAAAAAAAAAATGGTGCACCTCCACCTTAAGTTTGTTGTGTTTACCCTGTACCGCTCTTTCCCAAAATATATTGGAAACGTTTTGATTGGATATTGGTATACAAACGTTCAATATATTTAAGGATGGAGTAGTATACGGTAGCCGGGTTGGGGAGTGAGAATAGCTGGCACTGAAACGTGCCACTGCTGTATATACTGCTGTGTTCGGAGCTGCTGTAAGGAACGTCTGTATATTCACGTTGTCTGCACTATTACGGAGGTCTATAGTTAACAGGACCTATGGCATATATAAAAACCTATATCTTTATGTATTTTTACTATTACGGGGGTCTATAGTTAACAGGACCTATGGCGTACATAAAAACCTATATATTCAGGTATTTTCACTAACAATATTTGGTCCTGTTAACTATGGTCCCCCGTAATAACAATGTTTGGTCCTGTTAACGATGGACCCCCGTAATAGTATCAATGGTAATGGTAGATATAGGCACTTTTTTTATTACGGGGGTCCATAGTTAACGGGACCAAATTTTGTCAGTAAAAATAGTCAAATATATAGGTTTTTATGTACACCATAGGTCCTGTTAACTATGGACCCCCGTAATAGTACTCGTATGTGCAGCACCGCTGTACTGATATGTACCTGCTTTTATTACGTATTTTATTGCGTGTTGCTGTTCAACCGCAGCTTGCTTGCATTCAGTACAAACTCGTACGAAGCGTTTTCATAATTCGCGTGATACCGGGGTATATATGCAACACAATTTCACGTTTTTTAGACTACTGTGTTGTATTATTCTAAGTTTGTTTTGGTCTTGTGGTTTTGCCGCCGTTTTTTTTTTTTTTTTTTTTTTTTCTTTTTTTTTTGTTCAGAGAGTACTCGAAGGGAACGAACTCGGGGACCCCTCGGGGGGTATGGATGCGCCTGGTGAAAGACGCCTCTGGAGTTTCCGATCTCAGACAGGCGGTTTTGATGCTGGAGAAGAAGAATTTGAGAGAGCTGCAGGAGGGAGAGGACAAGATTGAGGGCGACCGTATGCGTGAGTTCAAACGCACTGTTGCATGTGCACGGACACACATGTACCAGGTACCTGGTACACGAAATATAAAACAGTTGGTTCTTCTTGTACCTGGTACGTTGCTAGGAATACTCGTTTTTATTTTCTTCAACAACTCTCATTTTTTTTTTTTTTTCCCCCCCTGTCGGTTACAGAAATGGAGGCGAAAGGGTGGCTGTTCTCCCCCGATGCTCACCCTTTCATTGGTCGACGATGCCGCCGCTTCTTCAAGGTATGTTATGTTTCAATGCCGTACGCGGTTAGCAACGGGGCCCCTCTCACCTACCGGTATTAAATGTTTATGTTGGGGGTATTTTTCTGCTTTCAGCGTCAGGTTTGAAGCTGCCGGCACCGGTAAAGGAGCTGTGCGGGCGGTGACGCGGTGTTGGTGTGGGTGTTGGTGGTGATGTTGGTGTTGGGTAGTCCGTGTCGGAGATGATATCGATGGTTTGGATAGTGTCGGTACCTGGTATCTGTGGTGTCGATGTTGCTGTTGTTGGTGTTGGTATTGGTGGTGCCGATGTTGTTGGTGTTGGCGCAGGTGCTGGTGCTGGCGGCCCTCGTGGTGTGTTGATGGTGATGGTGTTGGCGGCCGTGAAGTTGGTGGCGGGTGGCGCGTGCCTACATGCAGGTGTTCGTGCTGTTTTGGGTGGTCATACAGCAGTGACATCGGTAGCGTCGCATTATGCAGGTGTGATGAGACACGCGTGTGGTCTCGAAGTTCCTCGTGAACCAGGGGTCGAGAAGTGTAGGAGCGCGCGTGGCTGGGTTGGTACTGCTGCTGCTGTTGGCGTTTAGTTTTTTCTCGGTTTTAGTTCTCACGTTGTTACGTATTTTTGTCGTCGTGCTGTTGGTCCATTTTTCTCACCTTCACCTTTATGCCCCTCCCTCCCTCCCTCCCTCCCTCCCCCCCCTGCTCCCTCCCAACTCCCGACACCGCCCCCGCACGCTCGCTGTATTATCGTTACCCCTTCTGTCCGTGTTGCCCCTCTTGTCTTTTTTTGGTGGACGGTGGTGGGGCATGGTGGTAGGAGTTCGGGAAGAGCAACTGCACGGTGGCGGCTCACCTTCCCGCCAAGGCAGGCGACCCCGAGGTGACCCCCCCCCCCCCCCCTCCCCAAGCAGGAGTAGTGCAGTAACCATGCAGTACGAGACTACTGTACTGTAGTACCAGCAGGACAACAGTAGTACTGCAGGAGCACAGTAGGAGTACATATTAACAGTACATGGTGTTTTCTCCGTACATCGTCGTTGTGCCGCCACGACTTTTGCCGCTCGCTCGACATGACTGGGCAGTAGTAGTGGCACTATTAATAGTAGTAGTAGTAGTAGTACTAGTACTAGTAGTAGCAGCAGTAGTATTATAGTAGCAGCAGTAGTAGTAGCTGTAGTAGCAGCAGTAGTAATCGAGGTAGTAGTAGTAGTAGTAGTAGTAGTAGTAGTAGTAGTAGTAGTAGTAGTAGTAGTAGTAGTAGTAGTAGTAGTAGTAGTAGTAGTAGTAGTAGTAGTAGTAGTAGTAGTATAGTAATAGTAGTAATAGTAGTAGTAGTAGTAGTAGTAGTAGTAGTAGTAGTATTAGTAGTAGTAGTAGTAGTAGTAGTAGTAGTAGTAGTAGTAGTAGTAGTAGTAGTAGTAGTAGTAGTAGTAATAGTAATAGTAGTAGTAGTAGTAGCAGTAGTATCAATAGTAGTAGTAGTAGTAGTAGTAGTAGTAGTAGTAGTAGTGGTAGTACATCAGTAGTACTAATAGTACGACCGTTGCCGCTTGACTTACTGACGTATCTCCGTCGGTGTTTTGCCGTCGCTGTTATCGTCGGCGCTTACCGTCCGTATTGCCGTTTCGTCGGTATATACGTTGCTGCCGTCGGTGTTTTGATGTCGGCTCTCATTTTCAACAGCTGTGGCACGTGGTGCACGACGATGGCGACGAGGAGGACGTGGTGGAGACGCACGAACTCGAGAAGGCCGCGAGGTATTACGAGGAAGGAATACAGGAGCAGCCCGAGTCGGAGAGGGAAGAGGTGAGTCTGTCCAGTCTCTCGGTGATGACCGTTCTGGTGCAGGAAACTGATGTATGGTAAGCCTCTGTTAATTCCTCTACAGCTGCACCCACTTTTTTTTTGGGGGGGGGGGGGGGGGGGGGGGACAAAACACTTGAAATTTGTGTTGGATAATTTTTCCAGTAGGTCGAGGGTTCTTGTGGGGGAACACAGTAATCAGGACCGAATATGCTTGTTAAAAATACTGAAATATGTAGGTTTTTGTGTGTGTGAGGGGTCGTGATAACTATGGCCCCCCGTAATAATAGCGTTTTGAATCGTGGTCCTTTTCTTGCCCCTTTTGACCTGATTATAGTAGTACAGGGGCGGTACGATTTGAGAGAGCTCTATTAATAGTGACTTGGCACGAGCATACTATCACCGGGGTCCATAGTTAATAGGACCTATGGTATACATAAGAACCTATATATTTTCCCCATTTTACTAACAATATTTGGTCCTGTTTACTATGGTCCTCCGTAATAGCAGCTACATACCAACCAGTAAATAACGTATTCCGGTTCAACCCTCCTAGGGGAAAACATGAAAATTGACGATGAAACTGGTGATTACAGCATATCGGCCACTGCGCGATTAGGGGATGATGCAGATGGGTGCCCCCGAGTTATAGTTCGAGGAGTCGCGCAGCACGGGCACAACGTCTTCCCACCCACCTCTGCTGGGCGCTCTCACGCTGCTCGTAGACAATGGTTGATAGCGCCAAAGTTACCAACCATTGCTGTGGTCGTTATCTCGGGGTGCCAAAGGGGCCAAGAGATATACCGGTTCAAGAGAAGGTCTAATCGACCTGTCACACCTCTCTCTTGAAATAATCCCCCCCCCCCCCCCCCCCCCCCCCCCCCCCCCCCCCCCCCCCCCCCCCCCCCCCTCTCTATCTTTATCGGTTCTTAGTAGGATGCAGCTCACCCTTCATGCGTCCCGCCGGGCACCTCACGGCGCTTCGCGCTTGGTGCAAGCAATGTTTGCCTGGTCGGTGAAAACCCGACATGCTCCGTCCCGGCATTGTAGGGATGCGAGGGTCCATCGTCATACGACTACGGCCATGCATGAGATCGAGTGCATCTCTCCTATCGAGTACACTCCCCCTCCCCTGTATTGTATACCTGGTATACATATAGGTTGAATTGGCGTCGGCTGGCGACGACGCTGTAAAACACGCCTTTCACTGCGTGAGATAGACAGCCAGGGTGCCGTTTTTTTTTTTTTTTTTTTTTTTGGCGGTTACCACAGCTGGCGGTCAAGTTAGATCAATTTGTGGGGGCATAACCTTTACTCCGCACAGGGGGGATGATCGTATCACGTAGTGTGTGTATGGTAAGGCATCGACGAGACAGTTACATAGTAAACCCATTGCTGTCTCTGGAAGTGGCCACACCGGAAATTAAAGCAATTCATTGATGCTGTCATCCATACGCAAGAATATCCGCCTCTACAGCGGTTCTTAGTAGGATGCAGCTCACCCTTCATGCGACTCGCCCAACACCTCAGGGCGCTTCGCGCTTGGTGCAAGCAATGTCTGCCTGGTCGGTGAAAACCCGACGCGCTCCGTCCCGGCATTGTGTAGGGATGCGAGGGTCTGTGGTCGTACGACTACGGCCATGCATGACAATGAGTACACCCCCCCTCCCGTAACATTGTAGGGAAGCGAGGGTCTACAGTGGTATGACTACGGCCGTACATGATCATGAGTACCCCCCGTAAAAACGACGGTGAAACAAAATGACGAGGGCGCTAGTTTCAAGAAACTATTGGTAAATGGAAAAGAGAGAGTGTGCAGCAAGCAGTACAGGGTGTACGTTTTTAGCATGATGTTGCGCGGGAGCGTCCTGAAGGTCCTCACACATACGCGGGTCGGGTTGCCGACCCTCTCCCGTGGGTCGGAGGTCCGTGAAAAACTGCGCGAATACGTGACAAGCCCTGTCGGTAGAGCATGCGCCAAAGCGCTCACAGGGCACGATTCTTCGGAGATCTCGTCCGAGATATCGTCGTAGGTCTCGTCGCAGATCTCGACGTCAAGGCCTCGCGCAGGCACCGACCGCTGAAGGCGAGGCGGGCGCACGCCTCAGCGAAGTAACCGTGCTGAAAGGCGGTCAGAGGCGGGAAAGATAGTATCCGCAAACCCAAAGATGGCCAGATACAGCCAAGAAGTAAGGTACAGCAGGTGTATTTGTACCCCTCCGCAGCCCCCGCTCGAACTGGGGGCTGCTTCGTGCGGCCTACATGCTTTACATCGTCAGTTTTTTTCGTCAACTTGTGTGTATTGTGTTTGTATACGTTTTTTTTTTTCTTCTGTCAGGAGGAGCAGCAGGGCTTTGCCGAGGAAAAGGACGGGAAAAAGGAAAAGGGGGAGGGGGGGGGGACGGGGACGAGGAAAACATCGACGGAAAAGTGCAGAAAGAGGAGGAGAAGGAGGAGCAGAAGGAAGGGGTGGCGGAAAATGGGGAGAAGGAAGAGGAGGAGGAAGAGGAGGAGGAGGAAGAAGAAGAGGAAGAGGAGGAGGAAGAGGAGGAGGAGGGAGAGGAGGAAGACGACGATGAGGAAGAGGTAAGGGGAGGGGCGGGTGGAGGGAAGGCGGGTATGCCTGGGAGAACGGGGTGATCAAATGGCTTGTTTTTTCGGCTTGTGCTCTTCCGCGGGGGAAGAGGGAGGGGAGGAGAGGTGGGGGGGGGTATGTGTGGTAAAACGGGGTGATTCAAGTGTTTTTTTTTAAATTGGCGTGCGTACTACTATCTGCTGTTCCGTGTCCTTGAAGAGGGAAGGGTGGAGCGGCGAGTAGAAACTTGAAGTGTTTTCGATAGCACGCTCTTGCCTTCGGCATTCACCCCCCCCTCCCCCCCCCCCCCGCCGCGCATGACACAAGTACCCCCCCCCCTGCGACTCGCCGAACACCTCACACCGCTTTGCGCTTGGTGCAATGTCTGTGTGTTCGGTGAAAACCCGACGTGCAACGGCTCGACATTGTAGGGATGCGAGGGTTTATGGTCATACGACTACGGCCATGCATGACATGAGTACCCCCCCCCCCCCCCCGCGCGCGCGCCAGCCGTCGTTTCCCCCCTCCTCCACCTTTTTTTTTTTTTACGTAGTTGGTTGGGCTTGATCTTTTTCTTTTTTCTTGCTTGTTTTTTTTTTGTCTTGTTTTTCTTCAATGGTGTTTTTTTTTGTCTTGTTTTTTGTTGTTGCTGCTGTGTTCCCCTACGCCTTGCAGGAGGAGGAAGAAGAGGAGGAAGACGAGGACGAGGAAGAGACATCCCCCGCTCAGTACCGCAGTACTCTCTGGGAGAACTGGGGCGCTCGACAAGGCTGGATTGAAGGGGTCAAGGCGGCGTCAACCGTGTCAACGCTTGCCCTGGCCTTCCTCACCCTAGTGGAAAACGCCTTCCTGTTCGGCGTTGGCAAGGTATCCTCCCCGCCCCCTCCCTATCTCCATGTTGCGCACACGCGTGCGGCTTTTGCTCGTGTTTTTCTTTAGACGATGCTCGTGCTGTTGTTGTTGCTGTAGCTGTTGCTGCTGCGATTGCTGATATTGCTGCCATTGCTGCTGTCATTGCTGCTGCTGCTGCCCGCTCCGCCGCCGCCGTCGCAGCACCTTGCGGGCGTGTATATACTTCGTATATGGTGTACTATGGTATAACCGTATCGTGTAACCGTACCATGTAACCGTGCTGTATAACCGTATCGTGAAACCGTTCCGTGTGAGGACCGTTCAAAAGTACATTGTACTTATCGTACCAGCTACTCGCACCTCATGTTTCCGCGCGTGGAACCAGGTAGACCTACATAGCCCCCCACCCCACCCCCACGCTGTATCCGCACCCCCATCCCGCCCCCCTTCCCCTTTCCCACCCGCACTCCCACTCATCTCCCATTTTTTCTTCGTTTTGTCTCTCCGCCGATCAAGGAATCAATGCTGGAGGCCAACCGCTCGCGCGCCCGCATGGCCAAGGCTTGGGAAACGCCTGCCAAGTCTGGGAAAACCAGTCGGCGAGCTGCCGCGGTAGCCGCCTCCGTCGCCATCTTGAGCTTTGCGGAAATGGATGTTGAGGGGGGTGAATCCTCCTCTACCCAAGGGGCCGGCGGTGGTGGTGGCGGAAAGCGGAGGGGGTCAGGGGGCGGGGGGGGGGGGGGGTGGGGTAACGCCGGGGGAGAGTCAGGTAGCTCCCGGACGTCGAACAAGAGGCAGAGGCGGTGAAAAAATGGCGTGTTTGTAGGACAAATAATATGTTACCGGTAGGGTTTTAGCGCGCAATGGAGGGGGGTGGTGGTGGTGGGGGGGGGGGGGGGGGCGGGCGGAGGAGGCCGGAGGGGGGGGGGGGGGGGGGGGGGGGCAGGGGGAGGAGTTAATGTATGTGTGCGCGTTTTTGTTTTTCGTTTACAGCCATGAGCGGCGTTGTCGCCGTATTGGCTTCGTCTCTGTTTTGTGGGCGTACTAGTTACTCAATACAGGGGCTTTGTTTTAGTAGTATCAGCAGCAGCAGTAGCAGTAGCCTTTTTTTTGTCGTCAGTCGTCGTCCTGTTGTTTTTGTTTTTGGCCCTGCGGGTTTTTTTTTGTTGTTCACCTGCCTGCCTGCGCATCGCGCTGGGCGGTACGGTACCTACTAGGAGAAACCCGGAGTTGGCACACGAGGGGCGGTATTGGTATCGGAAAGGAGGCCCAGAGGGCGCGGGGAAAACGGCGGAGGGCTGGTCGGGAGGGAGGAAAGGGGGTGCACTCATGCCATGCATGGTCGTCGTCGCATGGCCGGCCATAGACCCTCGCATCCCTACAATGCCGGGACGGAGCAGGTCGGGTTTTGACCGACCAGGCAGACATTGCTTACACCGGAGGGGAAGAGGGGGCCCGTCAGCGTCCGAGACTGTAGGCCTATGACATAAGCGTTGGCGTGGTTTGAAGCGACCAGGCTAATAGTACGTGCTGGGGTTGGGACGGCTTTTACTCGCCTCTTACGCTTGTTACACGAATCGGAAACGTCTTGTCCGTTGTGTCTGGCAACATCGACGTCCAGGCGTGGAAACGGCTTCCCTCACCGATATGGTCTACTTTTTTCGCGAATCGCAAAGTTTTGATCGTTGTACGGCAACAACAACGCTGTGTGCGATGTTGCTGCGGGTGGACGTCAGATATCAGTTTGCTGGCGGGTGGTTCGTCCGCGAATATGGTTTGTTGGCTGACGGTTGTCTCGTTGGTTCATTGAGTAGTTTTTTTTATTGGGTGATTAGCTCGTTGGTCGGTCGATTGAGGGATTGGTCTGTCGGTTGATTCGCCGATTGACTGGTTTGATCGATTGAGTGGTGGGGCCATTGGGTACAGTGGTTGATTTCGATCAATCGGTTCGGTTGATTTCGATCGGTTTTGTTGATTGGATTCGACTGGTTCAACTGGTTGGCTGAATGTCTGATGGATTCTGGCTGGTTGATTGATTTGCCGCTTTGGCTGATCGGCTTCGTTTGGTTGACTGCTGTTGGCTACAGTGGTAACGACGAAGGGGGAGCGCGCTGCAGCCTCTACCAGTTGAAGTAAAGTGCAAGGAGAAGAAGGCCAAAAGCCCATGGGCACTCGGCGTGTAGACCATGGAGGCTCTTTCACGAGAGCGAAAAAGGAGGCGGGGGGGATGAGGAATAATATCTCAACAATATAAACAACAACGAACAACGACGACGACAGCGAAGACAAAATGCATGCCAGCGATCAATAAGTGAGAACCTCATCACGAAGCCGTCCGAATGCTGGGGGCGTAAACAAGTTTTCGCTTGTACGTATGATACGCGCGCGACAGCGTCACCGCAGGCAGAGCCCCGATCGCGCTGAACGTTCTCGACAAACAGACCGCCAAATAACATCGAAGACGATAAGGAATACCCAGATTGAGGTGCCGGCGTCGTCGGCGGCGTCGTCGGCGGCGGCTGTTCTTGGTTTCGCGGCGTGTATCTCCGATGCTATCGTTTAGATTGGTTAAATAGGACGCCATGGCACACCCCAAGCGGCCGCACGCAGTGTATGGGGACATCCGACTCCACAAGAAGAGCCGTTCCCCAGTGTCAACTGGGGTTTGTGAATCCACCGGTGTCAACTCTCAGACTGGCCTCCGAACTCCCCTGTGTCTAAGTGTCAACTGGTGGGGCTGGGGTCCGTGACACCGGGGTCGCTAAACTCCCCGGTGTCAGTTGTGGTCTTTGAATTCCCCAGTGTCAATTGGGGTCTCTGGTCTCTGACTGGAGTCAGGGATATCTAAGTTCCCCGGTTTCAATTGGCGGCTTCAGTTTGGGTCTGTAATTTCCCCAGTATCAACTGGGGTCTGTCTGTGAATTCCCGAGTGCCAACTTGGGTCTTGGAAGTCCCCAAAGTGTCAAGTGGTGTCTGTTAATTTTCCGATGTCAAAACTGGGATCTTTGTAAACTGCCAGTCAGTTTTAGGTGGGGTCTGTGAGGTCCCAGTCAGTGTTAACTGGGGTCCATGACTTCCCCAGAGTGCCAACTGGGGTCTCTAACACAACGAATGTATTTTTTTTGCCTGTCTGCCGCTGCTGTCTATCGCCTGTCGTTCCGATCGAATCCCTTTTCCAGAGGCTTGACACGCGCGCGTTGCTCTTTCGTTCCTGAAGAAGCGCCCCCAAACGATATCGGACACACACCGTCGGTCGGTGTCAGGGCCAGCGTGGTAGAGACTACCACTATAAATGGGGTTGTATGGGACATAGCCGACCACTCGTACTCTTCGTACTGTAACAGGAATATACTATGATTGTGCAATGTATGACATTCCCGAGGTCTGACCTGCGGGGTTTTATTTTACTTTTTCGCCGAAAAAAAAAAACGTCAAAGGTGGTCCAAATTTGTTAAAAAAAAAAACTCAAAAAACGAAAAAAAAATCAGGAAAACTATAAAACTAAAACAGGAAACCCCGTTAGGCCAGGTGTTCGCGTAAGAACTCATAGAAGAGCACGTGTGCAGAGTTTCAGGGTCTATCTCTGAAAAACGACGTGGACGTTGCTCGTAGGAGTTTTGGGCGGAAAAAAGCGCAATAATTAGGCATTGCCTCGTAATTCGTAGCTACTTAGTTTCAGTATTGGATTGATTTTGGGCAATGTATTTTGCTTAATATTGAACATACCAGGTACGCAGGTCAGACATTCGATTTTTTACGCGAAAAAATTGTACAGGAATGCCTTGGAGTACCTGGAACCGGACTGTTCAGAGAAAAAAAAAACGCTTCTTCCCATGGAAACGCCTACCAGGTACTTGTTACTGACCGTATTTCAGGCCCGTGGTTGGTCGAACATGTTCGCCACTAGCGCCAGCCCTTGGACCTCAACAAAAAAACGGTTATGCCACCCTCGTCCACTCTTTACATAGCGGTCAGTATGAAACTGCTGCTGCCGACATTCATTCATGGGGGAGATAATTTCCGTCCTCTAACATGTGAACTACCAGCAGCTAGTACGACTTCCTCTTTTTTCCAGAGGGGAAGTAAAACGCTTTCACAACAACCGAGGGCGCACGGGGATACCACAACACTAGCACCCCCTGAAGGGTCGTGTTTGCATAAAATAGAAAAACACGGGATTGTTACTAAATCCACCGGAAGAATGATGGGGAGATGCCGCAACACCAACCTCACTCAGCTCCTCGGGCGCCCTGTGCGCTGACCTACTCAACACGACGACGTGCTGCCCACCTACCTGAACACCCCGATTCCGCCAACACATCGCTTGTGAAGCGATTTAATTGTTGTGTGGCCCGCCCTCTCAACAAAAAACCTCGAACGAACGTAGGGAGCGCAGCTTACTATACGGCAACCGCAGCAGCAGCAGCAGAATGACCTTAGAGATCGCCGCATAGACCACAGCAGCAAGCCGCAAGCAGCAGGAACGAAATATCGTACGTAGCTCAATAAACCGGATACGTTTGGTTGGCTACACTGACTTTCTTTGTTGGTATGATAGCACGACAAACGAGACCATTTGTTTTTAGTGCGGGTGGTCGAGCTCTTTTTAACCCTCCACCGAAAAGATGGAAATCACCCTCGATCTCGGCACCCATCAGCGCGTGGCTGTTTCACGTACTGGTGTAAAGCTCACCGGTGCACCGCTTTTTTATTATGGAGTTTTACGAGACGGACTCTTTGGGACTTTCGGTTTATAAAGATCATAGTATCAGGTAAACCTGGGGGTTTACAACTCTGCGTCATCCACGAAAGAGTGTACCGTACCAAGAGGTGTTTTGGATGTTGAAGTTATAGCATACAAAGGAGGGAAGCGCCTCCTTGTGTTGGTGTAAAAGCGCTGCCGCCATGGGTGAGGCACTTATTTGCCTCTGCCGTCGTCATGGGCCCAACGCGACACAACAGCGTGTCATACCAAAATACCGTGTGTGTGTGTTCTTCACATTAAACCGTTCTTCTACTCGTCGACATCCAGCAAGCCCAGTGTCCGTGCTGATTCTTCACCCTAGAAAGATACGAGCTCTGTGGTCACAGACTACGACACAGAGATAACACACCGTGATGCATTAATAGCCTACGTAATACCATGCCTTCGCACTAGGTGCGGCCGACACAACATACATACATACGCCAGCAACCAAAATACACCATAAAGAAAGAGAAGCAACGAAAAAACCAAACCGAAAAAGAACAAGAAAAAGAAAAAGAAAGGGGAAGAATCCCAAATAAATAAATAAAATGGGAAGCCAAAGCTCAGACACATACATACTTACCCCGAGCATGAGCCAAAAGGGACGTGCAAGGGGAAAGATACGAGAAGGAAAAAGGGGACTATGCATCCCGGTGAACACTTAACTAAGTAAAAAGAGCAATAGTGAGTGGGCCAAAATACGCTCGTCACCCACCCACTATGTAGTAACTCTTTCATAAGGATAAGAAGGGAAAAAAAATCAAAATGCATACCGAACGGCCGCAGCAGTTGGCGGTACGAGTAGCAAAGAAAAGTCCAACCTATTAGTCGGCCTGGTACCTTGCTACCCTATCTGCGGTCTCTCTGCTACTCTCTTCTACCGCGGTTTCCCTTCTACTCCTCCTGTTCCCCCCCCTGCCCCCATACACTTGTACGGTGTTCCCTCTACCCCTCCTGCTGTTACCCCTCCCCCCATTCCCTCTAGCACTACCTGCAGCGGATGCACGGCGCTATCTACTCAGCTTTGCCTCAGCCTCGTGCCACCTGCCCATGAACTGTTCAGCTGCTTCGAGGATTCCCCGGTACCACTTTCCCGTCTGTTTTGCTGCAGTGGGCCACAGTGCGGTCCCAACTCCAAAGACTAAGGTACCACCCAACCATACCGCAACGTAACATAAGATATACTGAACACGGCCGAGGTCACTCCTGGCAGAGTCGGAAGAGGCGAGCATGACCCGCCGAGAAAAAAGCGACACCTAGAGGTGGACCTCATCCCCAGGATATTCGAAAACCGCTCGAAATCTGATCTAAATACCATTTTTCGAGATCTGACAGCACACCTCAACACCATCGTTCATACGTCTATACTAAACAGCACTCGACATCGCAGGCTTAACGCGCATAAGACGTGGTGAATCGAGTTTACTGCCAACTACAGCACCGCTATATTACAGTACTATCAATACTACAGCAGCAGCAGCACCACCACTACTACTATTCACATAATAGTGCTGCTGCATTTACCAGGTATCATAGTATGTTTTGTCTGATTGCACGTGAAATCCTACATTAGCAATCAGCAAGAGACCACTTTGGGATCTTGCCCCTCCCCTCAACGTGCTTGATGTGCTGTGCTTTCGAACTCAACAAAAAACGCAATATGTCTGCACACGGTGCTTTCCGAGGTATCGGCACCTAATAAGCATATACCCTGTTAACATCACAGTACGTACTGGTAGTGATGAGCAAGCACGTACAGCATACAGCAGTGCTAAGTTGGAGCTATACCCATCTCGCATTAAGAAAACACGAACGACCTGCCGTACCTGGTACATACAATAATGGCACCCGACACGCACACGCACGCGCAAACCCGCAACACACACGCACTTTCCGAGTTAAAATAAGCTATGCCTATCGTCACCACCACCACCACCACTGCCACCACCACCATCAACGCTTGGAAACCTCGCCTCGTCAAGGGGCACACAGACTGAAAACTGTCCAGCTGACAAATAGCAAACTTCACGTGCCAAATATAAAAGCGGCAAAGCTTCATCTCCTACCAAATGACCGGAGCGGGAAAAAATCGTTCACTTCCGGCGAACCATTCTGTGTTCCTCGTCGCCAACCCCACCACCAGCACCACTCTACCAGCACCAGCACCAGCACCAGCACTACCACCACCGCCGCCACCATCACCACCACGGCCATCACGACCAACACCATCGCCGCCACTACCACAGGGCGGCAAGGTCGACGCCCAGGCTGACTTAACCCCAGCGCCTCACACACCTTTACGCACCGACGCGGCACGGCTGCGGTTTTTCACCCCTTGGCCGCGCAAATCGACAGCTGCTGCGTACGATACTCACACTGTTTGTAAAGAAACGCACTAGGGCCCTGAACGCCAACGTGTCCACCGAACGGGGATTCCTACCATTGCCCAGCAAAGAGAGAGACGCCGCTTTATTGGCTGGGTTCGTCGTTTTTCTTGCCCGTTGACAAATCAAACCGAAAATTGTTTGCGCAGCACGAACATGGATAGGTACCCCTCGTCTTCCTCCCCTTACAACAGTTTGTATCGTGTACAAGACCCGAGGAATAAACAAAACAACCACAACATTTCCCGCTAAAGTATTATACACAACATGCGCCCCCCGCCCCCCCCCCCCCCCCCCCCCCCCCCCCCTACAACATAACATTTTTCGCGCCGCACAGCAGTAACGTAATAAGCTGCCGTCCATATGCAAGTCAAGTCCGTCTCACAAGCGGTTCTTAGCAGGATGCAGCTCACCCTTCATGCGGCTCGCCGAACACCTCACGGCGCTTCGCGCTTGGTGCAAGGAAAGTCTGCCTAGTCGGTGAAAACCCGGCGTCCTCCGTTCCGGCATTGCAGGGATGCAAGGGTCTATGGTAATATAATTACGGCCATGCATGATATCGAGTACACCCCCCGACACACATAAGCATTACCTCAACCACCCCATAATCCCATACCTTGTACCATGGTAGGTGATATACAGCGACACAAAATATACAGTATTAACAGTGGGACACAAACATAATACGTACGATAACAGTAATACGTAGAGGTCCTCAGCGCGTGTCGGCGAGCATGCGCGCGGGATTCTCCAAGTACGCCTTCCACAAGTTGGAGAACCTCGCCAGGGTTCCGCCATCGACAACGCGGTGGTCCGCCGACCAGGACGCGGGGAAGACTCGGGCGGCCACCACCCTGTCACCGTCAGGGTCCGCGGGGTCGAAGCGGGGCACGCGCTGCATCCGCCCCAATGCTCCGATGCAAACCTGTTGAAAATGTTGTTTTGATTTTGTTGTTGTTGTTGTTGTTGGTCTTGTTGTTCTTGTTGTGTACCATGTAGTTGCATTGCAACCCAACAAGCGCAAATTCGACACAATTGTTCCGCTCTCGCCCTGTACTAGCACTACAACGATATGTAAAGCACCTCACACAACACGGCAAGCCCGTCAAGCCGTTCGGACGCCAGGTCAACGAACACATCGGTGACTGGTGATCACGCCTAGCGGCACATTATACAACGTCTTGCGGAGCGTTCTTCTTTATCGATGCGGAGAGTGCTGGAACGTTTCGAGCCAATGCGAAGCATTTTGTACCGTTTCGGAGCGATGTGGAGCGTTTCGGGGAGTTGTTTACCTGAGGGCGAAGGATGACGGGTGACGCGTACGTACCACCGATGCTTCCGATGTTGGACAGCCTGCCGGGCGTCGTGGGCGCCGGGTGGGGGGTGCGCGAGGCGAGAAGGAGATAATCAATGCACGGGCTGTATATGGCATAATTACGTTGTTCCTCTATGCTGGCTTATCTGCCCGTCAGGAAGAGAATCGCCAGCCGCGCCTGCTCCAATCGTAGAGTTGATTTGCTACACATTTGTTCGTCAAAAACATCAGCATCATTCAAATAACTATCGTTGTTACCATCGTTGCCATAACCGTCACGACCATCACAAACGTTCTCAACATGCTAATAGTTATCACCACCACCGCATCATGATCGCGAGGGTGATGACGATGATAGTGACGATGATCTCGTGATCACGATCTTGATGTGGTGGTGGCGACATTAATAACACGATAGGAACGCTTATGATGGTCGCGACGGTGGTGGCCATGATGATCATGTCAATATATACCGATCATCGTCACCACCTCACCATCATATAAGCATAATCAATATCAAAATCATCACTACCACAATCATCACGCCCTCCCCCCCCATTCACACCCCCACCCCCACCACCACATCAACAAAATACAACTCTTTATATGGCCGCCCAACATATTTCTATCCCAAGCGCAAGTCGCGCGCAAACCATGGGGGGCTAATGTCTTCGTCATAGCCTGCTCACGTGAAGGTGGTTCCGCTGAGCTCCTCCTCGCCAAGCTTTCCCGCGGCACCAAGCCTCTGCAGCTCGTTCAGCTCCTGCAAGGGTACGAAGGCAGGGAAAACATGATATCATGGATCTCGTAGACGATACGGAAGGCGCATTTCCTATAGAGCGAGAGTGAATCGCGATTTCGAGGGCGCGGCTGTGGATACTGCTGTTGTTGTTATAGTTGATGTTATTGTTGTTGTTGTTGTTGTTGTTGTTGTTGTTGTTGTTGTTGTTGTTGTTGTTGTTGCTGCTGCTGCTGCTGCCGGTGCTACGTACTGCGGCTGCGGCTGCTGCTGCCGCGGCAAGCACCCGAATTCGTATCCCGATGCAGCAAACCAGCGTCGTACAAAGTAGAAAACACTCGTGCACACGCACCTCGGGGGCCCTGCACCAAAAAACACTAGACAGCCTCTTCGGACCCACGGAAGAACGTCCACTTACCAGACAACGGCATAGACCCTGCTGCAGAAATCCGTAAACAACGAATTCGGTCTCTACAGCGCAAAACAAAAAACAAACAATTCCGGCTATACAGCAGAAGACACTCGTAAAAATATACAACGGCGTTGGGTCCAGCGCCAGAAAACAAACCTCGTGCATAGATCACAATTTCTTGCCCTGCAGCAGAAACTACATGGACGATCGTTCGAGGCCTCGCACCAGGAAACACCACTTCTGCTGTGTAATAGTCTGCCTGTGAACAGTCCCTACCTCCGCAATCTCCAGGATGCTTTTTTCCTGCACGGCCGGGATACAGGGGACCAGCAGCCCCCTCTCGGTGTCCATGGCGACGCCGATGTTATGGTCTGGGTGAAGCAAAACAGAGCTTTCGTCCTCGCTCAGACTGGCGTTGAGAGCGGGGAAAGACGTCAGGGCCATCGATGTGGCCTGAGTCCCTCCCCCCGAAAAAACAAGAGAGAGGAGAGGCGAGGCGGGCACAAAACATAAAACAATAATGGCGGGGTCAAAAACAATGTAGACAACAACGACATCAGCAGCAATAGCAGCAGCAGCAGAAATATCAACACCAACAGCAGCAGCAACAACAATACCAACACCAACGGCAACAGCTTCGCTACCGACAATAACAACACCGGTGCCAATATCATACACCAACACCAATATCAACACCAAACCCCACATCAACAAGTACAACAACACCAGCACGACCACCACCACCACCTACAACAACCAACATAATGCCAGTCTATACTGGCATAAAACTACACGCCCAAACAAAAGCGAGAACCCCGACAAGCATGAGTCCCTGTACACCAAAATCTAGCTCCCCATGCGGAGGTAGGTGAGTACAGTATCAGTTCAGCCCTCTCGGAAGAACACAGGCTTTAAGAACTCTAGGCTAAAAAAAACAACAAGAAGCAAGAACGCATATAACCTAGGCGCTCGCTGTCTATATAGGAAATTGAAAAAAAAAAAACTACCCCCTCTCGCTCCGCCAGAATAGGGAAACTAGCCTACAGCAACATCTCATTAAGGATGTCTGACGAGAGGGCCGATGCTGTAGGTGCACTAGGTAAGTAAAGAGGGAGATACTACTGCTGTACGTCAGAGGGCTACCACCCGACCAATTCCCCGGCCCTCCACATTTCTCCGGACAACAGCCGGAACGCTCTCCGATTGAAAACACATACAAACGATCGCGCTTTTGAGGAAACAAAGCGAAACCCGCGGCAGAACAACAAAAAAATATAGTTCTTCAGTGCCGACCCGTGCCGCTCCTACCCAGGAGCAGACCACCGCCAGCGCGGGGTAGTAATTGCCCGATCGCTAGTACGCGGAGTGGTCGGATCACAGATCAGTTCGAGCGCGGACTAATGGTTGGATCATGGACTACAGTAGTCCGACTACCAACTACAGCAGTAGTCGGAGCGCGAAACCACAACCAGACGGAGCGCGGGCTATCAAATAGGCATAGCGCGGACTAGCGGGAATGCGGACTCAACAGTCGGAGCGCGGACTAATCGGAGGGCGGACTAATCGGAGCACGTACTAGTCGGGTCAGGGAGTAGACGGGCCGCGGGCAAAACGGATCGCGTAGTATTCTTTCGACTATCGGATACGTCATCCCAGGTAGTCGGAGCGCGGACTAGCATAGTTAGAGCGCGGACTAGCATACTAGTCGGAGCGCAGACAAGCAAACTAGTCGGAGCGCTGACCATGACTAGTCAGATCACGAGCCAACCGGCAGCGCTGACATTAGTCGAAGAACGGACAAATCGGAAGCACGGACTTAGGCGGACCGCGCACTGGTCGCAGCGCGCACTACTATTACTCGGAACGCAGACTACAGCAGTCGGATTGCGAACTATTAACAGTCGAATGACTGACAGGACCAACCCACCCACCTTCAAGATGAGTGGCAAGTAGCTCAGCCTAACGCCCGTTCGCTCGGCGGCGTCCTTCAGGTCGGACCTCAGCAAGCTCAGCCGGTCCGCGTTGACCTCGTCGCAAAAAGTCATGTGTGGCACCTCCAGCGACTTCTTCATTGCCTCCATCATCGCTCTCTGGACGCCTGACACGGCGCAGGATGGCGCGGAAATGCACGCGGGCGGGGTTCGCTTAAGTGCGGTTCGGTGACGTTTTGTACGGCTTTATGTGGCACACTCTCATATGCTACTTGCGTACGTTTCAGCATTCCCCGTCCACCCCCCCCTCCTATAATATATACCAGGTACCTGGTATGTATAGGTTGGGTTGGCGTCGGTTGGCCACAACGCGGTAAAACACGCCTCTCACTGCGTGAGCTAGACAGCCAGGGTACCGTTTTGTTTTTTGCGGTTACCACGGCTGGCTGTCCAGTTAGATTTTTGTGCGGGGAGAATCTTTACTCCACACAAGGGGGATGATCGTATCACGTACCGGTAGTGTGTACCTGGTACATGGTAAGGCACCCACGGAGAAATAGTAAACCCATTGCTGTCTCTGGAAGCGGTCACACCGGAAATGAAATCAATTCATTGACACTGTCATCCATATGCAAGAAAATCCGACTCTAAATCGGTTCTTAGTAGGATGCAGCTCATCATTCATGCGACTCGCCCACACCTCACGGCGCTTCGCGCTTGGTGCAAGCAATGTCTGCCTGGTCGGTGAAAACCCGACGTGCTCCGTCCCGGCATTGTAGGATGCGAGGGTCTATGGTCATACGACTACGGCCATGCATGATACTGAGTACACCCTCCCCCCCCCTCCACCTCTCTCGAAAGGGGTGCGTGGTCCATGGTAAATGACTAAGGCAAGCAACAAATGAGTACCCTTCCCCCCCCCCCCCCCCCCCCCCCGCCGCCATCCTTTCAGTCGTCAATCCTTCTCTCACCTCTTATCGGAACCGACACCGACTCTTTACTCTCCCTCCTACGCACTGGCAACGCCTTCTCCGCCCCTCTCTTCTCGCCCAACACGGCCACCGGGTCTTTCCACGCCGGCGCTGTTCCATCCATCCGCTCATCCACGCTTCCGACCACAGGAGGAAGAGGAAGCCGAGGGGGAGCGAAGGGCCTGCCGCTGCTACTGCTGCTGCTACCGCAGTTGCTGCTTCGGCTACTGCTACCGCTGGAGTAGGGGGTGTCTCGTCTTTGCCCAGCGGCTACGGCGCTGTCGTTAACGGCTATGGCGCTGCCGTCAACGGCTATGGCGCTGCGGTCGACGGCTACGGTGCTGCCGTCAGCAGCTATGGCGCTGTCATCAATGGATATGGCGCTACCATTGACGGCCGCGGCGTATGCCAGCACGTCGGCCTTTAGCACGCGCCCCCCCGCACCGGTGCCTGCAATCTCCGAGAGGAAAGTGTCGACGGACAACTCGCGGGAGAGCCGGCGAACGGCGGGAGTGGCCAAGACCTGCCGAGTTTGAGGACAGGGGTGGGGAAGGGACGTGGGGGTTACTTTGTAGCCTCGGAGCTTACTTTGTGGCCTCGGGCGGTGGGTCATTGGCGACCCAGATAGGAGAGATGAGACAAAAGGTTTGGGGAAAGGCGTGCAGAGGGAGGTGGGGTGTACTCATGTCACGTATGTCCGTAGTCGTATGACCATAGACCCTCGCATCCCCACAACGCCGGAACGGAGCACGCCGGATTTTCACAGACCAGGCAGGCATTGCTTGCACCAAGCGCGAAGCGCCGTGAGGTGTTGGGCGAGTCGCATGAAGGGTGAGCTGCATCCTACTAAGAACCGCCGTTGAGGCGGACTTTCTTGCATATGGATGACAGCTTTGAATTAATTTATATCTTTTCTGGTGAGCAGGGGGGGGGGGGGGGGTATTCGTTTGTACCGAACCACAATACTACCGCACTTGCAACCGTGTTGTAGGCGCGTGTTGAAAGGAATAGTGGTTCCTGAAACAAGCGAAAATTCCTTCGACATGTGGCCCTCGTGATAAATCGTGGCCGCCCGAGAGTACCGACTACTTACATGCAGCCCAGTGCCTCCCACACCCTTCAGAGCTGCCCCCCCGCTGTCCCCAATTTCGGGTACAACATGCCTGGATATGACAAGACTTGGGACAACTTTGGCAGCAATAAAAGTGCTTACTCGTGCCCCAAGAAGAGGAAAACGCCGCAGCACTCGCCTGTTTTTTTCGCGACTCGTTCCCGCCCCCGCTCCCACTCCCACCCACGCCTCCTCCTTGCTCCCCGGTCACATTCGCGGGAGTCGGAGCCGAGGTTCGCGCCGGGACTGAGGACGGGGGGACGGACAGCTTCGGCACCCCGCTCTCGTCCGCCGAAGACAGTAACGCCTGGCTCGGGATCGAATTCCCATCGCTGTGACCGTCGCCCGCTTCCTCAATGTCCACGAGAACGTCGCCCGTCTGAGAAAAAACGGACGCGTGGGAAACAAAGGAGAACTTTGCGACTCCGCGTTTGTTACAGTTTTAAGCTGTAACAAACATCACTACTGGAACACTGTGTTGAGCTCCATTTCCAAGCGGTTTGTCTCCTAAGCACGAATGCAGTTGTGAAGGGGTAAAGGGGAGGCTTTGAGGACTTGACGTATGCTAAAAATCAATTTTAACCGCCTTAGAACTTAGAACTGAACTCACGTTTATGGGGGATTTTTCCCTAGGAATAAGAGTGCGAGTACGATACGTACAATATGCAGTGGCGTGAAGGGTAAGGATCAACACATATAGTGTTTGGCGACTCGACGATTGTTGTTCATCTCCGTGTCGGGAATGTGGAGACTTGATGCCTGGTACCTGGGAGTTGGGAACCGAACGGAAGGTGCAGTTGTAAAATATGATGACGGTTCTGACCTGTACCATGTCCCCCTCGCTCCAGCGGATATTGCGAACAACCCCCTCGTATCGGCTCGTGATCTCCACGTTCGCCTGCCAAGGTTTGGTGTAGTATGGCGAGCAAAGAGGAGGTGGAGGGGGGGGAGGAGGAGGAGGCGGCGGTATTGAATCAATCATGAATCTACCCCATATCTAAAAACAAAAACTCGGCTGCGCAATCCATCAAACCGGTCAACCCTTCTTGTATTTTCAGGATGTATGTGTTATTGTTACGGTTGCTATTGTGCTTGTTGTTGTTGCTGCTGCTGTTGTTGTTAGCTGTAACGCCCGAGCGTGCATCTCTTCGTACGATAGTCTATGCGCCGGACAACGGACAAGCCCCTGCACAGAGCCCCTCGTATGTCGTGGAAAGCCCCAAAAGAGTGGTGGTGATGGTGGTGGTGGTGGGTGTTGTCAGGAAAAATTGCGCCTCCGCTACGTACGAGTAACACGCCGCGCAAGAAAGCGTGCCGTCGAAATAGGTCCGACTGCTATGTTATGGGGGACCACAGCAGCAAATCAGGACCCCTCATATACACAAAACCTATGCATCATATTATTTTTACCAAGAATATATGTAGAAGATACTATTACGGGGGGCCATAGTAAATAGGACCAAATATTGTTAGTAAAAATAGGTAAATATGAAGGTTTTTATGTATAGCATAGGTCCTATTAACTATGGACCCCCGTAATATGTTCCCCCGGAATAGTGTATCTACCGGTACGCTACACTTTACTGTGGTTATCTTCCCTCCCCAAAACGAAGGCATTTGGAACCCACCTTGTCGCTCTGGACCTCGCAGAGCTTGTCGAACTGCCTGACGTGGTCTCCGGGGGCAACGAACCAGCGGAGAACCTCCACCTCCATGATTCCTTCACCAATATCTGTATACATATAGACATGCCGTACAAAATGTGTGTGGTACCGACGAACGCACAGGCAGCATGCGGTTCGTCAGCTCATCGGTCCGTCGGTTGATTCGCTGCTGTCGACGACGGCGCCCACTGCTAGCAGTGTTGATACAAGGGTTCTGCGGCTTGCGGGGCAACGCTCAAGGAACGAGAGCCAGCCGACAAGAACTTTGGGTATAACAGCAGTGCTCTTCAGCCTTCAGTCCTCTTGTCATCCGATCCGAGCGGTGCCTACTACCACGTCGATTACAAGGATTCTGCGGCTTACGGCGCAACGCTCAAGAAATCAGAGCTAGCCGCCAAACCCGGGTATAGGAGTGCTCTTCAGTTCTTCAGTCGTCTTATCCTACTCCAAGCAACGACTACTACGTCGGTGTTTGGTCGATGATCGTCAGTCGTGACACACATGTGTTACGGTACATGCCCATTTGCCCTCGAAGGTCTGCACGAGCTTGGAAGGCCCGTACAGGGACAGGGAACGGGGTTTAGGACAAGGCAAGAGCCCTCGTTCTCTATTTTCAAACCTTCCATCCGCCCGAACTGGTTAAATAATACAGCAAACCTCCTGTAACCAGGCAGGAGGAGCTCGGAGTTCGGAGCGATGGGATGAAGGTTCGATAAAGTTTTTACGACCGGTTGGCAAGCGCACGATGGCCGAGGTAGTGCATGTGGCTGCCACGCGGCGTTGTCTGCTGACGGCGTGATGATGCAAGGGTAGGGTATGAGCAAGGGGTGCCCTCGCAAGAAACAGGGGGATCAGGAAGCGGCTGTGGCGGTATATTTTTCGATAAACAAAAATGCCACTCAACATTTAGACGTCTGCCATCGAACGACGACGGGCGAAACGCAACTTCTAGAGCACTCCGGAGGGAGCGGGTTGAACCACGAGAACGGCCTGCTGTGAGGGGTGCCTCGCGTGTGCGAGATGTGGCTATCCACTACCCACCTGCGTTGTTGAGCGCTATCGCCGGGAATCACCTGCTGTGGCGGTAGAGTCATTCTGAAGAATTGCACCTTCTAAAATTTCGACTCGGCTTGTTGTTTTTTTCGTTTTTTTTTCCCTTTTTTTTCGTTTTTTTTTTTTCTCGATAGGACTCAAACTGCTGTGTTTTTACGAAAAAGCGAAAGTCTGTTCGTTCATTTCATTTTTTGTTTTCATTTTTTTTTTCTCGTTAGGATCGGCCCTGACCAAACTAGTCGTGTTGCTGCAGCAAATAATACCTGGTAGATACCAGTCTGCTCAGAAACGAGCCTGAGGAACGCAATAAACTGCCTGTAGATACGCACACCCGTAGCCTACTGTTGTACCCAAGAACTGAGCCTCTCTGATGGGGCGAGAAACCAGACTTGGAACTGAGTAATTTCAGAAAGGGTGATCATCACAACGGAGAACACAAATTTGCTGGTGTCATCAAGGATCTCACAAACGCGCCAGACCTGAGAAAGAGACAGGAATACTACTGCACACTACTGCAGCAGTACTCGTACTGCGGTACAGTAGTAGTACTACTGAATCAAACCAGGTACATAGTAGTCCGCAAAGGAACGAGCCAGAGAGGAATAGGGTAAAGATGCATACATGGACTGCTGCTGTATCCAAGAACTGAGCCTCTTTGGTGGGGCGAGCAGTCAGTATTTCAGAAATGATACATCAGATTGATGAGGATGTTTCCTATGCGGTTCGATTTCGAGCTTCAGATTTGTATTTTTCGATTTCAAAAATGAATGACCCTTCTTATGCAGTCCAAATATGCAAAATCCGACCGGATTTTTTTCGATTTGAGAATCCGATGGCCCAAGTCGAAAAATGGCATGCGCTCTAAATTTAAGATGTTATCCACGACAGCAAACAGCAGCAGAACGATCGATGAGTTGGATGGTGACACAGCTGTATAGCGACGTTGCTTCGCGCCCGACGCGCGGGCGGCGCGTCCCTCCGTGGCCAGACTACAGTCGGCTGGCGCGGGGTCGGGCCTAGAGACCAAGAGAAGCGCCCTCGGTACGCACCTCTCCGTGGATACGTACTCGTAGACTACACTGACTGCTGTACAGCACCAGCACAGCACCAGCAGTCAGTCACAAAATGAAACACTAAATACCAAGATAGGTTGACTCTAGCGCACTCGCCACGTCTCTTCGCCGCCAGACCAGAGGCAGTCAGCGTGGGCTCGGACGCTTGGGTCCTCAGGGCAGCGCACCCAGCGCGTCTATTATCGGCGCCAAACCACAATAACAGCAGTTGGTCTCGGCGTCTGTCTGCTCGAATCTCTACACGCACAATAAATCTGATTTTTCTGCAGAGGAAGACTCTTTCGATATGCCAAGTTCATATCTGAAAATGCGATCGGGTCAAAATCTGAAGTTCAAAAATCGAACCGCATCGGAACCGGCCTTAGTAGTCCGAATATGCAAAATCTGACCGGACTTTTTCGATTCGAGAATTCGATGGCCAAAGTCGTCAGATTTTGGCTCAAAATCCGACGACTTGGGTCATCAGATTTTCAAATCGAAAAAAGAAATGGTCTCTAAAATCAAGATGTCATCCACGACAGCAAGCAGCAGCAGAATGATCGACGGAGTTGGATGGTGACACAGCTGTATCGCGACATTGCTTCGCGCCCGACGCGCGGTCGGCGCGTCTCTCCGTGGCCAGACTACAGTCGGCTGGCGCGGGCCCGGCCTAGAGACCAAGAGAAGCGCACTCGGCACGCACCTCTCCGTGGATACATACTCGTAGACTACAGTACAGCAGCAGCAGTCAGTCACATTGTGAAAAACAAAATACCAAGACAGGTTGACTCTAGCGCACTCGGCACAGCTGTTCGCCGCCAGACCAAAGGCAGCCAGCGTTGGGTCGGACGCTTGGGTCCTATGCGCAGTGCAGCGCACCCAACGCGTCTCTTCGCGGCGCCAGACCACAACAACAGCAGTTGGTCTCGGCGTTTTTGCTCGAATCTCTGTATGCACAATAAATCCGATTTTTCCGCAGAGGAAGACCGCTGTTCCGATTTGCGAAGTTCACAGCTGAAAATGTGATCGGGCAAAAATCTGAAGCTCAAAATCTGAACCACATCTACAGCAGTAGGAAACAAAAAAAAACTGGTGATCAAGAATCTCATAAATGCGCCTGACTTGAGAGAGACTGGTGAAGGGATACTCGTACAAGGTATCAAAAACGAGAAACGAGCCTGAGAGACATGGGACTACTGCCGTGGGAGTTAACGTTTGCAAAATGAGGGCGAGGACTGAACGCCAGAAAACAACGAGCTTGGTACATGATACAGGTACCGGTACCAGGTACGAGGTACCGGTAGTAGTGATTTAGCTGTTCTACTATTAATAATAGCTGCCTGCACACTTGACATTTTATCTTCATTATTTTATACACTACAAGTACACGACCAGATGCATGATACGAGGCATTGATTGGCTTTTATTTCGTGTGCCCGAAGACGGAAAATAAATAATTCTCTCTATTTCCAGTACGAAATAATTAAATTGAAATTGGGGTCAATTTATTTAATTGTTTTGGTCAGATAGCATTTCCGAATCGAAAAATAAATAATTACCGAAAGGTTCCTCGAAGATTTTATATATATATATATTTATAAGAAACTAAGAAAGCACGTCAGCTGTGAGTTCAACCGATATATTTGAATAATCAGTCGAACGAAAAAAAAAAAAAAAACGCAGGGTCTCATGCGGGTCAATACATGCAAAAACCGTTTCGCAAAGCGAATCCAACAACAGCATGCAAAAGAGTACTGTGATTGTCATATAAAAGAAGCGGGGAAGCAGGAACGTGGCGGTGAATCAAGCCGTGCGTTGAAGTTAGTACCAAGATGCAAGCTTTTTATTACACGCACCTCGAAGAGTCAATATAGAATAATACCAGGTATTATAATGAGGCGCGCGAAGCGCGCAAAAAGCGGGCGAGCCTTTTTTTTCTTGGAATTTTCCAAGAAAAAAAAAGCCTCTTCATAGCGGCTCGGATACGAGCGTGGGGTGCCTTGTTTTGAGTTTCTCTGTATGTGTGTGTGTGGTGGGGTGTGTGTGTGTGTGTGTGTGTGATTCAACATTTTTTTGGGCAACGTTTGACCACCGCCCTCGACGCACACCGCACCAATTCCAGTCCCGGCGGGCTCTGTGGACGCGCACACACAAAACAGACCTCCTGGTGCTGGTGCGGTGGTAAGTCGTTCACAGCAGCTCGAGCTAGGTGTGGCAACGTGTGTAGGCACATGTTGGTGCTGGGCCATGTTGAAAAAACACAGAACCAACGACACATCATAAATTGAAACCCAGCTAGCTCTACGAGTACTCGTAGGTAGGCAGACTGTGCCTGTCCACAGCAACGCGAGCGTTCGGGCCATGTCCCCGAGACATGCTGCAGGCCCACCCTCCTGCTGATGAGGGGACTGAGAAGCAGGAGAGTATCTGTTGTATAATAGTTGTTGTACAGCAGTAGTAGTAGTGGTGGCACTGCTAGAAGAAGCTCTGCTGGACACACGTCAGATTGTACATTTTTCGTCTTCAAATTATGAGTTCGGGACCAGGAAACACATGTACGAAGGGTTCACACACAAGCCGAGCGTACAGCGACGCTGACCTGGCCTCGTGTGTCCTACTGCTGCTGCTGTTTTGCTGCTGGAGAAGCTCTGCTGTAGATAGATGTCGTACTTCATCAGTAGTAGCGGTGGCACCTGCTACCTGCTACGAGAAGTTCTCTCTTGGACAGAGCACGTCGAGTGCAGATTTTTCGTCTTGAAATTATTATGCCGATTTTTCGAGTTCAAAACCAACACAGGACAAAATCGACTACGTGTACAAAGGGTTCAAGGGGTGAGATTGACAAGCCGAGCGTACGGCGACGCTGACCCTGGCGTCGTGTGTCCTACTGCTACTGCTGCTGCTGTTTTGTTGCTGGAGAAACACTGCTGCTGCTGTAGATGTGTACAAAGGGTTCAAGGGTTAAATTGACAAGCCGAGCCGCCGAGCGTACAGCGACGCTGACCCTGGCCTCGTGCGTCCCACTGCCACTGCTGCTGCTGCTGCTGTTTTTGTTGCTGGAGAAACACTGCTGCTGTATATAGATGTCGTACATCAGTACAAGCAAGTAGTGGTGGCACCTGCTACGAGAAAGAAGCGCCTTCTGTTGGACAAATATTTTCAGATGCAGATTTTTCGTGTTCAAATTAATTATGCCGAATTTCAACCAGAAAACACTTGCTGTTGGAAAAACAGAAAAAGAAAAAATATATATCAGGCCAGATCTTATGCAATATTTTTTGAGTGATTGAAAAAGGCAGGAAGTCGGATTTTCCTGCGGCAAAAAGCCACACCAGATCGGTGCGCCATGTGCCGTCTTATGGTGTTTTTGGTTTTATTTCATGGGAGAACAAAAAAAAAAGAACAGAACCGAGATCTTGAAGTTTCCTTGAACTCTACGTACGTGGACCACGACACGAACGAGTCGTTCACGCCGGGTTGGGCGATCAACCTTCACCACCAGCTCCTCCAAGGAAGGAACGGAACGTGGAACCTCCTGGGGAGCTGCGTAAGGGGTCGCTGGACCAGCAAGGAGCTCTCGCTCTCGCGGAGCATGAGCTGCTTGCGGCCGTCGTAGTCAGAAAAGAAGAACGTTAGATTGTTTTGATACTTACTGCTGTAGTCTCGTCCTATTCGTATCCAAAGTTGTTTTGCCTAGAGCAGCTGCAGTTGGGCGGCCGCAAGGGACGCGATGGTGGCCAAGGTATTGATGCCCTCTCTCTCCGTAGTGGCCGATGCACAAGTGCTGGAGCCCAGCTGTGTACAAGAGTAACCAAGCATGTAGCGTCGTGACCCATCATGAGCCCTGTCTGTAACCTATACAAAATTGTACAATGCCTCCGAGGTCTTGTGCAAAAGCAAATTTTATCACTTTCAGAGTTGATCAGAAAAGGCTGTCAAAAAAAATCACTTCCTGGAATTTCATGAGTGATAAAATCTCGGAGGAACATTTTTTCCACCAAACAGGCCCCATAAGACGTGATTTTGATAAAATCTGATCAGAAATGGGACTAGATACCCCGAAGCCTCCGTAAACAGCCATATAATCACCTAAAAAAAAATTGCATAAGATCTGGCCTCAGGTGTGTGTCTATTTGTCGTCTGTCTTTCCACCCGTCGACATCCAGCACAACCAGTCAGTGTCTGTGCCGATTCTTGAATTCCCGAGAGATACGATACGACTACAAGTAATAACTTCTGTGGTCACACAGCAGTAGTACATATTTTTCGTCTTCAAAGTATTTATGCCGGATTTCGAGGTGGAAACACCAGGATACACACGACAAAAACTATTTCAATAAAAGTTGTGAGTGTGTGTGCGCTTTTTTTTTTTTTCCATTTGTGACTTTTTTTTTTTTTTTGTGCCACAAGTACATTCATTCACCTTGCGTTTTTGAACGTATAATAGCTAGCTTATTATTTATTTTCCGGATTCGGGGAGAACAAATCCAGTGCCTGGTATTTGTTACAGGTGTGTCCGTACTGCTGTGCTGTCTGTGTTTTTCAAGAGCAGGATATATATGATGCCAAGAATATTTACGGTTATGAGATTCACCAACGACGGCATATATATAGGTAGTAGGTACAGCAGCAGCAGTAGATGTTCGTTCGTGTTGGTTCAGCACAAATGTTGTGCATGATGCATCGCAGATATGACTACTGCAGGTATTGCTGAGGTCGCGCCTCATTACCACCAATTACTAGTATACTATTACTGCTGTTGAAAAAAAACAATCTATTTGATATTGCCTTCTTCCTGCAAGACCTGGCATTGAATTTATCCTGTTCGTATAATGAGATCTTGAAACATGAATCAGCAGTGAGGTATATATTTGCCTATCCGAAGAATCAATAGGTGCCGGCAGCCATGCGCCGCCCTTGTACTCGACTTCATGATACCGTATACGGTTTGGTCGTCACGACCGGTCAATTACGTACGGTCGGTGGCACAGCGTTTTCTAACTGCTGTGCGTATAGGAGTACACCCATGCGTACTCCTTGGAACTCAAATCCATAGTATATCGCCACGACGTCCCGACCGGGTAAATTTACGTAAAGTCGGTGGCACACAAGAAGTAGCGTTTCTCGTGTTTTATTCGTTGGTACGTACGTACGTGGCTGTTTTTGTTGATCCGTTTTTCTTTTCACTCGTATAAGCGGGGTGTATCCTGTCTGGCTTACCGGTCAGGCGAAAGCTCGTGAGATCCCCGCCTCCACCTCCAGCCCCACCAGGGGATTCCTTGCGCTCTTCTTCTCCGAGTGCCGTGGCCGTCGACTTTCCCGCTCGAGCGAGCGAATACACACCTCCAACACTCAAACGTCCAAACTTAAGGTCCACACAGCGGAAAACCCCTCTTGAACTTGCCCTTCTTGCCGTTACTGCAACACCGCCGCTGGTCCTGCGATTGCTGCTTCTGGTGCTGGCGGTGGTGACCGTGTCGAAGAGATCAGCTTTCGACCGGGGTGTGGGGCGTACTGCTTCTCCTGTGATGGGTCTCAACGCCGGGCTGACTTGCGCCGGGGTGTGGTGGCCGTGGCTTCGACAAGCGATGAAGTTCGGGGCCCGACTGGAAGCCCCTCCTGGTCGTCCCACAGCCGACCGCAACATGGTTTTTTCCGTGTGTTGCTTCTGAGTGTTTTTTTTTTTTTCTCAACTGATTGGTCGACTTTTGAAGTTGGATGGACGCGTACTCACTGGAAGGGCAGGGCAACAGGGGGGAGGGGGGGGGGTGACTCAGGTGGGTTAGCTGGCAAGGGAAGAGGCTAGGCGACACTGATGCGCTGGCTGGTTAGATGGGCGTGCATGCTGAGAGCTGAGAAGAGATCTCTCGTGGTGCCCCTAGAGTGCTGCGTGTGCTGTCGAACGACAACGCTTTGGGACTGCTGTGCCGTACCTGTTACTTCTCCAAAGTCGATAAAACACAAACCTTGCGTTCCGAAAAGGCACAGAGCTCGAAGGCCGACATCACTTCCAACGAACATGCACCAAGACCCACTCATGCTTCCGCCCCCCTCTCACCTTTGCGTGCGCTGCTGCTGTCTCCCACCAAGACGAGGTGACGATTTGCTGGCAGTCGCCTTGATCTTCAAAATTGAATCTACCCAAACACATGGACACATACCCTCACTCCTCAAAGCAAAAATGCGGCGTAACTAGAGACCCAAAGTCTGTTAGGCGACGTGCAGTCTTGAAGTCAACAACAACAACGCTGACCTACAGCGAGGCCCCGTGTTCTGCTCAGCCGTAACCTGCCGGACTGCACTGCAGACGTCAAAGAGTGCACAGGCGTTCCAGGTAGACTATCGGGGGACTGTTGTTGGCTTTTTATCCTGGGTGCTGCTTGCGTTACGAGTTTCGTGCACAGGCCTTGTACATAGTAGGTACAGTTCAAGTTGTAATCTCGACATCGCACCAGGTGAGTTTCGCTATTCGTTACCTCCGGCGGAAGCAACCAACCTTGCTGGCGCATGCGCTTGTTCTAGTTCCGCCCCGGTTTTCTACGGCCCGGTGGGATGCAGAGCAGCAGTTGTCCCCCTCGCCATCTCGACCGGTATTTCCGATGGCGTTGTTTTTTGTCGTTAATTTTGTTCTTTCAGAGAGAAAGAACCAAAGGTACAGGTAGGTCTCTGATGATTTGTTGTTGGGCTATGATACGCCCGAGGCACCTCTTCGCTCGACCTTACGCACTACGCACGTTCTGCTGTGTAGACCAATGCCGTATCATGTATCACACAAGTTGGCTGGAGTCTACGTACTAGTATACGGCATGCAGCATTCAGCGACATGCTGTCGAAATCATAAGGTAGGCCTGTACTGCTGTTGTCTGTGGTTGGAGTTGTCGAAGTCGAAAGTCTAAGTTCAAAATTCCTCCAAGTTTGAGTTTTGCTCCTTCGCTGTTTGGTGGGACCCCGAGATACAGCTGTTCGTCGTGAACCATAACTGATAATACGAATAAGCAATAATAGTGAACGCACCTTGACAGTTCGTAGTGGATCTTCCAAAGATTGCTTCGTATATTAATATTAAATTTAATATAGTAGCTACGACAGAGTACGTCCCCGGTGGCTTGGTAGGTGGTCCGCGTGCCTATCAACATCAATTTCGTGAGTTCAAGTCTCACCGAGTGCATGCTCGTAGGGGCTTTTTCTTGCATAAAAGAGATTGATTAGCGGAAAGCGCGAGAGCGTGAGTTAGCTACATACGATGAAAATCGACGAGCAGTGGGAATGCTGAACCCTATGCGCGATAAAAATAAAAAGGCACGTACCGAGGGGGAGAAGGGAAGACACCTGTGACCACGGCTTGTCCGGAAGGTCGTCGAGGGTAAAACCTCTTACGATTAGGCTGGAAAGTGAAAGTGATGAGTCAAAAAAAAAAAAAAAAAAAAAAACTACTGCTGTACTGATATAATCAAATAATAACAGCTATATAACCTAACCACGGATATAGGCGGTCGGTCTTGAGTCCAAAACGGGCAAATACTGAAAGCAAGTCATAAGCACCCTACGATCCATCACGCGATTGATGTAACGGCAACAAACAACAAGATCGTACCCGGTTCTGAGGGAGAACACAACGCTCAAAACGCTGCAGTCTCAGGCCGTTTCCTATGCGGTTCGATTTTTGAGCTTCAGATTTTGACCCGATGGCATTTTCAGATGTGAGCTTGACAAATCGAAAGGGTCTTCCTATGCGGAAAAATCACATTTATTGTGCGTGTAGAGATTCGAGCAAACGCCGAGACCAACTGCTGTGTTTGTGATTTGGCGCCGCCAAGAGATGCGCTGGGTGCGCTGCCCTGCGCGTAGGACCCAAGCGTCCGAGCCCACGCTGACTGTCTCTAGTCTGGTGGCGAAGAGACGTGGCGAGTGCGCTAGAGTCAACCTGTCTTGGTATTTTGTGTTTCATTTTGTGACTGCTGCAGCTGCTGCTGTACAGCTGCAGTGTAGTCTACGAGTACGTATCCATAAGAGGCGCGTGCCGAGTGCTCTTCTCTTGGTTTCTAGGCCCGAGCCCGCGCCAGTCGACTCTAGTCTGGCCATGGAGGGACGCGCCGTCTGCGCGTCGGGCGCGAAGCAACGTCGCTATACAGCTGTATCACCATCCAACTCATCGATTGTTCTGCTGCTGTTTGCTGTCATTGATAACATCTTGAATTTAGAGAGCATGCCATTTTTCGATTTGAGAATCCGATGACCCAAGTCGTCGGATTTTGGCTCCGACGACTTGAGTCATCGGATTCTCAAATCGAAAAATTTCCGGTCGGATTTTGCATATTTGGACTGCATAAGCAGGGTCATTCGTTTTTGAGATCGAAAAATACAAATCTGAAGCTCGAAATCGAACCGCATAGGAAACAGCCTCATCACAAAAAAATCTGAACCTCAGGTTGATACGGCGACCTCGAGCATTCTGAGCTCCAGATTCATAACGGCTAGAGGTTGAAATCTAAGGTTGAAATCTGAGCCATGTAGGTTTTTTATAATGTGCAACTATTTATTCTCCAAGACATAAGCCCCCAGCGGCAGTAGTACTCGTGCCAGACATCTACGCCGCACACCAGTACAGCTGCTGCATATATAGACTGAAGAAACAGTCGCGTACAAGCCCACACTCGGCCGGCCCTCAGCCAGGAACTCTCACTACGGCATCGGGAAGGCACTATGCGGTGGATGTGAGCCATCGTCATGACGAGGAGTTGTCGACGAACGAGCTCTGCTGGCTAGGCAGCTCGTATATGCTCGTCCCATTGCTGTTGCTCTGAGCCTATGTTTCATCCCTGTTAGTAATAGTAGAGCGCCGACAAGATGCTCTCGACTAGCCGAGCACACTCGGCATCCGGGTGCTGTCACTGCTCGCTCCGTTTCGAAAGAGCTGCGCGCGCAGAGGCGGCACGTGCTACTGGGCGATGTTGGGGTGGCTCGGTGCAAGCTTTCGTTTTGAACGACTACGATCGGGCACCTGCTTCGTACGGCGGCAGCACTGCTGCAAAATATACCTGGTGCAGCAGTACGTGGTTTGCATGTCATATGACATGTGGGTCTGGGTATATCATACAAGAAAAAAAGAAGAGCGTATTTTTTATGAAATAGTTGCATATACCCGCCCATAAGAAAATACACCTTGCATGCACGACTTCAAAAATAAAGTCACGAACAGGAGAGACGAAAGGGTCCCATTTTTGAACCTCCAAAATGCCGGGTGCAGCACAAGAAACGGCCTTAGGGTTAGGGTTAGGGGTTGGGTTGAGTCTACTCCCGTACCTTGATCCCGCCAGGAAGTACTTCCTAGCCTGAAAACGCGAACAGCCTTACCCCCACAAGTATTCACCATCAAGTTGTGTCCACTCCTCAACATAACATTGATAACTTCACGAAGTGTTCTCAAACGTCTACGAGCAGCTCGAGGGCCCAGCCCAGAAGTAGGAACGGGTAGCATCACGTCCCGTACGACTCCATGCATCCAACCATTATTGTAACTCGGACATCAGTTTGTATCATCACACGATCACGCGGTGCCCGCTGTCGTATTCGTCGCTGTTAAGACCTATGCCAACGGAAACGCGAAGTCCAAAAGTTTTTTTCCAAAATATTGCTTAAAAAAAACAGCCGAAAATATCCTCGTACCGCCGCTGTGGGAAAAAAGGAAAAAAATGTTTGATTTTTTTTTTTTCTTTTTCCAACGGCTGCAGGCGGCGCAATTTGTTTTCTCTCGTTGCAAATTGTCGACACGCTGATAAAAATCAGCTCGTGCGACGATAGATGCTCGATCTCGATATAGACTGAGCCTAAGGCCAACCCGCTTGGTGTCGAGCAAGGCCAGCGAGTATAGATGACGGCATCGAAGATAGAAAGTGAATACATTCTCTAGGGGGCGAGAGCTTGCCGGCGGCGTCCTGCGGTATCCTCCCAAACCTGAAAAAAAGCCTGTTTTTTGCCATTCGAGACGGATCGAGAAATTTTGTCTTCTGTTTTGTACACACCAGCGGCTGTTTGTTTTTTTATCGTACGCCTGGCCAGCGCCCGCCGCACGTCACTGGCCATTGTGTGAAGACGGTGACCCAAGGGTGGGTCGGAGCCCCTAACGAGCACACTCCGTTCAGAATTCATGACGCAATCGTTGGTTTGTGTCGATCGATGTCTGTCGAGGACTCGGAATCTCGCCGCTTCGAACCAAAGATCGCCCTGAGTTTTTCTCAGGCCGATCTTGGCCCAACATCGGCCCCAGATTTGCTTTTTTTTCGGGCTTATCCAAGAGTTGGCAGCTTTTTTTTTTTTCTGAATGTGCCCATAGGAAGCGTGTTCTAATTTTTTTTGGTGGATATCTTTGGAATTCAAACTTTTCATTGATACTTCGCTTTCCCATTGGCATAGGTCTAATCGCCGTTTTTTTTTGCTGTATGAGCTACCGCTGTATCATTGCCCGACCCGGAATATAAAAAAAATCACACCCTGGACAATTACTATTTCAGTAGTCTATTGCATCTACAATTGATTCAGGAGGATGCGTGTTAATTGGATTAGTCTTGACAACTGTTTTTGGTGACTGTCTATTAATTGAAATTGTCAATACAATTGATTTCGGCGATTGCCCATTAAACGAAATTGGCCAGACAGTTGTTTTCGGCGATTGTCTATGAATTGGAATTGTCCAGGCATTTGATTTCGAATACCGTCTACTAGTTGGAATTGTTTGAGCAATAGGTTTCGAGTGTTGTCTATGAATTGGAATTGTCCAAACAATTGGTTGCGGAGACTGCCAATTAATTGGAATTATTCAACAAATTGATTTCGGGTGCTATCCAATAATTGGAATTGTCCAGACAATTGATTTGGGGTGTTGTCCACTAACTGAAATTGTTCAGACAATTGATTTCGGGAGCTTTCTAGTAATTGGATTGGTCTGAACATTTGATTTCGGCTGCTGCTTATTAACTGAAATTGTCCGCGCAATTGATTTCGGGTGCTGTCAATTAAAAGGAATTGTCCAATCGAACTTCGGCGACTGGAAAGTAGTCGGAACTGTTCGCACAACAATTGCTTTCAGATGCCGCGCAATAAATCAATTGCTCGATAAATTTCATGGCCGTGTACCTACAGTAGTTATTGTATTATGTTGGACACTCCCCATTGAATGGATACTACTCGTAATATGGCACGATAAAGGACCTTGCAAATGATTGCATATAGAGGGAAGTTCCCGATCCTGTTGTAGAGGCAATACTAGCATGGTGGTACTGTTGTGTACTGACTAAATCAAATGCAGTTCTACAAGTAGCTGCCAGCTTTCAAATAACAGAGCCCTCTTAAACTCGATAGTCATGACAATTCCAATTAGTAGATCGCTTCCGAAACCCATTGTCCAGACAATTCCAATTAGTAGACAGTATCTCAAAGCAGTTGCCCCGACAAGTCCAATTCATGTAAATCGCCCGAAATCAATCGTTCAAGCAATTCCAATTAATAGACAGCCTGTGAAATCATTTGCCAGCACAATCTCAATCGATAGGCAGTCTCCGAGCTCATTTGTCTGGACAATTCCAATTATTGAAAAGCACCAAACATCAATTGTTCAGACAATTCCAAGTAATGGACAGTCTCTGAAATCAATTATCAGGGCAACTTCAATTGATAGAGTCTCGAAAATTATTCGTACAATTCCAATTGTTAAACAGTACCCGATATCAATTGTCCGAATAAATCCAATTGTTAGACAGTATCCAAGATCAATTGTCTAAACAAATTCAATTGCTAGACAGTCTATGACATCGCTTGCCCGGACAATTCCAATTAATAGACAACTTCGTGACTCTGCTGTAGGGGCAATAGTCTATTGATAGGTCTATTGTCCAAGGCATAAGCAGAAAAGGGCGGGACACCTCAACTTTAGGTTTGTATTTTATGTCCGCAGGTAGGAAGTTTTGATACCGCTTTGCCCATGTGCTCAGATGTAAATCATTAAAAAAAGTTTTCACGAAACAAAGTAATCCGTATGCACTGTTATTTTGAAATGTACAGACAGTTGATTTAGGAGACTGCCCACCAATGATGGCATTGTCTGAAGTAGGTTTGGAGATTTCGTATTAGTCGAAATTGTCGGGATAATTGGTTTTGTATACCGTCTATTAATTGGAATTGCCTGGACAATTTATTTAGAAAGCAGTCTGCTCATTGAAATTGTCCGGACAATTGATTTTGGAGACTGTAGAAATTGGAATTGTCGGGCCAATTGATCTGGGAGGCTGTCTATTAATTTGAGTTGTCGGGACAAATACTTTTGGCGTCAGTCTACTAATTGAAATTGTCCGGACAACTATTTCGGGGGGCCGACTATCAATTGGAATTGTCGGGACAATTGATTCAGGAGACAGTCTGTAAATTGGAATTGGCCGGACAATTTATTTAGGAGGTCCATTAATTGGAATTGTCCGGACCTTTGATTACGGAGACTACCTATAAAGTGAAATTGCCTGGACAATAGGGCCAGGTAGGGATTACTTAATAGAAATTGTCTGGATAACAGAGCTCGACGCCTTTCAATTAACTGGAATTAGGGACCACAATAGACAGTCAATTGCAATAGGAAGCTATTAATAGACTATTGGACTATTGTCTATTGTCCAGGGTGTGGAAATATATACGCGAGAACATGCTGCTCGTACGAACTTAGGGTTAGGGTTAGGTGGGTGGGTTAGTGGGTGGGTGATTGGGTGGATGGTTGGATGGGTGGGTGGGTGGAGTCTCAACTCTATACTCTTTATTTTTGCGAAGAAAAAGCAAGGCTTACCACGAGTGAACGCTGTAAAGCCACAGACTACACCTGGGTGAGGTCCTTCCCTCACGACGGGGATAGGGTGTTGTTTTTTAAATCTCCGTCTGTGTTGCAATTTCACACCCTGGACAATTTGATAGGCACAATAATGGTCTATTGTTTCGACACTACACGAGGGGGGAAAGGTTTCGATCGATATTGTTAGCCACAACAGATTGTGGAAGGTATCTGTCGATAGATATAGTCGGCGACACTAGACTTGTGATACTGTCGATCGGTAGACATTGTCGAACTTATGGGTAGCGAACCGCGTCCATCGATGGTCATTACTGGCCGCAATAGACTGCTATATGTCTATCGATAACTATTGCCGGCGGCATTAAATTGTGCGAGATGACTATCGATGGCCATTGCCGGCCACAATAGATTGTGCAAGCTAGCCATCGATAGCCATCTCGAGGATAGCTCGCACTCATTCCACGATATGTGTATGTTGTCTTCTCCTTAAATCGTTCGTTCTACCCAGCTTCATCAGTACACCCCGTGTCCGTCCTTATTCCTTATCCTAGGGAGATGCTAGTTATGTGGTGACAGACTGTGAGACAGAGAGAGACCAAAAGCAAACAATAATCGCAAATTCATGGGTCAAGCAAGTGAGATGCCAGCGTACCGGGTACGAGAACACAACAACACAAGCACGACCAGAGAATAAGAACACAAAAATACAATGATAGTACATGCCTTCTGAAATGAGACATAATACAACTGACGCAAGGAGATCAGAAAGGCTGCTAGAAGGAAAGCGTAAGTACTCAAGAAGCACAGATAGCTGCTGCACGGACGAAACAACACGAAGGAGAGGAAGATATACCGGCGTAACGACGGCGGGGAAGGGAAAGTGAACAAAGGGAGAGAAAAAATCAAGAAGGAAGAGAGAAAGGAGAACAGAGAAAATCGTACTCCAGGCGGTGATAGTAACATGGGTGCCCGTCTCTGCTAGAAAACCGATTCTTGAACTTAGCCACGCCCTTTGCCGTCTCCTTCCTACTCTCGTCAGTAGCGGCGTCAATCGTCTACCAATGTCGCGCCCCCCCCCCCCCACTGATCAATTCAACAAGAAACAAAAACTGCTAGAATGCAAGGGCTAGTCGAACCGATCCCTAGCGACCCGATCCATCATTTCGTTTCTGCTTTCGTCGACAGCTGTATCAGTACGGCTTCCCCCCCGTCCCCCCCCCCTCCTCTCGTCGCCGCTCTTGGCGTCCTCAGCTGCGTGGCGCAGCCGGCTTCTATGCGCCTCGACCCTGTGCGAAACAGCCTCTTCGACGACCCCCCGGTACCACTTCCCGCTCTTCTTAGCCGCCCTCGGCCATAACACCGTCTCTACTCCGAACAGCAAAGAAGAGCTTTCCGTGGACCCCTCGGTGGCTTGAAAAACCCTGAAGCCGTCTGCTAAAAAAAACATGGGCCCAGTTATTTTCTGGGCGGCCTGATTCCGGGTTCTCCCCACCAGCCGTCGTCCCAAACATCGCCAGACGGGTCAGCCACTCATTGGTCGTCCGCTGTATGCCCCCCGCATAGAGAAAACGTCGTTTTCGCATGGTCGTCTCTATCGCTTTCGCTTTGTACCTTTTTGAGAGCCTTGGCGTACGACATGAAGTTGGACGGTGCGTTGTCGGCACTGGAAGCCAATGAATGATCTGTAGGAGGAGTTTGCGGTGTGCCGTTCGGAACTCAGTGAGGTGCTCCTGGCCAAGAGTCCACGTCACACATCCGTGCAGCAGGGTCTCCACCACCTCGGCCTTTAGCATGCGCACTTTAAGAGTGAACGGGGCATCCTCCATATCGCACAGCTCCCGTTTAAACTAATTGTATCATGCCCGTGAGAGTCGGATCCGTCGTGTGATTTCTGGCATAATGTCAGCGCCCAGGTACAAAAAACTGCATCGTCTGTCTATGCCTCTGTCCCGCTGCCTACACTAGGCATTAGTCTACCGTGGAAACACGCCCAATGTTAATGAGGCGCGCGAGCGCGAAGCGTGTGCCTTTTTTTCCTGGTTTTTGAAGGAAAAAAAGCCTCTTCATGACGAGTCGTATACGAGGGTAGGGTGCATTGTTTTGGGCTTCTCTGTGTGTGTGTCATATGATTTCAAGATTTGTTCGGCCACGTTTGTCGACCGCACTCAACGCACACGGCACCAATTCCAGTCCTGGCGGGCTCTGTGCACGCACACACACAAACGAAACCTTCTCGCGCTGGTGCGGTGGGAACTCGTTCACAGTTGGTCGAGCTAGGTGCGGCAACGTGTGTAGGCACATGGCTGGGCCATGGTAAAAAAACTGAACCAACAACCGTAAAATATCATACGTAGCGGTTTTTGTTGTTTGAGTTCTACCTAACGAAACCCAACTCTACGAGTACTCGTAGGCAGACTGCTGTGCCTGTCTGTCCACAGCAACGTTCGGGCCATGTCCCCAAGACATGCTGCAGGTGGTCTTGTCAGGCCCACCCTCCTACTAATGAGGGGACGGAGAAGCAGAAGAAGATCTGCTGTACATGTTGTACAGCAGTAGTAGTGGTGGCACTTGCTATGAGAAACTCTGTTGGACACATGTCAGGTTGTAGATTTTTCGTCTTCACATTGTGAGTGCGGAACCAGGAAACACGCAACAAATTCAAGTACGTGTACAAAGGGTTCAAAGGTTAAACCAACACAAGCCGAGGGTACAGCGACGCTGACCCTGGCCTCGTGTGTCCTACTGCTACTGCTGCTGCTGCTGCTGCTGTTTTTTCTGCTGAAGAAGCTTTGCTGTAGATGTCGTATATCAGTAGTAGTGGTGGCACCTGCTACGAGAAGCACTCTCAGTTGGACGAAACATGTCAGGTGCAGATTGCTCGTCTTCAAATTTTGCCGAAGTTCGAGTTCGGAACCAGGAAACACGCGGCAAAATCGAGTACGTGTACAAAGGGTTCAAGGGTTAGACTGACAAGCCGAGCGTACAGCGACGCTGACCCTGGCCTCGTGTGTCCTACTGCTACTGCTGCTGCTGTTTTGCTGGTGGAGAAGCTCTGCTGTAGATATCGTACATCAGTAGTAGTGGTGGCACCTGCTGCTACGAGAAGCTCTTTCTGTTGGATTCAACATGTCAGGTGCAGATTTTTCGTCTTCGAACGAACTTCCGACCTCGTTCTGGAGGGCATCATCCTGAATTTTCCTCAAACTGTATCCATCCGCTTTGGCTCGAACGCCAGGAAACAAAGGCCCGAGAACGTCGGGGCTGGTGTTGTGGTTCGCCTGCTGACTGTTTACGGGGGGTCTGTGCGGCTGTGTCGCCGTGCTAGCTGTGGGGTGGATGCGGTGTACGGCGGTCCTGATGTGATATTTAGACGCGGCTGCGCTGACCAGTACGACGCGCTGAATTGTTGCTGTTCGTGTTTTCGATTTGCGTTTCGATTTCCAGCTGTCAACTTTTTGATTATGCATTCGGTGTAAATCGTTCATTTTCTCGGAACATAAAAAACGAACGGGAACATGTTTGGGCCAGGGACCAATCAGCGCCAAGTTTATCATGATTCGATTTTCGATTTCGATTTTCAATTCTGTTTGGACACGCCCTGAGCCCAAACGTCACGGATACATACGACCGCGTACGTACGTAGATGTTCGTTCCTGTTGGTTCAGCACAGTACAGAATAATCCGTATTCGCCCAGCATGATGCATCGCAGATATTACTACTGCAAGTGGCTATCGTTGGACACCAATTGCTAGTATATTGTGAGTGGCGATGGCTATCGTTGGACACCACGGCCTACCTGGTATCTTTTGTTGGCAGTAGAAACTTCGGCGGTCGTCAACAGCAGTGGCCATCGATTTACACTATTCCAGCTTCCTGCATTGAGAGCGTGTTCCGGCATACGACTAATCGGCCGCGACTGAATTCGGAACCATATAGAGGAATAAATTCCTAGTCTTGCTGGAAGTCCGGGTATGGAGTTTGTGCTCTCGAGATCCAATCATTTGGCGCCCGCTAGCGAGCGTGAAAGAGCGCGTGGCGGGGCTGCGACCCGCCTACAGAGTGGGCTGTACACATCTCGTCGTGTGAGCAAAGAATTGAGCTTCGAACAGTCTTGTGGGAGGCCGTTGAAGATTCCTCGAGATGTTTTAGCTCGAAAAAACAAGGCAAGGTATAGCTCTTAGATGATTCCATTGATAGACACTATCCCATCATCAATTGGCGCATACGACCCGCCGTCGCTGATATTGTCGATCTTTAGTTTGACCAGACCGATCACTAGCCGCCAAGTATGATTAAGCGAGTGCGCCTGCGTGTCGGGGGCGCAGCGAACCTGGAGAGCGTACTAACATACCCTCCCATCGTGCGAGCAAAAAAAAGAGCTTGATCGGACATGATCAGCCTTGTAACGAGCCTGCCAAAGATTGGAGCTACTTTCTTGGTTTTAAAATTCATAGCTGGAACACTCGGACCCCCTGGGAGCTCTGCTGCTATGACAATGTGAAGCACCACTCCGAAAATCACGCTTTTGGCAGCCTATGCGCTGGGGGTCAGAACAGTTAGTACCGCCAGTGCATGAGAATCAGCGCGCGGCGGCGCGGCAACCAGCGGAGAGCGTGCACTGCACACATCGCAAATGATCCGCCACAACTAGCCTGTCTTTTGTTCAAACAAGTCTATCGTGGTTGCTTCCCCAACGGCTAATGTTCAGGACAATGGCCATTTATGGACAATCTTGTCACTCCAGTGTTAGAGCAAGGGTATATTGTGTCAATTGCCCAAACTAATTGTCCCCTGACAACAACTATCGATAGACAGCGTTGCCCGTCTATTGCGATTAGCAGTGTCTATCGATAGACAGCGTTGCCAGTCTATTGTGGTTAACAAGGTAGATCGATAGAAAGCGTTGCCAGTCTACAGTAGTTTGTTCACAACGCCCATTGGTGCGCCCTTTTTCGGGCCTGCTGCAGCACCAATGTTCTATTTCTACTGAACAGGGTGTAAGCACTTCATGCGTCATCTATTCCATGGTGCTCACGGCCCATTGCCCAAACTGTCGAATCATGTGGTTGCCAATAATGTCCATCGATAGACAACGTGGCCAGTATATTGTGGTCGATAATTACCATTGACAAGCACGTTTTCGGGGCCATTGTGTAGCGGCAATGATCTATCACCTGTACGTACAGGGTGTAGCCGATCAGATATCACTAACACAGAGTACCGATCGCCACACAACCAACAATATAACACACTTAACCCCGATGATGCTCACCACCTTGTTGCGGGAGCATCTCACGTTGAAGCTCCTCCTCACGATGTAACATGCACTCAGTTAATACTGAAGTAATCACAATGCTAATAGAGCACATTTCTGCGGCACAAAATATTGTATTACTTTATTCAGCAGAGTGCATTGTAGGCGTGGAAATAGGCGGGTGATGGTGTCCATCGATATACGTTACCCACCACAATAGGTTGTAAACGGTGTCCACCATATCCGTTGCCGGCCACAATATATTGTGAATTGCATCTGTCGATAGCCATTGCCGATCACAATAGATTGAGAAGCGCATCAATCGATAGCTATTGCAGTCTACAGTAGATAACGAAATGTATCTATCGATAGCCATTGCCGATTACAATAGAGTAAGAAGTGCATCCATCGATAGCTATTGCAGGTGACAATAACGTTCAACCCAGGTACTGAGGCACACTCCTGCCTGAACAATACGTTGGGGACTTAACTTATCGAAGAACATTACCGACGGAAAAAAAATCGATAAACGTGCCAGTCGATAGCCTTTACCGACGACGGCAGACCCGTCCATTGCACCACATTTTATTGCTATTGCAGGACTCATTGGCAATTGTCGGTTGCATTGCCCACAAAAAAAATGTTTGTGGCCGATTGGTCAATCAACCCTACTCTTGGAAGCGCCTCTTGGAAGCACCTCTACCACTGATGTTTTTCCTGTGCGTGTTTTTGAAAATCTGCCCCAGGTCTGGCTGTAGGTCTGATCCATATTTTCGCGCCGCAGATATGGTCTCCTTGGTGCACCCGCGTGAGTGTGGCAGAGCGACAGCAGTTTTCGTGCCCTCCTTCGAGTACGACTTCGTCTCTGGGGTTTAGAAATGTGGTTCCAGGCGATTAGATTTGCCGTTTCTTGTGCTGTTGTATCCTCGTATATTTTTTACTGATGTAAAGACGTATTGTACTGCTGTACTCGTAACAGTATCCTTCGTATTCAGTAGAGTCCTCCACTTGGTAGATGCCAATTTCTGGCAATATTCCCCCTAAGAAAGCGCGGGCAAATAAAACAGGCCCCGCTTGGCACACTTTTCCCGGACCTGATTTCACCCGGACCGGCCTGATCCCACCCACAAGGTGCAGAAATAAAATTAGCCCCCCACAGGAGCCGCCGGAGGCCCACCGGGCACCCTGATCTCACCGCTCGTCCACAGCCACGAAAAAAGCACAATAAAACACTGGAATATATGCTGCAATCAAACTCACGTTTGAAAGATTGGTACGGTATCAGGTAGCCCCCGGTGCCATATCACCATACCATATCATCCTCCTTCCCCACACCACTTCGTTCCTTTTTTGTGTAGCAGGATACTTCTGTGACGCCGCACTCTTGCCTCCGCAGCGGCAGCAACCTCAATTTGATCAAGGACTGACGCCCCGAAGACAGCGCCATCCGCCTCGGCGATGTCGATGGCGCCGTCTCGATCTCGGGCATTGCTATTGCCTCTCCGGCGGACTGCGAGGAGTGCCACAAGGTGTTCGTATTATTCCTTTCCCGCTGTTGCTGCGGGAGGAAGGACTCCGGCCGCCGCCGCCGCCACCGCGCTGTCGGCTCGGAGTGCCTCCAACTACTCCACCGTCGCCGACGGCGCCGTTACCCGCGCGGTCGCCCTTGTCGATGCCGCCGGTGCGAGCGGCGGCAGGGCGCGGTCGTTCGGCGGCGGTGGGGATCCTTTGTTGCTTGAGACGCCGTCGTCGTGGGCTACGGCGGCGACAGCGGACGAAATTGGAAGCGGGGACGGCACGCGGTACGCGGAGGGCCCGTGCACACGGATGAATCTGTTCACGGCCGTCAACGCCGGCCTTCGCACGGCCATGGAAACCGATTCCACGGCGGTGAGCCGCATGTCTCAAAGCAGTAATTTGTTATTAGTATTTATACAGCACAGTAGTCAAATAATATGGGAGTCGGCTTACAGGGGGGTGTCAGTTTCTTTTTTAACGTCGCGGGCTTTACAAGGTCAACACGCTTGTTGCAGGGTGTTCAGGCCAGCCGAGAGGGACACGCTGGGGACGGGGGCCCGGTGATCATCTAGGCGTGCTTACCGCCCAACATGCTAATTATGCGCAAACCACTCCAACTTGTCACCAACCTAGTCACTACAAGAGCGTTCTCTGGCGTGGTGTGGCATCGAGAACGAGGGAGGAGGCAGCGGGGGCAGTCCCACCTACCTTAAAGCGGGCTGAGCTATTTTTTCTTCGCTTGTGTGAGCATTCTTCTGAAACTTGTTCCGTTGCCTATACATTGATGAACGTCCCCGTCTGAACGTTCGGAGGTCAAGTGCTCTCAGCGGTTACACACTGGGCTTCGGTTTCTGTCGGGTTCTCGTCCTGAGATTCGGCGTGCCAGGCTCCCGATCCCGTGGGGTGTTTCACGTTTAAGAGCTGCTTTAGTCACCAATCGGTCACCCTAAAGTATCCCAGTCGCGTTTTTTCGCAGCAGATAACTTTCGGGGAAGACGTGGCGTTTGGAGGTGTGTTCCGGTGTAGTATCGGTCTCAGGGAGCAGTTCGGGCCTGACCGCGTCTTCAACAGCCCGATAACCGAACAAGGGATCGCTGGCTTTGCGATCGGCTACGCTTCCATGGGCAGGACCGCCATCGCAGAGATGCAGGTTGGTTCCACGCCCGCAGCCGCTGCTTTGTTGGTTCCTCGTGTTCCAAGGCTATCAATAATCTGATTATATCATGGGGGCATTATATTTTTAGGGTGTTTTCCGTCCGAGACTGTTTCGCAGAGACAGACGCGACGCGCCCCTTTTTCTCAACCACGCCGTGTTTTTGTCTTGTCCGATAATTACTTGTCTGTATTCTTTCACGAGTCACGAGAATTGTGGAACACACGCAAAGTGACGTATCACGCAGCTTGCAGCGCTGAGTATGGGGCCAGATTTCAACTTGGTCGAATTCACAGATAACGTACCGCACGTATTCGTCCGAATTATAAAAACCAAAAAGCCCCTCCCCTCCTTCGACAGGAGTTCCATCGCAAGGTTAGATAGGTTTGGGGGTGTGCACGCGTTAAGGCGGCTGGCCCTCTACACTTGTACCGTCTTGCCGCCTCATGTCTGCTGCCTTTTTCACTTCGTTTTTGCTATTTTTGGTTCTTCCCCGCGGTCAAGTCATACACCCCCCTTTCGTTGACAGACCACGTCACTGTTGTATAATACCCTTCTACTCGTCGCGCGGACCCTCTTTTCTCCCCGCTGCATGTTTTTCGTCGTACTGATCCTCCGCGACGCTATTCGATCCCAGTTCGCGGACTACATATTCCCGGCCTTCGACCAGGTCAGATAAGAACGAGGGAGAACGTAATACATTGCGCAATCTGTAAGAACAGCACGGGTGCGCGTGCTTCCTCTCTGCTTGCACGCTCGTGACACCTTAGACCGCCCCTGATGCGAAGGGTGTTTGCATTTTTTCGACCGCGTTAGCTATTCGATCTGCGGTGGTTGTTGTATAAGGCGGCGGTTGTTCCGGACAGGGGGGGCTCACTCTTGTAGATCAAGGCGACCGTAGGTAACATTTTCGGGCCCCGTTTTGGCCATTCGGAGTGTTATAACCTAAAACCAGCACAGTGATGAACATGGGGGTAAACACCGTACCGTACGTCGTAGCGTTGGTTATCACGCTGTGCGTGATCTCAAAGCGTAGCCAAGGGCGTTGCGGCAAGTGCGTCGATTGCGAACCAAAAATACTGCTGATATTCACGAGCCCCCAGTGTCTTCCCCATGTCCACCCCTCGCCCCCGTGGCCTTGACAGATCGTGAACGAAGCTGCTAAATTCAGGTACCGTTCGGGAGATCAGTTCAACTGCGGCGGGCTTACTATCCGCGCTCCGTGTGGGGCGGTGGGGCACGGGGGGCATTACCACTCGCAATCTCCCGAGAGCTATTTTGCCCACACGCCGGGGTTGAAGGTGTGTTTTTTCTTAGACCCCTCACTCAGTGGCCGAGCAAAGCCGTACGTTGTGGTCGCAGATTGTGTTTGTTTGTGGTTTTGGTGGCCTGGTTTTGGGCGCTGTGCCCGATGACCTTTATTCACAAAGACTACTCGCGCCTTCGTTTTTTTCCCCGGTATTTATTGTTTTTGTAGGATGTATCGAATAGGGGACCGCCAAGCGATACGTCTGCGTCAGTGTTGGCGGTGGCATCTCCTGCGGTTGGTATACACGTAAAAAGAGGCGGTACTCGAGATCAATGCTTTCATACATGCGCGTCTGTTACCGCAGCACGGTCTCTGCATTCCGCTGACGCCATCCAGTAGCACTGCTCCGCAAACCCGGAGGATTCATTGACGTAATAACCGAGCGAGCACACCTAAACAACCTTCGAACGAACCACAAGAATATGAGAATGCCCTTTTCTCGAAAAAAGATGCTGCACATTCCAAACCCGCGCAGAGGGCCAGCGCTCACCGCAGTCGCGCACCACCGATGACTCCAGATTATACTGACGCGCACGCGGGTTCGCCGATGACCCGGAGAAGTATGCGCCCTGCTCGGCCACGCAACCGTTGGTGCTCAGGTTGTAATGCCGAGGAATGCGGCGGAGGCGAAGGGGCTACTGCTTGCGTCCGTCCGAGAACCGGACCCGGTGATCTTCCTAGAGCCCAAAGTACTGTACCGGACAAGCGTTGAGGACGTACCCGACGGCGACTACGAAGTGCCACTGGGGACGGCGGACGTCATACGTACGGGAAGCGACGTGACCCTGGTGAGAACAACACTCTTGAACGTGTACCATTTACGATGCAGCCCGCGGCGCGCTTCCGAAAGCTGACGAGTGTTATTTTTACCCTCAGTTCGGTGATCGACCAATGTTCTTCCCCGCGAACACCGCCCCCCAGTTAATTGTTTTGACGTTAGTTTCTCCCGACATTTTTGAACGAGTATCGTGGGTTGCGAGTGAGCGCGCAAGGAAGCATGGTGAAGGGAGTCACGGACAAGAAAACGGCCTATATCCAGCTTGCATTCCTTGCACCTATGGCCGCGCGGGAAAGAGAGAGAGAGACTGAGAGATGGAGAGCTCTTGCCTGCACTTCACTCCCTCCAAGTGCTGCGTGCGACGGCGGAATTTGTGAAGCGCCTAACCTCACGCGCTGGGTGTAACCCGATCGGACACATCCAAGGGATGAATCCTTCATGTAAATTTGCCGTTGCCACCTATACTGCCATTGGTACATTGTGGGTAAGACGTGGTGTTATTGGCGGCGTCAAACGTCAGGCCCGTGCCCGGAGATATGGCTGACATGAGAGCAATTACCACGAATAGCGCATGGGACATCGCGAGTGATCCCGCTGAACCCCCGCAAGCCTTGGGCCTGACTTCGTGTGTTCCGCTTGTTTGTTGTCTCGGGAGGTAGGTCGGGTGGGGGGCACAGCTACAAGTGATGTCGGCAGCATGTGACGAGGCAAGCAAGGAGGGCATCGAGTGCGAGCTTATAGACCTCAGGTATGTCTCCCTCGATAAATCAAAGGCGCTGCAGCAGTAGTCACGATTCTTGTTGTGAAAAGCACAACCGGAAAAAGTGCCCCGAACGTGTTAGTTTGTCGCTTCCTCCACCGGATTTACTCACCTCTTCTCTTGAGTCGGCATCGCCGGTTGCCTGCACCATTTACGTGCAACAATGTCAACCCCGGCAGTCATGTCAACGGTTTCTGTGGGAAATGACGCGCGCAGGGTAATTTTCGACCCGAGTTTTCATCTCTTGGACCACCCCACCGTTTCGGACCCGGAGGAAGCATGGCATAGTGTCGTCGCATGTTGAATGCACACCGAGCTACCCGTCCTTTTGCGCCACAACACATCAGGCAGACCTTTCACACATGGGATAGATCATCTTGCAGATCATCCACACATACATCATTTAGATCATGTAGATCCTACCCCGTCATGAGTTGTTATGCAGGATCTGTAAAGTATAAATCAAACGTAGGACACGTGCTGGATCATGCGGGTTTTACGGCTCCCACCCGGCAACATGAGCTAGGTCACACAGACGGATAATATATCTCCCTGGAAAGGCCCTACATCATGAAGTAGGAATAGCTGATCTGTCCGAGGTGTGACAACTTTGTATGCACTATTTGCGTTGGTCGTTTCGCTCGCCAAGGACGATTCTCCCTTGGGATTTCGACACGATCAGCCGGTCCGTTGCGAAGACGGGCAGACTGGTGGTGTCTCACGAGGCGCCGAAAACGGGAGGTTTCGCCGCCGAAATAGCGGCTGATATTCAGGTGAGCTGCGTGCGTCGTTCCGTTCCATGCCCGGTGCTACTGGGTCAGGTGAAGCCGGCGATGTTGTTTCTTCTTTCCTTTGTCGGAGAATTGCCTGTGCGTCGTACGTTTTGCCCCCTTCCCTTCTCCTCCCCGCTGAACCGCCAGCAGATGCGATTTATATTTTCCGTTCAATGCTACCCTTGCGTTTGATAGGCAGTGTGCACTAGCGCATGATCACGCTCGAACTCACAGTTAAGCTGTGTTTCATGGACATCGTCGACTTTGGTATTCGGACATGCTTCGTTCTCGTCGCCAAGGCCGTCCCTGGAATTCTTCAACACACCCTAGTTACCCTTGTTAGCACGTACTTTTACCTGCGTGAGTTGAGCGTACAGAACAACGCAATTTTCTGAGGGGTCGCTAAGTGTACGAAGGACTTATCAACATGCACAGCCTGATGGAATTTAGGGGGTTGTAGGGCGAATGCGTGCCGGTGATACATTCGGCAGGCTACTTACCCCAGCATATGCATGTTGGTAATAAACGTCGCGGGTCTTGTTTATTGTATGAGTAGCGCACGGTGTACGGTGACGCAAAAAACATACGATGGAAAACTGAGGGGAAAACGTTGGAGGAATTGCGCCTAGCGGTGACGATCGACGGAGAGAGGCCACCCAAGTTCAGCCTCGTTCTTAAATGTCTAACGTATGATGTGTTTTCGCTGTCATTGCCCAAGTGTGTCCGACATATAGGGTACGTAGCCGATTGCAATGGGCGCAGAGTAATGTATGAGCGCATTGGTTTATCTTGTCTTTAATTCGCGCTTTACCTACCCGTGAGGGCGCTTTAGTTTGCGCTTCACGCCGCTGTCATGCTCTGTATTGATGCACCCACAGGAGAGATGCTTCCTGCACCTTGAGGCGCCGGTGCAGCGGGTATGTGGCTACGACACCCCCTTCCCCCTCGTCTTCGAAAAGCTATATTTGCCCGGCCGGCTTAAGGTCCTGGAGGCCATCCGCAAGGCGGTTAGCTACTGATAAATGGTAACGATATATATTTACGTTAGATGTAGGGAAAAAGCGCACGAGTTGTGCTTGGGCATACGGCGGAGATGGTTGCATTTGGCACCATGGGTTACGGCTAGCTGTGAAAGTTCTGTAGAACCATTCCACCCATGCAGTACTACGTAGAAGGACGTTTCTTTTCTGCACGTGAGCAGGCGACGCTAAGAAACTAACGTTCTGCGTCCGGGACAGTATGAAAATTTGTGCATTATGTAGCATTTTTATCAAGAAAGCATCACTACATCAACAAGTCACCACACATATCATGAAAGCATGGAATGCACGTCGCGGTTGTAGTTGTTCTGCGGCGGGTCATTGGGAGAATGCAGGCATCCCTTTCTCGTCCGGAAAGGGCTTTTGTCAGCCACTACCAAGTGTATATTTCAGCTCGATGGGTAGGCATGCAGCGGCTCAAATGGTGTCTTGTTGGCTATAACCGTACAAAAGTTAGTTCTACATCGATCGTGGCAGCAGTGTTGAAGATTGTGCCAAGGTTGTTTGGATGGGCCTCCCGTTGTTGTAACTTTCCACGTGATAAGTCAGTAGTTTCCTCGCGCACGTGACGTGTAGTCCTACTGCCTTGGCACACGTAAACGGTTCTGTATTTCTCCCCCCCCCTGACTCGAGGCTTTAGCAGTAGCAGGTTAAGAGCCGCTTTAGCAGTAACAGGTTAAGAGCCTCGAATTGGATACTGTGTTTTCGTGCCATTCGTTTTACTGATGTGCCTGGTACTACCACAAGCACTACCTGGTATATCGGCAAAGCGCGTGGAATGGATGTCGGCAGGTTGGCGATTAGCAGCTCATCTGCTCACGGAGTATTGCCAGATTTTGCATGGATGCTGCGACTTATCATACTCACCGCCGGATTAATCTTGGGTAGCGCGGTAGCCTCTCTTTATTCCGTGTTGCGACGGTGACGGTCAAATATTAGCATCTCAACACACTGAACCGTGAACCGTGTGTGCTCGTAGATGGACCGTATACGGACAGCTGTAAGGACTGCATGTACCGGAGTCACGTGGACCATTGCTGATTCCTTATGCCCCGATCTACTGTTACTTAAGACGGACCATGTACAGGAGGTCCAGCCGCAAGGTCAATAAACAAAGCCAATTCGTATACAGGACTCGAGAAGGAAGCGGCTTGCGATAAGAAGTTTCCCACCACCACTGTTCGCTTGTCTCATTGGCCGTTTTTCGAGTCTATCCTTCCCCCCATTGCGTGATGACAACTGCAAGTGCACCTGGTCCAGTACAAGACAAACGTGAGGATATGCGTTGTGTTGTTCCGTACAGTGATCGTCGTGCGGGCGGCCGTGGAAATTGCCAGTGCGTGGGGTCTCGGATTGATCCTGATTCCTGTATTTCTTCTTGTGTGTCCCCCAACGAAACCGCCTTGGAGAAGCTTTGTCAGCAACTCGGTTCGCTCGTCAAGCTGCAACCTCTCTGAGACAAGTGCTGCCATCGCCCAACACGGAGTCTTTTATGGCGACTGCTTCGAAATATCTATGTGGGGTTCCGCAAATACAAGTCGTTGCAGTATTTACCATCATTAATTTCTGCGCGAAACGAGAGCTCGCTTCGCAAAAACAAACTTCGCAACCCACCATTCAGTTGCGGCCTATTTATGCCTTGGCACCAACTATGACTAAGCCAACTATCTTCTTCGAAATCCCCCGGTCTTCCCTCCCGGCTTCTTCATCCCTAGCCCGAACTTGACGGAAGTGCGTTTTTCCGCGGGGGCGATGCCCGCAGGTCCCCCCCCTCGTCCTGCGCCGTCTGGATTTCGCGGCCTGGAAAACAGATGCACACACCGCGGAAAACGCAGGGGTCCGAAGTTGGGTTCTTGTCGTAAATATACTATGAATAGGAAACTCGTCTCGTCGTATCTACAGAGAGTCTGCGTGATGTCGGCGTGTCGGGAGCTACGCGGGCCAAGTGCGCGGGTCATTTGCTACGTTACAACATTCATGGGAATTTTACCGGGCAACGCAAACAACTGACGCTGTTTATTGCAGATAAGCTCCGAGAGTCTGGGAAGCCTTTCTGAACGTTTTTTTTTTTACCGCTAGAAGTTCTGCAGCGAGGCTGCCGGCACTTCAAATCGGGTGCCAACGCGACAACCCCTTCAAGGTAATAGAGGGCGCTCATTTCTGACCCACTGCGTCTCAGCGCGACAGCAATGCGTTGAACAGCCAACACAAACGCCAAGGGTAAGGGTATGCATAGATGGCAAACATCAATGCCTGGACAAGTCAAACATGCACGCGGCACATTGCCGGATGAGGGGGGAGAAAAACGGGAGTGCGCGCGCGCGGGGGGAGGGGGGGTCCTGCTCACGGTGGTGGTGCTCCAGCCGACGCGCCGCCCCCTGTTGCCGCCTTCGTTGCCTCTAACCGTCTCTGCATCTCTTCCCATTCCTTCTTCTGTTCCTTGTCGCGGTTGAAAGTCTTCCCTCGTCTCGCTTTCTCCGCCTCCGCCGCCTCCTTCAATCGCTAAAAAAAAACAAGAACGAAAACATAACGACATGCAGTTGTACCACCAATCAGAATTGGCTCATGAGGGTCGCGGCTTCACCTCCTCGAAACGGTTTCGTGACTAGAGTATTGATCACGAAAACCTGCTTGTCCGAAAATATTCTCGGCAGAAGGTTGAGCTCGCGGAGTTTTTTTTTTTTTTGGCGCCGCGGAGAGCGAGAGGAAACCCCTGTCCACACTTATTTCTTTAGCTTTCGTGTACCGGTTCGAACCCGGTTCGTTTCTTCCACCTTAGTCGGGCCTGTCTCTGACCGTCATAAAATTTTTGCGAAGATTTCAAACTTGAAGATTATGCTCGCAATGGCAACAGGGGTAACCGGCCGCACATTAAGCGACGGGATTGTGGAGACAACCGGTTTTGCCACGACTGCAGGCGCTCAGAGTGGTAGGCAGCGTAAAGCGAGACCAACCAAATCCTCAATTGGGGATGCCCTCGCGCTTTCGCCAGGGTCCACTGGTGCCGCAGAAAGATAAAGCACATACCAGGTACAACAGAACGAGGGAGTCAATTCGGTTCGCCCACCTTGACGTGGTGGTGGTCGTAGGAGCTCAGATGGTTGCTCATCTCGCCAACGTTTTTGTACTGCTTGTTGCAGATGTCACAGAAGAATTCCTTGTTCATCTCCTGCGGGTCCGGCCATAAGTACAAACAATTAATTAAGAGCCGTTTTTTTCGAAATAAAAATGAGCGAGCGCGGCGTGCGCAGGGAGGGGGATGGGTGGGTCTGGATGCCTATACCTGCACGGTGAAGGGTGGACCCTCACGGTCAGACCAGCGTAGAAGTACACGATACACTGCCGATCAACGTCACCTAGAGCTCTAAAACTCACTCTTCCCAACCAGACAGCTGCTATTAATAGGGAATTATTCCACATCATCGCATGATGGAGTCGCCACCAATTTCACGCCGGTCAAAGTGCCGTTCCGATCATGTGCGCCCCCCCAGAGAAACGCGCCTGGCAGCGGCGTACCAACAAGACTTTTAAGCTCGTCCAGGGCAACGCGACCTTGCGTCCAGAGCCGTGTCTACCGCACATGGCGGCGAGAAAACGTACCTGCACTTGCTCCTTGATGGTCTCCTCGCGCACCGCCTTCTCGAGCCTCTTGGTTTTCATCTCCACCGTCTCCACTACCTCGGAGTCCAGTTTCTTGCGCTCTCTCGCCGCCTCATCTGTAAACCTACGGCGCGGGAAGGGAAACGTTTCAAAGCGCAAAATACGGGAAAAATCACCCTGAGGGGTCGCAACGGCAATATTATTACCGTAACGTACGGCGGTCACCCTACTGTGACAGAAACGAGCTCAAAACCAACACGCTCTACTAATCGAGTTGCAGAAATGCGGTGCAAAAACCTCTGCGGACAATTTAGCCCGCGCCAAAACCTGCTGTTACCCCAGGGAAACATCGGAATCAGATCAACATCTACACCATTTAGATCCTATATTTGTCGTTATGATACGCTGTGCAAGAACTACGCTGTACAGATTCCGCCCGGACAAACATGTGCGTAAAATCGCATGCCATACAGACCCCACTCGGCAAATTTATCTAAATCCGCGCAGAAAATGTAAACAAGGGATGCATCTGCCTCGAAATACCCTCATCATGAATGGGGATCGAATGTGTGCGACGTGTGCAAAGATGCACGTCCGGTAGCGATTCCAATACCAATAACCAGGACAACTTTTGGCATAAAACTTTACCCCCGTCCCCACCACAAGCGTATCAAGCCACCACCGCCACCCAGACAGCGTCCATCTCGTGTGTGAACGCACACTTACTTGTCGTCCTCCGCCGATTTTCCCAAGCCTAGTGACGCTACTTGAGACCTCAGCACCACCGGTACGGTGATGCCGTCGCCCTTTGCGCCCAATCCCTGCCCGAGCTTCCAGCCCATGTTGGTCAGCAGCCTGAACCCTCGGTTTTCCGCGCCGATTGGCTGCGGACACGATTACGGCAGTGCATGAGTTGGACTCGGGTGTAAATAAGCGCGAACGGGGGACGAGCAGTCGGCAAACGCCGTATACATAGCAACGACCCCTCGAAGTCCGCTTGCACGTGCTACAGGTTCGCCTGAACGATGTCGTAAAGATACGCGGCAACTTACCGGGGAAGGGGGACGCGCGTGGGGGGGGGGGGGGTGTAGTCATTAGCATGCATGGCCGTAGTCGTATGACCATAGACCCTCACATCCCTACAATGCCGGGACGGAGCAAGTCGGGTTTCACCGACCAGGCAGACATGGCTTGCACCAAGCGCGACGCGCCTTGAGGTGTTGGGCGAGTCGGGAGGGGGGCGGGGGGGGGCTCCACGGGCCGAGAACGACCGGGAAAGCTTATACACAGAAAACAGAAAACCATAGATATTTGATGGTAAAATGATAACTCAAGCTGATGCACTACAGGAGCGAAGCCATGTCTGCTGCCCTTTTGCTCCGCAGCCAGCTTGACAACAAACAAACGACTTCTTGACACTTCCTCCGCGGTCCGCACTACAAATAGTACGGTAAGTCATCACTTGCGCTGATTATGATATGCGTTGTCAACTCCAACACGAGAAGAGGACACCAAATATCTCGGGGTCTGCGGGGAAAATCTCTTCACCACCGCGGACCAGCAGGTCAGCGAGTTTTCGTGCCTCCACTCGAAGAGGGACTCGCGAACGGCGAGGGGTCGTTGGGGTGGAGAGTGGAAACGACTCAGAGATCCCACATAGACCACGATGTTCATCGTGATTCGGGAAGCGTACGGTATTGTTGTGGAATCATCCGTACGCACTATTTTCCATTTTTGTGGTGTTATTGCCTCCCCCTCTACAGTCTGTCACCGCGGAAGCGCATACACCCGCCGTTACCGCAAGAGCGAGCAGCGCAATCTCAACCCGAACTACTATATACCTTGTCCACGCTTGCGGCATCCAGAGATGCCGTGTCGATGTACCCCCCGGGTCTCGTTCCTTTTGAAAAGGCGGTTCTTGCGGCCGGCCCGGTCCTCCTCATCGATGTCGTCGAAGTTTGTCAGAGACAGCGCGGACTCGTTCCCTCTCGCCAAAACGACATCCTGTCACCGCCACGGTCACCGTCGCCGTCGCACATAACGAGGACAAAGTGGGAGCCCCATTACATTCGCCGGAATACCCCTTAGCTCGAGAGAGAGACGCGATAGTACCTATTCCAAGCACGTCATACGACCAACACCTCAACCCCTTTATTTTTATTGCCAAATACTTCTTTTCAAGTCCAATATCGAACTGTGATCACAGACGTTTAGTCCAACGGCAAGCTCTGATCAAAGGCCACATTCCGAACAAGTACCGCAACCCTTTCTTTTCATTTCATAAGTATCCCCTTTAGTGCAATGCCGAACTCTGGCCGAGGGGCCACACGAGGTAGGCCTACCTCCCCTCACCCTCGGTCTACCCCGCCAGGCTCCTGCTTTCCATATTTCATGCGTGTTGAGTTAATTCAGTGAGCCCCATTCGTCGATTTTGCGTCAACTTCTTTGGTCAGGAGGGATAACCTACTAGACGACCAAGTCAGCGTATGACATGGTATATTAATAGGTTATCACGTTTGACCACGTTTATAGTAAGCGTCAGTTCGATTCTCGGCTATCGTCAACTATTCCAGGTGGAAAAATGGGGAACGTGAACTCCTTTAGTTTAACCAGCAGCGCGTGGCGAGGAGTTCGCCCCGGAGATAATGCCGAGACTGAGTCGGAACTCACGAAAACACACTACGCTGGGCGTAAATAAGGAGCGCTTAGACGGTAATATGAAGACGAAGCGATTCTTATATTTCCAACCGGACAGATATATTGTATGCGACAGAAGGGATAACCTATACGCGTATTCTCGCTGGGCGCTCTCCGCCAAGTCCTGTTGCACGCACACGCCGTATGGGACAGTCACGACCTTCGACTTCAGGACAGCTACACCATGTACGCATCATGCAGCTTGCAGAGCTGAGGTCCGTTGGTACGAGTGTTGCCTAAACAAACAGGCGAACCCACAGTTGACGTAATGCAGTAATCCCGTAATTTTATCACGCAAACTACAACCCGCCTCCCCGCATAACGCACCCGATGTCTCTCTTGCACCGTCTTGAGCTCCTCCGGCTTTTCGAAGGTGGAGACCCCACTTTCGCTGCGCGGTGTGGATCATGGGTTGTGGAATCGCAGCTACGTTTGGTCGGCAGGTGACTTGCGCAACATCGGATTGGCGGCGAGGGTTCGCCAAAAGCGGAACAACAGTTCGTCATTTCCAATGAGAGGACAGGGGAAACACCTACTACAAGGTTGCCACTTTTCAGAGCACATCAGCGCAAAACAGTTCTCGCGAACAGGTGGGATGATACCGTTCGCGAAGTCGAAGGCCTTCTACTTGACGTATATCTACTAGCCTTTGTATTGTATTTCATCTCGTCGGTTCCACAGTAGTTCATATCCGATTTCGAATCGTTTTGTGGCGTTGAAGATTAACGCGCTTGGCGTACTCGTAACCGCAGTTGCTACGCCGCTGATGTGCACGTCTTGGACTCGATGTGTGGTACCAGGTATCATAACATCGTACCGAACAACAGCAACATCAGCAGTGGCGGTAGCGGCAGAGAGGGGGCATGTAGGAGGACAGAGAGCATTTTATCGTGCCGCTTGGTCGGTACGCAGGGTGGTGTTAGGTAAGAGCCAAGATGCAATGGCAGACGGATGGGGGGGGGGGTGGTCACGCCGTATGGGCACCGTTTCGAGAAGGAAAGTACCGTACACGTGTAAGCATTTTAATCGTATACGTACATACATATCTGCACCAATTACGGATATCGGGTGATTCCAGCTGCTTCCATGGCTTGACCAGCGTTCTTCAAATTTCAATCATATCAGTAGGAGTTTTCTCCGTACTGAATGGTGCTGTTGTGGCCCCTGTTGCATGGCGAGAACGTGTCGAAGTTGGGACTGTTTGTACTGCTTCAACTGCGTACCCCATCCTGTGGCCTTTTACATTCAGAGCACGATGGTTAACCACGGAAAGGCAGCAGCCCAAGCTCGTCCCAGCTTTCCTTCGAATTCGGGCACGCAAGCAGTGGCAGTGTTGAAGGAGAGCTGAGAAAAGCACTGCCACTGCTACGTACCCGAATCCAAGCGCGCGCATGCTTGTGTCAACGCCCGACAGATGAAGGATTAACCCCACCAGCATGAGTGAGGCAAACGTATGTTGACCGACAACGCGAAGAGATGTCAAAACCTTGCCGCGGAGGGGACGCAATCAATGAACGACAGGTTTGGTACTACGTATGCACTCGAAGTACAGCACACAGCACCAGCACGGCATATTAAAGCCTCAGCGTTTCACCAACGGAGACGTGGTTGCACCTTGGTGGTGTCTCTTTACGGGGTTTTGGGCCGTGGTGCCTAAAGTCGACCACCCGATCCGAACCCTAACCCGAACGCTATGGGGTGACCAGTGCTTGGATGCTGTGGCTTGTGAAATCTCGAGTTTGATTCGGCCGGCTTGGATGCTGTGCTTGGAAAGGCCCTAGGCTTATTTGGCCCGCTCCGGATGCTGTGGCTTGGAAAAACTCTAGGTTGGTTGGACCGCCTACAAAACATTCCTTAGCCTATCAGAGTGCGTAAATAGCTACCTTAGGAAGGTTCACTATCAACCTGCAACTACTACTGCACTAACGGACACAAGTTCGGGTCTCCGTTCCGTGTACGTACTGCTGTAGTAGGTGCGCATTTCAACCGTCATGCCATCGATTCCTTGCTCTCGTCACTGCTGTATACCAGGTAGCATTATTTGGTTAACGCCCGTGACACTGAACATCTCTGACATAACACAATCTACTGCTGTGTACTTTAGGTAGATCATCTACTGCTGCTGTAGATCCTGACCTGCCGTTATGATATACCACTCTGTCCCTAAACATAAGGAAAGCTTCGATATAATACTAATATAGAAAATTTCCTTATTTTCAGGGACAGAGTGGTACCAGGTGCTTGTTGTGCAATATCTGTACAAGAATATAGATCAAACACATGGAACTTGTGCCATCAATATATCCTGCAGATTATACAGCTCCCATACTCTCCCTCTGTTTCCTTTCCCCGCCCCGCCGTCCGTATGACGGTATCTTCCTCTCCTTCGTGTTGCTTCGTCCGCGCGGCAGCTATCTGTCCTTCTTGAGTACGTATGCTTTCCATCTACCAGGTAGCAGCCTTTCTGATCTCCTTGCGTCATACCTGGAATGTATTCTGTTTCATTGCAGAATTTATTTTTGTTTTGTTGTCTTGTTCTTATTTTCTAGTCTTGCTTGTGTTGTGTTCTCCTACCCGGTACGCTTGCTTGGCCCTTGAATTTGTGATTATTTTTCGCGTTTGGCGTCAGATGAGCTAAATCGTACCACGTACGTACAGATCAGGAGTATATCCGCCCTGAAAAATCTAGATCACGAAGTAGGAATCGATTATCTGTTTGTCTTCAAATGGACTGCCCGGTACGTACCGATCACTACACCGCATGCGCTTGGCGTACCTGTGGTACTGGTATACTGGTGTGATTCAAGTCGACGTACCGGTACACATCAGTTAGTACTGCTGTAGTACCGTACATGCCTGGTGAGGTGAGCAATAGAAGCAGAACGTAATACGTCGGTGTGTCGGGGACAAAAGGCAAAAGGGTGGCACCTGTTGAAGTAGACCTTGGCTGTGCTTCCTGCGCGAGCGTCGGCGGTCGATTCCACGGCTCTCCAGCCGTGTGGTGCAGCAGGAGTGTCCATGAGCACTGCTGCTGATACCAGGTATAGGTATAGACGAGCAGTTACTCGTGCGGGTTGCAACAGGAAATACCAAACTTGAGAACCTGTACTGTCGTGAAACCACGTTGCGAAGACAAGAGCGACGATGCTATCAACATTTCGGCTCAATTATCACTACTGCTGTGCATGTGAAGCCCACCCACATTGAATACCGAGGGTGCCCTCATGCTGTCGTGCTGCTCTGCTTTCCTGTCTTGCCCTTGCACAAGCAAGGCTTGCAGCATCGAGACAGATGTCTACGTGTGTGTATACGAATTAATTCACTCCGGCGTCCCCGGTGGCTTGGTAAGTGGTCCGCGTGCCTGTCAAGATCAATTTCGTGGGTTCAAGTCTCACCGAGTGCATGCTCATAGGGACTTTTTCTTGCATAAAACATTGATAAGCAGAAAGCGCGAAAGCGTGAGTTGGCTACATTCGATGAAAATCGACGAGCAGCGGGAAAGCTGAACCCTATGCACGTACCGGGGGGAAAGGGACGACACCTGTGACCACGACTTGTCCAGACCGTCGAGGGTAAAAAACCTCCTATGAAGAGTGGGCTGGAAAGTAAAAGTGATGAAAAAAAAAAAAACAAAACTTGTTTGTCTTTTTTAATATTAGGGCAAAATTAGGTGACATTCCAGTGCGAGTTTAGGCTTGCCTCGCCTTGCGAGAGCCTAATTTTCTAGCAGTAATCGTGCCAGAACACCGCGGTAAGTAATCGTAGGCTGATCGAGTCGCAGTCAGGCTCACCTGGTAGGCCACGGAGGGAGCTGGCTATGCAACTATGTATCACCCAATTTGTACAACACGATTGTCCCCAAATCCCTTTTTCCTTAAGCCAACCTACTCTTTGCAACACCATCGAATCGGCACTCCGTCTTTTTTTTGCCTACTACACCTGGTCGGTGGGCGCTCGCTAACCCGTGGTAAAGCTTTGGCTCGGTTCAATCACAGAGATCACCTCTTCATCTCCTAAGTTCTAGATCGAGCAACGCCGCGCATCCGATCTGGTGGATTGCCTGCAAAACGCGCGAAAATTCTTGCGTGGACGTTTTGCCGTCTTGCATGTTTTAGAGTTCACCCACACAATCGAGAGTTGATAACAACTCGGCCTCGCGTGGATTGCTTTGGGTGGTTGGTGCGACCCCCACAGCACGGCTGCTTCCTGTAGCTCGAGCCTATTTTCGCCAAGGATGATGGCCTCTACCGTCACCAGGGGCATCGCCCGGGTGCGCCTCCACGCGGTGAGTCGCCGCTGGTGCATCTCGTCCACGTTTTCAGTGTTTTATCTTGATGGCTTGTTGGCGGCACCGGAGGCCCGAAACATGAAAACCGAACCTGGCCCACTGAAGGATCGTCGGATACACCCGGTATTCCTCCTGACCCCGGCGACCTACGTGGTGGTTGACGGTTGTCGCGTGTCGCCCTGGAGATGCTGCCGTCCACCCCCTGAGGCGATTGTTTTCGTTTGGTTTTGTGCAACAGGCTAGCCCGCCCGTCCTCCCCCTCCCTCCCTCCCCCTCTGTCTTTCGATCTTCTACGATATTATACATAAGTGCCACAGAGAAGAGAGATCCACACGAAACCTGCATCACGACCTCAGTACAATGTACACCACCCACACTACCGGCACCAGTAAACGGTACCCTGGCGCTCATTCATACAACTTGTCAGTAGTCAAGTGCCGCAGCAGCTGCAGCACCAGGAGGCAAACACACACCCCAAATCGAATCTTATTTCGAATTTTGAATATCCATGGTCGTCGTCAAATGTCTCACTACTTAAGAGTGTCTGCGCGCAAGAAAAAATATTACGGATTTTGCTCATCTATTCCCACGTTACCGACGACTATTAATAATCAAATACTTCGAAGTATCCTATTAATTAATCAAATTTGCATAAAAATGACGAAGTTATGCTTTTTTGGATACTAGAGTGTTAGGCCAGATCTTATGCAATATTTTTTGAGTGATTGAAAAAGGCAGGAAGTCGGATTTTCCTGCGGCAAAAAGCCACACCAGATCGGTGCGCCATGTGCCGTCTTATGGTGTTTTTGGTTTTATTTCATGGGAGAACAAAAAAAAAAGAACAGAACCGAGATCTTGAAGTTTCCTTGAACTCTACGTACGTGGACCACGACACGAACGAGTCGTTCACGCCGGGTTGGGCGATCAACCTTCACCACCAGCTCCTCCAAGGAAGGAACGGAACGTGGAACCTCCTGGGGAGCTGCGTAAGGGGTCGCTGGACCAGCAAGGAGCTCTCGCTCTCGCGGAGCATGAGCTGCTTGCGGCCGTCGTAGTCAGAAAAGAAGAACGTTAGATTGTTTTGATACTGCTGTAGTCTCGTCCTATTCGTATCCAAAGTTGTTTTGCCTAGAGCAGCTACAGTTGGGCGGCCGCAAGGGACGCGATGGTGGCCAAGGTATTGATGCCCTCTCTCTCCGTAGTGGCCGATGCACAAGTGCTGGAGCCCAGCTGTGTACAAGAGTAACCAAGCATGTAGCGTCGTGACCCATCATGAGCCCTGTCTGTAACCTATACAAAATTGTACAATGCCTCCGAGGTCTTGTGCAAAAGCAAATTTTATCACTTTCAGAGTTGATCAGAAAAGGCTGTCAAAAAAAATCACTTCCTGGAATTTCATGAGTGATAAAATCTCGGAGGAACATTTTTTCCACCAAACAGGCCCCATAAGACGTGATTTTGATAAAATCTGATCAGAAATGGGACTAGATACCCCGAAGCCTCCGTAAACAGCCATATAATCACCTAAAAAAAAATTGCATAAGATCTGGCCTTAGCGCTTTGTGAAAATTTGACTATAACGACCACTTGTATTCCCCCGTTACCGACGGATAGCAAATAACTATTTCCAAATTTACTCAAATTTACTCAAATATGGCCGCGTTGTGTATAATATTTGAAAGGCTAATATACATAGAGCCAGAAAAATATACATAGAGCCGAAAACGACAACGACCACGTTAGACGGTTGGTCTACATCTCCCCGAGCCTCCGTGGTTGGTCAAGCACACCCGAAACAATACTGTGTAGGTGCGACCAAATGGAACTGGCTGGCCACCTGAGGCATGTGACCACACGCCCTTGCGTCGTTGCCTCGCGACATCGTTTGACCTCCACGTGTCGAGACGGCCCCCGTGCGATAGGCGTGCGGTCTGAGCCATATGTCACGGTGGGGGACAGGGCTGGTGATGTGGAAACGGCGGATTCCCTGCGCTTTTGCGCCTTTATTGCTCGTTGACCTTGCTGTTTACAAGACCCGTAGCAACAACAGCAGCAGCAGCAGCTAGCTATCGCTGTGTGCAGAGATGTGGCTGCGGAAAACTCTTCTTCGGGCAGCTCCGACGAGACAGGCGACGCACGTCTAGCTGTGGCCGCCGGGTGCAGCTCCTCTGAGGATCAAGTACGCTTGTCTTTATCTCTGGTGGTTCTCCTGCTTCCCTCTCTGTCTCGTGTTTTCGTGCGTAGTGTGTCCGAAGCCGCGCTCTTCTATCGTGATCATATACCGGTACCTGGAACCTTGGTACCACGAAACCTACTTTATTAGGGTTAAAGTACGAGTACACACGTACATACAGCAGGTGCAGCATCTTGCTGTGTCGTTTCTGACTGCTTGTTTTTGTTCCTTGCTGCTACGTGTTGGGATAGCGGCAGGGCACGGAGAAGATATGAAACGCAGGCCGCCAGAAGGTTTATTTACTGTATGCACTCTGTCTGCTGCTTTGCTGTGCTGATGTCGGGTTCGGCGCGGTGCCTTTTTTTGGAGGGCTCGCCGGAGCGCTGTGTCTCAAGCCGCACACTCAGGAACACCACGACAACAGCAGCAACGTTTGATTCGGGTACACAGCGCACAGCGCTCATCCATCGTACACGAGATTGGTACAGCATACCACGCACTTGCAAATTATTGCACATTGACACCCATCCGTTCTCGTTTTCCGAGAAGATCTTAAATTCATGCCAATATTTAAAAATTGATAAAGCGCATGCCGGAGAGACATCATTTTTGGATAAGTTTACCGACGAAAACACCCTATTAAATTTTCGTTCTGCGCTAACACTCTACTGTAGCATATTTTTTTATAAATAAATTGTGCTTTTTTGGATAGCATATTATACTACTAGAGCCATATTTGTGTGATATGAGATTCGACCGCTGCATTCTGTTGGCCGCAAACTCTCCGGACGCTTTGGATTGGCCAAGCTTGCCCCGAGAGTGGCTCTCGGATCCTCGGACCATGTCTGCTACCGGCGGAGTTTTGCGAGAAGAATTGCTGCCGCTGATGCTGCATGCCTTTGCTGCGTGCTGCTGCAGCAGCAGATAGGTAGGTGCTGCTACAGCTGCTGCTGCTGCTGTTGTACGTCACCGACTACTGCTACTACTGCATGTAGTGTGCTGCTGCAAGTAGGTGATGTTGTTGCTGGAAGCATTGCGGCAATAAGCAAACACTGGGGTGAGCAGGCGCTGCTGCAAACAAAAGCGCTGCTGCAAGCGAGCGCTGCTGCACACAAGCAAGGTCTGCTGCAAGCAAGGTCTGCAGCAAGCAAGCGATGCTGCAAGCAAGCGCTGCTGGAAGCGAGAGAGCTGTCTCAAGCAAGCGCTGCTGCAAGAGCTGTCGCAGGCGCTGCTGGTGCTGCAAGCACGTGCACCCTTGCCGCCACGCCCCCGATCTTCGCCGCTACGACCCCTTTTCGGGAAGAGAGGACGACGAAGAATGAGGGCGATCTTGTCGTTGTGGCGGCGTTGCTTGCACAGCGAGTGTCGAGGAGCGCAAGATAGATCGCACTTCTGCCTGTTAGTGCTTGCTGCTGCTTGCTGCTGCTTACTGCTCCTGCAGCTGCAGCTGCTGCTGCGGCTGCTGCTGCTGCTGCTGCTGTTGCTGCAGGTAGGTACTGCTGCTTTTGCACCACTTCTTGTGTTCGGCTCGTTTGGCGCAAAAGTGCTGCCGCTGGCGCATGTGTGTTTTTTTTTTTTTTGCGAACATAAAAATCCAATATTTAGCTATTTTTCGTCTACGATTATGCGCATGCCGAAAGGCTTTCGATTATGATATCCTTTCCGACGGAAATCCTTGATAAACAAAAATATTATGCACAGACACTCTATTAATACTATTAATATTAATATTAATATTAATATGATGCCCCTGGTATACTATTAATACTTAATATTAACGTACTGCTGGTGTTTCGTTGTGTCCTCTCTTTCGAACGCCCCCAATTTTGAAATTGCTTCGCGTTTCAAACGCCGAATGTCACCGACACACAATGCGAGCATACGTCGCGTGGTGGGTGCCCCATTATATGCAGACCTGAACACAAATCAAATATATGTTTTTTGAGTTTTTCAAATGCCCGTTATCTCAAGGCTAATTCTTATGCCGTCGGATTGGAAGGATCGAAAAGGCCGGTTTCCGATCCACTATGATTTCGACAGGTATTTATCTGGACATATTCCCTGTCGTCAGTCGGACCGAGTTCGTGGTTTGTTGCAGCTTTTTGTGCTTTGTCTGGGGGCGTTTGACACGAGCGTTAAAAACTGCTTCCGTGTCCTGCTCGAGTGGGTTTTAGGAGGTGCTGCGCTGCGAGCAGCAACATCAGCAACAGTAGAGCAGTCAACCCAGCACCGGAGAGGTGTGTGGGCTGCTGCTGTGCGGCGTGACCGTGTGTTTAGAGAGGTGGAGAGGGCTTGAAAAACTTTTTCGATCGAGAAATCGGATCCATGCCATCCCTTCGAAAACTTGAGTTCTTTGACGGGATGCGTGGATCGGATCGCTCGTTCGAAAACGTTTGGATCGAAAAGGCTTTTCTTCAACAGCAGTGTAAGACAACCCGATTTTGTCTGCGATCGGAAACCGGCGTGTTTGATCCACGTATCCGACTACACAACAATTAGCTTACATGCTCATAGTCAATTGTCTTTTTTTATGCGGTATCGTTTTCTTTTAGGACCCGTATTAACGAGGAACTTTTTTCATTGGATTTCGAAAATATTTATTCGCTTGATTTAATCGTCATCTGACTGGTCGAAAAGCGAAGCACGAAATTGAGTAACACCGAATCCCACGAGATTTTTTTTCGGACTTCTTTTGCTCTTCGTGTTATAGACGGGGAGTTTGTCCAACTTGACGTGGCATGTTCCATGAAACCGAAGCAAGCCACGGAAACATGAGCCGTGTCGTCGACTGCTTCAGAGGCGAGATCCATCCTTCCCCAGAGGCAGGGCCACCGGAACAGCCGCAGGACGAGGTCCGACGCCCCCTACCACAGAGTAGACCACCCGCGGCGCCTCTGAAAATCACACGGCCGTCACAAACCCTTTTTTTCATACCTCGTTGCCTCCCAAGTCTCACGAGCACCGATAAGGTCACGGCTTCGCTCAGAATTCGATCGCTGTATCCCCGTTGCTGCTGCGCGCGTGGGGCTTCGGGGCTGCACCAGCCACCCAAGACATCCCGATAGGCCCTTGGCCGGTGCCGGCAGAACTAATCTTTCGCTGCCCCGGGCACCCCAGGAAGCACGCGTGCCGTCGCTCGCCTCGTCGGTTGCCGACAGGTTTTCGTTGACCCGTGTGCGTTTTTCGACTTTTCAACAAAATACGCCGTATTCTTCGATAGGACCCAAATCAATTTATTTTCCCCGAAATTCTATTCAATTTGACTCATTTCTATTTTTTATTTTGCTCATTTACAATTGAAAAAATCATCGCTAATACGGGTCTTACTGGTGTCCGAACCACACACCGATTAATGTTTTTTGGGTTTTGAATGCCAAAATGTCTCCGGACCTTTTCGTCGGCTGTGCCCTGTCCGAACCGAGCAAATCGAGCTCAACTAACTGCCAAGGCGTGGAATATTACATTCGTACCAAGTACGTTACCTTGTCGTCACTGTCCCATTATTGCCTGCGTTGTCCCTTCTTACACGCGAACAACCCCAAACCCTACACCTGGTACCAGGTACGGTATAGTACCAGATACCAGATAACTTTTCGAGTATTGAATGTCGATGTCCAAATGTTCATCGTCAAAGTAAGGTCGGAATGCTTGTCCGCTGTGTCCTCTTTCATAGTCGTCTATTCTGTCCGAACGTCCGAATCATCACATGTATACTCCAGAGTACATACGGATATAGTGTTTGTTTGTATCGGATCACGTTTTGAGTTGTACTTATACCTGGTATATTATTAATACTCGTATGCCTGCTGTGCCCTCTCTTGCGCCCGAACCCCTATAACGCAAATCATGTTATCATGTCTGTATTTTATTATATTACCTGGCATATTTTGTACGAGTTTCAAAATGGCAACAGGTTTAGATCTAATGGATGTCAACATCAAAATTTCAACTGAAAAAAAAAATCGTCGCTTGATGTCTCAATACTCGAGTTGTCCTCTTCGCCATCTCTCTCTCTCCCCTCTTAACTCCTGGTTACGCCATCCACCCATCCATCCGTCCGTCCTACCCCTCCCAAAATCATATGCCCCAAAAGCGCGCGTCGCAGTGGGCGACTCCACTGGCGCAGACGGCAACCCGAGGAATAGCTTGCGAGCGGGCTGCTGACAGCAGCAGCGGGTCATCATCGTCGTCGTCGACTTTGGGGCTAGGGGCGGCAGCGGCAGCAGCGGCAGCCATTGCCGCGGCTTGCGGCGTTTCTATCGGCGGGAGACAGGGTGTTGTCGCGGAGTGCCATCAGGACAATGAGAGGTTTGGCTCGGGGCCAGATGGAGGCGGAGGCGGGGGAGGCGGGGGGGGGGGATCGGCAGGGAGGACTCTCGAACGATGAACCGGGAGGACTCTCGAACGGTCAACAGGGAGGACTCGAGGTCGGCCATGTGGCCCAACAGGGATCGCCCAAGTGAGTAGATAAAAATCGTCTCTCTGGTCGGTCGTACGGCCCGGCTGTGTTGTGATGGATTGTGGGGTGGTGGGGTGATCGTGAAGGGGTAGAGTAATGGGGTGCTGGGAGTACTGTGGCGGGTGGATAAACTGAGTTGATGGATTGATACCTTTGACACTTGAGTACAGGACTACGATATATACCAGGTACCTGATGCAGCATTAAGGGGGGGCATAGTAATCAGGAGGGCCAAAACCAAGTTCAGGTACACTTGCTCCATTTGAGCAAAAAAGAGTTACATACTAGTAAAAAACACACTCCACGAGCGGTGTTTTTTTGGCCATGAGAAATCACATCAAACATTTCTCTTTTTGCGCTTGAGCGTTGAGCGTGTGGCCTCCAAACTCTGTGTGTGTGTTTTTTTTTTTTTCAAGGTATATATGTACCACTGGCTCCACTTGGACCTGCAGAGGGTCACAGGGCTTCGTTTGTTTCGCCACGGCGGGCACGCGAAGAATATTTATTCTGGCGCCTCCCCCCCGTTGCCAGCCTTGAAGCCTCTTGACCATCCTCGCGGAACCGCCTGCTCGGCACGAAATTATTATTTCGCCGTATCAAACCTGAGACCACCTCGACGCGGGGTGAAGCGGACGAACTACCGTCTGTGACCACGACGGCGCTGTGTTATAATATGACTCTTGTGACCTAGAAAAGAACAACAAAGTACACATCATAACATCTGAGGTGCATCCTGCATCCTGCAGCCCAGAGAAAACGAAGTGAAATCAGCGAGTGTGTGTATGGCTAAATGCGTACGTACAGTCTGTACACAAGAACTGCAACCGAGGGACCGGAGACCGCATACATACGCAGAGAAAAAAACGTGTACGTACGACCTCTCTGTGATTAACTGAAAACCAGGCAAAAACAGCTGGAAGCTATTAATAGACAAAGTAGACAAATTCAGATGTAACTCCGCTAGTTTCAATCCAAAAACAGGTACGATGTGAGGCTGGCCAGTGGCAGGGCTCCTGGCGTGTACCTGGTATGTTTCGCTAGTTTTCGTGTGTACCTGATTTTAATCCATATTGGACCAGGTGTACCTTATTTTGGCTAAAATCCTAATCATAACCCACGAAGGACCCCAAAAAAAAAACCATGTATCCCCCCATGTTTAAACACCATGTTTGGTTCTTTTAATAGTAACACCATGAGATATCCCCCCATCATAGTAGTGTTTGCCACGTCAGCGGTGGTGGCTTACGCTAATGGTTGCGTTGTTTACAGGGCGTTCGCGAGACGTGTGCCTTCCCAGGCAAAAAGTACATAATCCCGGAAACGTTGGTGTTTTGCAGAAAGGATCGATCACGACATAAAAAACGCGGCTGCAACGGAGGCATGCCGGTATATTATGTGAATACATGAATGCTCGTACTCGCAGTGCGAATATGCTTGCAGTTCTCCGTTGCTCTGCTGGTCGTAGTGTTGGCGCTCGTGTTTGATCAGAGCAAAATGCAAAATTGTTTGGCGCATTCCGGCCTCGAGGGGCGTAAAGTGTCAAGTCATCAACGCTTCTCGTCTCTTACCATACGCATGAGTAGCGCATACATACGTGAAGTGGATGCTCGCATTGTAATGCATACAGTTAGACAGACAAACGCCTCGATATTCTCCCTCGAACTACGTGGTGAACGGACGGCCATAGTCACCCACACCGGTCAGGCTGCGATGTCGTATGGAAAGAGTCTTGAGGCAATCGATAGATGTGAGAATGCAGTAGATTACTACCAAGTACTGCTGGAAGATGTCCGCGGGTGTCTTTATTATCGGTGCGGTATATTTGTGCTGCTACCATTGCGGAGTTGGTAGTGCCTGGGACGGCGTTTCTTCTTATGAAATGGCCGGACTCGCGGCTCGCTCGTACGTCGTGCGTTCGGATTTCAATGGCAGCCGTCGATGAGGGTCCTCAGGAACTGTCGGCAGCCTCCCACGACCCAAAGTCGTCATGTCAGTCTCGACTAGAACTCCTCAAACACACGTGCCGCAGACCATGGGTTGATATTAATAGACATTTGTTAATATTACAGGGGACCATAGTAAATGGGACCTGCGATACACATAAAAACCTATATTTCCCTATTTCAACTATTAATAACAATATTTCGTCCTATTTACTATGGTTCACCGCAATGGTACGTACGGGAACAAAGGCACCCAGAAGGCGTCTGATCTGATTTGTTGAACGAGCGTGTGTTTTTTTTTCGTGGAGTTATCACTACGTAATATCAATTGATCGATCTCGTGTCTGTGCGTGCCTATATCGCTGTCGTCACCGTTCTTTAGATCTCGTATGTTCTACTTAAACAGGCGATTTATTGTTGCAACAACTCTTGTTTACCACCGCTGCGGTGTCAAGTTTGACGATCATGTCGACGCTCTTCGCTAATCCTGGAACCGGTCACTATTATTATTTTTGTTATAAGCGGCGGTAAGTTAAGGTCCATCGCGTGATTGCTATTTACCATCAACAATAATCTTCGCTGTTTTTCCGCGATGTTTTTAGGCCTCTAAGGCAGGATGAGAAAAAACGTACCTGGTATATAAGTTTTAGTCGTTTTCTTCGTAACTTGCCGACAGGCGAAGTAACCCGAATAGTCGGGAATAGCCGGAGGCAAAAAGCAGCCAGCGGTATCAGCAACATGAACTCCCCCCCCCTCGCCGAACACCCCACGGCGCTTCACGCTTGGTGGAAGCAATGTCTTGCCTGGTCGGTGAAAATCCGACGTGCTCCGTCCCGACATCGTAGGGATGCCAAGGTCGATGGTCGTACGACTACGCCCATGCATGACATGAGTACACCAGCCCCCCCCCGCGCGAGCGCTAATGGACGGGGGCACAAGTTTACTACGTATGGCGGCCATACCCGTGGGTTGGGTACGGGGAAGTCGCTCGTGCCACCGTTCAACCTAGAACAGAGCAGCACGCTAGAGCACAGAACGCGAAGCCGTGCATTAGCATCCACATTACAGTTTTCACCATTTTTTTATTCTATCAGTTAATCGCACTCGTGGGTTGGGATACAGCAGCGCTAGAATTGAGAAAATTAATGCACCAAAGCTGTTGGATGGAAGTTTTGTTCAACATTCACCTTTGTCAGCGTATATCATACCCGTACCTGGGACACATTACAAGTCAAGTGTTGTATCTGGGGGCGGCGTTGGAGAAGGGGCCACTGACGATTTGTCTTTTCGACGGTTCGTCGTCGACAGCAATCAGCAGCTTGTGCAAATACGTTGCGCGACTGACGGCAGAGAAATGCCGTCCAGTCATGCTTACCGGCTGTGTGTTGGTGTCTGGTGTTGGCGTTGTTACTGTTGTTACTGTTGGTGGTGTTGGTGGTGGCGTTGGCGATGTTGGTGTTGGTGTTGGTGTTGGTGTTGGTGGTGTTGGTATTGATAGTGTTGGCGGTGTTGGCGTTGGTGTTTTTGGTGTTGGTATTACTAGTTTTGGCGGTGTTGGTGTTGGTGTTGTTGTGTGTGGTATTGATAGTGTTGGTGTTGGTGTTGGCGTTGGTGTTGGTGGTGTTGGTATTGATAGTTTTGGCGGTGTTGGCGTTGGTGTTGGTGTTGGTATTGATAGTGTTGGCGCTGTTGGCGTTCATGTTAGGGGTGTTGGTGTTGGTGTTGGAGTTGCACGGCCGGTGAATGTGTGTACAAATTCTTGTACGCATCCCGGGGTGAAGTTGGCCCCGCCCCCCTCACGCGGTGGGATAGACGGCCCACTTGGAGCGGCCTTCCAGGGTCTCATGGGGCCTGAGCATGATGCCGATGTGCGCTCAAGCAGACTCTTTCCCCCTTTCCCCAATGTCCTGAAATTTCTGGAAAGAAAAGTATTTTTCGAGTTTTTGAAAATTGTGTAATTCTGGAATTTTGATTATTTAATTGTGTATTTTCATGTTTTTCTTCTTTTAAATTTTGCTTATGTATATGTTTTTCTGTGACCCTCGACCCATCCGCTCAGGGCCCGCAAGACGGAGAGACAACGCGCTTGATACTTTTAATACCCACAGCAGCAGTTTATATTGATGAAACACCAAAAGCTTGTCTTCGCGTTGGCGGAACCCCGCCGCTGGCGGTGTTGTTTGTCCACGTTAGGAAGGCGAGCGGCGTCCGACCCGATGTGTGCGTGCTCCTCCTTTTCTTTCTTTTTGTGGGTGGTGTTTGGTCTGCAGAATCTGGGGGATGAAGATTTTTTCGGGGAACGCTAACCCCGCGCTGGCCAAGGACATTGCGGCGTACTTGGGCATCAACCTGGGCAGGGTTAAGGTGCGGGGTGCGGGAGACGGCATGTGCGAACCTGTCAGTCAGCATGCGCCATGTTGTTGTTATGGTGGTCTATACAACGCTCTGTCGGGTTGTCCGCGTGACGGCCTGTGTTCGGCAGGGTGCCACGTCTCTTGAACGCTTAGAAAGGAAGCGGGAGTTCTTGTAGCACTGCCGCATGGACCATGATGGATACCTTTTTTTGTCTTAAAACTGTTTTGTTCTTTCGTCTTTGGCTTGTCGTCGTGGACACGCTTCGCCTCGCAGCGACACAGTTCACGTCCCATCCGAAACGTCACTTGCCAAGCTTCATCTGGAACGGTACTTTTAAGCTTTTCAAACGCTAGTTGCGTCTTTTCATCCGAAACGGCACCTGTTACACCTCACCCCCCCCCGCGCCCTGTCTGGGCGTTGCGGTGTTTCGGCTTTCGATTTGGCGTGTTGGCGTTTCGTGTCTCGACAGGTGGACCGTTTCGCGGACGGGGAGGTGAACGTGATGGTGAAAGAGAACGTTCGCGGTAAGGATGTATACATCATCCAGCCCACGTGCATGCCCGTCAACGAGAATCTCGTCGAGTTGCTGCTCATGGTGAGATATCAGTGAATCCCCCCCGGAGAACAGGTGGTGTGCAATCTAGCAGATACCTTGTGTACTTTCGTTTTCTTTCACTTTTGACTTTGACTTTTAACTGTCGTTTTTAGCTTTTCAATATTGAATATTGAACTTTGGATTTTGAATTTTGAATGTTGCCACTTTAATTTTGACACGTTAATTTTGAATTTTGAATTTTGAATTTCGACAGGCGTTTTTAGTGTGACAGCCCGCTACAACTCGATAACTCGACGAGGATAAGGGCGAGGCTGCGGGTGCGCGGGGTGGGGGAGTATTGCAGCTCAAAATGTCGTGTTTATTGAAAAATGGTGCTTGCGTCTCGCTTTCGCTACTTTGTAAAGAACGCCATCCCCCCCCCCCCCCCCCCCCCCCCCCCCCTCCCCTCGCTGCGCCGCTGTTGTTGTTGCTGTTGCTGTTGTTAATGTTGTTGTGGTTGTGGTTGTGTGCAGTACGTATTAGTGGTTGTTCTTGTCTAAGTTGTTGAGTTATGTTGTTGTGGTTGTTGTTGGTTGTTGTTGGTTGTTGCTGCTGCTGCTGCTGTTGCTGCTGTTGCTGCTGTTGCTGCTGTTGCTGCTGTTGCTGCTGTTGTGGTTGTGGTTGTGGTTGCTATTGCCGCTGTTGTGTTGTTGTTGTTGTTGTTGTTGTTGTTGTTGTTGCTGCTGTGTTGCTGCTGGTGTTATGTTGTTGTCGGTGGTGTTTGTCGTTAATGTTGTTATTGTTGTTTGCTTAGGTGAGCACCATGCGTCGTTCGTCGGCAAGACGTATCACCGCGGTCATCCCGTACTACGGGTACGCGAGACAGGACCGCAAGATGACGGCAAGGGTCCCCATCTCCGCCGCAGACGTGGCCCGACTCATGGAGGCCATGGGTGAGACACAGATAGACAGAGGCATAGACAAAGACACACATAGACAGACCAGACACAAATAGGCGAATTGACTCAAACATACACGAGGGAGGGGGAGAGGGAGAGGCAGACGACGCACAGGCAACAGACAGGCATAGGGAAAGAGGGGCAGAGGATGGCAGCCAGATCGACTGGGGGGGAAATACATGCAATATTCTTTTTGTCTACACCAGGTATATATAGCGGAGGGATTGAGGAAGAGGGGCAAATGAGAGAGAGACAAAGAGAAAGAGCGAGAAGACAAATAGACGCAGACACACATATAGGCCGAGATAGAGAGAAAGAGACAAGAGAGACGCAGACGGACGTATACGTCGAGACAAAAAAAAAGAACACAGAGAAAGACAGAGAGACGCAGACAGGCATGTAGGCAGAGATGAATAGAGAGAGTGAGACAGAGCAAGAACTCTGGTGCCCCGTTTCCCACTTCGGATCGAATCAGCGCGATTTTGGGATCCGGTACATCTCCAATGAAGGCCTCACTCGACAGTAGATTTTATGCCTTTTTAGGGGTGGGCCACATTGTCTTCTGTACCATACACATTTTATACGAGGCCTCGAACCGCGCTCATCTCTGCGGCGGTTATACCGGCGCTTCCGTGCAAGACCTATCATTGGTCTACCGAGCCGAGGCGCACCATGCGAGGAGGACCCCCCCCCCCCCCCCACCATGCCCACCACCAGTAAAGGACACTGTACACGAGCGCGGTGGCGCATCATGTTCGCGCGCACACGGATACATGAGTTTTTTTTTATCCTTTGGCGGAGACACGCAACCCGTGTACCTCGCAGCCGCAGCCGCAGCAGCAGCCGCAGCAGCAGCAGCAGCAGCAGCAGCAGCAGCGCGGGACGTGGCGTCCGCAAGCGTTCAATCGCTCCTTGCGCCGACTCGAAAAGATCGAGCTCGGCACGACCGTAGACTCAAGGCGTCCCGGAGGGGGGGAAGTAGAGGTAGGTAGAGCGGCAGCAGTAGCCTGAAGGAGCACGAGCGCAGGTATGTATGGTCATTGTGAAGGTAACGAACCAAGAGGCGAATAACACCGTCCATGTTTCCTTTCTCGTCTGATTTTGCTTTGATGACCGTGTCAGCGGAACGAGGGAATGGCTGAGTTTTTTTTGTTGTTATTTTCTGCGCGCCCCCCGCCGAATGTGTCAAGACGAAAAATCACCTGAATGCGTGGGACATGCGTCATAGGTGGTTGTTGTGTGATCAGCGGGAACACTGCGGTTAGCCCTACCCCCCTCCCCCCCCCCCCCTCTACCTCAGCGTTACAACGTGGTCCTCATTTCTGCCCCCCGCGTTGTGCTTTGTTTGCGTAGGGGTGGACCGGGTGGTGGCAGTGGATCTACACTGCGGCCAGATTCAGGGGTTCTTCGGCCCCCGCGTTCCCGTGGACAACCTCGACGGAGGCGTTATTGGCGTCGGCTACTTTGGGGACACAGACTTGCACAACCCCGGTCCGTACTCAACCCTATTTGAAGTGCGCTCACCTTGCAGGGGCTAATCTACTTGGATTTAGTGTGGGACCATTCTTGCCGTAGTAACATGGTTAAGAAATGTATCCGTACATTATGCCAGGTGCAGTATGTACCTCTTGACTGCCTTTTTCCCGCAGTGTTCATCGGGTATGAACAGGTGCCATATAATCACCGAGAAGGCGTTTTTTTGTCTTTTTTGCTGTTGTTGTGGTTTCGTGATAGTTTTGTTGTTTTTGCTGTGGTGTTTTTGTGTATTTGCGTAGTTGTGTTGTGTTGTGTTTCCGTGTTTTTCGTGTTGATTGTGCTGCTGTTGTGTTCGTAATATTACAGTAGCACCTGGTGGTTGTTTTGCTCTGTTTTCGTCTCTGTCCGTTTATTCATAGTGTTAGCGTTCAGTGTTTCAGTTTTTGTGTAACCGTTGTCTCCTTTGGAACATCCGTTTCTTTTTTGTCTTTTTGTGATCACGTGTTTTCGTTCCTCACCTTCCTGTTCGATCGATCGACCAATCACTAATCGGCGCTTGCAGTGGTGGTGTCCCCGGACGCGGGTGGAGTGTACCGCGCCAAGAAGTTCAGGGAAGGGCTGGCCTACCGCTACGGCCTCGACGCAGGGTTGGCCATGATCATCAAGCAGAGGGCCAAGGCCAACGAGGTGGGGCGGCATCGTGGCGAGGGAACCAGGAGTCGGGAGTACCCGGGTTGCTGGTGCTGCTGTTGCTGCTGTTGCTGCTGCTGCTGCTGCTGCTACGTAATGTCCATGCTGTTGTCCTGTGCTACTACTGCGTTGTGTTAACGTTGTTTGTTGTTGTTGGTGGTGTTGATGTCTTTGTCGTTGTTTTTTGCATTTACCCGCACCTGACTCTTTAACAGTATTTTATAATGTAGCGTTGCGTAAAACTACAGCTGGTAGCAATCCTCCCCTCCTTCGGCCTCCTCCAATATTCTCGTTTTGATTTGCGCTGCTGCCCTCTGTAGGTGGACCGCATGGACCTCGTCGGTAGCGTGGAGGACTCGGACGTGATCATCGTGGACGACATGATCGACACTGCCGGTACCCTCTGCAAGGCTGCCAGCGTGCTCAAGGAGTTCGGAGGTAAGCAGGGCGCGAAGAGCCTGCCGTCTCGAGAGCGTTCAAGGTGCTAGAATACACCAGGAAATGGAGGGTGACGGCGAACGTCAAGAAATGCGCAGTAGTTGTTTGTAACGAAGATAAGGTAAACCCGGTAAATTTCGGTTGGAAGTGGGGAGAAGATGAATTGCCGATCGTAGACCAGTATACATACCTTGACGTAGAGATCTCAAAAGACTGCTGTTGGGATACACATATAGCAAAAGTAATAGGAAAGGGTAAGGCACAAGTAGGCAAGATGGATGCGATCCTAACAGACTCGAACCTTGACACTAGGATTAAGAGATGTATCCTGATGAATGTGATAGTACCAAAGCTAGAACATGCAGGAGAAGTATGGGAAGGGAACGCGAAACTCGTAAAACAGTTGGAAACAGTACAAATGACAGCAGCTAAAACAAATCCTAAGGTGCTCAAGTACGACTAGTAATACGGTATTAAGAGCAGAACTGGGAATGCACCCACTCAAGCCAAATAGAGACATCAGAAGGTTGAACTGGCAATATAAAGTAAGGAACATGCCAAATAAGAGGTTGCCAGCCATAGTTGATAGAGATGTATGGGAGAAAGTAACAAAAGGGCGAGCTGGAATAAGGTGGGATGGCGTAGTCGAAAAAGTATGGAAGGATATAGGGGGAAACCAAGAAGAGTTGATGTCCGCCGGGAAGTTTGGGAGGTACAAGGCAGAAGTAGAAGAAAGGATAGAAAGAAGGGAAAGGCTAGCGCTAAGAAACAAGGTGGAATCGGAAAAACACTTGGAGATATACGGGGGATTGAGGGAAGGAATAGGAATGAAAACGTATTTGCATGGCCCAATGGACTTTGCGAAAACGCTGAAATTACGCTTTCGTTTAGGGGACCTGGACCCGCCAGATAGAAGAAAGAGGTACACCAGTAGCCGGGAGGAGGAAGTAGATGCACAGATGTGCCCGTGTGGCAAAGCAATAGAGAGTAGAACTCACATAGTAGGAGAATGGGAAATATACAAGACAGAACGGGATGTGTTAGAAGAGGAGATGAGGAAAATAGTCGAATGCGACATGGAGGAATTTGATACAACGAATAGCAGCGAGAAAACGATCGCTATCTTAGGAGGCAGATGGTGGCCACAGAAGGCCACAGGAGGCCAAACAGGAAGGAGACAAGATTAGCAAAAAGTTTCTATGTAATATATGGAAACAACGTAATGAGCGCTCAATTGTTGGAGATGGCTCTATTAGGAGTAGGAACGGTGCTCCGTCTAGAAAGGGATGCGTGGCCGATGATCAAATGACTAAGGCAGGCAACAAATGAGTACGCCCCCCCCCCCCCCCCCCCCCCCCCCCGGCCTTATTAAACTAACTCATTGAAGCTGTCATCCATATGCAAGTCCGCATCACAAGCGGTTTTTAGTAGGATGCAGCTCACCCTTCATGCGACTCGCCGGACACCTCACGGCGCTTCGCGCTTGGTGCAAGCAATGTCTGCCTGGTCGGTGAAAACCCGACATGCTCCGTCCCGGCATTGTAGGGATGCGAGGGTCTATGGTCATACGACTACGGCCATGCATGAGATCGAGTACATCTCTCCTATCGAGTACACCCCCCCCCCCGGCCTCGTATCCCACCGCTACCCCCCCCCCCCTTCCACATCCCTCCCTTTGTTGTTCCTCCCCCGCTCCCTCCCTCTCCCCTCTCCTTCTCTCCGTCCCCCCGTCCCCCCTCCGTTCTTCCCCCTTCCCCTTTATCCACTATTCTCTGTCCCTTCTCGCTTCGTTGTGGAAACCAAGCCCGGCGCGTGTTTGCGTTCGCCTCGCACGGGTTGTTCAACGGCCCGGCCAACACTCGACTCGCGGAGAGCGCGCTCTCCGAGGTAAAGCTCAGACTCGATCGTCTTTCGCGAAGTAGCCGTTCGGCCATGGATACCTTTCTTGGGGACGGTAATAACATTCCGGTATTTTTGTAGGATGATGTGATACAGTCGCGTATTTTTTTTCGACCATTTTTTCTTCAACCATTTTTTTTCCCTCTCCTCTCTCACAGACGTTTTCTCCCAGTTTTTTGCTCATTTGTGTAGGCATGTTGTTTTGCCGATTTTTTAACGTATTCACACGGGCTCCCTACTGTGGGTCCAGCGCCCCCAACTTCAGCCATGGATAGCTTTGTGGCAACGGTGCGTATGGGTTACTCCCATGCTTCCGCTTTCGTAAGCCCCGCGACCCCAAGTACGCGTATGCATGCGTCTCACGCCCACGGATACCTCTGTACAGACGACAGTTTTTGGACGATTCCGTCAATTTGGTAGTATCCGTCCGGCGCCTACCACGCCCATGGATACCTTCATGATAACGGTAAATATAGGATACACCCGAGATTTGGTTTTTGTACGTCCCGCACCTCGAAATAACATCTCACGCCCTTGGGTACCTCTAGAAAGCCGGCGAATGTAGCACAATTTACACGATATCGCTCATGTCTGTCCCGTGCCCCCATTTACGCCCATAGAAACCTTTGGGAAGACGGTAAATAGAGGCTAATCACATGAAGTCGATGGTATCCGCCCCCCCCCCCCGACTACAGGCCCATGGGCGAAGGCGGCACCTGTCTAAACGACGATTCCATGATTTAACTACTTTCCGCCCGCGTCCCCCAAGTACGCGCCCATATCTACATCCTCTGTGAAGACTTACAGTAAAGGAAGATTCCATGATTGCTATCAAACCCGACCGCCCCCCCCCCCGAAAACCGACTCTTCTATTCGCGAGAACTAACGATATTTGCTGGCAACTACTAGCAGCAGCATTCTCTGTTCGCGTGTTTTTCTAGCTGTCTGCCAGCACCGCCCCGCGGTGTATCCGCTTGGTATTGCGACTCACGCGACCAACCAAAAGAACGTCTGCCGATGGAGGCACACACGCATTCTTCAAACGAGCCTATTTTGTTTAGAATATGTAAACCAACGCGCCGCCTCATTCTCTCTTGCAGCAGACGACGGAATATTCTCGGAAGGTTCCCCTGCACATCTCTTGGTACAATCATTCCCCAAAAATCCCCTGTATTGGCTATGTTGAATGTAAAAACAGGTTGTCGTCCTAGACACGATCCCTCTCAGCGCCGACTGCGCGAACAATCCGAAGATCATCCAGCTGTCCGTCGCGCATCTTCTGGCTCAAGCGGTGTACAACATCCACCACAAGAAGTCCATCTCCGCTCTGTTCAAGTGAACGATAAGAACGAACCGACAGAAGAAGAAAGGAAGGGGGGGGAAACCCCACAACTTCGATTTATGGGGAGGGGACGGTCGACCCTCGCCCCCCACCTTCTTCGACGGGGGGGGGCGATCGCCCCTTGCCCCTCCCGTGTATGGGGGGGACGGCTGACCGCCGTTCCCTCCCCTCCCTTCTCCGAAACAGGGGGCAAAGTGCTGGTGATGACGATACTGTGCCGCCGCTACTCTGACCTCGTCTATGTTCCCTCGGTTGGGTGGGTGGGTGGGTGGGTGTTCATCGCAGAATTTTGGCGAAACCGTTTTTTGCCGTCTGCGCGAAAAGAAAGAGAGAAAGATAGAGATGCGCCGTACGCAGGGGGTGGGGGGGGGGTTGGAAAGTGGGGTGGGGGGTTATAGGGGGATTAGCGACGAGGGGATGGATTCCACGGATTCCCGGTAGAGGCGTAACGCCGTTTTGTTTGTTTTTCGTTGCCAGTTTTGGCGACCCTGGACTGGAAGGGTGGGTGGGTGGGGGACAGGGTTATCTACGTTTTCTTTGTGAGGCGGGAAGAGCCGAGGGGGGTGTGTGTGGAGATCGTTGTCCGTCGTTTTTGTAGCACTAGAAAGATTCGAGCACAACGGGAACATGCAACTGTCCAGGAGGAAGAGCACAAGCTCCTTGGTGGAAAACGATCGCTACGAACAAAATATCGATCGGTTGCAGCATAATATGCTCTGGGTCAAAGGAAGATAAAACTCGTGTGGGGGAAAATGGATGGGGAGCTGGGGAAGGCGGGGGGGGGGGGGGGGAGGTGGCGGGGAGGGGGGGTCGTATTTTCCTCTCATTTAATGTCGGTTGGTCGGTGGTGTTGTGATTTTCGTGTTTTAGGACAAAAATAGTATACGGGGATTTTTGCTCCGTGAGAATGTTGTCGCGTGGAAGTGGAAAAAAGGACGGGGGAAATTATGCCCAGCGTACGCCGCCGCTAGCCCCTCATTCCCTCGTCGATTGGCGGCTTGGGTGTTCGTGGATGAATGGGGGCCCAGCGCGCGACACGCAAGGCCAACCCCCGTCTCTTTTTGGATTCGTGGTACGTAGTTGGTAGATGAAGGTAAGGCTATTTTGTGGCGATTTCGGGCAGCGCCCCCACTGATTGTGGAGGCGGGGGTGGGGTAAGAGGGAAGGGGGGGTTGGAGATTGAGCGGTTGACATACACAGTCCCTCCCCTCTTTAGTGTTGTGGTGCGGTGTGCTGTGGCTCCCAGAGAGGGAGGAGAGAAGACGGGGTCCAGTTGGACAGCTAATTAAGTCCGCACGGGAACCATTTTAACAAAATGCTTGCGTTTTCCTGATTGTTGTGGCTCCAGGAACATTAATATTATTAACAAGCAAAAAGAAGGAACAGGGACCTGTTGCCTCCTAAAAACACTTTGGCCGACGTATCTACGTGTTTACTCGCTCGGCTTCCAAAGTGCACCTGTTCCAACCTAATCGGTAACGCTCACACAGCTAGCTGACCACTCTGAATTGTAATTGTTTCTTCACTCAGAGGAGCTTAGTCCCGAAGAAGGTATCATCTATATGCCAGTAGTTGTGTGCTCGCTCGTGTTCTGACTGGACGGAGATGCCAAAAACGCATTTAGTTTCTCCCTTTCCCCCAACCTCCTCTTCAATATTTCGAGGAATTACACACGACAAATCGATTACGCACGCACAGGATTCACGGCTTAGACTTCACAGATTAGACCCAGGGTGAACGAAAAAAAACACATGTCACTTTTTTTTTTCCCTTGGGTCGCAGACAGGGGGGGGGTATACTAGAACCAAGTACGTGTAAAACAAAACCACAAAAGAAAACATGTTTTACTTAATTTCTGACAAAAGCCCCTACCCGCTAGTTTGTTTTTAATTCCGACACATCGCGGCGAGAGTGACTCCGTTTTCTCTCCTTTCCGTGCACCCCTGGCTGGTTGAGACACGTCCCAAAAACTGTTTCTTGAAAGCGCCGAGGTTTTAGCTAGAGCACTCATCGTACCTGGTACGGGACAAAACAACATACATACCCACTCTGCCAGGCGGCGACGCGAGTGGTATAAACATGATGCTGGTATCATTCGCAGTTCCGATGGTTCCTACTAATAGTGGTATTCGAATAGAATTCTGTTTTCAAGCCCTCGTACGGTTCTGATGGTTTCCGCTTGACTGCACGTCTCCTAGCTTCTTATCTTTGCTATGCGGGTCTTGCAGGAGTCGTCGCAAACCGGTACCCTGGTCTTCCATCGTCAAGGCAGTTCTTGTCCTGGCGTGTGACCACCCTTTGGGCGTGGTTGACCGAATTACTTCCACCGTGATGGGGAAGCTTGCCGGCGTCCTACCATCACGGACACCACCCCGTTCGAGTGCTACAATTGCGACCGCTCAGCTGTCTTTGACCTGTCGGGTCAGGGTGAGACAGAGTTCTGCTTCTTCGAGTAGTGCTTCTATGAGCAGAGGGCGGATGTCGTCCGCTCCGCTGTTCTGTTCTTACAACGGAACAAATCACGCGTGCGCACGTCATCCTCGTACCGAAGCGCAAGTGCAAGTGTTGGTTCTTCGCTAAACAGGGCATGCAGCACGGTGGGGTCTCCCGCTAGCGCGAGCGCTGGTTCGCCAAAAAATGCGAACAGCACGGTGGGGTTGCCCGCAAGCGCAGGTTTATCCACGAGAGCCGTTTCGGTCGCAAGCGCGGTTTCGGCAGCGAGCGCGATTTCGGTGTGGGTGGCGAGCGCGAAGCCGACGACCTCACCGACTGCGAAATATGTTAGTTCGATCCGGGGCGCGGGGTTTCCCGTGAACGCGGCTGCAACCCCGACCCCGGGGGGGCTTGAGTCAGGAGGGACGAGGGAAAACGGCCAAGTGTAACACAGATGCAGCGCGTTTCTGAACGGATTCGTTTTGCCCTCTCTACCTCTCTGCATCGGCATCGGGGTTGGTGTAGCAAACGTGCCATAGCATCTTCGGTTGGGTTGGGTTGGGCTGCGTTGCGTTAGGGGCCTTGGTGCCCGAGGGGGGTAGGAGTAAACAGCCCCGTGTAGATTATATACAGCGCTTTTCCACGCTTCTAACGGTGGTCATGTGCTCTGACTCTTCCTATACTGTGCCACAGCACCTTTCGATGGGCTCGTGATGTTTCTTTCGCTGCGTTGAGGCTGTTTTATGTAATACATTTCGAATATTTTTACAGAAGTACAGTAGTGGCGACCGTCGATCTTTCGCTCGCGACCGTCTTGTCCTTGTTCGACGAGTCTACTCTCCGCGCTGCTGTATCAGGTTAAGTCTATACAACAACACATAACTACACAAAACTACGAAAATACTAAATGGCAACACCTAGGGAACAGCAGTGCAACGATTGCCCTGCTCTACAGTAGAAACATGCTGCTGGTATCATTCGCAGTGGGGGGGGGGGCGATAGCGTCTTCCGTGACCAACCGTGCGCGGCGTGAGGTCAAAAGCGACCCTACTCCGCCCCAAAACACGGCATCATCAATAATTCCCAAGAATTTACGCTTTGGTTTTCCAGCACCACTAAAAACCACTCACTATAGCAATGTTGAGGGGTTTTCCTGCGTTGTTACCTGTGTAGGTTCACGTAATACGGGGGAACATAATAAATATGACCGAATATTATCAGTAAGAATAGGTACATATAGGTTTTTGTCTGCGTACCGTAGGTCCTATTTCCTATGGTCCCCCCTGCTAGGGTCGTCCAAAAGCGTACCAGGTATATTTTTTCTCTTCTGTCTGAGCCCCCCCAATTCAGAGGCTCACAACCTACGCATTTGTTTTTCCAAATGGTCGCTAACTGTTGACCCCCATGGCGCGCGCAGCAGAAGTCGATAGCTGACAAAGACCTAGAACAAACGACACCAAATACGTTCGCGAAGAGACCTTCTGTCTCTTGTCCTATCCGCCTACTTTGGAAACAGCAGTCACAGGACCTCACGAGGTGACCCCGCTAGAGGCCTGCACAATTCAGAGTAGTGGTGGTACTACACGCACGCGAAGTAGCCTGCAGTCGGGTCGCTTTATGTGTCGAGACGTGACGATTAGTAGTGCGTTGATCTCTTGTCCTAACCATCTACTGCAGAACAGCAGCCACAGAAACCCATGAGCTGATCCAGCTGTACCAGGCGGGGCATTCTTTGGACGAAAACCCAACTTCAGCGAAATCGTGGAGTTCGGCGCAGGCGGGACAGGGGGGGGTGGGGCTTGGCGCAAAACCTTGTCTATATCTCAGCTACCCCTGCTCGTTGCCGCAGCATCGAAACCAACGTCCCGCCGATTCGTGCGTTTTTTTTTTTTTCGTGAGTCGTTCTTGGTCCGGCGCAAAATTGCGTGTCGTGTGCTTCGACAAAAGGGATTCTTCTTTCTCGTTGGTTTGAAATTTAGTGCAGACGGAAAACTAAGAGTAAAGTAAACTCTTAGGAACTGGTCACTTGGGAACCCCAAAAAATTTGGTTGTTGCGCCTGAGCTGCCGATACGCGGAACTTCTAGCGCCAACTGGCATAAAAACGACTGGCACACTGCGTTATGACGTTTTTCCGAGGTCGGCACGTTTCGAATTTCCGCCACGAAGAGCCGAGGTTCATCCTTAGGGAATTCCTGTACGTACCTGATGCGTACACATTTGGCATACGCACGTACATACTTGCCACAAAAATACGCCCGCATGTGATATGTATGTCCCAGTATTGTGTTTTGTTCTGCCAAGTCGCCCACTTTTGAGGTACCAGGTACACCATAGAGTTTACGTGAGGAACGTGATCAAATGTAGGCATCCTCTCTACGGCTGCGGCACGACTCTACTCATGCGCAGCCTACGTCAGCAGCATTCGCGCAGGGAACAAATTCTTGAGGATAGGTCGGGGGTCGGACGCACCGTCCCCCCCCCCCCCCCCCCCCCCTCTCTCTCTTACGGCAATCGTCCAGATCATGACGCCCTCATGATGTTGCCACAGGTAGGTTTTAGTGTCGGCTCGAGGCCTGTTGGGCTGAATGGTGCTGTGTGTGACATGTCTTCGTCGTTGGTGTATGTTGTGATATACAAAGGAGTTCCAAGCGGGCACCGGCGGCGTTCGTTCGCGATGCCCCTTGCCATTTCACTTCTTCCTCCGAGCAACAGCTAAGTCGTCACCACCAAATCCAACAATACGACAACCTCGAAGGACAGCAGTTTCGATCAAGAATGCAGTCACCGACCCCCCAGGGAAACAAAAAACGTCTCTGGACACATCCACATCCGCGTCCTGGCGGCTCGCCCAGTTGTTGTTTTGTGTTGTATACGCAGCATTCAGGGGACGGCGGCTGCTTGCCTTCGTCTATAAGCACGTCACACAGAGCCAAGCCATCCGGAGCTTGGGATAACCAAGCCTAACATTTCATACGCGCCGTGATTCCACTCATTCTGTTGAGTTGTCGGCGACGAAAGACCCCCCTCGCCCCTGCGGTACCCCCGCCCCCCCCCCCCAGCCCATCAGCCTCCGAGGTCTACCACCTTTTCATCTTCCTAACGCTCGAACTTCGCAGGGTGGCATCAGTTTTGTTTCGCGGCGGCGACTCATCATCATCGCCTTGCCGCCGCCGTACGTATCAAAACGAGATTTTTCAGCGTCCCCCAAATCATCATTGACGACACACTGGCCCAAGCCTGGCCAGGCAGGGCGGCAATGGCGGGTGGTGACATACACTCACTGACGCAATCGTCTAAGGACCGCCAGGGACTACTGCTGCCACAACGCACGGCTGGCACATTCAACAAACAGCGTCAAGCAAGCGAAGTGCCTCTCTACATAAACCGCGAACGAACGAGGTTCGATTCCACGGCCGAAATTTTGGAAGTGTGACAAAAAAAACATAAAGAACGAAATAAAAAATATAAAGGGGAGCAACCCCGCTTCCCCCCCCCCCCCCCCCAAAACATTTGAGTTTTAACACAAACTGGAAGACTGCGAAAAGCACACACCAAAAAACTATAAGTAGCTAGCAGACGGGGCGTCTGCTGAAAACGGTAGGCTAATCGGCGAACATAATCACCCTCCTCCCTAACTAAGCATGGCAGCCGCGCTGTGGCGAAAACCCTGGCTAGGGAAACACTTCCATAACCGCGAGTGGCAGAAAAAAATGTGCCAAAAAAAAAAAACGCGAGAACACCCCCCTGCTCTCCCTCCCTCCCTCAAAAGTGTGCGTAGAGGGTTTGTGCGACCTTGGGCAAACCTCGCAAAATCTGCTGAACGGCTCCGCCCAACTCAGGGAAGGGCCCCCGGGAAGTCGTTGGGGGCCTCTTCGCTTTATCACATGATCCTGCAAAAAGCATCGCACCGTACCGCACCATACCGCGCATCTCCGTGCAGTACCGTTTCATACCGTACCGCATTGGAAGGCTCGTCGCGATGCTGATGGCTTTCGATCCCTCCCTTTCGAACCGCGGCAACGTCTCAAGGACAGACTACTTGAAATGTTCGCGGTATGTAGTACTGGCATATGCTTCGTGATGGCAATCGATCCCTTTCGAACCGCACCACGGTTTTGGGAACGGACTGTACTTCGATCTGTAGTGGTATATTGTATCGGAGACAGGGCAGTACCCATGATTCAAAAGTCACTTGAAGAGGTTCGCGAACTTTCCCGAAAAAATCTCGGAGATCGCCGAGCCTCCCCCCCTAGCGGTGGAGGGTCGGAGCTCCTGCACGACGGTGGGGAGCCAGCGGTCGACAATCCCCTCCGCCCCGTACCAGTCGTTGGGCTTGTCGACCGAGTGGAAGACGCCGTCGAGCGTTACTTGCTCCGCCCCCTCTAGGTGCGCGTAGATCAGCGGCACGCACGCGTCCCCTGGGCTCCACGAAAGGAAAGGAGAACACCAAGATGAGAACAGAAAAGGACACGAAAGGAGCGACAAGCATTACGTGAATGATTACAGCAACACCAGGAGCAGCAGCAGCCGATCAGGGACAAAGAAATACTTACAAGCAGAAAATACTCACAGCCCGCGGTCACGCCCCCCCCCCCCCCCCTTCCCTGTCACCACCGCCGCAACTTAGACGCGCACTATGCGACAGCCAGCATATTATCAACGATATGGGCGAAGCGAAAACCTCTTAATGGAGGCTCACAGACGTGCACATGTCCCCCCCCCTACCGCGTCTCTCGCAACTCGAAACACCACCACTGCGGGAATCCGAAACGTCGCGCCCATTACACGATAAGTGTGAGTTGTTTGTTTCCTTGTTTGCATGCTCATTCTCACCCGCGGTGGCTCCCTCGCCGCACACGGTTTTGTAGCTCCTATGTCGCGGGGCATCGTAAGACCGGTCGGACACAATACCGCACAAACAAACCCCGCGGGACACGATGGGTGCGCACGCCACGACGGTTGCACCGAGAGCGACGGTGTAGGGGGGGCGGGGGGCGGGAGCGGAGCCCCGTTAGCAAGAAGCTGTTGCTGGTAAAGTGTGTTGCACGGAGCGGGCTGGACGTCGAGGTTGTCGGCCTGGAAGGTCTTACCACTGTATGAGTAGGCTACGCATGTGTTCCTTCTGGATATGCGGGAGTAACCGACCAAGTAGAAACTTCCTCGCCGCGGTGAGGCGTCGCCTTCGAAAGTACGCAACGGTAGCATACAGGTATATCCGATAAGCAGTGCTACGTACGAGTACAGGAAACAGATGATGAACACGGTGAATGCTGTGCCGTTACCGTGCGGTTTCCAGTACGAGGATAAGGGTAACTAGTCTGAGCCCTAGCCAGAGCGACAATCCTAAATAGCCTTAGCGGCGTCGTCACGGATTCTCCCGTCAGTAAAATGTATCATCAATCAGTCCCTGGGCCTGCCTACAACTCATACAAACCCCTCAGCCTCAACATAAGCCCTATACGTCGTTAGCCTAGCCCTGCGTGAACATCGTAGGGGACTACAACAATTCGTCAGCAAGGTAAATGCTTGATGGGCCCATGTGACTACCTATGTTCATCTCGCATTATATCTCACCCGTACGCAAACCTAGCCCTGCTGTTGCGAGGCGCGTCCTTGTCGCCCTCCACGGCGGTTCCCCCTACAGTCACGTAAAAAACGCCTTTGTCCTTCAGGTATGCCCCGGGGTACTCGTCGCTGGTGAAGGCCAACGCCCCCCTCGTCTGCCATGGCGGCGGTGCAGGGCGACGATGGCCGCGACAGCGGCACAAAATCGGCGGGGTAAGGAACGACTATTTAATACCAGGTAGGCGGGATAGCGAAAGGGGGGGGTTGGTTCGCGGCCGCGCATGCCGACCAGCGACCGTCGACCAGCCGTCGACCCGAGCAAATAAACAAGACGAAACGAAACCGCAGTACAACAGTAATCTCCTTTTCAGCGAAGCATCTTTCCATACGTACGCACCTACGTGTAGTACAGTAGTAGCACTGCATCCGAACCTAAAGCGTTGAACTGACTTGAAACACATGCAGAAACACTATATACAGCCCAGCTGGCACTGAGAAATAGAACAAAAAGCAACAGACAGCAGAACGGCATGCCAGGAGGCACTCACCATATCCATTGGCCCCGCGAAATGCGGAGTTCCTAGCGTAACCAGGCCTGTTTCGCGATGCAAGGGCCGATGTGTCATGAGAGGTATGGATGGGATAGGGTGGAGGGGGGGCAGTGATGTCTTTGTGCGGGCCTGCATGACGCGGGCGGGGCGGCCCAAAATAGATGCAAATACGCTGTTTCGTGTACCCTCAGAACATTAGTTCAGTTTGGTCGAACAAAGAGCTGACAGCTGACGTCCATGACACCGGGCACAGCCACCAGTACGCAGAAAACAACAATAGTAGGTGAGGTAAAACTGTATCGTACAATAATAGCACCCTGACCGAGCGCAGTCAACAACTAGCGCCGGACACAACATACAAAAAAAAACAAGATGCGAGATAAAGAACGGAATGACGAATACATGAAAAACGCAGGCCGCGGCCAAAGTGGCGCCAGACACCAGAACTCGCCCGTGACGACGTCCTCGCTCGCCACGCCATCCTCCCACTGCCCGTCGGCCAGCGCCGCCCTCGCCAACCAGCCCCCCGCCGAGTGCCCCACTAGCACCACCTTGTCCGCGCCCGTCTCCGCTAAACACGTACTCACTGTCTCCTTGACCTGCGAAATAGGAGGGGTAAGGTTGATAAGAGTAGGGGGGGGAAGGGGAAGGGAGGGAGGAGAGGAAGAAGGTGAAACAATTGGGATACGTTGTGTAGCAAGATTCATTCATATATTTCAACTCTCTTCAGCTGCGATTTGGGGTGGGGCGGAGCAGGGGGGCGGCGAACGACACAATCGCCACAGAATCTCCCGCACTTCCAACAGCGAGAAGGCAACTCCGTCAGCCGGAGTCGTCACGCCTGGCGCACACCACGTCTCCGGACCAGCCGCCTGAAACGGCACACCCGCTGAGACCGGACATGCCACCAGGGAGGAGCAGGGGACAGGAGCCTTCGCCGATGCCCGTCCACAACAGAATGGAGCTGCCGCGCTTGCCTCCGGGCGCGGCCAGCGGGTTTCGCTTCGAGTTATACCCCCCTTAGATCTCGCGGGCATCTACTACTTCCACCCTTCGTATTGTTTCGATTATCACTACAGCAGTGGCTATAGCACTACTACAGGTAGTACTATTCTAGCACTACAGTAGTACTAGACTAGGCTACTACCAGGTATCTGGTATCAACTACCATGGTATACAGTAATGCTTAGTACCAATACTTCGTACAGCATTACTACTACTGCAACAACTGCAGTACAGAAGCACAACTGTTAGTCTACTATTAATACTATCAAAGTACCATAATACTACTAGCACCAGCAGCACCAAGCTAACTCCTCACGTGCCTCTTCGCTCACCATGTCCAGATACCACGAGTAAGCCGGGCCATCAGGACGACACGTGCCCTTCCAAAAGTCTAGCGTAAGGATGGCGCTGGCCACCTTGAACCAGTCCGACCGCCGAACGGGCACCACGAAGGCATCCAAGCCCCGCCGCTGGAGAGCCGCGGAGAACGCCCCCTCCACCCCCCCGTCGAGAGGGTTGGTGTCTGATACGGCGGGTTCACGGGAACGATTGTGATCGCCATCGCGAGGGTTCCGCGAGAGAGAGGGGCCCGTCATTCACACATACATAGATTGCGGGAACAAGACATACGTAAAAAGCGAAACAAAAAACAAATTTCCGAGTCTTCGAGCGGCGTTGTTTTTTTTTCTTTCGCGAAAGACACCTCGCCTGTGAGATCGAGGAATTTCTTAGAAACTAACCTTCGCAAGCTGTGCGTGATATGCTTCGACCGCGCGTGTCCTGTTCGGGGAAAGAGGGGGGAAGAGCTGCCACACGATATCGACTGCACTGCTGATACTGCCGTAGTAGAAATGACTATTCGTAGCAACACCCCTTTTGAACTGCACCCACGTTGCGGGGAGGTACTAGCAACACTAAACACACATTGGGTATTATGGCTGGAAATATTTGAGCAGTAAAAAGGGGTTTACGAACGGGTGCCCTGAGCGCTACCCGCCGTCTACGGCCGCATGGTGCCGACACAAGCTGAGCCACAGGGTACGTACGTACCACAGAATCCCTCTGGTCGGCAATCTATTCCCCGTTTGGACTCAGATATGTGTATCGAACGAAGTTCATCATGCACGATACCGGCCTGAGTGGTACGGCGGGTTCAACGTCCTCAGGTACTGCTGTCTCCCTTCCCCGGTAAGATGGGGTGTCTGTAGTCATTATAGCCGCAACGTATCATACGAATTACCAGGTATGTTTTTTGTTCGTTATTAATAGGAGGAAATGCTCCTTAGGGCTACTTGCCGTGTCCAGCGACTGGCTATGTGAGCACACTTGAGTAGCTCAACTGGTAGGAAGTGCCCGTTGGGCTACTCAGTCAGCGGGTGACAACGTAGATCGAGCAGGCCAACCGGCGAAACGTTCCTACGTAATGGCAGTATTCCCGTTCGGCTCGTTTGCATGCATGAACACATCTCTACACGTACGAGCCTCTGCGACCGCGCTACCACGCTATCCTACCTCCGATCGGTACTGCTGTACCTACCAGCCATCATTAGAGATTCCGCCGCGGGCCGGTCGTCTACCATCCGGACACGCCCACCTAGGGGGCAGGGGACACCCTACAGGTAGCAGCTTGTATATACCCCGTCGTGCACGCCGGCGACTATTTGAAACCCGCAGGTTGTAAAAAGTGATTAGTAAGTCTTAGCCGAAATAGCCGAGAGACACCTCCAGATCCCAACCCCAAGTCCATTCACTACGGCAGCACCTCTACGCCTCACCCTACCCCTATCCCCTACATATACTCAAGCCCTCAGATAGCTGCGTAGGGCTAGCTGCGGAGGGCATCTCCCTTCAGCTTGATCTCTCAGACTCGAGGTCACAGCAGCGTGAACAGGAACACGAAAATATAAAGATATGATGCCTTACGCAGCTGTCTGAGGGCGTGGTTGGGGGATAGCGATAGAGGTTGAGGTAGAGTGCTTGAGCATTCCGAATGCCTCTGCCGATTTCAGCTCTTTCAATGTATTAGTCACACTTTCATTTTGGCATAATATGTAAATACATTTTTTTCTTTCCCATCCCTTCGCCCTTCTTTTCCCTCTCCTCCCTATTATTTATAGTAGTCCCAACTCAGATCCGGGGTCAGAAAGCAGGTTCTTCTCCCTCGTCCCCACTACGGTTCTTGCCTTGGCAGACGTCTTTATCGCGAGAACACTTCAGGCTTTTCCTCCCTCGTCGACTATTAATAGCATCGAAATACGCCTACCCAACGCTACTAGGCGCTTTCAGCAATTGATAACGTTTTCTATCTATTGTTGCAAATGAACTCAAAAGTGCGACTCACGTGGGATTCGAACTGCAGCATCAACTCCTAGCAGCATTCGAGGGTACTACCAACCTTCGCGTTACAAGTTGGCGCTCGCATCGTGTACCAGAGAAGAGCACCAAATTACCGGGGTTTTTCGTGCGGCTAGGCTTTTAGCCTCATGAAAACCGCACCGCACCTCACCGTAGGTTTACGATATTGGAACACCCACCGCACCGCACCGCACCGTACCGTGCTGTACCGTACCATACCGTACGGTACCGTGCGGAATAGCATGTAACCGAACCGCACCGTAGGGTTCACGACATCTGAAAACCGCACCGAACCGCACCGTACGATTCACGATTTTTGAAAACCGTACCGAACCGCACCGCAGGATTCCAATATCTGAAAACAGCACCGAACAGCACCGTAAGATTTCCGATTTTCTTAGAACCGCACCGAACCGCACCGCAGGATGCCATCGAAAGCATCAAGAAAGACAGTCATTAACGGTTGGATCGGTTATTTCACGGTGCGGTCAACCCTTTTTGCACTGCAGTCCCGTTTGGAGGACAAACTATTTAGAATTTGAGTGATTTGTTGCCCGAATGGGGCTACAGTCCTGAAAGAGTAAAACGCGCGGTTCCATCGGCCGCGGAACGGTGCTGCTGTATAGGATCACGACTTTTCATGCCGCTCATGACGGTTTCTGCACGGTTTCGTGTCATAAGTGTTCCCACTAACTTGGTTGATCTTGTGGTGATCCATGTGTTGGTTGTTGTAATTATTGTTAAAAATGTTATTAACAGTACTGGCTTTCACGCATTTTTAATAGTGTCGACACCATTACAGTCGGGAGAGAGAGTTGATTACTATTTCATGTTTTGATTAATTCTGGCCCTAACGCACAACAACCTCCGGCAGAGAATGGGCCCCGAGCGCTTCGAGAAGACGATGTTTCTGAAGCTGAATCCGCATCTCATTCCCGAGGTCAAGGGAATTAACTGGACACCCGTCCGGGAAAAATCAGACGCACTCATGCCGAGGGGAAGGTAAAAGCTGCGAAATCACAAGCTGCCGGCGCTGGGAAGTCCGTGATTGTTGACTGCCCGTTCCGGGCGATCAGCGCCCTAAGGGACATGTAACATTTCCGGTACATACTGGTACAAAAACAGTAGTACCAGGGTTCGTGTTTAATTCTACCGGTAAGCAGTATCATACTATATTACTGCTTCTGTTATTTGTGTGCTCTAGCAACATATTAATGCGTGGGCGCAAGGGGGGGGGGGGGCGAGCGGTCTCGGACACGACTGACCGGTTCATCCACGAGAAGATGACGCTTCAGCAGCACACTCTGTATTGTACTTGGTACAGTATAAAGCATGATGCTGGCGTGCGTCGCAAACGTATGTACCTTATAAGTAAGATGACAATGTGCGACATTTAGCGATAGGCTGTTTCCTATGCGGTCCGATTTCGAGCTTCGGATTTGTATCTTTCGATCCCAGAAATGAAAGCATCTGGATATTCAGTCCGAATAATCAAAATCCGACCGGATTTTTTCGATTTCAGAGTCCGACGGCCCAAGTCGTCAAATTTTGGCCCAAAGTCCGACGACCTGGGCCATCAGATTTTCAAATCGAAAAAAGGAATGGTCTCAAAATTCAATATATTATCCACGAGAGCAAGCAGCAGCATCACGGTCGATGAGTTGGATGGCGACACAGCTGGATACCGATGTTGCTTCGCACCCGACGCGCAGTCGGCGGGCAGCGCGTCTCTCTGTGGCCAGACTACAGTCGCCTGGCGCGGGCTCGGACCTAGAGCCCAAGAAAGGCGTACTCGACGCGCACCTCTCCGTGGATACGTACTCGTAGACTAGAGTACAGCAGCAGCAGCAGTCACGTTGTGAGACACAAAATACCAAGACAGCTTGACTCTACGTAGCGCACTCGGCACGTCTCTTCGCAACCAGACCAGAGGCAGTCAGCGTGGGCTTGGACCCTTGGGTCCTACGCGCAGTGCAGTGCACTCGGCGCGTCTTTTCGCGGCGCCAGACCACAGACCACAACAACAAACAGCAGTTGGTCTCGGCGTTCGCTCGAATCTCTTCACCCACAATAAATCCGATTCTTCCGCATAGGAAGACTGTTTCGATGTGCGAATTGCACGTCTGAAAATGCGATCGAGTCAAAATCTGGAAGCTCAAAATTTGAACCGCATCCAGGAAATAGCCTTTCATCGCTGCACAATCTGGAAATATGCACATTACCGGTATATTGTGACCGGACGCATCGTGCAACTTACGATTTTTTAACCCGTTGTTTTAGCATCTAATTTATAATAGTACGTATTTACGTTCACGTACGAACTATGTATTGTTCATTGGATCTGTTTTTAAACACATGTTACTGCGGTCGCTCTTGACGTTGCGTACGTAGAAAATGAACAAATTTTTACCTGGCACGAAAACCGCACGAGCCCGTGAGTTCGTACGCTTTATTGTTACGAGTACGCTGCTTGTAGCGGTTTCGTTAGTGCGTTGGTGGTCCGTGAAAGCGTCAGAAACCGCATATTCATACGGTGCACCGTACGAGAAAAGGCAGTGTAGTGCCGTTTTTTTTTTTCCTACGGGGACTGGAACCGCAACGTAGAAACCAACGTTCAACCGGAACCGCACCGAACCGCACCGTAGGATACATGAAAGCATCAAACCACACCGTAGGGTCCATGAAAGCACCGAATCGCACACCAGTGTAGGATATTCAAGGCGCTTCGCTCCCCGGGCAACCTACACCGCCCGCTACGCTCGCTCAGGAAGGAAAAGTACATCAAATTATGCGAAGCGGACAAAGCTCCATGATTCAATACGTTTTTTTTCATGATTGTTGAGTTGCAAATAGGCGACTTGATAAAGCCAAGAGTTCCGCCGTCATGCTTCAGGAGAAAACAGCTCGGACACCACATACGCTTCGCGTCGCGGGCGGTTTTCCGCTACGCCCGCTCACATGCCGTACGTAAGGTAGGGTACTCATTTTCTTCTTTCGATATGCTTTGTGTGTCTGTACTCGTATGTACGAAATGAAAGCACAGCAAGGCACAGCAGCACCGCAACAACAATGAAAATGAAACCGAAAATTTAGGAATGAAAAGAAAATCCCCGTCCCCTCTCGTGCAATAATTTCCTGCCTGATTTAAAACACCTTACACCGGTCAAAAATAAAAAAATAAAAAAAAAAACAAACAGCAGAGCTTCTTTCTCAGCTTCCTACGCCGCCCGCCCCTCTCGCGACCATCTCGCCACCGATTCGGTCCGGGTAAAGCTTTCCTCCCTCTCTACCGCAGTGAGCCCCGTCGCCTGCCTCGTGTGAAGCCCGGTGCTCACCGTGGACCTCGTTCGCCAGCTCGACAATGTTGGTGCTCAGACTGCGTAGTTCTCGCGGTGAATTTCAGATTGGTCGCAAAAATAAGCACCGCTTGAATTTTATTTTGCATATCAAAACGACCCTTATATACCAATACATAGTATAACCGGAACCACACCAGGAGGCCAGACAGAGCCCATTCATGCTTCCCTCGTGTCTCGAGGCACATGCGACGCCTAGCCAAGAAAACGGCGACCGCGCTCCTTGCAACCCCCCCTCTACCCGTCCGCACCCACTGACACCCGCGACGGTGCCGCGCTCGTTCGCTGTGCCGTGCTCGGAGTACACGCACGCACACGAAACACAAGAAGAACAAAGGAAAGAGGGACTGAAAGTGCAAATAGAACTATAGAAAACAAAGCCCCGCTGGAAAGGTCCGGCAAGTAATAAAAGGAGGCGATTTCCAAGTGGGAGCTCTGAGAGGCCAGGGATGTACCAACCGAGCACGCTCAGAGAGTGATATACCTGTAAGTAGTTCTATATATATTTGAAACCTTGCCGAACTGCACCGCCGTAGGATTTCCAATAGGGTTTTAGCTAAAATCAGGTATACCTGGCTACTCCTGGGCCAAAATCAATTACATGCTAAAAACAAGTACCAAACACACCCCTGGAGCCCTGCTATTGGCCAGGCTGATATCGTAACTGATTTTGGCTCGACAAAGCCAAGGCATACCTGATTTTTTCTACTCTGTCTAGCTTTCAACTGATTTTGGCCAACTTTGAACCAATCAGAGAGGCCATACGTACACTGTGTTTTCTCTCCGTATGCGTCTGCCCTCCCTCGGTTGAAATTCTTCGGTATTGACGTATAAACTCTATAATCGTACGTCGTACGTAAAAGTACGTATATACATGCATACATGCGTACGCTGGTTTCACTTTTTCTCCTTGTTGGGGTGTGCGATGTGCTTCGGTTAGTTGTTGTGTGTACTCTGTTGTTTTTAATGTTCACAGCAGTCTTTACAGCACCATGGCCACACGGCATTTCGTCTGCACCACCCCGCGTCGAGGTGGTCTCAGGTTTGGTACGGAAAGATAATTTCGTGCCAAGCAGGCGGTTCCGCGAGGACGGTCTGGAAGCTTTAAAACTGTCAACGGGGAGGGGGCGCCAGAGTAAATACTCTTGGCGCTCCCGCCGTGGCGAAACAAACGAAGCATACTAATAGTGACTCTCTGCAGGTCCACCGTGGTACCTACACCCTGAAGAAAACAAAACGATTCAGATTTTGGAAGCCATGTGGCACGCTTAGTGCTTTAGGCGCATTCTTTTTTACCGGATTGTCATGGACATCACACCGCTCGTGGCGCGCGTTCGTTACTTGGTTTGAGAATGTACCTGATTTTGGCTCAAACGGATCAGGTATACCTGATTTTGGCATTTGCCCTTTCCAATTTTATCAAACCGGACTGTGAATCGCGCGGTAGGATATATCACGGCACCAAACCGCACCGTAGGATTTTTTCGCAATATCTGAAGACCGCACCGAACCGCACCTTAAGTTTTCCGATTCCTTGAAATCGCACCGAACCGGACCGTAGGATTTTCGAATAAAAAAACATGCACCGTGCACGGACGGACGGATAAACCGTAAATAACCCTGCACCCTGGTGGCATCCAGGGGAGTCTCTGGCCAGTAGTCAAGCGCGAGGGAAATAATGGAAAACGCGCGCGGTTCACGCAGCTTGCAAAGTTGAGTATCAACCGATCTGCCGATCGGTTGAACTCACAGCTGACGTGCTTTCTTAGTTTTTTATACGAGCGAGAGCCCCTTCGTCTCCAGATTGAAGAGTATTTGTCCAGAAATAGAGAAGTTGCAACGCAAATCTACGGAGATGCAGGGCCGGTCAAGACAGGATACTGCGCGTACAAATGTTGGGAACAATCGAAAGTGGCATGCACCGGTATGTGCGAGCGTAGATACTGCTGTAGATCATGCAAGCCGACATTCTATCTACGCTGTGTGCTGGTTGGTGGAGCGAAATGCGTACCCTCTGGTACCTGTGAACAGCTTGTCACTGGTCATGAAATACGCTCACAGTCTCGGGCGTCGTTTCCAAAGCCTGGGCAAATCACCACCGGGGGAGAATTTGTCGGGAGCTTCAACGCCATCAATGGCGCTGCGAATCCCTCGGCGGCATTGAAACCTGTCGCCAGCAGCAGGCAGAAGAGTAAGTGCCGAGCCATACCTCGTGTCGTCTGCAACACAGCGGGGTCACCAAGCTTGCGCAACAACACACGGACAGCAACACAGACACTACTTGGTTACTTCACCAGAAGACTTTACCCCCTAGGTAATAAAGCCTCTTATTGAAGAAACCCTGACTTGAAAAACCTTGGCAGTTGGTACTCGTACGTAGCTGTCTGAGTCCAGCTGCTGTCCAGCTTATCTGTTGCTGTGCCGTTGCGTTTGTGGGTTCTAGCCTTGCTGCTGCTGCTGCTGCTGTTGCTATCGCAGTTTGGCATGATCAACCTGGTGCGCCGCTGTTTGCTCACGTTTCAGTCTCCCTCCCGTTTTGAGATTGTTGTCGTGAATATTGATCTTTTGTCGTGAATCATGAACTGCTGCAGTACCTCCAGCTGCAGTACCTCCAGCCTCGTAGCAGATGATCATGCCTCTTGCACAGAAGCACTCGGACGGAAACCTCAGTGCAGTCGAGGCCGCGCTTGAAGCTGGAGCACATGTGAGTGGAGCTCCGAGGCAAACCTACTTCTACACGCCCATCGTGGTTGCTCTCTTTGGAAATCATACCAGCGTCGTCGATCTTTATTTACTGGAGCATGGAGCAGATCCCGAGATCGAGTTTTCATGCCCAAGTTCAGACCCCCTTTCCAAACGTTGAACGAGTGCTGGACAATCGAAATCGTTCGCTTGTTGCTGATACGGCCCTAAGCTAATCTCAACGCTACCGACAGCACAGGCTGCACCCCAACCTTGGCGAATTACTGCAGCCCGCACACCAGCGCCGAAATCGCACGGTTGCTGGCGTCGACAGCTGAGCCCCCGGCCGAACGCAACCCGTGCATACTTACAATGGCCGTGTCGCAAGAGTTCGTGAGCGTGGTTAGGGTGCTTGCTGATCAACTAGGGGATGCGCGCGATCGGGGGAAAGCTGTTAACCTTGCCCAAGGCGCTGTGCCTCGCAAGTTGTCCCTCCCTCTGGTGAGAATCTTCCAGCTGCTGGTCGCGACGGACGGAGAGGAGAAGCGGTCGGAGTGGGCCAACACTTATTCCGCGGCAGATACCTGCTGCACTATGGCACTCGCCTAGGCCATCCCGCCTCGGTGAACATTCTTCTCGAGGCGGGGGCGGACGAGACAGCGCGTGGCTCGGAGGGGCGCATCCCTCGACACGTCATCGGGTTTGATATCTGTCTGAATGGGGTTCAGATGGATCGGGGGAAGGGGGTCACCTTTCGCTGGTTGCTGGAACGCGGCCCCGCGTACAGAGCTCGATCGTGGGCGTGACCCTCTGATAGAGAAGCGGATGCCGGTAGTTGCGGTGATGGTGATACTGCTGCTGGTGCTGCTATCCTCTCGTACCCTCCATCCATCTGCCCCCCCTCCGTTATTGGCGTATGAATCTTTAAACTTTAAAATTTAAAGCAGTAGCAATTTCTTCATAGGGGTCGCCAGCAGGGGACGGCTACGTATTGCAGCTGTTTTTTTTTATTTTGCGTTTTGTTCGTGTTTTGCTTTTATCAGAGTTGCCCCTTTTCGCAGGAGAGCTTACCACTTATTCGACACCGTGGTTGGCGAACAACGTGTACGAGACAAAAAAGACCAACCCCATGTATAACATTTCTAACGTCAACCATACAGAAATATATATATATATGTTGGTTACCAATCATTCGAGTTCACTGTTTGATAGCCATGGACTCTATCGACGTAAGGGTTTTATCCCGGTAGAAGGTAAGGAGGACGGAAATAGGGGGTCACGTTCGAGTACCTCGTGCTTGATAAGCATAGCTGCGCATGCAGAATAGAGGCACACGAGCAGACGGCACGACACTGTCCGCTGCCGATTGATAGGCCTAGGCTAGGTTTATTGTTGTGATCCGGAGGCCCGTCGGGGAAGTTTGCAGCTTCGCCGGCGGCCCTGTCGGGGTGGGCGCGCTTGGGCAGCCGTTTGAGAGAGTCTCGTCGTTGGGATTCTCCCACCGACAGCGTGGTATGTCCGGCCGCCCCGAGGTCATGGGCGCCTACGCCGGGTTGCCCGCTTCTCCTTCTATCTAGGACAGGCGGACGGGCTTACAATGGGATAGGTGGGGGGTTCCGGGGAGGGGGAAGATTCGGATACGAAGGTGCAGCGGTAAGCTCCGATCGGGGAACTCATGCTTCCTCTAGGTCGTCGTGAGATACTGGGGCCAGTGAGCGTCGTGCTATGCCCAGGAGTGCCGGCAGCCAGCTCATTCGATAGTCGGTTTTTAGCTTTATTTTTCCGGTCTTAGACCGTTTTTGGTTTTGTTTTCCGGGGCTGGTAGGGGATGTTGAGTACTTGGCGCGGCAGTCGCCGATACTGATAAGACCCACGCGTTGCTCGAGTTTGTAGCTTGGGTGCGTCGGAGTAAATCAAGCCGGCACTATAGCCGGTAAAGTATTAGGCGTGTTACACAATGTGCAGATATAGTTGCCTACGTCGTCGCCGCTTTTTTAAACCGCGTACGGAAGGGGGATGCAAGGTCGCACGTTGCCGCAGGAATTTCATGAAGACCTCACCACCCTACCTAGTGGGGCACATTGTTGGGAGGACAGGGTTTGGCCTTGTTGTGGGGGCGGGGAAGCCGAGCGCTTCGGATGTCCCTCACGTTGGGATATTTGTTTCGTGGCGAGGTCGGACGAAATCTTCGCCTCGAGGGTAAAGGTAGCGCTGCACCGGACTGGCAGTGGCTTGCCTCGCTGCAGTGATACCAGACCACAAGCGTCGAGGTTCGGTTCGAGGCCACAAAAGTGACCAAACCCAACAGGGGTCGGTTGTCGTGCGCACGCGCGACGAGTTCTGGGGGGCGCACTCCGGGGTAAGAGCGGGCGACGGCACCGTCGCTCTCAAAGAAATGTTGTCGAGTTATTCGACTCTGTCGGAACGGCCCCTTTCGTCGTATCGGTGAAGTGGCGAGGTTAGAGTGTGGAGGTACACGGAAGTTCTCTGGGCACTTCGCCAGGTGGTAGCGAAGGCAGGAGATAATCCCAGCGAAGTTTCCCTCCAATCATCGCGTGTCGGTTCAGCCACTGCGCTGGCGGTCGTTGGGGAGGTTCCGTAGAGGATGGTCCAGGTTTAAGGTAGATATAAATGAGTCTTCCAAGGGATATACCCGCAACAACCCGGAGGACGCGGATATGGTATCTCGTAACTAGCAAACATGGGGAAAATAGAGCAAAAGCAGCCAGGTCAGGGTACCGTATGGGGTCAAACACCGTAGTATCGACGCGACGTTGGAGTCGGGGCATGCCAATGGTTTTCTACCCTTGGGGGCCTTGGTCGTCCGCGACTGCATGTGTTAGGGCCCCGGCCAGCCGGCTGGGGGGGGGGGACTCTCGGGTACTGCCAGTACGATAGGGGACGAGAAGCAGCGGCCGGTGTCGCGGCTCTCGTACCACGCCAGTGGAGTTCCCCCCGTACATGGCAGATTATAGTAGTAACATGACATCTCGAAGGAAATACAACAAAACATAACATTTCTAACCCCCACCATACAGAAGTAAAAGTGAGTTTTGTTGCCAGCCATTCGAGTTCACTGTTTGATAGTTACGAACACTATCGACGTATGGTCTTTGCCGACGTAAGAGTTGTACCGTCGTGGAAGGAGAAGAGGACGGAAATAGGGGGCCTCGCTTGACCTCGTGATTGATATGCGTAGCTGCGCGTGCAGAGTGGAGGCTCAAGAGCAGACGGCACGTCACTGTCCGCTGCCGATCGATAGACCTAGACTAGGCCTACTGTGGTAGTTTCTCCCGCCCGCCCGCGCCTTTTGTCATTTGAAGGTGGGCAGAACGCAGCGGTGATACATGTATGGTGCTGGCCACACCGTACTATATATATATATATATTTGTTTACGGTTGACTGGCAGCGATTCCGGACTCAATAGCATAATGGGGAAAGTCAACGGTTTTATATCATTGGGGGTCTCGGTCGTCCGAGACTGCGTGTGTTAGGACCCTGGCCAGTCGGCTGCGGGGGGCGACTCTTTGGTACTGGCAGTACGATAGGAAGCGAGAAGTAGCGGCCGGTGTCGCGGCTTTCGTACCACACCAGTGAAGCCCCCCCCCCGACGTCTCCGAGAATAATAATACAATGACACTTCGAAGGGTATACAACACAATATACCACGCAACCTTGACCTATACGGATATACCACGGTCTCCGATCGACCGATGCCATTTCGGTTGCCATATGACCCACATGCGCCAAGATTGGCAACACTCTCGATCTAGTGTTCTTATTCATCACGTGGAACGGGTGCAGGACATACGATTGGAGCAATCTTGACACGCGCTAGAACGTGCGCTACGATAGCGTACGGGAATTGCCAGGCTTGGGAGGTGAAGACAAGATACTTCGTACCACCTTTACTGAGGTGACGGCGTCTGGCACATTCCCTGCGGGGGGACATGGCGATGACGCTAGCCATACGTTTACAGATATTTTTCCTTGTGCGCGCGGCATGCCCCAAGGGGTCTTTGAGAGGGATGCCGTAGGATTGCGCAACAAAGAAACGCATGGTGTAACCGGCTGTATATGTCCCCTATGGTGCCAACAATGGCGGCAAATTCTGCGCAATATGTTTATACCCGTAAATTGTAATACGAAGTACTGTTGTTGTAATTTGTACTTTGTAGGCGGATTGCTTCGGATCATTCGATGCGTTATTTTATGGATGGGGATATTTATGTATTGCGAGGCTCGAGAGGCGGGATACGCCTGTATGCGACTTTCCGTTCTCAGCAGGGTAAGCGCTAACACAGGTGACAGGTACAGATTAGTGCTATAATTGGAATGATAAACGCAGATGTTGAAGTCATATAAATGTCAGTATAACGAAACATCTATAAACAAAACCGTTAGGTTTGATGGAGGAATTAGTCGAAAGTCGTATTTGCAAGAGGTGTGTGATGCTCCAGGACTATTTTTCGCTGCCGTAGACCATTCATGTATGTATTGAGTTGGATGAGGCCTCCTGCCCCGAAGCAGGGGGGCCAAATTTCGTCGCTATAAATAGTGATCGACAATATGTGGAACATCATCGGCGATATGTGCCGCAGTGCTACTCACCTACTGCATGCTCATCTATTATACATATCTGCTGGTCGAGGCCAAACACAGCGAAAGTACACGACTGCTCAGGAGTGGCGGCTGGTGCCTTGGGTTATCTGCCGCGAGACGTTTATCAATCAGATATCCGAGCTACGACAGCCAGAGCACTCGTACATACCAGAACGGACGGATCGTGTTTAGCGAACCAGCCGGCATAGCGATGCTAGATTCGTCTACAGCAGTATCTACTTGTCCACGCTAAACACAGGTTGAGCGGTGTGAATGAATACCTGGAAGGCCTGCACATCGCTCAATGGGCACCACGTTCATTCTCTCTTGATTTTCGTCGATGATGCCATCTCGGATCGCATAACCACGTCCTTTGAACAGTGTGCAAACTGGGATAACATACAGTGTTTTCAAACGAAGATAACGTGAGTTTGCGATTGCTATGATAGGCAATACTGTACGTAGATACAACAGCAGACAGTGGTTAAGATGCACGCATGGAGAAACTTAGAAAATGAGATGTGGCAGATAGTTGGAGGTATCACCTAGACCCTGCCTTCGGGTCTGCGTAACTTGGTGCATGTATAACCGCCCCCCCCCCTCCCCCCTGTATGTCCCGACACGAGCACGTCGACTGACGAAAATCGAATATCATCTCCGGCCGGGACAGTAGCGGCGTTCCGCTCGGATTCTTTTTCCTGAATTTTCGCATCCGTAAAGCCGGGACAGATAGTAGCTGGGGGTGAGTCAGAAGAGAGAGTCGAGGCTGGGACTAATGGTGCTGCTTGTGCAGGTGGTAGTGGTGTTGTGTCCAAGGTGGAGTTGGGTTGTGGGTGGGGCGAACCCTTTCGCTGACGATGGAGGTGCGGCCGGGATTGGGACTGACGCTGTAGCTTGGACTTGGGTTGGGCGTGGCGCTCAGGCTGGATCCACAGCTCGGTCTTTGGCTTACTGGAATCGGACTCAGGCTGGCGCTGAGGTTGATGCTGGAAGTCGGGCTTGGGGTGGAGCTGGAGTTGGGGCGGACTCGGTCTCATACGTTATTTTTCGGGAAGAAGTTCGTGGAAGTTCATGTTTCCATCTACTTCCATGGAATTTTCCACCAACGTCCATGGAAGTGCACTGACGAAGTAGAGAGTTGGAGAGAGGGGTGCATATCCCAGCGGTGAGTCCGGTAGTGACTCGACCGTGACTGCCGGTGGCGATGGCAGCAGCGCCAAAGCCACAGAAGGCAATGTACCTTCGCGGGAAGGTGCTTCAAGTGTGGGAAGAAGGACCATAGTACCGCAAACTACATGGATAAGCTGCGCAGCGGGTGCACCGGACGGGGGCACGCTGCTGATGTCTGCCCCACGTCGAAGAAGCAGGCTGTGATGATAGCGGCGGTGAGTGAGATTGGGGCGAGGAACGACGAAAGTGAACATGGTACGGTCCAGGCCTCAGCTTTCAAGGCCGAAGAGACAGGCGAGTGCAGTATTGGAATGGGGAAAATGGGGGAAGAGGAGTTAGCCTGGAATATAGGAGACGAGGCCTGGATTTGCGATAGTGGAGCGCCTACTTACATGGCGCCCTCAGCAGATTGCAAAATCAACTACAAATAACGCAATTTGAAAGTACGCATCGCCGATGGCTCAACTAGCTCTATCGAAGGATACGGTGACATACACTTTGTCCTTCGGTCCGGAAACGGTCTCGTGCGAGTGCTGATAACTAACGTTGCGCACGTGCCGGAACTTCATTACCATCTAGATTCCCTGACCACTCTCGTAAAAAATGACCACACTTTCGAAGGGCGCCTCACGGGGGGTGTAGTCAGACTCAAGTCAGAGCGTTCGATCGTTTTTCGTTGAATGAAACCCTGTACAGCCTCTACGGCTTACCGGGTTGACTGCAGTAGTCGGGAGAACGTCTGTGCTGTACTCGCCCCCGGGCAACTGGCCAATAATTCCGCGATTGACATTAACGGCTTCCATTGCGCCGCTGGGCACTCTCACGAGGCCCTACTCAGCAACACCGCTGGTCAGCAAGGGGTCGTCTTCGAGGGAGAGCTTCTGGAGCGCACGGGGTGCTCCTCGGCGAATGGTCTTCGCAAAAGTATCAAGCCGTCCACGCACGCAAGAACAGAGGATAAACTTGTGTAGGTTTGAGATAAGCTAGAGTGGTAGCGTCTCTCGGGAGGAAGCGGTGTACTCTCATCGTTCACGACGATTATTCATGGTATGTTTGGGGTGTATTTTATGCATCACAAGTCCGATGCCGTTTAATTATTCAAGCAGTTCCTCGAGAATTCCGCGCAGACGGTGTCCCTTCTACGGTGGTAATCGTCCGATCTGATGGGGGTGGCGAATTCCGCGGGGGGAAGTTTGGGGACCTGTGTAGATGACGAGGTGTCAAGCAGGAACTCACGACGGCTGACAGTCCCCAATTCAATGGGATAGCAGAGTGCGCGCTAGGCTTGACCGATACGGCCGCAATGGCGGGCTGAATTCAGGATTCTGAGCTTTTCCGAGCGCGCAACTACCGGTCACTGCACCTTTGTGGGCTGAAGCGTCCCACAGGGCGTGCGATACTTTGAATCGCACAGCAGCGACAGCTAACCCTGATAACAAGTCGTCGCATGAGATGTGACATGGTAGCCCCGCCCCGGGTAGTACTTCTATCTTCCTCAAGCCTGGTTACTGCAAGGTGAAGAGGGAAAACAAGTAACAGACGAAAACACAAGATTTTTCTACCTTAGCCCTGCCCCCAACTACCTCCGTGATTCAGTACGCGTGCTATCTAGACAGCATACTGCTTCAATCACAGGAAATGTCACCTGGTAACACGTGTCGCCTGCACCACTTGTACCTGCCAATATTGATGACTACTTATCTACGGAAGAAGGAGGGGTCCGAGGCAGACGACGAGAGCACGTCGGATCAAGGTGGTGAGGAGTTGGTGGATAAGCTGGACGACGGTCTGGCTCACCTGAACGATCTCGACGTGACGAGGGTTTTGAGCTGGACGTGTTTTTTCCAGAGCGCGAGCAGTAGGCACTTCCCGCCGGCAATGCTGGCGACGGGACAATCGAGACGATGGGTTCGTCTCAAGTGGGTGCGGTTGACGCCTCCTCGGCTCCGGTGGGGAGGGTGCAAACAGTTGAGGCGATAGGTTCGTCTCTAACGGGAGCGGTAGACGCCTCCTCGGCCTCGGCAGGGAGGGCCGAAAACGGTCGTAGCATTAACCTCCGACACCGACCAAGGGAACGTTGAGGATTCTCCCGCGGTCTTGTCGGGGAGGACAGCACACGAGTCCAGCAGCTGGGGGACGGCCTTCCGCGACAGTACGGGGCCGGACTCGAGGTAGGGCAGCGTACGATTGGACGGAGTCTGAGAGTATCCTGGAGAGATGTCCTGGACGACGGAGTACGCCGTTGCTGAAGAACCTGCCGTGGACACCACAGGGGACTTGAGCGTGTGCATGCCGAGTGGTTTCCTGGAAGACGTAGAACTGCCCCAAAAGTCTGCAGCAGATATTGAACGTTCTCAATATATAGCGGCGTGGCACGAGGTCATGAAGTTTGAGTTGGACGGTCACAAAACGACCGGTACATACGAAGCCGCGGCACCGCCACAAGGGTGGAAACCTGTAGGTATGGCAGTAAAGACAATTACTAGACTTGTGGCTATGGGTTTTAGCCAGGTGCAGAATGTAGATTACTTTCATACGTTTGCAACAACTCTCTCGTCAGCGTTAGTTATGATACTTCATGAAAGATTTTCTATTTAGACGTTGCGCAGGATTTTGTTCACGTGGAACTTGACGCCGAGATATGTATATGAAACTACTCGGTGGGTGTGTTGGCATGTCAGGAGGTATCGTTTGCCTCAACCAATGGCTGTATGGTCTAAAGTAGAGCAGACGGCAGTGGGCTAGATTTTTGGTAGATACCGTGGTAGAGAACGGTTTATGGAGCAGTGCAGAACTGGTCGATGGTGTTTTTCGAATGGCTGTGGACGGCAAGTAGGACTGATTAAAGATTGTTCATGTAGACGACATCGTGATTGCAGGATCAGACTACATATACAAGGACTTCCATGCCGCGTTATCTACAAAAATTCCCACGAATGACCTCGAAGAACTGACTTGGCACACTGATTGTACTTTTAAACGCGACTGAGATTTGGGGGCATGGAGATTACGCAAAAGGCGTTTGTGGAGAGCGTGTTGAGTCGTTTTGGTTTTGGCGTGAACTCATCATCTGATATTCTCACGACCCCCGGTGCTGGTGTGTAGGTCAAAGAAGGGAGGGCTAGCCTGGAGGAGACTGGCCGGACACGGAGGCTATGGGCAGTTTGATGTGGCTGTCGACTATGGCGCGGCCAGACACCTCGAACGGTGTGCGTGCTGTAGCGCTTCACTCTATTAACCCCACCGAGAGGCACTGGAAGACAGTTTTTAAGATTATGGCATACTTTCACGAGATGAGGTTTTAGGGATTGACTTTTGCGCGGGCCTCGGGATTGGATTCTACTGCGAATAGTGATTCTGACTATGCTGGTATGTCGAACGCTGCGCTCGGTATCGGGGACGGTGATTACTCTCGAGGGTGTGGCCGTCGGTTGGGCAAGTGACACGTAGAGATGTGTTACGTTGTCCAAAACAGAAGCAGAGTACCTCGCTCTACGTAAAGGGGTGAAGGAGGCTTTGTTAACGGGCGGAGAGTTATCATTTATTCGTCCAAAGCCGAGCGGATCACGTGTCCGGGTTTTTGAGGACAACCAGGGGGCCATAGCGTTGACTGAGAACCCTCTTACTTCTAATCGGAGCAAGCATATCGACGTGCGCTTTCGTTTTTGTTAGAGAGCTACTTCGTGCGAAGAAGATCAACATTCAGTTCATAGCCTAAATCAAACCAGCACGCGAATTTTTTAACCATATCCGTTGCTGCGGCCCTTTTTAAGGCTCACCGTATGTTCTTACTGAATCTGCCGTTGGAGGGTGAGTAAAGGGGCATTAGCATTCCTCGATGAGTGCGATGCTTGAGTGATGCGACGAAAAATTTGTCAGGTAGCCACCCCACGCTACTTCGAGGGGCATGTGTGAGTAGGGCACCACTCGGAATTATAGTTTCTAGCCATGATCGTTGTTTGGAATGCGGCCGTTGCTTCAGTTAAAATGGTCTGGAGTACATGTGCTGTACAGGAGGCTTCAACCCGGTGCCCGGGTTTCCTCAGGCGGGACTGATGTTGGCTGTTAGGTCCTAGCATCTCTTGAATGTCCCTTCGGTCTCGTCAAAGATATAAAGAGCCAGGGTAGATCGTCAAAGCAGCGACGATTAAAAAATTGTAGAAGGATGCATAAATTTTCGCACGAGTTAATCTGCAATTTTGCGATGTTCTGGACGGGAGCTCGAGCCATCCTCTGCGCGCTCTCTCTCTTCTCTGTCCTCTACTACGACGACTATACATAGTATCATCAGACCGCGTGGCGGTCAGGGGATTCAGGCTTGGACTCTGCGAACAAACGTTCCGAATCTCTGCCGCACTGCTGTTCGATGGGGTTGCCGGAGCTTCCGGAGTCGATGCAACAAGAACAACGTGGGGTCGCCGAAGTGTCAGTTGGCATCGGTCCACAGCATCATCAAATGTTTCGATCACGGGGGCAAAACCTTTTCTGGGATTACTGGGTCACCATCGGTTGAGGGCGGCTGGAACGTCGTTTCTGGAGTCGCCGCACCATCATCATCTGGATCTTCAGGAGGAGGACATCTTTATCGCCTCGGGTCCCACCAGCTCAATGACAATATTTGCTTTGTCGCAGTGCCACACGCCGTCTTTGCGCGGGGTGGACGTAAACGTGGTAGCCTTCTGGCAGTTCTATTTCTTGGTCAATTCACCGATCATCAACGTATTGTTTTTTGTCGAGATACAGCTGCGAGCTTTGCAGTAATACGAGTTGCCTCTCTCTTACAAAAGCCCGTTCTCCACTGTCTACCCACCCTTTGTACAGTACAACACCATGGCAGTATGGCATGTATGTGTTTCGGAAGCAAAGTATGATGGGTAGCTGCTGTTCCCACTGCGTCCTTCGGGAAGTAAAACCTACGGTCAATAGCGACGTCGGAGTATGAAGGGCACGAACCTTGTTGTTCCGACATAAACTCTCAAATCACGGAGTCCGTGGTCACACAAAGGTGCTGGAGCCCTATGAAGATCCGAAAAACACGAATCATCAATTTCGGCTGGGAAGCACGACGCTTCCCACCTAAAAACACACGAGACGAAGATGGCGCACACGCGAAACGAGATCAATGCCCACACTGAACGACTAACAATAAGGCGGCGGGCATCTACTCAACTACAGCATAGAGTTCTCCCCGTTCCAACGGCTAGCCAACTGCTGGCTCCTGACTACAGCATAGCTGTCTGGAGTGCTACCCACACCACACGAAACCCACGGTAGTCGTGAGCACAGAGAGGAACATACCTTGTCTGGGGTGCTGTCAGAGTGACAACTCGCGGACATGCGTCGAAAAAAGGGCATTCGAAACAAAAAATTACCCTAATAATATTAACGATTGCCACGTCTTCCCGGACTGCCTGACAGGGTGGAGCCGAGCTATGATATCACGTCCATGATAATTGCCGGGGGTCATTCCTTTTGAAGGGTATGCAACTCTGCCGACACTACGAAAGACCAGTCACGTAAACAACAGGTACTACTACTGCCTGGTGAAACCCCCCCAGAAACCAACGATGGTTGCTGCTCTCGTGATTGTGTGCGCGCCCGTCGTGGGTCTCCGTGTGACGTCTTACTGCTGTTCTCCGTGGCCGCCTCTTCACCTTAACCCACCCGGCCTGCTCCTTCGCACGTTCTCCGTTGCCACTCCCTTCCAGTCGATTCCTCTTCTCCTCCGTCCCAAATACAAAATGCTCCTCGCAACTTGCGGTCGTCATCTGAAAATCATTTTTTTTTCGCGCAGGTTGAGTTCAATCCGTCCCTTCCCCGCCCGTGGACGCTCGATCCCCCTCCTGCTTCGTCGTCGAAACCAGCCTCTTGCCGGCGTAGTTAGGCTGTGACGCAGTGTGGCTCGCGGTGGCACCTGCCTCCGCGCACAGACATCCGATTGAGCATTACTGCTCTGCCGCTGCTGCCTAAAAACGACACGCGAATCGTAGGTGTCCGTGCCTGATGCACCACGTACGACCCGACTCTACTGCCCCGCCTACACCTCGCGGCCACCCGCAGCAGCAAGAAGGTATCACTCCTTGAGGGTGAGTCCGGCCTTACACCCGGCAGGAAAACCTACTCCACTCGCTAGAACCCTGATAGGGCATGCCTCGCAGCATGCCTTACCGAGGCAGCGAGGGGAACGGAGGTGATGCGCTGTATTGTAGTGAGTGTGTATGCCTGGTATATGTATAGAGAGGCCACGTGGATTCCGACGCCTGCTTGTGATATTTGTGTGGGTTGTGTCCTCGTCCATGATGCAAGTCTGTCTCAACAATATGAACTATGCCTTGACGTTGCCAGTTACTTATAGCAGTTGCTGCATCAACTGTGCGTCGAAGGATTGATCACCTGTCGCACGCGATGAACGGTCGATTGATGTTTTTGGGGTGCGACATTGGAGGAATCGACCTCCGTTGCGGCATAACAATTGATTCCGCGCGGAAACATCATACAGACACGTAGTAAAACAGTACAGGGAGTAGAAGAGCTCGACTTGCGATGACAAGGTGTGTTAACACTTGGCGTAATTGTTGTAGCACGTTACTCTGTAGACCAAGTTGATTTATTGGTTTGGTACCAACAAGTGCTGATGGCCGATGATCGTTAGCCATGATCGACACTTTGGTCAACTTTCTATCGATTTCGTCACGTATTGGTTATCGTTGGCCATGGATCAGCATTTTAGTTTGTACTTCCGTTGAAGGGAAGTGTCAAATATAGGCTGGATACGTAGTCAACATTTGGTAAAAGTAGTCTCGGCTAGCAGTAGCAGCGAGGGTAAGCAGCAGAGCTGCTGAGTTCACGATAGCTTGTTGGATGTATACCAGAAGCGTATTTTGCGGTGGAATAATATACCAGACAGATGCTTGAGTTTGACCGCTTTAGATGGAAGGGTACCTTCCAGAATAATGGGACTTGCCTAGCTTTATTTCGAAATCGTCGTCATTTGTCCTTCTAGATTTTTACACGAGAAAACGAAAGCCCAGTACGTGTAGCTCAGCAGAGAATGGCAGGCCAGTAGATCTAGAGGTTTTGACATACTGGAGGGAGAAAACCCACACGTTGCACCTCCTGCTCCTCACTGCTTCTCAGAGCGCCAACACAAACTCGAGCAAGTCTATAATAACAGTGCTCCCCGCCAGGTTTAATGCTCTATACATTTCTTCTATAACTGCAGTGTGCAGCAGAACCAGGCTGAGTTCCATCAGCGCAGGCGCTAAGCCCCTGGTAACATGTTTTCTCGGGGACACGCACCGCGATCCCTGGTGTAGTCCTCCTTACTTATTTTCTTCTTCGAGATTCAACTAAAGAGCGTTGAGCTCGGACAGGGGCGCGGTTGTTCTTCAACCGCTCGGTTTTTCGACAACGAACGGTAAGTGAGAGTGACAATAAAAGTCGAGCATTACTTTTTCGGAAGACTCTCCCTCGACCAGATCTTTCCGAAAACACTTAAATAACTGTTGTTCGGCACTGTCAACCTTCCCGTTCTGGAAAAATCGAGGGCTAAAAAACCATCGCACCCCTGGGCAAGCTCAACGCTCTTTACGATATCTGGCGAAAAACGTATTAAAAACAGTTGACAGGGGTGGTCGTGTGCAACGTTTCAGGGTGTACCTCCTAAAAACGGCGTGAACTTCCTCCGACTACTGTAGAAAAATGTCCCAACAGTCTGGGGTCTGGCGAATCGGAGAGAAAAAAAAATCGGGGTGTGTGGGGGGGTGTAGTTCCAGTGAGAATATACCTGGTTTTGGGATATTATGGCAGGATCATAGCTGCACGTATATTCAGGGCAAGCGTACGCAGAGGCATCGGTACATCATTGGCAACAACAGCAGGGGCTATACAGCAGCAGTTGAGAGGACCGACTGGCCGGGAGTATAGACATAATACGTGGCTCTTCGATCGCAATCATGGCCACGAGCACCACCGACGAATATGAAGACGCGAAATCGTCGCAAGAGAGGGAAATGCGAAGCGAAAGGAAGATCAGAAAATTGAGCGGAGCTGGAGGAAGCGGGGCAAGCGAGAAAAGAAGAGCTGGCCAAGGAGGCTGAAGCCAGGAAGGCGAATGGCAGCGGAGCGGGAGGAACGGCAGACGTGGCCGAAGAAGAGAGCGGCCGTCACAGCAATTCGGTGGACGACAGCAGTGGGGGCCATCGCGGAGAGGAGAGTCCGGAAAAGAACACGGATGATAGCGAAGAAGTGAGGACGACGGATAAAAGCGAGATGGCGGCAGAGAAACGCTCGTTTGAACAGGAGGTGGAAAGAGAGGTAGACAGGAGGCGGTTTGCTTTTGGTGTACGCGGACGAACCCACGTTTCATACAGTGAACTCGCAGGCGCACCTACAGAGCGCGCGGGGAACAGAGACCACGACATGGACAACCAGCGGGAGCCCCCGAGCAGTATGGGAGAACCCTTGAAGCGCTGGGGAGTTCATATGAGACAGAAGCCTGGGGGAATCGGGGACAATCGGCCCGGGAACGAAAATGAACGGAGAGGGCGTCCTGATAACCGGATTACGGAAATAGGAAGGTGGGAAGTAGGGGGTAGAGGTCCCCAGAGAGAAGCGACAGAGGAGGACGGCTACTGGACGAGAATAAGAGGTGGGGACCAAGGAGAGTCGAGATGGGAGGGGAAAAAGTGGCAGCTGGAAAAGAGGGGGGACCATGACCATGGTCAGCGAGGTGGGGAGATATGGGCGGGGAGCCGGAAGGGGAAAAGGGGGATGGATCGATGAGCCGAGGAGTGGGAGGGGAAAAGACGGGGGGGATCAGGGGGGGGGGAGGGGAGCGAATTCAGGCAGTGGGGGGGGGGGGGGGGGGGGGATAAATGGCGACACGGAACATAGTAGCTTCTTCAAGGAACCTGAGCCAGCATCATGGACGCACGTGAGAGACATGGGGATGATCATGAGGGGGGTCATTCGAGCGGATGGCGGATTACCGCCGTGGGGGTCCATGGGGGGGGGCGTACTCATTTGCTGCTTGCCTTAGTCATTTGACCATTGACCACGCATCCTTTTCGAGACGGAGCACCGTTCCTACTCCTAATAGAGACATCTCCAACAATTGGGCGCTCATTACGTTGTTTCCATAAATTACATAGAAACTTTTTGCTAATCTTATCCCCTTCCTGTTTGGCCTCCTGTGGCCACCATCTATCTCCTAGGATAGCGATCGTTTTCTCGCTGCTATTCATTGTATCAAACTCCTCCATGTCACATTCGTCTATTTTCCTCATCTCTTCTTCTAACACATCCCGTTCCTCCTTGTATATTTCACATTCTCCTACTATGTGAGTTCTACTCTCTTTTGCCACACGGGCACATCTGTGCGTCTACTTCCTTCTCTTCCCGGCTATTGGTGTACCTCTTTCTTCTTTCTGGCAGGTCCAGGTCCCCTACACGAAAGCGCAGTTTCAGCGTTTTCGCGAAGTCCATTGGGCCATGCAAATACGTTTTCATTCCTATTCCTTCCCTCAATCCCCCGTATATCTCCAAGTGTTTTTCCGATTCCACCTTGTTTCGTAGCGCTAGCCTTTCCCTTCTTTCTATCCTTTCTTCTACTTCTGCCTTGTACCTCCCAAGCTTCCCGGCGGACATCATCTCTACTTGGTTTCCCCCTAGATCCTTCCATAGTTTCTCAACTACGCCATCCCACCTTATTCCAGCTCGTCCTTTTGATACTTTCTCCCATACAGCTCTATCAACTATGGCTGGCAACCTCTTTTTTGGCATGTTCCTTACTTTATATTGCCAGTTCAACTTTCTCATGTCTCTATTTGTCTTGAGTGGGCGCATTCCCAGTTCTGCTCTTAATGCTGTATTACTAGTCGTACTTGAGCATCTTAGTATTTTTTTAGCTGCTGTCATTTGTACTGTTTCCAACTGTTTTACGAGTTTCGCGTTCCCTTCCCATACTTCTCCTGCATATTCTAGCTTTGGTACTATCACATTGATCACGATAATCTCTTAATCCTAGTGTCAAGGTTCGGGTCTGTTAGGATCGCATCCATCTTGCCTACTTGTACCTTACCCTTTCCTATTACTTTTGCTATATGTGTATCCCAAGAGCAGTCTTTTGAGATCTCTACGCCAAGGTATGTATACTGGTCTACGATCGGCAATTCATCTTCTCCCCACTTCCAACAGAAATTTACCGGGTTTACCTTATCTTCGTTGCAAACAACTACTGCGCATTTCTTGACGTTCGCCGTCACCCTCCATTTCCTGGTGTGTTCTAGCGCCTTCTCTATTTGTTTCTGCAATCCTTCGGGTGTTTCTGATATCCCCACGAAGTCATCCGCAAACATCAATCCCGACACCGTATCTTCCCTTACCGTGACTCCCTGCCTTGCTCCCTCGACTGCTACTATCAGGTCGTCAATATATATCTTGATTAAGTTAGGTGACAACGTACATCCCTGTGCAACACCTTGTAAAATATCAACATACTTCGATATTTCCCCGTCCAGCATCACAGCACTTCTCGCACATTCCGTCATCTTTTTCATCATTCTCCACATCTTTCCTCTGATTCCTATTTCCCACAGCTTTTTCCACTCCATACTGTGTCGTAGGCTTTCTGCACATCTAGAAAGAAACAGTACGTTGTTAGTCCCGCGTCTTTCCTACCTTGAATAATCTTACCTAAGGTGTACACATGGTCTACGCAGTTACGGTTTGGCCTAAACCCTGCTTGTCCTTCGCCTATTTTGTCTTCCTTCTCCATCATCGTTCCCATTCTATCGTTCAAAATCGTACAAAATGTTTTGCCTACTGTGCTTAGTAGCGTTATCCCTCTATAGTTCCCCGGGTCAGCCTTATCTCCTTTCTTGAATAAATTTACTACTACTCCTTCTCTCCACCTCCTAGGTGCGTACTCGTTTTTCCATTTCCAGTTATACAACATAACCATCATGGTACGCATTCCTTCTCCCCCGTACTTCATAAATTCATTCACTGTTTGGTCTGCCCCTGCTGCCTTTCTATTCTTAAGTTTAGCTACACACTTCTTTACCTCTTCCCTTGTGAACTCTCTCTGTAACCCTCCCGAACCACTGTCTTCCCTTTCTGATGTATCTACGTTCGCCTCTGCCCACGCGTTGATTTCCTTCTCGAATTCTGCATCGAACGTTTCGTTGGCTGTGGGTGTTCCTAGCTTTCGGTAATGCTCTACTAGTACCTCCCTTTTCCCCTTCGAACTACTAACCATTTTACCGTTCTGTGCTCTTAGAGTAGCTATTCCCGTGTCTGCCTCTCCTGCTTGTCTGCCAAGTATCCCTTTTATCCCTACCCACATCTGCTTCATCCCGCCCTCAAAGTCTTCATTTGTTTTATTTACTACGTCTTTCCATATGCCTTTCTTCTTCTTCTCTACCATCTCTTTTACTTTCTTTCTAGCTATAGCATACTCCTCCCACCCTCTCGAAGTTTTACTCGATGTATACCTTGCGTGTGCCTTTCTCCTTGCTCTTATGGCCTCTTTCACTTCTTCATCCCACCATTTTACCGCTCTGTTGCATACTATCAACTTCTTCCCTATTACTTTGCTTGCTGTGGTCTTGACCAACTGCTCCCATCCTTCTATTATCCTAGCTCCTGAATAATCCCTTTCTATATCGTTCCTTGTTGTGCCTATTCTTTCCAACAGCTCGGAAAATTTCTCTGCATTTTTGGCTATCTCTTCTTGGAACTCTTCCCGTTTCTCTTTTACTTCTAGTTTATCTATTCTACATCGATACAATTTCCTACCTCTTCTATGTTTGATAACTCTCGTCTGTTGACTGTCTGTCCATATTAGACAGTGATCCGTAGTTCCTATGTCCGCTGCGCATACTTGTAGTTCCGTTTCCTTACCACTTCCATTTTCTACTACTATAAAGTCAAGGATAGAGCTTTCTCCCTTTTGTATGCACTGTCTAGTCCATTCCGGTTCTGCCTTTTTTACTCTGTCGTTCAACGTTTTCATCTCGTTGTGCTTGAGGAACTTCAACATCTCTTCCCCATTCTTATTCTTAGTTACTTCCCCATACTGTCCAATGTTCTCATTCAGTTTGCTTGCCCTCCCAATTCTTGAGTTAAAATCTCCCACTAGTGCTACTTCTCCGAACTTCCTCTGTTTATATTTTATCGTATTCTTCGACTCTGGGGGCATATATATGTTTCCTAAGAAGTAATATTTCGCTCCCCGCTCCCCTGGAATCTTAATCCATATGTGTTATGGAAATGTTAGCACATGACCATGTTTGTGTCAATGTTCAAGTAGCACCGCTCTTGTGTCGTAGATCATAGTCTGTGTACCGTTTCGGCTTGTAACGTATATTATGCGGAGGAATAGCAGCCGTATCGTCCCTGCTCGTAGGACTGAGTATCGCAGCCGTATCGTCTCTGCTCGTAGGGCCGAGTATCTCACTCTCTGATGTGACCTTTATCCGGATCGTGATGGTATCCTAGCTGCCTATCCATCTCTGGAAGCTGCCGTCGTCTGGACTCTTGCATTCTCTGTGGAGTACATCTGTGTGTGTTGGCCATCTAAGCGCCAGTGTTTACGTGTTATCACGTCTTCTCTCTACAGCACGGGAGTATCTTACTCCCCGGGCCATCGCTAGCCCGGTGTCATATCTCGGGTAACACCGAGGACACAGCCTCTGTCTGCATTGCCAGGGTACAACGCAATTATCCATAATAGGTTAATGAGCCTCGCGTTGTGCGTGTAGTGAACACACACATCTTCTCTGCGGAGGTTTCTTCTGCTGGAGGGAGCGTTCTGCTGGAGGTCTACATTGAGTCAACCCGTCTGCTGTTGGATCCGGACTGATCACCTGGATTCTCGGCTGCACATTCGGTACGCTACTGCTGTGTGTAAAGCATTCGGGGGTACAACTTCTAGGCGTTGATTCAGGTCGGCGAATAGAGTTGTGCAGGGTTGTTGGTTCGCATGTGCAGAGTACCGTTCAGGTATTCTGGGTCTGTGTAATTGACTTCTCGAAATCACCTGCGCGTGTCGTATCGCGAGGTGTAGTCTGTCCAAGACACCTTCTAGCTGCTGGGTGCTGACTCAGTAGCGTGTGTAAGGGTGAGGGTCTGGCTTGGCTGGGTGCATCCGTTGTGGCAGCCTCATCAAATAAATATAACGTGCTCCACGTTTCCTGCGCGTGCGTCGTCAGGGTTTATATCCAAGACTACCTTCTCGTACCGGTTTGTGGTGCGTGCGTAAGGCTGCGGATTCGACCTGTCTGAGCAGTGCATCTGACCCGTGTGACTGCAGGACGTGGCCGGAGTTGACACCTCCGACGCCATACACCGCAGCCTAGTCATCTGTGGTAGGTTATTCCTGTGTCTCCCGGAGCATAGGAGTCTGGGCGGATACTGGTGAGTGTCCGGCGGACAAGGGTTGTGAGCTCCAGGGCTGCAATCCTGAGAAGCCTACATCCGTGTAGCAACAAGATCTTGCACCGTCCCTTGCGCGTCGAGATACTCAGGTACTCGGGGCGTTACACGTGTGAGGAAAGCCTACGCGCCTTGAGCGTAGCCCCGTTCCCTGGAAAAGGATCGGGAGGCGATGACAGAATCGCCTTACACTGCGTTGAAAAAGACGCTCGAAACCGTTGGTCAATGCAAAGATCAACGGAACTACCGCGAATGGGCGGAAAAGTTTCGAATGGCGGTAATCCTTCATTCGCAGGACCTGCTGAAGATTCTTGACGGAGAATCGTGCCCCAGTGGCACTGGGATGGACGCTGCTACAGCAGCTTCAAACTGGAAAAGTCGGAACAACCAGTTGTTCTCCTTCATTTACTTCTCCACAGTTGAATCCGCTAACACTACCACGAAGCCTTTTCAAGGGAAGACTGGGGGTGAAATGGGAAATGGAGCTGCGGCTTGGGCGGCCCTGAAGGAACGCTTCGCCGGAAACACAAAAGAATCCCGGCGAGCCCTCAGGGAGCAACTCCACTCTGCCAAGCTCCGACACGGTCAGAACGTCATCGACTTCCTGGCAACCATGGACGACTTAAAACTTCGGCTTGAAGATATGGGTGAGACCACGCCGGAGGAGACGTTCGAGGACGTAGTGTTAAACGCTCTCGTTCACTCGTCGGACTACAGCTTCATGCGGGACATGCATTACCGGCAATCGTTTCCAAATGTCAAGGAAATAAAGCGAACCGCTGTGAATTACTTTATCGACGCACAATCGAGGAAGTCGTCGGGGCCCGCAGTCTCCGGCCGTGGTGCGGCAATGGCCGCGACCAGCAAAGACCGGTGCCACAACTGCAACGAGTACGGACACTTCCAGCGAGATTGCCCTAGGCCAGCCAAGAAGAGCCGGTCGAAGTCGGGAAAGTCGCGGTGGAAGGACAAGGGCAAGAAGGCCGGCGACCCCTCTCCAAAGTGGTGCAGCTATCACAAGACTACCAGCCACAGCGACAGCGAGTGCAAGGCTCAGTGAGAGATCCAGTCGCTGACTGCACGCCTGGCGATGCTGCAGTCTCCGGGGCAAGGCAGTTTCGCTCATGTCGGGAGCGCACATCCGGCCGCTTTTCCACCACAACCGTCGGGTGCCGCTGGTTTCGCTCATGTCGGGAGCGCTCACCCCGCCGCTCTTCCTCAACCACAGTCGGGGGCTGTTGGTTTTGCTCATGTCGGGAGCGCACCCGTGGCTCCGCCTCCTCCGCAGACACAAAACGGTTTTGGCTACTCGTTCACCGCGATGGGAGTCCCCCTGCCAGCGGCGGCCACGCTTTCTCATGGGGCTCCCACCGCGGAATCCGGGGCTGAATCGGGGGAACTTGCGTCTGCTCAGGCGGCATCACAACCGACCTACCGTCTACCCGATGGGGTTTTTCGAGCGCTCATGGCGAGCACTCCTGACCTGTCAGGTGAAGGTGGGCTTTGTACCGACGGCACCTACATTGAGCTATTGGTGGACAGCGGGGCATCATTCAACTTCGTCGATCCGGAGCTGACCCCGGGACTGCTAGCCTCAATGCGGGACTATGAACCTCTTCAGGTTCCCCACCAGATCGTCGCAGCTGGAAAGCACATCCTGTACGGGGTAGCTGCAGGCACCGTCAACGGCACCATTACCGACGATGGTGGGAACAACCAGGATTTCTCCTTTCGTGCAATCATCGTCCCTGGGCTGGGAACGAACCTGTTTTCCGTCTCCATGGCCATGGTGGAGGGGATGGCTGCACTGTTCTACCCGGAGAAACCGATGTTCGAAAAGGGCGACCTCGTTGTGCCGATGAAGACTCTAGGCGTCGACGCAACGACCGGACAAATCATGTGCTCCATCGCTGTCGCGATCGAAACCCGTGCTGGTACCTCCGTGAAGCCTAGCGGTGCTGCCTTAAAGGTGGTTTCTGCTGACCTGTGGCACCGTCGCATGGGGCATGCCAACCGCAACAGCATGGAAGTTCTTCGGAAGATGCCGCACAGCGGTGTTGAGTACAACGGTGACCTGACGCCGTGCGACGTCTGCCCATTCGGCAAGAGTGAGCAACAACCCCACCCGAAACAAGCGTCGTATGACGTCCAGCGGCCGTTTGAACATGTCTCTGTTGACACCATGGGACTGATCAACCCTCCGGCACTGGGCGGCTACACCTACGTCACCAAGTTTGTTGATCAGCTGACGAAGTGGAAGGAGATTTACCTCATCAAGAGCAAGACACACACCATCGATTCCCTCGTGCTGTTCAACAAGGCCGTCGTGATTCCGTCCGGAGAGCGTTTAGTCCGCCTGAGAGGGGACAAAGGTACGGACTTTACGAGTGAGGAGTTCTGCCAGTACTGTCTAAACATCGGCGTCAAGTTGGAGTTTGCTTCTACCAATACCCCTCAGCAGATCGGCGCAAACGAGCGGGCAGGTCGAACGCTTGCTGGTATCGTGCGCTGTTTGCTTGCTGATTCGGGTCTCCCGAGTTTTCTCTGGGGGGAGTTGATGCTGACTGCAGTCTACCTGAGCAACCGGGTCCCACATGCGGCGTTGAGCAACGGTACGCCCTACAAGGCACTCTACGGCAACGATGCTTACCTCGGGAACATTCGAGTTATCGGGGCTAGGTCGTTTGTACACGTAGAGACCCACACCAAGAAATTGGAGCCGCGTGCTTGGGAAGGACGCCTGGTTGGATATAGCACAGACAGCAAGTCTTACCGGGTCTACAATCCAGCGACGAAACGTGTCAGAGAGAGTCGAAATGTTGTCTTCATTGAGACGCCCTCTGCACTGCCTCGCGTGGAGGTCGGTGGTTTCGACAACAGCAAGTTCACGTACGACGAAAGTGACGACTTGGTAAGGGATGTACGTGAATACACGTCTAATCAAGATATCGGTTCGCCTTCTCTTAACCTGGACGCTGCAGAGCCGTTAGTGACCGACTTTTTGGAACAAATCCGTGATGTCACCGATCGCGATATTGGCGTTAGCCCTGTTGCTCCTACCCCGCCTGCTTCGCCTGGGGGAGTGAGCCCTTCCGCTTCGCCATCGGGATCTACGTCGTCTGGTGCTACGCCTGGTGGTTCTGCGCGTGGTGGTTCTTCGCGTGGTGGTTCTGCGCGTGGTGGTTCTTCGCGTGGTGGTTCTTCGCGTGGAGGTTCTTCGCGTGGTGGTTCTTCGCGTGGTGGTTCTTCACGTGGTGGTTCTGCGTCGCGCGGAGGTCGCGCCATTACACCGGCCGTGACCAGATCTGCCTCAAGCCAACCTAACGCCAGAACACTTAGCGAACTGAGACGGCTCGGCTTTGCGTACATCACGAAGGGGGAGTGCCAGGACGTAGCTCACAAGAACGGCATGTCTAGATTCGTGGAGTACGCGTATGCTGTACAGACCATGCAGCCGGGAGTCCCCAAGTCATATGCTGAAGCCATGAAGCTTCCAGACGCTAACTTTTGGGGAGCTGCCGCGGACAAAGAAATGGCCAGTCTGAACGAACTAGGAGTGCACAAGCTGGTACCGCGATCATCTGTTCCTCCGGGACAGAAATTCATCAACTCCAGGTGGGTTCTGAAGCGTAAAGCTGATAACTCATACAAAGCGCGGGTTGTGGCTCAAGGCTGGAACCAGGTTCCGGGCCTGGACTGCGGCAGTACGTTTGCTCCGGTTTGCCGTCTGCAAAGCATCCGAATGGTGCTAGCAATTGCAGCGGAGCTGGATCTGGAGGTATTTCAGCTGGACGTGAAAACTGCTTTTCTGTATGCCGACATTCAAGAGGAAGTATTTGTAGCTCAGCCACCTGGCTACCAGACCAAGGACAAGGATGGAGGCCCTCTGGTCATGAGGCTGTAGAAAAGCCTCTATGGGCTAGCTCAGAGCCCCGGGAACTGTTTCCATACCATTGATCCCGTCCTCAAGGTCATCGGTTTCATCCCGCTGAAGTCCGACACTTGTGTCTACATATACCAGCATGGGGGTGTCACCGTCATCCTCACCTTGTACGTGGACGATCTACTCGTGATTGGTGGCAACATCGAAGTAATCGAGAAGATCAAGGCGCAGCTCATGGACAGGTTCAAGATGACTGACATGGGAGATGTGTCGCGTGTACTTGGGCTGCAGGTCACCCGCAACCGTGCCGAAAGGACGCTTACAATCGACCAGGAGGACTACACCAAGTCCGCGCTGGAGCGATTCGGTTTCGCCAACTGCAAGCCAACACTGACTCCCGAATACGGACCTGAACTCCCCACAAAGCAGCCGGAGGAGACCCTACTGAACGCCGACGAGAAGCAGAGGTACCAAGCGATCGCAGGCACGGTCATGTACCTGGCTTCTGTACTCAGGTATCACATAATGTACGGCTCGGGTCAGATTTCTCGTGCTATGTCAAATCCGTCGAAAGTGCACATGGTGGCGGCCAAGCACATTTTGCGGTACCTGGCAGGGTCCACCGACTTCAAAATTGTGTACAAGAAGGGAGGCTTTAAGCTCACGGCCTTCTCAGACTCAAACTGGGCTAATAACCCGGACAACGGCAAGTCGACGTCGTGTTACATCATGATGTTGGCCAGGGCTCCAATCAGTTTCAAATCTGGTCTTCAAAGCCTTACAGCCATGTCCACAATGGAAGCTGAGCTGGTTGCATCGGCACTCACGATGAAGGAAGCCGTGTTCTGCATGAACATGCTGACGGAGCTAGGGTTTGGGGAGCAGTTCGTTCAAGTGCCGCTTCACTGCGACAACACTGCAACTCTGCATGCGCTTGGAAACCGTTCATATAGTTCTCGAACCAAGCACATTGCACTCCGTTACTTCTACATTCGCGAGCTGGTATCCGAGGGGAAGATTTCGACTCACTACATCTCCACAAAGGACAACCCCGCCGATATCGGGACCAAGCATTTTGCTAAGCCGCGTTTCCAACAGCTACTGGACATCATCAGCAGCTTCTGACGTCAGTATCGTCGTCAACATCTTATGTTATTTGTTTGTGTCATCAACACTGTGTTTGTGTTTGTGTGTTTGTTTTGTGAACCTGTTATGTGTGGAAATCAGCTTGCTATTTCAATGGTCAACATTCGTCTCGAACCAATACTGGTTGAACGAGACATGTAGGATTGAAGGTTATGGTAAATTTGGTTTGTGCAGGAACGATAGCAGTACTTTTACAAGCACATAAATGTATGCACGTAAGGCACAAAGCATTGTTAAAATTGTACTAGTAAACGCATCAAACTACTATATTGCAGGAAATGGTTTCTTGACTGTTTTCTATTTTATCACTGACTGAAAATGTTTTTCTTGGTTTTTTATCATCGAATTTCACATTGAGGGGGAGTGTTATGGAAATGTTAGCACATGACTATGTTTGTGTCAATGTTCCAGTAGCACCGCTCTTGTGTCGTAGATCATAGTCTATGTACCGTTTCGGCTTGTAACGTATATTATGCGGAGGAATAGCAGCCGTATCGTCCCTGTTCGTAGGACTGAGTATCGCAGCCGTATCGTCTCTGCTCGTAGGACCGAGTATCTCACTCTCTGATGTGACCTTTATCCGGATCGTGATGGTATCCTAGCTGCCTATCCATCTCTGGAAGCTGCCGTCGTCTGGACTCTTGCATTCTCTGTGGAGTACATCTGTGTGTGTTGGCCATCTAAGCGCCAGTGTTTACGTGTTATCACGCCTTCTTCTCTCTACAGCACGGGAGTATCTTACTCCCCGGGCCATCGCTAGCCCGGTGTCATATCTCGGGTAACACCGAGGACACAGCCTCTGTCTACATTGCCAGGCTACAACGCAATTATCCATAATAATATGCTTTCGTCGAATTTAGTGTCTTTGATCACCTCTATTATGTCACACAGGTATTCTTTAACTAGGAACCCCACACCCCCCGCCCCCCTATTCTTGCTATTCTGTCCCTTCCTCTTTTTCCCTATCCATGCGTATTCTCCAACTTTGGATCCTATCTCCCCTCCTTCTTTCTCCCACGACTCTTGAATTCCCACTATGTCTAGGTCGCGCTTACTTTCTTGTTCGGCAATTTCGATTCTTTTGCGCTCTTCCGTGGCGAAGCCACATACGTTCCATGATCATATTCTCAGCCTCCTTTTCGTTTCACTATCCGCTCTAGTCTTACCTGTTCTTTCTCCGTTGTCGCCACGAGTATTTCTGTTATCTCTTCTTTGAGCATTATTTTCGTTTCCGTTCCTGTTCTTGTCTGCTTGTTCTGCGCCCCTATGTTTCTCCCCCATTCCCTTTGAGCCATTTGCTGTTTCCTGCCTCCCCCTACCTTCGTTCACCCTATGGCTACGTCTTAGTTTCGTTATTCCATTAGCTATACATACTCTCCATCCTAGTCTTCTAACCCATGCCGACACTTTTTCTGTCTCTATCCTCTGCCACTCCATGCTCGCTTTCAGCTTCAGAGTGACTCGAAAGTGTTCTCCCTCTCGTTCTACGTTTCCTATTGCAAAGCAATACAGTCCTACTTCGTCGCACTTCCTCTTGAACTCAATCCTTGTCATGTCGCTAGGAACTCCAAATATCGGCACTACTAGTACTTTACCCTGCCAATCGTTCTTTCTCCACCCACCCTTCCTCACCGTCTTTCTCCTAATCTCTTCCGAGATTATCTCCAGCTTGTTTGTGTTCATATTGGTAGTGGGAAGTGTTCAAGTTACTGGGACTTCCCAATCCTAGTACTCGTTGAGGGTCTGGCGTCTTTCAGTTCTTTTGCCATGGGGGAACGGCAATGTCATCGCTGTGCCCGGGACTGTTTTGCATGACTAGAAAAGGCGAGAAGGACCCGATGAGCTTCGCCGACCTCGACCTGACATTGTACGCGAGAACGGAGCTGTCGGGGAGGTGCAGAAGCGAAGGTAGGACATCGCTGCCAGACAGGGTGGAGGCTAGAATGGACGTGATCATGTATATGGCAACGCTGGCGACGGACGACAACACGCGGATGGAAAGTGAGGCATTGTGTCGGGTGGAGATGCAGTGGGGGTGACAGTTTCAACAGGTGAAGGAAAGGATTAACCATTTTTACGCGACGCACAAAATGTTGGTGGAGACAGAGGCCTTCGAGGAGGAATTCAAGAGACGCTTAACTGCGAACTTGACGAGGTTGGGGGAGGCGGTGCGGATGACGGCTATGAAGCTGAAACGGGGGGGATCTAAGTGGCCGACAGCCAAAGAGGCAGGGCCGTTGCCGGAGCCGACCTTTCGGGAGACAGCGACGTGGTTACAGTTGGCGCCGCTACATATCAGGGCCGAGTATAGATGGAAGAGGGGGGGGGGGGGGCATGGGCGTGGAGGGGCTTCACTGAGAGCAACCACTGAGGAGGTGAAGGGCGAGGGTACGCGACTACGAGACAAGGGAGGGGGTGCACGGCGGAGCCTACGAGACAGATCGACGGGATCGACTCAAGAAGAGCACGCTTCTAAAAGTGAAGATCAAGAGCTGAGACGCGAGGTCAAGCTGGCGATGGAGAACAGTGAGGCGTCGATTCTGAACGCCACAAGGTACATGCTGGCCGATATCACGAGGAACAACGGCCGATCGGAGTCCGGCAGCGCTGAGGACAGCGCTGCTGTTGGGCAGATCCCGCGCGGGGCAGTACCCACTGGTGTGAGAGAGACCCCTGCTGCTGCTGCAGGCATGGCACGGGATATTGAAACAAAACAAGAGACAAATTTGCGTGAGGGCGCCTCGCCAGATTTGGAAGCAACTGGACGCGGAGGAACTTCGTTGCCTGTCGAGGTTGGTCCACCGAGGGGTCAGCCACACCATCCTGGGAGGACTGGAGAATGGGGTTCATACCCTGGCGGTCAGTTGGGTGGTGGATTTGATCTGCCTCTATCGCGCCATTGGGCATTTAAACACCTGTGCCATCGTTTAGTGGGCTGAAACCTGAGTTCAACCCCTGGACAAAGACGCTCGGTATTACGCCAAAGGAGTTGGTTTCTTGTCTGCTTTCGTGTCGGATCCACTGCAGTACATTTCCGTAGGGGAATTGGACGCAGAAAATTCGATGCTTGTCGCTAGGGGGTGCATCCGCGAAAGTGTGCACATGCATGCACTGGCGTGGAATTTCCTGTCGACGGCCCCCAGAAGCAAAAGTGACAAGAGTATTTCGCACAAATGCACCTCGCCGAGGCAAGCGTGGGGCGCTCTCCTTGCGTGGTACGGCCCTCAAACGACGGGGGCCAAATCGCACCTCTTTAGACGCCTTAATAGATTTAAGATGGCGCCGGGGAGCAATCCGCTCGAGGAGATGGGCAGGATCGAGGATCTTGCCGCGGAAATGGGCACAGTAGGAATGTCAGTTGACGACTACATGCTGTACACCATCTTTATTGACGCTCTTCCTGCCGAATACGAGGTGGAAGCTCGGAACCTGGCATCACGTGACAGTATCGGCCGTGATGGCATCATCAAGGCTGTCAGAGAACGGCATCACCGACTTTCTGGAAACAGGAAGAAGGGGTCCAACGCTGGCCAAGCAGGCCATGCTATGTACGCCGGCGGCGGCGTTGGTGGCGGTGGTCGCGGAATAGGTGGAGGCAATGACAGAGAAAAAGCGGACGACGGGGACAGCACGGACGAGGCAGTAGAGGCATCAACGAGGACGTTGGTGGCTCGGCCGCGGCTGCTGGTGGCGATGGCAGCAGCGCCAAAGCCGCCAGTGGAAGTACTCCAGTGGGCGAGTGCCATAGGTGTGGCAAGAAGGGCGATTGGAAGAGCGACTGTACGGCTCTATGCAGCCGATGCCAAGGACGGGGGCACTCTGCCGATGCCAGTCCCACGTCCATGGATCGATGCAGTCGATGCAACGGATGGGGGCACGTTGCTGATGTCTGCCCGTCATCGAAAGAAGAAGCTGTCATGGCGGTGGCGAGCGAGGTTGGGGCAAGGGACGACAACCAAGAAAAACTTACGGTCCAGGCCTCAGCTTTCAAGGCCGAAGAGACAGGCATAAGCAGTGATGGTTCGGGGGAAGGAGAGTCGGCTTGGCAAGTGGGAGACGAGGCTTGGATATGTGATAGTGGTGCGTCTACTCACATGACGCCCTCAGCAGAATGCATGATCAATTATCGAGCATGCAACCTGACACTCCGAATCGCTGATGGATCCACTCGATCGATCGAAGGTTACGGTGACCTATGCGTTGCCTGTGTGTCTGAAAACGGTCCAATGTAAGTACTACTATCGAACGTTGCGCACGTGCCAGATCTCCGGTACCACTTATTTCCCCTGCCGACTCTCGTCAAAAACGGTCACACTTTCGAAGGGCGCCCCACGGGGGTTGTAGTCAGACTCAAGTCAGAGCGTTCGATCGTGTTTCCGTTGAGTGGGACCCTTTACAGCCTGTACGGCTACCGGATCGACCGCAGTAGTGGGGAAAGTGCCTGTGCTGTACTCGCCCCGGGGCAACTGCCCAACAAGTCTGCAATAAACATCAACGATTTCCACTGCGCGGTTGGACACCCCCACGAGGTACTACTCGGCAAGACCGCGGAGCATCAAGGGATTGTCATCGAGGGAGAGCTGCTGGAGTGCAGAGGGTGCTCCATGGCGAAGAGTCTCCGTAAAGATATTAATCAGTCCACACCCACACCAGCAGATAAAAAACTCGGGAGGGTTTTCGTGGATTTGAGTGGACCTAAGGTTGTAGAGTCTCTCGGAAGGAGGCGGTATACTCTCATCGTGCGCGACGATTTTTCACGGTTTACGTGGGTATATTTTATGCGCCACAAGTCGGACGCCGCAGAACTGTTCGAACAGTTCCTTGTGGATTCTCGTGCAGACGGTGTCCCTTCTACGGTGGTAATCGTCCGATCTGATGGGGGTGGTGAATTCCGAGGGGAAAGTTTAGAGACCTGTGTAGACCACGAGAGACCAAGCAGGAATTCACGACGGCCGACAGTCTCCAATTCGACGGAGTAGCAGAGCGCGCGCTAGGTTTGATTGAGACGACCGCAATGGTAGGCCGAATCCAGGCTCAAGAGCTTTTTCCTGGCGCGCGACTCCGGGCCACTGCGTCGTTGAGGACAGAAGCGCCCTACTGGGCGTGTGACGCCTTGAACCGCACAGCAATGACAGCTAACCCAGAGAGCAAGTCGCCGCATGAGATGTGGCATGGTAGCTCCCCCCCGGTAGTACTACTGCCCTTCCTCAAGCCTGGCTACTGCAAGGTGAAGAGGGAAAACAAGTCACAGGCGAAAGCACAAGAGTGCTTTTACCTTGGCCCTGCACCGAACCATCCCCGAGACTCAGTACGAGTACTGACGAGGAAACGTACCGTGCTAATCACGCGAAATGTCACCTGGCAACGAGTGTCGCCAACACCACCTGTACCTGCCCAGGCGAATGACTCCCTGTCTACGGAAAGGATGGGGTCAGAGGCAGAAAACGTAAGCACGTCGGATCGAAGTGCTGGGGGGGGTGGTGGATGAGCTGGACGACGGTCTGGCTCACTTGAACGACCTCGATGTGACATGGGGTTTTGACCTGGACGCGTTTGTGCAGGAGCGCGCACAGCAGCGACGATTGGTTCGTCTCAAGGGGGCGCCGTGGACGCCTCTTCGGTCCCGGCAGGGAGGGCTGAAAGCGACCCGTGCGCAGCATCAGCCTCCGACACCGGCCAAGTGAACGGTGAGGACTCCCTCGCGGCCCTGTCGGGGAGGTCAGCACACGAGCTCAGCAGCTGGGGACGGCTCCCCCCGATAGTACGGGGGCGAACCCAGGGTCAGAGCCAACGCCTGGAGGGTGAACCTGCTGTACAACAGCTAAGGATGGATGAAGGAGCTGCAGACGCGCTGCTTTCGGTAGTGTACGAGTGGTGGACGAAGCCTCGGAGCATCCTGAATCGTACGTCCTGGGCGACGGAGGACGCAGTGGCCTTGATGGCCGGAGGACCTGCTGTGGAGAATAAAGGTGAGTTGAGCGTGAGCGTGCCGAGTGGTTTCCGGAAGACGTAGAACCGCCCCCGCAATCCGTAGCAGATGTAGAGCGTTCTCAGTACATAGCGGCGTGACACGAGGCCATGAAAATTGAGTTGGACGGTCACAAAACGACCGGTACGTACGAAACCGCGACACCGCCACAAGGGCGGAAACCTGTAGGTGCGAAGAGGGTGTTCACCTGTAAGACGGATGCGGATGAGCTGATAGCAAAGACAAAGGCCAGACTTGTGGCTAAGGGTTTTAGCCAGGTGCAGGATGTAGATTATTTTCAGACGTTTGCACCACCTCCCTCGTCAGCGTCAGTTAAATTTCTGGCGGCTGTTGCAAATGAACATAGTTTAAAGGTATTTCATGTAGACGTCGCACAAGCTTTTGTTCGCGCGAAAATCGACGCCGAGATATACGTGAAACTACCTTGTGGGTGTGGTGACATGTAAAAAAATATCGTCCGCCTAAACAGATCACTGCTTGGTCTAAAGCAGAGCGGACGGCAGTGGGCTGGGTTATAGGTAGAAACCGTGGTAGAGTACGGTATGGAGCAGTGTAGGTCTGACCCGTGTGTGTTTCGCATTGTTGTGGATGGCAAGGTAGAACTGATCATGGCCGTTCATGTAGATGGCATCGTTATCGCAGGATCGGACGAGAAATGCAGAGATTTCCATGCCGCGCTAGCTATGAAATTTCCCACGAATAAGCTCGGCGGACTGACTTGGTACACTGGTTATGCTTTCAAACGCGACTGGGAATTGGGGACATTGGAGATTACGCAGAAGGCGTTTATTGAGAGCATGCTGAATCGTTTTGTTGTTAACCCATCCTCTGACATCCCCGCGACCCCCGGTGTGCAACTAGGTCCAAAAGAGGAGGGCGAACTTGGAGGACTCTGGCCGTACAGGGAGACTGTGGGCAGCTTGATGTGGCTGTCGACCATGACGAGGCCGGACATCTCGAACGCTGTGCGTGCTGTGGTGCGCCACTCCCACAACTCTACGGAGAGGCACTGGAAGGCAGTGTTGAATATTATCGCTTACCTCCACCGGATCAGGTTTATGGGATTGACTTTTGCGCGGGGCTCGGGATTGGATTTGCCTGCGTATAGTGATGCTGATTACGCTGGTAAGTCGAACGATACGCCCTCGGTATCGGGGACGGTAATTACCCTAGGGGGTGCGGCCGTCAGTTGGGCAAGTAGCAGGCAGAGGTGTGTTACGTTGTCCACAGCATAAACAGAGTATGTCGGCCTGGGTGAAGGGGTGAAGGAAGCTTTGTTTACGGGCGCGGTGTTGTCGTTTATTTGTCCAGAGCGAAGCAGATCATGTGTTCGGGTTTTCGAGCATATCCAGGGGGGCATAGCATTGATTGAAAACCCTCTTAGTTCTGCTCAGAGTAAGCTTATCGACGTGAGTTTTCATTTTGTCAGAGAGCTACTTCGTGCCATGAAGGTCGACATTCAGTTCGTAGCTTCGGAAGAGCAGCACGCGGGTATTTTGACGAAATCCCTTGCTGCGACCCCTTTTAAGTCTCACTGTAGGTTCTTGCTGAATCTTTCTCAGGAGGGTGAATAAGGGGGTATCAGCATTTTTCGATGAATATCATGTTTGAGTGAAGCGAGGAATAATTTGTCAGGTCGCCAACCCTGCGCTACTTTGAGGGGCATGGGGGAATAGGGCACCGCTTGGCATTTTATTTTCTGGCAATGGTCATCGTTTGGAATGCGGCCGTTGTTTCAATTGCAATGGTTTTTGGAGTATGTGTGTGGTATACAGGGGGTTTTGACCCGGTAATCGGATTTTCTCCTGCGGGACTGTCGCTGGCGGTTCATAGGTTCTAGCAAGTCTTGAATGTCTCTTCGGTCTCGTCACTGCTGTGAAGAGCCAGGGAAGGTGTTCGTTTGGATCGTTCCAGCAGCGACGGTTTCAAGTTGTAGAGGGTTTGGTATATCTGCGCAGGCGTTCTTATGAATTATGCCGTGTGTTCATGAGGAGAGTTCGAGCACTCCGTTCCCTGTTCTCCGCCCTCCGCTCCGAGCTACGAGGTACGCTCCGCTCTCTCTCTTCCTTTGTCTAATACAACGACTATAAAGAATCTCATCAGACCACGTGGTGGTCAGTGCATTCAGGCTTTGGCTCTACGAACAAAGGGAGGGGGAGGGGGCGTGGGGGAGGAGTAGAAAGAAGGCGGAAGCCACGAGGGTGTTGAGATTAACGGACGAGTTTATGGAAGACGTGGGGTGGTGAGATGGTGCCTGAAGGAGGGCATGGCCGGGGAGGGAGAAAGGTTGGCTCCGCCGTTATTCGGATTCCTGAAGCAGACCACAAACGGACGTGGTTTCGGGACGCGTCGTTCGAGGCTGTTGGGGGGGTGTGCCTGGAAACGGGGGTGTGCTGGAGATGCAGTTTATCGGAGGAGAGGGAGAGGACGACTAGGGGCAAGAAGGGCGGGGACAGGAATCGGTTGTCTATCAAGGTTCTGGAGTTGATAGGAATGGTGATGACAGCTTCCGTGATGATAGTGATCACGAAGGGTAGACCAACGAAGGAAGGTGAGTCGGTGCTGATGAGGTGGGACAGTTCATCGGTGGTGCAGTGGGAAATTAACTGCATGGAGGGGAAGGGGGAGGAGAGGTCGGGGGGGATGATGAGGAGTATGGGGGTTTGGAGAGGATAGGAGGGTGGAACTTCCAGGCAAAGCACGCGTGGAGAATGTTCTGGCGGACGGGATAACGAGGTGGAAGGAGAGTGAAATCCAAACCACGCTGACCGCAGAACACCCCACCGTCCTATGGCAGGGCCAGGAGCTTGGAGTGGAGGGGAAGGAGGTGTTTGGAGATTTTGCGCGCTGCTACGCACTCGGATGAGTTGCAAGATCGACCAGGAAGGCTTTAGCGCAAGGTTGAAGGACGAGGGCAAGCTGGAGGGTCATGCGGGGAAAGGGGGATAGGCTGGGGGGGGAGACGAACGAGTGGGAGCTGGTACAAGAGCTGACGGAGTTCATGGCCTACTGCTGTGCCGAGAAGAATAACAAAGAGTCGACCGTAGCGGTGAAGGTGTGGCAGCGGTGAATGTTTACCACGAGCAGTGGGTGGGGTTGTCATTGCCGGTGCAGCACTTCAGGATCAAGGCGGTGAAAAAGGGTATCAAGAGGGCGCACGTGGAGGCCGGGAACCAAACGCGGGTAAGGAGACCGCTAACATGGGAGATGATCAAGGTGATGGAGGAGAGCATAGGGAAGTGGGGCGAGGGGGGGAGGATAGCGTGGATCGGTTTGGCATTGTCGTACCAGCTGTAACAGTTGCTGAGGCCATCGGAGTTGTTTTCAAGGGGGGGGGGGGGGGGGATGCACCAGGTTTACAGCTTGACGAGGGGGGACATTGCCTCTTTCGAGAAAGGCGTACGGCTGGGGTCGGAGAGACGACGGGGGGGGGCGGACACCGTGGAGGTGCATTTCAAAGGAGGAAAAGGAGACCAGGGGAGGAAAGGGGCGGTCATGGTGAGGACGAAAGGGGAAATGGGGGGATCTGGGGGGGAATGTGGTGGATTCGTTGCTGGAGCTGTTAGAGTACTGTCGGCCAATAATCCCTGGAGGAGAGAGCGCCGCTGATGGTCTACAGGAGCGGCGGGAAGTTGAAGTTTTAGACGAGAGGGCAGGCGACGTACTGTCTAAGGAGCGGGCTGGAGAGAGTGGGTGAGAAATGGCGATCGCAAGGGAACGGGGTAGTGGCGGAACTGATACCGGCGGAGTTCGCGCTGCACTCGGGGAGAATAGGAGGAGCAACGAGGCTGGCAGAGATGATAGCCCCACCGTGGGTGATTTAGAGGAGGGGGAGGTGGGCGTTGCAAGCTTTTATGGGATACTTGAGGTCGAAGATGGAGGATCCCTTGTGGGTCTCCAGAGTGCTAGTGGGTAGGACGGGCGAGCCGAGTAGGCAGCCGAGACAGGGGACCAGGTGGGGCGTGCAGGGGTGGGGGGGGGGGGGGGGCAGGAGGCGGAGAACGCGGCCTCTGAATGGGACTTTGGTTGTTGAGGTTGTCTGTCAGAGCGGTGGGCAGGTCAGCCGCGTACAGCAGCTGGAGTAGAGATGGGGGATGGGGGGCAGGAGGGGAATCCGTCACAGTTCCACCCACCTCCCCCGTGGGTGCCACAGGCTGCTAATGAACATGATTTTTTTCGTGAAGAGTAGACCAAAGTACCAAGAAGAATGTTCTAATATCAGTCTGGGGATCGGCGAATCGGAGAGGACAAAGAAAAGTTCGGGGTGGGGGGGTGTAGTTCCAGTGGAGAGATGCGTGGTTCTGGGATGTCACGGCAGGATCATAGCTGCACGTATATTCAGGGCAAGCATACGCAGACATACCTGTAGACGGATATTATATGGTTGTATGTGTAGTCTCGTAGGAATGTATCTGCAGGCGAATCTCGTACAATGTAAGGTTATACATAGCTCTTACGTAGGGAATATTCAGTGGAGCACTCCAGGCATCTCCTTTGCTCGCAGAACGTTATGCTGTAATACTGGGAACCTTCTGTATGAAATTATCCCGGTAGAGAACATTCTGTTGTAGTTGGGAATCTTCTGTATGACAACGTCCCGATAGACTGTATCTGCGCACAGGTTGCATCGGTACAGCAGTGGCAGCATCAGCAGCAGCAGCAGCAGCACCAGTTGAGAGGATCGATGGGCCGGGAGTATAGACATAGTACGTGGGTCTTCGATCGCAATCTCCCACCCACTCACCCGATTGCGTCAGGAGCAGGGAGGTTAAAGGGGAGAGAAGGGGGGGGGGACTTTGGCTGTTGAGGTTGTCTGTCAGAGCGGTGTGCAGGTCAGCCGCGTACAATATTATTATGGCTGGAGTAGGAGACGGGGAAGGGGGGGCAGGGGGAAATATACGAGGGGAATCCGTCATAGTTCCACCAACCTCCCCCATGGGCGCCACGGGCTACTAATGAACAGGCATTTTTTCGTGAAGAGTAGACCAAAAATAGAATTTATTTACAGCAGTACAGCACAGTCAAGGCAGCAGTAGTAGTAGTATTAATAGCTTGAACCACTCTGTACAGGTACTGCTTTGTATACTCGTACCTGGTACCAGGTAGTATTCGAGGTACAGAAGAAAAAGATTGCTGGTGTCTTAACCCCTTTAGTACCGCAGTCCCGATTTGGAGACAAACCAGTCTAATTCCAAGTCAGTTGTCCCCAAATCGGGACTGCGGTACTAAAAGGGTTAAAAATAGGCATTAGCCGAAGATAGGTATACCTACGCCTTTTGGGCCATTAGTGGGTACACTGCGCATTGTGCCCTGGAAAAATCTTCCTGGCACCGCCTGATATCGTATTTGGCCTGCGCCCCATGGTACCTACGAATGGATCAAAAGGCTATGGTACACCTATTATCAGATATTCAACTGCCGTCTCACCTATTTTTTGGCTTTAATTGTACCTATAAATGGCTCGAACGATCACTTTTTCGCTACTGAAATATAGACACCAGATGCCGAGACTGCTGTCTACCAATCCACGTATCCGAATTTCTTATATTTATTCGAGAAGCTCAGCTTGTCTCGTGTTCGTATGGTGCCCTGGTTATTGACAGAGCTATAGTAGCGGCACGCTTGTGTAGTACCAGGTGCAACACAAGAGGAGTAATAGTAGGTAGTGTGTGAATTGCCCTATTATTATTGATTGACGCCTTTTACTTCCGCCGGTACGCTTCATCATGCAGCAGCTAACGATAGCCCTGACCCATCACTCCCATACGTGCTCTCATCGTTTACCCATACCATTATATATATCTGGGGGAGTGGTGGAGGCGGCTCTAGACGTGCTCATTGCAACAGGATGATGCTCGTTAACGTTATTATGCTCGACTGGTGGTATGCTGTTTGTTACTACTGTAGTGTTTAGGGTTACTACGCCCTGCCCATTCAGCGGTATTATAGACACAATGCGAATACGAGTCTCCAAGACATATATTTCATATCTGCATTTATTATGCTGCTCGACTTGTGCCAACTAGCTAAATTGGGGCCGGGCAAATTGCGGTTGGGCGCTTCTCTGTATTGGCGAGAAGAGTGTCTCCGCGTTGGTGGTGTTAGCCTAGGTGAGACTATTCGCATTTTGTCTATACCCCTGTATGATACCGCTGTATGGGCACAGGGCCTCACAAGAGAGCATACCACAATAACGTCAACGTGCATCACCTGTACGAGCACGTCCAGCGTGGAGGCGGTGCCGCCACCACCACTGCCCCAGTATGGTGGCATGGGTAAACGATGAGAGCACGTATAATAGGAGTGATGGGTCAGGGCTATCGTTAGCTGCTGCATGATGAGGCGTAGCGGCGGAAGTAAAAGGCGTCAATCAATAATAGGGCAATTCACACACTAACTATTATTACTCTTCTTGTGTTACACCTGGTACTACACAAGCGTGCCGCTACTATAGCTCTGTCAATAACCAGGGCACCATACGAACACGAGACAAGCTGAGCTTCTCGAGTAAATATCACACCCTGGACAGTAGACAATAGTCCAATAGTCTATTAATAGCTTCCTATTGCAATTGACTGTCTATTGTGGTCCCTAATTCCAGTTAATTAAAAGGCGTCGAGCTCTATTATCCAGACAATTTCTATTAAGTGACCCCTACCTGACCCTATTGTCCAGACAATTTCACTTTATAGGTAGTCTCCGTAATCAATGGTCCGGACAATTCCATTTAATGGACCTTCTCCTAAATAAATTGTCCGGCCAATTCCAATCGACAGACTGTCTCCTGAATCAATTGTCTCGACAATTCCAATTGATAGTCGGCCCCCCGAAATAGTTGTCCGGCAATTTCAATTAGTAGACTGACGCCAAAAGTATTTGTCCCGACAACTCCAATTAATAGACAGTCTCCCAGATCAATTGGACCGACAATTCCAATTTATACACAGTCTCCAAAATCAATTGTCCGGACAATTTCAATTAGCAGACTGCTTTCTAAATCACTTGTCCGGGCAATTCCAATTGATAGACAGTATACAAAATCAACTATCCCGAAAATTTCGACTAATACGAAATCTCCAAACTACTTCAGACAATGCCATCATTGGTGGGCAGTCTCCTAAATTAACTGCCCGTACATTTCAAAACAACAGTGCATACGGATTACTTTGTTTCGTGAATTTTTTTTTAATGATTTACATCTGAGCACATGGGCTAAGCGGTATCAAAACTTCCTAATAATACCTGCGGAGATAAAATACACAACTAACGTTGAGGTGTCCCACCCTTTTCTGCTTATGCCTTGGACAATAGACCTATCAATAGACTATTGCCCCTACAGCAGAGTCACGAAATTCTCTATTAATTGGAATTGTCCGGGCAAGTGATGTCATAGACTGTCTAGCAATTGAAATTGTTTAGACAATTGATCTTGGATACTGTCTAACAATTGGATTTATTCGGACAATTGATATCGGGCACTGTTTAACAATTGGAATTGTCCAGACAATTAATTTTGGAGACTATCTATCAATTGAAGTTGCCCTGACAATTGATTTCAGAGACTGTCCATTAATTGGAATTGTCTGAACAATTGATGTTTGGTGCTTTTCAAAAATTGGAATTGTCCAGACAAATGTGAGCTCGGAGACTGCCTATCAATTGAAATTGTGCAGGCAAATGATTTCACAGGCTGTCTATTAATTAGAATTGCTTGAACGATTGATATCGGGTGATTTACATGAATTGGACTTGTCGGGGCAACTGCTTTAAGATACCGTCTATTAATTGTAATTGTCCGGACAATGGGATTCGGAAGCGATCTACTAATTGGAATTGTCATGACTATCGAGTTTAAGAGGGCTCTGTTATTTGAAAGCTGGCAGCTACTTGTAGAACTACATTTGATTTCGTCAGTACACAACGACAGTACCACCATGCTCGTATTATTGCCTCTACAACAGGATCGGGAACTTCCCTCAATACGCAATCGTTTGCAAGGTCCTTTATTGTGCCATATTACGAGTAGTATCAATTCAATGGGGAGTGTCTACCATAATACAATAACTACTAACTGTAGGTACACGGCCATGACATTTATCGAGCAATTGATTTCTTGCGCGGCATCTGAAATGAATTGTGCGGACAGATCCGTTTGGACAATTCCATTTAATTGACAGCACCCGAAATCAATTGTCTGAACAATTTCAGTTAGTGGACAACACCCGAAATCAATTGTCTGGACAATTCCAATTATTGGATGGCACCCGAAATCAATTTGCTGAATAATTCCAATTAATTGGCAGTCTCCACAACCAATTGTTTGGACAATTCCAATTCATAGACAACACTCGAAACCTATTGCTCACACAATTCCAACTAGCAGATTGTATTCGAAATCAATTGCCTGGACAATTCCAATTCATAGGCAATCGCCGAAAACAATTGTCTGGCCAATTTCAATTAATGGGCAATGGCCGAAATCAATTGTATTGACAATTTCAGTTAATAGACAGTCACCAAAAACAATTGTCAAGACAAATCCAATTAACACACATCCTCCTGAATCAATTGTAGACACAATAGACTATTGAAATAGTAATTGTCCAGGGTGTGAGTTAAATGTAAGAAATTCGGATACGTGGATTGATATGAAGTCCAGAAGAATGAGTGACCTGTATTGTCTCCGGCGTCACCTGCGTTCGTACTGTTTCCGCTCGCTGTCTTTTCGGGCGTTTGTTTGTATTGACAGGCAAGGTCAGCTGGTTGATAGTCCCGGCATCTGGTGTGGCTGACTGCGAAAAAGTGATCGTTGGAGCCATATATACATGATTTTTTTTTGTTCATCATCACTTTTACTTTCCAGCCCACTCGTAGGAGGTTTTACCCTCGACGTTCTTCTGGAAAAGCCGTGGTCACAGGTGTCGTCCCTTCTCCCCCCCGGTACGTGCCTTTAGTTTTTATCGCGCATAGGGTTCAGCATTTCCACTGCTCGTCGATTTTCATCGAATGTAGCTAACTCACGCTCTCGCGCTTTCCGCTTATCAATTTTTTATGCAAGAAAAAGTCCCTACGAGCATGCACTCGGTGAGATTTGAACCCACGAAATTGATCTTGATAGGCACGCGGACCACCTACCAAGCCCCCGGGGACGCCGGTATAAAGGTACCATTGAAGCCAAAACTAGGTGAGACGGAAGTTGAATAGCTGATAATAGGTGTGTACCTTGGCCTGTTGAGCCATTCGTAGGTTGTTGTTGTTGTTGTTGTTTTCTTCACATTAAACCGTTATCAGGAGGTGCCAGGAAGCTTTTTCCGGGGCGCAGGTGTACCTATTAATTATTAATGGCCCAAAAGGCGTACAAGTAGGTATATTACCTATTTTCGGCTAATGCCCCTTGAAAATATACCAGGTACCTGGTATGTGGGTATAGTAGCATGGATGAAACGGAATGCATTTTTTCCAATCTCAATGAGGATGATTAGGAACGAAGCTCCACTTTTTTAATTGGAGTGCCAGGTGCAGGGTGTACACGAAAAAAAAATCAAATACGTAGAGCCACACAGGGCACCATGTCAGAATTGGAAACAAACTACCGGGTATACGCTGATACGGTAAATAAAAATAGACAGATACCTGGTACGTACGTAGCGTGGGAGGGTTGGTTTTTGGTCAGAAATCAAATAAACTCATTTGTTTTTCTTCAGTTTTTTACTCGACTTTTGTAGTGCCCCCCCTGTATGGGACTCAAAAAAAGAAAACAGAGGTGGGTCGTTTTTTTTGTTCCGTGTGGTACCCTTGGGAGTACAGCAGTTTAAGTTGTTGTTGTTGTTGTTTTCTTCACATTAAACCATTCTTTCTACGCGTCGACATCCAGCACAAGCAGTGTCCGTGCTGATTCTTCAAACCTAGAGAGATACAAGTTCTGTGGTCACAGAGCTACGCCACAGTAGAGATACTACGTTGCCACGTATGCAATGCAATGCCATGCCATCATACTGCGTAAGACAGGCACGACATACCCATTCCATGGCCTAGAGAAACAAAAACGAAACAAAGAGAAAAAACAAAAACAAAAGGGTAAATGCCAAAATAAGGTATATCTGATCCGTTTGAGCCAAAATCAGGTAATACTAAAACCAAGTAAAAAACGCGCGCCACGGGCGGTGTGATGTCCATGACAATCCGGACAAAAAAGAATGCGCCTAAAGCATTAAGCGTGCCACATGGCCTCCAAAATATGAATTGTTTTGTTTCTTCAGGGTGTAGGTACAAACCACCACCCCCACTTGGACCTGCAAAGAGTCAGTGTTAATATGCATCGTTGGTTTCGCCACGGCGGGACCGCCACAAGAGTATTTACTCTGACGCCCCCCCCCCGTTGACAGCTTTAAAGCTTCCAGACCGTCCTCGCGGAACCGCCTGCTCGGCACGAAATTATCTTGCCGTACCAAACCTGAGACCACCTCGACGCGGGGTGGTGCAGACGGAAAGCCGAGTGTCCATGGTGCTGTAAAGACTGCTGTGAACATAGAAAACGACAGAGCACACACAACAACTAACTGAAGCACATCGCACACCCCAAGGAGAAAAAGTGAAACCAGCGTACGCATGTATGCATGGCATGTATATACATACGTTTAAGTACCAGGTATGACGTACGAGTACAGAGTTTATACGTCAATACGGAAGAATTTCAACCGAGGGAGGGAATACGGACGAATCTCAACCGAGGGAGGGCAGACGCATACGGAATGAAAACACAGCAGTGTACGTGTGGCCTCTCTGATTGGTTCAAAGTTGGCCAAAATCAGTTGAAAGATATACCAGGTACAGAGTAGAAAAAATCAGGTGTACCCTTTTCGTGCCAAAATCAGTTACAATGTCAGCTTGGCCAATAGCAGGGCTCCTGGTGTGTGTTTTGTACTTGATTTCAGTATGTAACTGTTTTTGGCCCGAAAGTGGCCAGGGATATTCCTGATTTTTGCAAAAACCCAAAACAAAAACAAAGACAATTCGAGAGAGAAAAGAAAAACAAAAAGAAGAAACAAAAATGTACCTGGTATATGTATATTCATCATCACTTTTACTTTCCAGCCCACTCGTAGGAGGTTTTACCCTCGACGATCTTCTGGACAAGCCGTGGTCACAGGTATCGTCCCTTCTCCCCCGGTACTAGCCTTTATTTTTTGTCGCGCATAGGGTTCAGCATTCCCACTGCTCGTCGATTTTCATCGAATGTAGCTAACTCACGCTCTCGCGCTTTCCGCTTATCAATTTTTTATGCAAGAAAAAGTTCCTACGAGCATGCACTCGGTGAGATTTGAACCCACGAAATTGATCTTGATAGGCTCGCGGACCACCTACCAAGCCACCGGGGACGCCGGCTAGTATATACTTCAGTATAGCAACAAACCATTAAGTAAGTATGAATCGCGGAGTGCAAGAAGATCGATAACGGAAGAAAGAAAGTGGATGCATATGATGGGTGTAAAGTTAATTTGACGGAATATAAATGACGCACACTATTTATTTATTATTTTATATCGAAAATAGGGTCACAAGAAAACGAGAAGCAAAGGTTGACGAAGAAATTTAATCAATCGTACTATTAATATAATATTAATAGTGGAATTATGTACGTATTTATTAATAATTAATTTCGCCAATAAAAAGGGCACGATTACTCTGTGGACAGGGTAACAGGTACATTTCGTTGTGAACCTCGTCTGGCTGCTGCGTCACTTATGTCGGAGCATATGAGTAGTATGCAAGTAGCAAGCGGATCGGCGGAAGACCTGGCAGCTGCAGAGGTAAGGAGGCGTGAACACGCGAGCGCTAGGCCCCTCGTTGCCCACTGGACAACATGCATGCTTCGTGCTTACGTGCGGCAGGCCATGGCCTGCTTCTTCGCGTTTAGAGTACAAAGTCGTTTCGTTTGGCATGTATTGTTTGGCATGTATTAATACTAGTTTTATTGCTTGTAAATATTTAATGTTGCGTGATGTTTGATTGTTTTCAGTTTCCATGCGTACTCTGTAAGTATGAGTATACGTACATATATAACGTATATACCTGGTACTCTCCATTTATTTAGACATATATATGTTGTTGTTGTTGTTGTTGTTGTTGTTGTTGTTGTTGTTGTTGTTGTTGTTGTTTTCCTTCACATTAAACCGTTCTTTCTACCCGTCGTATAGGTACTATTAATATTAATACCTGGTATTAATAACATACCTGTGGTTGTTGTTGTTGTTGTTTTCCTTCACATTAAACCGTTCTTTCTACCCGTCGTATAGGTACTATTAATATTAATACCTGGTACTAATAACATACCTGTGGTACCTATTATACATACCCAATATTTCGTTCGAAAGGTGTTACTCTCGTTACCGTAGTGATGGTCTCCATCTGAAGGCTCGTCTTCCACGGGGCAGGTGGAGGGGCCACACAAATCGAAGTGTAACCTTACCCAGTCTAGTCTGGAGCTTCCATCACAAGTAGTGCTGGCCCTGTGTCCCCAACCGCACCGCATTCCTCCCGCTATATTGCTTCAGCGAGCGAGCGAGGGAAGCACCATGTTCTGGTGGAGTTTATATGGTGGAATGAGCTCAGTGAACCCTGCCGACGATGGAGACGAGGCCGACCTGGAGGAGGAGGAGGGCAGAAGGTACTACGCGGACGAGTCGAAAGGAACGCAGATACGCTCCTCGCAACGGAGCCTCGCGGGTGACAACGAGACGAGGGTGGTGGCCCCATCGATCGAGCACCTGGACCCTGCTGTCACTGCCGCGATACTCACGCAGGTGACGTGCGATGTACGGAACTACTGAGATATACTGCTGTACTCGTGGTACAGCAGAACGTAACGTAGGCAACATCGCACGCGAGGTCTTTATGCCGAGGTTGTGTTATATAATACCTGGTGATTTTCAAGTACAGGTACATACAACAGCATTGCTGCCGTACTGCTGCTGTTCACCTGGTACACCGCATACAGCAGCAGTACACCTGACCTATCGGAAAACATACATGCTCACATCGTAGGCAGAGGTGTCGTAATACTGCAAGTAAATAAGTACTATCGTCCCAGCGCGCTGTGAACTGGTTTTCCAGCAAGAGGCACTCCATTTCACCTTCTTCATCCTTTGTTGTTTGGACAAAAGTGTGCGTTCTTCGTTCTTTTTACCCGTCGACATCCAGCACACGCAGTGGCCGTGCCGATTCTTCATCAATCAAATAAATACGTACGCACAATACGTCGAAGGTTTCGATATTGCATTGTCTACTCTGCTCTGCTTATGCACAAATAAGCAATACAACAATATACTTACTTCTATTAATAATCTGATGTGGCGTAATCTTTTCAGGGCCTTCCTCGGGATTAATCCCGCCGACCGTGGAATCGCGGCGAATCAACCATATATAACAGATTGACGAATGAGGAGTAAACACTATTAATAACAACGCACATAAGAAAGAGAAAATCACGGCGAATCGAACGACGGCGGTGTTGTTTTTTTTTTACAAAAAAGTAGGAAGCGCGGTATGACGATGGGACTTTTTACCACGGTCATACCGCGCTTCCTACTTCGTAAAAAAAACCCAACAACGCCGTCGTTCAATCCGCCGTGGTTTTGCCTTTCTTATGGTGCGTTACGAAATCCCGTGGTAAAAGTCCCGTCGTCATACCGCGCTTCCTATTTCGTGAAGAAAAACAACAAGACCGTCGTTCGATTCGCTGTGATTTTGTCCTATGGTGCGTTGTTATTGTTTGTTAATATTGATAGTCATCATTCGTCAATCTGTTATGGTTGATTCACTGCGATTCCACGGTCCTCGGGATTAGGCCCTCAGAAGAACTTGTATCTCTCTATGATTATACGTAATGCGATGATAGAAGAATCGGAATGGACACTGCTTGACAATTGTGCTGGACGTCGACGGGTACAAGTGACGGTTTAATGCGAAGAACATGTCTGTTAATAGTGACTACTACTGCTGTAGGTCACCTGCACCACAAACCTCTGCCGCTGCTTCCCTTTAGTATTTTTCTTGTGATACGAAAGAAGGCATGCCTGGCTTGGTATGGCTTGGTGGGTAGCGACCCTGTTTTTCTTGGTTCTTTCCTTTTTTGTGCTTGCTTCAGTTTCCTTTGATCTTTTACTTATTGTCCGTGCTCCGTAGCACCCCCACCAGGCGAGCACGACAGCGATGCTACAACCTTTCCTATCATATACTACTTTCTTTTCTTGTGTCGTTTCTTCTACTGCTGGTACCTGGTACCTGGTATCTGTCCTGTTTTGTCTGTCATATCTCCGGGGGGGCACCACACGTCCTTTTCTTTGGAAAATAAATTATTATCTTTCATTTTTCTTCATTCATGTTTTTTTTGTTTCATTTGCTTTTTCTCTCTTTCAACGCATCTGGATTGCGAGCATAGGTGTATACTGTACCTGGTATATATATATATATATATATCGTGCCTGCCGTAATCCAGCACGATGACATGTCGTTGTCTATTCTTACTGCGTTATTACAACAATGTAATATATCTATATCTCTGTGTCGTGAGTTTGTGACCGCATAACTTGTAGGATACCTCTCTAGACCAGGATGACGAATCGGCATGGATGCTGCTGGGTGTGCTGGTGTGGACGGGTACATACTACAAGAAAGAACGGGGCCGCCATTATCAAGGCTTATTTATCCCAGTGACTGAGAATCGTGACGGGACGGGACGGGACGGGACGGGACAGATTTGACTTGTTTGGGGGGAAAACTGAAAACGGGACGGGACCGGACGGAAAAATGAGGACACAAATATTAGGCGGGACGGGACAGTGGGTGCATAATTTCTGAACAGGACGGGACGGTAAAACTCAACGGGACATACTTTCACGACGGGACAGGACGGTAATATATTTTTCCCTCAGCACGACGGGACGGTAAATATTTTTTTTTCCTCGGCGGGACGGGACGGTAAATATTTTTTTCCACGGCGGGACGAGAACGTATATAGAACTCGTATCCTCGACGACGTCCAAGTCTGTTGTGAAGGTGTTACTCAGCGAGCTATAGGATCAAAAGATCGATCGATTCCCCAGCTAAGGGTAGGAGTTCCTTATAACAGGGTTAGGAAAAACAACAAACGAGGCGACCGCAAAACCAGGCGACCGCAAGTCATTCTTCACTCGTTTTCGAGTATTGAGTATACCAGGAACCTGGTATATCTTACTACAATATCAAAGATGTTGACAACCGTCGACATGATCAACAAACTGAAGGAACGGAAGGCCGCTGCACCGGTCGTCGGGAACACGAAGAAAATACGAAAAAAAACCCAATGGGGCTGAGTGGGGTGGGGTTTTCGTACGCGTCACGCAAACAAAAAACATTGTTTATTTTATCTTGGATGTATTGTAGTGTACCTCCAGTCAATTGAGGTCCCATTGCAATCTGGGAGGTAGGATCGTGGGGTTGGTAGGCTGTTCATGTATTTTGGTTACTGTTGGGATCAAGGTACGGGCAAAGGCCCAACCCAACCCCTGACTCTATAACCCTAACCCTGACCCTGACCCCAAACCGCAGCCCAACCGGGCCAAAATTGGCCATAAACGCGGCTGCTTAGGTTTTTTTTTACTCAAAAATTGCGTAGCGCGGTCTGCACTTCGGAATCGTCGTCTGAAATTGAGAAATTACCTGGTTCGATGCTAACGCGGTGCAGCCGCGTTTATGTTATGGCGAGTTTTAGCCCGTTTAGGCTGCGGTTTGGGGTCAGGGTTACGGCTAGGATTAGGGTTGGGGGTTGTGATGGGTCTTCGCCCGTACCTCGATCCCGACAGGAACCACAATACCTGAACAGCCTACCGACCTGAAGATCCGAGCTCACATATTGTAATAGGACCTCCAATTATATACCAGGTATAACAATACGTTCAGGGGATGTGGTATTATTTTTCACGTCGTTTTTGGTGCGATCTCAAGACACCCGCCGGAGCTGTTGCCGCATATTCAGTAGAGGCTCTGCGGAGTCTCTTCGTAGTCGTGGCTTCGAGTGCAGTGACTCGATTTGAATTCAATCGTGTACGAAGCTCAAAACTGCGAGGGCTGTACTGTTTCGGTCCCATGGCATGTCCCATGGGACGTGCCATGGATTCGCCAAAAAATGTGGATACATTCGAACAGCACAGCAGTCACCCGTTCACAATTCGCAAAATACTCAGTTTGTAAAACTGAGTCTCTGTTTCGGTATTAGCAAATGTGTCGGTCTATAGTATCCGCCCGTCTGTCACAGCAGTCACCCGTCCACAATTCGCAAATTTCTCAGTTTGTAAAACTGAGTCTTTGTTTCGGTAATTGCAAATGTGGCTGTCTGTCTGTCCGTCTGTCCGCATGCCTTATATTTTCGAACACGTTCCAATGATTGATATATAAGCTCTTTACAGATATTCGTACGACGTATTCGGTTCTTACGGACCTTATATACTGAAACATACCATACCACCGGGCAATCTTTAGGAATATAATACATCTACCACACCGTACCATCATACCATACCACAAACATACCATATCACCTACCGTGATTTTTACATGTAGTGTATCCACCGAAGAAATCGTACCATCATACCATACCAACATATGATTTCACATAACACGCCACACCACACACCATGCCACACCGTACCGTACCATGCACCACGTACCATACCATACCGGTACAGTACCTACACTACTGGAGGGGCTCGCACATACGAAGACACGTGAAGAGCATGCCCGATATCAACGAAAATGCTGTTGAACCGAGGGGCTCAACCATACGAGCACAGCTCTGCAGCAGTATATGCAGCAGGAGCAGCCACAGCTCTGCAGCAGGAGCGCATATATATAGCACCGCCATACAATCCAAACCCCCATTCCAACCAAGTACAACCCGCTTCTCGGTGTATAGTATGAACTCGCAGCCATCACCCTGCAACAGCAGCAATGCCGGCGGCGTTGAGAACAGTAGTCAAGCTGCGCGGGCTGAACAAGAGAGCAGTCATGCGACGAGCGTGTCAGGTCTGTGAGACCGCAGAGTTCACCGGATGGGGCGCCATCGTGTGAACGCTTACTATCCGCTAGTTGGCCTTGAGTTGGGTGGGGTGTGTGGGGAATTACGGCCTATGTGCCGGGTTGTGCTGTGCAGTGTGGTGTTTGTTGTGCTGCGTGTGTTCGATATAGTCGGGGGAATTATTGTGGTCGGTTATTTCCAGTTCCTACGAGAGGCTATTGGTTGAGTCATGAGTGCTGGATGCCCCTCAACGCCGCCGACATTGCTGCTGTTCCAGGGTGATGGCTACGAGTTCATACTGCACCAAGAAGCGGGTTGTTCTTGGGTTGGAGGTTCGGATTGTATGGCGGTGCAATATATGCGCTGTTGCTGCAGAGTTGTGTGGCTGCTCCTGCTGCATGCTGCTGCAGAGCTGTGCCGTGTGCTGTACGTTTTTGGTGGGCCAGGATGTGCTACAATATGAAAATAAAATGCCCAGAAGCGACTTCAATGGTACCTGCTGTAGTCATCTACGATGCATCATGCTGAGCGAATAAGGATTATTCCGTATTGTGCTGAACCAGCACAAACGAACATCTAAGTAGGTACGCGATCGTATGTATCCGTACAATTAGTTGTGTTTATTTCACGGGGTAAACAAATGAAAACAAAGAGCCACGACGAATGTCTCATATTCCCACCCAGTACGACCACGAGTAGTATTGATTACTTTTTGTAACCGTCGTGCGTACAAGCGCAATTAATGTCAAGAAACCCCGCTGCAGACCACTGTGCCGGCGTAGATATGTCACGGTCGTCATTCCCACCCTTCTTTTAATAGTAGTAGTAGGCTGTGAAAGAGTTTGGTGCAACACTACTACCAACAACACAATAAATTTCATTCGCTTTTACGTTGCGATCGTTTGTGTAGTGCAGACATCTCCAGTCTATTCGTTTGTCTGTCGATTACTTTGTAACTGCTTGTTGGGGACATTGCAATTCGCTTTTTATTTTGCGATCCTCTGTGTTACAGGCATGTTCTGTCTGTTCGTCTGTCGATTATTTTGTGACCGTCGTATATTTCGGTGCTCTTATATTTCACGGTACAGAGATCTCTTGTCAATCTGTCGTTTGCTTTGTAGTAAAGCACGCCGCAGCCGCAGTATCAACTTCAAGACGAAAAGCAAGTCGTTTTTTATTTTCAATCCTCCGTGTGGTACATATATGTTCTGCCTAATCGTCTGTCGATCACTTTGTTACCGCCGTATATTTTGTCTCCCCGTTTAAAAAACATATATAAATTTTATTTCTTGCAAGCTGTACCTACTGACCCGCCACCGCCTGGACTCTACATGACGTTATGATAGCATGCTTCGTAAAAGGAGTGTGTATTTCCGTACGTAGGGACGGGTAAGCTTCCGGCTTTCATGGTGGCTCTTAGAGGCGAGGGGAACTACCGCCGTATGGATCAGGCATGCCACAACCTGTTAGTGGCTGTTGGGGGGTGGGGCGTCCTTCTCCCGCCGTGCTATCGTACTGCTGTACTGGCATACCACTCTGTGCCGTAATACAGTAACCGTTCGGATTTAATAATGAGGCGCGCGAGCGCGAAGCGTGATCCTCTTTTCTTGGTTTTCCAGGGAAAAAAAGCAGTCTGAGTCAAACCCCGCCTGCTGGGGTGCCCTCTGTGCCGGTGCCGACTGGTCTCTCCCGACACTGTCATTAGCTAAAACTGCGACTGCACAAGAAAAAACAAGCAAACTGAGAACAGCACTTGCATGCATTTCATCGAGGGCAACAACAAATCGACAATCAAACCTGGTCCAGGCTGGATTTTCTAATTTGACAAGGGTGGCGTTCTACACTAACTTCAATATGATGGCTAACAGATTTGTTATTTTCCTGTCAATATCTACCTTCGTTTTTTATTGCCCGTTTTCTTGTTAGGTGTCCTCTACTGCTGTTATCCGACAGTCAATTCCGCTCCAAACGTCCATAAGAGATAACCGGTTTATTCTTACTCCCAGGGCTGGCTTCTTTGGTGTTCCTTGACACGCCCGATACTTGTACGTAGTACGAACAGGCACGGGCTCTGGGCAGAGAGGTTGCGATGAATCTGGGCACCGACGCAAGTGCTTGTGGTCTAAACATCGCGTGAGACGTCAGCAGAAACAGTCACGTTTATATTTTTACTAACAGTATATACTGGTACTACTGTACTGGCATATATTATATTAGGAGAGCGATATATCAAGAGAGCTACCCTTACTTTTACTTTCTGGTGGGCCGAAGAGCATATGTCGAGCCTGCCGTTCGATTACAGCTGGGCGACATTTTCGCTTTAACATGATGATAAAGCTACTCGTGCGCAACACCTGCAGCGCCAACAGTGACAGCAGCAGCAACAACAACAATTACAACAACAATAACAACAATGAATATGCTGAATTTTGAATACCCCCGGATGCATACGGTATGAAGAAACTCTTTTGGTGCACTTCTGTTGCGTTTTCCCTTCTTGCTTGTAGTGCCCTTCTCATAGAACCTCGTACAGCACTTCGGCCGCCTGCTATTTTACATATTGCTGTCATGAACACTGTACTGCTGTGGTACTGTAGTTGCAGTATATTGGTAGTACTAGTACTAGTACTGGTAGTAGCTCAAAACGTGCCAGTGGGATTAAAGCAGACGACTGGCATTCTAAATACTGTAAAACCGAACACAGATGCAATTGCTCTGAACTGAGGTGTTTACGGCGGCATTAGAGCGGGACACGCCCGTATGGAGAGCGGGTCTTGCGACTGACTCCGTTGGAGTATACTATTTGTATTGTGTACACCAAAAACCCCACCATGCCAGCATATGTCATGCCCAGAAGCTGATTACAGTTCAGTACCTCAAGGTACGTTGCGCGCGTGATAAAGTTAGCACCTCTTCAGGGGGGCACGTAAAAGCAAAAAAAACCGATATCCCGCCACCCATTCTCGAGACCCAGACGAGCAGACTAAAACCGAGTGAGATACTTGGAAAACATGTTTTTCGTAAATTCGTCTAGAAGTCCTATACCCCACTTGCTTTTTTTTATTATGAACTTTTTCGAGGAGTGTGGTGGCGTTTAGTTTTCGTGTCGCGCGCCCTTGACCTGATAGCGAACACTCTCTGTATCTCATCGGGCTCTGTGTTGAAAAACTGCTGCTGTGCTATGTAGGTACGAACCGTACCTTGCATTTTTAATATCAACATTTGATACCACACTGCTGAGAGAATCATCTGCAATATGAATACTTATTGATAGATGGTACTGATAAGTGCTACGTGCCGATACGACGAACTGGCATTGCTCGTTTTCTGTACGTACCATGGTCTACTCGTACAATATAGGCCCGCCAACAATAAACATGTACTATGATTGGGGACCACAGTAAATAGGACCTATGATACGCACAAAAACCTATACATTTACCTATTTTTACTAAAAATATTTGGTCCTGTTTACTATGGTCCCCCGTAATACGAGCAAGTTTGAAACCTTGATGTGACACTACCCTTAACTCCTTTAGTACCGCAGTCCCGCTTTGGGGACAAATCACTCAGATTCCAAGTAGTTCGTCCCCAAAACGGGACTGCAGTACTATAAGGGAGCTACGGTAGAATACAATGCCAGAATTTTGTGTTGAACTCGCTCTGAGCACGATTATTTAATTATTATAGTCCTTAGCTTCTCCAACAATGCATGTCTCAGTTTGTTATGGGGTTGGTTCTTGCACATGGGACCCTGCCATATGTTGGTGAGCCACGAGACGGACGGAACGTCCAGTTCGAGCTTGTTGGGGTGGGCATCGCTCTTGTCACTCAGCGTGCGTAGCAGGGCGACTCGTATGTATACTATTAGTATTGGAACGCAGAAGCACCCCTTCTTCAACGGTGTCAATAGTATGGACGCACTCTTCGTGAGCTGTGTCGTAGTGCAGTAGACCCAGCCGTAGATCGTTCGCCTTACGGAGTTGATAGAACATGGTAGGACCATCTTCAACCTATTTTATTCTCCTTCATCTTCTTCCACCTTGGGCTTTTAGAGCGCCACGTTTCAATATCCAAACAAGTCTGAGCGAAGCTCCCGAGCCAGTTCAACAGCGGCTCGCGGCAAGCCTATGGACGAGCATAGCAACCACAAGTCACATGCCGGCATCCTGATAACATATTACGAGCCTGGACGACGTGTATATTGCTTGAACTTAAAGTTTCAGTCCATCGGGTACATCGAGCAAAGACTGCGCCTGAGGCCCGAGCGCCGTAACTTCTCAGGATTGTCGTACTACATTGTCGGCGGTCTGTCCAGCTTCACAAGACCAAAGGTTCGGCTTCCGAGTACCAGCCTGCGAAAAGGGAAGACTTCAATGTCCCCAGCATCGTCACGGACAATGTCACCGGCAACTTGTCAACGCCATGAGGGAAATCAAGTTGTACGACGGCTTGAAACTCAAGAACATCACGGACTGAAAACAGGCCTAACACTGAGCATGCAACGCCTGGACGTAGTTGCAGTGATGATGGAAAGCTACGTCAGACCAAGAGGAGAGTAAACGGACGGTGCGGGAACGACCGGGGTGCCCATCGGAGCTATCTCCTGCACCGCTGTTCCACTAGGGTAGTTGTACACGGCTAGGTAGACCCTCCTACAGCACCGCGCCGCGTTCGATCGCGCCAATACGGATGTGCATGCGGTCCTATACCTGATGAGAGACTAGGCGATGGGCCGCCTCGTGACCATTTATGACTACGACGAGCGCGCGACCCGCGGCGATGGGCAGAAGGCTGTCTAGGAATCTGAGGACAAGTACCTCAGGGTCACTAACGAGTTTATCCTCGTTTTGCAGGCGGCACGCGCGGTCACAACCACTGAATCGGACGAGGACCCCGACCACTACATTATGCAGGCAACACACCTGAGCTGCTGGCTGATCACTATACAAAGGCCGCCACCGAGCGGCAACTCACGGAACCATCGTCCGAAGTCTGCCAGAAAAATGTCAGGACATCAAGCCGATGGCCAATAACGACTCCAACTTCGACCATCGGAAGGTCCAATCTATCCTGCGCCATCTACACCTAGGCGATGTATCAACAAGAACAAGGGTGGGCTTGTTGTAGAAGCTGTTCGTATAACCTTCAGGCGAGATTGGGTTTATGTCATGGTATTAGCCGTCCTAACAGGGTAGGGGCCGAGAAGAGTGCTCTCACACAGAGGTCGCAGGCCATGACCACATCACACAAAAGCAAAGGCAAGAACCAAATATACTCCATAATATGCCGCATCCCATGTTATGCCGATAGCCCGAACCGACACATAGTAACTGCCACATGGTAGAAGAGTCCAAACCAATACCCTCCCTGGCTCTTCGCAAGGCGGTGATAACAGTGACGAACCAATAATATTAGAACTCAACTTCAAGAACCTACATCAACCACAATAATAGCAAAAGTAAACGCTATCCGATGACGAGCGAAAACCTCTCCCTCAATCCCATACAACACTATTATTATTGATATTCGCAATCGCGGAAAAATATTGCGGTAGCCGCGCCAAAACCATACTGGTACCTGGTGATGACGACGGCAAAAAATCAAATCCTAGAGATCTCAAGGTACCTCGTTCCCCTGGACAAAATACTCCTTTTTATCCCCTACTTCCGCCGTAGATTCACAGATCGCGACAGTTCGTAAATCGAGACAGCGTACACGCTCGCTATTATTAATCTGGCGTTAAAATAACCCGAAATAAAGGTCGCTCGTGATACATAACCGAAAATACTCCCTTTTGGGTTTTATATAATACTGTGGCTTCTATTAATAATAACCAAACAAATACACATTAGAATGACGCAACTGTCTATATAGACCCTCCTATTAATAGCTAACTGAGTTATTCGATCATCCGCAACACGTGCAATATCCCAGATTTCTTCTTCGCGAACGAGCGTTCAATCATCCATCATGTATGTTCGCAAACCAATGCTGCTGTTAGAATAACAAATCATGATGATTGAACATGCACCCTACCTTATTCTGCATCCAGTCAACAACCACCAACAAAAGATATCCACACGAATGAACCAAAATCAGTAACCAGTACTATTCAACAAAAACACATGAACACACCTCGCAGGGCGTATCTACGTATTTTTACACTCGTGAATCCCACCAAAAAAAAATGACAACTATATGTTTCAGTCCGATTGCAGTAGTCACTCCTGGTATTTACCTAGACCACGAAAACGCACCATTGCACCCGTGAATCCGACCAAACCGTTGAAAACATGAAAGCATATCTTTCAGTCCAACTAGTCACTTCTGGTGTTTACCTAGACCAAGAGAACGCGTTACTGGATTTGCAAGACGGTTTGTTTTGAACATGGAAATACTCTTTAAAGGAAGTACCAGGGAGGGGTAGGGCTACGTTTACCATCCAGGAGGTGACCTAAACGATTTTTTTACTACCATCCACGACTTTTCCCGGAACGAATCTAAACCAGGCGCAAGTGGCATATCTCCAGTTTGTACGATCAAAACATTACTCAACATATTTCGACGGAGAGGTGAATCCAAAGAACAATTGTTTCATTCCTACGAACACCCACCAGAAAGACGGCAGTATAGACGTAACCTCCCGCCCCACGATGTTGCCGGGTCATGTAAAAGCTCCAGCTAACGAGATACCCGTCTGTCCACCCCACGACCTTCCGCTGCTACTGCTGCTGCTGTCATGAAGTACTTGCTGCCGTGCGAATGCTACTCCCCTCGTTTGGTAGTACTGTGCAGACGACACCCGATTCCCATGCGCCCGCTTCCTTCATCGCTGAACTCACCGCAGCATAGGGTACGCGACTAGTACGTCATGCTGCTTTCGCACCTTCTCCTGGTGGAGTGCACACATGGCGGTTGTGCGGCTTCTCGCGAATCGGGCAGACATGTTTCCCTTCTTCGTTTTGTGATACCCCCATACCTGCTGCCTCCTGCATACGGCAAATGAATCCCGCAGTAGCTGACCCCTTAAAACGTGTGCATCATATCGTTTGTATCCACCACTAAACTGCATGTGACTACGCCGCACGATTCACTTCCACCGACTACACGACGGGAGTGCCCGAATATATATTTAATCTTTTGGGCTTTTCGTCGCTGTTGCTGGACGCCTCCCTCCCATCCGCTTCACACAGCAGACGTGCATATGGTTGAACCCCCTTCATACGTAAGAGATAAGCTGCTGCTGCTGCTCCCTGCCTACGGTCCTGCTTTCGCCGTAGGGCTTATTTACCACTGCTGATGTACAGCAGTAGCTGCGACGTCGTCTCCACGGCATCGTCCGCGGGATCATCCACCATTTCAAACACGGCCTGCCTTTCCACCGCCGGGGCGTTTTCCTTGCCATGTACATATATGCTAGTACATTGTCATAGGCATTCTTAAATCCTCCAGCATACAAGCTCGAAAATACCAAACATTAAGTCTGCGAGACTCGCTCACGATCCAAACCGTGATGATTATGAAGTTACTGCCCACTGGCGTATAGAGTCATGTCACTGTAGGTACGTGAGGCAAGCTTGGAGAAAGGCTTTGTGTTTGTCCTAAAACCAAATTCCGACAAGTTAGATCACCGTGAGTGCCGGAAGACCCTTCGCCTATGGGACTCCCCTCCCGGTTCCCGCAGTCACCATCGGACAGGTCCGGTGAAGTTTCCCTTCCTGCTGTACCAACGATGATCAGCTGTTGCTTCCCGTCAGACTCGTCCTGCACCATGCACCCTCGACTGCTTCGAAAGCACGAGCACCATCCCAAGAAAAACAATAAGCTGGCGATAAAATTTGACCGCGCTGCGCTTTCTCTTCTCAGCTCGCGAAGGTCTCCAACGACGCCCTCCATGAGGCTTTCCGAGGCTCTAGAGTGTTCGTTTAACCCTCATGCAAGATTGGTTTCAGGTCATAATAATGGTCGTCCCAACAGCGTAGGGGTAGAGAAGAGTATTCTAAGAGGGCTCTCACAGGCTATCACCACATCACACAAAAGCCAAAGGCAAGACCCAAATACCCCATACTATGCTGCACCCCATATTATGCCGATAGCCTGAACCGGGGCATAGTAACTGTTATATCTTAGAAGTGTCCAAACCACCAGAGGTCTATGTGTCTGCGTTGGTAGGGTTAGCAACTGAACCCAACGTTATCGTCTGCCACAAATGTGGCAAGGCGGGGCTCTGGAAGAGCAGTTGCCACCGTGCTTGCCAAGAACCACAACAAGCGGGGCAACGACCACCGGAGCGAATGAGGGGTGCTCGCTTCACACGACCACATGTCAGAACGACATCGACTGCTACGTACAAGCAGGGAGCAGTGCCGTGCCCGGAAGAGGACGGCGTGCATTCCGCTGTCGTTGTGGGCACTCACTCGCCTCTCGCTGACAAGGCCGACAAACTGTGGCTATCAACGTCGATGGAGGCTGTCTTCTTCGCTCAGGACGGGTGATTCATCGATCTACGGCCAACGCAACAACCATTTACAATGTGCAATCCGGCAACGTAAAGCATGGTTCAGACACAGGCTGGCAGCAGGAGCGAACATGCAAGACTAAAAACTTAAAGCACGTAAGATTTGGAACCACGGGTCTCACATGTGACAGGCATATGTACTCGATACGATCTCTAGCCTTGGCAGCCAAAGCAACGGTTGGGCTGTCCCCATCTTAATTTGGCGTAGAGCACAGATGGAGAGATCTCGAAGAATGCACCATTACGAAAAGTATCCTACGCTTTCAAAAACACATTTGACAGACACCCTTACCCCTCCCCCCCCCCAAGATGCCATTGTGTGACGTGCGTGGTCACAACCGCAACCGTAGACAGTCCGATACGTAACTCGGCGGGTAGCCGTGCTCGGACAAATACCGGAAAACCGCACCATCTCGAAGATAAACTTTTGCGGTTCAACATCAGTCATGTACGGAGCCCCCCACAACCCCCCACCCCCCCCCCCCTTACCATGCCTCACGATCGATACACCGCCTTCCAGGCCGCCTTTCGAGGGTATCGACTCCGATACCGACTGCGTCGATTACCAGCCCGAGAAGCGGAGAAGACGATACGAGCCTTGCACGCGAACGCGTATGGGTTTCGACGCATCGCCGTGTTCCTCGTCTTCTTCGGGCTGTTTTTTTCTCTCGTGTTTAGCAGCGCTGACGTGGAGTTCCAGCGCAAGGTGCACCAGGGGCTGGAGAGCCACCTTGGAATGGTGAGGGAGCCGTGTACTTCGACGACCATTTGCGATCTTGCGCTCGGAGGCTTTGGTTTGGGTTACCGCGAGATCGATGAGATGGCAGGTCACCGTCACCTTACAATGGGCTCCTTCGTGGTAGTGGTGTTGGAGTTGGTGCTACTGCGGTTTCTGTGGTGTTGGATGTATCTGTATGTATTTGACATGGGTTTCCGGCAATCAGCGTATTAGGTCTGGGTCAGCGAAGGTAAAACATCAAGTCATCCGTTGCAGAATTATATATATATATATATTGGGGGAGGGTAGTGTCATCACGCGCGCTGCGTTGCGTGTCAGAGGTGCAGGGTATCTCGTCTTTGTCGGAGTCGAACCTCTGTGCAGCAGGCTCGCCATGGCCGAGTGGCTCTGAAGCCAGGGGAGGACTAAAATACCCCCACAAAGAATAATTGGAATACTTGCGTGCAGATGTTCGCTGAGAAAAGAGGGCTGCGGGAGTATTGCTCTAGTCCAGCCACTCCTGCCTGACTGCTCGAGTGGAGAACGTCTTTGCATAACTACGTGCACACTTCTTCCTGCGCTAGATGTGGTTTGTTGCTTTGCGACAGTCTCCTCTCGCTCGTATCGAGCAATCACTCATCTGGGTTCGTGCGGAGTCTGCCCGTACGTTCGATCTTTACTTTCATCAGGTTTGCGTAAAGAGACTGTGAACCGAGCTGTGTTTGTGGCACAAAAACCACGGACGTTGTCGTTCGCCGATGTCGAGTACGTCAGCAGGCCCTTAAACGCGATGCGTCTCTCTACCACGCTTACCATTTATTGGTCCCCGTGGCTAACCAGGCAAAGTACGGGCCAGAGAAGGACAGGACCCACACGGATGTCACTTCCCTCTCGGAGATATACCAATGGATGCAGGTGTGTTGTTATAGGCCGAGGAATGAGGTCTTGGTGCTAGCGAGTTTAAGCGTTGTTTGTGTGTGCTCCATGTCGTAGATCGGGTTAGTAACATAAGAGACGAAGAAACAGTGGTCGGTGTGCCCGCAGCGCTTGCCGTTCGAGCAGGCCTGTCTAGTTGTCGTTCCACCCCCTCACGGGGAGGGCTCGGAGGCTGCAGAGTTTCTTTAGGAGGTGCTTGGGTGGAATGCCTTACACCAGACCGATTGGGGGAGGTGCTTGCGAAGTATACTTTGTTCGCAGTACACCGTGTGCCTGACGCGTGTGCCACAAACCGGCTGATGCAAAAATGTAACGGGCGACAAGCGTTCCACCTATTTAGGTATTATTACACCGTAGAATGACATAATAAATCTAGCCACCAGGATAGAGCATGTTTTTTATGTTCCAGTTTTGTTTTATGTTGTTTTCCAAGCCGTCGATGCCTCCTAACCCCCGGTCCGATACATGCCTCCAAGACACCTTGTGCGCGTGTTTGTGCCATACATACGCACACCCTCTTCCTTCCTCTCGACGGCTTGTATTTGCAGGCGTTTTACCTCCAGACCTATAGCGGAACACAGCTGGAAGATCGGTGCACGGCATGCGTCGTCAAGCCTCCAGACAACGTCTGCAACGCCTGCGAGTTTGACATTAATAACGCAAACGTGCCCAATGCGACCCTGGGATTCACCAACAGCGGTTCTATTTCTAATGAGCAGACCAGGAGACGTCCAGCGGCCGTGGGTGGCGGCAGCAGCAACAGCGGCAGCGACAGCGGTTATAGCAGCAGCGGTGACATTATTATGGGTCTATCCGAAGAATGCGAGGCTTGTTTGGTAAGTCTTCACGTTTTCTTTCTTCCGGAGACGGCGGATAGGGAGGGGGTGTACTCATGCCATACATGGCCGTAGTCGTATGACCATCGACCCTCACACGCCTACTTTTGACGGAACACGTCGGGTTTTCACCGACCAGGCAGGCGCAGGGGGGTAGGGGATGTAAAGGGAGTGTTTCAGTTATGGTTGGCAACGTAAAGTGTGTTCCAATCCCTAACCTGTAGGTGTTGTAAAACCCGAGTTGGCGCACGACCGAGTCTTTACAGGGTGAAAGATAGAACAGAGAAGAGGCGTGAGTGCGGGGAGCGGCATGGGACACACCAGCAGAGACAAATATCCACCAACTATTGGTGTACGTGCTGCCTCAATAATGACGCCGCACGTGGTTCGGCTTCATTTAGTTACCTCGACGTTTTATGGCGTTGCACTGTGGAACAGAAAGAACTTCAGACACCCCGCAGAGGAAGAGGTGGCGAACGTTGTGAGCCGAAACGGCAATGAAGGGAAGGTACACCGTGCGCGACTGGTACACAGGCGGGGTTACGGCCCAGGGCTCGCCCCCCACTCGTGTCCCCTCGCCCCCAAGCTGGGCTCGTATTTGGCAGACGGGGCTCGTATCTGGCAAGCGTTGTTTTGTAGGTGGAGGCGACATGCATGCCGTTGCACAATTCAATGTTTGAGAGCCCGGTAGACGAAGGTCGGGTCAATCAAAAGGTCGATCGCAGAGTAGCCTAGGAACGCGATGGAACGGTGACGGATGGAAGTGAAACGGCGGAGTGCAGATGCAGTTATTGGAATATCAGTCAATTCGTTCATGTATGTGCAGGATAGGATAGCTCGGCTGGGATGCCTCGATTGGATCGCTCTACCCCGCTCATGGGTGCTCGTGGCCTCTCTGGTTTATCGAAGCGCCTACACCTATCGTTGGTAGCGAATTTTGTTTCGAATTATTCCGGGTTTGAGACACCTAAGTACATCATGTGAGACGACTGGTGGCCGCTAAGCGCAGACTGCGGGAAAATCAAGCCGCGTTTCAACTATTCATGCACCGATGGCGCCTTATGAGGTACCTGGCAGATGGCGCCCGGCATAATATCTCTTGAGTTGTACACAGCACGCAAGATTCTATATGCACGCACATGCAAACCTCACCGTTTGAGGTAGTAAACGTACTGTTCGGTACGACTAGCCGGTGCCTTGTACATAATGCTAAACAGACACTGCAACGATGACACCGAAATTGTATGCACGCGATATCAAGCACCCGGGGTGGGATTTGCGCTGCCATGCACGCCAGGGTTACTGGCGAGGAATAGTGGTACTGGTTCAATAGTGCGCGCCTATTCGTTCAGTACCACTCGAATTCAAAATGCTGCGGCGACAGGAGCAGGTCCTTACTATTTTGCGGGGCAACGATATGGCCGATCCGCGTGCGTTGTTCCCGGTCTCGAAAGAGATGTTCTGGAGCGTGTCAACCCCCGAAAAGTCGAGCAAAGGGAACAAAAACAATATTGTATTCCCACCTGCAACTGCTCTTTCCTCGTGAGTTTCTTCTGTACTCGAGGAAGCGATACTTAGAACCGACACGGTCGTTTTTGGCTATGCTCTCTTCGTAACACACGATGCGATGCTGGTCTCGTAGGGACACTCTGCGTAGGACTGTTCCCGCACCTCATGCCACGACACCAGCACTATGTTGAACTACTGCTTGGAGTCAAGCGCTCTTCCATCGTGGCTATCGCATCCTTCGTACCGTTCCGTTGCTAATACGTTTGTATCTCAAAAGGGTTAAGGCGACAGGAGCGGCGTTTTTTTCGACCGTATTTCTATTTCTGGCCCCGACACAACTGAAACGACCACCACTCCGTCGAGCAGGCCTTACCAATTGCCACGCACGACGTACTGTACATGCCATACAGCTCGCCATGCCTTCCGCGTCATGCTCACCTCCTAACCTCCAAGGTTGGGCGCTCTTGCACGGGCAGCTACCTGGAGAATTGCGCCGCCTCGCTCGATGCGAATTCTTCCACCTCGTCGTCGGACGAAGAGGATGGCGACGCGCCTGACGATGTGTCTTTGGCTGTCAATACCACGGCGCTAAGAGCTCTCGTTCTGGAACCGATGGGCGGCGTCACGGCTTCTAAGGGCCACCTCGTCATCGAAAATGTGAGAAAAACGAGTTGTGGTTGCTAGTCGGAAATTTTCCGGTACCAACGCATCTCTGGTTCGTGTGTCACTCATGAGCAAAGGGGGCAACTTGTTTCAACGCAAACAAAGGCCTCAGGGAGAGGGGATAGTATACGCTGACGGCCTGCTATGTATTCTCCGTGTGGCGTAAGGCTGGTTGCAGATGTGTTCGCTTTTCACAGACAAGCAACTAGGTCAACCTGAACGACAGTCAAACCAAAGACGGATAGTTGGGGCGAGCCATATGCTATAGGGACTGTGGAAAGGCGGGTTTGGAGAAGGACACTACTAGATGTACAAGCACCGAACTCGCTCTTGGTACTATGAGGTGGCTTGAAATACTCTCCTCCTGTCCCACTGTCGAGCGCCTCAACTCACTCCGAGGGCGCAACTGTCCGTGTTGCCGGCTCAGCCAAGGACGCATCAATACTGTTTGCCAAGTCGTATTAGTAGGAGTTTCCAATAATACAGCATTCAAGGTTGTTTCCCTGTCGGGGAGGGGACGAGGGTGACGCGAGCAGGAAACAATAGACAACGTTGAGTAGCTGAGTTTAGCCAGCAGTCGATGGGATTTGAAGCACCTTGTTGGGAATGTATCTTCTTGAACGTTTGTTTCCTCAGTAATCGTGTCGGTCTACCTCTGACGCCGATATCCCACACTCCACGCGCGTGCCTTTTTTTGTGCGGCTTCCTGGCAGATGAGCCAGTGCCACAATTTCGACGCGACAGTGGGATTGACGGAAAACGTCGCCCGTTATGAGTCCAACCTTACTGTAAGTGAATCCCTTGCTTTGGGTTTTCAACAATGCCCCCCTCCGCCCACACACCCAACACACGATCAAATGACCTGGAGAGACGTTCGTCGTCGCCTTTATGCCCTCCCTTTGGCCCGTGTCTCAAACGATGTCGAGTGCCCAACGCCACGCTGTGCTCTGGTTTGTAGTAGCTGTGCAATGGACCGGAACACCATAGTTTGAGCCTGATCGCCTAGATCTGGCGGTGTAGAGCGTTGTTGCGCTTCATGAAGTAGGGTTGTTCATTTCTCCTTGAGAGGGGGCGACGACTAAGCTAGGGTGAAGCAGGGAAAGGGCGAAGGGCTTCGGCCCGATCCGTTTGACCGTGAAGGGTGGATTTCATGTTTTTGCCTGTTTCCGTCGAGCATAAGTTGTGGACCATTGCGGCGTGTTGTACGAGTACACGTGTGAGTGCCATTCGCCCAGATCAAGCACAATTGCACTGCCCCGCATCCAGAGTCGGTTTGTCTATTCAGGCTGACGAGGAAACCTATCTACTAACGAGACGGATCTATCAACGAAACATGCGAAGTTTGTTGTGGTGCGGGTTTCCGCTTAACGTTGTATGCGCAGCATCAGTTAGTATCGTCCCGGCATTGTGGGACCACTATGTAAAACAGAAGATAGTGATAACACAAAAGGTTCCACCCACTGTGTACTGAACTGTTAGTTCCCGGCCACCACGCTGTATCCTGACATCTCCATCCTTCTGGTGCAACGCCGTTGTTGGCAGCTCTTACTTAACGGAGGAGGCTTCGTGGTCGATCGGAACAGAATCATCGGCGGGATGCTGGTGAGGTTTTCGCCCCAAGTTCAACGTCGGTGACACGGTATTGCTATTACACAATGCCGTACCGTGTCCCAGTACTGTTCCACCTCCTCGTCCCCTTCTGACTTCACCCACCATACTACGGTGCAGGTGCCATCAATATCTAGCAACCCTGTAAATTTGTCTCCCCAGCAGAGTGAGGACAGCAAGCTCTCGACCCTTGCAAGCAAGCGCTTCACTTGTATATGAACAGTGTGCTCCGATGCACCGCGCACGTGACGGCCATGTTTTCTCGCCCGTTGTAGTTTCGATGTGTATGAAGATATGAGGATGCTGGAGCCGCCGAAATACGCGTTGGCGATAAGCGCAGGTGCTGTTGTCGTCCTTCCTCTGCTTTTATTCCGCTTTAGACGATGGCGCCTATTCTCGCCGAAGTTGTCGGTCTCGCTAAGCAGGCATGAGCGGTTAGCAACCCCTCACCCTCTTTGCTGTCGACTGCGTCTGTGTGCACCTACGATGGCCATCCCCTTAAGTGCCGCCCCCCTATTAATAGTATTTGAACCCAACCCTCACCACTTGTGAGAGGTAACGAGTGCCTGTATGTCGCTGCCCAGGAGACCTTTGTACATGCTCAAAGCCCAAATTTCATCCACCAGGGGGATAAAGTACCTTCCTGATTGAACGTCTAAAATTTGCGTAATGTACCCCCTGCTGCGGCAGTATTTGACGAAGAGGTGAAGCTGGTTTCTCTCCGAGCGTGCCCGTTCTGTTTGAAGCCTTTGCTGGGTTCTCCAAGCACAGTGCCTAAATCGCCGGTATCCTGCACTCAGTACGTGAACGCTTCCGCTCGCCCTCCTTGGCGAACCTAGCCTCTCAGAATCGGCCTGGGTGTGTACCCCTTCTAAAATGTTTGGCGCCGACAGATAACGTTTTCACGACGGATACGCCTGTCGGAGGAGAAGTGCGAGGCGTCGCGTGGTTACACCGATGTCTGCTTGGGAGACAAAGAGGACAAAGAAACCTTCACCCCGGGAGGAGCTTGGGCCGACCTCCGACCAGACAAAGAAGTTATCTACAACGAAGGTAAGGGCTGGAGTTGCGTTTTGTGTTTCAATGGGGCGTCGGCGAGCGGTGGGGGTTTGCCTGCTCTGTGACGAAGATGAGTTGTTGACCACAATAGGTGGTAGCCTGCAGTCTAGTGATGCACCTGTCAACTTTCTCTCCCTGTATATCCCTATCCTGTCGGCATGATTAAGGTGAAACATGCTGGCATGTACCCGCAGACACGCCATTTGCGGCAGAGGCTCGGACCGACTGCGAAACGCGCGTGAATATTATCACGAACCTAGCGGTGAACATCGACAATAGGTCTGTCGTCACTGGGCTCGGTATAGTTCGATCCTGCCTCGGCTTTCGCTGTCCAGCATGGATGGGTGGACAATGACACTGATACCGCCTTGTATACTGCTTTTCACCTCTACGGCTGATAAAAAATACTTTGTAGGCGAACAGGCTCTCGATCGAGACAAAGGGGCCCCAGCCATCGCGACTTCTTCATATCTGCGTAGCATCCGCTTGACACCCGGCGAAACACCTGGCGCGTGTCAAGTCCTCTTTGGGTTACATACCTTGTTTTTTTCCTCATCCCAGATAAGCGACGGAAAGCCGCCGACAGTATTCGAGGCCGCAGAATAACTTTAAACGCTTTGCGACTCAGCGTTGAGTCTGCGCGTCAACTTTTCTCAAACTCCGGTGCGCTTCTGTGTGACGGAGTGGGTAGGCGCGTGCGTCACGCCAACCGATCTTTGGGGGTTTCGAACCACTAATTACTCCGCTCGCTGTCTTGCGAACTGGAAGTTCGAGGCTAAGAACTCTCATTAATTTCTTAATCTTTTACGCTAGTCGATGATTTCAGGTTGGCGGACCCCTACTTCTCACCCTCGCCATCTTGATCTGTAATGCCGCAAACACCAAAAAAAGAGATGGGGCTAATGAACCTTCGCGAAGGCACAATTACCTGCAGTGATAGCGCGCTGCCCGCCACCCGTTGCTATCTTTGAGCGCGGAATACCATCATGTTCCCCGCTATCGCTCTGTGACCTCGCCGCTCCCGCTCTTGGGATGCCTGGCGATCATCGCTGCTGCTGCTGCTGACGTTGCTCTTGCTATTGTTGCTGCATATATTGCTACTGCTGCTTCTTCTGTTTCTCCTTCCACGTATCGTCTGCTTGGTTTATCGTTTGTGTCTTAATTGAACCCTCGTATGCTGCTCAGTTGCGGGGGGCTACCCCATCTTGATCGGCACGGGGGGCTACAATACGGGGGTGAGTTGATTTTCCCGGAGAGGCGGCCTTTGCTTGGGTCGGTTTGCTTTCGAGTCTTTTTCCCTGTCGTGATACCAAGCATGAACAGAGGCAGGAAGTGTGCGAGGGAGGGAGGGAGGGAGGGAGGAGGCCAGTATCGGTCAGGGTGAACGCATCCCATCTGCCCTGGGGAAAACTAAATTAAAGGTTGTGAATCTACCGCCGTCGACATTATTCTCTGCGCAATGGTCGCACCCGGCTACCGTATTGCCGCTTAGCCACATGTGTTGCCTTGAGAAACAAGGCAGGAGCCACACGCACCTCGTCAGCACGGCAAGCCACCGCGGGACCACGATAACACGGATCCGATCACCGTGTGCTCTGCGTTATCTTCTTCTGCATCTCAAACACCTGTACGGCTCCAAGCTGAGCAGAGCGAGACGCCCATGGACAAACTTTACTCTGTTCATATTTAGGAGGGGGGGGGGGGGGGGGGGGGGGGGGGGAACGCTAGTTACTGTAGAACATGTACCAAATATTTGGTTGGCGTTCGCTCGAAGCTCAAGCCCGTGTTACTCTGTTGCTGCCCCCCCCCCCCCCCCCCGTTGTCGTCTTGTTCTTGTCTTTGATGTGCCGGCGTTCTACGTGAAACCACCTACCCCCCACTCTAATGAAACAGCTGAACAGGGGTATGTGTGTCCTATTAGCGATGGAAGACCTTGACATTATCCCGCCAGAGGAGGTCAAGACGGTGTCGGTCCAGCTCGCCACGTACAACGGTAACCAGAAGACGGCCTTCGGCTCAATTTTTGTCGAGTTCAACTTTGAAGATGGTGAGAGGGCCTAGGTACAGTACCAACATGCCTATCATAAGTACAGTGAGAGTGTTCGCTGTGCGCGTCGAAACGTTGTGTTCATGCTCTGGCACGGGTTTCATTGTGTGGTTGGGCCTGGTGTGTTTTGTCTCTTGATTTTGACCTGGGGATTATCTTGGGGGATTATCTTGGTTTAGGTATAGGGTTGCTACAGTCCGGTTTTCGTAGGCTGTTTTTGGTTTTGTGAAGCTGTTGTTCATCTACGTGGCACGTGGCACGACAGACAAGACGTAAAGGTAAGAACGAACCGCTTGGCAGCTTGCGCGCAATGAATGTGGCAAAAACTGACAAATTCTCTTTGATCAACTAGTTATTCGTCGTTTTTGATCGCCACCCACTTTCTAGTCCTGAAAGGGGTCCTCCTATCCCATGCCCACATGCGGGATCCAAAGCATCGAGCATTGCAAACCCCCACCACGCCCCCCCCCCTCCGACCTACCCACCCATATCTCGTCACACCATCGTGCCCGCCTCATGTTATCGGGTGATTTGAACCCGCTGCTGCAGGAGGCTCAGTGAGCGTTGCGGAGGCCATATCAGCGTACGTCTTGACCAGAACTACCGAAGAATCGCTCTACAGGTAGGGGACAACCGCAACCTTTTCTACTGTAAACGATAGCGTTTGCTACACGTTTCCGTCGTAGTTGGCGAAGAAGGTTCCTATTTCCCTTCCCTCGGCAGGTTGCTACCTACATCCCAGTCTTGCCATGTTTGGACCTGACCCTCCCCGTATATATTGCTCGTGCCATGAGATAAACCTGGTTTTACAGCTAAAATCCTACGACTGCCGGCTCGGGTTCGAGCTTTATTACTGAAGCTTCAATTCGCCCAAATGTCCCACTGTGCCAATGCAATCCAATGCCTGCCGCACGAATCGCCATTCGTGCCCCGTGTTGGTCCCATTGCAAGGGTTTCAACACCATCTTGCTGTACATGCTATCTATCGCGTTTGTGAAAAGGGGTCGACATTGCGGTAGATATGTATTCATAGACCGTGGGCCACATATAGGGGAAGTATAAATACTAAAACTTGGAAGCGTGCCGGACTCTTGTCTTGGTCAAACCCCCGGCACTATTCACGTAGCTGCGCCATCGTGGATGTGTCTTCTATGAACGGGTTTTATGCTCCCCCACCCCCCCAGTCCTTATCATATATATGCTTGGTACCTCGTTACCGTGATATGAAACATATGAAGGAGTATATCAGATAGTGCAGAAGGTACCGCTTGGGGTCTGAAACCCTCCTGTTCTGCCACCACGCATACACGAATGCATGCAGGACGCGGTGGGTCTCGGTGGTGGTTTTCTGGAGCTTATTCCTCGGGATGGTGTGGCACGACACGAGCAAGTGGTGGCATTTGAGGCGCTCCAAGGCCAAGCGCACTGGTAAATGTTCCCAGTATATGATTGTAGTTATTGAGTAGATACTTACGTGGCCGCATGCCCCCACTACTGGCGACGAGCGATGACATGCGCGGTAGATTCTGTAGCAATGGCTATGCTCACGAAGAGGACGTCATTTCGTCGTTCCAGCAGTTTTGTACGTTAGGTTCCTTCACGTTCTGATCATCCCCTTCCCCCCCCCTTTACCACGCCTTCTGGAACAAATCGAAAGCACTACCACCGATACAGAATGCCTCGTCCAGCACCTCCTTACTGTCGTACTGTGCTGTATGCCCTGTGTCTGGCAGATGCCGACCCCGATCAACACACCTCGCTGAACCCCCTCAACCCCCTCCTGTTGGTTGACTTGACACCTCTCCGACACCAGGAAACTGCGTTCATCGCGTGTGTGGGTTCACGTTTTTCTCCCTGATTTTCGTCAACATGGTGCTATGGGTGGTGAGTGGAGGTATCTCGCCTCAACGATCCTGTTGGACTGCGATTGCAAGCACTGCATTATACAGAAAATGACAAGTTTTCCCGACGCGAAACAAGAGCCGATGTTGTCGGAAACGACGGACATTTTCGTAGCTCGCCGAACGCGATAATAGTACGTCTGTTCGTCCGCGAGTCCTTTCAACCGTTTCGTCGGAGCGGGGCAGTCCACCACCTCCTTCCAAAGCGAGTGGCGTTGCCCAAAGCTGGATTTCGCTGGCGGATGGGACGGGGAGGGGCCATTGATTGTTCAGGTCGTTTCTGCATTGAACAAACACGTAAAGAAAACAGCAGCTATCAGTGGTCGGAACCCGTCCTGATCACGATTCAGGGGATGGACCCGTCAAGAGATTCAGATTGAGTGCGACACGAAGCATGTGTTCGGCATGGGATCGAAGTGAAAAGGTTCGGCGATTAGGTGGTGTTGCCTGAGGCAAGAAACCGCCAGTATTTATGTTGAGCCCTGTCGCCGCTGGCAGATCCCGGTAGTATTCAGTAACCCCACGCGCTCGGCTAACGAATGAAACGCACCCGAGCGCTCACCCAGTACCCCCGTCGTTTCTCTCTCGACGCCATGGCTTGTTAAAAACACTGCCATTGGTTTCGACCGGCTGAGTCTCATTGGGCTGAATTGAGTTGAGTTGAATTGCGTTGGGTTGGGTTGGGTTGGGTTGGGTTAGGCTGGGCTGGGGGATGGGTGTGGGACAGCACATACATTAGGTGCGTTAGGCTTAGGGTTGGTGTTGAAGTTGTCAAGAATTTACCCGGGTCGCCCCATCGATAAAGCCACTGCCGTTTGACGACGACACGATAACAGAAGCTATACTACGAACGTACGAAGACATCAGCAGCTACGTGTACTTCACCACTGCGGAAGCATGCCACGGCATCACAACTGGAGATATACTACTATTGGGTCACTCTGCAGCGTCACAAAGATACCAGCAGCTACGTACTACCGGTGTGCCACGCCAAGCAGGATGAGGACACCAGCAGCTATACTGCTGCTGCTGAGTCATGCCACGGCACCACACTAGCAGCTATGCTACTATCGTACTACCCTACAGCAGCATGACGAAGACACCGTCGGCTGCACTGCTGTTGTGGAACGCCATACTTTGTGCGATACGTCAGTAGCAAGCCAGCACTGCTTTCCATTTGCCAACGGTACTCAGCAAGCGACAGTACACACGTTTGGATTCTGAAGTTCGGGTTGTGCCTTAGCCTGACAGCCCCGTGGACACACTCCCACACATTAATGTTCATTGTTGCTCGACTATTGTGTACCTAGTACTACAGTAGGTGTGATGTCATGTCCATGCTATATTATTGTGATACAATCAAGAAAACAAAATGCATGAAATGCGCCTCCACAAGACGTTTTTGCATGTTGGTTCACCTATCTGGTTGCGTGCGTTTTTTGCCCCCTCTCTTGGGCAGATGTGGACCAGTGGATTTTCCAGTACTATCGCGACAGGGACAGAAGATGTTACGGTCGAGATGCCGAGCATTGACTCGGTAAGTAGCACGCCTGCCCACTAGCATGCGCTTACCCAACCAATACATCGTGTGTGTAGTGGTTGTGTGAGGCAAAATATTGTCGAAGGGGATAACAAAGTGCCGCCTGCTGACAAGTCGACAACTGGCGCTGGACCAGCTGCACAGGTCATAGGCCCTTGTTTTCGGACGGATTTTTATTCTGTCTAAGTTGAGGTGAGCTTAATCTTTACCCTGGTACTTTATTCCCATCCGCTGGAAGTTCAAAAACATTTTCGCGCCCGTCTCCCTCCGCGTCCAGAGCGCACACCACGTAGACAGAGGAACTCTCTGGTCCGTCGCCTTCGAATCGATCAGCTCATCTGCCACCAGTGTTCAATGCTTTTAAGTTTGAGGTCCTCGCCCCCCCCCCCCCCCCTCGCTGCCGTACGGACTCCACACATTGGTGGACGTGTCTGCACTCGGCAGTTGTCTAAAGAAGTGGTGACCCTCCACGAAGTTGCGCTCTTTGTGTCCACCTACTACTTCGTGATTCTGCTCACGACCATGGCCGGACTTTTCCGCTGGATATTTCAGGTGGGGGAATCGTTCGGAACCAAATGCCGTGGTAGCAACCGCAGCGCCCGCACGCAGGTATGTATTTACAGGTTCATGCATTGGTGGTGGCTTCACATGAACGGCACCACCCTGCTAGGTGGGATGACCAAGAAGAGTAACGGTGTACGTACGCGAAGCGCTCTATTGTTGGGCATACATCCTGTTTGCCACCACGTCCGGCCCTTTGCGCGGTAAACCCTTCCATGTGGGTATGGCGACGTATGGCAACGCGATGAGAGAGGGACGTGGGTATACCATAGACAGGCGTGTTGTCCCGCACCGGGTCGATAGACCCATCAATACATCCACTGGTGCACATTTCGTAGGCAAGGTGCGCCGAACCTGCAAGGCAGCGAGTGGAAATACGGATGGTCATAGTCTTGCGCGTTTCTCGTGGTGGGAGCTTTCTGACCTGCTGGGCGTGGCGGATCGGGACGGTGAGACATGCTTAGCACCATCTGAATTGCTTGATTTGATTTCTGTTCACGCCTGTTGCACCCTGGATATTGAGCCGTTCTATCCTGGGTGCATGTATTTTATTTTCAAGTGCTGAACAAACTTCGGTCGTGCCGCCTCAAATGCCACGTGCGAATCGAACCCGGTCGCAGATGCTGACATTTCACAAGCGCATGAGCGTCGTCGCGGACACGCTGAGCGGAGCATGCACCCATCTCCAGCATTTCCTTTTTGTGGCGTTCCTGGTGAGTTCAAAGTTTTCGACACTCCGAGGGTCCCAGTGGTTTGCGTGAGACCTACCCTTTAAACATCCTGCGAAGTACGCTCGGGTTTCGGTATTTTACTCCGACGGGAAGCTCGCGTCTCTTTACTTACTCCACCTGTACTTGTCGATTTCATGCGAGGTGGCGATTGTCCGTGCGCATGGTGGGTGCCCGACATTGTCGATGATGGAGTGAGTTGTTTGTATGACCCCCTCGCACGCTAATATTCCGGTGGTGTAAGGCAGGAACAAGAAACAATAGTAGTGCGTGGATTAGGGGATGTACGTTCTAGGGTCATAGGTGTACACTCTATTTGCGGGCTATACAACACAGCTGTATTCGTGTGTAGTTAAGACACAATTACCAGGCAAATACGACATAAATGACTGAAAGGGGAAAAGTGGATGGGAGTGAAGCTAGGATACAGAGCGGGCCAGGCAGGCGTACAGTTGGACACATACACGAGCATAGAGAGCGAGGAGTGGGATGCGGCCGATTAGACAGAGCAGCGACACAAGAACCAACTTTTCGCGGCGTTTTGCCATAACTGTCTTCCAACGTAAAAAAAGAGAGGCAAGATACAGGAGTCCGAGCGCATAACTCATGAACAGATAAAAAACTACAGGAGGGGGAGAACGCAGAACTGTATGTAGCTAATGTGGACAGGAGGGATGAACGGCGTACCGCAAACAGACAGCCCCGACAATCTTCCCAGAAGGGAGAGTGTCATGCGCTCTTGGCATATATACGAATCAACACACGCAGAACGAAATTCCAAGGGTGTGCGAGTAGGACATAACTCCTCTCCCCCCTCTAGCCGCTTTTCCCTCCCCAACGAAGTACGTGACTGAAAGGAAGCCGTGTTGCGTATCTCCTGCGTTCACTTATAATATGCTACCTGCCTTGTGAAGACATTCGTTCACGTTACGCCCTTGCGTGAAACGATCGCTTGCTTACGTACGAGTGTGCTGGGAGTTGACCAGCACCAGCGCGGCCTAGGAGGCGTGCTTGGGTTACACTAGTGCGAATTGCGTATCGTTTTCTGTCGCACCTCGTTGACCCTGATTGACGTATCGCCTCTTCTTCTCGCGTCGTCCGTGATGGTCTGCTGACCACGTACCGCGGTGCTATAGGTAAAATGTCAACTCTGTCAGGCGTGACCCGTGCACCTTGTCTTTCATCTAAATCGAATCGCATGCGAGGCGCCTCTGGGAATTATGGCGTTCCGCTATTGCTTACAGTACGTTTAGAAAAGGATTGTGTGACTGTTTTGGTGATCTAAGCCCAACCTCTGAGCCGACAGAGATGCGAGCAACACGGCAGCGACTACTACAATGTACTATATAGCCTTCCACCGACCTCACCCTTAAAGTGTACTGCCCTGCAAAACCTCGACAGCAGTTGTAACCGCCGGCACTACTGTGGATTCATAGATCAGGCATCGCCGTCGTGTAGTCCCCGATCATTTCACAGTTATACCTCACGCCGTGTACAACGCTTCCCTCTCTTTCCCTCACTCTGCGGGACCGCTCGTCGAACAAGGTGGTGTCGGTGTTCGCAAACCTGACCTGGCTCCTTGTGGGCACCCGCATCGAAGACTTTTCCACGGCGAAGGAAGCATGGCAGAGCGTCATTCGCGTTTTTCTGGGGGAGTACGAGACCTTCTACCAGCAGATTATGGAGGCACAGCCCACTGTGGGTCCGGTTATTGTGGTGGCGTATCAGGTTCTCGGAGTGGTTCTTCTGCTGAACGTGGTCATCGCCGTGCTACTCGAGGTGTGTTACAGCGTGCGCTACTGCTCTTTGGTGTGGCTTGCTTTTGAGGGGCGCAGCTCCGGCAGTGGGGGTATTATTGATGATGGAAGCTCTGGTGGTGGCTGACCTATTGAGGAGCTATATATGGCGTGCGTTATCCAGGGGGAAGATGCACATTGTTTGGTGGTTGTGTGGTTCTGTTGGTGGGATTTGGTCCCATTTTGTTTTCGGGCGCTAACACTCCTTCAAATTTTGATACACGGTACACCTTTAGACTGGTTTAATATACAATATCGCTGTTTTCGTAGTCCTTGCGTGTGAGCGTTCAATATTATTGGCGTTGATTTTTCCATTGCTTCCAGCAAGCGTGGTGTCCTCTTGAGTCAAACTCCACTGTTTCATTTGGTGTGCGGCAATAATTACCCCTCCCCCCCCCCCCCCCCCCACCACCCCTATATTTATACCTGATATATATATATATATCTATAGGTTGGCTTGGCGTCGGTTGGCAACGACACAGTAAAACAGGCCTCTCACCGCGTGAGCTAGACGGCCAGGGTACTGTTTTTTTTGCTTTGTGGTTTTGGCGGTAACGACTGCTGGCGGTCGGGTTAGATCATTTTTGTGCGGCGAGAACCTTGTCTCCGCGTAAGGGGTCGTAGTGTGTATATGGTAAGGCACCAATGAGGCAGTTACATAGTAATCCCATTGCTGCCTCTGGAAGTGACCACACCACAAGTACTTTAACTCATTGACGCTGCCATCCATACGAAAGAAAATTCGCCTCAAACGCGCTTTTTAGTAGAATGCAGCTCACCCTTCAGGCGACTCACCCAACACCTCACGGCGTTTCGCGCTTGGTGCAAGCGATGTCTGCCTGGCCAGTGAAAACCCGACGTGTTCCGTCCCGGCACTGTAGGGATGTGAGGCCTATGGTCAAACGACTGTGGCCATGCATGACAACGAGTACACCCCCCCCCGCCCTACCACCCCAGGCCTACCGAGTGGTTGTGGAGGGCATTCAGGACGAGGACACCATATTTCAATCCCTGGCCGCGTTCGTCGGCATGACTCTGTGAGTTGGGTGAAATATCACCTCAGTAAAAGTAAATTGACTCAAGCAAAACCAAACGTGGGTTCCCCCGTAACTGGTAAGTGGTGCACTTCCTTGGTAGAAAAGGGTGCGGGAGACGTCAATGCCACGATGTTTCCACTCCTCGCCTTGTCCGTCCTACTTTGTTGCATCCCAGGTTGGCGCGACAGGTACTTCACGCCCTCTTTTTTATTGTTTTAGCTTCCGGTTTTCTTCTATGTGTTAATTTTTTTTGTAACTTTATGTCGACGAGGTTTGATGCAATGCCCTTCCAACCCTACCCACTCCCCTTCGCCCCATTCCCCACACATGCCCGTTTTCGCCGTCCACGACGAAACAAAACAAAGGTGCATGACGAAGGCCCGAATACAATGGACCAACGCTTACGTGCGTTGGCGGCTGTCGGATGCAACGTCTCGCCACGAGAAGCGGCCGTCCCTTAAGCTCTCTCTTCAGGGACCGAACAGCGTCTGTGGGGTGGACGGGCAGCCTGTGTTGCTGATTAAGAGGTCCAGTGGCTCATCCTTCACGCCGGCAGACAGACAGCTGTCCTTCAACTGCCCGCGCTACATATCGGTGGGTGTTTCACTAGGATCCTGCTTGGGGATGTTGCCGTTGTCGGCCTGGCGGTCAATGGGTAGCTGTCTTTTGCCCGGGTGGCGATGTGCGGGCGCTTGTATTTTACAATCGTTTTTTTTTACCATGGCGAAAAGCGGTCGCAGCTCTTAAACCGTAGCAAAACGGCGCACCTTCAGCAGGTTAGGGGCCGGTGAAGTTCGCCTAAGAGCGCGGTCTCCTCCCCAAGAGTATTGCACAGTATAGGCAAGGTCCTGTTCTTTACGATAGGGATTGTGTACCGTGCTCACGAAACTGCCGTTGTGTTGAGGTCAAAACCGAAACAAACCCTGATAGTACAGTCGGTTCGGGAAGTACTCAGGTCCGTTCATCGGTGCATTCGCAAGGGTCGCAAGCCAAGTCGGTGCGATTATTTGACGAAAGCAAATCAGGCCCGCCGTTTTTCTGAATCACCCTGCCAACCATCTTCCATTTCCCATGTCGTTTGCTTCTAGGCTTTATTGCTGTAAGTATGTTCTTCGTGGCTCACGCGACAGCCAAATTTGTGTTTTTTCTGGTCTCTGCTTGAGGGTGCGCCGTACACTGACAACAAACTGATTTTCCTTCTTCCCTTCACTGCCGGCTGCCGATTTCAGCACACGAACCCTTTCACACGCCCTATATTAGGAGGTCGTGCTCAATTTCACAGCCATAGGTTCCACTGCGGACTCTCGAGTGGCGGTATACGGTGGTCCGCGGCCTTTTACGGATTGTTGTCGGGTTGAAGAGGCTTCTGCTAGTTTTTCATTCCATCTTGCACGAGGCCAGACCCAGCGCTACTTCCCTGCATTCATGCTCACGCACCCGGCTGGCGCAACCACTCTTACATCATGTTTACGAGCTCCTCACATACAAGGTGCCTTGGTTGTCGAGCGCATCAACTTCTCGACCTGACGCAAGCAGGGCACCTATCTTGTTTGAAACAGAGACGATGTGGTATAAATATGGACGGGTCGTCGCACCCTTAATCACGTGCATCTATTCAAGGAAAGCTATCGAGGCCATCCGCCTCGATCACAAATATTCCACTGGTGGACAAAATCAACATACATAAGACAGGTTTTACGCCGCGAGGGTCACTCTTGTTTCATCGAAGGTATTTGAACCAGTCACATGTAACCCGTCGCTCTATTCTTGACCCCAATCGCCGCCCAGGTGGCCGACATGCAAGTCTTGATCAAGGCGGCCCCTGTCCCCGCCTTCGTCGCCGATCGCCTAGTCCGAAAAATCGTCAACAAGTGGATTTTTCAAAGCGAGGAGAAACCCTCGAGGGACACATTGGAATCGTCGCGTTCGGGGTATCACGGGCCCCGCGGCAGAAGCGTAGACCGGTCCATGGATTCGGTGCCGATGCTTCGGCGGCGTGACTCGTCGCTACCAACTACCTACCGATAACGATTCGCCAGGAAGGGGCGTGGTGTGGGGGGGTCTAGTGTATACGCAAGTCGTGATATTTGCTTTCAGTGCTACGGTAGTATTCAGACAGAGATTTGTTTAGCTAGAACGTAGCACTGGAGGCAAGAAACGAGTCGGTGGGAGCCGAGACTCAGCATCCCAACGCCAGGAAGAAACCTCAGGAATCCCATTCGTAGGTTCGTTTTTACTTGTTGCCGCTTCTACGTAGTTATCTGGCGGGGTGTAAAAAGCATTGAGTTATCAGGTCGCACTAGTGGGACGAACATGGCGAAGGCCTGTTTTCCTGCCCGGCATGGGTCTACGGAAGAAACGGTCTCTCGGAGAGATATGCCTGCACTGTTGGTCAATACTGTGACCTCTTGGGTTGAGTTCTCCTGAGAGACAAACGCATATTACGTTGTATATACCCTGGTACATAGTAGGCCTTTTCGCATCTTTTGCGGTCTCAATGTTGGCTGTGATGTATGTTTACATGTGTGTTTGTATTCGTCGCTTTCCTAGTATGCATCGGAAAGCCCGGTGTGGTAGTTTTGCGTAACCGAGCATGCCTATTGATGCAAGCTGGGTGTGTGTATATCCATAGCTAAATATGGATGGGGAAGCGTAAGGAATCTATCTCGGTGCCATTGGCTCCCCGCTCACGGGAGGGCGTCGAAGGCAGTGACAGTCTTTGTTTATTCATCACTTGGGCACCCAACGTACACGGGTTCACACACAGATCGATGATCGTAGCTTTGGATGTTTTCGTAATCAGCAGATAGCTTTGGCTGTTATCGCACCCGGCAAGTAGCTTTGGCCATTGACGTAACCAGCAGGTTGTTCCCGAGTACCGTAGTCAGTAGGCCCGGGTAAAAAAGCTGCAGTAACATATTCGACTAGCGCTAACCAGTAGTTCGTTTGACCTGCACGAGAACTATTCAGGCCCGATTCGACATTCTCGGCATTCTCTTGTGTTCACAGCACTCTACATCCGTGCCTTATTGCATAGTTTCCAGGTGAAGGTGAACTACAGTACGTTAGAACTTCGTGATGCGTTGTCACGATTGCCCGCACAGCCGAGGTACGACATTCACGGGGAAATGCCCGCAACGTGGGGGCGACTCGTGTGTGCGACGTGCCCTGTGCACCTTAGGTATCACTCATAAGCTCTAGCAGGTGGTGCTGTATATGCATATGTGGTGCACGCTACGGTGGCATGCATGCATGTACGAGTTAATGTGTTGTAGACGGCCTGGTCTGCAGGAAGGGCGATAAACACCATGTATACGGTGGTACTTCAGGGCTCCAAATATGTATCCCCGTGGATACACTGTGGAAAAAATTGGAAATTGAAGTGTAGCGCCATTCGATGGACGTCAATGGATTGATATGTTGCTGACCTTCACAGCGCAACGGTGCGGCCTCGTGTGCGGCCAAGCTCAGTCTGACGATGCCAAGCACTGCCTCATATGCGGCCAAACTTAGTCTGATGATGCCAAGTGGGCGCTGATTTAGCCGGGGCGAGGAAATATCGTGTCACCATTCACACAACGGCCGAATTGATGGATCCGAAATAAAACCAAAGTATAAATATTGTGTATGGGTGCCGTCAACATTTCAACCCAATTTTACGCCAGACACGACGAGCTGTCGCCGACTAAAAAGTGAGAATGACAACGATTGTGAGTCGTGAGTCCGCGAGCAGGCACCTGTGCAAAAGAAAGAAGGGAAGGTTCAGAGGGAAACCAAGTAACCAACCAGAGCCACAGCTACAGCCAAGCCCAGCCTCATGATCATCTCCAGGCCCAATCGTAACTCCAGCCGCAGCCCTGACCTAGGCCCAACCACCCCCCCCCCAGCACCAGTCTCAGCACCAGCCCCAGCCTCAGTCCAAAGGTACCCTCTATTGAACTTTTATATGGGTAATTTCATGGGCATTTAGTGGGAGAACCACGAGCCCGAAGATGCACACTATTTGACTTTTGTATTGTTAAATTTTCGCGAATTTCATGCGCTTTTCAAGAGCGGCCTACGGGCAGCCCATGAGCGACCCACAGTGCCCAACGAACAACCCATGGGTGGCCCACGGGCAACCCATGGGCTCCCCAGGGATTGGGACCGACGTAAAACCCACGGACACCTCATGGGCGACCCACCGACACCCCACAGGTAACCCATGGGCGCCCTACATACCAGATACACTCCACGGGCACCCCTCGAACACCCCAGGGGCGACCCATGGATACCCACGCATGATCCAGGGATCCTCAACGGGCGCCCCGGTCTTCCCATAGTAAAATGACGATCTAATTCATGGACTCAAATTTGGCACAAATAATGGAACCATGGACGATATCGAAATGTCTCGGAATTTGTATCGAAGCGAGGTCACTTATTTCTTTCGCTCCCGAAACCTCGTAAGCTTTACGAATCGGTCGCGAAAGTCTTGAGAGTATTGAAGGATGCCGCGAACCACGCGCTCAACACCGGCCGGAAACATGTGGTTTCTGGTGTTCATTCCCCTTCGACCTACGATATTGTTTGGGGGCTGTCAGCGCATACTAGTCAGTAGGCTGCGACCGCGGGTTGGCCGTAGAAGCTCCACGGTATGACTATTAATTCGCTGGGCTCAGGCGGGGACTTCTCGAACCGGCGAGGGCGACTGCTTGGTTTCTCCGTAAACAGTTTATTTCTGGCGTTTGTTCCGGTCGACTCTTGATGATAAGGGGTCTAGTGCGGCGCACGTAAGTTAGGAAGCGGCGACCGTCACCTTGGTCGTGGAAAACTCCGTGGGCCGACGGGGGGGCCCGCTTGACTCACGCTAATATGATGATATTTGTCCTCACGTATGACGGCGCCGCACCTTTTGGGGTTCTCACTTTCGCTTTCGATACTCTAGCGCAAGCTTGTCTTGTTTCCATATTTTTTGAACGATTGTACGCAGACGCCAACGCAACTCGTTATCCACACTTTCTGTTACTGTATTAACACCCATGTAGATACGCACGGAGTTGCATTGCCGGTGTCTGTGCAATCGTTACGACCCGCCTGGATACACAGCTTCGCTTCGACGCTTGCTTACAAAGATTCACTTACTTTGTACCGAGGGTGGCAGGATTCTGCCCCCCGTTGAATCGATTACCTTACCAATGCTGGAAAATATTTTACTTACTCCGTACCACGGGTGGCAGAATGCTGCCTCCTCGTCGATCCGATTACTTTAAGGACGAATACACCCGCGTTTCGCGAGGCTTCCTTTTGCGCTCGGGTATCCTCACACGGGTATCCTCTCCTCCTTTCCTCCACGGTGCGCTGTAGGTGGTCGCCGACGGTTGGCTCCGACGCCTCGATCGACGCCACGCACACGTGCGGTCTGTTCTTCTCCCCACGCCCCCCCTGGACACCGACGAACGCGAGTGGGCGCGCACGGGAGCTCTGCCTGCCTCGGGAGCGTGGCCGCCCGTGGCGGACGTCACTCGCGACCCTATGCAGGGTCGGCTACGGCGTACGCCGAGGGATGCTCCGATATGGAATGCGGGGGGGGGATGGAGACCCATTCGTGCCGGGTTTCGTGCGCCGGCATGTAGGCTTCTGGCACGACATCATCCTCAAAGAGCACCCGCTTCGAGAAACGCTTGTGTTGTACTTAGGCAACGGAGTGGACCTTTACGATCTTCTCCTAAGGGAATACCGGGGTCCGTCGAGCGCCTGCCCGTATGACGTCGCCCGATTTCCAGGAGCGGTGTTCCACAACCGTATCCCGCCAAGGTTCACCAAATTCGTGGACGACGAGGTACGAGCCCTCGTGGATCGTGGGTGTGTTGTCAAATGGGCGGACATCCGCGCCCCCGGGGGGCCGCAGCGCCCCCGCTTGGTTATGGCGTTGTCGGTCGAGGAGACAAAACCGCGTCTAATTGACGATGCGAGGCCGTTAAACAAGCGGTGCAAGAAGGTCCATTTTTCGATGGATACGGTGGCGCGGGTGGCTAGCGTCGTTTCGAAAGGTTGTTTCATGACTTCGTTGGATGATGCTTCCGCCTTTCACCACATTCTTCTGCGCCCCTCCGCTTGGCCGCTCTTTGGCTTCGCGTACGGTGGCATTGATTACTGCTGGTGTGTCTTGCCTTTCGGACTCAGTTAAGTCCATGATGCTACCATACCCTTAGAGAGGCGAAATAAGCCTACCTTCGCTCCAAAGAGATCCCGATGTTAGCGTACCTCGACGACTCGTGGTTGAGTAACTGCCTCACCTCTCACGGGCAGACAGCGCGGGAGCATTGGCTTGCTGTGGGCGAGGCTACACACGTGGCGATGTTGGTGTCGTTCCTGTGTGGTCAGTTCCTGTCGGCCAAGAAATGCGACTTCCGGCCGACTAGGCTGCAGCAGTATCTCGGGATGTTGTGGGACTCTGACACCACCACCTTCCGGGTTCCACAGGATAAGCTAGATAAACTGCAGCAGCTGCTGCGAGCAGCCCTAGACGAGGGATGTCTGTCTTTCCGTACGCTGCAGCGTATCGCGGGCAAATGCATGAGCGTGTCGGTGGCTATTCGGCCGGCATCGCCGAGGACGCATACTATGCTCGCTGTGCTTGCTGAGTTCGAGAAGTCAGCTCTGTGCATGGTCGACCTTACGCAAGACTCTAGGGCCGACCTTCTAGGCGAATTTAACCTGTGGCTTGATTTGTCGGCTACCTCGCAGGAGAGGCCCTGGCAGCGGGCGCGACATTTCGTGGCGGCCTTGACGAAAGGATCGTCAGACGCGTCATCTGTCGCATGGGGGGGCGTGGTGAACACGGCCTCGGGCACCTTCCCCGCGGGGGGGGTGTTCCCACCAGATTGGTTGTCAAAGCATATCAACCAGAAGGAGATGTATGGCCTCTACCATCTCCTTCGACAAATCTGCGCGCGACACCCGAACGTGTTGCGGCGGGCACAGGTACTCATAGACGTGGACAACCAGTCAGTAGTGGGTGCCTTTAACCGTGGGTGTGCGAAGAACCGCGAGACGCACGCGTTGCTGGTGCAGTTGTTCGAGTTGCAAGTGGCGTACGGATTAATGCTATCGTTGAAGTGGATCCCGACGGCGGAGAACGCAGTCGCAGATGCCATTTCGCGGCCGTCACGAGACTCTATCATCCGCGTAGCGCCGGCATCGTTTCAAGCGGTCTGGAACGAGATGGGCTCGTTTAACGTCGACCTCATGGCAGGTACGGCGTCGGTGCTGCGCTCTCCAGGGACTGGGGAGGCCCTGCCCTTTTTGTCTCAGTACGACCGTGCGAGTTCGGCGGGGACCGACATGTTCGCGCACGACGTCTCGCTCGTTCCGGGTACCAAGGTCCCGGCCTTCGAGTTTTGTTTCCACCTCCGGTCATGGCCGGCCACATCGTGCAACATTTGGCGGAATGCGAGGCCCGCGCAGTTGTCCTTTTGCCAGATGTTAAGGCCTATTGGTTCCCTTTGGTGCAGCTAGCCACAGTGCGGTCGATCGAGGTGGCCGCAGTGGCGGCGGAAGGGTGCTTTCAGTGGCCCAGCCCAGATGGTGGCCTCAAGAAATGGCGGTGCTATCGCTGGGGTATGATAGCATACGAGTTAGACTTCGGTACCAAAGGGTAACGATTGCTCAAGTTTCGGCAACTATCGCGCGGGGACGGGCAGCTATCACACAGTAGAGTGCATATATTTCGCGGTTTCGGACGTTTTCGAACGCTCACCGAAGTTTACGGTCTCCCTTTCTTTGGTGTTGTCCTTCAAACAGCACGGCGCTAGCGGGAGCCACCTTCAGGGTGAGGCACTTGTCAGTGGGGTGGCCACGGCCAGGGACTTGGTTCGGTTTGCGGTTTGGCTCTACTTGTCAGGAAGAAAACGTTGCACAGTTTAATTTCTGCTTGAAATGCGGCGCTCAGCCGGTTCGATCATTGCCGGCCCCGCGGTATCCGGGGCGGGTGCCGGTCGTTGTGGATGTGGATAAGATGCAAGCACGTCGACGCCAAGTACTGGCGACGATGGAAGGACGCCCCCGGCAAGTCCGGAAAAGCAGGGTGGCCGACGAGTTTGACGCCTTTGTGCTCGTTGTATCGGCCGGGTTCCGTGGTTGGCAAACAACCACCCCGGACGATGTCTTTAATTTCCTCTGCTTCCTGGACACGCAAGGGAAAGGCACCAAGATGGTGCATGAAGCGTCCTGCCCCGGTGTGGGCCATGCGGACGACGATACGTGCCTGACGGGGTCTTCGTGTGCTAAACGGTACGCGGCCGAGTTTCGAAAAGGTTTTGTCTCGAAGATGAAATGGCGATGAAAGAAAGCGGTAAGGGAGAGGAATGGGACCCTGCCCGCCGGGTAGGAAATCCGTGCTCGAGCCCGTTGGTAGATTCGTATCTTACCTTTGTATGTGAGGAACAGAAACAGGTCGGGGTCAGCCCCGGCCACCTTCTGCCGTAGCAACGGGGAAGAGGTGCCCGGTGGTTAAGTCCCACCCAATCCGCTGTGTGGCCGAGATATACACCGTAACCGCCCGAAAGGCGCAAATCGCCGGGCAGTCCCGGTCCGCTAAGACTACCCCTGCCTCACTAGAGGCCCGAAGCGTCCTGCCAAACTGAAAATTGAAAATCAAACCCTTAGACGCTGGGAGCTTCAAAACGTGCGATCCCATGGTAAAGGAAAGATCATAACCCCTACGCATCGAATAGAAGGCCAATTAATACAAGGCGATATCTCATATCAGAGAAATACGCTCTGCCAGAGAGGTGGCCACCTGAGCGCGCGACCGCATGTCGCTTAGCAGATGTATGAGTGTGTGTTCCAACATCGGCGCGGCCTGATTGACCTGAATTCTCTCTCTTTCCGCGGCCCGTATGACGGCGAACCTGCAAAGCTATCTGCGGATGGCAGACCTGCCGACCCACTTCACGATGCACTCCTTTCGAGTGGGAGGCTCCCTCAGCAAATCCTGGTCGGGACGACTGTGGACGAGATCATGAAAATTGGGGACTGGAAGACAGAGTCAGTTGCGAAGTACTACATCGGGGTTACCTCGAGTGGACCAGTGCGGGGTAGCAAGAAAAAACGGGGCCAGAGCTACGCGGAAGCTATCGAACTACCATTGTCGCCAGAGTTCAGAAAGGACTTTGCGGCGTGTGCGGGAAGGGCTGAGTTCAGGTTATAGAAGTTTGAGTGAGACAACTCTGCCCCGGACCAGCGGTTAACTATAAAGGCAATCTGAAATAACAAAGTATGGGCGGGGCCACAGGTCGGCGCAGGAGGCCTCATCCAATCCAATACTTACATTAAATGATCCACGGTAGAGAGACAGAATACTACACTAAAATGACGATCTAGTTCATGGACTCAAATTTGGCACAAATAATGGAACCATGGATGATATCGGAATGTCTCGGAATTTATATCGAGCGAAGTCACCTCTTCCTTTCGCTCCCGAAACCTCGAGAGTAGAGTTGGTCGCGCCATTTCTTGAGACCATCCCACCCACCCGGCAGTAGGACTAGCATTCTTGGGCTCGTATACCCAGATCATTTACAGGTATTAACCCCGCGCAGAGTATGTGATTCGCCACTATACTCAGCGCGGGGGGAAATACCAGACGAGACTTCCTGCCCGGCGCAGGAGGCCTCATCCCATCCACTACTTACATTAAATGATCAACGGTAAAGAGACATAAATACTAAAGGAATCCCACGGCACCCCACGGATGACCTACTGATAACTCCTGAGCACCCCACGAACACGCCATAGGTGACCTGCCGACACCAAACAGGCAACCCACGGACACCCCACGGGCGTTCCACGAACACCCCACGAATACCCCATAGACGACTCACGGATAATCTACTGGTGCCCCACGCGCACTCCATTGGCGACCTACAGACACCCCACGGGGGACCCACCGGCACTCCACGGACGACCCACGACCCACGCACACCCCATGAGCTCTCGATGGGCACACCACGGGCGACCCACAGACACCCCGCCGACACCGCACGGGCAGCCCACGAGCGACCCATGGGCGCCCAACACACACCCCACGGGCGCCCCAGGGACATCCCACGAGCGACCCTTGGACGCCCCGTATACAGTCCACGGGCACCCCACAGGCACCCCACGGACACCCCACGGACACCCCATGCGTGATCCACGGACACCCCACGGACTCTCGACAGACACCCCACGGAAAGCCTATGGGTGACCCATGGGCGCCCCACGTGCATTCTGAGGGCGATCAACGCACAACCCACGGTCGACCCCTGAGCGCCCCACGGACACCCCACGCACACACCCCGGACACCCCCCGGACACCCCACAGGCAACCCTGCGCTCCTACGTCCGCACCACGAACGGTCCCTGGAATCCCACGTACATCGCACAGGTGCCCCACGTTCACCCCACGTGCGACGCACGTACATCGCACAGGCGCCCCACGGACACCCTACAGCCGACACCAGGACACGCCGCGGGCATGCACCCCGTGAGCGGCCCATTGGCACCCTATGTACACCTCACGGGAATTTCACGGGCGAGCGACGCACGGACAACCCATGGAATGCCTGTGAAGTGGACATGGGACGTCCTCCCCTCGGGTGTCCATGGGTGGGCCGTAGGGTATCCGTGGGGCGCCCATGCTTCTCCCTCGGGGTGTATGTGAGGCACCCATGCATTGGTCGCCCGTGAGTTGTCCGTGGGGTGCCCGTGAGGGTGTCCGTGGTCGTCAGCGGGGTGTCCGTGCGGCGCCCATTGACTGTCCGCGGGTCGCCCGTGCGGTGTATGTGGTGTATTGGTAGGGCGCCCAAGGGTTGTCCTTGCGGCACCCGTGGGGTGTACGTGGGTAGCCTGTGGATTGTCCGTGGGGCGCGCGTGGAGTGTCCGTGGGTTGCCCATGGGGTGTCAGCGGGGCGCCCGTGGGGTGTGCGTGGGGAAATATGACGTTGTATTGGTACGGTTTGGCGCATTTTAAGGGCATTTCATGGTCGATCCTTGGGTGACCCATAGGCGACCCACGAGTAGCCCACAAGCTCCCCACGGAGAGCCCTTTGGGTGACTCATGGGCGACCCACAGATAGCTCACGAGCACCCCACGGACAGCCCATGGGTGATCTATGGGCACCTCACAAACGACCCGTGAGAGGCGCGTGGGAAACCCATAGGCGCCCCACGGACTGCGACCCACAGACGACCCACAGAGGTGACCCACAGACACCCCCCCCAGGCGACCCACGGCCGACCCACGGACAGCCCACGGACGCTCAACGAACAACCCACGAGCGGCTCACGGGCAACGCATGGGCGTCCCAAGGACTGCGACCCACAGGCAACCCACGGATATGTCATGGGCGATCCACAGACACCCTACGGGCGACCCAGGGACAACTCACGGGTGCCGCGCTCTAGCTACGGCTGAGGCCGGGACCGGGGCTAAAGGCAGATACTATTTCCGGGTCTGGGTCTGAGGCCAGTACGTGAGCTGGATATGGGCTTGGGCCGGGGCTGAGACTGCAACTAAGGCTTGGGCTACAGCTAAGAAGTACGGACGAGACTAGCGGTAGGGCAAATGTTGCACGTCGGGCTGGGGCAAGTAGTTGGGCTGAGGGTAAGGCTGAGTTTACAGCTGGGGATGGGCTGTGGATGGGGATAAAGCTGGGGCTGGGGCTAGGCCTAAAGATGGGGTTGGGTCTGAGGTGGGGACTAGGTCTCGGGCTGGGACTGTGGCTGGATAGTGGGCCGAGGCAAGGACTGGAGCTGGATGCAGGGCTACGGCTGAAAATAGGGCTGAGGCCGGAACCCAGGCAATAATTGTAGCTTAGGCTGCGGATCAGGTGCGGCCAGAGCTGTGCGTCCAGCCACGACTGGGCTATACCTATGAATGCAGCTCAGGCTGGGATTGGCTGTAGACAAGGACTAGGGCTGAGACTAAAGCTGAGGCTGAGACTAGGGCTAGGGCATCGCCTGGAACTATAGCTGGGACCGAGCTGGAGCTCCAAGTATTGCGTGTGCTGAAACTGAGATTAGGCCAAGGCCTGAGGCTGGGACTGCAGCTGGGGCTAGAGGCCTGAGGTTGAAGCTGGGGGGGGTCTGGGGCTAAAGCTACAACTGCGGCTTGGGATGATGAGATTGTTGAAGCGGCTGACACTGCAACTAAGACTGAGACTGGGGTTAAATAAACTACAGAGAGCGAGTGTTTCTATGCGAGTCAGCGCCGGAACCTACGCCTGTTACACCGAGAATGGTTCTTCGTACAGCACACGCTCGCGTCTATCATGGTCTTTGTTTCCGTCCCATTTCGCCTCGAAAGGGCCCTGAAGCTAGTGCATGCTGCAGCTGCGCGTCTAGTGTCACAGCCTGTTCCTATTTGGTGGTCAAAATACATGTTAGTTATGCAAGATGCATTCGAAAACAGCGGTGTCTCGTTATCAAAAGCCTCTTCACTCGCGCACGGCTCCAACCAATCCAACACGCTACAAACACAGGTGTCGCCAGCACACGCATACACGTAGCAGGCCCTTCCCGTCGTAATTGAACAAGGGGTGGTGTGTTTGTGAGGTGCGCAACCCGTCACCGGTCGGCGACAACTCTCCGGCGCAATCGGGTGGAGCCCCGCAACAATAGCGTAGTCAACCACGCGATGGGTCCTTACAATTTCTAGATCCCAGGGATCTGCACGGGGGCTCGGCACCGTCGGCCCACTTGCACCCATACAGCGGTTCATATCCGCCGCACCCACAGGGATTATTGATGTTGTTCAAATCGCCGCACTACCCCTCACCTTTCCAGGCAGAGGCTCACTCGCAGGTTGTACTCTCGCGGCGGATTTCGGCGCCTTCAAAAACTGATCCACGTACAAATTACTGTTGTAACGTAGCGTCTTAGGTTTTATTTCGTATATAGTTTGGGATTAATGAGGCCTCCTGCTGCGATCAGTCGAGACTCTCTGTTGATTGATCCCTAAAGGTATAAGCACAGCTGGCACGGGAACGCGTGGCTGACTCCAGACATGACACGGAACTCCTCTTTTATTACATCCTCGCTGTAGAGTTGACTCGCCTCACATGCAGTAGAGGGTTCCATCTGACGAGTGGCATGGGTGGGCACACATTACCCCGATATCCCAATACCCTACTGCCGGAATCCCTTTCCAGCGTGGAACTCCCCAATCTACCATGGATCTCATATGTCGTGTTTCCGAGTACAATCAACATCCCCCCTACTCAATATACACGATCATACTCATATCCCCCCTGCTCCTGTGCATGAGCAATATTCCCCTCAGCTCTGTACATGAAAATGTACGACATCGCAGGGCATCTCAATAAAAATATCAACTCGAATCAAACTCAGAAAGCCAAAATCCAATCTGTAACTCAAGAATCAAATTTTTGAATAAACACTCAAACCCTCAAATCAGTATTCAAATGCTCAAATCCCCAGCCTCTCTGTTGCAAACACATAAAACTCTCGAAATCCAATGCCAGGTAAAACGGCATTGTTCTCGGATTCAGTCAGATAAAACGGCATTTTCCGCGGAATTGGTCAAAAGATATTCAGTGGAATCTCGTCGACTTAGTACAGTGATCTCCGGGGCCCTCCCCTCGCCAAACGCTACTGGTGTCTACGGGCACACTATAATAATCATTCGTATTGTCTCCAGCGCGCACGCTCGAAAAGATCAACTTACGAATTCGGCGAGACTTCAACTCCCGACCCACCCTAGGGAATTATATAGCACTACCTGCTAGACCACTCAGTCAGTACTGACTTTGAACAAAAGCACAATTTTTCAAGAACCAAAAAAATCAAACTCTCAATTTCCGAAATACTACCCAAACCTTCCAAATCAGAAAACATTTCCTATGGACCGCACATGCCCCCAGGCGCTTCATAGTCTCTCTTCAACCTTATCCAAAAAATCTCCCTCTATTTCATGAGGAATTAATGCTAATCATATAAAATATCACAGTAGTCCTACTCATCAAAATAAAAATTAAGCCAAGAAAATAAATGCCAGAGATCGCAAGGAACCCCGTTCCCCCGGACAAGGGTCTCCCCTTGTCCCCTACTCCCGCCATAGATACACAGATCGCGACGGTAATGCGAGATAGCATACATTCCTTCACTTGAATTTTATTTGACGTGGGGACTACTCGAAAACACCAAAAACTCTCGCGGACTCCAAATCGACCAGAAAAACAACTCCAAAATACAAGCAATGAAAATATTCATCCAGTTTCAAAGGCAACCACATTTCAGTAAGAATCACCTCGATGCCCCGAACACTACTGCTGTTGCCTCCGCCGCGGCTGCCTCTCCGTTCGGTCTCATGGCGTCACCGCAGCTCGGGTCATCCAGCTATTCCTCCTGGGTGAAATCAAACGTCGCCTCCGCAGCATTGACCCGGCATACAGAAGGGATGGGGCGTGCATTCGAGCGATTGGGTCTGCACATGCACTGCGTGCGAACTCCTCTTTGGTATAGTTAAGTTCTCAAATGCTACTGCAAATAAACAGCTACTTGTCAACGAGAATATATGGTCCCACATCAAACCCATGTATTCCTCGACCACTATATATGCTGCAGTACATACTTGATGAACATATACAGCAGTGCCAAGTAAACCGTTTTCGTCTCAGCTCACATTACCATACTACTTCTGCTGCTGCTGTACTCGAATAGTATATTACTCCGTCCGCAAATAAATATCTTGCCTTTAGCACGTAACAAGTGGCGCGGGTCGTGCTACACACCAACCCAACAACTCAAAAACGAGATATCCGCATACAAAGATGTAAATATGTGAAATGCCGCAAACAGACGTGTTGCTGTAGTTGGGCACAACGGTTCATCACATACACCTCTTCCTTCTGTACTCGTGTCGATGCTCAACCAGAGCCCTCGACCAGTCAACCATAAAACAGACAGACGTCATAGTCCTACAGCAGTGCGTCTACAGAAAAACTTCAGTGAGGTAAGCTATACGTAAACGTATACTTATACGTCTGTTCATCTCATTTCATTTCCAGTATTCCCAAATAAATCTGAATCTCCCGGGGTGTTGCAGCAGCGACGGTTACGCGGCGGTCGACACGACGGCGGCGGTAATGGTGTTTACTGCATGCGCTTCATCGTCGCAACAAAAGTGCAGCAAACCTCTGACTGCCGACGTTGCTGACGGTGCTGCTGGAGCTGCTGCTGTCCCTGCAACTACTACTCTCCAGCGCCTTCGCCACCAGTGCCAAGCGATTCTACCAGGTCCGGCTCAAACTTGGCCCCGCTGGGATCGCTGCTGCTCTCCTGGTGCGGCATCTCCTCACTCTTCTCACACACACGTCCTCTTCTCCAGGACCTCGATCTCATCTTCAAAATACACACACGCTGGCTCCCTCACGAGGCACATCATCTAAAAAGAATAGACATGCTGGAAGCAGGTTCCCGCCTCTTTGGGTTGGCCTGGGCTACGCTTGCCAATAGAAGATCACCGGTATCCCACTAGTGTGTTGATTGATCCCTAAAGGTATAGGCGCAGCTGGCACGGGAACGCGTGGCTGACTCCGGACATGACACGGAACTCCTCTTATATTACATCCTCGCTGTAGAGTTGACTCGCTTCACATGCAGTAGAGGGTTCCACCTGACGAGTGGCATTGGTGGGCACACATTACCCCGATATCCCAATACCCTACTGCCGGAATCCCTTTCCAGCGTGGAACTCCCCAATCTACCGTGGATCTCATATGTCGTGTTTCTGAGTACAATCAACACTCTCACCCGGGGTTACTACCCCTGCGTTGATTCTCTGGCAATCAACGCGGCACGTCGTCGCAGAGAGTAGGTACCCCGTTAAAATACACACTAACACAACTGATGTCGTTGTCGACGTTACACCTCGCTACCAACGATGGGCGGGCGGGATGGTCTGTTTTCCCTAGCCTCTTTCTACTTTGTCGTGCTGTTGTCAAGCTGCGGTGTCGACCACGGAGTGGGCTTTAACCACTGCCTCCTAGAACAACAAGAGACTTTTTTCCGAAGAGGGGTACACCCTGCTGGCGTCCCCTCTCTTCTTTCTTCGAGATTGCTGCTGTAGCATAGCGTCGTAGGTTAATTCGTATATAGTTTGGTTTATTTGAGGCCTCTCTGCTGCGGCATGATATCACACCCATACTTGTTTCCCTTTCCTTATCTCAGTGTCGCCGCTCGATCATCTCTTATCCTTTTCCGTGCGAGTTCCTTTCCTTTATCATCTTTCCCAAATTTCTAGCCTAGTCTTTTCCTGGGTTCTGCGACCGCAGGCTGTCCCGTGGGAACGCCGCGTATGATTTCCCGAACCCCTCCGACAGTGGTAAAGAGTCTGCCTGGATGAAGGCCGTATCTCGCGGACGGTTCGCTCCGTTCGACGCCGACGCGGAAGCTGTCATCCCTACGTATCTGCTGGCTACGGCCGCGGACCTCCATCCAACGTATTCCATGAGGACGTCCATGGCCGTCCCATCCATGTGGTGACTCGCCGCACCCCCTACCCGAAAGAAGTGAAGCGAGTACCGCTTGTGCTCCATACCCGCTGCTCTCAAATAGGCCTGGAGGTTCGAGGTCATCTCCGCCGGCGTCAGCGCCAGCCTCCCCTTGTCTCCGCTCTCGAGGACGATCGGGAAAAGGAACCCTGAGTCCTCCGCGAGTGCCCACTGCATGGACTCCGCCGCCTGCAGGTACTCGATCATGGCCGCCAATGCACAGATTTCACGGCATTCGACGTTCCTTCGTACCACTACCGCTTGGGACGATTTCCTCAGCGTTTTACCGAACAAGAAATTGAAAATGAACCCCTCGCCTCTAGACATCTGCAACACCTGGGACGCAAGTGGTACTGACAATTCGAAACTGCGCTTTATCGTGTGAAAAGCGATGCAGAAACTCGCCACGTCCCGTACCATCGCGAATCGTTCTGCCGCCGTTGGCAGGGTAGGCAGGCGACGGCGCATGTCGCCGACCAGCTTTTGCAACTGACTCGCCACCGACGGGGGCGCTTGCTTCACCGATACCCCCCCTCGCCGCTGTTCTTCTTGCGCGTTAGCTGAATAGCCCCGTACTAGTGGGCTCACTACGGGGTTTCCTCGTTGCTCGACGGGGTTCTAGTCGCTGTGCTTGCCCAGCTGCTTTATCATGGCCCATTTCAGCTTCGAGAAATTCCCTTTATGTAGGGACGCGGCAGCGTACCTCTTCCTACATCTCCCGTCGCTCATGCACTGTGAGCTGTTGTCCAGCCCCACCCCCACGCATGTCCCGTCGTGCACCCACTTAGTGTCATTTCCGTGTGAATCTAACCAAAAGAACCACTCGAAGACGTCTACGTCGGTTGCGGTCTGCCACCCCCTCCCGTTATTCGTCCTCGTGCGCAGAAACCCATCGAATTCGTTGGCTACTCGACATTTCCGCTGCTCGCCGGCGTTCCCTGCCAACGCCGCCAGCACTTCCCTTATGCGACGCTCGAGTTTTCATCTACGATTTCGACCGGCGCCTCGTCGGTTCGAGGTACCGGGGGGCCTCGGTACGCGGGGTGTTCGCATGACTGACAGTACGTGTACGATCCTAAATTAATTCCCTGGCACTCAGGGCAGAGCACGCGCGGGATGAAGTGGACCGCCCGAGTAGCCCCATATGGGAGCTTTCCCACCGCTCCGTCCTCGTATGGCTAGGGTGACCGTGAAACATCCGCGCGGCGGAGAAAGGAGAGGGAGGGGTCGTCCTGTCAACTTACGTCACCCGTTTCGGAAGTCTACTTCCACTGCACGCCTTCCGTGCCGCGCGTACACGCAATCGCGTACTCTGTCCTGGTGATGGGAGTAACCGAAACTGCCTGTCGGTGGCAGTACGAGTGCTCGTACGCTCGCGCGGCTGACCTGTGGGAACGAGTACGCGCGCACGTCTGGAAGGACGATCACGGTGTGCGCTTTACACTCGGCCAGGTGCTGGATCACGTGTCCCACCATGACGGGAGGCGGGAAGCAGTAGCTGAATGCCCTTGGGTTCCTCCCCGGCGTAACTGCTACGTTTTGACGGAAGACGTCGACCCAGGCCGACCCCTCACAGTGGTATCGCGAGAAAAACGACAACCTCCGCTTTTCGCCCGTCCTCGTGATGGGACCCGCCTGGGCGTTCTCGGACGATGCCATGAGGTCGACAATGAATTCCCCAAAGAACGATTTTAACCGTTGGAACGTCACTGGCCGAAGACGGATGATCTCGGCCAGCCCTGGTCTAGTGATGGCGTCGGCCGACTGGTTGTCGGCCGTCAGCACCCATCGCAGGGGCACCCAGAAACCTTGGGCCACATGGAGCTCGAACAAACCGACCAGTAGCCCGTGAGTGATGGGGTTTCTCGACCGCCCTTTTTTAAACGCGTCCACCACGGAGCGGTTGTCGACGTCTATCACTAGCTGCGCTCGCCGGAGCTGACCCGGGTGCGCTCGGCAGCACTCCGTCAGCACTTCCAGCAGCCCGAACATCTCTTTATCATTATACGACGCGGCAGCCACTCATGGGGGAAACCCCCACCCGCGGAGACCTCGCCCCCCGGTATCGATACCACCCCCCCCCACTGATTCGGCGACGCGTCGGAGGCGGCGATGGTAACCTGTGAGGCGAAATGGCGCGGTTTGTACCATGGCCCCTCCTATGACGTCGCCGAAACGCCAAGCCATATGTATAGCTCCGCTCATAGGCCGGGTGTTTTGCACAGCTCTATCTCTCCCGCCCCTTCGCTTTCGTGATTGCCGCGAACATGTAGTGCGTCCAAACGCGACGCCGGGCGGATCGCGACCGACATACTGACGCACTTCGCCGCGACTTTTTCCAACATCTTCACGGTAGTCGTGCCTTGCTCCTGAACCGCTCGGATCAAAGAGTGAAGTTTCTGGGGCTTGTCATCCGGGAACCGGAACGAGGTAGTAGTCGAGTCGCACAATATGCCGAGGTATCGTTGTATCCTCGACGGCTTCAGGTCGCACTTCGTATCAGACAGAAAGTAACCGCAAAAGTACGAGACCAGCATTCCCATGTGGATGGCCTCCACGACGGACAACCATTGGGTCTCGTCGGAGTGACTGAACGTGGAGGAAAAGTTACCGTACCAAGGGTCATCGATATAGGCCAGGACGGGGATTCCGCGAGAACGCAGATAGGCCGCTTTCGCCTCGCTGAGCGAGTGGTAACATACCGGGCTCTCGTTCCAACCGAAGGGGATGGTAGTGCACACGTAGTGTGTTCCCGCGTACTCGATCCCAAAGAGCGCCAGCTCGCTGGCGGAAAGCTCAGATTGTGGAAACCGGAGCGGTCGTCCAAACGTCCCACAAAGACACCCTCCTCCGCGACCTCCGCCACCCTCGCCACCGTGTCCATTTTGAAAGGAACGTGACGGCAGCATTCGTTGGCAGTCCGGACCGTGGACGTCGGCCCACTTCACCAAGCATCCCCGTGTCACGAGAGCGGCGACGTCCGATCGTACGAACCCGGCGTGTTCTTTTGGTATGCGGTTGGGGAGCGACGCCCCCGGGAACGCGTCCCGACGGTACGGGGACGCACGCGATGTACCGCAAAAACTCAGGGGTAAGGAATTCGAATACGCTCGCTCCCTCCTTGAGGTGTGCGAGCAATTGCGCTTTCTGTGGGTGGCCCCGCAGAACGACGCTTTCCCAGACCTCATGGTGGTGGTTCAGACCCCCCGGGACGAAGCCCGCCCCATTCTTTCCCGCGTCGTGCATGGGCGCTTTCCACGGCATGCGGGCTCGGGTTTTGTCGGATGGATGTCGCTCTACGTCGGCCACCGTCGGTATGTAATCAACGTTCGGGTCGTCGCGAGTTCCCGACCAGTTTGCTTTGTGTTCTTCGGCGGACAGAAGTGGGGTGGCTGGGAACGCAACTCCTACTTCTTGATGCCTCCGCGTTAGGTTCGCGCGCCATACTTCGGCGGACACCAATTACGGGCGATACGGCATGACGTACGTATAGTTGTGTCCGTTGTTTTAATAAGGTTTACGAGCACCGATGGTAATCGGTGTGCTACTTAATACATGAGTAGGAGTTGAGTTAAAGCGAACGTAGATTACGATGCGACTGTGACCAGACGCACCCGCCGAGAGACAAGGCGGACATGAGAGCGATCAATTGCAACGACACTTCAGACATAGCCTCCGTCCATAACATATATTTATATATATATACAAGGCTTTCCTTCAGAGTGAGTATTCCGTCGTTTCGTGTACATATAACTGCAATTAATTGGCGACATAGCCCAAAGCCAACCAAACTAAATCTATTTGTGTAAGAAACGGTGAAGGATGTAGTAATAATCGCGTTTATTTATGAATGTAATGTGAAACGTAAGATCGGGTGACGCAAGAGTAAGAATGGCATTCGTCTAAGAATAAGAATAACATCTTTCATCAGTGTGGGGAGAGAGTGGAGTAGTGCTTGGCATGTGGATGATATACAACATACAGGCTGTTGTTTAAAGGAAGGTTTGGGACAGGAGAGAAAGCAGCAGTGCCGGCAACGACAACGGTTATGGAAATGTTGTATAGTTGCTGGGCGGCCGCGATTTCGATGTAGCCAGCATAGGAGTTTGGATGAGACATGATATGTAATGTTACAGCAGGGTACAGCTCTCAGACCGTAAAAAGGACCTGCGTTCGTTAGATCTCTGAGGCCGGCTCACCTGTTGTTTGGGACTTCGAGGAAGTGCCTTCAAGCAGTAATGATCGTGTCATGCAGAACGTGGATCGATGCAATGCTATAGATGCAAGCAGTCAGCGTGAACACTCAACGAAGCACCACATACACTATGACGGGCACGACGGGCACGGCAGGGTCCAAGGGACTGGGGGTCGATAGGACAGGTATCACAGATCACTTGGCTTTGACTTTCTTTCTTCACTCTTGGTGGTGTTTTGTAAACACCGGGTGGTCCCGGAACCTCGTTACTGGCTCTGTACCCGAGACCGAAGGCGTTCCCACACCGGGGATCCTCCCTGCCCCTATAAGATCCGCCCAGAGGATGCCAACCAAGGCTTGCCCTCTGCCTATCGAATAGACCCGACGCGTGACCCTGATCAGGACAGTGGTCTCGCGCCGTATTATCCTCCCCATAGCGCTGGTCACGACAGTCACAGCGCTATGAACCTCCCTCCCTGGCGCCACCCGCTGTAACACCCCCCCTGCCCGACACATAACCATTGTCGGCACAAAGCCGGCGCCCCGGTGCTAGCCCAGCGACAGCGTGTGCGCTTTCCTCCTCGGACACCCCCCCAGACCGGCGCATATGAGCGAAGGTGCTCAGCGGGTACTACGATCATGGACCGCTGCAGCGCCTGCGCCTTCCACCTCCGCACCTCGCCGTCGGCTCGATGTTGCAGCCTCCGCACCTCGCCGTCAGCTCGATGTTGCAACTCCTCTCCTTCCCTTAGTGCTGCCCTCAGACGGTGGTAAGAAGAGCGGCGGTCCTGACCTTCGTCCAGACGTTCTTCAGCATTCCTCTTCCATCCATCGCCGTCGGCCCGATGTTGCAGCGCCCTTCCTCTCCGCGGTGTTGCCCTTGGACGATGGTAAGAAGAACGGCGGTCCTGACCTTAGTCCAGATGTTCTTCAGCTTTCCTCTTCCATCCATCGCCGTCGGCCCGATGTTGCAACGCCCTTCATTTCCGCGGTGTTGCCATTGGACGGTGGTAAGAAGAACGGCGGTCCTGACCTTCGTCCAGTTGTTCTTCAGCCTTCCTCCCCCGTCTATAGCCGTCGGCCCAATGTTGCAGCTCCTCTTGTTCCCGCGGTGCTGACCTTGGACGGTGGTGAGAAGAGCGGCGGACCTGACCCTCGTACAGTCTTCACTTGCAACTGCCAGCGCCACATCTGTCTAACACGCTCGGAGCATGTATTCATCGGCGAAAAACCATGTTTTCTTCCTGGCACACCTGCATCTGAGGTGGGGGTTCCTCTCGAAGGCCTACGTCTGCACTTTGACAATAACCTACACGTTTAAGCTTTTGGCCAGACATACATTCCACTGAACGCTACCATCACGGGCTGTAGGAAGTTCATGAGTTCTTTCTACTCCGGGCCAAAATTATTATTCGAGTGACTTAGGTCGTTTCAAGGTACCGACGTTCACGCCAAATCGACTTGCTGGCACTAGCCGAGGTAAATATTTGATTCCGAGTTAAGTAAGTGTTTGAAGCTACTGGCGTTTGCGCCACCTCTATTCGAGTGAGCTAGGTCGTTTCATGGTACTCCACATCGACTTACTGGCGCTAGCCAAGGTAAATATTTGATTCCGAGTTAGAAAGTGTTTGAGGGTACTGACGTTTACGCCACCCCCCCAGAATGGACACTGTCCACTCGTGAAACTTGTTCGTGCTAAAATCAATCACGCGTCTTAAAACGGCATTCGTGCAGACCTACTTCCAAATCGTACGCCTCGTATGCTTTTTGTGGAAGTAGTTGCCAGAACAGAAACTGCCTACCACCTACTGGCATTCCAATCGCACGTGTCGATTCGTTCCTTCAACTCTCGACCACTATGCTTGGAGCGACAAATAGTATCCTGTTAGGTTGCGCAGATCATACCAAAGGTCGTCACGTTCCATCTCGGTTTAGCGTCTCACAAATGTGTACCTGTTCGTGGTGTGGCGACTTGCACATGCACTCGTTCCTTCCTACATGTGTGTATCCAATTGTTATGATACCTGGTATACGCCTTCTCATGTACCTCCTGTGCGCGTGACGTCGAGTATCTGTATATAAACTGAATCTGTGTGAACAACCCCAAACCCTAGGTATTATCACGAAAACGTATAGCAAAACACTGATGGTCTGTATCCCTCTGATATTGGGTTAAGGAGCCTGGTCGGTCCTAATAGATGCTTGGCTGTATCCAGCTATACCACTCTCTTAGCTGGGGTTTTGTGTCGACTTGCCTCTTATTCGACTGTCACTGTTATTGTGCCATCGTGGCGATCAAATATAGTCACCTGGAGAGCAGCAGTATAGCAGCGAATGAGTATATGCGTCCTGGCGAGGGTTTTTACTATCGGAAAATGCCAGGTTTTCTCTGCCCAGTTTGGTTTGCGTAGTGTATCTCGAATCCACCGCTGAGGATGCATGTGTCAGTTCTGGGAGAGCAGTCGCAATTCCTGCAAGCAAAGCACTCATGATCGGAGCCAACGCTCCGGGGTCCTTTCGGCACTATGTAACAAATACCAGTTTTCACATCAAGGTTTGTATTCTTCTCTAAAGTCCTAGCCCGCTCTATGCTGGGTATACATGCCACGCTCACACTCTGCTCTAGTTCATGCACAGACTATTCTTTCTTTGTCTTTTTGTTTTTAGCTCTGTTAATAGGGTGTAAATGTAACAGCATGGACACGTTCATGGTGTCATTCATTTGCGATTGGTACGGGATGGTATACACCATACCGAATAGCTCGTTAATACCGTTTCTCTCACCTACCGGCACGGCACTATTTCGTACTTGTTTGTTTGCTCCAGTCGCGATGTATTTTAGTTTTACAGCCTGTTCTGTGACCACCGGTGGGATTTCAGGAGTTTGAGCTACTATTGCTATTGTGTGAGAACATCACACGGAATGCGTACTACAATAGTACCAGGTATGTATTTGACCTCCCCACACTCTTGGAGTTACAGCGTTTACCTGCTGGTCAGATTCGTTCTCCGACAACCCAATCTTCGGATAATACTTACGCAAGGTCTGGACCTAACAACCGGTAAGTAGTGGCAGTGTATTCTTCAAACAAAACTTATCTTGAAACCCCTCTACGCCCACCGACCATGCAGTCTTTCTTTGTACTCGTTTGCTGATTTTTCACACCAGGTACCTTAAATTATTTTTTCGTACGTAGTTATGTATGTACGATACAGATATATCATTGATTTCCATCCCATTTGTTATCTTCGCCCTTTTTTCTCTATCCCTCCTACGTATAGACACCCGGTGTCACACAGAAAGCTCTTTATTCCTCTCCCCGATGTGGTCTGTGCCTTGGGTTTTTATTGCGGAAATACTTCAGTTCTTCGTTGCGCCTACACTCGTTCGGCGGTCTCAGCGGTTGATTCCACACCTTTTTATTGTGTATATTGCGTAAATCCCCGCCTCATCCATCTTGAAATTCGAGCTCCATGGTTCAACGCTAAAAACAGAAGCGACACACTAGACCACGCGGGCCTTTGGATGAAAGGAATAGACCAACCGTATCAAAACCAACGAAACTCTTTCAGGGCCACGACCCAGATCGGGTAAAAGTATATGGAAGGTCGAACCCTAATAAATATATTCTTTGTGTTTCTGTGCGGACATTTTTTACGTAATCTACAGCAGATAATAATGCTTCAATCGAATCTTTGGCCATGGACGGAGAAGTACAATATGAATAGTATCGTACGAAGCTCATGCACAGCAGTAATTATCTCATTGCTCACTTCCTCGCCGTAATGGACAGGATTATACGGGGTATCTGCCAACAGTAACCTGAGGCTGTGTGATACCGCTCGGTATGCTGAAGATACTGTTGTATATTATAGAATATGAATGAAGACAACATACTTTGCAGTCAGCATGAATAATGTGCGATCGTACGGATGTAAAAACCTTTTTGTAATACTCCTGGGTGTAGAATGTATGGAGACCCCACGGATATGAGTCGCAGGGGTTCGTGCTTCCCCTGTGTGTGCCATACCGTTCTATATACCCAACTACATCAGTCCAACCCAGTGTCCGTTCTGATTTATTATTATTTGCAGACAAATCAATGAGTAAAGCAAGAAAGCAAGGGAAATGCCAGCGTACCGGTGAATACCGGGTAAAGCAAGTGAATTGCCAACGTACCGGGTACGAGAATACCGTAACGGGTAGAACAAGTGAAATGCCAACGTACCGGGTACGAGAAGACCACAACACCAGCTATGTTGTGAACATAGGAGTCGCTGTATAGTTCTCAGTTTCAACGTAGTTTTCATGCGGTGCTTTTACCCGAATAAAAACCTGATTGCTGTACTGGACAGCTAACCGGTTTCACTGCAGTACTTCATGCCGGGAGGCAGCAGTGTTGGTACTTTTCTGCGGCAGTATGGGACACTATTTTAGGGCCCAGGATCGAGGGAGATCTTGCCGTACGACCTATAGTATCATCAACAGTTAATTTCTTTGTAGTAGTATGAATACCATATAGAACGGCTTCACAACAGCAGTACTTTATGCCGAGAGGCAGTGGTGTTGATGCTTTGCTGCGGTAGTAAGGGACAACTATCGTAAGGCCCAAGGATCGAGGGAGATCTTGCCGTACGACCGATAGTATTACCCACATATTTATATACATCCTCCAGGTTGTTGTCTTGAGTTTTTTAGACCAACTTCTTCTACCCAGCTCCACTCTGTTCATCCAGCTTCAAGTATGCCCCGTGTGAATATGGTGTATGTGTGTGTTCTTGACATTAATAAACCGTTCTTCTACTCGTCGATATTCAGCAATAGTGTCCGTGCTGATTCTTCACCCTACATATATACATACGGGTGTTGTGTAGTGCATCCAGCAGATACTGCTGTGTATGTGCTGTTTCAACGAGTCAACATGATAACTCGTCAAGATACGAAGAGAGATAGGCTCTAGGGTCCCTCGGGATCTTGCCATACAATTTTAGTATCATGGATATATTGTATACGTCCTCTATGTACGTTTGGGCAAAAAGCAGATGTACTGCGAGCCAAAGGGTCCCTCGGGATCTTGCCGTACAGTTTTTGTATTATGGGCATATTGTATACGTCCTTTATGTACGTATGTGTAATAAGCATACTGCGAGACACCCCCCTGTACGCTTGTGGTTTAGTATTCACCAACCCCGTATATCGGAAATCAACCTTGTTCGGGAAATAAATAAACAAAAACTGCAGGTACAGCGTACAGCAGCAGTATGGTTCCTGTATTTTCTTCCAAATTAAATGCACTTAGACTGATATTAATACCAATAGTGTACGGCAGTGCAGGTCGTCAGCAATATTGTTTTAATCTTTTTGAGCATCGTGCGTAGTGTTTAGACTACTGATAGCATTGTAGAGACGGAGATACGGCTCTACTGTGTAATTCCGAGTTGAGGCGCCTTTGCTCCGGGCGGCGGTAGGCAAGGTTTCGTGGCATGGTAGGCTCATCAGTAACTACGTCCAGCGTCACACTTAGAACCATCTATGGGAGGCGCTCATCCCGCAATCATATTCAAAAGTACTCCCTACTACTGCTTTTTCGATACCAGCAGCGAGACATTTTTTAACAACACCAGTACATGTGATATGTGACCACGAAAATACTGACGGTTGATCAGGTTGGGCTGACTAATTGAGTCGCACATATATTGACAGCCCACAGCAATACTTTCCATGGTAGTCAAAAGGAATACAGCACACCAATCAATTTACTACTCGGATTCCATGCCTTTCCGAACACACCGGGCTGCTCGTCACTGGTATGCGCTATGTCATGCTTGCTACCGGTATCTCATTGGATCCATGTCCCTGGTGGTCCCGCATATTACGGCATGCGCTGCGCGAGTTTTCTAGCTTTGGTGCGTGACTTGAAATCTAAGTCAATCAGGGCGACACAGCAGCCTACCCCGCCCGATTTTTTTTTGCGCTCGAGGAAAAAAACGTGCAGCAAGAATAATATAGCATTTTCGACTGTGGATACGACATCAGAAAAAGAGAAGGATCACCACGGTTGTGTTTCACCCGCTCCATACCTGTTGGCCTGGTACTACTCAGGTTGGGCTGCATCGATATATCTAGCCCGAACCCTCCGGACACAGCAAGCCACACCTTCCTCCGTTGTGTGCAAGCTCATCATCGTCCAGCTGAAACTATGTCACCCCGTGTGACCCGTGCCCCCCGAGGGCTTGCGTATAGCCGATCTTCATCTGCTCCAGTTTTTTTTTGTCATTTCCTCTTGTACTTGGCTTTCAGTCCTCCAGGTGTTGTACCTGATACTCGAGCGCAACGCTCGGTTGGTATACAGCACAGAAAATGGCACGACCGCAGAGTCAAACGTGCATCGGACTTTCCATTTGGTGCGCATAATACGACGATTGGTCTATTACTACTGATGTAGTCTACAAGCATCGCGGCAAGAATACTAGTCACCAAAAATAGCCGTGGTTTTCTTGAAAGTTCTATGTTTGCCAGCCGACAATGCACGGTGTTGTCCAGGGGTTCATGGTTCTATAGGGTTACGCACGCCCAAACGGCGTAACGCTCAACGTTGTTAGTTTCCGGTATCACCTAACCAGGCAAACGGTACACGAGAGCATGCGTGCATTAGTACGTACGGCACCTTTGGCTTGTATCGATACCCGTCGATTGCATTCGGTTTTGAAGACAATATGTGGTCAATAGCATGCAGTCATTTATTAACGAACATGCATGAGTGTGCGAATCATGAACGACGAGAGAACAGACGAGCACGAGCAACAGGCCAACGGAGCACGAGCAACGAGTATGCCTGCATGCATTGACCAGATAAGTATCTTCAAAGCCTCACGAAACAAACAAGCAGAGCACCATTGGCAGCGTGAATACATAACAGCATACTGCACGTATCACCATCATACAAGGCAGGCAACAACGAAAACATGTGGATGTATGCATATACTAAGTAACTGGTATGCAATGAAGTATTATGCAAGATCAAACGTGGGATTATACAAAGAACACGATGACATTATTTCACAAGTTTGCAATCGCTCCGATCTCTTGCACACGTTTTGCGAACACTCCGATCTCCTGCAATGCACTTCGATCTCCCTGGGTTCACCATGTTACAGCAGGGTACAGCTCTCAGACCGTAAAAAGGACCTGCGTTCGTTAGATCTCTGAGGCCGGCTCACCTGTTGTTTGGGACTTCGAGGAAGTGCCTTCAAGCAGTAATGATCGGGTCATGCAGAACGTGGATCGATGCAATGCTATAGATGCAAGCAGTCAGCATGAACACTCAACGAAGCACCACATACACTATGACGGGCACGACGGGCACGGCAGGGTCCAAGGGACTGGGGGTCGATAGGACAGGTATCACAGATCACTTGGCTTTGACTTTCTTTCTTCACTCTTGGTGTTTTTTTGTAAACACCGGGTGGTCCCGGAACCTCGTTACTGGCTCTGTACCCGAGACCGAAGGCGTTCCCACACCGGGGATCCTCCCTGCCCCTATAAGATCCGCCCAGAGGATGCTAACCAAAGCTTGCCCTCTGCCTATCGAATAGACCCGACGCGTGACCCTGATCAGGACAGTGGTCTCGCGCCGTATTATCCTCCCCATAGCGCTGGTCACGACAGTCACAGCGCTATGAACCTCCCTCCCTGGTGCCACCCGCTGTAACAGTAAATAGTCTTCCAGGATGCTGTAGTAACGAGGCGGGAGGCCCAGAATGTGGATCTGTTCGCTGTTGAACCCGTTGGATATGTGTAGGAAGAAATAATCGTGATTTGGGAAATGTGGGAAACAATTTGTTTCCTTTCGTTCGTCCTGGATGGCGACAATCTGCTTGGCGTACTGCTTCGGAATTCCGCGAATAAGCCCTGGAGCGGGCGAAATGGAAGGGAGTCTTTTTGCGCTTGATGATGATGTCTCCGTCTTTGATGGTGGAGTCCGTCAGGCGGCAGTTGTAGCACTTGCCACGGACCTGGTCGAAGTAAACACATAGGGTGCGCGGGGCGGGAGTGGCGTGCAGGGAATGGCGGGGGAGGGGGGGGCAGAGTTCATTATTTGTACTACTCTACAGCGGCACAACAGCAGTACGTAATCGCTTGCTATACGACGGCAGCAGCAGCAGCGCAGCAGAAGCAGCAAGTACGTAATTTCATTGACGATACAGAATATGTACACACACAAGTGTAGTACAGTACACACACACAAATCACGTCCAGCATGATGTACGGCAACAACGCAGCAGCACCACAAAAAAAATCATTGACGATACAGAAATATGTACACACGCACAAGTTTAAGTGTAATAAATAGACACACAAATCATGTCCAGCATGATGTACGGCAACAACGCAGCAGCGCCACAAAACGACCAGGAAACATAATTATCCGAGTACATACAAACATTCAGTGAATATTGCGGCAGCACTAAAAGCAGAGCAGCAGCAGCAGCAGAAGCAGCAACGGATCGCCACAGCGTTGGCAGCAGCAGCATAGCAACGACATGAAAAGAAGGGACAAAAAAAGTATGTACCCCGAGGCCGTCCGAAAAGTATTTTTGGTACCTCACTATAGACCCACCTCCGCATGCTGTACGGCAACAACGCAGCAGCAGCATAGCAACAATACGAAATACGAGAAAAGTAGTACGTACGCAAAATGCAGGAGCAAAACGACAAAAATATTTTTTTTACGTGTCAAAAAAACTATTTGGGTACAAAAATGGCCAATAAAAACAATAATCCGCGTTGGCAGCAGCGGCATAGCAACGATATGAAAATATGGAAGAAAAAAAGCATGTACCCTGGTATGCCGCAATCGCAAAACCTACGGAATTCATTGACGATACCGAAATATGTACACACACAAGTGCAGCATGATGTACGGCAACAACGCAGCAGCACCACAGCAGCAGCATAGTAACGATATATATGAAAATAACCAAGCCAAAAACGAGAAATTGCAGTACGTACGCAAAATGCAGGAGCAAAACGACAAAAGTATTTTTTCACGTATCAAAAGGAACCATTTGGGTACAAAAACGACCAAGAAAAACAGTAATCCGAGCACATACGAACATTCACTGGATATTGCGGCAGCACATTAGCAGCAGCAGCAGCAGAAGCAACTACAGCATTAGCAGCAGCGGAAGCTGCAACGAATCGCCGCAGCGTTGGCAGCAGCGTTGGCAGCAGCAGCAGCAGCAGCAGCAGCAGCATAGCAACGATATGAAAATAAGGAAGAAAAAAAGCATGTACCCTGGTATGCCGCCAGCGCAAAACCTACGGAATTGACGATCCGAAAATATGTACGCTTCCAGCATGATGCACGGCAACAACGCAGCAGCACTACATACAGCAGCAGCAAGTGCACAGGAGCAGCAGGTGCACAGCACGGCAACAACGCAGCAGCACTACAGCAGCAGCGAGTGCACAGGTGAAGCAGGTGCACAGCAGCAGCAGCACTCATGGCGTGGCGCTGACAGCAGCAGCAGCAGCAGCGGCAGCCGAAAACGAGCAAAATGAGCATGTGGGGTCACCCAAACATGTACACACAGAAATCGCGTGCATGCACCGAAAATGCACCACAGTAGCAGCAGCACTCACGTCGTTCGGTGCAGCGGTGACGGCGACAGCTGAATCCTCCGTTCCTTCGTTCACGTCCCCCAAACAGTTGTGCATGTGCGCGTTCGCGTGCACTGAGTGTAAGAGGAGCCGACGCAACGCACGAAGGGGAAAGAACGAGCATGGATGAGTAAAAAAAAAAATAAACGCTTTGACGTAAGTTTGTATGCAAAAAGGCAATTGAAAACCCCAAAAAAACGTACTGGCAACATACAGCATGCACAATAGACATAAGACACTCACCACTGCCAGCAGTCTCGAGATAGTACGAGACAGTCCCTCCCTTGATCGGGCGAGCACAGAACTCGCAGTCGGTCGCCCTGTCAGGATGATCCCGCCACCACGCACGTGAGATCTTTGCAGGTGGCGAAGGCCACGTTTTTGCCACCAGGCGCGGAGTTCTTGACCAAGTGCTGGTCCGTGCACTGGTCGCAAACAACAGCCGGCACCAGGTCGGTCTTTGTCGTTGCCGCTCTCTTGCCAGAGGGCGAGGAACACGCGCCTCTCGACGAGGGGGGGGTGAGCTTAGGGGGCGTCGAGAAGGGAGAGGCGGGGGTTGCAGCACCAGCAGGTTCGCCACCGACAGCAGGAGCTTGGCCGCCGACAGCTGCACCTATCTATGCCGTTCGTCGAAGGCGAGACGCCTCTTTTTGGCGGCCGTGCGAAGAGCTGTCTATTGGTTGGCAGTTTGCGGAAGAAGAAAGAAGAAAGGTTGTTTGGCTGTTCGGCTGTTTCAAAGAAGGAAGAAAGGTTGTTAGGCTGTTCGGCTGTTTCAAACAAGAAGGGCTGTTTGCGAAGAGCTGTCTATCAGTCGGTCTGTCTGCCAAGAGCTAGCAAGTGACAACGACCTCAAAAATCGTAATTATAGTTGTATTTATATGTAAGGGTACTTTCTCCATCTATGGCGCGTGAAACAGTTGTCAATAGAGTAATATATAATCTTGGTGAGACCGAAGATTTCGTTGATACTAAATCGTGGTACGGGTATCCCGCGCGCGCCGGCGGGCTGCGCGTGTGAGCCAGTTTCCCCCCCCCGCCTATGTGCTCGTGGCGAGCGCGCTCGTGAGGCGTGCGTGCGTACTCGGGGACCCACTCCGAGTGGCACGTACCGAAATACCTGAATACGTGCTGTGGTGCTTGCTTGCGTTTGTCGCCGTTGCGTATTTTCTTGTCCCTCTCTCCGGGGATTCTGCGTGGGCGTTATCCTTCGAGGTGGACGTGCCCGCCGGAAATACCAATCGGAACCCGTAGACTTTAACGAGAAAAATAAAATAAATAAGATTAATAAGAAACGGGAAGAAAATAACATAGTACCGGAATCAATCAGGTCCTACTACGTAAATAAGTAGACGCATCCCTGAAGACCCGCACGGGGGGACGAGAAAGGTCATGTGGAAAACACAAGGAAGGTAGAGTCGCGAGAAATGGGGCATATAGGAAATCCCAAAATTCTTGTGAGATACACCACCGGCCCGTAATTTTATAGAGTAGATACGATGGTAGGTACGATAGGACGGGATACGTACATCCGGGGCACGCCGACGCGGTGTGCCGAGTATGCCGTGCCGTACCGGCCGGGCAGAGAAGCGGCTCCTCGATCACACAAATAAAATACCGACGCTGTGAGTTCGTGCAATAGGATACTTGGGATCCATCATCTCATTCTTAATAGTACCGAAGGCGTGCCCCCCGTTGCGATCCCGAACCATGCCTCGCTCTGTGCTCGAGGACTCCTTGTCCCCTCTGCCCTCTCTCCCCGCTAAGGTACCTTCCCCGCTACGGATGGGGCCGGTCCTGTCCTATGGGTTGCTGCGGATGAATCGACATGTCAGTGGGCTCCCGTAGTGTACGTCGCGTGGCGTTGCACCCGCTGGCTCTACTTTCCTCCCGGGCCCCCCGTTCTCGAATAACCCCCCCTTGGGCTACGGCCGCCGCCGGGGACGGCAGTACTCCGCCGTCGTTCGGGTACGCCGCCCGGGCTCGGCCCGTTCGCTTCTCGTTGCCATTGCCCCGTCGCGCCGCATTTCGTGTGTAAAATATGCTGTGGCTACCCTTTACCCTCTCGCTATGGTTACCGTTGCTCGTGGCCTTCACCGCCTCGATGAACGCTTCTCGCCGCTACTGCCACATCATTCGATTGTTCAAATGCCCCCCTTGACCCCCCCGGTGTCGTGCCCGTTCCCGCCGCTACGCTAAACGCTCCCCCCCCCCCCCCCGCTACGCTGGCCGCCGGTCGCCAGGCCGTCCTCCCGCCCTTGCCTCCGACACCGTCGTAGAATACTCCCGTCGACGAGCGGTTCTCCCGGCAAGCAGGCCAGCCGGAGACACAGTAAAATACAGTAAAATACCGTAAAGACCATAAATAAAACACTCGTAAAATAGTATAGTACACGGGGAATAAAATACAGTCCTACCCTTGCCGATCGCCGGCACCGTCCCTATGCGCCAACTTCTCGCCGCCCCCCCACCCCCAGCCGCGGCCGTCCTACACCGCCGGCCCGAATGGGTTGGTGCAAGCGGCCTGCCGGTGACCCGCTAGTTGGAAGTTAAGGCAGACCTGCCACGCGCACGTCAAGTGAGAGTCGAAGGGGTCGCACGCCGCGCCGCGGCAGTTCCGGCAGATCTCCCCCAGCTGAGGATTTCCCGGCGAATACCGCTGTTGGGTCTGCGCCGCCTGATGTTGAGCCGCCTGCTTCGCGCGGATTGCTACGATGTCGGTAGGCGAGAGCTGCGCTGCTCGCATCCCCCCGTTCCCGCCCCCCGGCCCCCCTCGCCCTCGGCCGGACCCAGTGCATGTCAACTGCGGTCCGTAGTGGCCCGGGGCCGCCCCTGCGCTACCCTGGGGCACCCTCCGAGGCCCTGCGGCCTGTGAGGGGGGGGACGGCGCCGTGAAGCCGTTTCCCTGCCGCGCGTCGACGGCCGCCTGCGAGGCCTGCTTGCGCCGCCCCCCCCCTCTCGTCGGGCCCCCCAGGCCTTCGAGTCCGATCGCGCCGGGGTGTCCGAACCGAGGGGCGGCGGAGCCCCCATACCCTACCTCGGACGGGTGGGTAAAGTGGTTTTTGGTGAGGGCATGGACCTTACGCAGCTCCGCGCAGTCCGCCTCATGTAGCTCTTGAGACACCCCTCGCACGGAGGGGAGTATCTTGGAGAATACGCCGAGAATGATCCGCGGGTTGCCGCACACTGCCACCATGCGTCGCCCGCGCGCAATAGTGACGTTGAGGACCTTTCTCGCGTCGAGGAGATTAAGGACCGTAGCCATTTGCGTCGCCGTCTGCAGAGGCGGCACCAGGTCGTACCAAGTGAACACCGCGTCCACGTCCCGCATCACTTCGAGTGCCGGGTCGAGCTTCAGGCGCAACTATCGCCGTCGGTTCGCTGGTCGAGATGGGCGGAGGGGAGGGGGGGGGGGACCGGTGATTCATGTCAGCATGATTTCGTTCGTCGATGCCTCGTGCGTAGTGTCAGCCGGGGTTGAACCGTGCGACCGTAGTATACGTGATAACCTTACATGGCAGGTTCGTGTCCGCATGATTTCGTTCGTCGATGCCTCGTGCGTAGGCGTAGTCGGGGTTGACCCGTGAGACCGCGGGGTACCAATTAACCTTGCATGGTAGGTTCGCGTCAGCATGATTTCGTTCGTCGATGTCTCGTGCGTAGTGGCCAGCCGGGGTTGAACCGTGAGACTGCAGTGTACGTAATAACCTTGCATGGTTGGGGATTAAACCCTGCTCGCTCGTGGTGGCCGTAATGTCACCATGTGTTCGAACGTGTCGGGGATTTAACCCTATTTTCGTTATCGGGGTTATGGCCCAGGGCTGACCGAGTATGTGCGTTGGGGGTTGGCTGCCGACGTATCGACAGTAGGTCGGGGGTGTGTAACCCGACGTGCTCGTTCGTGCGTATTGGGGATTCGCCCCGGCGCGCTTACTGTGACCGCGTAGCCAGAACCGCTCGCAGGAGTAAGCACCTCAACATGCCCCGGTGCACACTCCCTATTGGCTACTCTTAGGGGCAAAGAGTACGTATGGAGCTAAGGTACACACGCCAACCTATGTGTTTCCCTATTTTAACCCTATTTAGTTCCCCGTGATCGTCGCGGTCCCGGGATTCAACCCGTCGTATTCGACCGTGTTCTTCGGGGATTAAACCCTGTTTGCTTGCTGTGGCCGTCGTGCCAACCATCCGTCGCTCGTGTGCCCCTTCGGGGGTTAATCCCTACGGGCGCGCATGGGCCGTCGCGCCCGGCCGCCGCCAACTGAGTGGTTGGGATTCTACTCTCAAGGGCGATATGTATATGCGTCGGGGTAGGCACTGATCGGCTGTTAATACCGATGACTACACGATTTAGTAATATATACACGTACGTACCGTGGGAAAGTGAGTACGCGGGGGCGAACGCGGTACAATGCTCGCGGGATATTTTATAACGGGGTGTATTGTCGGATGGTCCGAACTGCTGCACGTACGTACCCGACCCAGCGCTACGACGGCCGTGATACAGCAGTCCCCGCTTTCGCAACAGAGTAAATATAAATACCCGAACGCACGGTCCGGGGATTCAACCCCGTTGTCTTCGGCCGCGTTCGTCGGGGATTAAACCCTGTTTGCTTGCTGTGGCCGTAGTGCCAACCAGCCGTCCCTCGTTTGTCCCGTCGGGGATTAGACCCTGCGGGCGCGCACGGGCCGTCACACCCGGCCGTCACTAACGGAGTGCCCGGCCGCCGCAAACGGAGTGGATAGGGTTGTACTCTCAAGGTCGACATGTATACGCGTCGGGGTAGGCCCTGATCGGACATATACCTGCACGTACCGTGGATAAGCGCGTACGCGGGGGGCGAGCGCGGCACAGTGCTCGCGGGATTATGTCAGGACAGGGTGTATGACGGTCCAGACTGCTGTACGTACGTATCCGACCCCGCGCTACGACGGCCGTGATACAGCAGTCCCTGTATTCGCAAAGAGTAAATACGACTACCCGACCGCGGTTGGGCGTTCGGGTCCCGTTTCCTGTGTGTGTTCTAGGCCCCGGCGGGCCGAAAGGTTTCTGCATCCGCATGTGTAGTCCGTCGCTGTAACTCGGTGCAACCGCTGTATATACGAGCAACACCGGTGCGCCCACTGTGAGTTCGGTCGATTGGTTGGTGGATACCTGGGGCTCGACCCCTCGACTGCGGTTAACTGTGCGAGCTTTCTGCTGTAGCATGTGCTCTACGTCCCCGTGGGCCGAGGGTGACTGGTGTCGAAGCCGGTGCTGCATATGAGGGGTAGGGGTGTGAATCGATTGGAAGGCCGCTGTTCCCGGTGCTAACCTGGTATAGATTGTTTCGAGTGCTACCGGTAAGCTTTCTGTGGGTTCGACCGATGCAGCGGGCGATACTCGCTTTTCACCCATGCGAGGTACAGCGATCGAGCTCGCGCTACAGCAGGACGAGGCATACGTTCCCCTGTACAGTACAGCGATATCCGCCGCGAACCTAGGCACGAATGAGTGTTCTGTGTAGCGACCCCTGTACTGTTGACGTACTCAATATGCGAGCGGACACGACACGTACAACTATGGTCTGCAACGAGCGGGCCTCTACGGCGGGGTTGATTTCGCGCACACGCAGAGCAGGAGAAATGGGCTACACACCATACCCGCGCGGCCTGCAGTGCCGCTTCCCCCAAACGCCCCTCAAAAGAAACGCAACGAAATATAACCAAACAAAACGACAGTAGAAGCGAAGTCTCACGCTCTCACACACACCTCGCGCGGGATATCGGACGACTGTACCAACTCGACCAGCTTATTGTTCTCGACCCGCTGGATCGCCTCCGCGGCTGCCGTCCGCTCCGCCGCCGTCAGGGTGGTCGCCGCCGCCGCTGGCGTCACGCCGGGTGCCGTCTCCTTGCCGTGCGTGGCTCCCGGAGTTGAGCCCTTCCCGGATGTAGCCACCACCCTCGTACGCGCTGTCTCGGCCGAGTTGTTCTGCTGCTGCTCCCGGGGGGTCCGTTCTTGGGCAGTGGACGGCTGCAGCACCTCCGGGACCACCGGAGTCGATGCCGGTAGGGCAGCGGGCTGCGCTGTTGGTTCTTGCTCCGGGGCTGCGTGCACGAGTAGAGGGGGCAAGTATACGGTCTTGCCCTTATGGAGCAGATAGGGCCTCAGGGCCTCCAGCGCCCAGACCACTATCACCCTCACCCCCTCCGCGTTCTTGAATGCTGCGATACCGACGGCTGAGGCCGACACTGCTGCGGCCTCTGCCATCACCGGGAAAGCCGAGGTTGCGTCTTCCCCCCGAGCCGCCACGAGCGGGGCGAGGCGCTCGGCTACCTCCACGATGGTGAGCTTGGAGAAGTTCGCGCCGTCGTGGTGGAGCACCCGCGTCAGGTCCAAAATGCGTGGTTGCCCACGCAGACCCGCCTTGGCGCACGGAAGCTCCCCGCGCACCCAGCCGCGTTCCAGCGGGGAGGCGCTCGAAGCCATCGCTGCATCTGACATAACTCTGTTTTCCCTAGCCTCTTTCTAGTTTGTCGTGCTGTTGTCGAGCTGCGGTGTCGACCACGGAGTGGACTTTAACCATTGCTTCCCAGTACAACAAGAGGCTTTTTTCCAAAGAGGGGTTCGCCCTGCTGGCGTCCCTTCTTCGTTCGATATTACTCTAACGTATGCAAGCCATGGCTGAAATAAGCAGAGCCACCAACGAAGGTGTGTTCGCAGCTCTCCCTGTCCTCGGTGCCGCACGTGGCGCTGTTGATGTCCGTGTTACGTTTGCTGGGTGGCGACGGTTTATTGAGTTTTCAGTTGCTGTACTGAGTATTCCCGCAATAATACCAGCGGGGGACAGTGACCCCGAATATTTTGTACGAGAAATTCCGCAAGGAGTCATGTCCGCCCAGCTTCGTCGGTCAGAACGGTCACTACTTCATAAATACCCTATGTTCTTCCAGCGATGCTTGAGGTGTGAATACACAAGAATCCCGCGTTGATGCCCCATGGCATTCTTCCTGCTCCATCACACTTACGAACATATTTATTGAAATACCTCCACAGAAATGTAGTTTAACAGGGCACCATAGAGATCTTTGAGAGTACCCGTACGTGCAAGATACGCTTGTTTAACGAAACCGAACGTTGATTGCCACAACACTAGAGAAGTTGATTCAGTAATGACTAAATATTACTCTCTTTGGTTCCATTTTAAAAACGCACTGCACTCATGATTCATACGTATAAATGCATCACCGTTCACCGTTCGACATCTCCTTTACTCTGGCGTCGCAAATTCTGAGGCTCCCAGCGTCTAGAGGCTTGATTTTTGGGGTTTTTTTTCAGTTTGGTAAGACTCTTCGTGCTTCTAGCGAGGCGGTAGTATTGTTGGCAGACTGGGTGTTGTGCCCGGAGACGTGCGTGAGCCGGGCGGTTACGGCGTACATATCCTCTGCGCAGCGGATTGGGTGGGATTTAACCGCCGGGCATATTTTCCCCGTGGTTGCGGCAGAGGGTGGCCGGGTTCTCGGCCCCTCTCGGCAGCCCGAATGACCGCTTTCCCGGAGGTTCATTTACGGGAAGGCAGGCCTGCCGGACCATTTCACGATGCATTCCTTTCGAGTGGGAGCCTCACCAGATCCCTGACTGGGGCGGCGGTGGACGAGATCATGAAAATAGGTGGTTGGAAGAGGGAGGCAATAGCAAAATACAACATCGGCGCTACTTCTAGTGGCCGGGTCCAAGGTGGCAAGAGAAAACGCGGCCAGCGCTACGCGGACGCTAGCCGGCTTCTTCTGTCGCCCGAGCTTGAGAAGGATTTCGCAGCATGTGCGAGACAGGGTTGAGACAATCGTAAGGAAGTTTGGGTGAGACAAGTACGTATCCGACCAGTGGTCTATTAAGAGGACACACAACAAAATACTATCCAAGGACGCAACGAAGTATGGGCGAGCCCACGGGTTGACGCAGGAGGCCTCATCCAAAAATCCAATACTTACATCAAATGATCCAGGACATCGAGTCAGAATACTAAGATTCGTATCGGTTAAGTCCCATTAGCGTTTTTTTTGTTTTTTAGTTCGCCTAGCCCTGTCGTTTTCTTTATTGAAGTGGCAAGGATAAGTACGCCGGGGGATGCATCCCCATTTTTTGCGGTACTTAGAGCATTCTCTTCTTCAGTATCTGAGTAACCGTAAAAATTGGCCTATCGAAGGATTTGAAACAACAGCAATATCTACAATAGTACACAACAAAATTTGGACAGAAGTCATGCTTCATCGGGATACTCTGTGTGTAGAATAGATCGAAGGAGCGGCGCTGCTCTGCTCCCTTCCCACTCCTACGGCTCGAACTTGCTAGGCAAGGGGACAGCCTGCACCCGTTCACCAGGCAAACGTTCAGCGACCACCAACAGTACTCATAAGTGGCGAATGAAGAAAGGTTCAGGAAACAGAGACGGGGCCAAACATGCACGCGGGACGACCGACTCGTCGTTGGCAGTCATGCACAAGTAATTGTACACAAAAACGAGGCATACAATAACAGGGCACGAGTACAACTTGGAACGGTATACTATAATACAGTGGTTAGTGTATGAACGTGCTACTCTGTACGATAGATGGCAAAGAAGGACAGAAGGAAAACGAAAAGGGGGTGCACGAACCTAGGGTATACCAGGCACTTCAGTTGAAGCACCGCCTTCTGCGCATCTTAGCCAGAACATCGACCAAAGGACGAAGCAACGGAACCTTAGCAACGACATCCACTCGGTTCATTCAGTGGGAAACATAGAGCCGCAGAGAGAGAAGCCGTAAGTACAATACTCCTGTAGGTTAGACGACCAACCTTGAGAAAAATACACTGCCAAAATACAGAAATCTGTGCTTACGATTCTTCGACGAAGCGTAAATCACTCCGAGGACACGGCAGGGCACAGAGCACAGAGCCACACAAAGCAGCGCTGCCTGAGGTCCATCCTCGCAACCTCGAGGAATCGAAATGATTGGCGCCCATATCGCCCATAGGAACACATTATACGATGCTATAAAACCACCCGTCCAGTTTGGGTTTCTGCTCTCCACACACCCACGGATACAAAACTCCTTTTGGTTGCAGGTAACGCGCTTCCAAACACAAGTGATCTGGAAATAATCGCTCTTTGCGTCTGAAAGATACCCTGCTACATGTAGGTCTAGTCGCAAGCGTGAAGCAGCCCAACGGCACGGCTTAGCATGCTGCTGACTGCTCCCACCGCTATCAAGGTGAACGTCCAAGGCAGAGGACCGTTGATAGCCCCGCCACCCGTTGGTTCTATGCCGGGTGCAGATGATGACGCACCAACACCGCCAGTGGCGGACTCAGTGGATGAAGATGGACGGACACTATCATCGTCTGCGGGACTGAAATATGCGGAGTCATCATCAAAACTTGTGGAGCGAGGGATGGTGGTGGATGACGTGCCACCTAGGCCGTCGTCCCTGTCGACTGCATCCACCTCTGTGTCCGAGGAAGTGACGACATACGGTGCCGGTGTAGGCGACGAGTCGGGAACCTCAAAGTACACTTCCACCTGTTTTTTAAGTCGCGTGTTGGGTGAAAACAATGAGGGCGAGGTTTGACGATGTGATTACGGTTGGTCGCTGTTCAAGATAGGCAGGACTGCGGCTCACCTGTGCACGCCAATGTCCACCGAAGAATAGCGAAGATGTCCAACAGACACATATATTACACGCATGAGGGGTACTGTAGTAGTGAACCCGACAGCCGCAGCTCCATTTGCTGTTCTGCAAAATCGTGACGATCCTTGTTAATCTATATATGATACGCAACTCCCCTACTCCCGTAAATCAAATCGTTGCTTCAGTTACCCTCCATAAGCTCGACTAAGACATTCTGGAGGAGTCCCCTCCCCTATATTTTATACCCTGGTATATATATATATATAGGTTGGATTGGCGTCGGTTGGCGGCGACGCTGTAAAACACGCCTCTCACTGCGTGAGCTAGGGAGCCAGGGTACCGTTTTATTTTTAATTTTTGGCGGTTACCACGGCTGGCGGTCGAGCTAGATTATTTTTGTGCGGGGAGAACCTTTACTCCTCACAAGGGGGTCGATCGTATCACGTAGTGTGTGTATGGTAAGGCACCCACGAGGCAGTTACATAGTAAACCCCATTGCTGTCTCTGGAAGTGGCCACACCAGAAATGAAATCAATTCATTGATGCTGTCACCCATATGCAAGAAAACCCGCCGCTAAAGCGTTCTTAGTAGGATGCAGCTCACCCTTCATGCGATTCGCCCAACACCTCACGGCGCTTCGCGCTCGGTGCAAGCAATGTCTGTCTGGTCGGTGAAACCCCGATGTGCTCCGTCCCGGCATTGTATTGATTCGAGGGTCTACGGTCATACGACTACGGCCATGCATGATACTGAGTACACCCCCCCCTCCCCTGGGGCGTGATGGGCCCCCAAAATGTTGGAGGTGTCTCTATTAGGAGTAGGAACGGTGCTCCGTCTCGAAAGTGATGCGTGGTCAATGGTCAAATGACTGAGGCAAGAAAAAAATGAGTACGCCCCCCCCCCCCCCCCGGGATACCTATTTCTTGCGCGCCTTTGACAAGTCTGCAGCGAGTTTGGAGGGCTTCGGAGCATTATTTGAATGGTACTCTCAATTGTGGCCAAACGAACCTCGCTAATTGCGGCGGTTGCCCCCTCGAGATCGAAGTAGAATATGCCAATCCCTGAAGTGGTGGGTCGGAGCAGATTGATCCGCTCGCCTTCTCCTAGTGGTGTGCCCGGTTTGGTCTCGTACTCGACGGCGGTAAACTGAAAAAACACACCAGTATAACGGTTGCAGTACAAGCAAGGGACAGCTCGAGTTAATAACGATGCCCCTCAGTGGGCGTGCTTCAGTTCGACTATCAATACTTACTCGTCTTGGATTCAACATAACAGGGCTCGGTTTCAAGTATGCTGTACAAGACGCTTCGCTTGGCTCGTAGGCGAGAGGCGAACGAAGCACACGCGCTAAGGCGATGGCCAGATGCGCAGAGTGCAGGGTTGCGCAACTGCCGGTGGTCTAGAGAGCTTAGGTGGCAAGTTTAAGACTAGCAAAACATAGCACAAATCAAGGCGATCCAATCGTAGCCGGAGAACGATACTACACCGGTGATAAGAAGATAACTGTGCTAAGAGAGGAAACGACAAGGCAAGAGATACATCGCCGAGGGCCGTCACTTTGACCTAAACCAAATACACGGTTGTTGTCACGCGGTTTCCGTTCGGATTGGTGGTTTCCAACCGAACTCTGACGTCGAAACTAACACTGACCCCCCCCCCCCCCCTTCCCAATCGTCACACACGCACGTATTGTATGGTGCGCCGTTGTGAGGGCTGAAATCGGTGGCTTTGTCAACGAACGAAACATGTTTCGCGAGTTTGATGTCCTTTTGTCCCTGCTACTGCTATGTTTTTGTTCACTCGTATCTAAAACGAACCTGTTTTTCTACTTCCAAGTGACCAGGTTCACCTGTTTTAGATCGCTGCCTACTTTTAAGGCAGAAAAAGGCCGGAAAAAAGCATGCCCCCATCCAACCTTAAATACAAACACCTACACACACCTGGGGTAGCGAGCCTACGTTAAGCAATAGCACTGCACTATAGTTATCTAGCAAATACCGAGGAGCACACACCGTGTAACATTCATGCCGCCAAGGCAAGCGGACAAAAGGTCTCCCCGCACATCTCAGTCGTTGACCGACTCACATAATGGCAGTCGAAGGCATCGATGACGCTTGCTGACTCTGAGATGTCGCAGGGTTCAATTACGAGGTTGTCTGGCGCTTTTGTTGCATTGTCACTGTCCGGAACATCTGGTGTCGCAATAACAGGGCATTACAAGTGACAACAGGCGAATAACAACAGACGTAGGTGTGAAGAGACGGTAGACGCATTCATGCGGCGGCATTTTACAGTTGACCGGCACGGTGACCCAAAACATACGTCGCAACAAACGCTCGCCTGTTTGCCCACTGCACACACGATAGAGGCCCTTGCCATTGTGAGCGGCGTTCAGGTTCCTAATCTCGCTAAACGCCAAAAACTCGATACACGTGGGTGGTCAAGAGCTCTCTCCAAACTGGATAGTGCAGGCAGACGAAACCCCCTGTTCATGGAGGGGTAGAAACTATCATTTCGGAGGCAACGTCTTTCGGCCTCAGAGCAGAGGGCAAAAAAAACGAACTAATGGGATGATTGAAGTATCGGGCAGACAGAGGACTCCCGCCTACTGGGTTAAGAGACGGCAAATTTATAGTATTTTGACAAGGTGGGCGCTCCGTTCTCCTGTAGACCTATACCTTTCTCTTAACCTGGACGTTTCGAGTTTCAAGCCCTTCAGCAGAGCTCTGTCGATAGGTGGGACGCGCTCATGTAGTGAATTCTGAATACAAGGGTGAAGATAAGGGAAAAGTACAGCCCAGCTCGTCACCCGCGGGCAAATAAACTCACACACTATCAAGTGGGAGATGGTGTGCTTGTCGTTGAAGCCGAAGAACAGCGCACAGTAGTGTGTAATTTCAGTCGAGTTGCAAGACCAGCGCGAAGAAGCCACCGTGTTGTCGTCGCCATCCTGTATGCATGGAAGTTAAACGGAATCCGTGAGCTGCCAGAGATGAAAGCTACTGCAAACGTTGATACTATGGAAAATGTGTGTACCGCAGTATACTACTTCGTACTCTGGCTCAGGCCCTTCCTTGTACGCGCGATTCGGAACTGCGCTGGGCGTACCGCCTGGATCATCAAAAGGACACGCGCGGTCGTTCACAGCGAAGAACCGGCCAGGTGTACTCGCTTTGATGGCATTCTCAGCCAAGACACTGCCGAGTCCTTGCAAGAGCACGCCAGTAAAAACGTTAAGTGTACGTCAAATCTAGCATCTCTGAACGCAACAACATTTTTGTTTTCTCACCCTCGTCAGTGCAGCGCCAAAGCCGTCCATTGACTCGCTGGCACTAACAGACACCGGGCTGAGTGTTTCAGCAGTCACTGCAGTAGAGGAGTAACGTGGCACGTTCGAAGTAGGGCGATGGAGTCGGAAGGGAGAGTACAGCAACAGGTCAGAAATACGATGTAGACTATACTGACGTGTTGGGACCAGCTACAGTACTGCACTATAGTACTGCAACACACGCGTCCGCATTTTGCCCGCAAGTGAAGAGATGGCGCCCAAGTACCAAGCCAAGGAACCCAACCGCAAGACAACGGGGGGGGCATTTCGACGTGAGCAATATTCTTGCTTCAGTTTCGAATTATATTCGAGCGAGTATCCTTTAGCATAAACATGTTATCCTACTTCCAAACAGCATCCGAATCCAGCAAACAAAGAGAGCGTTGGCCACTCGGTTGTGCCCGTCGCTGATACCTTATAGATCAGTCCGCTGGATAGATAACTCACTTCCCAATGTTAACACACAAGATGGTCGCAGCTACCTTTCAACTCCTTCAAAGATACGTGGTCTGCGTGTCTCGCGCTTGGACAAAAATGCAGAATATCCCTACGGCGCTTGCGACAGGCACCGAAACCACGCTGCGAAGACCGTTTTACGTAAACGTTTTATGGTTTTAGTGCTTATGGTTTGCATTCTACTGCGCATCGTTTTACGGTTTTTAACGTTTAGATTTTTATGACTTGCATTCTGCATACTGCGCACCCAAATACTTGACCAGTGTCCCGCAAGTATACACGCCCTACCGCAATGCAGTACACCTCACCATCGGTCCAAGCCTTCGCTGCGGCGATCGGGACGTTTGTTTCAGTCACTTCCACAAAGATTTCCACCTGTACCCCATCAAACGGCGGGCAGAAACGGGCCAGATCGGGATTCAAACTCACGAGCACCTTCATGGGTGGTTCCGCTCGCGAGGATTTGAACCAACTATAGACGTGCCATGCTTTTGCCCGGGTGGTACGTCTTGTTTGCGTGGAGCACATCACCCTGATGCCTACGGTAAGACCCCCAGACCTCGAATATGGCATTAGGTCAGGGTATCACAATTTACGTGTGGGGACCTACTCCCCCGTACCTGCAGTGGAGAATTTAAGTATAGCAACCACAACGGACAAGACCAGAGATCAACCCGGTCGCTGCACCTGTCCGGCAATCTCGTAAAGCGGCGAAGGGGGTTCCGATGTGTTAACCCACCTCACTGATGTCAATCCATTGGTTAGCCGTTAGGTTGGGGCGGATGCCGATACCTTGTGCTTCGGGCCTCGGTAGATTGAACCTCTGACCCGCACCCAAAGCCGTTCCCGGCATGGTCACATATGAACCGACGGCCGAGGTGGTAAAGGAATTGCAATCGTCACCACCATCACAGGTGCCAACGGTAAAGGCGGTAGGGCTCTTCGTCTCGTCATCGCTCTCGTGGACATCTGGCAGAGGTTCGAGCCGAATCCAAACAGATGCGTATAGGTACGAGAAACAGAGTGCATTCTTTGCTCGGACGATAAACACAGACTAACGCATTGATTGGCCAATGCACAAAGGGAGTCTGCTCAGGTCATGTTGCATTCAGACCTGGGACGATCCTTCTGCTTCACTCTGTGCAGGTGTGAGGTTGACAAACGCTGTAGTTACTAATTGCATGGACGATCCGCGTCGGAACGGACGCAATGAGACAATAAGGTAAGGGTCAGCGATGGATTGGGTGCCCGCAAAGATTTTTCCTGCTGTGGAGGGGGCATGTTTTCCCTCGCAGGAGCTGGGGCTGCGATAGGCCAAACGTCGCCAACTTCGCTTGTTCACATGGAATATAGGCATACTGTTGTTTGTCTGTTCCCAGTAATTACCAAACACAGTCAGGAAGTGTACGATGGAATGAGCGGGTTAATAAATCGCCATTTACGGACGTGATATTATTTTAACAGTGTTTGGGACGGACAACAGCCGGAGTCGAACAAGCAGAGAGGGGGGCAAAATGGGGGGGGGGGGGGGGTGGTGGCTTGGTATTCCGTTTGATTGGACAAGCTGGCCGTTCAAAACTAACAGCAGGTATCCAGGGGTAAGCGTTCACTTGCAAAACAACGCTACCCTAGAAGAGCATGCCGCTTCGAAGCCAATTCGGTCCAAGGCTCGTGTCGCGATAGAGTAATCAAGAGCATTTGACGCACAGACCTACTGTCTATGTCAGTGTTGCAGCGCGAACGACACGCCTGCCGTGCGACCTTATGCGTGTACGCTCGAGAGGCACACCATTGAATGACAACCTCTCGACCTGTCGATCGTGACCTCGACAGTGGGAGGCACTAGTTGTACAGATGATGGTTACATGCGAGTGCGCCTATTCTGCCAGGCGAAGGCTCGCCGTCTGCGTCTGCGCTATATTTGATTTGTGCGCGACCGTCTCGACAGGCATCATTTCAACGCACTCCTTGGAGCCTGCGGCACCGTCATTTTCGTGCAACTGACATCCTGCCGCCGATTCTGATCGTTGTCCTTGAATCACTTCAATTTATATTCAACCAGTAAGTGGATGGGGGGCGAGCGAGCTGGCGGCTACGAGTGACTACGGGTTCCTCCAACACTTACATAAAACCATGTGGGATATCGTGTAAAGGTCGCCCAAGTTGAAGGATATTCTACAACGGTGGCTGCCGAAGTTTTCGCTCCATGTGTAGTCATCGGCCGGCTTGCACGACCAGCGCGAAGAGGCTACAGTGTTATCGTCGCCATCCTGCGGGTTTCAACGTGATCCAGAAGGCATAAACGCAGGTGGTGTGTGGCATCGTGACAATCCGTTATCCACGAGTGAAAATTTTCGCCCTGCTACGTACCAGGGAGTAGGTACTTGAGTCCACTCTCGGCAGGAAACCAAGTTGGGTCTGGCCGTTGTTGGAAGGCCTATATGCTGCTACGCTACTACAGTAAATCATTGTTTTGCTCTCTTTAATAACATTCGGCGATATATAGCCGATGGACATCGGTCAAGTAGAGGTGGCGCGGATAGCTGTTAAGTTGATCCCGAATAATGCTGCATCGGTCAGACGTACGACCGACCAGGTTCGTACAAAGGTGTGCCAGTTGATAGAGTCAACAGGCGCTTTTAGATCCACACACAGAGTTGAGCATCACGAGTACGCGATTTTATGCTACGAGAGAGAGAAAAGGCGGCAGGAAGCACCATGAGCCAGAGCGGTCGAAGTTGGGGCCTTTGTTCAGCAGTTTGGATTGTAGCCGTCTGCAAGACGGGCACCACAGCCTCTCACCGTTGCGAAACGAGGGTCACAGCCAGCTACTCCGCAGTCCCCGTCGGCACTCAAGTCCCAGTATGTTGCAGACGCCACAACATTCGTTACGGTTTTGGCGTTGACTGGAAAGCGGAGAGATTGAGGCATGACGGAAGGGGGACCAGGGCCGTAAAGTGCAGTAGTAGGTAAAACCATGAGGTCTATGTTGTTGTACTTCATACATCCACTGTACGCAAGTGTTAGATGTGCTGTTCGGTAGCGAGCAAAAAAAGAGCCAACTACCGTAACTCTACCGCACGCGGCAGTTCTAAAGACGTGTACGTACGAAAGTTTTGGACATGTGTCGGAGAACGATCCCAATATTTTGAAATATCTTAGACCCGGGGGGGAAATAACAATATACGCCTCTGACACCCAGCAGAATGCGGCACATCGGATGATGACAATGAACCCTTTTTTGGGTGCTACAGTACATGTATGATAGATGGTTCCAGTGTCAGCATCGAATTCAGAACGTATGCATAAATCCCCACCCCGGCGCTGTGGAGCCTGCAGCTCGAATGCAGCAACATTCTCAGCGTAGTCAACCAGGCGCAAGGGGCTCGCATATAGGTGGACTATGTTTCGAGCGCGACGCACCGTACTGTAGAAACGTAACGTTCTTCTGCACTCAATACATCTTGGAAGGACGCGAGTAATGTCACCCATACCTCAAACAACGGAACAAATTGCGGTTTTCCCGACACAGCGCTGAATAATGGTACAAGTCGGGTTGCAAGAGTATGCCTTCTCAAGGGCTCTCACCCACGGACAGCGTCTCTAGCGTGGGGATGATCACATCGCCAGGGTCAGTAACATCCAGAAATATTTCCACCTGTGATACAGTTGGGTGCAAGTATGGGGGGGGTGAAAGCTGATGCACACTTGTTGGGTGCGAGCATAGAATTGGACGTGAGGATGAACCACCTATTAATGAAGGCCAGCAAGCTCGGGGAAAATTCTCGGATATCACTCAAGGCCATACCGATGTACCCCAGGTGCTATGTGGTGCTCAGATCGTTGCTTGTGCACGCACTTGTTGCCACACCGGGCCGAATGGCTCTCACATATGGGATTTTCAGGCACCCTATATATCAGCTGGGGAAAGAAAAAATGCGCTATATTGGGGGGGGGGGAAATCAACATGTCAATGGCAGATACTGTTGTAACACCGCGTCGTACGTTAATTCGTATAGTTTGGGATCAATGAGGCCTCCTGCTGCGACCAGCCGGAGACTCTCACCCAGGGTTACTACTCCCGCGTTGGTTGTCTGGCAATCAACGCGGCACCTCGTCGCAGAGAGTAGGTACCCCGGTAAAATAAACACTAACAAAACTGATGTCGTTGTCGACGGTACACCTCGCTACCAACGATGGGCGGGCGGGATGGTCTGTTTTTTCCTAGCCTCTTTCTACTTTGTCGTGCTGTTGTAGAGCTGCGATATCGCTCGCGGAGTGATACTCAATCACTGTCTCCCCATACAACAAGGAGGCTTTCCCGAAAAGGGATCCACCCCGCTGGCGTCCCCTCTTTTCTGGTCCAGATTACCAGGCGCATACCACGCTTGCGCCTGATTTGGCCGGGAATGGCACTGCCACGCACTCAAACCCTAATCAAACTAAAGGAGAACATATGATAGCTGCTGTAGTGTGGGCATCGCATTCCTTCCCAATCAGGGGTTAACGCGTACAGTACTCGCCATACAAACGGGTTTCCTAGGATTTTCCTCGGCGTTCCAAAGCGCACCTCGCTGACGTCAATCCACTGATCGTTCGTCAATGTGAACGTGATGCGGATGAGGTCGTTGAACGTGTCCGCGGGAAGATTGACCTTCTGTCCTGCCCCCAACGCCGTTCCCGGCGACGTTAAACCCGAAACCTCTTCGAAGCCAGCTGCAACCGTGAAAGAAATCGCAATTTTTGTGGTGTCGTCACTCTCGTGGAAGTCTGAGGGATGGAGGCGGTAGCGGGACGGTAAAGGGAAAAAGGAGAACGGTAGCGGACGCACGACAGGGGTTACCTGTTAACCATATATGCACGGCAACGTTAAAAAAAGGTGCAACACAACTGATTTAGCCAGGCTATGTATGCCCAGCAGCGTGGAGCGCTGGTTTGGTTGTAGTGCATGCAGCATTCCAGGTATAAGCTATTGTATACAAAAAAAAACTGTGGTGAGCACTGTACAAGTATACGCACATACATACACGTAGATAGATGTAGACGGGAGCGGCGAGTGCTTTGGCTGGACGGCTGTAGGTTTTTTCATACCGGTATCTGTACTCCTGGTCGTGGACTCACATATTATCAGGTGTGAAACGGTCATGGGCTCATCCAACTCGTAAGCAAGAGAGCATACTCCGAAGGAGCCCCCTAAGCTCGGCTCACAAGACCAGCGTGAGTCTACCACGGTGTTGTCGTCGCCGTCCTAGAGGTGTGGACAATGCACGTAATGCGAAAGCACGGCGAGACGGGGAGGAGTCGGAGGTTCGCGTCGAGATATCAAGGTGGAAAACAAGTATTGTGTTAAAACAAACTACTGTTGTATAGAGCTCTACTGTACGTAGGATGCAGTAGTAGGCCTGGATAGCTGGATGCAGCTTTGGGAAGTTGAGCTTTTTGTGATGCGCTTTGCTCGATGACAAAGGGTACTGAGGCAACGGTGGAAACGCAAGGTGTGATTGATATCTGGAGTTGTATATTTCTCCCATTGACGGCTCGAGGGCGTGTGCGTGGGCGCATGCATGCGCGCGTGCGTGCGTGAGTTGGAGCGCGATGGGTGTGGGGGGGGAATCATGCTCCGCTCGTCGTCTTTCCAAAAGACGCAACGCCAATCAGCTACTTGCAAACATCAAAAATGCTATCACACCCTGTTTGGCGCTTCTCGTACAAAAAACATTCGAGTCCAAAACAAAGTACAACCACGCTCCTCCTATCCATACAGCAGCACTTGTACACTCGACAGCTCCTGCGAGTATGACACGCTGGGTTTTGTCGCGTGGAACCATCGAGCAATGCCACGGTAGGGGTGGTACCTTATAGCGGTGGTGCCTTATGAGCTATGCCCTTGTAGGAGTAGTACCTTATTATTTTCTGAGCTGCTCACATGAGGAGCGCAGTATCTCACCAAAATACATACCTCTGGCGAAGTTGGTTCCGCAGTCCGACAAACATTTTTATGCGCTATCTAGGTATAGCCCTATAATAATTACACGAGTGAAAGTATCAAAAAATTTTTTTATGGTTACTCAATTTATTTAGGAGCTCAACTGTTCAGAAAACTCTGGCCCAACAAGTTTAACCCCTGTATACAACCGTGTGGGATGAGACGACTAGGGTAGCACGTTTTGGCCGATACATTCTCTGACTGATCGGGCTCCATAATATTTCCAAATATTGTTGGAACGCCAATATTGGTGCCTTACGATTTTACTCGAAATACACATATATGATGTTGTTGACCCTGTGCCCTGAACATTCCTCAGCGTTACTTAGACGTCTTTTTTATGTGTTGTTCGTGGTAGCGCGAGATGAGATTTGCCTTACGGGACGAAACTGCCTCATTGTGATCCCCGACCCCGACTGTGTCGGGGACGGTTTCGGGTGTGCTTGCGCCGTTCCCCTGGCTGCCGACAGGCCGGGTATGCGGTGCTCGGTTTTTACAGAAACATTCCAAATACGTCAGCTATGAGTTGGATCAGTTGAGTGGTCGATACTTGATACATCAAAGTCTCGTGGCAAAAGATTTTGGTAGACGGCCTACCTTCGCTCCGTCAGGCCTGCCTTTGGCCCGTCAAACCCTCTTCAAAAAACAATAGTTTTCAGCTTTGGGATGTCCTTAATAGCTGTCCGCCGAGGGGCAAATGTGCCGTTAACCGACATTTATGCTCGCTCGTTGTTCGTTTGGTCTCTTTACATGACAGCTACGTACCGGTTGGTACCATTGCCTATTATTTTGGATTCTGTGACTCTTGACATCAGAGGTTGTAAGTGGTGACGCACGAGGCTCGCTTCTTCTCTGCCCCTATCCTGTGGGAGGCCAATAGTACATGAACCGTAGGCAGGGAGCAGCAGCAGCACACGTCGACGCCACATGGCAACAGCCCCCCCGGAAACGCGTCCAGGCCGAACTTTTCCCCAGTGACACTGGGAGCACAGCCGGGAAAATTGGCCCCCTACCCTCTTGTGGACGCCACCCGACAGTCCAAGCAAGCGGCCGCAGCTTCATTTCACTGTCTGGCAGCATATCGCAGCCAGTCTACGTTCGGAAGTATACTTCGAACGATTTCCCGACCAACTCTCGGCCAACTTCCTACAGCAGCACCTCTCGGGCTCCTGTTCCCGCGGTGGTTTTCACGACCCTACCGAACACTTCACGGTGCCGCACACGACCGAGTAAAGCAGCGACACCGCGACTCAGGAGTTCATCTTGGTGTCTTCGGGCGCTGGAGAAGTACTGGAACCGGCGTCACGATTTAACCTGGGACATCGGCTTTGAGGCCAACAATCGCCGGAGCTTCTTCCGGTTCTCCACAACAACCTACCTCGAGCCCTGCGAACCAAGCGAGCCGCTACCCACCGGTCTCCGCAGTTCCCATCGAAGCCATGAGTTCTCGACAAGCTCTTTGCGCGGGTTCCGACCGCACCGAAACCACCGCCTATCGGCCACTACCTGGCCCCTTTCAACACGATATAGCCTCCAGCTACCGACCTCTCTCCTCTACACCATGTACGGCGCTTCCGGGGACCACCGCGACCTAGTGTTATATGGCCCGTTGTACAGTGGTAAGGGAATGGAATGCAGGTCTGAACTGGCTAAGAAGGCAGCCTCTCCTGTTCAGGAGACTTTTTTTTGTATTGCCGTATAATTAGTGCTCTTCATGATGATGGACGGAAAGGAGCTGTTGAGAGTGATTCGATGGGAGCTTGATTCAAGGCATCAAGCGCACTCTGCCCTCCTTCTATTATCCCGCTAGACGCGTAAGGACACTTGTCCGAGAAACTTTACTCGGGCGCTTGTCTACTTTTCTCCTATGGGCTACCCTAACCATTGTACTGCAAGGGAAACTTCAGAGCCCCGGGAAACTCTTTGGGTGTTACATGATAATACGGTTATCCCATGACCATTCTATAGTCCAACACCACTACATATCACATTAGCCCGCCCTGAATTGTCGTGGATGCAGACCACACGGCGGTCAATGGATAAGAACGGAGTTCATCCGAAAATACCGGAAAACGAGGTCAAAGATGCCCCTATTCGAAACAACGAAATGAGGTTATTGCTTTCCCCACACCTCGTAGTGAGGCCTAGGCGTCACGGACAGTGCTATTGTCAGAAATTCCGCCTGAAAGAGGGGGTCAAAAAGAAAAACGGAACAGGACGGGAGCCGAAAGGAAGGCAACAAGAAACACAAGGACTAATGCAGAAGAAAGATGCAGAAACCCCGAAAAGGAGTCAAAAGAGATACCAAGACGAGCAGAAGAAGGAAACGAAACTCAGGGAACGGCCATGTGCGTGGGGGCTCGAGTCTAGGGCCGGGTAGGGCCCGGGGGTATACGAGCGCAGGGCCGGTCATCAAATCATGGCAAATACGATGGACGTACGTCAACGGGAACGCCACACAATGTACAGAAAGCGGAGGGGGCACGACAAAGCTATAATAGGGCCTGGGGGGTGTACTCGATAGGAGAGATGTACTCGATCTCATGCATGGCCGTAGTCGTATGACCATAGACCCTCGCATCCCTACCATGCCGGGGCGGAACATGTCGGGTTTTCACCGACCAGGCAGACATTGCTTGGACCAAGCGCGAAGCGCCGTGAGGTGTCCGGCAAGTCGCATAAAGGGTGCGCTGCATCCTACTAAGAACCGCTTGTGAAGCGGACTTGCGTATGGATGACAGCTTCAATGAGATAGGTTAATTTCCGGTGTAGCCACTTCCAGAGACAGCAATGGGAGTACTATGTAACTGCCTCTTGGGTGCCTTACCTTGAACACTACGTGATCCGATCAATTCCCTTGTGCAGAGTAAATGTTCTCTACCTCGCACAAATGATCTAACTCGACGACCAGCTGTGGGCGACCGCCAAAAAAAAAAAAAAAAAAAAAAAAAACGGTACCCTGGATGTCTAGCTCACGTAGTGAGCGGCATGTTTTACAATGTCGTTCCCAACCGATGCCAACCCAACCCATATATAATATATATAATAGGGGGGGGGGAGTGAACAATGTTCCACTCTGAAAGGGCGAACTAGTAGTGGGAGCACTACCAGCAAACGGAGCAAGTTGACTCAACCAGAACCAATACGCCCAAGGAATCGTCAACACGTCACTCAGATAGGCAAGCCTAAGGCGTCTAGTCCGACGTGGACAACAGAGTGTGTCCGTACAGCTTAACATGCCCATATACCACTTGCGGAGGCTACATCGTACGGGTATGCCAGGGACGTGAGGTTCAAGAAAAAAAACGCCTTGAACACTGCAACAGAAGCAGGGGCTGTGACGAGCCATGCATGTGCACCAGAAACAGGGAACACAAAGTACGTGCCCAATAGACACTCGGAGCAAGGAAGAGCAGACAATACAAATACAACTCCAAGTGGGAATACGGTAGCACCACGGGTCAGCAGCCTTCACGAAGAAGAGGCAGACGGTGGTGGAAAGTTGAAAAACAACAAACCTCCCCAAAGGACATTACCACAGATCGACGGTGGTATGTTCAAGTAGAATCCCAAACGCTCCAAAAAGTACAATACCACGATCCGGAGGTCGAAAAGAGGGGAGCGGAATCGGTGGTGGTAGGTAGAGAAAAAAGGCAAAACAAGGCACTAAAATACTCCCGAAAAGTGTGCTATCACTGAAGTAGAGCAGCCTTCGTGAGAGGAGGCAAGCGGAACAGGCAGTGGTATATTGAGGCAACACACTTACACACCAGAAGAAGCGCCATTCGTCGAAATACAAGAGAGAAAGCAGTGCACGGTGAGACTCACGACGAGTGCCCGCATATAAGTAAGCCGAAAAGGGGGGGGCGAGTCGTCAACAAACGTAGGGCCCGAAAACACTGCTAGCGAGGGGACGATAACATGAGGCTCTGAAAGGCTGTTTAGAAGCCAAGCCAAACCCAACATTCCATGACTTCTAAAAACAAATGAAATGAAAAGGGGCGCCTTGCGTAGCCTAAAAAAACCAAGCCAGAGAGAGAAGAAGAGACACACGTTCAGCAAGCACCCACTACGTAGGGCAAGGGAAAGGGTCAAGGAAATTGTAGCAAGACAGGGCAAGCTAAATCGGGCGGCAACGGAAGACGAAAACACTACAGGTTTTCTTTCTATTCGTAGTTTCGTAAAGGAAGCAAGCTATTAATAGACCAGAGGAAAAAAAGGCAGAACACGACAGGTTTGCGGCCTGTGTGCGAAAAAGAGGTGGGCAAAACCAGTGTCTGTTAAGTTGCGGTACGATGCCAACACAAGACGCCTACAGTCGTGTAGACAAGAAATAAGACAAATCCGAAAGTGAAAATAACGAAACCAACAACACCCGTCGAACACTCTAGCTACTCAAGACCAGTAAAGGGGGGCAGTGCGTCAATGTGGCCATACCCCGCGAGCTAGGCCCCGTCTTCTGGCATTGTAGTCGCACAGATCCGTAGTTGGCGTTGTGCGCGAAGATGTGGAGTGCGCAGGACGGAGGTTGATCTTGGTAGGGTCAGGGTTGGCGAGGAGCCCGGTGGTGTTAGAGGCTGCACAAGGAAGGTTCCGATGAAGCGCGATGGGAGGTCTTGAAAATCATACCCTAGGACACTCCAAGCGCGAGTCAGTGGGTGTACGATCGTCGCGGACGATGTGGAAGGAGCGCGGTTGGCGTTCGATCGTCCGGAAAAAAACGTAGGGGGTGGTGTTGATTGCGAGTGTTGCAGGTTCCTAGTGCGAGCTGGTGATGGCGTGGTGTTCACGGATGGTGGTGGAATCGCTGTGGAGGGTAGGTGGTGAGGCGGTGGCAGTCCGTTAAGAGTGGTCGAAGCAGACGGCGACGGTGGCCTTGTTGGTGAAAAGTACCTTCTCCACGTTGTGCACATGGGCGCGGTGGTTAACGCTGTACTATCCCAACGAAGTGCGTCGATGAAGACGTGGGCGGTGGCCGTGACGGTGAACTGGTCTCGTGCTCAACGCGAAGAAGTCGGAGCGATGGCTTGTATGGCCGGTGTAGGTGGCTCAAAGTAGTCGTCGGTGGCGACGACGCCTGGGCCGTTAGATGTAGGCACGCGAAGGGTAGCCCGGTCAGCACGGCGGCTGCTGCGGCCAGAACAAAGGAGCCGAAGGGGTCGATGCTGACAGCGACGCCGGGGCCGCTTAGTAGTGGCAAGAGAAGCGGTCGGTATGTCGTCGAACAGACATTCGTCCGCGCGAGATAAAAACAAATGGCTCATATTATTGCTGTTTGTACTGGCCAGAGTTCAGGCTGTGGGAGCCGAGCTACGTGTGAAGAGCTACTGTCTACGAGTACAGCAAACAGGAAACAGCAGGGTGCCTCGCTATCGATGCCACGTTACTGTAGGCATGCGCTACTATGAATGCCCTCCAACTGCGAAGCACGCAATTTAGGGGACGAAGAACAAAAGTGACTCTCAAGCTCACAGGTGTCTCACATAAAGAGGCAATGAAGGCCTGTTGGACAGGAGAGGCTGCGCTCCACAGCTCAGGTGTCACTTGCGTCGACGTCAAGTGTTGCAGAGACCGCGTATCGTGATAAGAGAATGGAATGCAGGTCTGAACTGGCGAGGAAGGCAGCTTCTCTTGTTCAGGAGACTTCTTTTGGTGTTGCCATATTATCAGTCCTCTTCACGATGAGAGACGGAAGGGAACTGTTGAGAGTGATTCAATGGGGGCTTGATTCAAGGCATCAATCCCACTCTGCTCTCTTTCTATTAGCCCGCTAGACGGGTAAAGACACTTTGTCCGAGAAACGTTTCTCGGGCGCTTGTCTACTCTTCTATGAGTCATCCTAACCGTTGGACTGCAAGAGAAACTTCTGAGCCCCGGTAATACTCTTCGGGTGTTACATGATACTATGGCTATCCCATGATCATTCTACAGTTCCATACTACTCCATATCCCACCTACAGTAAGTATAGTAGGAATAACAGAACGCACCTCTGCCGTGTATAGCGGATAGGTAAACGGGGTACAGCAGCAGCAGCAGCTGAAAGCTCTATGGCAGGAGTACAGCCGTGGGCAACCCCTCTTACGTATATTATAAGGCAATTCCAAGTCGTGTAGGGTTTATTTCCCGTATGCAAGAGTTCAAGTCGTGCGGGATTTTTTTTCCTGTATGCAGGAGACCAAGTCGTGCGGGATTTATTTCCCGTATGCAGGAGTTTAAGTCGGACGGGATTCATTCCCCGTCTGCAGGAGGCAGCAGATATGGATATCGCAACGCGAGGGACATCCTGCTGAATTCGCACAAGGTCGCACAGCCGCCATGCTGTGCGCTCTGCACCATGAAGGGGTGGGGAAGCCGCGGGACGGACGAGTCGCGTACCCTCTGCTGCAGGACGTTTAGTGGCGGAGGAGGCGGGTGCACGGGAGTCGGGTGCTGTCTGCAGCAGTACTACGACCGAAGGGAATAGCGTCTGCACGGCAACAAATACTAAATGACAGCACCAGCAGCAGCAGCCGCGGCAGCAGCAGCGGGACGGTCATGAAGTGGGCAGACAGGTACCTCGTTAGCTGGAGCATTTTAGTGATCTGGATACTTCGCGGGCGGGAGGTTACGTCTAGTCTATCTGGTGGATATTCGTAGGAGTAGTTTTCTCTTGCGATTGGATACATCTGTTGGTCGAAATATATTTTTGATATTTTTGATCGTACAAATGGAGATGTGTCATTTTCGACTGCGTTTGGATTCGTTCCGGGTGAGTCGTATACTTCGAAGTATGATATATACCGCTTGCGACGTGTTAAGGATTACTAAATGATACTCTGGTATAGTAGGGATTATTCTTCCCGGGTACGTGGGGGAGGATATATAGGATACATATCGTTGTCACTGGTCACGGATCTCTAGATGGTAGGGAATATATTATTTATCCCGGGAAAGTCGAAAATGATACTAAGTTAGAATATCGTCTATGGGTTCGTCCTGAATGGTACACACGTAGCATTTCTTTTTCGCCTGGAGGTCTTGAAAAGTATTTTCAGGTTCAAATCAAACAGTCTTTGTGAATCCGAAAAAGGTATACCTGATAGTGTTTTTCCGGTATAGACAGGACCAGAAGGGGACTACTAGTAGTGGAACTGATGTTTATATTTTTAACGGATTGGCGAAGTAAGGGTACGCGGGTGCACCTTGAGAGGTGTGTAGCGGATATGAGGTATTAGTGGTGGCTACTGATTTTATTCAATCATGCTGGAACCTTCTGTTTGTGACTGTTTACTGGCATGATACTTTTCGGCTTCAATTTGTTTTTTTCTGCGCGACTACAGTAGTATTTTCCGTGATTGCAATAGTTTGTGTGCGGTTGAGGGAGAGGTTTTTCTTGTCGTCAGGATGAGTTTTTTCTTGCAATTACTGTGGTTGATGTAGGCCAAGGAGCTACGTTATGGTCATTCGGTTCGTCACTGTAATGTAAAGAGCCAGGGAGGTGTTCGTTTGGTTCTTTAGATGACAGTTACGTACCTGTTGATACCATTGCCTCTTGTGGATTATATGACTCTTGACATCAGAGGTTGTAAGTGGTGACGCACGAGGCTCACTTCTTCTCTACCCCTGTGGGAGGCCTATGTACATGACCTGAAACACCCATCCAAAGCCGCCGTGCAGTCTGGGCTACCGTTGCCTGAGACCACGAACACTCGTGTCGGTCAAAATATCCTGTTTTCGATACCAGCGCCCAGAGTGGATTACTTCTTGGCCGAAACGGGAGAAGCCGCGGCCTCCGTGGCTTTTGACAGCTCATGGCGGCAAGAGCGTGGGAAATATGGGTAGGGGTGGCCGGTCTCATGCCCCGCCGTTGCGCGTGCGTTGAGGATTGGGCGTTGAAGAAACGGGTGTCGAAGAAACGATTTGGGCTATTTAACGTGTGAAAGCACAAGTTTTCCGGAAAAATATGGAGCTTCGTAGGCTAGTATGTGGTCGCGAAACAAGTATCGCGAGCCTCTTCGGCTGCTGTGAACGCCGGGCGACCAGGTTCCGTGAGGCAGAGAAGACGGGATCTTTGGTTTAGACCAAATAGGATGAGCCTACGCCGCGGGAGGAGCAGTACGGTGGTGGAGGTACTGCGATTTTGTTTTTGGTACATCCAGCAGGCAGTACCCCATGAAGCATGGGGTTGTGGTTGTGTTGGGGGGGGGGCTTTATTTTTTTTTCTCGTGTAACCGCCAAGAAAAAAATAAAGGTATGAACGAGTACGTGTGCGGGTTGCGACGAGGTACGACGACGTGGTGTTTCTCATACAAACTCACGCCGTTCCCCTCACGGAGTAAGTCAGCCTGCGATTTGGGTCGTTGCTGACCTTCGAGGGTGCTATAATGCCTTTCCTTGTCGTGCCCCACCGTGCTCTCCTGCCCCGACCGCTGTGACGGGGCGGCCTCAGGCGTGCGTGTTGTACAGCTTGCTGCTGCTGCTGCTACTTCTACTGCTGCTGCTACGTACCACCGCTGCTGTGTTGTTCTGCTGCTGCTGCTCACGCAATTCCCCTCTTTGAGTACGTCAGCACTTGCGATATGTTTCGTTTCTGAACCTTGAGGGTGTGGTTGTTTTTTCTTTATTTAATTATTTTTTCAATTTCACTTCTATTCTCCAGCTTCTGGACAAGCCTTGGCCACAGGTGTCGTTCCTCCCCCCCCCGCTTAGTGCCTTCATTTTTATCGCACACAGGGTCGGCATTCCCAACGCTTGTCGATTATTCATCGAATTTTGCTAACTCGCGCTCTCGCGCAATTGGTTTGTCATGCAAGAAAACGTCCCTACGAACATGAGCACGTACTCGGTGAGACTCGAATCTACAACTTGACTTTAGCAGGGACAAGATCCACCTACTACAAGGTAACTCCATCGGGGAGGCCAATATACCTTTCCTCGTCGTGCCCCACCGTGCTTCCCTGCCTCGACTGCCTGTGCCGAGGCGAGCATGATGTGCTGCTGCTGCCGCTACTGCCGCTGATCTGCTGCTGCTGCTCCGTTGCTGCTCTGCTGCTGCTCTGCCGCTGCTGCTGCAAAGTGCAGCTGCTGTGTTCTGCTGCCGCTGCTACTGCTGCTCACGCAGTCCCCCTCACGGAGTAGGTCGGCCTGAGATATATTATTATGACTTTCCTTCTCGAGCGCCACCGAGCTCCCCTGCCCCGACTGTTGTGCTAGGGGCAGCCTCGGGCGTACATGATTTGCCACTGCTGCTGCTGCTGCCGCTGTTCTGCCGCTGCTGCTGGTGTGCTGCTATGCTGCTGCTGCTATGTCTGCTATGTCTGCGATATGTTTTGGCCGCTGACCCTCGTGAGCATAGTAATTGTGCACGTCGACCCCTCTCGGTGATGTGTCTCCGCATGCTATGTCTGCTATGTCTGCGATATGTTTTGGCCGCTGACCCTCGTGAGCATAGTAATTGTGCACGTCGACCCCTCTCGGTGATGTGTCTCCGCATCTTACAGGTGAAATACAGATCCATCGGCGTCGGAAGCTGTACGAGTACATTATCGCAATTGACAGTTATTATGCGTCTCGGCGAAGGTCTCGTGCCAGCGTGATTTTCGTATGGTACGTGCCTGTACGCTATGCTGCTGCTTGTTGTTGCTGCGCTTGCTGCACCAATGCCATCGCCGGCGCTTCGTACTGTCGATTAACTAGATCGACTGTTGCTCAACCATCTGTTTTTGTATCTACATGTATACGAAGTATATAGTGCGGACGCCGAGTGTTTCGTACGTAGTACTTTGTAGTGCTGCTTGCTGCTGTACGAACGAGTCATGCGTTGTTGTGCGGAATGGCGGATGGCAATGTCTGTTTTTCTTGTGTTTGCAGCGTTTTGGTTATCTTCACTCAAATTTTTTTTTTCGGAAGGCACCCCTTGGCACTAACAGCCTCGAGTTGCATACCGGTACGCCCTCATCCACTACGGACATGCACGGAGCCGTAGGCGGGCGGTACTATTACGGGGGAACATATAGTAATCAGGACCAAATATGCTTACTAGAAAGAATGAAATATATAGGTTTTTGTATATATAATGGGTCCTGATTACTATGACCCTCCGTGATACTGTAAAAGGGTCAAGTGAGGATGACCGCGACCACTGTAGCACGCGTGTTGAGAAAAAAAACAAAACAAAAAATAGTGGCACCGTCTAGGAGCAGAAACGTCCCTTCCGAGGGCATTCATTTCGAGTGCAACGAAAAAGAATGTACTCAACTCGCTCTTGAGGCCATTTCCGTAGAGCGTGTTCATGTGGTCACCGCAGTATATCCCATTGCACCCGACCCGTGCTCGACAACCAACCTCTTATTGTGTTGGCGGGTGAAAAAAACACTTTTTGGGGCAACGAACGGTGGAGACGATGCCCGCCGACCCGCATAAATTAATAATCATTCTTTGGCTTACCCTTGTCAGCCGTGGGTCGCATCCCGCAACTCCGCAGCCGCCTTCGTCCTCTCCCCTGAGGTCCCACAGCGAGCCGGTCACGACCACGTTGGACACGACCGATGCTTCCACTGCATACAGTACGCGACATGTGTGTTGGGAATGTTAAGATTTAAGGCTGAGTTTTTTTTTGTTTCAAGAATATTTACAGCTAAAACACTACGACGTCAGTATTACATGTAGGCAGTTATTTGTGCCCAGTGGAGAACGCCACTCTGAATACCATATATATTAGTCTTTAACAGCCTATGAAGTATGAACAACGTTGACGTCACAATAAGCCGCAAGCCTTAGCCAGATAGGAGATTATTTTCTACTGCCAGCGGCGTGTTGTGTGTGTGTACAAAGTGTGATGGTATCACGTAGTAGAGTGACGCTCTAAAACTATACTGATATGCTGCTGTGGGGTGTCAGTTTATGCCTTCCTGCTAAATGCGCACTCTCGACTCAGCCGTTCGTTGGAGTCGTACTGCTGTATGATACGTGCAGGGGATTGATTCCCTTTACGATATCATAACAGCACTGATTTACTATATCAGTACGAGCACTATTAATAACACGAACCGCCGTACCAGTTCGAGTATACTGGTAGGTATACACGTGCCAGGACGAACGCGTGTTCGAAATTTGTATCTGGTATGATACATATCTGAAAATCATTTTGTTTTCTTGAAATTAACTCGAGGGATCCCCCACGTCTGAATAGGGGGTGTGGTACGAGGATAGCATACAAACTACCCGGTACCTATCAATAGTATACCCTATATATATTTATATATCGAGTGCGGTGGGCAGCGTGTATTTTGCTCGCAGCATCGACCACGCGGGCTTGACATGCATTGACCTCATGTACGTAGACGCAGATAGATGCAGCGAACGTTCAATGCAGGTCAGTCGATGGTCAACGTCAAAACAGCAGTAAGCCCGAGCCTGGTGTACTGGCATCGAAAACTTCTACAGCTCGAACAGGTTCAAATGAAGCAAAGAGGAAAAAAAACAAAGAGCACGACGAGCACTCCTATGATATGTGACTCCGGCCTACGAAAAAAAAAAGAAGGTACACGGTCGATAACACACGAACAAACCAAAAGTAAAACACAGAGGTCTACAAAGATCAGATCTGCTGCCGCCCATCGCAACGGGATGTTTAGCTACGGCCAGTAGTAGGGTCGGCATGTCGATCGCGTGTGGTCGTAACCAGATGGTGAGAGTCGCTACTGCTTCTCCGAGAAAAATCTCAACAGAAAGAGAAAAGGGAAGAAGAAAAAAATACATGGAAAAAAACGAAAATGATCTACTCGGCAGCATAGGTATATTACAGCTCTCGTGCTCCTACAGAGTCACAGCCATCTCCACAAGCTATGCCAGGCGGACGATCACGAGGCCGCGGGCGGAGAGCGACTGCAGTAAAACTGCAGTGATTCGCTACGCTGCTAGCTATTTGAAAGCTATCAATAGCGATGTGCTGTTGCCAGGTCTAATGCTTGTGGGGGTACAAAAACAAGATTGACTTCTGAATTGCTGAAAAAAAAAAAAAATGCTCATGATGATGCCCACAAGCTGAGCTGTTGAGACGTAATGGAGGAAGATAGCTTGGAACAAGGTGCACCAGGCTCAGCGGTGACGTAGTCCTGCCGACGAGCCAAATGTGAAGGTATTACCTACTGAGCTTTAGGGGTAAAGAGCTATAGGGGTAAAATATCGATCTTATTATACCCCTGTAGCTCAGTATGTTATATTTGACGTCGTCGAGGACACGGGTTCGAATCTCACTTCGAACGTTTCTTTTAGAAACGCTTGCTTGCGTGTGCGGTCACTAAATGCACATCTCCCTGGTTCCCCAGGTCAGGTGATATTGAAACGAAGCGGGTAGGTCAGCTTACGGCCGTATACGGCACCGACGCCCCGAAGATCCCGCCGTTCATAGGTGGGGGGGGTGTTACAAGGATTTCCCTGGGCCGGGGTAATCGAGCGATCCTTTATCCCTATAACTCAGTAGGCGATACCTTCACAAAATTACGAATGTTGTTGTTGTTGTTGTTGTTTGTTGTTGTTGTTGTTGTTTTGTTCGCATTAAACCGTTCTTTCTACCCGTCGACATCCAGCACAACCAGTGTCCGTGGCGATTCTTCAATCCTAGAGAGATACAAGTTATCTGGTCACAAAGCTACGCCACAGAGATACTACGTTGCCACGTATGCAATGCAGTGCCATGTCATCATACTGCGTACCACAGGCACGACATACCCATTCCATGACCTAGAGAAACAAAAACGAAACAAAGAGAGAGAGAAAAAACAAAAACAAAGACAATTCGAAAGAGAAAAGAAACAAAAAAAGAAACAAAAATATACCTGGCATATGTATATACTTCAGTATAGCAACAAACCATCGTACCCCCCCGCAGGGGATCTGGCAGACACTTGAAAAGAAGGAGCTAAAAAAAAAAGAAAAAAAGAAAACACCACTATTATTATACGAGTAGTCGTCAACAGAGTGAGACTAAGAACCAAGGGAAAAATAACAGGCAAACCAAACAAAGCACAAGTAGCACAGCCAGGGTCTCCCTGCTGGCCCGCCTGGTACCTTGCTACCCTGTCTGCCACCATCGTCCAGCGTTCGTCAACTATGCCCGGCCCCTCGGCGTCGGACAGTACGAAACAAGCAAAGCAGGCTCGTCATCCACCCACGCCACACGACTCCTTCAATAAGGCTTATCAATCGGAGAAAGGAAGAGAAATGAAAATCACATACATCGGGTCACCGCAAAGAAGAAAATAAAATGAAATAAAAATAAACAAAAACAACAGGAAGACAAACGAAGATGTACAGACAATGATAAGTCAACATCACAGACAAAAATAAAAAGTAAGTGTACGATATATATACTACAGCAGTATGATGTACATACGACGTACAGGTACTAATAGTAAGAATATAATTCATCACCAACCACATTCCATTTTGGGATTCTTCTCCTTTTCTTTTTCTTTTCTTTTTCGGTTTGGTTTCTTCGTTGCTTCTCTTTCTCTATGGTGGCGTCCCCGGTGGCTTGGTAGGTGGTCCGCGAGCCTATCAAGATCACTTTTGTGAGTTCCAGTCTCACCGAGTGCATGCTCGTAGGGACTTTTTCTTGCAAAAAAAATGATTAGCGGAAAGCGCGAGAGCGTGAGTTAGCTGTACATTCGATGAAAGTCGACGAGCAGTGGGAATGCTGAACCCTATGCACGATAAAAACTAAAGGCACGTACCGGGAGGGAGAAGGGACGACACCTGTGACACGGCTTGTCCAGAAGATCGTCGAGGGTAAAACCTCCTACGAGTGGGCTGGAAAGTAAAAGTGATGATGGAAAAAAAAAAAAAAAAAAATGGTTGCTGGCGTATGTATGTATGTTGTGTCGGCCGCACCTATTAATAGTGCGAAGGCATGGTATTGCGTAGGCTATTAATGCATTACGGTGTGTTATCTCTGTGTCGTAGTCTGCGACCACAGAGCTCGCATCTTTCTATTAATAGGGTGAAGAATCAGCACGGACACTGGGCTTGCTGGATGTCGACGAGTAGAAGAACGGTTTAATGTGAAGAACACACACACACAGCATGTAGGCTCATCATATTGTGAGCCGTTTCGAGCGCGGATGAATGTTACATGTATGTGCGGACCTCTGCAGTGTCAGAAGTTCAGAAATTATGGCGCAACGTTCATGAAAATTCGGGGTACGGAGAGTGGATATTACACGTGCACGGGGTATATTACACGTGCACGGGGTATCATCTACTACTATTGCCTGTAACCCACAAGACAAAGAGCTACACCACAAACCGCAGCAAACAACAGCTCATTTGTACTGACAAAAATGCCGCAAACAGTCGAACTCCAGGCACACACGGCCCCAGCTCTGCTGTCTAGACTCTCCTATCACGCAACTCCTACGCACGCTACGGAGGAAATAAAAAAAAAAACGCGTACAACTCTAACTTGTAGTTCAAGGCGGCCTCCGTTTGACGAGTGAAACTGTACCCTGTATGTAGATACTAAACCTGTAGTACCACCGCACCGCCGTGGCTCACAACATACCGGCTACCTGGAATATATGTATTTTTTCCGAAGTCCTCAATTTCTTCTAAATAGTATTCTGCCGAAAAAATGCTTGAAGACTTTGATTCCCGGAACAGAATTGGATGGTGGTCGAGGGGGGGGGGGGGGGCGTACTCGTTTGTTGCTTGCCTTACTTAGTCATTTGACCTTTTACCACGCGTCCCTTTCGAGACGAAGCACCGTCAGTGGCGGGGAGGGGGGGGGGGGTAATCATATATATGTCATGCTTGGCCGTAGTCGTACGGCCATAGACCCTCGCATGACTGCTATAATAATACCGGAACGGAGGGAGCACGTCGGATTTCCTTTTTAGAAGAGGGGGGTGGTAAACGGTAAAAACAAGAAAAAAAGGGGAATCTCCCGTGTGCGACTACTGCAGCAGCAGCAGTAAGTCAAGTAGTACTGCTCTGTAGCACAGGATAACGGCACGTACTACATTTCGTTTTCCTGAATTTCGGCCTTTCACCAAATTCAGCTGGGGGTAAATCTTGTCGAGTACGTGCCTCAGTTGGCGCGCGAAATAATCGTCCACCCGGCACGGAACCGTCACTGCAGCAGCTCGCTGCACTCGCGGAAACCATCCGTGTGGTGGTCCCTCTCGTAGGCATGTGTCCGTGCCTTGGGGAGTGAAATCCATCACCAAGTCGTCACGCTACAACGCCCAACGCGACAATCAAAATGTCTCCGCTATTGCCCTCACCAAGCTCAATAGGTCGGCCACCTCGGTGCGGTCACCTTGTGAACTCGGCCACGAGAACCCATAAAGCAATTGCGCCTTCTGCGTTCGGCCATGACTTGCGAATGACTTATAGGAACGACCCTTGCCAGCCTTGTGCGCTCGCGAGTGGTGGCACAGCTCCAGCGGTGGGGCCGCCCGATCCTCTACACAGCCTTGTACCTAAATTTCTTGAAAAACCTTAAAAACTTCAATACGTCATTTTTTGGGGTTTGGTTGATTTTTTTTTTCGGCTTTTCCGGCTGTTACAGCCACTACTTTGTGGGTGTCCTGTGTACTCCTGTGTGTGCTCGTGTGTGTCACGCAGCGTTCCTTAATGTTCATCTTTGACTAGTCGTACCACGAGAGACAAACTGTGCAACGTCGAAATTTGGAGAGTAGGTGGGTAGTCGATAATAATATGGTCGTTCAACAGTAGCAATATAGCGTTGGCAAATGAGTTCTACCCTCGGCGTGTTGGTGCAGGTTATTGATTATGTACTGCTGTACAGCAGTAGTACTGCTCTTGTGCCAGGTACCTTTGGTATCACGTCTTTCTTGGTGTGGACTGTGGGCGGTAGATATTTTCGCAGAGCTCCCTAAGCCTTGAAAAAGATACACCGAATAGCCGTGATTCAGGTACTACTACAGGTACTATTAATACTATTAATACTACTGCTGTTTGTAGAACTACTATAATATAATATTAATAACTAATACTTATTAATACTGCTGTGCAAAGACTGCGACCGTACGGATACGAGGTGGGCATCCACTGCTACCAACGGTGGCAACCATCTGCACCAAAAAATGCATGCACTGCATAGATAGATAGATAGATAGATATGTATGCTGTAGATATAGGCTTCGCAATAGATGCACGCATGATATGAATGAATGTATGTACACGATAATGCAGTCAGTTTGAGATTGAGAAAGTCATTACCATATTACCGTTAACTTCTCTTCTTCTACGTATCACACGCAAAAAAATAGCAGCAGCGGACGGTGAGTGCGAGAACACACCAGTGCACAACAGAGGCTTCCATGTCCTGCATACGCGTATAGACAGTAGTTGAGTACACATACAGTAGAACCGAGTATGGAGCACACCGAGACAGCGGCCGGGCACATAGTATTACGTTCTCTCGCCACGTAAATAAGTCGAGAATATCGACGATACCTCGTGAGTCAACTGCAATACGTTGTACGGACATCTTGGGCGCGCCCCGCCTCTGTTGAGCAAACAAACGCAAATAGTGGGGTGGAATCGATATCGATCGTTGGACATCAAAATGCTCGCATACTCGTAGATGTTCCCGGTAACAGGTGAAAAATAAACGCCTTTATATACATACCGCCAGGTACACAACAACAGATACTGCTGTACATACTTACGTATGTATGCCGCGTGTTGACGGGGACATAATATCTGGCGACTGACCGCCGAGAACTCACCAACGGTACCGCTCGCACCACCCGCTCTTGAGGCCAGGATGAGGGCCAACGTGCCCGCGCTCGCCCACTCGTAACACCACTTCATGGCGGAGCTGATGTATGTAGAAGTAAATGTATACGAGGTGTATGTAGTCGCTTCACAAAACTCTGTCTGCTCTGGGGGGGCGTGCACGCGCGCACCGAGGATTCGATTAAAATTTCGTGGATTTTTATGTGGTCAGTGGTGACAGATCGACGAAAAAAATCCTCGAACTCTCTTTAACAACAAACAGGTGGTGGTTGGTACAGATAGACATGAAACAACAATACGCTTACACGGATACCAAGCGTATGCCCATGTATATGTAAACGTATATTTGTCAAATTTTCGTACTTTGTTGTATTTCCTTCGAATTGTCATGTTATTATTATTCTCTCCGACGTCGGGGGGGGGGGAGTCTCCTGGCGTGGTACGAGAGCCGCGGCACCGGCCGCTGACTCTCGTTGCCTTATCGTACTGCCAGTACCCAGGCGTCCCCCCCCCCCCCAGCCGACTGGCCGGGGCTCTAACAAAAGGGGCGGGTGGGCGGGAGAAACCACAACAGTAGACCTAGCCTCTAGGCCTATCAATCGGCAGCGAGCAGTGCCGTGCTCTGCTTGTGCACCTATCACGAGAAGCTAGGCGGGGGCGCGGGACGAGTGTGGCCGTTCTTCTCTTCTCTCTGCCTCTGGGCAACTTCAGCTATTAGTTTCCGTCGGTAGAGCCCATGACTATAAATGATTAAATTCGTCGGTTGTGAACAAAACATGCATCTCTCGTGAACGTAGAGATACTCCGCTTTGTTGTATATCCTTCGAATTGTCATGTTATTATTATTCTCTCCGACGTCGGGGGGGGGGGAGTCTCCTGGCGTGGTACGAGAGCCGCGGCACCGGCCGCTGACTCTTGTTGCCTTATCGTACTGCCAGTACCCAGGCGTTCCCCCCCCCCCCCCCCAGCCGACTGGCCGGGGCTCTAACAAACGCAGTCTCGGGCGACCGAGACCCCCAATGGTAGAAAACCATTGACATACCCCCCATACCGCGGTCGCGTCGATACTACGGTGTTCGGCCCCAGACAGTACCCTGGCCTGGCTGCCTCTGCCCTATGTTATCCGTCTCTGCTAGTTTACGAGATACGATACCCGCGTCCTCTGGGTTATTGCGGGTGTACGTCTTGGAAAACTCTGGGGACTTCCATCTACCTTCTCTCTGAATCACCCTCTGCGGTACTTCCCCCCCCCGCCGCTAGAGTAGTGGTTGCGCCGATACGCAATGAGTGGAGGCCGACTTCGCTGGGATCGTCTCCTGCTTCGGCAACCACTTCGCGGAGTGCCCCGAGGGCCTCCGTGTACCCCCACACTCTGACCTCATTACCGTACCGATACGACGACAGGGGGGCGCTTTCCGGCAACGTCGGATATCCCGACAGCAACTCCACCATAAGAGCGACGGCACCGCCGCCTGCTCCTACCCCGGAACGCGCCCCGAAGGCGTCGTCCCGTGTGCGCACGATAACCGATCCTTGCTGAGCCTGGTCGCCTTTATGGCCTCGAAATAGAACCTCGATGCTGGTAGCCTGGTGCCACTGCGCCGAGTTCAACCGCCGTCCCCCCGCGAACAACGCTATGTCCCCCCTCGTCAAGCAATGCACGGGGTGTACTACCCCGGACGAGGAGGCGAATATTTCGTCAGACCTCGCCATGAAAAAATAGCCCAACGCTAGCGACAGCCAGAGCACTCGGCCGCCCGGGCCCCACGACAGGGCCAGGCCCTGTCCTTCCAACAACGTGACCCACGATATAGGGCGCCGAATTCTTTTCGGGGTACCGGCGACAATGTGCGACCGTGACACCCCTTTTTAAAGCGCGTTTGACAAGCGGCGACGACGTGGGCAACTCCATCTGCACATTCACGCGGTGAAAGTGCAACACAGCTGATAATTTACTGGCTATAGTGCCGGCTTGATTGCCCTCCGACGCGCACCACGCTACGAACTCAAGTAACGCCTGAATCTTATCGGAATTGGAGGCTGACGTGTCGAAATACGGAGCCTCCCTTATCAACCCCCGAAAAGCGGTCCAAGACCGGAAACCTGACGTATAAGCTCGGTGAGACGACGGCGCAACCGACTGGCGGATGAGCTGGCTGCCAGCACTCCTGAGCATAGCGCGACGCCCGTTGGCCCCAAGACCTGTCGGCGCCAAGCAACATCGGGCCGGGACGCGCGGAGGTTACCGTCGATCACATCGGGCTTCCACCGTGATATCCCATCGGCAATGGTGTTCTCCACGCCTGCGACATGCAACGCGTCGAAACACCATCCACTGCCTACCTCCATGCACCCTAGAAGGCGCATGAGTGCCCCCGATCGGGGTTCCCTACCCCCCTTACACTTGGAGACCCAGTGCACAGCGGACGTGTTGTCTCCCCGCATCAGGATGGTATCCCGCGCGTAGCTAGGCTGGGCGTCCGACTGGTGCACGAATATCCACGCTGTTACGACCATGCCCAGCAACTCGAGCACGCTAATCGACAGATCGTTCCAACCACTAACCTTCTCGCGCAGGCGAGCGCGGACGTCGGCGTTAAATTCGACACGCCACCATACGCCGGCCCCGGGAACGGGCCCCAAAAAATAACCCCCCATGGCGTCGCCGGAAGCGTCTGACCACAGTGTAAACGCCGGCGGCTGCATGTAACTTCGGCACAGGGGGGCAAAGAGGCGACCCGCCACGGAGCCTAGACCTCCTTCTACCAACAGACGCCAGAAGGATACGTCGGCGTGGAACTCAGGGCCCAATTGGATCCGTGAGGACGACGCCGCGCGCGCGTGCGGTACGTGGAACTTCTCGCTCCACGCGCGCACCGGAGCCAGGCCTACTTGGTTGAGCATGCGTCGAACGAAGTATTTTCCTGGTCGCACGACTTCGCACAAGTGCAGTAATCGACCGGTCAGAGAGCGGAGCTCGCCCTCGGACGCGAACGCGCGGTCCGAAGGCCACTCGCTCAGCGTGTCGCGGAGTTGCTCCAGCTTGGCTACGGGAACGGAAATAGTCATTGCCACGGTATCAATTTCCCACCCCAGCACACACAACACGGTGTCCCACTGTGATATCTTTCGAGAAGACAGCAGAGGGGGGTCCCGTGAGGATCTCTCCCCGAAAAGCCGAAAATGGTCCGACGCCAAAGATGCGGACGCGCGTCTACAGCGCCGACCGCCGGGCCACCATTGTACCTCCACTAGTATCCCGTCATCTACATAATACCGTGCGAAAAATTGGCTACGCCTCCCCCCTCCCTTCCCAACGGGGACCCGGCACCCAGGTGGCAAGGGGTTCGGCCGGTCGGTTGCCCTCGACGGGGTGACCGCGACGTGTTGCGTCGCGATACGCCCCTGTTCCATCACCACAGCATCCTCGTACGACGTGTGGCCATGCGCGTGTTCGAGGGCTGCCGAAAACATACAAAAGAACCCCGGTGAACTGCGCCATCCGAACTGGAGCCGGCGGTCGGTCACAATCCACTCGCGAAATCTATATCCAAATACGGGCGCCCCTGCCCACTGTACGCTAACCTGACGGAACGCCTCAGTGACATCGATTTTGCTCAACACAATACGCGCGCTCGGTCCAAACCGCCGACGCAGGTACAGGATGCGCCAAATAACGTCTCGCAACACGTGGCCCAGCGCCACGGGGGGGGGCTCGCTCGAAGTCAGTATCCGCGTTGACGCTGTGGGCGTACTGCGACGACGAAAACGTCAGATCGTGGATGATCCGGGTTTTTGACGGGGATACAATCACGGCTAGCGGAGACAGCCGCAGGCCGGGAATGGTGTGCGCCTCGCTGCGCGGAAATATGACTGCCCGCCCAAACCGTACGTCGTCGAAAATCTTCGCGATTATAGTGTCAGAGTGTCGGGCTACGCTGCTATGGTTTGAGTATGCCAAGGCCGCCCCAATGTCTGTGCTCCCCTCCACGTGGACGGGCGCGCCGTGTTCGACGGTTTCCGCTAACTGCTCTACCCCAGGGAACCCTTTCTGTCGTCCGAACCAAAAGCGAATCCTAGCTGCTTTCACACGCGGGACGTTCAGGGATGTCTCGATGGCCGGCATACATCCAAAATGGCTACCGCTCGCCCGAAAATACTGTACATACTGTTGAGCTACGCGGTCCATAATCTCCGACCGAAACGCGCTAGTAGGGGATGCGACGTGCTGCATATCGCGCAACAATACCACACAACGCTCCAACGTACTCGTCACACCTGGTCCCCCAACGGACGCCGGCCCCGGACGTGCAAGCTGTGCATCTCGCGCTGCTGCTTCCGTACGCCCTACGATCGGCCTCGCCCCTGCTGAGGGGCGAGGCCCGTCCCCCTATTCGTCAGCCCTGGCCGCCGCCGAGCGAGTGAAGGCCCCCCCGCTCGACGCCCCGTTGCCACTGCCGCTACCGCTGCCGCCGCCGCCGCCGCTGCCGCTGCCGCCGCTGCCGCCGCTGCCGGAACCACCGCCGCTACCGCTGCCGCTGCTACTGCCGCCGCTGCCGCCGCCGCTGCTTCCGTTACTCGCGCCGCCGCCCCCCCCCCCCCCCCCCCCTTTTCCTTTTCCTTTGGCCCTCTTGGCCGGGGGTTCCCCGGATGCCGCGCCGCTGGCTGCGACGCCGCTGTCGGCCGATCCCCCGCCGGTAGCCGCCTTGCGCTTGTTGCCGCTGCTCGTCTTGCGGGCGGGGCCGACGTGGGTGAACACGCAGGCGTCACCGAAGCGACACTTGCCGGTCTTCCCCCATTGCCGGCATTCACCGGCCCCGACCCCGGCTATCATGGCGGAAGTGCGGCGAGGTTGCTGGACTTCGGCGTTGATCAGACCGCCGAGGGCCACGTATCCGGAAAGGCGGGGCCAACGGGGCCCCGGGATGGCGGGGAAGGACTCCAGCGGCGGGGGGTAGGCCCACGCGTGGCCGCAGGAGTCGGAGATGCAACGCAGGTCGAGCGCGAAGGTCTCGAGGTCCTTTGTCACCAGAGCCGCCAGCCTGGCCCGGTTTGCCGGGCGGTCGGCGACCGCAAAGTGCTCCATCACGTGATCGTTGAAGATCGTCGCCCCCGCGCTGAAGGCTCGGGCGAGCGCCTCCAAGCGGGCGCGCGCCACCTGGAGATCCGCACCCCCTTGTGGGAGTCCGCGGGACGCGATGGTGACGATCGCGTGCCCCAAAATGCTCAGGTGTTGCGCCAGTGGGAGGGTGATGCCGGCCCCGCCGCGCGGTGTGAAGGCCAGAAAGTTGAGGTCGTCCAGCTCTTCCAGCATGCCATGGACGCCGGCCGATATGTTGACCGAGGCCCCCACGTACCCCTGCACGGCCGCCCGCTGCATCGATGCCGGGCGGCCGCCGCATAGTATCTGCCACAGTCGAGTCGCGGGGTTGCCCCACGAGGCCACCGCGCGGTTGGTCATTATTTTTTCCACCTGTCTGCCCCGAGCGGTAAACGGGTTGCCGGCGCTGCCGTCCCCGTACATATCCGCCCCGACCGCAAGCCCGCCCGGCCCGTCGTTGGCCACATGGCCGAGTGCAGCCGATGGAGCGCCGTTGGCTCCTGTCCCGCCCGGGGCGAAGCCGAGGCCCCGGGCCGAGCCAGCGGCGAGCCCGCCCACTTGTCCGGAGAATGCGCCGGCGCCTCCGGTGCCGCCCGCATATGCCCCGTAGCCGAGCCCCCCCACCGGACCCACTACGAGCCCGCCCGCCTGGCCGAGGTGGACGCTGGCGGCTCCGGTACCGGCCAGAGCACCACCGTAGGTCGCCCTTCCAGCTGGGCCCGCGGTGGCCTCGATACCGCTGGAGACGCTCCCGTAGCCCCGCCCTCCCGGTCCTACGGCGAACTGGCCTCCCTGTCCGAGAGGAGGGCCGGCAGCTCCGGCGCCACCCAGAATCCCGCCGTAGCCACCCGGGCCTGCTTGTCCGAGAGGAGCTCCGGCGGCTCCGGCGCCGCCCGGAGTACCGCCGTAGTCCCTCGCTCGCCCCGGGCCTACGGCGAGCCTGCTCTGTGCGGCGTTGAGGGACCCGCGCAGGCCCGCGCGGCCGCCCGCGGCTCCATCGACGGGTTGGTCGGCGATGCTGGAGTCTGGGGGGAGGACCCCGGCAGCGGGGCTCCCGAAGAGCTGTCCGGTCGGCGGTCCGAGTAGGGCGGTGCTGGGGGAATGGTCCCGCGGGGCGGCCCTGGCAGCGGAGCTACCGGGCTGCGGTCCGGGCCCGCTGGCGTCGCCTCCCCTTCCCCCGTGGGCGGAGCGACGCGAGGCCTCAATGGCCTCGTCCGATCGCTGGATGGCCGCCTGGAGCTGGGCGACTTCGTTCGCCACCTCCTGCTTGAAAGTGGCAAAGTCTGCTATCGACACGGGAGCCTCATCGTCACCGTCGCTACCGGGCGTTCTCCCGGTTCCTCTCTCCGCGGTCGTTCTTGCCGGGCCCCTGCGAAGACAAACAAATTGAGCGCGACAGTACGGCGCAGACGCAAGACAGGGCACAGGTGCGGCGACGACGGACAACGCGGGGGGGGGGGGGGGGGGGGGGGGGGGGGGAACGAATTTTAGATAGAGGCGACGGTGAGCACTATCCATGCACCGGCCTGGACGAGGGTGGGGCTTACTTGTCCCCGTGCTCATGTGCGCTGGCACTCCGTTCGTACGCGCCGGCGTTCGCCGCGGTTGTTGACATGCACCGGCATCTTCCTGTCAACGGGTGAGCAACTTGGTACTCCGCATCGCGCATCTCGTCCCCCAGCCGTTCCCTTGTGGGAATGACTTGGATAGAGGCGGCGGTGGGGGGGGGGGGTGGTGGGGGGGGTGAAGCATGCGCCGGCATGCATTCCCCTCGAACTCGACTTGTAAGCCGGTGCTCCGGTCCCGGGATGTGGACATGCGCTTACTCCGCCACTATCGACCGCCTTCCGGTGCGCCGGCACCGCGGTACTGCTACATGCGTCGTAGCACATACAGCGTTACGTTGTCTCAACGTGTGTGGTATGCATCGGTGGTGAGGGACGGGTCACCGGCCGACGCGGTGGCGCCGGCCACGAGACCTGCACCGGCACTTAGTCCTTCACCACCGCCGCTTTTCCTATTTTTTTTACAACGTTGTTGATTTTTTGGACATAGTATATATATCTGTGGTGAGGGACGGGTCACCGGCCGACGCGGTGGCGCCGGCCACGAGACCTGCTCCGGCACTTAGTCCTTCACCACCGACCGCTTTCTAGTGCACCGGCACAGCGCTATTAATATGGGCAGTGGAACATGGTATGTATCGGTGGTGAGGGACGGGTCACCGGCCGACGCGGTGGCGCCGGCCCCGAGACCTGCACCGGCACTTAGTCCTTCACCACCGACCGCTTTCTAGTGCACCGGCACAGCGCTATTAATATGAACAGTGGAACATGGTATGTATCGGTGGTGAGGGACGGGTCACCGGCCGACGCGGTGGCGCCGGCCACGAGACCTGCACCGGCACTTAGTCCTTCACCACCGACCGCTTTCTAGTGCACCGGCACAGCGCTATTAATATGAAAAGTGGAACATGGTATGTATCGGGGGTGAGGGACGGGTCACCGGCCGACGCGGTGGCGCCGGCCACGAGACCTGCTCCGGCACTTAGTCCTTCACCACCGACCGCTTTCTAGTGCACCGGCACAGCGCTATTAATATGAACAGTGGAACATGGTATGTATCGGTGGTGAGGGACGGGTCACCGGCCGACGCGGTGGCGCCGGCCACGAGACCTGCACCGGCACTTGTTCCTTCACCACCGACCAGTTTTTTTTTTTTTTTTTTTTTTTTTTGCCCACCGTTGTTGATACGGACAGTGGCACATAGTGTCTCACTACTAGTATGGTCCACTCGTAGTAAGGTCCTGCGCGTCTTGACGCGTACGATAACGTCGATAGCGCTTAGTGCACCGGCACAGCGTTGTTGATATGACCAGTAGAACGTACTAGTATGGTCTGTTCGTGGTGAGTTCCCGCACATCGTGACGCCCTGTGTCTCGCGAGTTGTATTCTCAGTGACACCGGCCCCAAGTCCCCCCGCCATCGACCGCCTTGTATTAGAAGTGCACTGGCACATGCGAGTATGGTATATATCGTTATGCATAGTATGATATATCGCTTCTAGGTGCGCCGGCACCGCGTCGTTGGAGCTTACAGCAGTGCCTACAGCAGTCCACGTGTGTCGCTATGTGTATGGTATGTATCGTTAGTGGCCCCGGCCACAATTCCTTAGCCATCGACCCTGTAGTTGGGGCATACAGCAGAACAAGTATGTCTCGCGATTTGTATTGTACGTATCGTTAGTGGCGCCGGCCACAATTCCTTGGCCATCGATCCTGTATATAGTTGGAGCATACAGCAGTACATATGTGTCTCGCAACGTGTATGACACAGCATTGTGGTACGTACAACAGTCCGTTGTGGCTCGCGATGTATACCGGTGTATGCGAGAATGTGTCTTCCTGGGTACGGGGTCTGCGAGAAAGGCAAAGGAACCAACCTGGCCTATACTCGTACACCACATATGCCCTCCGCTCCGGCGTCAACGGTGTTCCCATATTAATGCCCAGTACTCTAGGTCCGGGTATGTCTTTCTTTCCTAGGTATACCGCAGTATAGCCTTTCGTATAGCGTATTCGCGGGTTGGGAAAGGACGTGAGCTGCCTTCTACCCGTGCCAGCTATAATAACTTCGTGCTTCTACCCGTGCCAGCTATAATAACTTCGTGCATGTACGACGACCACAACACGTGGGAATCACGGCTGGCCGCCCCGAGCGAGCGAGTTAACGATGCTTGCTTGCGGGCGTGTATCATTGTGTAAAGGAGTCGACCGCCCCACGCCCCATTGTGATCGAGTTCGGGGTCTAGACCCGCGAACGCCCGGGACCCCCGCTCGTTCGCCACATACCGGGAAAGCGCTCGTTGCCCCTGCTCTTCCTCCTCCCGCTGCATGCCGTAGCCCGCCGACCTCCGCAGTTGCTGCTAGAAACCACAACAGTAGACTTAGCCTCTAGGCCTATCAATCGGCAGCGAGCAGTGCCGTGCTCTGCTTGTGCACCTATCACGAGAAGCTAGGCGGGGGCGCGTGACGAGTGTGGCCGTTCTTCTCTTCTCTCTGCCTCTGGGCAACTTCAGCTATTAGTTTCCGTCGGTAGAGCCCATGACTATAAATGATTAAATTCGTCGGTTGTGAACAGAACATGCATCTCTCGTGAACGTAGAGATACTCCGCTTTTGCCAACTTTTCTCTTCGCACGAGTACTTTCGGGCAAAACAGCAGTAAGTAGTGCACGGATACGGGAAGCCCTGCCGGACACATTGGTCTAGGTCTCGGCGCGACCCGTGCACTCTGAAGCGCGTGGCAGGCGCTTAATTTTTTTTTTTTTACCGGCGGGAGTGGATAAGACGATTTCCCTGGTTTCGGTAAAGAGGCCTTATTTTGTACGTACGTATATCGGTACATTGTCATGCTCTCTGTTTTCTCCCCCCGGCTCTCATGAGAGCTGTGAGCACACAGCTCACTGTCAGGCATATACCAGGAACACAACAGACAGCATGCACATATCCCATCGTTCCAACGCTGCCGCCCACACGCCGTGCGTGTTCGACACGCCCATATGCGCAGTGTTGCTGTGGTTGGTTGTGTCTGTCGGAGCCTGTCGTCCGCATTCCATCGTCTGCCATATATTTTTTTATCCATATGTGTATACCCAGGATAACGTTTAAGACCAACTAACTATACGGGAAATTTTTGAGACGTTATTTCTGGAGTTTGCAGCGATCTCCGACGCTCAGAAATAAGAACCATTATATGGGTCAGAAAAACATCGATATTTTTGGTCTCCGTTCCTGGAGGGGGCAGAAATCAGCAAATAAATCCTCTCAGAACTGAGCCCAGTTCTGAGCGGTGTCGCGTACCTCTAGGAACTGAGAAATTTGGATTTTGGGTGCTCTGCCTTCTGCTGCCCACCTGTCCACCACAGCAGTACTGATGCGGTTCGTGAGTCTACAAGCCATGAGATTTAGGGTCAGGATTATGTGATGCGACCTATTCAGGGATTATCCCTGAGGCACTACCCTGAATGGTTACCGTTTACAGTATGTATAGGATTGAACAGAGGATCGTACCATTCCTGCATGATGCACAACCAACTAGGTCCATAATCATACCAATCTCACGTTTGGTGAAGACTCAACCGAGTCGAGAGGTGCGCTTCACGTACCCCCGAAGCTTCTCTTTCCTCTGCTATTTTTTTTTTTTTTTTTTTTTCTTTGTCTGCTCTCCGTGTTTTCGTGTGTTCGGTTGGTTGTTGTTTGATCTTTTCTCTTCTTCTCCTAATTTTTTTTTTCCTTTTTGTCCTTTTTTTATTTTTATTTATTCATTTATTTTTCCGTCCAGTGATGTCTGCGCCCCAAGGGCAGATTGGCCAGGGCGCAGACGGCCCAGTAGACCCGTTTCAGCGCGGGTACCGCTCCCGCGAGGGTCGCCGCAGCACCCGTTCTAGTTCAACGGACAGCTCCAGCAGCAGCAGCAGCAGCAGCAGCAGCAGCAGCGACTCAGAAACTGACCGCCGCCGTTCGAAGAGTCGCCGCCGCCGCCACCGCCGCCGTCGTCTCGCCCGTTCGCTCCCGACTACGATCTCAGAGGCGCGGCTCCGGAAACGCGCTCGCCGGAGCTCCCGACATGCACGCCAACGCCGCACCGACCACGAGCAGGACGTACCAAGGGGAGGGGGAGACAGCAACCGGAACGGACACCGCCGCAGGCAAGGAGAGGCAGCCGCTGCGCTCCGGCCATGCATGCTTCCCACCGCTGTCACACAACAGCAGTCCTCCGAGCCCGGTATGCAGTTTGGTGCGGAGTCTAATCAGGCAGCGAAATTGGTCGAGAGAGTACGTAAGCGCATCGCAGGTACTCTCCCGTGTCCGGTATTTGGTGGCCCCACTGCCGGGACATTGTCGATTGCGAACTCTGCTGTCATACTGCAGCAGAAGGTACTGAGCACCCTACGCAACGTTGATTCCGGAGCCATGCGGCTTGAGCCTGACCAGTACATCGATGGTAGATGGGTCACAGTGGCCGACACACTGACACCCCGCCGTGTAGAGCTGCTGACTGATCTGACTCATGACTTCTTGTCGGTTAGCCACCAACTTGCTTCCGCCGAGTTTGTCTCCGTATATCTCATCACGGGGGAAGTCGTTGAGAAGCAGCACAGTGAAGTCACCGCTACCGACTGGTTACGCCTTTTCGTTCGAGAACAGGCTTTGACAGGGGGTGCCGCCGAGTTCGCACAGGCGGCCTTGTCAGCTGTATCTCTCAAGTCAGCCGAAGCGTGGACCGCCGCCGCAGCTCGTGTTCTGCTGGCTTTCCGTGCCTCGCTAGCTAATCCAGAGCGGCCGCATGCGACGGAGCAGTTGTTCTTCTGGCGTTTTATCACGCCGCTAGAGATGCAGACTTTGTACGATAGAGTCGTCGAAGTGCTCCTGCCGAACCCGTTAGACCGAATGGGCATTAACGGGCTGATGCACGAGCGAGTCCACACGATCACTACTACCCTGCGCCCCATGCGTACAGAATGGCACAACCCCATGGGGGAACCCATGCAGCGTCGAGGAGAGGTAGCTGAAGGACTATTCCGGGAACTAATCGCGGTACTTTCTGCTCGCAACGCGTCGTACTTGGCCCCGCAAACCCCACGGAAGGTAACCAAGCATGCAGGGCCAGACAGGCTTTTCACCATGACAGAAGTAAGGCACATGTTCTCCTCACCCGCCGGCGCCGTCGCTGCCCTTAACGTGGCCTCCTCAGCCACTGCGGGAGTTGGTAACGCAGGAGGGAGTGCCGTCGCGGCCGGGCCGACTTACCGGCCAGCAAACCCCTTCGCCGCCCTAGCCCCTGCCCCTAGTCCGGTTTCGCAGCCTTCCACAGGTCCCGTCACGGTAGCTGCCTTCCAGAACCAGACAGCCACAGCACCGGGTCAACACGGGGTTCCCTTCGAGAAACCTCGCACGGCAGCCCCGGTCCAGCGCTCAGCTACCACACCGACCATGCCGACGAGCCCCGTCCCACGACCTCCGACCACGGCACCCCGGGGAGACATTCTCGACTACCTTCGGACGCAGAAGGTGTGCTTCGCGCACGCCTTCACTGGTAACTGCCGCCGCCCAGGCAGCTGCCAGTGGCAGCACGAGCCGTTCCCGGCAGCTCTGTACAAGGATACCGCTTCGACACGTCGGTCCGGAAACTTCACCCCTCGCCGTCGCCTAGCTGCAATGACCGAGGTCCAATACAACACGGCCGCCGAGCTAGGTCTGATTCTGGAAGGCTCAGGTGACGAGACGGAGCCTGCAGGCTTCGACAACTCCAATGACCAGCAAGAGTAGAGAGAGGGTACCTCCTGAAGGTGCGCCCCAGGTGACGCTAACCTGGGGAACGGACATCTTGCTGCCACAGCACGGGACAGGGTGAGAGACCAACTGTGGGTGCAAGGTCAGATCTGGCACCGTCATCGCCGACGACGCCCCTGGCCGGTAGAAATCTTACTAGACACGGGAGCTGGGGGAGGCAGTTATATCTCACTTGCGTTGTGGCGCGGCCTCCGCAAGCTCTTGCGACGTAGTTTGGATACGCGTAATGCTGGTGCTCTCGAGGCAGCGAACCCATCAAGTAGTGGGACCCCTCCCATGCGTATTTTGGGGTCTGTAGCTATCCCCGTGCTGTTAGAATCGGATTCTAGAGTGCGAAACGTGACGGTTCGCGTCGTCGAGGACCTCCCCTACGGTTTCATTTTTGGAGCAGATTTTTTCAGAGCCAACCGCAGTACTTTGGAGTTCAGTCCAGACAGAGGGTTTAGGCCTGTACCCTCGGCACCTTGGGTACCGTTTCGTACGTCTGTTGCCGACACCCCAAGCCCACAGAGTCCCTTCTGCACAACACGAGATCAGTTTTTTGCGCTAACTGCTACTCCCAAGCTCTCGCCGCCGCTGCACACACCTACCTCAGTAGCCTCACCCACTGTTCGCCCCAGATATCATGACATCGCGTGGGAGGACGAGAGCACCTTGGAGTGGGAGGTTAGACAGGTCGCCGAGGCCACCGCCGTCGAGGGTTTTACGAACGTAGCAGTGGAAGCAGCAGCAGTAGGTCCCCAACCGCAGGACCCACAGCTGGTCCTGATGCTTCCCACCGAACGGTTTGATCTAGAAAAGGGAGCGTTGGTGGGGGTAGCTAGAGCGGCGCTGTGGTGGTTGCCGGGGTCCCCAGTATACGTCAAACTGGTGAACCGCAGTAAAGAGACAACAGTGGTAGAGGGTTGCCGTGTGATAGCTCGACTGGTAGCCCTCAACGTCCGCGACCCCGCACGGTTCGAGTCTTTATTCGATGAGATGCCCTCCACCGCTGACCCGCCCCTCCCCCGGCAAGCCCCAGACCCGACGTGTGTTTCGAGTGAAGTCAGGACAGAACCAGTCCCCAAGGTACAGGCAACCGACGCCAACCTAGGAACACTGGGATCCCTGCAGAAACAACAACTCGTGGACGTGCTGGCAGGTTTCATCGAAGATGGCCTGTTCCCCATCGACCCCAAGCGAGTGCCGGCCTGCAACGATGGTGAGCTTGAGCTTCATTTGATCAATGAGCTATGCACCCCTTTTGCGGCCAAACAACGACGTTTCTCCCCCGAAGAATGGCGCATGATTAGAGCAGAGATCCAGAAGTTGCTTGACCGAGGAATCATTCGTCCCTCAGCGTCACCGTGGGCAGCGCAGTGCCTGTGTGTGCGGAAGAAAGACGGAACCCTCCGCTTGTGCATTGATTGGCGGGTACTTAACAAGCTCCTGGTTTCCGATAGTGGAGGTCTTGGCGATATGCAGACCATTTTCGACGGGTTGAAAGGCAAACGGTACTTCACTCAGCTGGACCTTGCTTCCGGTTTTCACCAAATCGAGATTGCAGAAAAAGATCGCTACAAAACCGCGTTCAGAGATGCAGATGGACTGCTGTATGAGTTCACTAGGGCTGGCTTTGGTTTGACAGTTCTGCCTTCAGCGTTCACACGGAGGGTGAAGTCCGCTTTGGGGTGTTTAGAAGGAGTGTTCAGCTGGCTCGACGACATTCTCATCGCGAGCGCCACCTGGGACGATCACTTAGCCAAACTCGTTCTAGTTCTGAACCGTCTGTTAGCGGCGGGTCTGTCAGTTAATTTTGCCAAGTGTATTTTCGGCTCCTCCTCGCAAGAATTCCTTGGCATGATTATCGATAGTACCGGCTTACACCCCGCCCCGACCAAGTTGGAAGCCATTGCACGCATGCCGCGCCCCCAGACAGTCGAGGAACTCCGAACGTTCCTTGGTCTGACGGGCTACTTGCGGCAGTTTGTACCCAACTACAGTCTGACCGCCGCCCCCCTCACTAACATCCTACGCAATAAAGACTTCGCGTCTAAACGCGCACGCAAGAGTACCATCGCGTGGGACTTAGAGGAGGAGCAAGCGTTTCAGTCATTGCGCTCCACTCTAGCCTCGCCTACGGTACTCGCATTTCCCGATCTCGACAACACGTTCGAACTACACACCGATGCTAGCACAATAGGTGCGGGAGCAGTTCTTATGCAAACCATCGACGGTACGCCTCGCGTGATTGCCTTCGCTAGTCACAGATTCTCGCGTACAGATGCCCGTAGAGGCCCCACCGAACGAGAATGCATGGGGGTGCTGTGGGCTGTGGATCATTTTCGACCCTATTTAGCGGGTAGGCAGTTTACGGTAGTGACCGATTGCTCCGCTATAACCTGGCTGTTTCGAAGTCGCGAGTTGTGCCCCAAACTACACAGATGGGCACTAAGACTGACGGAATATGATATGGTGCTGGTATGGCGAGCGGGAGTACAGCACGTCCTACCGAATGCCCTGTCGCGGCTGCCGCACTCACAGACTCCTCAAGCCGATGTAGATGACTCCTTTCCCGACGATTTTACGTCGAAAGAACCATCCGAGTTCGTAGGACCCCGGGGACCGAGCCTTGATGGAGTTAGGTTAGCGGACGTAGAGGCAGTAGGTGTAGATGGAACAGACGGGGGTGATTACCTTTCCTATCCACCGTCAGAACCGTCCACTCATGCTACTAATGACGCTCGCCTCCTGGCCCTACAAGACCTGCCCTTTGCCACGTGTGCCGCACTAGAGACAGACCCCGGTACGCTGCGCCGCAGTAGCAGGACTCGTACGCCTTCCGTACGGCTACGTCCCCTCAACGACATCCAGCTGCCGCCCATCGAGCAGTTGGTGGATCAGGAGCACGATCACTCTAACACGGCTACACCAATCGAGTCGACTCCGTCTTCACCACCGCCCACGACGGCCCCCAAGTGTCGGGTTCACGCTGGCCGTGACGACCTTGGAGAGGTGCTTTCAGCAGGGGGGGAGGTACCGCGTTCGTCAGAAACCCGCCACATCACGGAAGCACCGGCCATCCACCGGGCGGCTCAAGTACTCACTAATCCCGAATCCTTGGCGCGAAGGCAACGAGCCGATTCCCATCTGGGCCAGGTTCGTGAGAGTTTGTGTGGTAGTAATGGCGCAGGCGCGGGTGGAGTTGACACTACCGGGTACGGTTTAGATGACGACGATGTAATCCGGTACGCCGACGAAAGGGGTAGGAAACTGCCAGCCATCCCTGAAGCCATGGTAGCGGACGTACTCGCTTTGGTACACACGCTGCACGGACACGCAGGAGTAGGAGCTACTCTAGCTCTGGTGCGCGATCACTTTCACTGGCCTTCGGTCACCCGCGACACGAGACAATACGTGTTATCGTGCGGGTGTCGAAGACGCAAGAGACCGATCAGCAGACGTCTCGCGATGTTGCCCGGACGCCCGCTAGAGCCTTGGGATGAACTGCAGATCGACATCTTAAAGTTGGACACGCCTTCTCTTTCCGGCAATAAATATGTCCTACTGGTAGTGGACCGAGCCTCCAAGTTTCCATTCGGTTTTCCTCTAGCAACCAAGCAGGCAGTAGGCGTGGCACGGATCCTTACCGAGCTATGTTTGACCTTCGGCGTACCTCGGGTGATTCGGTGTGACGGCGGCAAAGAGTTTGGAGCGGAAGTAGTGACACACTTGTGCCGTTGGCTACATGCAGAAATAGTGTTCGGACCTGCCGACCATCCACGGGGTCAAGGGGCCGTCGAGAGGTTAGGAGGTTGGCTTCAAGAGCTGTTGGCAGAGCTATGTAGATCATGGCCCGAGAGATGGGACGAGTACGTGTCCCCAGCAATCTGGATCAAACGCACTTTGCCAGACGTTTCCCTGCCCTCTCACATGACCCCTTTCGAGCTGCTTTTCGGTCGCAAACCCCGCACGTCGTTAGACTCCCTGGTGCCCCTATCAGAAGAGACAGGACAAAGCGGTGGTCTTGACAACTTCGTGGAGCGCCGCAAGCAGAACCTCCGAGAAGTCCGCATTGCGCTCGAGAAACGTCACAATCAGAGGGTAACCGCACGGGCTCACGCCAACGCTACTATCTCGAGACCCTCCGCCGGAGTCCTGGTCGAAAAGGGAAGCCTCGTGTTGGTGCGCGAGTCCGAGAGCAGCAGACATCGCGACAACCGAGGGAGGAAGCTCCAGCACGACCACTACACAGGCCCTTGGAGAGTCACGGAAGTAGTGCGGGCAGGCATAAGCGTACAAGTAACGATGCGAGGTAGAAAACAGCGCACCCGAACGGTGTCCGTGGCAGATGTCAAGCCATTCCACGTCCGACCCCTAACTTTGAGACACTCCCTAGCCGACGAGTTCGCACAGTATGCTTGGGGCCCCGATTTCAAGATGCCGTCGCATGGTATAGACTCTGCGACGTTCGACTCCATCGTAAGCTGCCGTGGGAGTATTTCCCCCTCGGGCACGGCTAGGTGGGAATACAAAGGAAAGTCGAAGGAGGGAGTAGAGTCTGGCTGGTTGACTGAAAGTGAGATGCTAAAAAGCTTCACCCCTCTGCAGTTGGATGGCTTTATTGCACTCTGGCATTTGTACAACCAACAGTCTACTAACGACACAGCCCCTGTCTCAGTCAAACCTCGTGCGCCCCTCTCTCGACGTGAAGCCTTGACCCGATTCCCAATAGGTTTCACTATCTGGAAGGATTTTGGTGGCGGCGGCCTCCGACTACAGGGCCAGGTGTACGATTACAGAGACCGTTACTGGCGAGTGCGCTACAGCGACCAGAACTGGGAAGAGCTGACTCGCCGCGAGATGGAGCAGTTGAAGAGCTGAAGCGGTTCCGAGCATCAAGCCAGTATACCACTCTCTCCCCTTACCGTGCGTCGTTCCCTCTCGGCCTCGCTGCGCCACTCTCTCGTTTCGACGCCGTGCGATTCCCTCCCCCCAGCGTTCTACCCGTCCGCCGCTCGCTCGCTCCGAAGCCGTGTACATGTTCTGCTCTCTCGCTCCGACGCCTTCATCGTAACGCCCAGAGAGCAGAACTTGGAAGGAGCCGCCTAGCCACCATAGGGAGCCGATGCAAATTTGGAGCGATACTGAGCGTTTGCCGAGGAGACCAAGAACTTCTGCTTTTACCCTTCGTTGTTTCGTGTTTTTGTATGAAAGGGTTGGGATCGTCTAGCGAGGGACCCGGGGGTTTATACGCGAGGGGTGTGGGATGTATGTTATGACGACGAGAATGTTTTTTTTTTGTGATGGGTTTGCTTGGAGGCGTATCTCTGCTTCGGTGCCAATTATGGGTGTTTTTGTGAGTAATTGAGTGGTTCGGTAACAGCCAGTCGTTCTGGCGTGAATCAGTTGGGTACTTTTGTGTGGGGGTTTACTCTTCTGTGGCTCGTAGTAGGCAGATCGGTGTCTATGATTCGACCTCCACGAGTATTTGCATTCGATTTGGGGGGACCCAAATCGCACGGGTTTTTGACTGTTGACCTGTTCGGAGGACGCATACCTGGCGATTTGAGCCTAGCTAGGCGTTAGTGTACTGCGCCTATTTATAGTGGAAAAGGTGTAGTAGGGAGACTATTAACCATGGAATATTAGTCAGGCGGCCAAACTCGCAGTGAAAACGCAGGGGTGAGGGTTTTTATCGGGGATTTCCCTCTGATGGCCCTTGCGTTTTCGGTTTGTTTTCGCCTATCCCCGAGGCTATTATTTTTGTGTAGAGCCTTGCGGTTCCTCGCCCTTGGTTATGGTCATAGATTGCTATAGCATATTGCTCCTTTATTCGCATTATGCTAGGGGGGATGTTACGGTTCAGGACCGTTTCAGGAGTTACGACGGCATGCATTTTTGTATCGGTAGGGGCCGCGTCATTTACGCCCCCCCCCCCAATTTGTGGATGGTTTCCCTTTCGGACCAACCCATCTTGCCACTTGTGGTCTTTGCGCTCACACCAACGGCTAGCTGTACGTACGGCCTACGGTGCTCGTGTGGGAGATGGCCTCTCCATCACCTAGAAGCGATAGCAGCGGCAGCGTCAGCAGCAGTTGCTAGCTAGCAGCAGCAGCAGCAGCAGAGCAGCAGCAGCAGGAGGAGCAGCAGCAGCGCGATGCCGATCCGACATGGCCGGCGATGATCCTCTAGTACTATGAAACCACGCTCGCGGCAGCCGCTGCAATCGCGGACCTCGATGACGACGAGGAGGACGACTTGCCCGCTATGAAATGTTCGCGACGAGCAAAGCCGCGCCGAGACAACCGAGAAACAACTTGGATGAAAATGTCGCGGGCCACAGCCATGTAAAAAAAGAACAGCTCTCGGACGCCTCGTCACGTAACCAACCAATCAATACTACCTGGAACTAACTGTGTATAAAACCAGTTTTGACGACCAGAAGCCATAATAGATGGTTCTCATTTTTCATCCACATATTTTTGGAGCCTCTATTTATGGGAAATGTTTGAGACGTTATTTCTGGAGTTTTCAGCGATCTTCGACGCTCAGAAATAAGAACCATCTGTTATGGGTCAGAAAAACATCGATATTTTTGGTCTCAGTTCCTGGAGGGGGCAGAAATCAGCAAATCCTCTCAGAACTGAGCCCAGTTCTGAGCGGTGTCCCGTACCTCTAGGAACTGAGAAATTTGGATTTTCGGTGCTCTGCCTTCTGCTGCCCACCTGTCCACCATAGCAGTACATACACCTTCCACTCACACCAACGGCTAGCTGTACGTACGGCCTACGGTGCTCGTGTGGGAGATGGCCTCTCCATCACCTAGAAGCCTTAGCAGCGGCAGCGTCAGCAGCAGCTACTAGCTAGCAGCAGCAGCAGCAGCAGCAGCAGCAGCAGGAGGAGCAGCAGCAGCGATGCCGATTCGACATGGCCGGCGATGATCCTCTAGTACTATGAAACCACGCTCGCGGCAGCCGCTGCAATCGCGGACCTCGATGACGACGAGGAGGACGACTTGCCCGCTATGAAACGTTCGCGACGAGCGAAGCCGCGCCGAGACAACCGAGAAACAACTTGGATGAAAATGTCGCGGGCCACAGCCATGTAAAAAAAGAACAGCTTTCGGACGCCTCGTCACGTAACCAACCAATCAATACTGCCTGGTACTGTATATAAAACCAGTTTTGACGATCAGAAGCCATAATCAATGAGAATGACTATCATCGGGGACTCACTCAAGATTTTTGGTAAGGAATGCTTGACCCCACGTACGTGTAAAAAAATTGTAGAAATTACCGCCTCTGGTATTTTACGAAACCCCAGATTCCGGCACACAGATGGTGCCGGACACAGCGCAGCAGGACACCGCAGAGCCCACAAAGGGTCAGGAACTATCCAGCACCACGGAGGCGACGTCGTGCACGAAGATTTTTTGGAAATCGTTCAAGGTGAGCGGAGAAAATAGAAAAAAACTACGTCGGCCTCGAAAGCGGTGATGCAGCATGGCTTGGACGTCAGGCCACCGCCGTTGTCCCTTTGAGGTTCCCGTTCGCCGTTTCTTCTTGGGTGTGACAGCCAGCTTACTGCTGCATGTGCTCCAACCAATTTTTCGGCGAATGACTGCAACCAAGACGTGGATGTTGTCCGAGATGTAGCAAGATTGTTCAAAATCGTAACTTTCCGCATGTGCTAGGTGTTATACAGGTGATCAACACTCACCACGAATACTTCTGACTCGTACATACTCATCAGATCCGGACTGCCATCCTCTAGTCTCTTGCGTACAAAATCCAACTACAGCAGCAGCTGAGGGCACTTCGAGGTTGTGGTTGACACGTTCTATCGTCCACACGCACGCGTGACGTCGCAATGTCTTCGTTAAGTGTCAGTATGTCCAACCACGACTCGATCTGACCCGACTGTCAAAATATATGTGGATATCTCAGGTTTCCTACACACCAGGCTTCTGGTAAGCTTGCGCGGAAGACGAGGCACCCACATATGTCTGTAGATGGAGTGAGTCGAACCATGGAGAGAATTGAACTCGGTTCAGCCGAAACGACCGAAAACGAAGAAGGGGGGTCGGCACTCCGTCCTGGAGACCTGCGTTTACAGGCGGTGAGTGTCGCGCGTCGATATTAATAGTTAGAGTGCGACATTTCACATCTCAGCCAGATCATGATGTATTTTGTACACACTGATTTCACAGGGACGGATGAAGCCACTTCGTGCAGAGATTTTCGTCTCAGGCCCAGATAAATAGTAGGTTGAGGTTGAGACAATATCGGGAAAAAAATCTGCCCCGAAAGCACTATTAATAGATCATCCTGTGGAAAAACCTGACGTGTCCGAGATGCGCAAGATTTGGATTCGGGTGGACTCACGATCCACTGACCTGCCTGCGACTGCAGTTAGGCCGTTTTCTATGCGGTTCGATTTTTGAGCTTCAGATTTTGACCCCAGCGCATTTTCAGATATGAACTTGGCAAATCGAAATATTGTTCCTATGCGGAAATATCATATTTATTCTGCCTGCAGAGATTCGAGCAAACGCCGAGACCAACTGCTGTTTTCGTGGTTTGTCGCCGCGAACAGACGCGCTGGGTGCGCTGCCCTGCGCGTAAGACCCAAGCGTCCGAGCCCACGCTGACTGCCTCTGGTCTGGCGGCGAAGAGACGTGGGCATTCGCTAGAGTCAACCTGTCTTCGCATTTGGTGTTTCTTTTTTGTGACTGATTGCTTGCTGCTGCTGCTGTACAGCAGTGTAGTCTACGAGTACGTATCCACGGAGAGGTGCGTGCCGAGGGTGATTATCTTGGTTTCTAGGCCCGAACCCGCGCCAGCCGACTGTAGTCTGGCCACTGAGGGACGCGCCGCCCGCGCGTCGGACACAAAGCATCGTCGCTATACAGCTGTGTCTCCACCTAACTCACCGATCGTTTTGTTACTGTTTGCTGTCGTGGATAACTTCTTGAATTTAGAGAGCATGCCTTTTTTACGATTTGACAATCTGAATACCCCAGTCGTCGGAATTTGGCCCAAAATCCGACGACTTGGGTCATCGGATTCCCTAATCGAAAACATTGCGGTCGGATGTTGAATATTTGGACTGCCTGAGCAGGGTCATTCGTTTTCTAAATCGAAAAATACAAATGTGAAGCTCGAAATCGAACCGCATAGGAAACAGCCTTACCGTTGCACTCCGTGTTGTGAAATCAATAAAAAACACTCTTCCTGTCGTACCCCCTGTGATCACAGGACGCTTCAGATACCGACGAAGATAGGTGTGTGGCTCAACAGGAAGACGAAGACAGCGGGGACAGCGAAGACGACGGGGTCAGAGGTTAGTTATTCTACAGAGACAGCGATCCGGTACTGGTTAGACCATGGCAGGGTTGCGCGCGTCTTGTCGGTATCAAAGCCTTAACATCGGGGGCATTTCAACTGTAACTTTAACGATTGATAAACGCACCGTCAAAAAGCCTCTACGTTACCATTGGCGGACAAGCAATCCCTTCCTCGCTTCAACATGCTTAAACCCTTCTTTACATGATTGTTTTTCTATGCAGAGGTTTATCTTATCGACGAAGACGAGGAACAAGAAGAGGAAGAGGAGTACGTGCAACTCTTGGCCGAAATGCAGGGCGCCGCTTCGGGTGGTACGGAATCGGAGACGGAGACGAAAGCGTCGGCAGCCGGCGAGGATGATGAAGCGGGGAAGGCGAACAAGAAGGTGCGTTTGATTTAATGTTGTTGCAGAGGTGTATGAATGAATATGGATAATTTGGATACTGCGGTCCCTCGTTCCACACGTTAAAAAAAAAAAAAAAAAGTGAGTGGTTCCACCCCCCCCCCCCCCCCCCCCCCCCCCCCTCGTGACTTGACATCCAAACTTACCCCCGGACTGATTACCCGACACTTTAGATGGGTGGGGGGGGGGGGGGGGGTGGTGGAGGGGGAGGGTGGGCGGGGGTTAGGGGGTTACTGTGTGAATACTTTGACTGCGGCTTGGTACGGTTGCTGCAGATATATATATTGACGAACGCGTTGCGCCACGGTTAACGTCATTTTATACAACCACGACAACTTTTTTCCAATATGTATACCTAATAAACTCTGCTGTTGCTGTCGTCTCGATTGTTTCATTTTTTATCTTGTGTATTTGCCATACAGAGCTACGCCGAAATTGCGAGAGCGATTTTCGACAGACTCCCCGCGGAAGAAGAGGTCGTCGCACGAGTGACCGAAGGGGTTAAGGCAGCTTGCGTTGGCCGCAAGAGCTTTCTGGCGCCCTTAGCTACGAAGCTACTTGGCATGGACATGGTGCAGACGTTTGTCCGTAATTGATGGGGATTCTTGAAGAAGACACTGATGGACAATTCTACCAAGCCACCCGATTCATTACGTGCCGCTATGTACACGAAGACACGACGGGAAGTACGCGAAGACGCGATTCAGCACTTCATCGGCCACGACGACATCAGGAGCCAAGCGACTGATATACCCATTGGTCGCGTGAGCAGGGACCTCACATGTGTCTTCCTCCAAATAGAATTTGTAAGTGAGGGTGGGGGTGGGTGTGGGGTTTTGGTTGAAATTATCATACATGATTGCAGTCGTATGACCATTGCTGTGTGTGGGGGGGAGGTGGGGTGGGGGTGATGTGTCGTGCTTTGTCTGTGGAGGTTATAGTCGAACCCGGTGTTCGAAAACAACGGTAGAATTACGAGGAGATCACTTTCCGGAGATTTCCATTTATCTCACAATAGACGCAAGAAAAATGCCATCAGGCGGACACGAAAAAATAATTGATGGACGAGCGAGGATACATAAATGGATTATTGCGCTATATTTCGTTATGCTCTCACTCGCGTTGGTTTTCCTACATATTCTTTCTTTTGTACATACCTATAATTTTCTTGCTTTTTCTGTGTTCCATCGATTTTTTGTATATTGGTTTGTTGAAAAAAAAAACTTCCAAGTCAAATAAATACCCAGACCCGTATTTCAACGATTTGTTTGTACTGCTTATTGAATTTTGCATAGTGTGCTTATAGGGAGAGTAATTTTTACGTTAGGCTGGCGTCGTGTGTTTGCGTAAATTAAAAACAGCGGCAGATTATTTAGTTTTTTGGTTGAATCTCCGTGTTGCTCACTGCCGAATGTACATCACTTGTCCTCTCTTATCCCGAATAGGTGATCGAGAGGACCCTGACACAGGCATTACACGACGTCAATTTCGTGAAAGCGACGTATCCTACCTACCCGAAGGACATAGATGTTCACCAGAAGCGTATAGTCTACAACATAGTGGGATGGCTGCTGAGCAGCGCGCTAACTCGCGTGAACAGGGACAACAGGCTGCACGATGATTTCTTACCTTTTGTGCAACGCCATAAATACGGCAGTGCTGTAGAGTTTCGGGAGGCTCATCCAGAAGAGGAGTACCAGGGTCTAGAGGCAATCGTGGAGGAGAGAAACGTGCAGTGGGAAGGGAAGAGTCTGATTTTCGCATCCGTCCCTTTTTATCGGTTCGGATTGGCTGTTGATGTTGGATACAGAGCCTCGATGGAAAACCCAGCCCTCTTGGCCACCTATCACGGCGATCTTGGTTCTGAAGTGCTCAAAATGGTTTCATCCGCTGAGCCCGTCAAGTTGGCATGGGCTCGCTGTGCCCAAATGGTGCAGGGTGGATGCTCGGGGGGAGCCGCACAACAGCCAAAATACGACCGGTTCGATAAGCTGTTCAGCTTCATCATGCTTAAGTGGCACAACTGCCGCATGTATGAATATACGAGAGGACTGTCGAGTTTCAGGAAGGAGTTGAGAAGGAAAAAGGGAGCAACGGCCGCAAGGGACAACATGTCTCTGAGGGACGGGATTAAGGGCCAAGTTGGTTCTTCTAGCGGGAAAGCTACATCCGGCGGAAAGAAAACGAAGGCCGCCGTGACCGCTAAGGAAGTCGCCCCGATCACTCAGGCACACAGGGACAGGGCTGCTCAACTCGCGAGTATGATTGGTTCGTCGACTTTTGAGAGAATCAATGCATGTCACCTTCGGGAGTTCATCTTGGAGTGTGGCGTTGAAGCGCCCAGGTCGATGAAGAAGTCTGATCTGCAATCGCTGTTGCGCCAAGTGGCACCGGGTATTGGCCTAGATACCGAGGAGGTAACAGAGGAAGATACTACCAGTGCCGCGGGAGGGGAACTGAAGACCGGCATTGGCGAATCAGTTGAGAGCGAAAAGACGCACTAGCGATCGTCGATCTGGTTAATGTATGGTAAAGTTTGCAGCAGTATTTAGTGAAGTACACGAACAGTATTCACTTAAGCTTTAAAACATCCCTCGTAACAGGACCGGAAGTTCGAGATTGTCGTTATTGACTCCTTTTCGACTCCTTGGTTTTAATCGAGGCTGTGGTGTTCAGGGAATTTTCCTTCCCCCCCCCCCCCCCCCCCCCCCCCTTGTCCAGAAATGCGCAGTTGTTGTTTGTAACGAAGATAAGGTTAACCCGGTAAAGTTCAGTTGGAACTGGGGAGAAGATGAATTGCCGATCGTAGACCAGTATACATACCTTGGCGTAGAGATATCAAAACACTGCTCTTGCGATACACATATAGCAAAAGTAACAGGAAAGGGTAAGGCACAAGTAGGCAAGATGGATGCGATCTTAACGGACTCGAACAAAAACATTAGGATTAAGAGATGTATCTGATTAATGTTATGGTACCAAAGCTAGAATATGCAGGAGAAGTATGGGAAGGGAACGCGAAACTCGTAAAACAGTTGTAAACAGTACAAACGACAGCAGCTAATTGCGTTCCTAAGATGCTCAAGTACGACTAGTAATAAATTATTGAGAGCAGAACTGGGAATGCACCCACTAAAGACAAATACCGACATGATAAAGTTGAACTGGCAACATAAAGTAAGGAACATGCTACAAAAGAGGTTGCAAGCCATACTTGATGGATCTGTATGGGAGAAAGTAACAAAAGGGTGAGCTGGAATAAGGTGGGATGGCGTATTTGAGAAAGTATGGAATGATATAGGGGGAAACCAAGAAGAGATGATGTCCGCTGGGAAGATTGGGAGGTACAAGGCATAAGTAGAATCAAGGATAGAAAGAAGGGAAAGGCTTGCGCTAAGGAACAAGGCGTAACCGGGAAAACACTTGGAGATATACGGGGGATTGAGGGAAGGAATAGGAATGAAAACGCATTTGCATGGCCCAATGGACTTCGCGAAAACGCTGAAACTGTCACCCCCTTGTTGGTATCTGGACCTGCCAGAAAGAAGAAAGAGGTACCCCAGTAGCCGTGAGGAAGAGGGAGTAGATGCACAGATGTTCCCGTGTGGCAAAGCAATAGAGTATAACTCACATATTAGGATAATGTTAAATATACAAGGAGGAATGGGATGTGTTAGAAAAAGAGATGAGGGAAATAGACGAATGTGACATGGAGGAGTTTAACACAATGAATAACAGCGAGAAAAACGATCGCTATATCAGGATATTTCCGTTTGGCCACAGGAGGCCAAACAAGAAGGGGATAAGATTAGCAAGAAGTTTATATGTAACATATTGAAACATCGTAATGAGCGCCCAACTGTTGGATGTGTCTCTAGTATAAGTAGGAACGATAATCCGTCTCGAAAGGGATGCGTAGTCAATGATTAAATGACTAAGGCAAGAAACAAACGAGTACGCCACCCCCCCCCCCCGCCTCGCCCTCTCGTAGGCTTCGTTGTATTTCTTGCTGATGCGGATGGGTGGTGGCCGGAATAGAGTGGATTCAACTACGTAAATCGGGGATGCTTGTTTTTTTGCTCTTTGTTCGTATATCAAAATATCGTCAAAAAACCCAATCATTTTCGGTGAAAGCCGTATTACTATGTGTCGTCCCTAACGCGCAATGACACGAAATCGTCTGATTTGCAACATCTTGGGGTTCGCTTTGGTGATACCATCTGGCAACTTCTCATTCACGGAATAGCAGCAGAAGCCGTTCCTGGACGCGTACGACTGGTGATTTGTGCAGCCCGAACCTCACGCATCACATAATTACAAACCGAGTTTTCGCGGGCTGTGGTTGGGGCTGTGTTTCTACTGTGGAGATCTAGCGGTATACAAGGTAATTGTTTCAAGGTCAGTTGATGGAACCCTAACTCCTGTCTTCAAAATTTAGACCAAATTCACGTGCCCAACACCCCAGCATCGAGGGGTAGACCTCAGCAGCAAACAGCGCGTAAAAAAAAAAAAAAAAAACGGCGGGGAGTTACGTATCGCGAGACTTCCAGGTATCATAGTATCTGCGGATAACAGGGACGGGACAAGGGGTGGAAAATGCCGAACGTGGCATTATTGGATGCAATCCACATTTCCCACATTGACCGTAGTCATAATTTCCTATTTGAATATAATCAGAAACAAAGGATGTGGTACATTAGCCTGGTGTATCGATCTTGTATATTAATTAACATTTGCTTTTAAAGACAGAACGTCAAAGACAAACAAAGACGTAAGTGGTTAGTACTCGTATCTCACTACTACAATCGTTTATCTCTATTTATACACGTACGGCATGTACTACCCACAGCGTTTGTCGATGACAAAGAACAGTAGGACATTCACGTAGGATCAAACGAAACGAAACGAATAATACTACATCGGCAAATATCGCACGAGGAACCCGCCAAGGTACTATATTATGTGTATAAATCGCTGTGATCGTAATCGCAACCCCCCATACAGCGAGCGCCGTACTGCGTTAACATATTAAGATTGAACAATATGACATTACCCCCAAACGCCACTCGCTTCTATTGCTACCGCCTCGTCGGAAACTATGACGCTACCAACAGCGGCTTTGTTTCCTATCACACTTCGATGCAAGCCTTTTACTTTTAAGCCCGGACAGCCTCCTCACTAATGCAAGAAACAAATAGAAATAGACCCCACACATTGCGTGTGTCCTAGAAAAAAAAAACACACACACACACACACACACACCACCAGTTACTTTTTACACACGCCATGTCGGAAAGGAAGAATTGGTGTGTATCAATGCCTGTTTCCCTTGTCCCCAGCGCATGCACCAAACACTGCGCGTTGAGGAGGTCATACTACAGTATATCCTATATGTTAAACGGAACGACTAGTACTAATTGTGCAGGATAGCGCAGATACCGATGTTGAAACCATGGGTATCAACCGTGCCAATAGCTTCTGCGTGATCGCAAGCACTACCCCCGTGCATGTACAATGAGACTACACACGATCGAAACTAAAATGAAACATTGCGAAAGTCGCCGCGATACTTCAACCGCATAATGCAAGACTACGACGCTACGTACATCTGTGTTAAGTATAAGGTCGTACATCGCTATTTTATTTGTGTCTCCTCCCATCCTCACCACTAAAGGAGTAAACGCCTGCAAGCCGCGAAATACAACACCCCACAGGACGATAACATAATTAAGTAGAGTACAGCAGTTTCTGTGCATAATCTGAGATAATGCACACCAGAGAAGCCGCCAAAACGAACAATATTCGGGTACGCCATGTAATTCGCACCTGCCGCCCCTATCAATAGTAACCTCCTCCTCCAAACGTGAATTCCCATTACAATCACAACTATTTATAATTACGAAACATTAGAGGCCGAAAACGCATCACCCGAGACAACCATGTCACCCTAATGATCTGACCTAATCAGTTTTGCATCCTACTCGAGCCGATGCAAACCTCGTATATGCAGTACAAGATAACCTACGACCCCTTTCCCCCCAATAACCCTCCCGATAGAACACTCGGACGAAAAACATACCAGGTAAGTGGAATACTTCATAGCCAAGCAAGGCAGTACATTTAACTAGAGCCAAGCAGTGTAATGATGTAATCACAAACAATATGACGCAACATCAGCCGAGCATACATATTGATAGCGATCGTTATTTTACGTACAACATCCCTAACCTCCATCCCGCCCCCTACTCCCACCACCCCCAATCCACACAGTAGAGCTCAGAATTACAATCCGATATTGCATCGCCCAAGACAAGTAGCCCGTATTAAAACACTGGCTTCTATTTTATTTTGCTTGCATCGTAATCGAAACCATGAAGATCCGTGTGCGCGCAAGACAATGAAATAGACGAACGATGCCAAGGTTACGTCTTAAGCTCCCACGTGAGATTACGTCTTCCTTTTCTTGGTAGACGGGCTGTCCATGTTCAACTCTGAAGTACCCTCAAACGTATCTCCGGCGTGCATCTTGCGCTTTATAGTTCCGTCGAACTCGGGCGCCTCCATGACCGTGTGGAATAGTAATAAGCGAACACAGAAGGGGGAGAGCACAATAATCGGTAAGGAATAGTGTGCAGAGAGCGGGAACGAGGGGTGGGTAAGTAGGCGTCAACTACCGTAGCAGAAGCAGTTTGGTCCGATTACGAGAGCGCTACCACTAAAGTCATTTATCACACAGGATGACTCCGTGACGACATATTACATTGGTAGCTTCTCTATTTGATCGACGGTACTGTAAACCACGGTCGTGTTGCTAGCATACTACGCACATTGTATTGCCCATGAGAAACATGTACCAGGTGTACAATAGGGGTGTAAACTTTTGTACACTTACGTGAATTCTCGCCAATAGCAAACCTCAAATAAATAATCTTCGCGGGTTGGAACATAATTTCACACGAATCGCGTTTTATTTGCCTTTACTCCCCCGGGTAATTGTGTGCTTACTTCGGATATGGACGCCGTTTTCCGTCTTAGGGTTAGGGAAGGCAGCTACGAGCTGTGACACGCAGCGTGGTCGATGACGATTCGGCTAATAATTCTCTGACGATAGCAATCAAACATACGTTTTACGAACATGGCAAGATATACTAGATATTATGTGTCCCACCCTCTTGTCCTAATTGTATCACCAATATAAACACGTGCCACACAGCTCCGATTATTGCGATTTCCTTTATACCTCAGAGCCATGAGGCTGCGTAGAGTTGTATGGGATTTCTTGTTTCAGGAATGTTTTGAGTGGTCAACGTTGAAGCTCATGCTGCACATTGGCGGATGGCAAGCATTTTATCAATAACGGTTATACTACTACTACTACTACTACTACTACTACTACTACTACTACTACTACTACTACTACTACTACTAATAATAATAATAATAATAATAATAATAATAATAATAATAATAATAATAATAATAATAATAATAATAATAATAATAATAATTAATGTACAATTTATACAACATGCCTGACTTAGCCCTTTATCGTCCCATCCGTGTACTACTAACTACTATGTTCGCGACATATAAACTCTAAATGCCAGTGTAACGCTATTGTTTGACGTACTGGGAATCAACTGGAATGACTGGAATTAATAGAGTATCGACCGATCTGCCGATCGGTTGAACCCACAGCTGACGTGCTTTCTTAGTTTCTCATAAAAATTTTGAAAAAAAGACAGAGTATATTTCGTCCAATTGAAAAGACAGTACCCAATAAAACGCGGGGGATTAGGGGATCGTAGCAATATGATACACAAGCACATACCAGCATGTATCCCAATATAAGGAACGTTTTCATTATGATTGTAATATACGGGAATGCCTAATGTTTCGGGACAGAGCGGTCCATCCTTGTACATCTTGCATGAGCACCGCAAGACAAGGATGCATGTACGACTGCTGTTGTGGTCACCTGAGGCGTCGATGTTTGTCGGACAGAGTACTTGTGCTAGTACAAGGGGAACCGCCCTCAAAGGGTGCCGTAGCCGTAGCTGTCGTCGTCTGAGCGGAAGCGTTAACCGATGATTCTGCTACTCTCTCCGCAGCATGGTCCCCAAAAACCCTGGCCAAGGCGTCGTGTGACATCTCAAAAATCTGGCCACCTTCATGTACCGGTTCGATCTTGTCATCCACGAGATCCTGGTCAAGTCGTTGCTGTTGTTGCAGGACTGTTACGGTTCAGGACCGTTTCAGGAGTTACGACGGCATGCATTTTTGTATCGGTAGGGGCCGCGTCATTTACGCCCCCCCCCCCCCAATTTGTGGATGGTTTCCCTTTCGGACCAACCCATCTTGCCACTTGTGGTCTTTGCGCTCGACCTGTGGTATAAAGCAATCATTCTACCATCTACAGAACTGGGAGACCCACTCCCTACTACCGGAAGCCCTTCCCGTCCTTCGGGGGTACGTGAAGCGCACCTCTCGACTCGGTTGAGTCTTTACCAAACGTGAGATTGGTATGATTATGGACCTAGTTGGTTGTGCATCATGCAGGAATGGTACGATCCTCTGTTCAATCCTATACATACTGTAAACGGTAACCATTCAGGGTAGCGCCTCAGGGATAATCCCTGAATAGGTCGCATCACATAATCCTGACTCTAAATCTCATGGCTTGTAGACTCACGAACCGCATCATGGTGTCCAATCCGAGAATCGAACTCGGGTTTCGCCCCAGTTATCATGACATCGCGTGGGAGGACGAGAGCACCTTGGAGTGGGAGGTTAGACAGGTCGCCGAGGCCACCGCCGTCGAGGGTTTTACCAACGTAGCAGTGGAAGCAGCAGCAGTAGGTCCCCAACCGCAGGACCCACAGCTGGTCCTGATGCTTCCCACCGAACGGTTTGATCTAGAAAAGGGAGCGTTGGTGGGGGTAGCTAGAGCGGCGCTGTGGTGGTTGCCGGGGTCCCCAGTATACGTCAAACTGGTGAACCGCAGTAAAGAGACAACAGTGGTAGAGGGTTGCCGTGTGATAGCTCGACTGGTAGCCCTCAACGTCCGCGACCCCGCACGGTTCGAGTCTTTATTCGATGAGATGCCCTCCACCGCTGACCCGCCCCTCCCCCGGCAAGCCCCAGACCCGACGTGTGTTTCGAGTGAAGTCAGGACAGAACCAGTCCCCAAGGTACAGGCAACCGACGCCAACCTAGGAACACTGGGATCCCTGCAGAAACAACAACTCGTGGACGTGCTGGCAGGTTTCATCGAAGATGGCCTGTTCCCCATCGACCCCAAGCGAGTGCCGGCCTGCATCGATGGTGAGCTTGAGCTTCCTTTGATCAATGAGCTATGCGCCCCTTTTGCGGCCAAACAACGACGTTTCTCCCCCCCCCCGAAGAACGGCGCATGATTAGAGCAGAGATCCAGAAGTTGCTTGACCGAGGAATCATTCGTCCCTCAGCGTCACCGTGGGCAGCGCAGTGCCTGTGTGTGCGGAAGAAAGACGGAACCCTCCGCTTGTGCATTGATAGGCGGGTACTTAACAAGCTCCTGGTTTCCGATAGTGGAGGTCTTGGCGATATGCAGACCATTTTCGACGGGTTGAAAGGCAAACGGTACTTCACTCAGCTGGACCTTGCTTCCGGTTTCACCAAATCGAGATTGCAGAAAAAGATCGCTACAAAACCGCGTTCAGAGATGCAGATGGACTGCTGTATGAGTTCACTAGGGCTGGCTTTGGTTTGACAGTTCTGCCTTCAGCGTTCACACGGAGGGTGAAGTCCGCTTTGGGGTGTTTAGAAGGAGTGTTCAGCTGGCTCGACGACATTCTCATCGCGAGCGCCACCTGGGACGATCACTCAGCCAAACTCGTTCTAGTTCTGAACCGTCTGTTAGCGGCGGGTCTGTCAGTTAATTTTGCCAAGTGTATTTTCGGCTCCTCCTCGCAAGAATTCCTTGGCATGGTTATCGATAGTACCGGCCTACACACCCCGCCCCGACCAAGTTGGAAGCCATTGCACGCATGCCGCGCCCCCAGACAGTCGAGGAACTCCGAACGTTCCTTGGTCTGACGGGCTACTTGCGGCAGTTTGTACCCAACTATAGTCTGACCGCCGCCCCCCTCACTAACATCCTACGCAATAAAGACTTCGCGTCTAAACGCGCACGCAAGAGTACCATCGCGTGGGACTTAGAGGAGGAGCAAGCGTTTCAGTCATTGCGCTCCACTCTAGCCTCGCCTACGGTACTCGCATTTCCCGATCTCGACAACACGTTCGAACTACACACCGATGCTAGCACAATAGGTGCGGGAGCAGTTCTTATGCAAACCATCGACGGTACGCCTCGCGTGATTGCCTTCGCTAGTCACAGATTCTCGCGTACAGATGCCCGTAGAGGCCCCACCGAACGAGAATGCATGGGGGTGCTGTGGGCTGTGGATCATTTTCGACCCTATTTAGCGGGTAGGCAGTTTACGGTAGTGACCGATTGCTCCGCTATAACCTGGCTGTTTCGAAGTCGCGAGTTGTGCCCCAAACTACACAGATGGGCACTAAGACTGACGGAATATGATATGGTGCTGGTATGGCGAGCGGGAGTACAGCACGTCCTACCGGATGCCCTGTCGCGGCTGCCGCACTCACAGACTCCTCAAGCCGATGTAGATGACTCCTTTCCCGACGATTTTACGTCGAAAGAACCATCCGAGTTCGTAGGACCCCGGGGACCGAGCCTTGATGGAGTTAGGTTAGCGGACGTAGAGGCAGTAGGTGTAGATGGAACAGACGGGGGTGATTACCTTTCCTATCCACCGTCAGAACCGTCCACTCATGCTACTAATGACGCTCGCCTCCTGGCCCTACAAGCCCTGCCCTTTGCCACGTGTGCCGCACTAGAGACAGACCCCGGTACGCTGCGCCGCAGTAGCAGGACGCGTACGCCTTCCGTACGGCTACGTCCCCTCAACGACATCCAGCTGCCGCCCATCGAGCAGTTAGTGGATCAGGAGCACGATCACTCTAACACGGCTACACCAATCGAGTCGACTCCGTCTTCACCACCGCCCACGACGGCCCCCAAGTGTCGGGTTCACGCTGGCCGTGACGACCTTGGAGAGGTGCTTTCAGCAGGGGGGGAGGTACCGCGTTCGTCAGAAACCCGCCACATCACGGAAGCACCGGCCATCCACCGGGCGGCTCAAGTACTCACTAATCCCGAATCCTTAGCGCGAAGGCAACGAGCCGATTCCCATCTGGGCCAGGTTCGTGAGAGTTGTGTGGTAGTAATGGCGCAGGCGCGGGTGGAGTTGACACTACCGGGTACGGTTTAGATGACGACGATGTAATCCGGTACGCCGACGAAAGGGGTAGGAAACTGCCAGCCATCCCTGAAGCCATGGTAGCGGACGTACTCGCTTTGGTACACACGCTGCACGGACACGCAGGAGTAGGAGCTACTTTAGCTCTGGTGCGCGATCACTTTCACTGGCCTTCGGTCACCCGTGACACGAGACAATACGTGTTATCGTGCGGGTGTCGAAGACGCAAGAGACCGATCAGCAGACGTCTCGCGATGTTGCCCGGACGCCCGCTAGAGCCTTGGGATGAACTGCAGATCGACATCTTAAAGTTGGACACGCCTTCTCTTTCCGGCAATAAATATGTCCTACTGGTAGTGGACCGAGCCTCCAAGTTTCCATTCGGTTTTCCTCTAGCAACCAAGCAGGCAGTAGGCGTGGCACGGATCCTTACCGAGCTATGTTTGACCTTCGGCGTACCTCGGGTGATTCGGTGTGACGGTGGCAAAGAGTTTGGAGCGGAAGTAGTGACACACTTGTGCCGTTGGCTACATGCAGAAATAGTGTTCGGACCTGCCGACCATCCACGGGGTCAAGGGGCCGTCGAGAGATTAGGAGGTTGGCTTCAAGAGCTGTAGGCAGAGCTATGTAGATCAATGCCCGAGAGATGGGACGAGTACGTGTCCCCAGCAATCTGGATCAAACGCACTTTGCCAGACGTTTCCCTGCCCTCTCACATGACCCCTTTCGAGCTGCTTTTCGGTCGCAAACCCCGCACGTCGTTAGACTCCCTGGTGCCCCTATCAGAAGAGACAGGACAAAGCGGTGGTCTTGACAACTTCGTGGAGCGCCGCAAGCAGAACCTCCGAGAAGTCCGCATTGCGCTCGAGAAACGTCACAATCAGAGGGTAACCGCACGGGCCCACGCCAACGCTACTATCTCGAGACCCTCCGCCGGAGTCCTGGTCGAGAAGGGAAGCCTCGTGTTGGTGCGCGAGTCCGAGAGCAGCAGACATCGCGACAACCGAGGGAGGAAGCTCCAGCACGACCACTACACAGGCCCTTGGAGAGTCACGGAAGTAGTGCGGGCAGGCATAAGCGTACAAGTAACGATGCGAGGTAGAAAACAGCGCACCCGAACGGTGTCCGTGGCAGATGTCAAGCCATTCCACGTCCGACCCCTAACTTTGAGACCTCCCTAGCCGACGAGTTCGCACAGTATGCTTGGGGCCCCGATTTCAAGATGCCGTCGCATGGTATAGACTCTGCGACGTTCGACTCCATCGTAAGCTGCCGTGGGAGTATTTCCCCCTCGGGCACGGCTAGGTGGGAATACAAATGAAAGTCGAAGGAGGGAGTAGAGTCTGGCTGGTTGACTGAAAGTGAGATGCTAAAAAGCTTCACCCCTCTGCAGTTGGATGGCTTTATTGCACTCTGGCATTTGTACAACCAACAGTCTACTAACGACACAGCCCCTGTCTCAGTCAAACCTCGTGCGCCCCTCTCTCGACGTGAAGCCTTGACCCGATTCCCAATAGGTTTCACTATCTGGAAGGATTTTGGTGGCGGCCTCCGACTACAGGGCCAGGTGTACGATTACAGAGACCGTTACTGGCGAGTACGCTACAGCGACCAGAACTGGGAAGAGCTGACTCGCCGCGAGATGGAGCAGTTGAAGAGCTGAAGCGGTTCCGAGCATCAAGCCAGTATACCACTCTCTCCCCTTACCGTGCGTCGTTCCCTCTCGGCCTCGCTGCGCCACTCTCTCGTTTCGACGCCGTGCGATTCCCTCCCCCCAGCGTTCTACCCGTCCGCCGCTCGCTCGTTCCGAAGCCGTGTACATGTTCTGCTCTCTCGCTCCGACGCCTTGATCGTAACGCCTAGAGAGCAGAACTTGGAAGGAGCCGCCTAGCCACCATAGGGAGCCGATGCAAATTTGGAGCGATACTGAGCGTTTGCCGAGGAGACGAAGAACTTCTGCTTTTACCCTTCGTTGTTTCGTGTTTTTGTATGAAAGGGTTGGGATCGTCTAGCGAGGGACCCGGGGTTTATACGCGAGGGGTGTGGGATGTATGTTATGACGACGAGAATGTTTTTTTTTGTGATGGGTTTGCTTGGAGGCGTATCTCTGCTTCTGTGCCAATTATAGGTGTTTTTGTGAGTAATTGAGTGGTTCGGTAACAGCCAGTCGTTCTGGCGTGAATCAGTTGGGTACTTTTGTGTGGGGGTTTACTCTTCTGTGGCTCGTTAGTAGGCAGATCGGTGTCTATGATTCGACCTCCACGAGTATTTGCATTCGATTTGGGGGGACCCAAATCGCACGGGTTTTTGACTGTTGACCTGTTCGGAGGACGCATACCTGGCGATTTGAGCCTAGCTAGGCGTTAGTGTACTGCGCCTATTTATAGTGGAAAAGGTGTAGTAGGGAGACTATTAACCATGGAATATTAGTCAGGCGGCCAAACTCGCAGTGAAAACGCAGGGGTGAGGGTTTTTATCGGGGATTTCCCTCTGATGGCCCTTGCGTTTTCGGTTTGTTTTCGCCTATCCCCGAGGCTATTATTTTTGTGTAGAGCCTTGCGGTTCCTCGCCCTTGGTTATGGTCATAGATTGCTATAGCATATTGCTCCTTTATTCGCATTGTGCTAGGGGGTATGTTACGGTTCAGGACCGTTTCAGGAGTTACGACGGCATGCATTTTTGTATCGGTAGGGGCCGCGTCATTTACGGCCCCCCCCCCAATTTGTGGATGGTTTCCCTTTCGGACCAACCCATCTTGCCACTTGTGGTCTTTGCGCTCGACCTGTGGTATAAAGCAATCATTCTACCATCTGCAGAACTGGGAGACCCACTCCCTACTACCGGAAGCCCTTCCCGTCCTTCGGGGGTACGTGAAGCGCACCTCTCGACTCGGTTGAGTCTTTACCAAACGTGAGATTGGTATGATTATGGACCTAGTTGGTTGTGCATCATGCAGGAATGGTACGATCCTCTGTTCAATCCTATACATACAGTAAACGGTAACCATTCAGGGTAGCGCCTCAGGGATAATCCCTGAATAGGTCGCATCACATAATCCTGGCCCTAAATCTCATGGCTTGTAGACTCACGAACCGCATCAGGACCGCTTTGACGCGAGGGTCTCGATTGCCCGGGTCAATCACGGTGGAGGCTGGCGAGACCTCGTCGCTGGTATCCGAGCATGGTATGTCGAACGGCGTGATACTCGCTGACCCGTCGAGCTTGGTACCTAGTTCGAGGTCAGTGAAGCGCGGACGCTGGTTCCTCGGGCTGCACTCAGATTCGTCGTCTCTCAAAAGAGGAGATTCTGGGTTGTCAGACATGATGGTTGAACAACAGAGGAAACCTTTGAGAAGGAGGGGATGCGCCACACGTATACAGATGGGTGTGAGGTGGGCTGTTTTACACTGTACATACGCAGGGGAGATCAGACAGCCCTCGAGAAATGAGGTCACGTCAACCAACCAAAATTCTGTGCACGCTGATTGGTTGAATACAATTAGTTGTTACATTAGACCGCATACAGCAGTAACTGTAGTACGAAGTAGTATCAGGCCGCGCTGCGTGCCGTGTTCACCCTACAACGCGGAGGATGGGGACAACCCCGAGACTGGGGACACAGATGAACATTCTTGTATGATTTCCCGGCAAGATAGTACGGAGTAGTAATTTTTACGAGTGGCCGACACATACATGTTAGTAAAAATGATATACACACTAGTTCAAGTTATGTGGCCTTTCATCTTTTGGTATCCACATTTTTTTTGTTTTTGTTTTTTGTACGTATTGCGCAGCTTGCAAAGTTGAGTTTCAACTATTTAATCAGTCGAACTCACAGCTGACGTATTTCAAAATTTATAAAAACACATAAAAAAAGCAGTCTATGCTTTTTTTTATTTGCGAACCAGACCCTGACAGTTGAATATCATACTAGGTACAGCATGGACCCGCCAACACAATGTATTGGTTTACATGAATTCAACCTGACCTGTTCGATGCGGACACAGCAATTTATCATCTTTCGTACGCGTTGTATTCATCGGAAACTGCCTGGTCCGACAACGACGTAGGAAAAAAAGAAACAAACGAGATCTTCATCACGTGGAAACACGTTATTATTATTGGTGAAATAATTATGCTTGCCATCCGACAATATGTGCTAGTTATGGCATGAGCATCCTCGTTTATCACTTATAAGCTTCGTCCTTGATTAGAACATCAAGGGAAAACCAGGAAGAAAGGAACCATCACACGACCCCTTCTCTACCTACTTCCGGCTTAGTTCATACTTCAAATAATGTACTTGTTCGCCCCCCCCCTTCCCTCACTACGTGCTCCGCTTTTGATCAACTCTAAATTCCCTAACCCGCATCCAGACTCTAAGCGTGTGCCATCGACGTAGGACTGTCACCCCCCCCCCCCCCCCCCCGCGCTACCTCCCCCCCCCCTGGATCCTTACAACTTGCCACCCTACAACGCGCAGCATGAGCTTTAACGCTCATGGCTCCTGAACATCGTCCAATATTCCGATATTACGAGATCAAGGGAAACCAAGACAAAAAAACAATACACAATCCCTTCTATACCTACTTCCGGCGTAAATCCTAATTAAAATGATATGCTTCCTCGTCCCTCCCTCATTACATGCTCTTCTACCATCTCCTCTTAATTTCCTAAACCGAAGTATATAGTCTAAGCGTGCGCCATCGTTGTGGGACTGTCACCGCCGTAAATGTTGAATCATATTCTGTTCAGCGTTGACATCGACCTAATAACAATTATTCCTAAAAAAGCAAATGATGGAGTAAAATTTCAGGATACCAATAACAAATCAAACCTAAACCCCTTATATAATTTAAAGTTACGCACGGAATGACATATTTTCATCACTACAATAAAACAACAGAATTATCTAATCCACACAATATTACTGCGAACATGAAGCACAAAGCACCCTAGGTCGGTTACACGCCGTTAAAATTCTCAGCTTGTCAATCAGGTTTAATTGCCACATACGCAGTGGGGACGTACATGACCATTAAAACTCACAAATATTATCCCCCGGGAAAGTGTACGACCGTTACAACCCTTAAATCGCAGTCCCACCACGAGATAGTATATACACCGGAATGTCGCTTTAAAATGTGTTTGGATAATGCTGAGCATCAATAATAATACAAGGCTTACGGACACCTTTCAGAGAGATTAATGAGCACCCACCGAAAAGGTATCCGCTTAAAAACCCCCCCCACCACCAGCGACCCCCCTCCTGCCACCTTAATAAATACGATGTACCCGCTGATCTACAACACAGCCCCCCTCTAAACCACGTGTACTCCCCCCTTTCTCTTCACACACCCCCCCCCCTCCCCCCTCTGCCGCCTCTGCCGCCGGTTTCGGCAACACTATACTTCGCGCTTCGTAGACGTGACTGTCTCGGTCGCAAGTAGTAGCCCGCTCGGAGTTGGCCCTCTCTGCCGCATTGACCGGTAGCACAGCGGTCGCGGCCGGTCCAGTGACTCCGGTCTCGAATTTGGCCCCTCGTGAACGGGATGCGTTGCGACGGCTCTCTCAGTGAAAGCTCCTCACCGTGTCTGCATTCCTGGAAGCGGCATACGCATTCTCCTTGCTCGGGCGATTGTGCGACCCCACGCCAGCCCTAACGTGGGCAAACCTGTGCTCGAGAATGTCCTGCACAAAGAGATGGAGTTGCACATGAATAACAAAAACATCACGGCTACAAGTAAACACATTGTCAAGTAATATTTACATACGACATTTTCATATCTCAACCGACTTTACAACATAGCACGTTCAACTTCTAGCTAGCTGGACCCTACGGGTGAAAACCCCATATTATAATTCCCTAGCTACCTTTATTGTAATTAACACGCAGGTTAAACCCTGCCTACAATACATTCACCTGGCTAAACGTTCGAGGGTTAATGTACCGTCGTCGCCCGCCACTTTCCAAGAACAGTGACTCATTCGAGAATACGTAGCGACACATCGCGACGAACCCTAGTATGGTGAGTCGCATGTCGAACCATGACTGCTCCGTGATGAAGTTGTTCTTCCATTCGTTGCTTGCACTCGTAAATTCGAGACTGATTCTCCAGTCGTCGAACCACTCGAGAACCTCCAAAAGCTTGTCAAGGTGGACGCTGTCGTGCGTCGTGATAAAACCCTTGTCCGGATTAAGTCCTTGCTTGCACTCGATCACGTTGCGTCCGAAAATACCTTGGTTCGCCAGTACGGGTTCAAGCGATAGTGACGGGGCCAGACCGGGGTCAGGACGCCACGATGGATGCGTCTTTCACCATAACCTTATTATTTGTTCGAGTTGGGAAGACTTGAATACCTACACCGCCGCCACTGGTGTAACAGTAACTATGTGAAAGGCTTACATCCGAAAACACACACTTCTCGATGATTGTAAATACACAACTCTATGCGATGCTAGTATTTCCATGTTGTTGTGGTCATGGGTAAGGATTCCACGAGCACTGCAACAGCAAATAAGGACGACAAAACAGGACCCAACGCAGAGTACGATATAATATGATGTAGGGCGTACGATACAAAAAAAAAAAAAAAATCAAAGATAAACATCACACTACCACCAATGCTCGCCGTTCATGATGTCGGTGAAGGAGTTCATATGAAGCGCAATGTCAGAGGCTCAAGCCATACTGCCGTTGGGGCCTGCGCCCGTAGCCTGTAGCTTCTTCTGGGCGCTGGCACAAGCCAAGACCGCGCTGTTGGACAAACACTGATAAGAAAAATCGAACAGGATATTACAGCATCGGGCAAAGGGTGGAACGAACATAACAGGGGTTAGTTTATCAAAATTTGAATTCCGCTAGTTCGCGCGGCATACATAACGTGGGATCACAGACGTCGCCGCTATTAATAGTCGCCTCACCTTCGCCGACAACGGAACGCTCATACAGCTGTGGCTGGTCCTGTGAAACTGCTCCAGGCTGAGGCTGCGAAATCGCGTTAAGCATGCCACCTGCTCTTCTGGCGTCCGCACCCCTCCCCCCATCTCCTCCTCTTTGTATACTTTTTCAAGGGTATTGAGAGAGAAATTACACCAATCGATGTCGCCGGTCTTCGGGTTGAACCACAGTTTCATCAGCGAACGGGATTTCGTGTCGATGTCACTGTGCCACAAAGCGTTAACCAGCTTTTTGAGGAGATGCATGGAGTCCGAGAGGTTGAAGACCGGATGCAAATTAGCAACGTGCTTGAACGCCACGTTGAAGGCAGCGTGTTTTAGCTCGAACGGGCTTCCAGCATTCGCCCAGTTCGAGTAGGCACACGTTCCGAAGTTCTTCTGGAAAGACCGGCTAAGCACGACGGTTTCATGTGCCAGGGTGGTGGGGGGTTACGGCTAAGAGCATCGCAAAAAACCAGCGCGCGAAAGGAATCACTACAAAATAATAGCAACCGGAGGGCGATCCAAGCATGTATGAACGTCGACAAATTACGCGAGCGTTGGTATCAAACTCTCCTAAATATTACTAAACGGGACGTAACCTGGATGGGACGGAACTCACTGTTCGGAAGCCCCGTCACAGCAAGCGGCGATTACATCGAAGCTCTTGTCAACGTGTGCGCGTGTCAGTTCGAACATGATCTCGTCACACATTCTCGCGATGTAGTCAGCACTGAGCGAGCGTACAGCTTCTCGCCAGACCACGAACTTATAGCTCGGCTTGCCGATGCTGATCCAGAACACCTGCTCCTCCGCGGGCATTCTTTAAGATCATGACAGTTATACCAATGGGTACCATCGTGAAAAATCCAAAGAGTACAGTCCTGGTCAGGGACATAATATTACGGACACGTACTAAAGATGTCGACGGTAAACATATGATGGTGGAGAATTATGACGTATTTCTGGACCCGAAACATCGAACGGCGTATCATTTGCAAACCAGCATTGATGCGTGCACTCAAAAGGCCGCTAACGCTGTCATTAATAAAAAATCCCAAGAAAGAAGAGGATGAGCAATTGAGCGAACACGGATAGCCGATAAGTGAACGAAACAAAGTTCGAGGGAAGATTAAGAAGTAATACTGCAATATATATATATATTATTTTTTTATTTTGCTGGCACAGTATCTCACCTCGAGATATTGGGTAGCTACGTTCTTTTTTCGAGTGTAGCTTCCAAGCTGATTGATGGGTCTATCTCCTCCACAGCCCACAAAGGATGGTGAAAAAACGAATGCTCGTCAATGAGCCCAGTTATCCCTCCACCATTAGGCATCGCGCTAAACCCGTTCGCATTGATATGCATTAAATCCCAGGCGAGTATCCCACACAGGTCAAACCGGCTGGCATTGTCGGTTGCTGCGATCTTGCCGTATGCCTGTGAGAATTGGGAGACAACACGAACATCGAGTGAGATCCACAAAAGCATATCGAAGACCGTATATTTAAACTGCGCAATTAACACCGGGAACGGTAGAATCACGCCACAGAAACAAACGCAACGTACCTCAATGTTGTGCTCTTGTAGTCCAGTCGCTATAGGGGCGGCGGTTTGCCTGATTTTCTGGACGTGGTGTAGGCTGGGTAGATGTAGGACTTCCTGAAGAACGCTATACCCTGCCTTGCCCATCTTCGCTAGAGCGTAGCAAGCCCAACGGAGAACCTTTGGGTTGAAACGATACCCCTTGCTGGATCCCTTGAACCTGTTCCACTTGATCATTTCCTGTACAAAAGTTTGGCATGCTCAAAGTCATTTAAACGCTTGAGATATCGGAAAACACGTGAAATGAACTCCATAACAATTATAAACATACTCTACAGCGAAAGGGGGAGACGTCAGCATTGATTCAGGAACTCTCAACGTTTTTTACATGCCTGTACGACATCCCGCGCCAAGCTGTCCTTCGGTAGCTTTTCTGTCAAGTCTACAACATCCTGGTGAAGCAGAGCCTCGTGCAGCCGGCGACCTTGAATCTCGTCTGAGCGGATAACAATATCGTCTTTCCGGCATCTTGCGAGCTCCTGGCGCCGCTTCTCCTTCTGCTCGCTTTTGCGCTTCACCGCCATACATGACAATTTGTGTTCCTAAATATAAAACGGAGAAAGCGACATTCCATGGGATCAGATGGGACCGGTAGTGACTACAATCTATACTCCAACCTACGGCGGGAATATCGTGAGCGACTTGTCAGCGATGTTGGATAACAAGGTGAGAGGTGTGAGAAAAAAAACCGAGTTAAAACATAATTAGGTCGCAAAATTATAGAAACAACAAGAAAGCAAGTTCATTATTAACTGTTTCCACTAAACTTTCCACCTTCTGCGCAGTACCAAGAAGTACGTTTCCCGTGCTGAGGTCGAAGTCCTGGGATTCGGCGTCCTTAGCCTTGGTCAGGAATGTCCGCGTCTCGTAAGTAGAACACCGTTTGCACCTAAGAGGCGATGAGGACGCCTCCGCAAACACGTCGCACTCCGAGTGCCAGAACACATGTTCGTCATGTATCACATGTAAGGTGGAACTCACGCTTTCCGTGTCGAAACCGGGGAAGTGACCCATGCAAACTGTTCCATCCTGTGGCTGTCCGTGCCGAAGGGCTTGCCGAGCTGTGCTGTGAAACCCCCGGCGTGTCTCCTCGTCGATGTAATGTCCAGCGCGGATACCCACACACGGCTGCAACTTAGCGACTTGAAGCAGAACCTGCAGAGTGCAAGTTGGCAATTGTATTAATACACGAGCGATGTGTTCATCGACGGAGTGACACGCTACCCACAGATAACTAAGTAAAAACAGTCACGGTTTTGCGTCTTGATTGGCTGAGTTTGTTTTGGGTCTAACAGCGACATTCCTTCCCCTCATAACACTTGATAAGCCAATACTTCGACGAGAACTTTTTTCGTGTCCGCGACACGATCGCGCAGCCTAGGGAACTTTATGCTGTCTCGAAACACCTTGTGCTCTGCGGGTCACATTAAACTACGACATAACGAAATTGCCTCGAGAACATGACGACTGCAGATCAACGTAACAAGTACCCTACTTTCGGAAAGGAAAATACGATAACAAAATTTAAAGACCAAAATTGGGTGTGATAATGCAGAACAATTCAAGTTAGGGTTACGCTGTTCGCACGCTTACCGAATTGAGTTCAGTGGCAGTGTGTATTACACGAGGAATACGCCCAAGTCATCGAACGCCGTCACGTCATGTCGATGACAACAGATATTCTCCACGAACGTTGCCCCGGACGGTCCAGGTTTAGCCATAGTGACCTGTCATATTACAACCGACACATCAATGTGGAAAACTGAAATGAGGTTGAAATGATACCTCGGAAACCCGTCCCATTTCGAATTCCCTTTCGAACAAAATCGGACGTTACGTTCTGGCTGTCATGTGTGCGAGCACTACTACAACATAATCACGCGAAGCTTGCGAATCTGAGTTTCGACAATATCGCGGGCAGCTGCTGTGTGTGTTTCTATAAAAAATTATCTATATATTCCTGTCACACAATAACATCAACTGCTATACGCACGTTCATAAAACAAACCTCGAACTGCTCACCATCACAGGCAAGCCCGAGATTTCTTTCTGAAACTTCAAAGAGCCATCCGAGGTGGACTCGTCAGTCCAGCCCTCTGGTAAGCTGAAGAGTTTCATCGCAGCGGTTCGCTGCGCCAGAGAGTGCCTGGTCACCATCCACTTCGTTGGCCTATTGGCGTCGACTTTGGTCAGCCCATAATGCAGAGACAGCTTCGAATCCTGCTAGGCGACGTGGACATCCACAAAAACGGTTGAGGCAACCGGCTGCGTTGTGTAGTTGTGTTTATATCGGACCTTGGTTGTTGACCGTAAACACAAGGTACGTTTGAATTGTAACAATACTTAAAAAAAAAACGCCCTATAATTGTTGTCGTATTTGTAGGTGTTGATACAAACAAAACAGAAAGGTGAAAGGTGGTGAAGACATACACAAAAAAATAAAGGTTGACGCAGAGGGCTGTGTCGACGGGACGGGGTTAATCGACTCAGTCAAGCTAAACAAAAAAACTAGGTGAAGACGGCTTGCGCCCTCTAATAGCAGATGGGTCGACCGCTCCAACCTAGAGAAGTCTAAGTGGATAATTGAGACTTTTTCAAACGCCTTACGTATTGTATAACATATCAGAAATTACTTACCTTCACGATTTCTGTGAAATACTTCGAGGTCGACGGGGTGCTTCCATCGAACTTGAATATTTGCCCATGCGTTTCATCCCACCACTTCTGGATTTTGCCATTCCAAAACGCGGTGGTTCCCTCCTGCTGTTCCACGAAACCATCTTGACGCGCCAGGAACATGTACACAGGGAGCTTCGCCTTCGGGAACTTCCCCTCTGAATACCCGAGCAGGGTAGTTGCCTCGGTGGTCTGTGGTAGATGGGGAGGTCGTGCGACAGCAGTGAGCGGAGGGTTCTAAATTATACGTACTTACCTGGTAGTGCATAAGCAAGTCGCTTATTTTGCCGGCCTATTAATAGGAAGGATGACATTGATTTACCTTGTTCTGCACGAACCCTAACACTTTGTTATTTCCTACGAGTTTGGGGCACATTTTAATAAATTGTTTTTTATAATATTTCTCCTATTTATTCTTGCGCTATTTTTTTCCCTTTAGTTTCTATTTCTCTCCATTCCCTATATGAATGTGTACTTCGTGCCGGTCACATACATCGACCACCGCTGTACCACGACCTGTGGCGCAGCATTGCCCACTCTGTTTTGTTAACGCGTGGCATCAATTTATCATATATATATTTATCTCAATGTCGTTGTTTTCTTACGACAGGACATACATGTATCTCTCTATGATTGAAATTCGGCGTGCACACTGCTTGTGTTGGATGTCGACGGGTGTGTATGAATAACTATGTTAACATATTGTATTATAGGAGAACAGACACACTTCTCCACAGCAGCAGCAGATTCTCCTCCCCCCACTCCACTACGAATACTCATATAGGCCCTTATCCCCTCGGCGGCTCGCGAAAGAACGAATCAATGTGAAGAAGCATAAATACGGACACACCCACCTGTGATGAGTCGAACTGTATGGTGGAGATCGGAGCAATGATGTTAAGCCTTTTTGACCTCGTGTTTTCCAGTCTCTCCACAGAATCGCTTGGGGTTCCCAGCGGATGCCGTCCCAAGACGTCATTCCGAGGCGGAGTGCATACCCCGTCCATGCCTGTCAAATTGGCAGGAACAACAGCACAAACAATCACTTACTTGTTACATTATTGTTTATACATTTTTTTTAATAGTATTTAATCGGTAGAATATTCCGGATTTTGTCCGGCAGATTTAAATTCCCGTATAGTGTGGAAGGGGTCGTGGGTCGCAGCTTCAGCTTCGCAATAATAATCAACAAAAATTCGAACGCGGCGCTGGGGCGTTTCTCGTCCGTTTTTCTACCTTTTGGGTCCGGTTTGGGACTATTCATAGGGTTTAAGGCTGACTAACTACAATGGGAGCCGAAGACGGAAAACAAAACAGGATTTCCCTTCATCTTGTTGAAACAACAGGGTAGTGCCGTCGGTAGACATGAGCCATTTCCGATCACTGCCCAAACATAAATAAAGCTGCGCTTCCAGTACACTACACCTACCACCGCCGATGGTTCAGCGCCTCACAGTTCACGAGATGACGTCAACCTTCGAGGTGGTGTGCTCCATTGCTGCTCTGAGAGAGCGAGCTACCACGTTTGAGGGTCATTGATGTTGTGTGGCTTGTTTTATTCGTCGAGACATGGGAGCCTGACCAACTTCTGGACGTATTTCTTTTTTCAGACTGAAATGAGACCCATTTCTGGACGTTTTTTTTTTCAGACTGAACCGAGACCCATTTCTGGACGTTTTTGTTTGTTGTGTGTTGAAAGCGCAGTATTTTTACGCTGCCGCATCCCAAATAATATATCCCATCGGCTGTGTGGTTTCTAAACCGTAAGGGGGAAATCATGTTCTGTTTTCCGATTTCGGCTCCCATAAGGTACACCTTGATATCAGGGCTACATACTATTGGAAGGGTTGGACTCAACCCGACCCCTGCAAGATCTTTCCTAACGGGACGAGGGAAATAATCGGGGATGGCACATCATATATGTATATAACACATACCGTATGAGCTGTTCTCATCCTGGGCTGGGTCATCCTTACAATTAGCAGTAGTACCAATGATACAGCAGTAGTATTAATAGTACCTGCTGCATCAATATTTATTTCCAGATACATATACTGCTGTTGTACGTAATAAGTGTTGCATAAACTCAGAATTTACGCAAGTACTATATAACGTATAAAAATGTCCAATCCGTCAAAACATTCAGGGGGTATTTTCGAAAAGGTGCACCTGTATAAGGTCGTAATATTATTGTGCGTGGTGGCGCGTATATACGAGTTTCCGGGTTTTGGAATTAATGTCGTGCAGACCTTTTTCAAGTTCCTACGAACAAAATAATCACAGAAGTTGCGGTTAAGTATGAAGTACGTACTCATGTCACACTTGTATAGGTTGGCACCTACTCCCGTTTTAGAACGGCATATATATGGCATATCCCGGGTATTGTGGTCCCTGACTTACATACTCGCGTGCAGAAGCTGAGGTCCGTGTAATACGTGCCCAATTAATTGATTTGTGGTGTTGAATTACTCTGTCAGGAAATATGTATGAGAACGACCGAATAACCCAACCATCGTATTTATGAAAATGGCGGGCCCCTCTCAGTATCAACTGCTGCTGCTGTTGTAAGTTTCAGTTGTGATCTGTGGTGTAGCGCACGGTATGATACGTGGCAAGAACAGACACACGCACGTGCGTGGACAGGGTTGTTGTTTTTTGAATGAGTGATGAAACTCGAATTTTGAACGATAATAGGTGGTTGTGGGCCGCAATTCGTCGTGATATCGAAATTTCAAACAAAATGTTGATACAGACAGCAAGTTTGCATCGCATGGGACATCGTTTCTCAAATGGAAACTTGTGCCGATTAGCAACATGTCCTGACTATGTGGACGCCTCGAAAACGGCGAACGGGAACGGATGAAGCACTGACGGCCACGATTCCTTCGGCCACGACTCCGAAAGATCGGCCATTCTTATCCCCTGAAAATGGTATGCAAAATGCTCTCGATATTTCGCGGACAAACCTTTCAGGGCCTGATTTGCTGGGCAATGCAGAAGGAGGCAGCAGAGCACCCATAAACCAACCATCGGCGCCTGTAGCTATAAGGCTTCGTCTCCAGTCCGCAAGTGAAGTGCACACCCTGGGTGCTCAGTTCTGGTTTCCCCGGTCAGTAACGCCTACACACAATGAACGCCATTTTTACACGTACGCGGGGACAGGGGATGGGCTTAAACGTCCCCTGTGAGTCCCCAATGATAGTCATTCTCATTGGCCATAATAGATGGTTCACATTTTCATCCACATATTTTTGGAGCCTCAGAACTAGAAAAATAATTCCAGAAACAACTTGGATGAAAATGTCGCGGGCCACAGCCATGTAAAAAAAGAACAGCTTTCGGACGCCTCGTCACGAAACCAACCAATCAATACTACCTGGTACTGTATATAAAAACCAGTTTTGACGATCAGAAGCCATAATAGATGGTTCACATTTTTCATCCACATATTTTTGGAGCCTCAGGACTAGAAAAATAATTCCAGAAACAACTTGGATGAAAATGTCGCGGGCCACAGCCATGTAAAAAAAGAACAGCTTTCGGACGCCTCGTCACGAAACCAACCAATCAATACTACCTGGTACTGTATATAAAACCAGTTTTGACGATCAGAAGCCATAGTAGATGGTTCTCATTTTTCATCCACATATTTTTGGAGCCTCAGAACTAGAAAAATAATTCCAGAAATAACGTCTCAAAAATTTCCCATAATTTTTTTTTTTTTTTTTTTTTTTTCATCATCACTTTTACTTTCCAGCCCACTCGTAGGAGGTTTTACCCTCGACGATCTTCTGGACAAGCCGTGGTCACAGGTGTCGTCCCTTCTCCCCCCCGGTGCGTGCCTTTAGTTTTTATCGCGCATAGGGTTCAGCATTCCCACTGCTCGTCGACTTTCATCGAATGTACAGCTAACTCACGCTCTCGCGCTTTCCGCTCATCAATTTTATGCAAGAAAAAGTCCCTACGAGCATGCACTCGGTGAGACTCGAACTCACGAAATTGATCTTGATAGGCTCGCGGACCACCTACCAAGCCACCGGGGACGCCGAGTGTTAGCGCTTTGTGAAAAATTGACTATAACGACCACTTGTATTCCCCCGTTACCGACGGATAGCAAATAACTATTTCCAAATTTACTCAAATTTACTCAAATATGGCCGCGTTATGTATATTTGAAAGGCAAATATACATCGAGCCAGAAAAATATACATAGAGCCTAAAACGACAACGACCACGTTAGACGGTTGGTCTACATCTCCACGAGCCTCCGTGGTTGGTCAAGCACACCCGAAACAATACTGTGTAGGTGCGACCAAATGGAACTGGCTGGCCACCTGAGGCATGTGACCACACGCCCTTGCGTCGTTGCCTTGCGACATCGTTTGACCTCCACGTGTCGAGACGGCCCCCGTGCGATAGGCGTGCGGTCTGAGCCATATGTCACGGTGGGGGACAGGGCTGGTGATGTGGAAACGGCGGATTCCCTGCGCTTTTGCGCCTTTATTGCTCGTTGACTTTGCTGTTTACAAGACCCGTAGCAACAGCAGCAGCAGCAGCTAGCTATCGCTGTGTGCAGAGATGTGGCTGCGGAAAAGTCTTCTTCGGCCAGCTCCGACGAGACAGGCGACGCACGTCTAGCTGTGGTCGCCGGGTGCAGCTCCTCTGAGGATCAAGTACGCTTGTCTTTCTCTCTGGTGGTTCTCCCGCTTCCCTCTCTGTCTCGTGTTTTCGTGCGTAGTGTGTCCGAAGCCGCGCTCTTCTATCGTGATCATATACCGGTACCTGGAACCTTGGTACCACGAAACCTACTTTATTAGGGTTAAAGTACGAGTACACACGTACATACAGCAGGTGCAGCATCTTGCTGTGTCGTTTCTGACTGCTTGTTTTTGTTCCTTGCTGCTACGTGTTGGGAGAGCGGCAGGGCACGGAGAAGATATGAAACGCAGGCCGCCAGAAGGTGTATTTACTGTATGCACTCTGTCTGCTGCTTTGCTGTGCTGATGTCGGGTTCGGCGCGGTGCCTTTTTTTGGAGGGCTCGCCGGAGCGCTGTGTCTCGAGCCGCACACTCAGGAACACCACGACAACAGCAGCAACGTTTGATTCGGGTACACAGCGCACAGCGCTCATCCATCGTATACGAGATTGGTACAGCATACCACGCACTTGCAAATTATTGCACATCGACACCCATCCGTTCTCGTTTTCCGAGAAGATCTTAAATTCATGCCAATATTTAAAAATTGATAAAGCGCATGCCGGAGAGACATCATTTTTTTTGATAAGTTTACCGATGAAAACACCCTATTAAATTTTCGTTCTGCGCTAACACTCTAATAATGAGGCGCGCGAAGCGCGCAAAAAGCTTGCGAGCCTTTTTTTCAGAAAAAAAGCCTCTTCATATCGGCTCGGATACGAGCGTGGGGTGCCTTGTTTTGAGTTTTTCTGTATGTGTGTGTGTGGGTGTGTGTGTGATTCAACATTTTTTTGGGCAACGTTTGACCACCGCCCTCGACGCACACCGCACCAATTCCAGTCCCGGCGGGGTCTGTGGACGCGCACACACAAAAGAGACCCCCTGGTGCTGGTGCGGTGGTAAGTCGTTCACAGTAGCTCGAGCTAGGTGTGGCAACGTGTGTAGGCACATGTTGGTGCTGGGCCATGTTGAAAAAACACAGAACCAACAAAACATTATAATAACGGTTTTTGCTTGAAACCCAGCCAGCTCTACGAGTACTCGTAGGTAGGCAGACTGTGCCTGTCCACAGCAACGAGCGTTCGGGCCATGTCCCCGAGACATGCTGCAGGCCCACCCTCCTGCTAATGAGGGGACGGAGAAGCAGGAGAGTATCTGCTGTATAGTTGTTGTACAGCAGTAGTAGTAGTGGTGGCACTGCTAGAAGAAGCTCTCTGCTGGACACGTCAGATTGTAGATTTTTCGTCTTCAAATTATGAGTTCGGGATCCTGAAACACATGTACGAAGGGTTCACACACAAGCCGAGCATACAGCGACGCTGACCTGGCCTCGTGTGTCCTACTGCTGCTGCTGTTTTGCTGCTGGAGAAGCTCTGCTGTAGATGTCGTACATCAGTAGTAGCGGTGGCACCTGCTACCTGCTACGAGAAGTTCTCTCTTGGACAGAGCACGTCGAGTGCAGATTTTTCGTCTTGAAATTATTATGCCGATTTTCGAGTTCAAAACTAACACAGGACAAATTCGAGTACGTGTACAAAGGGTTCAAGGGTTTAGATTGACAAGCCGAGCGTACAGCGACGCTGACCCTGGCGTCGTGTGTCCTACTGCTACTGCTGCTGCTGTTTTGTTGCTGGAGAAACACTGCTGCTGCTGGAGATGTGTACAAAGGGTTCAAGGGTCAGATTGACAAGCCGAGCCGCCGAGCGTACAGCGACGCTGACCCTGGCCTCGTGCGTCCCACTGCTACTGCTGCTGCTGCTGCTGTTTTTGTAGCTGGAGAAACACTGCTGCTGTATGTAGATGTCGTACATCAGTACAAGCAAGTAGTGGTGGCACCTGCTACTAGAAAGAAGCGCCTTCTGTTGGACAAATATTTTCAGATGCAGATTTTTCGTGTTCAAATTAATTATGCCGAACTTCAACCAGAAAACACTTGCTGTTGGAAAAACAGAAAAAGAAAATATATATATCAGGTGTGTGTCTATTTGTCGTCTTGTTCTTTCCACCCGTCGACATCCAGCACAACCAGTCAGTGTCTGTGCCGATTCCTGGATTCCCGAGAGATACGATACGAATACAACAATAAGTTCTGTGGCCACACGGCAGTAGTACATATTTTTCGTCTTCAAATTATTATGCCGGATTTCGGGGTGGAAATACCAGGGTACACACGACAAAATCCAGTACCTGGTATTTTTACAGGTGTGTCCGTACTGATGTGCTGTCTGTGTTGGTTGATTGGCTCTAAAGGTATAGGCGCAGCTGGCACGGGAACGCGTGGTTGACTCCAGACAGTAACACGGAACTCCTCTTATATTATATCCGAGCTGTCGAGTGACAGCTCATGCATCGTATGCAGGTTAATATCCAACATGACGCGGGAATAAACCTCCCGTTTATCCCCCCGAATATCCGACTAAATATCCCTCTCCCATAATCCTATGTCAATATATGGAACTCCCTAATATTAGATGTAACGTCTCCGTCGTGTTTCTGAGCACAATCAATATCCCCCCTGCTCACTATACACGACCATACTTTAATATCCCCCCAGCTCTGTACACTACAATGTACGACTCCGCTGGGTGGAAACATCTCAATATTATGACCAACTCATACGAAATTCAGAAACATAATTTCACTCCAGAACCAAAAATCAAACTCTCAATTTCCAAAATACTATCCAAATTCTCCAACTCAGAAAACATTTTCTATGGACCGCACACGCCCCCAGGCGCTTCATAGTCTCTCTTCAACCTTATCCAAAAAAAATCTCCCTCTATTTCATGAGGAATTAATGCAAATCATATAAAATATCACAGTAGTCATACTCATCAAAATAAAAATTAAGCCAAGAAAATAAATGCCAGAGATCGCAAGGAACCCCGTTCCCCCGGACAAAGGTCTCCCCTTGTCCCCTACTCCCGCCATAGATACACAGATCGCGACGGTAATGCGAGATAGCATACATTCCTTCGCTTGAATTTTATTTGACGTGGGGACCACTCGAAAACACCAAAAACTCTCGAAATCCATCACCAGGAACGAAATGGTATCATCCTCGGAATTAGCCAGGGAAAAACGGCAGCATCTTCGGATTTATACGTAGTTCAGACAAATCCTTCACTCAAAAATAACATAAAACCTTCCACCTCGGAAAAACCGCGTCAAATATTCATCAGAAAATCCCGGTGGTAACGAAACACCGTGTTGTTGAGCGGCTTTGTCAAGAAGTCTGCATGCTGTTTCTCCGACTCTACATGGGTAATAACAAACTTCCCCTTAAAAATAAATTCGCGCAAAAAGTGGTGTCGTACGTCGATGTGCTTCGAATTTGACGTGCACACTGGATTTTGTGCCAGGTGCCTTGCCCCCTCGTTATCCTCGAAAACCGTAATGCATCTCTCCCTAAACCCCGGAAAGATAAAACTCCATACATAGCGCATGAACATTGCCTCCTTGATGGTGTCTGCCAGTGCTACATATTCGGCCTCAGTGGTTGAGGGTGTGACGCATTTCTGCGTCCTAGAAAACCAGCACACACACGCCCCAGCACACATGATGGCCCCACCGGAAACTGACCTCCTGTCAGTGGCTTTGTTGGCATAGTCTGCATCTGCAAACGCTACCAGCTCAAGCCCGCTACCCTTCTGGAACGTATTGCCGAAATCACTCGTAGAAAATACATACTCTACAATACCGACTGCTGTCTTCCAGTGTACTTCCCTCGGCCTATTCGTGTACCTCGTTACCGCCCTCACCGCGTTCGCAATATCCGGTCGTGTTTGATTCGCAAGCCACATCAAGCACCCCACCAACTCGCGGAAAGGCCAATCACCCACGGGTTCATTCTCGTCAAACTCCTCGAGCTTCACACCAGTCGAAAGCGGGTTATTCCTCCCAGAACTAACACCAAACCTCGCCTCGGTATTTTCAGCGAACGCCTGCTGCGAAATCGTCAAAGTACCAGCATCCCAATCCCTCGAAAAACAACAACCAGCATACCACCGTAACTCGCCCAGATTGTTGATCGGAACAAGGTTGTTCAGGTCTTCACAGAACTGATCGCATCTAGCCTTGAGTCCTACAGCAAAAATATCATCCACATGAACTACCGTTACAATGGAGACAGAGCCCGACTCGACCAACCTCATGACACATGCGTCAGCGGGGCTCTGTTCAAATCCTAGACTCTTCATGTGAGTGAGAAGGTGGTTGTGCCACGACCTCGACGCTTGCTTCAAGCCGTAGAGACTGCGATTCAACCTGGCTACCTTACCAGACATTTCGCCGCAGCCGGGGGGTAGTCGCATGAATACATCCTCATCCCAACTCGACTGCACGAACGCCTGCTCAGCAACAAAATGACACAAATCCAAACCCAACTCGCACGCAATAGCACCCAATAAACGGAAACAAGACGCTGCAGGCGTCGGAGCAAAAGTCTCAAAGAAATCAATACCCTCAAGCTGCTTGAAACCTCGTGCCACCAGCCTTGCTTTCGCCCGCACCACGTCACCATGCTCGTTGGACTTCCAGGCGAACACCCATTTCGCCGAGATGACGTTGAGCCCCTCTGGTTGCTACGTCGCTCCAAACGTCCCCGCGTCCGCCAGCCCATGGTACTCCTTGTCCATCGCCTGTCTCCAGATGGCCGAATACTCGTCCGCACACGCTTCAGCATACGAGTTCGGCGTCGGAAGCTCGCTCGCCGGGCGTGTGGGAAGGGGAGGGTTCTCGCGCGGTGGGGCTTGGTGGAAAAGTACATGGCCTATACCTTCCCGCGCTGCCATCAACGACAGCAGCCCATGCCCCATAGCCTCGCGGTTCCGCGCAGTCTCCCCTCTTGTCCGCCCCCTCAGCACATCTCCACCTTCCGGGTGTCGCCCAGCTTCCCCCCTGGGCCGATCACCCTGCACACCGCCACCACCCTCCTGGTGTCGTGCGGTCTCCCCCCTAGTCCGCCCTCTCTGCACAGCGCCACCGCTCTCCTGGTGTCGTGCAGTCTCCCCCCTTGTCCGCCCCCTCAGCACATCGCCATCCCCCGGGTCCGGGATATAATAACCCAGTGCCCGGGCAGCACGCTGAGAAAGCTGTGGCTGCGGTGACTGCTGTGGCGGCGACGGCGATGATAACGGCGGCGACGGCGGCGGCGGCGGCGGCGGCGGTGGCGACGGCGGCGGTGGTGACGGTGGCTGTAGCGGCGGCGGTGACGATGACGGCGGCAGCGACGGCGACGGCGACGGCGGCGGCGGCGGCGGTAGCGGCGTTGATGACGGCGGTTGCGGCGGCAGCAGTGGATATGGGGACGGTGGCTCGGGCCATACGTCGGGGCCCCTCAGAGGCTCCGGCGCACCCGGCGGCGGTGGCGACGGCGACGGCGGCGGCGGGGAGCTCTCCTCCTCCGAAGGAAGTAACCCCACAAACGGTTTCCTCGGGTGTTCCCAAGTGACGTCACGGGAGAACGACCTTCGGCCAGACATCAGCAGGATCTTGCTGCAGTCAGCTGCGTGGTGGTTGCCGCCGTTGAGGTAGAAGCAAGCCTCCGCCTTCGGCTCGGTCTTCAGGGCCCTCCTGACGTGGTGGAAGCCCGGCTTCAGAAACGGGAGCAGCCGCGCAAACGGTGGTCTCCCGTAGAATTTTCGGTACGGCGAGTGCATTTCCGACTTGTCCCTTACCCTCGCCGTCATGTTGATCACATCGCTCGCGTCGCCGAACAGGCGGGTGGCCTCCAGGCGGGACGCCATTGCAAGCTCCAGCGTCATGGCGATCCGTCGCTCGACCACCCCGTCATGCTTCGGAGAATCGACGGGCGTGTACTCGCGGCGGATGCCGTGGTGGTTGAGCAACTCCACGAACTCCGCCTTGGTGAACTCGGTGCCGTTGTCCGAGCAAAGGCACTCCACGATGGATGGCACACCCTTCGCGTTGATGTCGGCCAGGAAACCAGCGAAGACCTTCGGGACGTCGGACTTCCGCTTCAAGAAATACGGCCATCCCAGTCGCGAGTAGTCGTCGACGATCATCATCAAGTATGACGCACCGCCAGCAGACGTAGGCTGTTGTCTCGACAGATCCACGAACAGACGCTCCAGAGGCCTGGTAGAACGGCACTCGGTCGTCCACGGCACCGCCATCCTCCTCCCTTTCGCCTCAGAACACCCAGCACACGGAACCAACTCCCCAAAAACCTTAATGTCCATCTGGCGTGCCGTCTCACGGAGAGTGTCAGCATGGGAGTGGGCAAGGGCAACGTGAAGGTCGTTATTATCGATCCTCCTCATTTTTCCAGGAGCCAAAACAGCGGCAGCAATCGGGGTCTCTACAATCCGCGAGGCGTCTACGTATGAACCCGCGTCCCTACGCACGAAAGACAGCTGTCCATTCAACGTGTGAGCTCCCTGAGCATCAAGTGTCACCGGGCGTTTCAACATTACTGCATGAAGCGAAAACAAGTTGAAGCGAACACCGGGTACCTATGCTACGTCCATCAGCCTAACTTGAACGTCACCCTGAGAGCTGTGCATCACAATTGGAATCTGGCCGAAGTACTCTATCTTCAGTGACCTCATGTCACCGACCACCAAACGACTCTTACCAGGGGGAGGGGGAGTACAGTTTACCATACCAAAAGGTTGCCAGTCACATGAAAAGTTGCTCCCGAATCCGCTACCCACTCTTCTCTCCCATTAACCCAAAACAAATCATCATTCGCCTTGCCTTGGTGCGCAAACTGCGCGGTGAGGAGGTGCGGATCGAACGTAGGCGTAGGGTTGCCGTTGTTCGCTGGGCCAGGGGAGGGGGAAGTGCTGAAGGAGGGTTGTTGTGGCGGGCAAGCTCTGGCCGATGTATACCCACCACTGCCGTAGGGCGTCTCCTGCAGCCACCCACCTCCGTAGTATGGTCGTTGGGCGGGTTGAGGAGAAGCGGCACCCGGGAAAGCGACATTCATTTGCGCGGGAGCTGCCTGGCATTCCGCGGCGTGGTGGCCCGGTCTGCCGCACCGGAAGCAGGGCCCCTTGCGCCTCCATGTGCTATTCGGTGGGGGACCCCAGCCTGCCGGAGTCGCTGCGGGCGGCGGGGGCATCGGCGGCAACGTCCCTGGTGGTGGGTCGGTAGGTACCCAACCCATGGGGGGGACTACTCCACCCGTACCGAAGGGGTCTGGGACTGAGTCATCCCAACGGTACCTGCAGGCCACGGCATCCCAACGCCATTTGGGGCCCGTTATCCCCCCCGACGAAGCTCCTCCCCGGTTGCCACGTTGCTGATGGGGACGGTGCTGCTGCTGCTGTTGCTGGGGCTGCTGCTGCTGCCGTTGGTGGTGCTGCTGCTGCTGAGGCTGCTGCTGCTGATATTGCTGCTGCTGCTGCTGCTGATACTGTCGCTGGAGCTGCTGCTGCTGCTACTGCTGCTGCTGGGGCTGCTGCGGCTGCTGCTGTCGCTGGGGGGCTGCTGCTGCTGCTGCTGCTGTTGCCCATCCTTGAGCCTCCCGCCTCTCCTGTTCCTCCTTCCCCCTCCTGGACCCGCACCTCCGCCACCGGCAGGCTGCGCACCTCCGGCGTACAAGGCATGCTGCTCTACCACTCCCTGCACGCCCAACGCCCTAGAAACCATCTCCTTCTCTACCTTGTCGTTAGCATACGCGTCACGGATGATCTCATCGATCTCGGAACGGGGGATGGAAGGGCGGGAAAGAATGGACTTGCTTTGAATAGTATACAAAGATGAGAGGTTGGTGACAATGTGGCGGTTTACTTCCTCCGTACTCTTACCACATCCTAGCATCGCCAGCTCATCTGCTGCCTTGTCCACCCTTTCTAGGAACAGCAAGGGGTTTTCATCCTCGGCCATTCGGATTGTATCAAATTCCCTCCTCAATCTATGAGTTGCGGCTATCGTCTTCGGCATGGAATAGTCTTCCAACTCCTTCCAAGCACCACTCGGAGACATTGCCTTTTGCATTCTAAACTCAGCCATATCGTATCCTGTCATGGCCTCCATCATCAATCCATACACCAATCTCGCGTCCCTAATCTCCTGGGGGGAATGTCTGGAGGCTAATTCCTCCGGCGAAACCTCATGTCACCCACCATAACTGGGTTTGCTGTGCTACTGAGTACATGCAAGCACCCAAGCGATGATAGGTATGCCAAAAACTTACTACGCCACATGCTAAAGTGGGCCTCTACGTTATCGAACTTCGGGGGTCTCGACTGGGACAAACTTGGGCGGTACAAAGAAGGTAGTGACATGCCTGATCGGGCCTCCAGCCCAGGTGTCGGCACCGTCGACGCTGCTTGTTGTCTTCCAGCAGTTCCTTCTCCTCTCGTCCCCCCACCGCCCCCCCCTTCCTTTCCTGCTCCCTGCGCGTCCCTCTCGGCGCGCAGTCTCTGCTCGTCCATCGTCCTTTCCAGGACCTCTATTTTCTTCCTCATCTCCTCTATGGTCTTTTCACTCTCCACGCTGGCTTCTTGACTGGGCATGTCCTCGAAACTAGGCATGCCGAAGCAGGTTCCCACCTCTCTAGGTTGGCCTTGGCTACGCTTGCCAATAGAAGATCGCCGGACTCACTAGTGTGTTGATTGATCTCTAAAGGTATAGGCGCAGCTGGCACGGGAACGCGTGGTTGACTCCAGACAGTAACACGGAACTCCTCTTATATTATATCCGAGCTGTCGAGTGACAGCTCATGCATCGTATGCAGGTTATTATCCAACATGACGCGGGAATAAACCTCCCGTTTATCCCCCCGAATATCCGACTAAATATCCCTCTCCCATAATCCTATGTCAACATATGGAACTCCCCAATATTAGATGTAACGTCTCCGTCGTGTTTCTGAGCACAATCAATAGTGTTTTTCAAGAACAGGATATGATGCCAAGAATATTTACGGTTATGAGATTCACCAACGACGACGTATAGGTAGTAGATACAGCAGCAGCAGTAGATGTTCGTTCGTGTTGGTTCAGCACAAATGTTTTGCATGATGCATCGCAGATATGACTACTGCAGGTATTGCTGAGGTCGCGCCTCATTACCACCAATTATTGTTGTAACATCGCGTCGTACGTTAATTCGTATATAGTTTGGGATCAATGAGGCCTCCTGCTGCGACCAGCCGGAGACTCTCACCCAGGGTTACTACTCCCGCGTTGGTTGTCTGGCAATCAACGCGGCACCTCGTCGCAGAGAGTAGGTACCCCGGTAAAATAAACACTAACAAAACTGATGTCGTTGTCGACGGTACACCTCGCTACCAACGATGGTGGGCGGGATGGTCTGTTTTTTCCTAGCCTCTTTCTACTTTGTCGTGCCGTTGTAGAGCTGCGATATCGCTCACGGAGTGATACTCAATCACTGTCTCCCCATACAACAAGGAGGCTTTCCCGAAAAGCGTCCCCTCTTTTCTGGTCCAGATTACTGTTGTAACATCGCGTCGTACATTAATTCGTATATGGTATGGGATCAATGAGGCCTCTCTCTGCTGCGGCATGAGATCACACCCATACTTGTTGACCCTTCTCTTATCTCAATGTCGTCGCTCTTTTGATGCGTATCCTTTTTGCGGGTGCCTTCTATTCCTTATTGTCCCCAAACTTGTAACCTAATTGATTAGGGGTTCTGCTACCGTTGGTTGTCCCGTACGATTTTCCAGACCCCTCTGACGGTGATACGCGCTGAGGTATGCGATCGCGGTGTGATGCACCCGGAACGCGTTTACCTGGTTGTCGGCACGCAGTGTTGTAGCGTGTCTCCGTGCGGTTCTTCCGGAACTAACATACGCTTATGTCGTGCTTGAGGGGCGACAAAGGCGGAGCGTTTATGTAGGTGGTCTCCCACACTATATTTTCTCAGATACCGCAGCCCGCCCCCCACCGTAGTTACCATACGTTTTCATCTAACGAAGCACGCATAACGTCTGCCACAGTCGGCATGTTTTCTACGTTTCGCTTGGTCCTCGCCCCCTCATCCCATTTGTTCCTCGACTTTCAGATTTGGGGAAAATGGAACGAGAAACCTACTTCTCGGTGCCTCCGTGATAGGGTCACGAGCCATACGCTGGCAGATCCCACCACGCTTGATACGGCACGATGTACAATTATGTTTGTTGTAGCAAGCAATTGCAGGCACCTGAGATACGGTGCATCACTCACTACCGTGGGTTGCGATGCACTTGAAGCTAACGTAGGTTCGATGCGACTGTGACCAGACGCACCCGCCGAGAGACATGGCGGACGTAAGGGCAATCAATTGCAACGACACTTCGGATTGACGGTCTATGAATATCATGGGTACGATATACATACATATATTTATACTCCGTACAGTTTCTACCACGCGGGTACAGACGTGAAACAGTTGTCGATTATATGTGATACAGACTTGATCGGTCAAAATAAGTGTCACGGATGCAAAATGTACTGGTTCGTGCGCTCGCTGTTTTTCTGTGCGTGTGTCAACGTGTTCGCGTATGCGCTCGAGGACTCGCATGTATACGACATGTACTTCTTATTTTATGTTGTTTTGCCACTATATACCGGTATGTATATTCTAACACTGTGTACATGAAAGTGGGATTACGCCGCGACTCGTTATATTAGTCGCCAGGTGCGTGGCCCGTGCACGTTCCCCCCTTATATTAACGCCAGCATGTTATGCTCCCGCTGTTCCCGTTACAGTTCCACATCGCCGCTTATCGTGTCGCGAACGCTGGCGCACTCCTGGTCGCCTGTGCTGTCGCGTACAGGTCGCTATGCATAGCCCAGCCTTCTGTTATTCCTGTGCTACCGTTCGTCAAGTGTTGCATCCCCGTCCCTATTTCTAGCAGCCGGCGACGGCGACCCTATCGATCATGGTACGCCCCGCTTACATGTACGTGTCGTGCGATTGAGAGTCAGCCGTCGCGGTACTCCCTTTACTCTATGTGTGACCGTCCTCCGGTGTCGTCGCACTCTATCCTCTCGTGCGTTGACAAGTCACCGTCCCTTAGTATTACCGTCGCCACCACTCTCGTGGCTATTCCGGCCACAAACACGCCCCGCTGTCCTCGCTCTCCTGAACCGCCATACGATACACGGGTCCCGTTTTTAGGCAGGCATGGTTTCCATCGATGGTACCGTCTTTATTTTTCCTCGCGATTCTCGCGCTCTTTCTTAGCAAAAAAACTCCGGTCCAACGGCGCCCACGGCCGCTGAATGTTTGACCCCGCGTCCGGGTACGTACACCTTGAATAGGCGAAAACCCTTTTTATTTTTATTTTTTATTTATTTATTTATTTTTTACTCAGAGAGTATACTCCACTACGAAATGGTGGTTCGCGTCAGCACGGTTTCGTTCGTCGATGCCTCGCGCGTAGTTGTCCACCGGGGTTGAACCGTGAGACCGCAGTGTACGTAATAACCTTGCATGGTTGGAAGACAAACCCTGCTCGCTCGTGGTGGCCGAAATGTCACCCTGTGCTCGAACGTGACGGGGATTTAGCCCTATTTCTGTGATCGGGGTTGTAACCTAGGGCTGACCGAGTATGTGAGTTGCGGTGGGCTGCCTTCGTATCGATAGCAGCTCGGAGGTGTAACCCTACGTGCTCGCTCGTGCGCGTTGGAGATTGACTCCAGCGTGCTTACTGGGGCCGCATGGCCAGAACCGCCCGCAGGAGTAAGCACCTCAAGGTGCGACGGTGCCTACTCCCGAATGTCTACTAGTCGCGGTCCGGGGATTCACCCGGCGTATTCGACCCCGTTCGGACGCGTTCTACGTTAGAAGTGAAACATTTCCGCTAAAAAAACAAATCTGCTTGACGGGGGTTCCTTAGCCCAAAATCGTCGGAATGCCAATCTTGTTTCGAAATTGACTTTAGAACATACTTGGGCCATGGGAGTATTCATCGAGATTCAACGTGATTTTTTTTTTTTTTTTTTCAGTTTTAGGGTAGGGTATGGAGCCCCTTAAGTGAGGAGCTCCAGAAAATAGGGTTAACCTCGATCGTAGAACGATTTTTTTTTTTGTTGTTGGGGATTAAACCCTGGTTGCTTGTTGTGGCCGTAGAGCCAACTGGCTGTCGCTCGTTTGTCCATTCTCATTATCGTATCTCTCAGTATCGAATCGGCCGGAGTACATACCTCAACGTGCCACGGTGCCTACTCCCTAAGGTTTACTACTTGCGATCCGGGGATTCGACTCGTTGTATTCGACCGCGTTCGTCCGGGATTAAATCCTGTTTGCTTGCTGTGGCCGTAGTGTCAACTGGCCGTCGTTCGTTTGTCCCTTCTCACTATCGCACCCCTCGTTATCGAATCGGCAGGAGTAAGCACCTCAGCGTGCCACGGTGCCTGCTCCCTAATGTCTACTTGTTGCGGTCCGGGGATTCAACCCGTCGTATTCGACGGCGCTCGTCCGGGATTAAACCCTGTTTGCTTGCTGTGGCCGTAGTGCCAAGCCGTCGCTCGTTTGTCCCTTCTCACTATCGCATCTCTCCTTATCGAATTGGCAGGGGTAAGCACCTCAACGCGCCACGGCGCCTACTCCATAATGTCTAATAGTCGCGGTCCGGGGATTTGTTGTATTCGACCGCGTTCGTCGGGGATTTAACCATGTTTGCTTGTTGTGGACGTAGAGCCAACCGGCCGTCGCTCGTTTGTCCCTGCTCGCTATCGCATCTCTCGCTATCGAATCGGCAGGAATAAGCACCTCAGCGTGCCACGATGCCTACTCCCTAATGTCTACTACGGTAGTCGCGGTCCGGGGATTCAACTCGTCGTATTCGACCGTGTTCGTCGGGGATTAAACCGTGTTTATTTGCTGTGGCCGTAGTGCCAACCAGCCGTCGCTCGTTTTTTTTTTTCACCTTCTCACTATCGCATTGCTCGCTATCGAATTGGCAGGGGTAAGCACCTCAACGTGCCACGGTTCCTACTCCCTAATGTCTTGATAGTCGCGGTCCGGGGATTCAACCCGTCGAATTCGACCGCGGGGGGTCCAACCCGTTGCACTACACCGTGTTCGTCGGGGATTAAACCCTGCTTTCTTGCTGTGGCCGTACTGCCGAGCAGCCGTCGCTTGTCTTCCCCTTCGGGGGTGTAACCCTGCGGGCGAGGTCAGGCCTTGACGCCCAGCCTCCGTTGTCGAATTAATCGGTGTGTAACCCTTGGGCCGTCATATGTATGCGTCGAGGCTGGGACCTTAGATATGCTTGCTGTGGGTCTGTCATTAGTCGTGATGTATATACTGCTGAATGCCTGATATACCGTCACTAGTGGGCGCTGGCCACAAACTTCTTAGCAGAGAACCTTTGCGCAGGGGTGCTGCTGTACTGCAACGTATGTACCCTCCGAACGAAGTACAAGAGGGCCGAATTCGGTACACAGCGTTCACGAACGTTCCGGGCATGAATTTTGATGTGGACGCTGAACACTCGCGAGGGATAGCCTTTACGCCGTCGTATTGGGTAAATGCATTGAAGCTACGCCGGCTGTGACTTTGACCGATTGAATGGTTCACGCTCAACTTCGCCCGCTGCGCGGTTTCGGGCGCGCTTATTCGTTAAAAATTCATCGAACGATAGTACCCGCTCGCGCATACCTGGTGAGAAATAATCGAGTGTGGCCCGCAGTACTGAGGAGAGTTTCGGATACGATTTCATGTTGATCAGCCCGTTCTTCTTTTACTACCAGGTATGTACTCTACGCCCCGGCGAAACGAAGGTACGTGCAGCCCTATTTGTACGCTGTCGTAGCGATTCTGTGGTCGCTGCCAAGTGTAACATCGTTACACGTGCGTTCGCTGTGCGCGCGACCAATTTGTTACAGGTCCGCCGGCGGTGAGTTTGGCCGATTGAATGATTGACACTCGATTTTCGCCGCTGCATGGTACGTTGGGTGCGTTAATGTCCCCATATATAGCCGTGATATTCAGCACTTCCGAAAGGGCAGTCGACGATAGAGGTGTGACGGTTTATGACAACGTTGTCGTTGTTGTTGTTCTCACATGAACTAATGTCCAAGGTCTTCAGTCCGTGGTCACAGGACAGGCTCCAACTCTGGAGCCGAAAATACAACCGCAGGAAATAAATATATAAAGTGAACTGGTACCAGGTATAAAGCATTTACAGTAATCGTGTCACGACCAGTCAACCTCACGCCATATATCCCTGACCACCGCCATACCTTTCCTCTGACCCTCTGTGAACGTGTTACCTGCTAAGCTACAGGGGTAAAAGACCGATCGATACCCAGCCCAGCGTAACCCTTACAACACACCCCCCCCCCCCTCTGAACGGCGGGGTCCTTGGGACGTCAGTACCGTATCCGGCCGTACGTTTACTTACCCGATTCGTTTCAATACCTGGGGAACGAGGGAGGTGTGTTCAAAGTGAAATTCAAACCCGTGCCCTGTCGACGACGACAAATGTGAAGGTGTTACCTGCTTAGCTTTAGGGGTAAAAGATCGATTAGGCAACCAGTCCAGGGTACCACTTATAACGCATCACTTTGACTTTCCAACTCTGTAGACAAGCCGTGATCGCAGGTAGCTTCCCTTTCCCGCAGGGTTCCTCATTCCCACTGCTCGTCGATTCTGAACGAATTTGCAAACTCGAGCTCTTGCGCTTTTCGCGATGACCAAGGTGCCTAAAGGGATTTTGACCCCGACCTCACGCGAGTGTTCTTCTGTTGACAGCAGTTTTCTAGGGTCAACAGCTTAACCCGGAGGGACCGTATACGAAGACGTGCAATGAGAGCAAAACGAGGTACATCAAACCAAATCAAGTCAAGTAAACTAAATAAAGAAATAAACGAGAAAATGATAAATAAAGAAGCATTTACACGGGCCCGCGTGATTGGGGGTGATAAAATGTGGTGCCTGCGTCACATTACAAGGGGTCATACAATACGGCCGCTGGGCGCTCACGTTGCTCGTACTGCTGTATGCAGGCGATTGACACACAAATCGAGATAATTGTTTTGGTCGCTTTCTCTGGTGTCTCCTGATCTCCAGCGCAGACCTAGTGCGAAAGGGCGACCCCGGGTGGTAAAGGCCTCGTGGGGGGGGGTGGGGGTGCTGTCCGCTCCTATTACCATCTGAGTGCGCGTATTATGTGGCTGCCCGCTGTCTTATTATAGAAGAAGAGTGCACCGGGCATACCTGTACCTGTATATGATACCAGGTATGTACTTGGCACTCGGTCCGCATGCCCCCGGCGCCTTCCTGGAGGCCTAATACATATTAATTTCCGGCTGTGCGACTACGGCTGAAGTCCATCCACGATTCAATTGCGCTGTGATTCGTGGTATTATACTCGTGCATGTGTAACTACCGTAGTATCCACAGTACGTATGATACACCAGGTAAACAGTTGTTCGTACATAGATATACTCGTACTCGTACTACTTGGCACTGGTCCGCATGCCCCCCGCGCCTTCCTGCAGATCGAATACATATTAATTTCGGCTGTGTGTCTACGGCTGAAGTCCATCCACGATTCAACTGCGCTGTGATTCGTGGTATTATACTCGTGCATGTGTAACTACCGTAGTATCCACAGTACGTATGATATACCAGGTACACAGCAGTTGTTCGTACACACATAAACTCGTACTACCAGGGCATTTCTCGGGACTCATTTTCGATTCCCAGGTCAAATCCCATGGGAATCAGATACTCCAGGCTTTCACGGCGGTATTGGTATGGGCGTTGAGTCTGGCCACAGCGGGGACTCCCCCAGACAGGTTCGACAACAACTACGGGATTCGACTGGATGGGTGGTATACGACCTACAGCAGTAGCCACGATTAGATTAGAGGGGATTGTCAGTGCGGGCTCCGGCCCCCGCGGTACTCCCCGGAATGGGTTGAACTCGGAACCCGACACATGTACGTGCGTACCCTGTCAAAGTGCCGTCATCGGCGGGTCGGGTTGAATTCGTAGCATGTGCGAACTTTATTAACGGGATTTGGCGTATCCTGGATTTGCGGACGTGTCTGTGCGGGCACGGGATATGTGTATTTTCACGGGACTCGTGTGTGCGGGAACGGGATATAATAATTTTCGCGGGGCTCGTTTGTGCGAGGTGCGGGGACGAGATTTCACATGTGTCACTGGGCCACGGGGAAATCCCGAATCCCGCCCAAAACCGCGGGATAACTCCCGCTGGAAAACCCACCAAGAAAAATAAAATAAAAATGCTCTGATGCGTAATAGCAACCGATACCACGCGCCTCGTATCATACCTCATGAAAGTGATGTACGTACGAACAGGTTCCGTATGCGTACATAACATGCTTGGTTGGAGCGGACCTGTTCGTTCTGAAAGAAAGTACATGCTCGAAAATAGAGAAGACATACCATTATACCTATTAATAGTATCTATTCGATGTTATCGGAGCTTTCGTCTGGCTCGTACGCGTCGATATGCGTACCTGGTACGTATACTCACAATAAAAACGTTCCTGCACACGATTGACGGCGGCGCGTTTCACTTCAAACTGCGGTCTGGTCAAGAACCCCGAAATAGACCACGAACATACGTATATCATGCATGCGATGGACAAGGAAGCGGTGTAGGTAAACGAAAGCGGACATTTAATGAACTGCTGTATCAGCGAACAAACGACCCATGAACCATTCGGTACGTGCTGGGATAATAATAACCCACTCCTTGAATTCTGCAGCTTCAGATTTGGTCTCCCTCGTAGAAAGAGTTAATTATATATCGGGCATGAGGCCAAATAAAACCCCTGAGTACGCACGAACGAAGTATCATTCCCAGCTTGCAGAGATGAGTTTCGACGAAACACTGGATCTCACAGCTGTCCCAATGACCAATATACGTAGTATATATCGGAGGGCACACGACGTGTATACCGGTACAGAAAGGCGAAGTCAGCATACGTATGGACCAGATGCCTACTCGTACATGGTACACAGCAGTAGTAGTGGTACGAGTTGCAACAAACAAAACCAAACAAGCAAACAAAAAACAAACAAAAAAAAGAGATGAGGGGATCACGTCAAACCTATTCAAATGTATAGAGTACACCTGGAAGAGGAGAAATACATGATAAATAAAGAGTCGATGCTCGGCGCGGATTCTCCCAAAGCAAGACGACTTTTACACCCGGCGCGCGTGTGTGGGTGTGCTTGCGTGCTTGTGTTGCCCGGTTCGTGTGAGACGTGCACTGGGGTTCTTCATACATCTTCTCGTGTCGTACCGTACCCACTCACTTATCATGAGAAAAACCAAACGGTCGGTTGGACGTGATATCTTACGCGAAAGATTTGCAGCCGCTCGCCCTCTCGAAGAAACCAGAAAGTGGGAACTGATTACGTACTCGTACAGCAGCAGTAAACAACCTTTCCGTTCGTACAGCAGTAGAGGGATTTATTATCGCAGTAAAACCTCATTCGTGGTTACACTACACGCTCAGAAGCCACCAAACTAATATCGACTCCACCGGGGTCTCGCGAGGCGCTAAGTTCTTCGTGGTTCCAGTTCGCTCTGGCGTCCGACACCGGCGACCGGCTCCTTCTGGCGCGGGCCGATGCTCTTGTCGTACTTCACAGTCAGCATTACATGGGACAGGTCCGGATTTCAGGTCCTCCTTTCTTTGCATTTCAGCCAGTTCCGCACCCGACGAAAAGGGAGCGGGGTGGCCGCCGCAGCGATCGCTGCATTCGTCATAAGCTCTGTTTTTTCCTAGCCTCTTTCTACTTTGTCGTGCTGTTGTAGAGCTGCGATATCGCTCACGGAGTGATACTCAATCACTGTCTCCCCATACAACAAGGAGGCTTTCCCGAAAAGGGATCCACCCTGCTGGCGTCCTCTCTTTTCTGGTCCAGATTACTAGTAATAGTTGGTCTAAAAATATCCCATACATACATTTTTTTTGGGTTGTTGCACGGAGCACGGACCACCGCCTAGAGAACAATACCCACAGCAGTGCACAGAGCGTGCTTACCTCCAGCTTCCTACAGCACCACAACCAACCCTGCTGCCCAGCAGCAGCAGTGAGCACACCTTGCGCGTATGGATGATCGTACTGCGGCTCATTCGTACAGCAGCGTTCGTAATATACTTACAGCAGTACATAAATACAGCAGTAGTTCTGATTGCAGTGTGTCCCACATTGCTGATCGATAGATCCTAGAGCCAGCTGAAAGGGGGTCAGTACACGTACGTTCCTCGCGTTGCATTTTACAGCAGTACTGCTGAATATGCAGTCCTACCTGTACAAGCTACTCTACTGCTGTAGGAGATCGTGCAAAGTGTTTTAGATTGCGTAAAAACACGACATGCCAGCTGTACGAGCGCTGTTCTAGCGTATAGGTTTAAACTGCACTTGCTGGATAACGTTTTCGTTTCCGAGGTTCGACTCGCAACATCCACGTTTTTTTTTTCTTTGATTTCACTTTTGACTATTTTTGTACCAGAACTACAACAAAGTACTACAGTATAGTAATACTAATAGATTAGTCCACACCTTGCTTTTCTGAACGTATAATGTGATAGAGTACATGTTACTTGTGTGTTTTTAGCCCAAATTAAAGAGTTTGGGCGGCGCGCTTGCGTGTGGCGTGCGTTCATACCTCAACATTTCACAGCTACTCCGAATACTTGGGAGTAAAGCAAAGTATGTTCGAGAAAATACTGCTGCTATTACCGTAGGTACTTCGTACACTCGCAGTATTTCGGGGTTTTTGTACTCGAGAGATGCTGCGAGTACTCGCAGTATTTTGAGGTTCTGTAGATACTACTGCGTATACTTTCTTCGGGCTCGCACTAATGCGGGGTTCGCTGCTGCTGCTGGCATTTTTTTTTTTTTTTTTTTTTTTTATTCATCACTTTCACTTTCCAGCCTAATTCGTAAGAGGTTTTTACCCTCGACGACCTTCTGGACAAGCCGTGGTCACAGGTGTCTTCCCTTCTCCCCCCCGGTACGTGCCTTTAGTTTTTATCGCGCATAGGGTTCAGCATTCCCACTGCTCGTCGATTTTCATCGAATGTAGCTAACTCACGCTCTCGCGCTTTCCGCTAATCAATCCCTTTTATGCAAGAAAAAGCCCCTACGAGCATGCACTCGGTGAGACTTGAACCCACGAAATTGATCTTGATAGGCACGCGGACCACCTACCAAGCCACATGGATACCGCCTGTTGTGCTTCAAGTATCTCGGGGTTCTGTACCGCGGGTACTACAAGTATACCAGTAAGTACTAGTCTATAGCAGTACTCTTCCGTGCCTGGTGGGGTTACAATTTCGTAGTTAAGTGGTGTGAGGAGCAGTTCCAGACAGGCAGCGATAATGAGCGTTCGCCGACGACGCAAATATCTCTGGCTCTGTTGTTCGAGGTTACGTGTTTTTGTGAGAGATTTAGAGGCACCTGCTTGTTACAGCCAGTCGGTCTGGCGTGGATTAATTGGGTATTTTTGTATGGGGGTTTTTTACTCTTCCGTGCCTGGTAGTGGGCTAACTTGTTTTGACGATTCGACTTCCTCGTATGTTTTCATCCGATTTGGGGGACTCAAATCCCACGGGTATTGACTTTTGACCCGTTCAGAGAACGCAGAGATGGCGGTTTAAGCTTAGGCGTTAGTGTACTGCGCTTATTCATTGTTGAAGAAGTGTGGTAGGATGACTATAAACCATTGATTATATTGGTCAGGCAGTCAAACTCGCAGTGAAAAGGCGGGGGTGAGGGTTTTTATCGGGGATTTCCCGCTGATCGCCCCTGCGTTTTCGGCTTGTTTTTGCCTATCCCCGAGATCATTATTTATGTATAGAGCCTTGCGGTTCCTTACCCTTGGTTGTAGTCAAAGATTGCTGTAGCATATTGCTCAGTTATTCGCATTATGCTAGGGGGGATGTTATGGTTATAGACCATTTTAGGAGTTACGACGACTTGCGTTTTTGTATCAGCAGGGGCCGCGTCATTTACGGCCCCTCCCCAATTTGTGGATTGCCACTCTCTCTCTCTCTCTCTCTTCTTCGGCGGTCCTACGTGTTGCCTCGGTCATCGCTCTCGACCTGAGGCTCAAAGCAATCTGTTTACCATCTACATACGTACCTGGAAGACCTTCTCCCTAGCGGCAGAAGCACGCTCTACCCCTCTGGGACACGTGCGAGGCCACGTCTCGACTCGGTTGGATCGTGGCCAGAATTGAGGTTGGTCTTGTTATTCATGATTATTTGTATATTGTAGGCATGTGTTGTATTCTTGTTCTATCCTGTATCTGAAGCGGACTGTCAACGGTTGATCCTTCGAATAGGCTCATGCCCGTGCTGCTTGCCTCATCCTGACACAAGACCTCATGACCTATACGCTCCCGATCCATACATGGTGTCCAATCCGAGTTCTCGGATTATGGTCTATAACCGTAACACAGTATTTCGTTGATTGGTAGTGTTCGTACTGCTGCTTCTTCTGCGACTCAGTACTCGCAGTAATGAAATGCCCTCAATATGCCCAGTATACTTCGAGTATGAAGTACCCTTCAACCGTTTGTGCGCCGTGCCGACAAGTCTCAGGCCCAGCGTTCGGCTCAAAACATACACCAGCTACGAGCTGGTACACACGCCAACCACCATATATATACCTAATAAAACACACCCAGATAGTCCCACACGAGTGGGAGTTGGAGCAAACTACTTTCGCTGGAGACAACTTGAGCAATCAAAGCAGTCTGCCAGTATTTCGATGTAATATTATGCATGACTGCGAATGCTCTCAGTATCTCGAGGTTCTGTACTGTGCGCATATATTGCCTTTACCCCAAGTATTTATGTCGTGTTTCGATACTACTGCGGGTATATACTTTAAGCAACCTGTATTCTCGGGGTTCGGTACTGCTCACACTCTCATTACCCTCAGTATTTGGGCCTTCTCAGTACTCGCAGTAGTTTTGCCGCCTGTATTCCAATACTCTCAGTACTCGGACTACGATTTGTTCTCGAGCATTTACCTGTGAAACCTTGATATTATACCCTGAGCACCAAGAAACATTTGTTTTGGGGGAACATATATATTGTAGTACCAGTAGTATGTACAAGGCGCCTCGCTCCGCGGGCGGCCTACGCCGCCCGCTACGCTCGCTCAGGAAAGAAACATCAAATTATGCGAAGCGGACAGAGGTCCATGATTGAATATTGTTTTTTTTATGGCCCCTGTAGTTAGCTGCAAACTGGCGACTTGATAATGCCAAGAGTCTTGCCGCCATGCTTCAGGAGAAAACAGCTCGGACGCCACATATATGCTTCGCGTCGCGGGCGGTTTTCCGCTACGCTCGCTCACACGTCGTACATACGTACATACCCCAGGTAGGGTACTTATTTTCTTCTTTCGATATGCTCTGTGTCTGTGTACTCGTATGTATGTACGAAAGATAAAGCACAGAACGGCACAGCAACACAGAAAAGGCGACGAAAATGAAACCGAAAATTTCTAGAAGAAAAAAATCCCCGTCCCCTTTCGTGTAATAATTTACTACCTGAGTGAAACACCTCACACCAGTCAAAAAAAGAAAAAATGAAAAAAGAAAAAATCTTACAGCAGAGCTTCTCTCTCAGCCTCGTACGCCGCCCGCCCCTCTCGCGACCATCTCGCCACAGATTCAGTCCGGGTAAAGCTTCGCTCCCTCTCTTCCACAGTAAGCCCCGTCGCCCGCCTCGCGTGAAGCCCGGTGCTCACCGTGGACCTCGACGCAAGCTCGACAATGTTGGTGCTCATTCGGGGTACCTCCCTCTTGTGACTCTCAGCCCGGTCGCGAAAATAAGCACCGCTTGAATATTATCTTACAATCCCGAACGACCCTTAAATACTCGTACGTACTCTATCCAAAATCACAAATGGAGGCCAGACAGAGCCTATTGATGCATCCCTCGTGTCTCGAGGCACACGCGACGCCTAGGCACGAAAGCGGCGACCGCGCTCCTTGCAACTCCCCCTCTACTCGCCAGCATCCGCTGACACCCGCGACGGTGCCGGGTTCGCCCGCGCAACCGTGCTCGGAGTACACGCACGCACACGAAACGAAAGAAGAAAAAAGAGGGAAGAAGGACTGAAAGTACGACGAGCAATGGAGAAAACAAAGACTCGCTGGAACGGTCCGGCAAGTAATAAACGGAGGCGATTCCCAAGTGGGAGCTCTGAGAGGCCAGGGATGTACCAACCGAGCACGCTCAGAGATCGAGATCTAAGTAAGTATATCTATGTATGTGCTGCACCCTATGTTACTCAGCCGGTCACAAAGTATTTTGGCGCAACCTCGACCTCGCGCAACTTTTATGTACTTGCGAATTAATCGCCGCGAGTCAGCTGGATCAATATATATATTATCTCAACAAACCGATACCGTAATATATAAAATTTTGTAGTAATTAATGATCCCACACTAATTCCGCGAGCAGCAATATAATATAGTCTGTCCTCAAAAATATGCTGTGTGTGTTCTTCACGTTAAAATGATAGGTGGGTGCAGGTGCTATACTTCTAAAAAAGTGTGCAGGGTTTCATACGAGTATTATTTTTTCGCTCTTGCGCCACTCCCCTATTAATACGGCACCTCCCGGAGGGGAACCTTGTACAGCAGTATTGTTAATCATATTAAACGGATGGATACCACATTACAACAATAATACATGATACATTTATTTGCCGAAGAATCTTAGATGCGAGATTATAGCAGGAATGTCCAGTAGAATCCCCTTGGTACTCGATATATCTTCTTCCTATTTTCGGATCTTTAAGTTGCTATGGAGACATTAATAGATAAATCATGAATGGTGCTGTCGGCCCAGTTGACGGGGCTCTCGGAATTAAGGCAGGCGGCCAAGACCGGCCAGTTCGTTCATGTATATTATTGTGCCCCTTGAAGGGAAGATCAAGAGCAAGATGGAGTGGGCACGGCGCGTGCCCACCCCAACACGAACGGGGGCCCACTTCGGTCAGCAGGCTGTATACAGAACTCAAAGCGGCAATTTTCTAGTAGTGGGGCCTGAGGGAGGCGAAAAAAGAGGAGAGGGAAACATTTCCAAATCTTGCGCAGGCATTCTCAATACGGGTCGCTCAAGTTTTCGAGTTTTGTGTTGTTGCTTGTGCCATGTATGTGCTCTCTACTGCGACGCCACCACGAGAGCGCTGTAGTTGGAACCTCGCCGTGCAAATAGCCACATTCGAAATATCTTGTTGTGTAGAGCTACATCATAGGCATTTAAACCACCTCAATTCTTCGGAGCATGTGGGATATTTATAAATGGCCCCAGCCATCCACGACGCCGATGCGCCATTCTGATGCAATAATGTAACGACCGTTTGGTATTCATCCTTATGCCCCAACGGTCCTTACAATTCCGCCACGCTCTTCCCAAAGCCCATCCCTCGTCTCTTCTCACGTTCGGATTTGGGGGAGTAGGCGCTCTCTCTATGACAATAACAAACAGCGGCTGCTTCACAGACGCTGCAATAACAGCAGCAACGACATAGCTAGTCCCTGTGATCGTACGAGTTCCAACAGATGTATATGCTTGCTGTCGGGGTGTCGAGGTGGCTCTGTGCCTCTCGTTTATAGGTTTGGATTTTTTTGTTCTCGCTCGCAACCGCTTGTCAAGCTTGCCATCGCTCTACTGCTACTGCTGTGATCTGTGTCTCCGGTCTCGGGGTTGTCCGGTGGCATCACACGATTGTGGGCGGCGTGCTTGCTGCGTGTCGCAGCTGCTGCTAGCTGCTTGCTGCGCGGTCGTTAGATGCTTCCTCCATCGAGCAGAGCTTTCTATCTGTCGTGAGGCGCTTCTCCTGCAGACACTGCTGCTGCTGTGGCAGGTGTGCCGTGCTGCGATCGGCGGCGGAAATGACAAGCTAGGTTCTTCAAGTCATCATCCAATCAGCGTACGAATTTTGTCACAATTTGATTGATTTTAGTGTGTGTGATTGGCCTACGTCACAAAGGTTTCAGGTCCCAACACTGCGAAATTTCCTCCACCCAATTCCCACACGTATCCTCCAATGCAATGTCCCGCCATATCTCCGTACCAAACCCAGATCTCCGTATCCAATCTCCGAATAACTATTACTGCTGTTACAAAGACAGTGATGTCATGAGTACATATTTGACTCCCCCTGCTCGTGTCATCACTTTCCTCTATCTCAATGCAATAACATGAAAAAACCCATAATATATCCTCCGTACTATACTCCACATAAAATCATGCCGTCTCAAAACTATAGCCAACAGGCTAGACACACCACAAAGTACAATAGTCCGTAGACTAGATAATTGTAAACTCAAACTATAGCCTCAGCTAGATCCCCGATAACTTTTTAATACGATTTCAAACTTCTCAACACAACCTGTCTCTATCATATCGGTCATCCTCAAATCACAAACAACTCAATTCGAATTCAATATAATGGCGCCAAATGACGGGTGATCAATCCACATCATCGTTTCCATCAGTCTCAATTTCAAACACAAATCGTTCAATCATCAAACACACCCACAAAGTAACACCAAGTTCACACACAGAGAAAGTGTCCTGTCCAACGCTCACCTATATGTATTTCCTTCTGTATGCTCTCTTAATTCCTGCCCATAAAATCCACTATCGAGCACATACTACTGCAGTGTCCTCGACACAAGTTTTCCGCCTCACGAATCCAAGTCAAATATCAGACACATAATTCCTCCCCATAAAATCCTCTACTACCGCTGTTGAGTTCTCCACACTACTGTATACCTTTCTCACCAACTTCAAATATCAAATGCTACAGCCGTTTGTGTTATCTGGCGTCCCAAGTCAACACAAAAATTCCTCCTCAAGAATATCATCACATAAAAATAGAACACAAGAAATCCCCAAGACTCTGAAAACCAAACACATTAGATACGGTGGCACATGCCGCACCAGCAATAATCAAACCATCGCACAATTAAGTCGGAATCCAAAACGATATGGCACTACTTGCAATTATATACCTCAATTTCAAGACTCTTTATGATCCAAAATATCACCACAAAACCACGTTCAATCAGTCTTCAACACATACAGCCCAAAACAAAACCAGCACATAAAACACTATCCCTCACTCCAAATATTCATGACAATGCCCCTGTGGAATTCAAACTCCTCCCTGGTTAGTGCCTGTTCGTTTGGATCGTTCCAGCAGCGACGGTTACAAGTTGCAGAGGGTTGCGTATATCTTCGCAGGCGTTATTATGAATTATGCCGTGTGTTCACGAGGAGAGTTTGAGCACTCCGTTATCTGCTCCGTTCTCTGCTCTCTTCTCTGCTCCGTTCTCTGCTCCGAGCTACGAGCTAGGCTCCGCTCTCTCTCCCCCTCCTCTGTCCTCTAATACAACGATTATAAAGAAACTCATCAGACCACGTGGTGGTCAGGGCATCCAGGCTTGGACTCTACGAACACACTAGTGAACTTGAACGTTTGAGGTCTAGTACCAGAAGCCCACGATGCCCTCGAAGGGATCGGCTCAAGGAGAGCCCGACTCTCCAAGTGACGTTGAAACGCTGCGACGCGAGATCGAACTGGCGATGGAGAAAAGCGAGGCGTCGATGCTGAACGCCATGAAGGAAATGATGACCGAGTTCATGAGGAACAACGGTCGATCGAAGCCAGGCAGCGCTGAAGGCAGCGTTGCTGTAGGAGAAAGTCCAGCAGAGGTAGGAACCACTGCTGTACGGGAAAGCCCAAGAGGGGCAGTACCCACTGCTGAAGTACGAGAGACTACTGCTGCTGTTGAAGCAGGCATTGGTCGATCGGAGTCTGGCAGCGCTGAGGGTAGCGCTGCTGTAGGGGAGAGCCCACAAGGGGCAGTACCCACTGCTGTAAGAGAGATTGCAGCAGAACAAGAGACAAATTTGCGTGAGGGCGCCTCGCCAGATTTGGGAGCAACTGGACGCGGAAGAACTGCGTTGCCTGTCGAGGTTGGCCCACCGAGGGGTCATCCAGACCAGCATGGGAGTACAGGAGGATGGGGTGCATACCCTGGCGGTGAGTTGGGTGGTGGATTTGATCTGCCTCTATCGCGCCATTTGGCCTTCAAACACACTCCTGTGCCATCGTTTAGTGGGCTAAAATCTGAGTTCAACCCCTGGACAAGAGATGCTCGGTATTACGCCAAAGGAGTTGGTTTCTGGTCTGCTTTCGTGTCGGATCCACCACAGTACATTCCCGTAGGGGAATTAGACACTGAGACGATGGGTTCGTCTCAAGGGGGCGCCGTGGACGCCTCCTCGGTCCCGGCACGTGGGGTTTTGACCTGGACGCGTTTATGCTGGAGCGCGCACAGCAGGCACCTGCCGCCGGCGAGGCCGGCGGCGAAACACCCGAGACGATGCGTTCGTCTCAAGGGGGCGCCGTGGACGCCTCCTCGGTCCCGGCAGGGAGGGCCGAAACACCCGAGACGATGGATTCGTCTCAAGGGGGCGCCGTGGACGCCTCCTCGGTCCCGGCAGGGAGGGCCGAAACACCCGAGACGATGGATTCGTCTCAAGGGGGCGCCGTGGACGCCTCCTCGGTCCCGGCAGGGAGGGCCGAAACACCCGAGACGATGGATTCGTCTCAAGGGGGCGCCGTGGACGCCTCCTCGGTCCCGGCAGGGAGGGCCGAAACACCCGAGACGATGCGTTCGTCTCAAGGGGGCGCCGTGGACGCCTCCTCGGTCCCGGCAGGGAGGGCCGAAACACCCGAGACGATGCGTTCGTCTCAAGGGGGCACCGTGGACGCCTCCTCGGTCCCGGCAGGGAGGGCCGAAACACCCAGACGATGGATTCGTGTCAAGGGGGCGCCGTGGACGCCTCCTCGGTCCCAACAGGGAGGGCCGGAAACGACCCTGGCGCAGCATCAGCCTCCGACACCGTCCAAGGGAACGGTGAGGATCCCCCCGCGGTCCTGTCGGGGAGGACCGCACACGAGCTCAACAGCTGGGGCCGGCTCCCCCCGACAGTACGGGGCCGGACCCGGGGTCAAAGCCAACGCCTGGAGGGTGAACCTCCTGTGCACCAGGTAAGGATGGATGAAGGAGCCGCAGACGCGCTGCTTGCGGCAGCGTACGAGTCGTGGATGAAGCCTGGGAGTATGCTGGATCGTACGTCTTGGACGACGGAGGACGCAGTGGCTTTGATGGCCGGAGGACCTGCTGTGGAGAACAAAGGGAAGTTGAGCGTGTGCATGCCGAGTGGTTTCCCGGAAGATGTAGAACCGCCCCCACAGTCCGTAGCAGATGTAGAGCGTTCTCAATACAAAGCGGCGTGGCACGAGGCCATGAAAATTGAGTTGGACGGTCACAAAACGACCGGTACGTACGAAGCCACGACACCGCTAAAAGGGCGGAAACCTGTAGGTGCGAAGTGGGTGTTTACCTACAAGACGGACAAGGATGGCTTGATAGTAAAGACAAAGGCCAGACTTGTGGCTAAGGGTTTTAGCCAGGTGCAGGATGTAGATTATTTTCAAACGTTTGCACCAACTCCCTCGTCAGCGTCAGTTAAAATTCTGGCGGCTGTTGCAAATGAACATGGTTTAAAGATTTTTCATCTAGACGTAGCACAAGCTTTTTGTTCGCGCGCAACTCGACGCCGAGATATACATGAAACTGCCCGGTGGGTGTGGTGACATGTCAGGAAAGATCGTCCGCCTAAACAGATCACTGTATGGTCTAAAGCAGAGCGGACGGCAGTGGGCCGGATTATTGGTAGAGACCGTGGTAGAGTACGGAATGGAGCAGTGTAGGTCTGACCCGTGTGTGTTTCGCATGGTTGTGGACGGCAAGGTAGAACTGATCATGGCCGTTCATGTAGATGACATCGTGATCGCAGGATCGGATGAGACTTGTAGAGATTTCCATGCCGCGCTAGCTATGAAATTTCCCACGAATAACCTTGGCGAACTGACTTGATACACTGGTTGTGCTTTCAAACGCGACTGGGAACTGGGGACATTGGAGATTACGCAGAAGGCGTTCATTGAGAGCATGCTGAATCGTTTTGGTGTTAACTCATCCTCTGATATCCCCGCGACCCCCGGTGTGGAACTAGGTCGAAGAGAGGAGGGCGAACTTGGAGGAGACTGGCCGTACAGGGAGGCTGTGGGCAACTTGATGTGGCTGTCGACCATGACGAGGCCGGACATCTCGAACGCTGTGCGTGCTGTGGCGCGCCACTCCCACAACCCAACGGAGAGGCACTGGAAGGCAGTTTTGAAGATTATGGCTTACCTCCACGGGACCAGGTTTATGGGATTGACTTTTGTACGGGGCTCGGGGTTTGGATTTGACTGCGTATAGTGATGCTGATTATGCGGATAAGTCGAACGATAGGCGCTCGGTATCGGGGACGGTAATTACCCTAGGGGGTGCGGCCGTCAGTTGGGCAAGTAGTACGCAGAGGTGTGTTACGTTGTCGACAGCAGAAGCAGAGTATGTCGCCCTGGGTGAAGGGGTGAAGGAAGCTTTGTTTACGGGCGCGGTGTTGTCGTTTATCTGTCCAGAGCTAAGCGGATCATGTGTCCGGGTTTTCGAGGATAACCAGGGGGCCATAGCGTTGGCTGAAAACCCTCTTAGTTCTGCTCGGAGTAAGCATATCGACGTGCGTTTTCATTTTGTCAGAGAGCTACTTCGTGCTAAGAAGATCGACATTCAGTTCGTAGCTTCGGAAGAGCAGCACGCGGATATTTTGACGAAATCCCTTGCTGCGACCCCTTTTAAGTCTCATCGTAGGTTCTTGTTGAATCTGCCTTTGGAGGGTGAGTGAGGAGTATGAGCATTATTCGATGAGTACCATGTTTGAGTGATGCGAGGAATAATTTGTCAGGTCGCCAACCCTGCGCTACTTTGAGGGGCATGGGGGAGTAGGGCACCGCTTGGCATTTTATTTTCTGGCCATGGTCATCGTTTGGAATGCGGCCGTTGTTTCAATTGCAATGGTTTGGAGTATATGTGTTATACAGGGGGTTTTGACCCGGTGGCCGGGTTTCCTCCTGCGGGACTGTCGTTGGCTGTTCTTAGGTCCTAGCAAGTCTTGAATGTCTTTTCGGTCTTGTCACTGCTGTGAAGAGCCAGGGAGGGTGTTCGTTTGGATCGTTCCAGCAGCGACGGTTACAAGTTGTAGAGGGTTGCGTATATCTTCACAGGCGTTATTATGAATTATGCCGTGTGTTCACGAGGAGAGTTTGAGCACTCCGTTCTCTGCTCCGTTCTCTGCTCCGTTCTCTGCTCCGTTCTCTGCTCCGAGCTACGAGCTAGGCTCCGCTCTCTCTCCCCCCCCTCTGTCCTCTAATACAACGATTATAAAGAAACTCATCAGACCACGTGGTGGTCAGGGCATCCAGGCTTGGACTCTACGAACAGTGCCTTTGTGAGAAAATCGGCATGCTGATACGCCGACGGCACATGAATCACCTTGAACTCGTCCCTCTCCATCAACTCCCTAATGAAGTGGTGGCGCACATCAATATGCTTCGAGTTCGAGTTGGTGATAGGGTTGCTAGCAAGAGAAATAGCCCCTTCATTATCCTCAAAAACCGGAATTAACGGCATGCCAGCATCCGGCAGAAAGAAACGCCAAACCCCCCTGAGTAACAACGCTTCCTTCACTACATCGCCCAACGCGACATATTCTGCCTCTGTGGTTGAGGTTGTCACACACTTTTGAGTCCTGGACAACCAAGCAACAGGTCCACCGCAACATATCACAACACCTCCGCTCACAGTGCGGCGATCCGCGGCCTTACTCGCATAGTCAGCATCCGCAAACGACTGCATACTCAACCCCATTGCACTCCCCTTCTCAAACGAAATTCCCAACGAACTCGTTCTCCTCACATATCCCAAAACATCTCGCGCTGCTTCCCAATGCCTAAGCTTCGGGTGGGCACAGTACCTCGCTATCGCACGCACTGCATTTGCTATGTCTGGCCTCGTCATCGTCGCCAGCCACATCAGCGATCCAATCAGTTCACGAAAAGGCTCACACACATCCTCTTCATCAACACCAAACTCTCCAAGTCTCACTCCAACTCCAACACCAAGCGGCACACTCCCTTCCCCACTCAATACTATACTCCTCCGCTAGCTCCAACGCGTAGTTCTCCTGGGAAATAGTCAAACGCCCCGACTCCCAATCTCTCTCATAAAAACAACCCGAATACCAGCTGAGTGGGCCCAAGTCTTTAACAGGCACCATCTCCCCCAGATCCCTGCAAAACTGTTCATATCGCTCCTTCTTCCCGACAGAAAAGACATCGTCTACGTGCACTACCAATGTCAGAACGACAATACCATCCTCAATCAGTCTAAAAACACAAGCATCAGCCAAACACTGCTCGCATTCGTAAAGAAACAAACACCTCTTCAGGTGCGCATGCCACTGCCTAGAAGCTTGCTTCAAGCCGTAAAGACTCTTAGCCAGCTTCACTACCAAGCCAGACATCATATCACATCCCTTCGGCAGTCGCATGTAAACATCAATCCCGTCTTCCAACCTTGAGTTCACAAAAGCTTGCTCTATGTCCAAATGGTATATCTCAGGTTCTTGCTCGCAAGCGAAAGCAGCCAACAAACGCACACACGACACCGCAACAGTGGGAGCGAAAACCTCTACAAAGTCTATATACTGCGTCTGCTGATCACCCCTAGCCACCAACCTTGCCTTGACTTTCGTCGGCCAACCTTATTGATCACACTCCCAGTCATACTCCCACTGAGTATCTATGCATTTCTCGATTAATTGCTAGTTGGCTACGGTAAAGGTCCCGGCGCTAAGCAGCCCGTGAAACTCACGGCACATGGCGTCCTCGAGGAGGTGGCGATACTGGTAGCGCGGGGAGGCCGCCTCGGCGAAGGTCTTCGGCGCTCGCAGGTCGCTGCCGTGGCACAGCGGCAATTCCGGACGGTCGTGAGGGGGGCGCTGCCCCATGATGGCGATTTCGATGTCCTCCCGACGCGCAAAGTAAGTCACTAGGGCGACCGGTACGCTCCCCCCACCCTGCTGCTCCCCCTGACCCCGCATCCCTCCTCCGGGCTCCGCGCGAAGCGTGTTGACCAGGTCCTGCGTGGCAAGAGCTGACAGCAGAACATCCCTTCCCGAGAGGGACAGAAGACCGTGGTTGTGGCGGGTGAGATCACCGCCTCCTCGCGTCTCCCCTGATCTGATACGGCTGGCGATGCGGACGTCGGCCATACCTCCCGTGCAACCCGGCCGAAGTTCGGTGATCGCCCCACGGGAAAGAAGCGGCATCGCCGACGCAGGACGCGGTAGCGGTGTCTCCTCCGGTGGCGGCCCACCCGCAGACGGTCCGGCGGCCCCAGCCAACGGCGCGAGCGGTTGCGGGGGCGCGGGCGACGGCGATGTGAGCGACCGCGTCACAAGCGGCAGTCCCGTCCCAGACAGCCGAGACTGCGGGGACGGGAGAAGCGGCGGCATCGCAGGGGTAGATGTCGGGGGCGGGAGAAGCGGCGGGGGCGCAGGGTTAGATGGCGTAGATGATGGCGGCAGGGGCTGCTGCGTGGCGGGAATCCGAACTTCTCCCCCCTTCCCGGCAGACGCGGCAGGCCCAGAAAACCAAAAAGGGTGGCGGCGCGCCCGTGGCCGGGCCCGAGGCTGAACAGTCGGCGGCGGGGGCGGCGGGGCAGTGGCCAGCGGTGTTGGCGGCGAAGCGGCAGACCTGGAAATCCACACGATGTCCCTGGTGTGGCACACCTGACCGGTGGAAGCCTTGAGCACCCGCACCGTGGAACTGCCGTGTTGGTAGCCGTGGCCGAGGAAGTAGCACGTGGCGGGCTGGTCGTCCAACTTGGTCTTTCGCATAACGCGCATCATCCCCGGCTGGAAAAACGGGAGGACGATGGCGTCGGGCTTGACGCCCGTGAAGGCCTCGTACGGGGAGATGTTGCCGGGGTTTGCCTTGGTGCTGCAGCGGTTGAGGCACCCCGCGATGTACCGCACCGACCCCACAAGCCGTCCCCGCGAGGGTCTAGACCAGGGATAACGGAAAAATCGGGGATGCCGAACTGTTCCGCCGCGCTGCGACGGCACACGGTACCCCCCTTCATCAAGCGCCAGATAGCGCTCTCGACGAGCGTGTTCTGCTGCGGCGTGTCGGGGGCGGTGAACTCGAGACGAATGCCAGCGTCGGCGCAGACGGCACGAAACTCCGCGTTGGTCCACTCGGTGCCCATGTCGACGCGAAAGCACTCGATGTTGGCACGACGGTACTTGGAGAGGTCGGTAATAACCACCTTCACCATCGGACTTGCTCTGAAGCCCGTAGACCAGGACGAACCACGAATAGCTGTCCAAGACCACCAGCAAGTACATGCTCCACCGATGGACACGGTGACCTTGCCGCAGAGGTCCAGGTGGAACGTGACCCCCGGCTCTCGCGCCCTTCTACCAGTCCGCGGTACACCAGCCTTTCGCCCCTTGTTCATCACGCACGGCTCGCACGTCTCCAGTGTGCCGGTGAGCTGGTGCCCCTGTTGCTTAGTGGTTTCTCTCAGCAAAACCTCGCATAGGTGGCCGGTTCAGCGGTGGTAAAAGTTTATATCAAACTTTTTGGTCGGGGAACCAACCATAAAGGGGCGATTCTTGGGTGCAACAGCAAAAAGCGCACCACACAAAACAGCACCGCCTTCCACACTGAAAAGGTCATTGTCAAACGCTTGCACCAAAAACGCAGCCTCGACATCGGAAATAAAAGGGGGGCCTACAACATGGAGATCCTTTCCGTGAATACCGTCCATCGCTGATTCGTTCATAAGCACGGCCACCATATTTAACGCCAATTCCAATCCGTCAAGGGTCCGGGGGCCCTGGAAAATCAAACCTGAAGGCGAAGTCACGACGCCTGGATCGGAGGGCGGGAAGCTACCAGTCGAAGGTACCACGCCTGCAAGGGCGGACGGAAAGCAACCCTCGGACGCCTCTCAAAACGGTTCATCGAGAGGGGTAGACCATGGCACTACATCGTCGTCATCGATGGGCGGGAAACACATGTCGCCAGGTACTACACCGGCGTGGCCGGCGGTGGAAAGAGAAGTCCCAAGACCAAACGAATCTGGGGGGAAATATGACCCAGGGAGAAGTCCTTCAAAAGCCGGCAAAGCAGTCTTAATCCCACACACACTCACACGCGTCGCAAACAAACATGACCCAGATTAGTTGCGAGGGAAAGTCAAACCAAGGGGGGGCAGGTGCACACCTTTCACATCAATCATAATAGGCATGTGCGCGGAGAGTTCATGGAGCGAAAGAAGGTTAAAGTTCAATCCTCAACCGCTGACACGTTCGGCAAAAGCACTCTAACATCTTCTCGCACACCGGCAGCATTCCATTGATGAAAATCAAAAATCAAACTTCCACGCGCGGCAACACGAAGCATTTGGCCACTACCAACCTGTACATATCTCTGATTAATAGGAATGTCGTTGCCGCGACGAATGTCAAACATATGCGCGTCACCATCGATGAAGGTACCGCCAGCACCGGAATCCGTAAGCACCTCCTCACTACCATGCGGCCGGCATAAGCCCAAGTTGTTGGCCTGTGCCAAAAACGCATTTCCAACTCCGTCATTTTCTACGTCACTCTCATCCCCGTCATTCAAACCATTATCAGCACCAGGCACACCAAACTCGCCTACCGGCACAAAGTACATGACGGGGGCGTGCAGTCGAGACGGCGCGGGATCCGATCCAGGAGAAGAGTAGGCTGCAGAAGGGGGCGCGGGGGGCTGCCGGTGTAGTGGACCATTTCCTGCTGGTGGGGCTGTTGGGGCTGATGTTGAAGCTGGGGCGGGGGCAACTGCAGCTGCTGTTGCTGCTGCGCTCCGATGGCGGCGGTGGCAATATTTGCATTGCTCACCATGGCTGGGTCGGGGGTGTAGGGCCCTGCGCCTCCGTTACCCCAGGACCCGCCGGTGCCACCGTACTCGTACTGATGCTGCTGCTCTCCGACGGCGGCGGTGGCAATATTTGCATTGCTCACCATGGCTGGATCGGGGGCATAGGTCCCTGCGCCTCCGTTACCCCAGGACCCGCCGGTGCCGCCGTACTCGTACTGATGCTGCTGGTAGTAGGTGTTTCCGTACTCGTCGTACAGGAGCGGGGGGGAAAGTTCTTGCGCGAGGTATGCGCGGGCGTTCTGCGTGCGTGGCTGGTTTTGACTAGGGTTGTGACCATCATACGCCGACCACCTCCCCCCAGCCCCGCCGGGCGCCCATCTTCGCCCGCCCCCGTCTCCACGGTTTCCGCGAAATACACGTCCACCGGGGCCTCCACGGCCACCGGGACCACCACGGCCACCGCCGCGACCTGAATGGCCACGACCGTGACCCTGCTGGGGTGCATGCGCGTGGCTCCAAGCAGCTGCTCCTCCAGCGTTTGACGGTCGCTGTTCTCCGCGCGACAGGCCGACGTCGAACCCAAGGTTGTGCTGAAGTTGTCGGTAGGCCTCGTGGTGCTGGCGCTCGAACTCGCTGTTGTCCCACTTTCGCTGGCGCTGCTGCTCGTTGCACTCGCTGTCGTCGTGGTTGCATTGTCCGTGATGGCGACACCATTTGCCTCCTCCACCAATATCCGCGGGATGGCGCTGCCGCGATCTCTATCCTCCGCCGCCCCTGGCACCGTGCCCTCGCCCAGGTCCGGCAGCCATGAATGCCACGCCCCCGCACTCGATCTCCTTCTCCCTTCTCTTCATCTCCCGGCGGTCGTGAGCGGACTGCACCACTTCGCGCATTTGTGCAAACGATAAAGAAGGAGTGGCAAGCAAAAAGCTGGTCTCAACCTCATAGGGAGAGGAGAGACCAGCAGCAATATGATGATTAGCTTCAACATCGTCCAGGGGGGTCTCGTGCGATTCAAGTTTTGTCCGTATTACAGACGCCCTTGCCAGGTACTCTCTGGGCATTTCTCCCTCTGCTTGCTTTACGTTGCTCCACTCTCTACGGAGTTTTTCTTTTCCAACCCTGCACGCGTCTCGTAGTACGTCCTAAAACAAGCCCACCCTTCCTGACGGCTGCGAGCAGACAAAATCATACGTAATATTCTGGATAAGCATGCCCCACAGTTCATATGCTTTCTCACAACCTCCTCCGAATGTTCGGTTACCAATGCAGCCCTGTCAGCATGTTCAAGTCCAACCTTCACTGCTTTTTCCTGCTCCAACACAGACAAAGTCCCGTTTTGGCCACACACAGCATTCATCATGCTCGAAAACCCCTGTACCTTAGTCTGTTCGTCATCCCCTGCCCCTATTTTACCGTCCCATGGCTTCGTGGAATCATATGTTGACGTGCCTGCGTTAGCCCCGAGCGTCATTGCTCGGGCCAGCTGGTGTGCCAGATCTCGTCCACCGGATTTCAGCCGCGATTCGTCTCGTGCAGGTGCTGCCGATGACTCTGCTCGCGTGTCCGCCCCATGTGGTAAGCCTGGCGCAGGAATGTCGGACCGCGCTGACGCGGCTGCCTCCTGCTGCTCTTGTTCTTGTTTTTGCTCTTGTTCTTTTTGTGGTAAGCCTGGCGCAGGAATGTCGGACCGCGCTGACGCGGCTGCCTCCTGCTGCTCTTGTTCTTTTTTTTTGCTCTTGTTCTTTTTGTTGCTGTACATGGAGAAGCTCCGCCTCGGCTGCTTCTCTGGCGTGGTGCGCCTCCCTGATCTTCTGCTGGGCCGAGGAGGGAATGTCGTCCCATCCCTTATATTCGGCGGAGAAGTCGAATGTCGAAGACATGTATGTATCCTGCCAACCACAGGCTGTGGTTTCTCACAGCACTCACCCAAGATCACGAGTCACTAGTGTAATAGATAAATCATGAATGGTGCTGTCGGCCCAGTTGACGGGGGTCTCGGAATTAAGGCAGGCGGCCCAAGACCGGCCAGTTCGTTCATGTACATTATTATTGTGCCCCTTGAAGGGAAGGTCAAGAGCAAGATGGAGTGGGCACGGCGCGTGCCCACCCCAACACGAACAGGGGCCCACTTCGGTCAGCAGGCTGTATACATAACTCAAAGCCAATTCCCACGTATCTTCCAATGCAATGTCCCGCCATATCTCCGTACCCAACCCAGATCTCCGTACTAAATCTCCGAATAACTATTACTGCTGTCACAAGGAGAGTGATGTCATGAGTACATCTTTCAGACATTATCAAGGTGAGGTATAAAATTTCAGGGTCTTCCTCGGGATTAATCCCGCGGACCGTGGAATCGCGGTGAATCGGCTATAATAACAGGCTGACGAATGAGGAGTATACAATGACAAAGCAGCATACAGAGAGACAAAATCAAGGCGAATCGAATGGCGGTGTTTTTTTCTTTTACAAAGTAGGAAGCGCAGTATGACGACAGGATTTTTACCGAGGGATTTGGTTTAACCCATTTTGAACTGCAGTCCCGATTCGGGGACAAACAAGTCTAATTCTAAGTAGTTTGTCCCCAAAACGGGACTGCGGTCCTACGAACACCGTCATTCGATTCGCCGTGATTTTGTGTATCTTATATGTGCTTTGCCATTGTTTACTCCTCATTCGCCTATCTGTTACTGTTAATCCACCGCGATTCCACGGTCCGCGGGATTAATCCCGAGGAAGGGCCTGTGAATTTCTTCCTGTCTGTGGTGAGCTCATAACTCACATCTATCTGTCTCTGTAAAGATTCGGTGATGAAACGTTATTATTGCTGCTGTGCGCCTCACAACTCACACCCACAACTCTTCTGAAAAGATATGGCGATGGAACGCCATAATACTGCTGAAACTTATTTCGTACCATAGAATTAGTTTTTAGCCAGAATCACGTATACCTGGTCACTATTGGGCCAAAATCAGCTACATACCAATATATACTAAAAACAAATACGAATCACACGCCACGAGCCTATTGGCCAGACTGACAGCTTAACTGATTTTCGCACGAATTGGCCAGGGTATACCCGCCTGCTCTGTCTGTAGCTAGCTTTGAACTGATTTTTCCATTTTTGAACCAATCAGAGAGGCCATATACGTACACTTTGTTTTTTGTTCTCTGCGTATGCACGTATGCGTCTGCGGTCCCTCGGTTGCACAAAACAAAATAACAGCACAGCAGTTGTTCTTGTTGTACACCAGGTATAAACTCTGTACTCGTACGTACGTACGTACGCATTTATACATACTTATTATGTACGCTCTGTACGTGTACGTACGTATTTATGGATGCCTACGTACACAGCAGTGATTTCACTTTTCCTTCTTTTGGGGTGTACGACGACAGATATGTCAGGGGAGAGCATTTTCACCTCTTGCCTGACTATTAATAGCAAGGTACGGGGCAGCCTAGGAAGTAGAACACGCCTATACTACTCGTGCCACCAACTGGTGCAGCTGGTTCGAACGTGGCCTTCCTTTGTCTTCCTTTTGTTTTTTATTGTTATATATTTATTTTATTTTATTTTATTTTTATGTTTTTTTTTTTTTTCTTATTTTTTGTTTTTATTTTATTTTCTTGCGCTGATCCTCTGTGATTTTCATTTCATTTCTTTCTCTTCATTTCTTCGATTGATAAGCCTTCTTGAAGGAGTCGTGTGGCGTAGGTGGATGACGAGCCTGCCTTGCTTGTTTCGTATTGTCTGACGCCGAGGGGCCGGGCCTAGTTGACGAACGCTGGACGGAGGCGGCAGACAGAGTAGCAACGTACCAGGCGGACTAGCAAGGAGAACCTGGCTGCGCTACTCGTACCATAAACTGCTGCCGCTACCTGGAGGATGCTTTGTGCTTTGGTTTGCCTGTTGTTTTCCCTTGGTTCTGAGTATTACTCTGTTTACGACGAGTAGTGGTGTTTTTCTTCTTTTTCCTTTTTTTTCCACCTCGTTATTTTCAAGTGTCTACCGCATCCCCTGCGGGGGGGGCACGACGGTTTGTTTCTTATATTTGTTTTCTTGTTTCTTGTTTATTTTTCTCTTTCGATTTGTCTTCTTTGTTTTTGTTGTTTTTTCTTTGTTTCGTTTCGTTTCTCTGTGTCATGGAATGTGTGTGTCTTGCCTGTCGTATCCAGTATGATGACATGGCATTGCATTGCCCACTACTGCTGTGCTTATGTCACGGTGGTAATGAGCTGGTGGTAATCCAAGGATCCGAGGGGTTTCCATCCCGAAGTAGACACGGCATGTAGGCAAAAGGGGATAATGCGAATTGAACCCGGAGACTGTGGGGATATGAGCAGACGGTCACAACCCTTTCCCACCCCTTCAGCTTCTTATAGCTCGTCCTGTTGCCGGCAGTGTTCCCCTACACCAGAAGAGTACCGAGTGATGCAACTAGGAAATGGCTCAGGCGTATGTTCCGCAGGCGGGGTAGAACAACGGTAATGCGAGATGACAGGGTCTTTTTTGCATGACTTCAACATAGCAATCACCTGGCGCCTACCAAGACAATGAACTCCTGCAGATTCGTAGTGCTGTTGCCGAGCTAAGTGGGGTAGTTTTTTTCCAAAGTGCCGCTGGCCTAGAACGACGCCCCCCAGCGGCATCCCGCTCATCCTCCGCCGCTTAGAACAAGCGCTTCCAGAATGGCCCGGAGCAATAGTGTAAGACGTTCCTCGTCCATCAACCCCACCGAAGCTCCGAAGCCGACACCACCAAGACAGGTGAGCCGGTGTTGCGCGCGGCTGTAATCGACGATGGGCCCCGGACGAACTGCTCGATCTTCGGTCGGCTGTCGAGCGGTGGCGCGAAAGAAAGAGAGAGGGCGTGAAAGACACAGTCGTGGGCGCAGGCACAAAAACGCGCGCCCCATACACCCAGCGACATGCCCGAGAGACGGCGAGGGAGAGGGAGAGGGAGAGAGAGAGCGAGAGAGAGAACGCGGGAGGGATAGAAAGAGAGATCATGAGCGAAATGACGCGCCCGCGGCCCCACCCTCGCTTTCCCACTCTGAATCCCCTCATTTCTGATGCCGCCAGCTCTTCCCAATCGTTGTCGACAAAACGGACGCGCCAATACGGCGAGTAAAGTCGTAGCTCTTCCCGGGCCGCCCCGCGCACCCCTTTCCACCCTCGACCGGCTGACTTTCGTGCCGATCGCGAACTTTCTCGGCGCCTCCTTTCTACTCAGCGCAGGACGTCTTCTCGCCCCCTCGTCTCGGGCTGCGGGGCGACTCCGCTCGCTGCTCGGATCGTACAAGTCTCACCACGCGTGAAACGTGTCCACCTGCAGCGGAGTGAAGCTTGTCCAGTGACTCCGCCTCCGAGACCCAGTGACGCCTCCCCGTCGAGGTACCCGCCGCGGTACCCCCATCTCGCGACCCCGGTAGCGCTGACCACCCTCCTGATCAGTAACGTGTACATTGGTGCAGCTGTAGTCGAGTGCCTTCCGAGCCCCAGGTCCGCTCCCCACGTCATCTGCGCGAACTGGGGGGTCCAACCGAGCTACCCCAGGGTACTGCCGTGGTCATCCCACGACCCGTTGGCGACACCGCTGACGACGCCTGCTTCTCTGTACCGCCGCCTCCTCTTGGACGCTGCCCGTCCACCCCCGTCGACGGCGAACGCGCCGACGCTGTGCGAAAACGAGGGGCCGGGGCCGCCGCCCGAGGTGCCCGCACCGCTCGAGTCACGTGGTCGGGGCGACACGGACGGCGCGGACCCCCGTGCCGATCACCGAAGCGCCATCGTTGGCGTGGCCACCCCTACCGTGGCAAACCCCGAGCATGACGGCAAGCCTGTCGTAAAACGCGAGGGTGCCCAGCTGTCTGTCAGTCAAGCCCCCTTCCCCAGATGTCTAACGGGAGACGGCGTGTCGTGAAACGCGAGGGTGCCCAGCTGTCTGTCAGTCAAGCCCCCTTCCCCAGATGTCTGAAGGGAGACGGCGCCGCGGTGAATCTGAGGGATGCTGTCAACAATGGCTCCAAGCAGCGAGGGCGCAGGGGGCGGGCGTGGTCTCAGCATGCGTGGTTTCTGCGAGCATGGTTCGGTGGTATGCGGCGTGATCATGACTCTCATGATAAGTTACTGGGAGGTCGAGTTGATTAAGAGCAGGGTGATTCATGTCATGAAAAGTCTTGTTGCTGTAGCTACCAGAGTATAACCGCCGCTCGGCTGTCCCGGCTACATGTTCTTGAACTCGCTAATCTAGCCATACTCGCCACCCCCCTTTGTGCACCACCGACGCAAGAGAGAGCACGAACACGCGGTATCGGTTGTAAAATACCTACATTTGTGGACTGGACCCAGCCATGATGTCTCGACCAACTATAAATACTAATTTCTCGACCCTGTACGCCCATCCCTGAACCGGAGTCATTCAGCCCGCATGAGCACGAGAACATTGCAACAACACCTAAACACTAAATACGGGTCGGTACATCTGGAAGGATTTGCACATCACGCAGGTACCGTGTTGAAAATAGTATTAAAGAAAATATCATGCGCTACAGGGGAACAATATGATTACCGCGCGTTGGGCAGTTCCGGCGGGGGTGAGGCAACACTGCATTGCAAAACGTGGCTGCCACCTGTTCCAAGCTGTGGCCCCAAATGGGGAGGCATAGCGGACACGATAACACTGCGCACGGGCAATGCTGGGTATTGGTGGAAATGGGGGTGATATCTGAGCCACTTGGTTGATCTCGGTGACTTCATGCCGTTGCAGGATTCCGACGAACGCGTCGCCCTCCCCCCGTCAACGAGAGCGGAAACGATAAAAGAAGCGAAGGGGAGGAACAAAGAGAACTAGAGAGCCCGACAGTCAGGTCCAGGCAACTGGCGAGCCTAACAGTCAGGTCCAGGCTATAAGACACATGTCAGGGCAACATTTTCCTTGATGTGTCCTTCACCCGCCAAAAAATGAAGAGAAAAGAACATAGTGATAAGGAACAACAATAACCACCACGGACACGCACGCACAGCGGACACGGGACGGCAGTAAACTGCCAGACACATGCGACGGAGCACGGACGTCAGTAAAGGTCACAGCCAGTGCGGTCGGATACACGGGCAAGCGGGTTTGCAACAAACAAATACACAAGCAAACAAACGACCAAACAAACGACAAAAGCGAACAGAACAAACAGAGGAGCAAACAAACAAACGGACGAACGACATAAAACTAAACGACAAACAGGCAACAAGCCCCGTGGCAAGGCTCAGACCTAAAGGGGCCTGGTTGCCGTCTCCTTTTAGCATGGGCGACAGCAACAGCGGTCTCAGTAAATACAGATCCGACCATTCTGGGAATTCACCCCGCCTCAAGAAGGAAACAAACGAGCACACAAACAAAAGAAAACGAAACAAAAATAACCAAAGCAATACAAAACAGGTAAAATCCCCGTGGCTAAGGCCCAGACCTAGAGGGGCCTGGTTGCCGTCTCCCTTTAGCATGGGAGGCAGCAACAACGGCCCCAATATGCGCAGACCCAACCACTCTGGACACCCACTCTCTATCCGAGAAATGAACAAAGAGTCAAACAGACAGGCAAACGAAAACAACCAACACATAACATGAAACAAGACGTGCCGCGTTCGCAGCGACGCAGAGCCACGCGTCGCGACAGCGGCGAGTGGCGTACGGCGACAGCAGCGGATACCCAGACAGGCAAATGGCAAGCGAATGTCAAGATAGGATAAAGAACGCGTACAGTGGAACACGGGACGTCGGCAAATTAGCAGCTGGTAAGCACATTAATATACGCGGTATACGAGAGTGTGTTCATCTTTTGCTGCCCGTACAGCAAGCTGAAAGCGGCGGGGCGTATCAGCCGAACATTTCAGTATTCCAGAGACCTTGTTGCTATCTCTCTGCCGGATGGAAACAGCAACAACGGTCCTCCCAGGCTGAGACAAACCCATACATATTGCATGCCCCCACAAGATGAAATAGGAAAAAAACTATTAATGCATCCGGCCATTCCTGTCTCCCGCTCGCCGTCGTTGCAGAAACATGTTGCGATGACGGAACATAAAAAAGATGAAAATATCAGCACCGACAAAAGCGGGAAAATTAGTGCAACCAGCAGCAGGGCAGCATAAAACACACCAAAAATATATAAACGAATGGACAAGTAATTATAATTCAGGTGGGAAGTGCACAAACTGGATAGGCGCAGCAGCTACGCACCCACAAAATAAACGAAGTAAAATTGCAGGGGTCTACACTATTTGACCTTGTCGTGGGCACGCTGTGGGATTGCCATGATATCGCCCATGGCATACCACATGGCATCACCACGGCATCCCATGGTGTGGCATAGGATTCCATGGCACGCCGTGGGGGTTGCCATGACACGCCATGGCTAGTACCATGGCAACCCCCGCGGCTACCACCACGGCACTCCATGGCAACCCCACGGCATGTCATGGCAACCCCCACGGCACCCGTTGGGGTTAGGGTTAGGGTTAGGGTAGGGGTTGGGGTTAGGGTCCCATGGTATGCCGTGGAGGTCGGTGGAAGGTTCCGTGGTATGCCGTGGAAGATCCCGTGGAAGGTTGGTGCCACGGCATGCCACGGCATGTCGCGAAAAAAGACAATAATGTACATCCCCCAACACTGGACGTTGTTGCAAATTGCCCAGCATGCCGGTAAATTTCTAACTAGACCGCACATGCGGCTAACGAGTTCTGACAACGAACGTTGGTAAAACACGCCGAGCCCTATTAATACTACCGTTGTACAGTCGATGCGTATCCGGACGAACCCCGAGCATGACTGCCTGCGCATCTACGTGACCGTCAAACATCGAATCACTAAAACGAGCAAGCGACATCGACCCGTCCTTGCAGCATTATGATGCCTAAGTACCGAGGTAAGGTATCTCGCATGCTACAGGTTCCTGTACGACTGCCAGCGCTTCCGTATACGAGTGGGCGTCAAGCATGAGTACCAAATGTGCAGCTTGTGGACGGATCTAGCGACGTCTAGGCGGTAGGTGGTGCCGTCAGCAGCGTATCTTATATGCTGGTACGAATTACTAAAACGAGCGAGCGACAGCGACCCGTACTCGCAGGTTCCTGTACGACTACAAACGCTTCCGTATACGAGTGGGCATCAAGCACGGATACGAAATATGCAGCTTGCGGACGGGGTTAGAGACGTTCCGTTCATGCGGTAGGTGGTGCCGTCAGCAGCGGATCTTATTCGTCTCTTCTCATCCCCTGCGTTTCTCTGCGGGCCCTCTGGCGAGCAAACCGACGGTACGGCCTTTCGCCGACTCCTCTCACCTCCCTGCCCTGTCCCCTCTGTTCCCCGCTGGCGTACGGAGGGGGCTGCTCTCATGCCTCGTGTGCGAAGATTGTCTGGCGTTGTTGATGGATAGCGAAATAGGTATTTTGTTGTATAAATTGATGTTGTATTTAATACCGTGCCTGTATTATTAATGAGCGTGTGGTTCACTGCTCGGGTGCTGTCTTCTCCTTATTTATGCTTTATACCCGGTATACATGATTCAGTATGATCCGTATGGGGGATATTATTTCATCTAGCGGGGCGTCGCGACTAAGCCCCCCCTCCCTCGCCTGACTTTGCAAAGCTCACACGTGACGAGGGGTGGGCGCTGCGCACTAACAAGAGACTATATGTTCCGCAGGCTGGGTGGAACAACGGGGATGCAAGTAGTAGTCTTTGCAACGAACTGAAAGAGCTTGAGCGTGTGAATGTGTGTCAGACGGCCTATGGCCCTGTTTGTTCTGAGAACGAATTAATACATGATGTTTTTAGAGTGTGAGTATATCTGAGCAGCCTTTCGAGAAACATAAGCTATATCGCCGCTCGACTCTATATGACACTTACTGCATACATACATACGTGGCAACGTAGGATCTCTGTGGCGTAGCTTTGTGATAACAGAACTTGAATCTCTCTAGCATTGAAGAACCGGCACGGACACATGGTTGTGCTGGATGTCGACGGGTAGAAAGAACGGTTTAATGTGAAGAAGACATCAACAACAACAACAACAACAACAACAACAACAACAACAACAACAACAACAACAACAACAACAACAACAACAACAACTAACAACAACCACAACAGACAGACAGCAACTTTGCCTGGACATATGCCTCGGCTGACAACCAAACTATACTTGGTTGTAGTGTGCAACACTCTGCCCTACATACCTGGTACACCCTTGACAGCGCAAGTTTTTTGCCTTTTGCTTACATGTCTCCTGATATCTTTGGTGTACGATGTACTTCATCAATTATTGCTGTTGTAAGATGTGTATGTTCTTTTCCATGGCGTATACGCTGAATAAAATACCTAGTAGAACAATTCAGATTTAATAGACGACACGACGACACGTTATGTTCAGGCGCAGTTTTTCTAAATGAATTTTCATGGATCGAATTTGTATGATTTGTACTACTGCTTCTTGTATGTAAGATGCGTTTTATTTAACTTGTCAGAGGTCTGTTGTTCTTGTTGCTGTTCTGACATTATCTCATCGCCAAAAAAAAAAACAAAATGCAATCCACACTGCTGTGACAGCAGTTCGTGGTCCCAGGACAGGTTCCAGTATCGCCGGAGTCACGCCTCGGTAAAAATAAAAAATAAAAAAATAAAAGAACAATGCACATTATAACTGAGGCACATCTACTCGTACAAATTAAATTGTCCTGTTGACCCGGACAGCATCCAGGGAAGCCACTGGCCTATATATCCTGAACAAGGACTTATACACACAGAATACGCGCGATCTTTTTATTATGGCACTACTCGTAAAATTCAGTAAAAATGGGATATAGACGAGACTGCCAGCAGTACGCAGCTTGCAAAGTTGAGTATCAATTAATTATTGCTTAATCAGTCGAACTCACACAGCTGACGTATTTCAGAATTTTATACCTGGTATAAAACAAAAAAGTGAGGTCCGCGCACGTACGTATCAAATATATATATGCGGTGACAGAAACCGAGAAGACCGCATAATACCCACAAGAAAAAGACAGGATGAAAACAAAAACTCAACATGAGACGAGATTACGACTGTGTCCTTACTTGTACCTCGGTTCCACATAGTGCGTTCAACTTACACTAGTAGTACCTGATATCGGGGCGCTGACAATATAGCGGGGCAGCTACGCAACAGTAGTGGTAACTTGCCATAATAAGTATCAAGGAATTTTGCTATAGGACGGACTGTCAGCCAGTTGTTGTTGTTCATACATTAACTCTCAAATCAAGGAGTCCGTGCTCACACAAAGGTGCTGGAGACCTATTAATAGGAAGATCCGAAACACCATATATAATCGAAATTGGCTGTAGGAAGCACGACACTTCGGCTTCCCCCCTAAAATACGAGACGAAGACGCACAGAAAATGAAATCAATATGATAGCCCGGAGAACACATCTATCTCCCGTAGCTTGGGCATTGTTCCGTGGTGATGAGGTGAGTGCATCCCACCTCGAGCACTCCTCTCCGCTCGTTTCCACTTCTCTTCTCCCCTGGTAGTGTACATAGACGGGAAAGGGGTACTGTTATGAGGCTTAGATTGGGTAGGCGATCGGTTAACCTTTTACCTTAGCCCAACGGACTAAGACCTTAACAAATGGCGACGACGGCAGAACATGGGTCGTTGGTCGTGAGTTCGAATCTCACGTCCACCATGAAATCGCGTTATAAAGAAAATTGAATTTCCTCATGTCAAGAATCTGATAAATTACTTCTGGATCCCCGGAAATTGGAACCGCGTGTTGGTGTCGCGCGTCGACCCGTGTATCCGGTCCGTTCCAGGGGGGGAGAGTGTTGTGAGGCTTAGATTGGGTAGGCGATCGGTTAACCTTTTACCTTTAGCCCAACGGACTAAGACCTTAACAGTACCGGGGAATCCTCGAAGCAGCTGAACGGTTCATGGGCAGGTGGCACGAGGCTGAGGCAAAGCTGAGTAGACGCGCATCCGCTGCGGGTAGTGTTAAAGGGAACGGTGGGTGGGGTAACAGCAGGAAGGAAGGGTAGAAGGAACACCGTACAAGTGTATGGGGGCAGGGGGGGGGGCGGGAGGAGTAGAAGGGAAACCGCGGTAGAAGAAAGTAGCAAAGAGACCGCAGACAGGGTAGCAAGGTACCAGGCCGACTAGTAGGTAGGACTTTTCTTTGCTACTCGTACCGCCAACTGCTGCGGCCGTTCGGTATGTATTGGCTTGGTGCTTTGATTTTTTTCGATGACTCAACTTTTTCCCATCTTTTCCCCTTCTTATTCTTATGAAAGAAGTACTACATAGTGGGTGGGTGACGAACGTATTTTGGCCCACTCATTCTTTCTCTTTTCACTTAGTCAAGTGTTCCCCGGGATGCATATTTCCTTTTTTCCTTCCCGTTTCTTCCCCCTTGCACGTCCATTTTGGCTCATGCTCGGGGTATGTGTCTGGGCTTTGGCTTCCCACTTTATTTATTTGTTTGGGATTTTTCTTTTCTTTTTCGGTTTGGTTTCTTCGTTGCTTCTATTTCTTTTTGGTGTATTTTGGTTGCTGGCGGATGTATGTCTGTTGTGTCGGCCGCACCTAGTGCGAAGGCATGGTATTGCGTAGGCTATTAATGCATTACGGTGTGTTATCTCTGTGTCGTAGTCTGTGACCACAGAGCTCGTATCTTTCTAGGGCGAAGAACCAGCACGGACACTGGGCTTGCTGGATGTCGACGAGTAGAAGAGCGGTTTAATGTGAAGAACACACACATACATACATACATACATACATACATACATACATACATACATACATACATACATACATACATACATACATACATACATACATACATACATACATACATACATACATACATACATACATACATACATACATACATACATACATACATACATACATACATACATACATACATACATACATACATACATACATACATACATACATACATACATACATACATACATACATACATACATACATACATACATACATACATACATACATACATACATACATACATACATACATACATACATACATACATACATACATACATACATACATACATACATACATACATACATACATACATACATACATACATACATACATACATACATACATACATACATACATACATACATACATACATACATACATACATACATACATACATACATACATACATACATACATACATACATACATACATACATACATACATACATACATACATACATACATACATACATACATACATACATACATACATACATACATACATACATACATACATACATACATACATACATACATACATACATATACATACATACATACATACATACATACATACATACATACATACATACATACATACATACATACATACATACATACATACATACATACATACATACATACATACATACATACATACATACATACATACATACATACATACATACATACATACATACATACATACATACATACATACATACATACATACATACATACATACATACATACATACATACATACATACATACATACATACATACATACATACATACATACATACATACATACATACATACATACATACATACATACATACATACATACATACATACATACATACATACATACATACATACATACATACATACATACATACATACATACATACATACATACATACATACATACATACATACATACATACATACATACATACATACATACATACATACATACATACATACATACATACATACATACATACATACATACATACATACATACATACATACATACATACATACATACATACATACATACATACATACATACATACATACATACATACATACATACATACATACATACATACATACATACATACATACATACAACATACATACATACATACATACATACATACATACATACATACATACATACATACATACATACATACATACATACATACATACATACATACATACATACATACATACATACATACATACATACATACATACATACATACATACATACATACATACATACATACATACATACATACATACATACATACATACATACATACATACATACATACATACATACATACATACATACATACATACATACATACATACATACATACATACATACATACATACATACATACATACATACATACATACATACATACGACCTGGTAATGTTATCCCTTCGGCAGCACAAATCGACTACCAGGTACTAAATAGCTAGGTGTTGCCGTTGAGAGCACTGAATTTAAAGCGCGACATCGGCGTAAGAGGGAGAATCGAAGGGTTACCCCCATACAGCAGGGGGGTGCCTGGCGCCGGGCCGGTGCAGAGTGTGCGTGTACTGTACCAGGTATGTGCACTACATGGAGTAAAAAGCTAAAAAACTGATAATACTAATGTACGCAGGTTATGCTTTGAATACTGTATTTACAGTATTACTAGTATCAGGTGACGTGCATGATGGCAATAAGAAACGCAGATACAATCTATCGGCGACTACGCAAAATAAACCCACAACCACTCTATTATGCGAAGTTATCCCCAGCTTGCAAAGAATGTCGGCGTCGACCAACTTTTCGTCAAACTCGCACGGACGGGTGTATTGTTCATTTCACGAAAGAGTTTCCGTCTTGACGAGTGAGCAGTTTCCGAACAGTTTTGGCTTTTTTTCTCATCCCTTCAGCCTCGCTTGGCAGGAAAACTTACCCTTTTTTCGTCATGACTCACATCCAGACTCACAAAGTAGCCCTCGCTCAATTTACACTTGACAACAAAACGTGTGTCATACTAACATATGTATGCGGAAAATTACTCTTTTCGCTGGATGCCGTCCCAAGAAAAGATGTCATAGAGTCGGGTGGTGCGCGTGTTATGCACGATGGCGTGATATCGCCGGGCTCTCCAGCCGATATAGCTTATGTCCCTCGAAAGGCTGCTCAAATGGGCTCACACTCTAAAACATCGTGTATTACTCCGTTCTCAGAACAAATAGGGCCATAGGCCGTCTGGCACTCATTCACACGCTCAAGCTCTTTCAGTTCATTGCAAAGACTGCCTCCCGCATTCCCTTTGTTTCATACAGCCTGCGGAACGTACGCCTGAGCCATATCCTAGTTGTCTCAGTTGGTACTCTTCTGGTGTAGGGGAACACTGCCGGCAAAGGGACGAGCTATAAGAAGCTGAAGGGACGGTGAAGGGTTATGACCGTCCGCTCACACCCCCGCAGACTCCGGGTTCAATTCGCATTATCCCCTTTGTCTATATGACGTGTCCACTTCGGGAAGCCCGTCGGGTCCTTGGACTACCACCGTAACATCCTCCCCAGCTGGTTTAGCCGAAACAGGCAAACCACGCGATATCCTAGACGGTGGACCCGAGGTGTTCTATGCCAACCAAACAGAGGGAAGAAAACCCGGCCACTTTTTTTTTCCGATAGGAAAAACCTCCTCCAGCACGCACACTACATGCGTCGCCTTGCTCACAAACGCGGCGAACGGAATCCTTTCACTACGTGAATCATCCCTTCCCGCTCGCCCCCGTACACTGTGACGCCCCCTCCAACTATGTTTCCGAATGCTAGCTTAACCCCTAAGTACTCACTACAGCTCCCCCGACGTACAGGGTACCACCTAACACTATTGTGCCAATCGATAGTAAAGATCACGATCGTCGCGCCTCCAGCATGAAAACTAGGCAAAAACAGAATGTCAGAGATCGCAAGGAACCTCATTCCTTCGGACGCTAGTCTCCTATTGTCCCCTACTCTCGCGATTGATACACAGATCGTGACGGTGATAGGAGATGACCGGGTCTTTTTGCATGACTTCAACATAGCAATCACGTGGCGACTACCAAAAGAATGAACTCCTGCTTATTAGTAGTGCTGTCGCCGAGCTATGTGGGTTAATTTTCATGCCGACAAGTGCCGCTGGCCTAGAACAACACCCCCAGCGGCCTCTCGCTTATCCTCCCCAGCTTAGAACAGGCGTTTCAAGAATCGCCACCGCGGAGCAATAGCGTAAGACGCTCCTCGTCCATCAACCCCCCCCCAAGCCGTTATTTCCCATAAAAACACAAACCAGATTTAGACATGAAATTACTCAACTAACATTTTTTTTTTCCCCCGTACCGAAACGCAAAAAATCAGATTTAGACTTGAAACAATTGAACTAACCAGTTTTTTTTTTTCCAATGTCATAACACAACCTGGATTCAGACATGAAATTACTCAACTAATCATTTTTTTTTCCCGATACCGAAACCCAAACCAGATTTAGAAATGAAACAACTGAACAAACCAGTTTTTTTTTTTTTTTTTTTTTTCCATATCCGAACCCAAACCAGTCATAGACTTGAAAAGGTATAATAGTTTCTCCCACATCATAATACTGGTAGTAATGGCACAAAATATAGACCAAAAATCGAGCATGAAGGTGGACCGCCTCACATGCGCACACATAGATACAGCATGGTCACCCCAACATGTTCAATTCACATGAAGGTTGGGTCTTGTGGTAAGATACCCGTAAAACTATACCGATTTCCATTGGGCAGTGAAAATCTGGTCTGACATTATTCCTAAAATCCCCGACATTTGGTGCACATACCAAGCGCTAAATGAAGGGGAGGGGTGGATGATGCATGACATTAAGTCAAGACCTGTTGTACTCATGAAACAAACACCTCGCATTTGATCGACCACATGACCTAAGAGAAGGAGCACCAAGCGGTACGTAGATATCTTCATATCTTGAAGGATAGAAGCCGGTACAAAATGTGGGGGGATTGTTGGCCAAGCTTTCGGCAGTGAAGGTCTACTCGGGAGCATTAGTGGGGTAGTTACCCATGGTGAAACGTACATATGACGGAGAAAGCGACGTACGGGGCATCCCGATGTGTGAGTAAGACTTTGGGTTATGCAAGCCGTCCTTGAACCTTGCACGGTGAAAATGACCTCCCTGGAGGAAAGTAACCAGTACAGCAGCGGGGCAAGAAGATAGAAGATACGATCGTGGGACGCCGGGATGGTTACCATGCAGATCGCCTGACACAAACGTGGGGTACTTGTGTTAAAGGTGTTGAACTTGGCTCCAGGCTACGAGCCCGTGTTGGAGACACTATTTAGTGTGGTGCGCCGGCAAAAGAACTGAAAGACACCATACCCTCAACGAGTACTAGGATTGGGAAGTCCCAGTAACTTGAACACTTCCCACTACCACTATGAACACAAACAAGCTGGAGATATTCTCGGAAGAGATTAGGAGACAGACGGTGAAGAAGGGTGGGTGGAGAAAGAAAGAATGGCAGGGTAAAGTACTAGTAGTGCTGATATTTGGAGTTCCTAGCGACATGACAAGAGTTGAGTTCAAGAGGAAGTGCGACGAAGTAGGACTGTATTGCTTTGCAATAGGAAACGTAGAACGAGAGGGAGAACATTTTCGAGTCACTCTGAAGCTGAAAGCGAGCATGGAGTGGCAGAGGATAGAGACAGAAAAAGTGTCGGCATGGGTTAGAAGACTAGGATGGAGAGCATGTATAACTAATGGAATAACGAAACTAAGACGTAGCCCTAGGGTGAACGAAGGTAGGGGGAGGCAGGAAACAGCAAGTGGCTCAAAGGGAATGGGGGAGAAACATAGGGGCGCAGAACAAGCAGACAAGAACAGGAACGGAAACGAAAATAATGCTCAAAGAAGAGATAACAGAAATACTCGTGGCGACAACGGAGAAAGAACAGGTAAGACTAGAGCGGATAGTGAAACGAAAAGGAGGCTGAGAATAGGATCATGGAACGTATGTGGCTTCGCCACGGAAGAGCGCAAAAGAATCGAAATTGCCGAACAAGTAAGTTAGCGCGACCTAGACATAGTGGGAATTCAAGAGTCGTGGGAGAAAGAAGGAGGGGAGATAGGATCCCAAGTTGGAGAGTACGCATGGATAGGGAAAAAGAGGAAGAGACAGAATAGCAAGAACAGGGGGGCGGGGGGTGTGGGGTTCCTAGTCAAAGAGTACCTGTGTGACATAATAGAGGTGATCAAAGACACTAAATTCGACAAAATCATATGGATTAAGATTCCAGGGGAGCGGGGAGGGAAAGATTACTTCTTAGGAAACATATGTATGCCCCCAGAGTCGAAGAATACGATAAAAGATATACAGAGGAAGTTCGGAGAAGTAGTAGTATAATAGATGTACAGAAGTATAAGAGGCAAGGAGAAGTAGTACTAGTGGGAGATTTTAACTCAAGAATTGGGAGGGCAAGCAAACTGAATGAGAACATTGGACAATATGGGGAAGTAACAAAGAATAAGAATGGGGAAGAGATGTTGAAGTTCCTCAAGCACAACGAGATGAAAACGTTGAACGACAGAGTAAAAAAGGCAGAACCGGAATGGACAAGACAGCGCATACAAAAGGGAGAAAGCTCTATCCTTGACTTTATAGTAGTAGAAAATGGAAGTGGTATGGAAACGGAACCACATGTATGCGCAGCGGACATAGGAACTACGGATCACTGTCTAATATGGACAGACAGTCAACAGACGAGAGTTATCAAACATAGAAGAGGTAGGAAATTGTATCGATGGAGATTAGATAAACTAGAAGTAAAAGAGAAACGGGAAGAGTTCCAAGAAGAGATGGCCAAAAATGCAGGGAAATTTTCCGAGCTGTTGGAAAGAATAGGTACAACAAGGAACGATATAGAAAGGGATGATGCAGGAGCTAGGATAATAGAAGGATGGGAGCAGTTGGTCAAGACCACAGCAAGTAAAGTAATAGGGAAGAAGTTGATAGTATGTAACAGAGCGGTAAAATGGTGGGATGAAGAAGTGAAAGAGGCTATAAGAGCAAGGAGAAAGGCACACGCAAGGTATACATCGAGTAAAACTCCGACAGAGTGGGAGGAATATGCTATAGCTAGAAAGAAAGTAAAAGAGATGGTAGAGAAGAAGAAGAAAGGGATATGGAAAGACGTAGTAAATAAAACGAATGAAGACCTTGAGGGCGGGATGAAGCAGATGTGGGTAGGGATAAAAGGGATACTTGGCAAACAAGCAGGAGAGGCAGACACGGGAATAGCTACTCTAAGAGTACAAAACGGTAAAATGGTTAGTAGTTCGAAGGGGAAAAGGGAGGTACTAGTGGAGCATTACCGAAAGCTAGGAACACCCACAGCCAACGAAACGTTCGATGCAGAATTCGAGAAGGAAATCAACGCGTGGGCAGAGGCGAACGTAGATACATCAGAAAGGGAAAACAGTGGTTCGGGAGGGTTACAGAGAGAGTTCACAGGGGAAGAAATAAAGAAGTGTGTAGCTAAACTTAAGAATAGAAAGGCAGCAGGGGCAGACCAAATAGTGAATGAATTTATGAAGTACGGGGGAGAAGGAATGCTTACCATGATGGTTATGTTGTATAACTGGATATGGAAAAACGAGTACGCACCTAGGACGTGGAGAGAAGGAGTAGTAGTAAATCAATTCAAGAAAGGAGATAAGGCTGGCCCGGGCAACTATAGAGAGATAACGCTACTAAGCACAGTAGGCAAAACATTTTGTAAGATTTTGAACGATAGAATGGGAACGATGATGGAGAAGGAAGACAAAATAAGCGAAGGACAAGCAGGGTTTAGGCCAAACCGTAGCTGCGTAGACCATGTGTACACCTTAGGTAAGATTATTCAAGGTAGGAAAGACGCGGGACTAACAACGTACTGTTTCTTTCTAGATGTGCAGAAAGCCTACGACACAGTATGGAGTGGAAAAAAGCTGTGGGAAATAGGAATCAGAGGAAAGATGTGGAGAATGATGAAAAAGATGACGGAATGTGCGGGAAGTGCTGTGATGCTGGACGGGGAAATATCGAAGTATGTTGATATTTTACAAGGTGTTGCACAGGGATGTACGTTGTCACCTAACTTATTCAATATATATATTAACGACCTGATAGTAGCAGTCGAGGGAGCAAGGCAGGGAGTCACGGTAGGGGAAGATACGGTGTCGGGATTGATGTTTGCGGATGACTTCGTGGGGATATCAGAAACACCCGAAGGATTGCAGAAACAAATAGAGAAGGCGCTAGAACACACCAGGAAATGGAGGGTGACGGCGAACGTCAAGAAATGCGCAGTAGTTGTTTGCAACGAAGATAAGGTAAACCCGGTAAATTTCAGTTGGAAGTGGGGAGAAGATGAATTGCCGATCGTAGACCAGTATACATACCTTGGCGTAGAGATCTCAAAAGACTGCTCTTGGGATACACATATAGCAAAAGTAATAGGAAAGGGTAACGCACAAGTAGGCAAGATGGATGCGATCCTAGCAGACCCGAACCTTGACACTAGGATTAAGAGATGTATCTTGATGAATGTGATAGTACCAAAGCTAGAATATGCAAGAGAAGTATGGGACGGGAACGCGAAACTCGTAAAACAGTTGGAAACAGTACAAATGACAGCAACTAAAAAAATCCCCAAGAAGCTCAAGTACGACTAGCAATACAGTATTAAGAGCAGAACTGGGAATGCGCCCACTCAAGACAAATAGAGACGTGAGAAAGTTGAACTGGCAATATAAAGTAAGGAACATGCCAAAAAAGAGGTTGCCAGCCATAGTTGATAGAGCTGTATGGGAGAAAGTAACAAAAGGGCGAGCTGGAATAAGGTGGGATGGCGTAGTTGAGAAAGTATGGAAGGATCTAGGGGGAAACTAAGTAGAGATGATGTCCGCCGGGAAGTTTGGGAGGTACAAGGCAGAAGTAGAAGAAAGGATAGAAAGAAGGGAAAGGCTAGCGCTAAGAAACAAGGTGGAATCGGAAAAACACTTAGAGATGTACGGGGGATTGAGGGAAGGAATAGGAATGAAAACGTATTTGCATGGCCCAATGGACTTCGCGAACACGCTGAAACTGCGCTTTCGTGTAGGGGACCTGGACCTGCCAGAAAGAAGAAAGAGGTACACCAGTAGCCGGGAAGAGGAGGAAGTAGATGCACAGATGTGCCCGTGTGGCAAAGCAATAGAGAGTAAAACTCACATAGTAGGAGAATGTGAAATATACGAGGAGGAACGGGATGTGTTGGAAGAGGAGATGAAGAAAATAGACGAATGTGACATGGAGGAGTTTGATACAATGAATAGCAGCGAGAAAACGATCGCTATCCTAGGAGATAGATGGTGGCCACAGGAGGCCAAACAGGAAGGGGACAAGATTAACAAAACGTTTCTATGTAATTTAGGGAAACAACGTAATGAGCGCCCAATTGTTGGAGGTGTCTCTATTAGGAGTAGGAACGGTGCTCCGTCTCGAAAGGGATGCGTGGTCAATGGTCAGATGACTAAGGCAAGCAACAAATGAGTACGCTCCCGCCCCCCCAAGCCGATAAACCGACACCACCAAGCCAGATGAGCCGGTGTTGTGTGCGACTGTACCCGAAGATGGACCCCGGACGAGCTGCTCGATCTTCGGTCGGCTGTTCAAGCGGTGGTGCGAAGGACGGAGAGAAGGCGCGTATGACACAGGCGCGGGCGCACATGCGAAAGCAGAAGCGGGAGCGGGCGCGGGCATAAAAACGCGCGTCCATGCTCCCAGCAACGTGCCCGAGTGTCGGCGACGGAGAGAGAGAGACAGAGAGAGACAGAGAGAGATAGAAGAGGGATAGAAGGAGATATCGTGCGCGAAACGGCGCGCCCGCGGCCCCGCCCTCGCCTTCGTACTCCGAATCTCCTCGTTTCTGATGCCGTCAGCTCTTCCCAATCGTTGTTGGCGAAGCGGACGCCCAAGTACGGCGAGTGGAAGTCATAGACCTGCCCGGGCCACCCCGCGCGCCCCTTTCCGCCCTCGACCGGCTTGATGACTTTCGTGCCGATCGAGAACCTTCTTCTCAGCGCCCCCTTTCTCTCTGCGCGGGACGTCTCCTCGCCCCCTCGTCTCGGGCTGTGGGGCGGCTCCGCTCGCTGCCCGGATCGTACAAGTTCCATAACGCGTACAACGTGTCCAACGACAAGGGAGTGAAGCTGTCCAGTGACTCCGCCTCCGAGACCCAGTCCGACGCCACCCCGTCGAGGTACCGGCCGCGGTACTCCCATCTCGCGTCCCCTGTCGCGCTGACAATCTGCTTCCTATCCAGGAACGCGTACATTGGTGCTGCTGAAGTCGAGTGCCCTCCGAGCTCCAGGTCCGCTCGCCACACCATCTGCGCGAACTCATCCTCCATGGGGTGCCGACGATCGGACGGCCTCGTGTATAATGGCTTCAGCGATGCAGCGGAGACCGTCCTGTAGCGCGTCGTTCTGCCCTCCATCTCGATAACGACGCTCAGACCCTCAATCACCACCTCCACCCCCTTCCACGGACCAGTCCACTTCTCGTGGACCAGTTTAAGTCCCAAACCCTGCCGGTGGACCGAGCTGTCGCTCTCCCTGCGAGGACGAGGGCGCCCGTCACGACCCGAGTGCCCGCCGACGGCCGCTGAATCGATGCGTTACGACGTTGTCGCGCCTTCTCCCTGCCCTCTTGTATCCCCTCGAGTGCCTCCCGGACCTCTAATAGGTTGTGCTGGCGCTCTCCAATAATGTTATCGAAGCCTCCCGTGGCCTCCGTGTCTTCCATCTGAGGCACTAACATGTCGAGGGACGTACGCGAGCTGCGGCCAAACAAGAAGAACTGCAAGGGTGTGCTGCCGAAGGCAGGGACGGGTCGAGGGCATTACGAGCGTTATACACAGGTCCAGGAGAAGACGTGCGATCCCTTGGGCCTCCTTCGAAGGGAGAGGGTATGTGAACAGGAACCGAGATACCTTGTCCACCACTAGCAGCAAGTACTCGTTATCTGTCTCGGACGCGTTGGCGATACTCAGCGAGTCCACCTCCAAAACTTCCCACGGTCCTAGGTACCTGGCAGGCAGCATAGCTATACGCTGGCTACGTGTTCGCTTCCCACCAGCACGACGAGACACACTCTCTCGCGTCTCTACACACCCCTGGCCGATGGAAGCGGTCGCGCAGTAGTGCAAGCGTCCTGTCGATCCCTGGGTGTCCTTGCTGGCAGTGTACTAACGCGAGCACGTCGGCTACCAAGCACCTGAAACAGCTAGGACCGACGTGCGCCTTGCTAGGATCCCGCTCTGCTCTACCTCGTACCACACTAGGCCCTGGTCGTCGAGGAGATACCTCACTACCTCCTTCTCGCCCATCCGCTCTCCCCCTCTCGTCTTTACCTCGCCCCCGAGTGCTTGTCTAACCATATCGAGGAGCGGGCCTACTTTCAACCGTCTTACCAAGCCCGGCACGTCGCAATGCGTCGACAGCCCGCTCCACCACCGCTCGTTCCGGCGGCTGCTCGTTTTTTTTTTCGGCAACCCTTTTACCCTCGTGGTGGGTCCACTCGAGCTAGTGTGTGGCAACCCTTCCCCCCTTGTGGAGGGCCTGCCTGAGCTACCCCCGGGTACCACCGTGGTCATCCCACGACCCGTTGGCGCCACCGCTAACGAGGCCTGTTTCTCTGTACCGCCGCCTCCCCTTAGACGCTGCCCGGCCACCCCCGTCGACGGCGAACGCGCCGACGCCGTGCGGAAAGGAGGGGCCGATGCCGCCCGAGATGCCCGCACCGCTCGAGCCACGTGGTCGGGGAGCGAACGAAGCCGCACAGACGGCGCGGACGCACGCGTCCATCGCCGAAGCGCCATCGCCGGCGTGCCCACCCCTACCGCAGCAAGCCTGCCGTAAAACACTAGATTGCCCAGCTGCCTGTCAGTCCAGAGCTCTTCCCCCGATGTCTGTAGGGAGACGGCGCCGCAGTGAGTCTGGGGGGGGCTGTCAACAACAGGTCCAAGCAGCGAGGGCACAGGGGGCGAGCGTGGTCTCGGCGTGGTTCCTGCGACCATGGTTCGGTGGCGTACGGCGTGATCATGACTCTCTTCCCGCGCATTCCTCCCGGGTTTAACCATCCCTTCCTTCGACGGCTCGAGTTCTCTCAAAGGGAAACCATTCAACACCGGCCCTTGCCGTCCGACGTAAGCGTCGGGCTCGCCGGAGGTCGCGTCGTCGGGGAATGAATCATCGATGGGATCAGCAGCGGGGCCTGGTCTGAGCAGACGAGACAATGCGTCGGGGAGCTGGTGGGACAAGCCCGCCCTCAATCGCATGGTCATGTCATATTCGGCCAGACGCAGCGCCCAGCGGTACAGCTTGGGGTCGAGGTTGCGGCTACGGAACAGTCATGTGAGCGCGGAGCAGTCAGTATCGGGGGTGAACGGTCTACCCGATATATACGGACGAAACTGTGCCACTGCCCATAGTACCGCCATGCAATCCCGTTCCGTGGCCCCCCTCCGTGAATCAGTCGCGGACCACCAGTGACTTGCGAAGACGAGGACTCCCTCCGCTCCCTCGTTCTCCTGGGTCAGGGCGGCACCGGCCCCCGCGGCGCTGGCATCGGTATGCAGTACAAACTTCCTGTCCGAAATGGGGAAGGTTAGGATGGGGAACGACGTTAAGGCAGACTTCAGGGACAGAAAAGCGTGCTGGTGCAGTTCCAACCCCGCGATCAGGGAGCGACGGGAGCGTTTAGAGGCAAACGCTTTGTTGCGCAGTATGTCGGTTAGTGGCGTCGCCAATACGCTGTATCCTTCGACAAGCTGCCTCAAGTACCCCGTCATGCCAAGAAACGCATGCAACCCTTGGACCGTCGTGGGCGCAGGAAGCTCCGTTACCGGTGCAATCTTGGACTCCGCTGGTCTCACGCCCTGTCGGTCCACTACCATCGTGCTGGTGCAGTTCCAACCCCAGGATCAGGGAGCGTCGGGAGCGTTTAAAGGCAAACGCTTTGTTGCGCAGTATGTCGGTTAGTGGCGCCGCCAATACGCTGTATCCTTCTACAAGCTGCCTCAAGTACCCCATCATACCACGGGACGCGCGCAACCCTTGGACCGTCGTGGGCGCAGCAAGCTCCGCTACCGCTACATTCTTGGACTCCGCCGGTCCCACGCCCTGTCGGTCCACTTTCATGCCCACAAACTCCAAAAAGTTGCGCAACACCACTTAGAATCCGCGAAGTTCACCGAAAGTCCCGCCCCTTTCAAGCGGGCGTGTACCTCTTCTATGAGGGCAAGGTGTCGATCGATATCCGCGCTGTAGATCAAAATGTCGTCGAGATAGTTTTCTACTCCGTCACCCTTCAAGTCTGCCAACAAGTTGGCGAGCATGCTGGCGAAGGCCGGCGGTGGTATCTTCCAGCCGAGCCCGCACCGCTCATACTCCCACAGCTGCTGAACGCGTCCTGGAGCGCTGTTTTGTGGCGATCAGGCTCTGCGATTGGGAGCTGAAAGAACCCCGACTCCAAGTCAATATAGAAGTGAACCACCCACTACCGTCCAGCCGCTGACAAATGCCCTGAATATCGCCCAAGCCGCCACTATCAGTCCTGATGTAGCTAGCAAGGGGGAAGTAGTCCTGGCACAGTCGCAAGGTGCCGTCCTTCTTACGAACAATCACGCATCGAGCGGCCCACGCAGATGTGGATTTGCGAATAATCCCCGCCTCCTCTAGCTTCTTAACCTCTCTCTGAATGGCAACGGCCTACTCTGGCGAGGAACGCTGCTGCTTTGCTGCGATCGGTGCACACTCCTCGTCGATATGGGGAATTCGCAACACTCTCACCATACAAGTCCGGACTCTCTTCGTGTCCTCCGGGAACAACCCCGTAACGTTCTGGGGCCTCAGCGCACTCATCAGCTGGTTCTTCTGGCCCACGCTAAGCTGACCGATGTTTGCATTGGCGAGCACCACCCCACGCACCGGGGTCTCGTCGCCGTTCGGGTCGGGGAGAGGCGAGAGATCGTGGGACGGCTTCGGGACTGGGTCAGGGGCGGGGGTGGGTGTACGAACAGTGCGCAGAAGCGATCTTCATCCCTTACGTTATGCGCGATGACCTTCGCAATCGGGGGCCCACTTCGCACTACCACGGCCGCCCTACCCATGTTAACCACGTTACAGTATAACGGGGTGCCCGACTCCCGCCATTGTACCCCCCTCGCCATCTCTACTACCGCTGCACTGTCCGTGTCATACTTCATCACCGGCTGGATCAGGACCAACTGTCGTTCGCTGGGCAGCGGGGGCCTTACGTACCCCACGACCGCTACGTCCCAAAATCCCGCAACTTTCACCTGACGCGACAGTCGCAACTCCCACACTGAGTCAACCCGCCTGCGTATTGGGCCTCGACTGATCACCTGGGCTCTCGGCTGCACTTTCGGGACGCAACTGTTTGTGTAAAGCATTCGGGAGCATAATTTCTAGACGTTGACTTCGGTTGGCGAATAGGGTTGTGTGGGTTGTTGGTTCTGTACGCGCGGAGTGCCTCCTCGGTGCCCTGTGTGTCTTTAACTGACTACCGAAATCGCCTGTGCGTGGTATTTTCGCCGGGCGTAGTCTGTCCAAGACATCTTCCACGGGCCGAGTTGCCGGCTTGGTAGCGTGTGTGTGTTGACGATACGACTGACAGCTGGTAGTAGCCGTTCCGTTGCTACAGCTACGCACACGTGATCGACTCACGTGAATTTACCTGCGCGTAGTATACGCGAGGTAGGTCTGTCCAAGAAATCTTCCGCGTGCCGGTTGTTTTGATCGGTACGTGTGTAGGCTGAGGATCTGACCAGACCTGTTTGCATCCGTGCAGCAGCCACAAGTCTACGTTGAAAGACGCGTAGCGCGTCTGAGCACTACGTCTGACCCGTGTGCCTGCAGGACGAGGCCGGAGGTGGCACCTCGGGCGCCGCAACACCGCAGTCTAGCCATCTGTGGTAGGTTATAACTGTGCTCGGAAGGAGCGCAAATTCCAGACGGACGCAAGATTGCTTCCACCGGACGTGGGTTGTAAGCTACGGAGCTTCGTGTTACCCTGGCTTCAGTAAGGGCGGAACAACCGGGCTCCGGGCTCCACCGCATGCTGGACTCCATTGGGAAATGCTCGGGACATTCGGGTTTTCACGAATGGAAGACCAAACTTCGACAAGTAATCATTCTCCACGCGCCAGAGCTTCTTCCCCTTCTCGACGGGAAGGAGCGCCCATCGGCAACCGCACCAAACGAGGGCACTGTGGCCGCGTGGGACGAGGCTAACGGTCGCCTATACCCCCTCCTCTTCTTCGTGACCTCCGGGTCAGCACAGCTAACCGTTCGTACTCACGAAGGGACGGAGGCCTGTGCTATGGGGGATGGGGTAGTGGCTTGGAAAGCCCTAAACGAGCGTTTCGACGCTCCAACTCAGGAAGCTCGGCGTGCGTGTCACACCGAGCTTTTCAACTTGAGACACCTTGCTGGCGGTGATCCCATAGACTTCTTCACGAAGGGTTGGGATCTCAAACTTCGCCTCAAGGTGCTGGGGAAGGAAGTTTATGACGCGGTATACCTAGACATAATGCTGTCGGGCCTGACCAAGGCCCCAGAGTTCAAATCCACCCAGGAGATGCACTACCGGGATGAGTTTACTTCTGTGGACCACCTCCAGGAGACGGCGAACCGCTTTTGTGTAGACCAGCAGTCGCGCAGCGCGTCGGGGCCCGTGGTCTCCGGCCGGGGGGGCGCGATGGCGATTGCGTCCCACACCGACCAGTGCCACCGGTGTCAGGCATACGGGCACTACCAGCGCGACTGCCCCCAACCAGCCAAGAAGTCACCCTCAAAGCAAGAGAAGCCAAAGGGGAGGAAGCCCAAGCGAAGCAGTGGTGGTGGGGGGATCAACCAGCCGAAGTGGTGCTCCTACCACAAAACCAAGACGCACAGCGATGCTGAGTGTCATAAACAACTGGAGCTGCGAGAGAATAAGCAGAAGGAGCTCCAAGGTTTGGCTGCGAACCTGGTACTGCTGCAGTCAGCAGGCTGTTCGTTGTGCCTCTTTAGCTTGACAGTTACGTGCCAGTTCGGGATATTGGCATATTGTGTTTTATGTGATTCTTGACATCTGGGTGTCATGGGATGACGCACAATGTCACTTATGCTGCCCCTACCACTGCTGGGAGATAATAATAAACGACCTGAATCATCAACTCATCGATCTGGGTGTCTTGACTACCTGTGCTTGGGGCTGACGAACACTCTAGAGAGTCGTTGGTACCGACGCAGCCTCATCATGGGTGATGAACTTGATGATCTTAGAGCCGTAGTCTCGGAGCAGGGCCTTGCTCTCAGAGAGTAAGGCACAGCGGAAGTCCGGCAGGGAGCAGGGGCTACCTGCCGTAGATACAGCAGGGAGGGATGCTGTGTCGCCATCGTTGGATCGCTCCGACGATGGCACGGTGGAGCCGGGAAAGCGAAGGGGAGGTGTTTCCGGTGCAAGGCTGTGGGCCACTACAGCGACAGTCGCACCGCAAAGCTCTGCGAAAGGTGTGGTGGGAGAGGACACCAGAGCAGCAAGTGCGCATCGCCGGCGGACATGGATGAATCGCCGGCGGCGGCCGTGTTTGCGATGGTGGGGGATCCCGGAGATGATGTGGAGACGACGGCGTTTTAGGGGCACAGCAGCTAAAAGCCCTACGGCGGACAACCGTAGGCACCTCCGCCGTGTGTTGCGAGCGGGGGACTTCAAGTCGTACGACATTTATTTGCCGTACGCACTCCACTTCAGAGGTTGTGGAGGCAGCAGATATGGGGTTATCGCTCAGCGAGGGTACATGTCTGCATGCGAATTCCGCGAGAAGCCGCACGGCCGCCAGCCGTGTGCAACCCTACCGGGGGGTGTTAGGTGGGGCAAAGTCGCGCGGCATAATAGCTGCGTGCATTCTGCTGCTGTTAAAAAACGGTGGCAGGAAACGGGCGTGGGGTAATCGTGGACTGTCTGCAGCAGTACCAAATAACGATGGGGTTTCGTCCGGGTGGCAACAAGCGAGCAGATCTGGGTATTTTGTCAGCCGGAGCTTCATGCAAGGTCCGGCAACATCGCGGGGCGGAGGGGGCAGGTCTGGTCATCATGGTATGATTTCGTAGGAATGAATGGTGAATTAAATTTTACGATGGATACACCTGTCGATCGAAATTATTTTGTTTTGGTCGAACGTGAGGTCTATTTATTTGCGGCCAGGGTGGAGAAACCGTAGATAGTAGACGATGTATCATCTGGGATTCTTCGTTCTGGGTGGTATACGTAGCCTTTTTCGCCTGGTAGCTTCGAAATGTATTTTCATGTTCAAATCAAACAGTATTTGTAAATCCGAAAAACTTGTACCAGGTAGTGTTTTTCTGGTGTAGACAGGACCAGATGGGGCCTGGTAGAAATGAAATGCATACTCGTAGCGGTATGGAGAAATAAGGGTACGCTGATACACCAAAGGGAGGTGAGGTGTATTGCTGGTATTGGCGGTGGCTACTGATTATATTGAATTTTGCGGGTATCTTTTATTTTTGGCAGTAGACTACTGCCTGCAAAATACAGGAGGGTGAGCATATTCATGGTTGATTGGTTGTTCTGCCAACAGTATCATTTTGCGAATACTTGTTCGCGTCGGAGAAAAGTGGAACATAAAATATTTTCTGCGAATGATCGAATAGTTTTCGTAGCTGGGAGGGCTTAAGCTGTTCGTGTCGACAGCAGTAGCGGCATTTTATTGTTTCTTTATTCGATTATTAGGAGCTACGGGGTAGCGATTTTTTCGGGTAACTTTAGCGCCAGATAAATTCTAATTTTACAAGTGAAAAAGGACGTACGCTATCTCGCATTACCGTTACGATTTGAGAATTTATGACGGGAGTAGGGGGCAAAAGGAGACTTTTGTCCGGGGGAACGGGGTTCTCCGCGATCTCTGGCATTGTACTTTTCACCTTAGTTTTTATTATGTTGGCGTGGATATATTGTAATATCGTCTACAATTGCAATATTTCTCTATGGGGAGAGTGAGAGGTTTTTGCTCACAGGGGTGAGTTTCCTCTTTCTTTTCGTTTTTTTGTTTGTGGGTGGTTTAGGTCATGGAGTTGTGCGTTGTTGTCTTGGTCCGTAAATGTTACGTAAAGAGTCAGGGAGGGTGTTCGTTGTGCCTCTTTAGCTTGACAGTTACGTGCCGGTTCGGGATATTGGCATATTGTGTTTTATGTGATTCTTGATATCTGGGTGTCATGGGATGACGCACAATGTCACTTCTGCTGTCCCTACCACTGCTGGGAGATAATAATAAACGACCTGAATCATCAACTCATCGATTGTCTGGGTGTCTTGACTACCTGTGCTTGGGGCTGACGAACACAGGCAACTTCACCAACATCGGGGGCGCGCACATGACGAACTCGTCTCCAACTGTGGCACAACCGGCCCAGTCCGAGCCGACTACGTTTGGATTCTCCTTTAGCGCCCTCGGTGCTTCCTTGGCAGAGGCGGCCTCGCAAGATCGCTCTGTACGTGGGCGTGGTTCGTCTCGTGGTAGCCGAAGTGCGCGCGGTGACTCTTCGCGCGGTAGATCTGCGCGGGGAGGCATCACGTCTAGCGGCTCGGCAGGTGGGCGCGGTTTCCGTGGTGGACGAGGTTCCATATCTACACATGCTGCCACCAGGTCGACTACGAACATCCTTAATGCCAAGACCGTCCACGAGCTCCGTCGTATCTCATGCGCATTCACCGCGAAAGGGGAGTTTCCTGATGTCGCCCATAGGGACGGCTCCTTCGGTTTCACGGAATATGCGTATGCTGTGGGGACATCTCAACCGGATGTTCCACGGACGATCCAAGAAGCACGGGCCATGCCGGATGGTGCGCAATGGAATGCAGCTGCTGAACGCGAGATAACGGATCTTAACGAACGAAAAGTCTACAGGCTCGTCCCGCGTACGGCAGTTCCCCCCTGGGAGGAAGCGGATTAAGTCCAAGTGGGTGTTCAAGCGTAAGGCAGACGGATCCTTCAAAGGTCAAGTGGCTCAAGGCTGGAACCAATTGCCTGGACTTGACTGCGGCAGCACCTTCGCTCCGGTGTGCAGGCTACAGAGCCTTCGGCTGGTAGCGTGCGTAGCCGTGGAGTTCAACCTGGATTTGGACCACATGGACGTGTCCACTGCCTTTCTATACGCCGACATTCAGGAGAAAGTGTTCGTCGAACAGGCACCTGGCTTCGAGGTCAAGAACAAGGATGGAGGTGATATAGTAATGCAGCTAGAGAAGAGCCTCTACGGGCTAGCCCAAAGCCCCGGGAATTGGTTCCTCACCATTGACCCCGTCCTTGTTGAAATCGGTTTCGTTCCGCTCAAGTCTGACACTTGCGTCTACCTGTACAACCACGACGGTATCCAGATCATCTTGACGATCTATGTTGATGACCTTCTGGTAGCCGGCAACGACTCGAACGTCATCTCGATGGTTACGAGGAAGTTGAAACAACGTTTCAAGATGGTTGACATGGGGGAGGTATCGCTTGTGTTGGGAATGGAAATGAAAAGGAACCGTGAGAAAAGGACATTGACCATTTCCCAAGAAGGTTACAGTAAGTCTATCCTCGAAAGGTTCGGGATGTCGGACTGTAAACCAACCAGCACGCCTGGTTATGGTCCGGAGATTTCCAACAACCAGCCGGAGGATACACTACTGAACGAAGAAGAAACGAGACGTTATCAGGGCATCGTGGGGTGCCTGATGTACGTTGCTCAAGGGCTCCGTTACGATATAATATATGCTACGGGCCAGCTGGCTCGCCCAATGGCGAAACCCAGCAAGACGTACTTGGTGGCAGCAAAGCATAATCTTCGTTATCTGGCCGGTACCACCGATTTCAACATCACGTACAAGAAGGGAGGCTTCAAGCTTACAGCCTTTTCGGACTCCAACTGGGCCAACAACCCTGACAACGGAAAGTCCACCTCTTGTTACCTGATGATGCTAGGAAACGCACCGATGAGCTTCAAGTCGGGACTACAAGGTCTGACTGCCATGTCGACCATGGAGGCGGAGCTGGTTGCGTCGGCGCTAGCTATGAAGGAAGCAGTATTTTGTTCGAATATGCTGACTGAGCTTGGGTTCGGAAAGGAGTTTGCGCAAGTGCCGCTCTACTGCGACAACACGGCAACGCTACACGCGCTGGGAAATCGCTCCTTCAGTTCAAGGACGAAGCACATCGCCCTACGCTTCTTCTATATCCGAGAACTGGTGTCGGAAGGAAGGATCTTCATCCAATACATCCCGACCGAGAGCAACCCTGCTGGCATCGGTACAAAGCACCTCAACAAGCACCGCTTCAAACATCTGCTAGGCATCATCGACAACTTCCAAGTGAACGACTTCATCAACAACAAGTTCAAATAATTGTGTTATATGTTTGTGTGTTTTTTTTTTTTAATATGTTCTGTTTGTGTGGATCAGCTTACTTTTTCAGTAGTCGCCATTCGGTCTCACACTATCACCGGTTGAACGAGCAATGTAGGATTGAAAGTTATGGTAATTTGATTTGTGCAAAAAACAATAGCAGGTACTTATTTTACAAGCGCATGAATGTATCGTAGCACGTATAAAACATGAAACGATTTAACTTACACATGTAACGAATACTTGCTTGGTTTAATCATCATTAATTTCGTACAATTCAGAGCAACTTTCAATGAGGGGGAGTGTTCTGGAAATGTTAGCACATAGCCAGTATGAGTCAATGTTCAGTAGCACTTCTCTTGTATAATATCGTAGATCTCATATGTGTCTGTTCGAATGTAACGTACGTATGTGCATGCGGAGGAATTACTTCCGTAGAATACTCTGCTTACTAGCCGAGTAGATCAGTCTCTCGTGTCTCTCTCGTGTGGATCGTAGCTGTCCTGCTCATCTATAGGAAGCAGCCATCGTCTCGGCTCCTGCATACTCTGTGGTTTATATCTGTGTGTGTTTGGCCATCTAAGCGCCAGTGTTACAATATCTCTACATCTTCTTCACACTATGGAAGGACTCTCTTCTTCCAGGCTACACTCTCAGACGTGTCATCATCTCGACTAACATCGACGACACGGTCTCTCAGCCACTGTGCCAGGGTATATCACAATATCCATAATATGGTTAAACGAACAGTCGTGGAGGGGGCCGGCTCCCTGGAACGCAAATGCGAAGCAAATCTTATGCCTCGACAGGAACGCGGCACGCTCCTGACGCGGGGCGCCCCACACGTGGCCCCGCTGAACCAGTGCCCCACCCCTTGCCCATACCTTGGTTGCTCCCCCGGGGCGGCCCCTACGAGCGGGGGGGGGCGCGGAGGGACCGTCTTTCCCAAAGGGCACCCCGTGCTGACCCGGCGTGGGGGGCGTTTGGTTCGTGATCGCCGCGACGGCTCCGTGGTTCCACTCTTCGAAGCTGTTCTCGTACCGGCCCATCGCGGCAAATACGTCCTTGCTCTTGCCCTTGGAAGCTACCCCCCCAAGGTGCGCGGCTGCGTGAGACTGGTAGAAAAGGTGCCGCGTACTTGCCATCTACTCAGCACCTATGGATGTGAGGCGCTGTGATGTCCCGAAGCTCCCCCTAAGCGAGTCACGGAGGGAGTGCTGATACACCGAGCGGCGACTGGACACGAGGGCGGCCATTTCCACATAGAATGCCTCGGGGTCTTCTCGCCTCTAGACACCATTGGTGCACCCAAGGGGTTCAAGAAAAGTACCTGCAGCGGGCAGATCTCTTCGTGTATACGCAGGGATCACTCGTGCACCACCCCATGCAAGCCGAACTGGCCGAACGAGGTCGTCAACAACAGTTGGACAAGGCTCTCCAGGAGATCCGTCAGCTGCGCCTCCGTGACATATTTCCAGAAAAATATCGTTTCTCACATGTGAGGATGGACCGGGTCGGCCGTAAAAGCGCGGTATAGCACCACCAGCCGGCGCACGGCGGCCTTCCACGCCTCCGTGCCACTTACCGTGATGGCGTGCAGTGCCGCTTCGGCTGCTTCCTCCGATCCAGACTGCTGCAACCCCTCTCGTACTATTTTTCTCAACCACTCGGTCGCGGAGACCTTGCGCGCCTCGATTTGAGTAAAAGAGCAGTCTATACTCGGCACCTCGACCTATTCGGTGGACAAGAGTTCATCATACGTGTCCAATGGTCGTCTAGGATGTTCTGCAACAACTCCGTGCGCAGCAGCGTCATGTGGTCCAATGAGGGGCGGTGATGCGACAAGCCCGAGATGGAAGGACGGTCTGGCTTGAGCGCCCAGACCCCACCGTCCGTCGTGCTGAGCCCCTTCGTTAGTTTGTCTTGAAACAGGACCGCGTTATTGCTATCGATAGCGCCTCCTGGGGCTCCCCCGCGCAGATGGGCCCCGTGAGTTTGCCGTGTACCTTGCCCCGAATTCGCCTCATTACTTTGTTGGGATCTTGCAATCCCCTTGGCACGCGCATCTCACCTACCCCCATCGGCATGGCTAGTGTCTGTGCTCCGTGGGTTACTCGTGCCGCTGGAGCTGGCAAGCCATAGGCTGCCAGGAGTTGCTGGACCGCTAGAGGAAGCGGCTGTGCTGTAAGAAGGAGCAAAAGCGGCGGTGGGCCCTGCGGTAGGGGAGGCTGCCACTGCTGCGGTGGCGGTCCCTGGTGCAGCGGGGGCGGCACCTGGCCGGGAGGCGGCCTGTAGTAGGGCCCCTGCGGTGGTTGTCCCGCAGGCAGCTGGGGCTGTACCGGGCCGGGGAGCGGCCCTTGGTAAGGATCCTGCGGCGGTGGTCCCAGAGGCAGAGGGGGCTGCACAGGGCCCCCTATCATTAAATTGCGCGGGACAAGGAACGGCGACGTGGTCAGTAGTGCCTTACCCAACAACGAAGCGTACTCACTATCTGCTAGCGCTCGGCGGTCGAGTCAGGTAAGAGTAAGGCGATCCGCGTCATGAAAGGTCTTGGTGTGGTAGCTGAAATCAGAATATAACTGCCGCTCGGTTGTCCCGGCTGCATGCTCTTGGCCTTGCTAATCTAGCCCTACTCACCACCCCCCTTTGTGCACTACCTACGCAAGGGATAGCGTGAATACGCTGTACCCGCTGAAACCATATCTACGTATGTTTTTACGGTACTTACCATGACTATGTCTCGGCCAACTACTAATTTATCGACCCTGTAAGCCCCCCCCTGAACCGGAGTCAATCAGCCCGCTTGAGTACACTATAACAATACCAAAAAAATAAATACGGGTCGGTACACCTGTAACGATTTGCACATCATGCAGGTACCGTGTTGAAAATAGTATAAAAAATAACATCGCGCACCACAGGGGAACAACATGATTCTCGCGCATTGGACAGTTCCGGCGGAGGTGTGGCAACGCGGCATCGCAAACGTGGCTGCCACAGTTCTAAGCTGCGGTCCCAGATGGGGAGGCACAGCAGACAAGACAGCACTGCGAACGGGCCATGCTGGATATTGGAGAAAATATGTGTAGTGTGCCGGTACATTGTTGAATGTGGGAGCAGAATGTCGGTACGTTGTGGCAATTTTTCCGTTACACCGGGAACAGGCAATACTGGACATTGTTAAAAAAAAATGTGAAGCACGCCCGGTGCGTAGTTGAATGTTCGTACAGCATGTCGGTACAGTTGAAGCATTGCAGCCCTACGTACTCGCAATTCCGTGCAGTATGCCGGTATATGTCGGAGGAACTTACAACACTAGACGTTGTTGAGCAATTGCGCAGCATGCTGGTACCTTGTGAAGAAAAGTGAACGCCCAGATCGCACACGCGTTCTCCACACGTTAGAATATTGTTGAATATTCGTATAGCCTGTCCGTACATTATTGCAAATGCAGCACTACGTAGCCAGTGTTGAAATTTCGTGCATCATGCCGGTATATGCCTGAGGAAAAGTGTAACACTGGACGATGTTGAAAAATTGAGCAGCAAGCTGGTCAATTTCTACGAGAAGTGAAACACTAGACCGCACACGCGGCTAACGAGTTCTCACTACGAAAGTTGACGAAACACGCCAAGCCCTATTAATACTACTGCTGTACGGTCGATGCGTACACGGACCAACCCCGAGCATGACTGCCTGCCTGTCTACATGACCGTCAAATCGAATCACGAAAATAAGCGAGCGGCAGCGACCCGTATGATACCTACTTACTGAGACAAGGTGTTTGGTATGCTGCAGGTTCCTGTACGACTGCAAGCGCATCTGAGTGGGCATCAAGCATAGATACGAAATATGTAGCTTGTAGACGGGTCCAGCGAAGTTCATGCGGTAGGTCGTGCCGTCAGCAGCGTATCCTATTCGTGTCTTCTAGTCCCCCTGCTTTTCTCTGCGGACCCTCTGTTGAGCAAACCGGCGGTACCGCCTTTCACCTGTTCCTCTCACCTCCCTGCCCTTCCCCCTTTGTCCCCTGCTGGCGTACGAAGGGGGCTGGTCTCATGCCTTGTGCGTGAGGATTGCCTCGCATTGTTGCTGGCTAGCGTAACAGGTATTTCGTTGCATGAATTGCTGTTGTATTTATTACGATCCTGTATTTTTAATGAGCGTGTGGTTCACTGCTCGGGTGCTGTATTATCCGTATGCTTTACACCCGGTATATATGATTTAGTGTGATCCGTATGGGGGATATTTTTCATCTAGCGGCGCGTTGCGACTAGCTCCCCTCCCTCGCCTGAGTTTGCAAAGCTCAAATGCGACGAGGGGTGGGCACTGTGCACTAGAAAGAGACTATATGCCGCGGCAGACTGCAGGATGCCTCCATCCACTAAACAGACCTGCGTTGAACGCATGAAAGAAGTATGTGGGGCTACTACACTCACGCATACTGAACCTCAGCAGAGTCCAGGCTCTGCCAAACGAGGCGTAAGCCGCCACCGCTCGCGGGAGGACGGAGTCAGCTCTCATGCACCCGCACTAAACCTCCCACGGCATGCAGCCGCAAGACCCACACGGTGTCCGCCCGCGGTCCCGCTTGGGGACTGTGGTGCGAACCGATCATGACCTACCGAAGATTCCTCTGAACGACGGATTCAGTCACGACCTCCCCGCTGCACGTGCCGTCGATATCTTTGCTCAAATCTAGGGTTCACTACTGCTGTTCATGCTGTGGTTACTCTCCGGGTCTACAGGCGTGTTAATCTAGAATTCGGCATACGGAACCAAGAGCAACCTCACCCCCCTGTGAATCAACCAGAGAGGGTTTGGTGCCAAAACACGGCGCAGAAATATGATGAGATACATACACGGGCTGCAGGATAAATCCATTGAGCAGAACCCCGTCGAACGCGTGTGAGGTGTGTGTGAGACTACTACACTCGTGCATACCGAACCTCTGAGAGCCTGGACTCTGCTGAACGACTCCTACCACGCAGCCCTCTCTCGAGGGGGGTGGACTCTCCCCTCGTTCACTCGTGCTACACCTCTCACAGCACAACCTACGGATTCGGGGCTAGTCATCTCCTCTGCGGTGGCTGCCCTGCGTCGGCACTGTCCTATCATATATTCTGTCATATCATATATTCCGGGAGCCACGGCGCCGATCGACACGCGGACGGGGAGCAAGCCCGCCGCATGCCGGAGGCAGCCGTGGGCGATTGACCGCTATACCATGTCTCGTTCATGAGTGGAGTGTTTGGCTTGTGGCGTCGCTACTTTTCCACTGTGGTGTATTGAGAGATACCAGGTACGAGTCTACCCAGTAAGGAAGTAAAGAAAAGAATCGGGAAGTCCCCAAGAACCCTCTCACACCTCAGTAGAAACCTCGACCAGCGGAAGCAACATCAACCAGCAGGGGCAGCAGATATTAGAAAGTGTGCACAAAGGGCGCTCCACGGTCATTTGCAGGCACAGACCATGCTACCGGATGGTAGACCATGTCACAGAATCGAGCGGTGCGCGTGTCATGCATGATGGCGTAGTATCGCCGGACTCTCCGGCCGGTATAGCTTATGCCCCTCGAAGGTTGCTCAGATGGATTCATACTCCTAAACATCATGTATTATTCCGTTCTCAGAACTAACAGAGCCATAGGCTGACTTTTAGTTCATTGCAAATACTGCCACCTGCATTCCCGTTGTTTCACACAGCCTGCGGAACGTACCCCTGAGCCATCTCCTAATTGTCTCAGTCAGTACTCTTCTGGAGTAGAGGAACACTGCCGGCAACGGGACGAGCTGTAAGAATCTAAAGGCGTGGAGAAGGGTTGTGACCGTCTGCTCAAACCCCCGCAGACTCAAGGTTTATTTCACATTATTTCCTTTGTCTCTATGACGTGTCCACTTCTGGAAACTCCTCGGGTCTTTGACTACCACCGTAACAAAGCGCCCCTAAAAATATAGCAAATCCCGACAATGACTCGAGATCAAAAGGCCTATTCGTACCGCGTTCAAGGTAATGCGTCATGAATAATACCCCGTATGCATTATGATCTAAGGATTGCCCTCGGCTGGGTAATCGATCAATATTTTACCCCTAAAGCTGGTAGCTCGGTAGGTAACACCTTCACAATTGACGTCGTCCAGGACATGGGTTCGAATTTCACTCCAAACATTTCTTTTATCGAAACGCTCGCGCATGCATCCCTAAAAACATATCTCCCTGGTTCCCCAGGTATTGAAACAAAAAGGGTAGGTCAGAGCACGGCCGTACACGGCGCCGACGCCCCAAAGATCCCGCCGTCCAGAGGGGGGGAGAGTGCCATAAGGATTACCCTGGGCTGAGTAATCGATTGATCTTTTACGCCTAAAGACCTTCACAACTACTATTAATAGTAGTCTAAAATAGTGAATTCCGCAACAAGAATAGGAGTGAACACACTATTGACGTTCTTGTCGTCCACAAAACAAACAAATGAACACATTTTTTATACTGCCAGCTTAAAACTATAACAAGGCATACTTTTTCAGGGAGACACCACCCCTCGTGTATGATAATCTCCCGTTAGGATTCATCCAGGTGCAGGGTTCTCCTGCCGTGCATCCTGAAGTTCTGGAGATGACGCAGTCAATTTTGCTTTCCAACTACCCAATCGAAACTACTAATTCCACTTGATTACAATGCACCCTTACTTGGTACTGACTGCGATATATCATAATCTTGCACACCACGGGCCATTGCTGCACTGCTGTGGGGAAGGTGGACGGGATATGCTATCAATCTACGTAAAAACAATACTCCGGTGATCAGTTCGTGACCAAGGAATTTAATTTCTATTCGCTCCGTACAAATTGAACGTGCGACACTCTGCAGCTTCGGTAAGGGACATATAGTGGTTTACACTTCCAGCGGCTTGACCTTGTTGATGTAGATGCCGGTGGTCGTTCGATGCGCTCGGTCTGTTATACTTTGCTTATGATTTGAGGCTCAACTTATGTTGAAGTTGGAGAGGTAGGTATGTTCCTTTCCCTCAAGACTGATTGTCGTCTCAGCTCCGCCTCCACTTGTTAATCAAGCAGTCGGTGTCTGCGTCTTGGTCCGGGTGTCGATGGGCTATCTGTCCAGCAAGAAGAGGACGCCTGAAGTTGGCCTACGGGTGTACACGAAGGCCGGAGTCGCCAGTGGCTCTTGGTCATCCTGTGTGATTCCGCAGATCCTGTTCCGGGGTTTGCCCGCGGTTGTCCTTCCGCTATCGTTAGCGTGTGGACCTCCTTCAACTGACAGTTGGTCTCGGCTCGTGTGGAGGCGCGAGTCAAACACAGCTTTGGAGTAGCTGACAGGACCCCTGGTGAAGCAGTCCGTAATGTCTCAGCTGATGCTCTGGTGATGCCAGATGGTAATGACCCAGCTGATGATCCGGTGATCCCAGATGATGTTGATCCAGTGATTCCAGGCTTTGATGCCCCAATGCGGCTCCGTTGTGGGGGGTGAGTGAACAAAAGGTCTATAATGAGAACATCAGATTCACCAGGCCACAAAATCAACAGCAACAACGACAGCAGTTCGAGGTATGATACACGGTACAAGGTACAGCATTGGCATTTTGGGTTCTGCCGTCGACTTAGATCGGCCACGCTACTCTAACCCCGATAGAGACGGGACTTTCCAACAACGGATCTTTTGTCTCCATATCTCACAACCACAGAGTCTCTCAGGGTGTCCCAGTGAGGAGAGGAGCTACTGCACAGGTACATTCAAATCCATATCCTCGTGAATCGTGTCGATGGCTGATGGGTAGTAGACCAGTGGATGCATACGTCCCGGGACAGGCAACCCTCCCCCCCCGATCCCGCTGCTAGTTAATGGTCCCGCCGCTGCCCCATTCGGCGGGTGGGGGGGGGGGGGGGGGGGCTGTTCTTATGTTTGTGGGGCATGGTCAGCATGGTACAGTAGATACAGCTGATAGAGTGTGCTCGAGTTCTCAGTTTTCTAACGGAGGAACAACTTGCGGGGACTTCTTCGCCATCACAGACAACGCATGCATATATTCGGTTGTCATGGCAAGGTACAATAGGCGTCGTGCCCGGTATCCTCAGGAGCTGGACTGATGCTGAATGGAAACTGCGGAGAATGCCAGCTCTGAATAGACCAGGACCCCCCCCCCCCCCCCTCGTTGCGAACCGATATATTCCCACCACGGCCCCCCTTAGGCATATGGTGGGAAATGGGCGTGAATAAACAGTCTACCGCGGTACAGCACGTACACCATTCATCCAGGAAGTGGTCTGTAGAAGCACGCGCACAACGGACACTCGCGCATCATACATACCGGTATACTATATTAATACAAACTTTTTATATTTCTTTGTCGTTCAACTGACTGGAACGTAGTTCACCTCTGATGGTTCTAATAATAGTGTTGTCGACCGATAGGCAAACTTGCAAAAGACACGCAGAAACACGTATAGTAGCAGAGCAGAGATTTTAACGTCCGCTTGTTTTGTGTAACCCCCCTGGTATTGTAGCAGAAAGAGTTAGCTCTCAGTAGTGTATGTTGCATACTTCCCCGTAACAATTATAACGCTAATGTGTGCTTTTTTGGAGGTATGGCATGCAACACAAGAGTAACGAGTACATTGTTGCAGAGTTGAACTTCACTGTTCAGTCCAATCCGATGTGTTAACGAATCGAGGGGTCGCATTAGGCACGACACCTAATACAGCAGTAGTCAGTATCATTCAGCCGCTGTTTCATGACACAGGGTTACCTGGTACAACGTAGCTCGTGCTATAGTACGTAGGTGCAGTACCCACCTAGGAGAAGTGATCTGTTCCGCGGGACGGTTTCATGTGATACGGTACCAGTACGCAACAGCAGGTCTTACACTCTTCTGTGTACTCATCTACATAGCAAAATATGTTTCAACAGCAGCAGTATCGTGGATATATACAGCAGCACATGTAGTACGAATGTACTGGTAAGCATGAAGAATATACATTTAGTATCTTCAAAATATACGGTAGCACACGTAGTACCTGAACACTGGTAAATCATGGAGAATATATCTTCAGTATTCCTCCGGGACCTGTAGCATAGTGTTACCAGTCGTTGTGGTCGAAGTAACAACATAGGCTACACGGGGTCATGAGTTCGTACCCTAATGTATATGGGCTGTTACAATAAGACTAGGGGTCTCCCCTGTTGTTTTTTCGAGCTGATTACAAGGGTCTTTTCCCTGTTTTGTTTTGTTTTTGAACGGATTGTGAGGGTCTTCCCTTGTTTCTTCGAACTGTGAGCGCACACGCGCACCGCCCCCCCCCCCACAAGCTCACTCTATTTTTGCTCGCGATCAGCTTTCATTTGCTGAGCAAACTATTTAAAATAAGCAATCTACATAGTGGCTCGGGGTCACCACACCATCTCGTCGTCTTCTCTTCTATTGAAGCTTCTCGTAGAAGTTTACCACACCATCTCGTTTGCCTCAAACATTGACTTTGTATTGACCGGTCATTGGCAATCGAGTCTAGGTGTGTGTACACATCAGCTACGAGCTGGTACACACTTCAATCGCCATACCTAATAGACTACTCTGTGTTCGCGTTTGTAGCTGAATAAGGCACTGCTTGAGACTCGAGTACCTGTATGTATACAATGTTATGACGATTGAAGAAGCCTGTTTATTATTGTTGAGTTTGGTCGTTCAAAACGTTTGCTCTTCACCCTCTCCCGTGTTCTCAGTCCCATCTGGATTTCACCGAGACCTTGTGAGGTGTTTGCACACCCGCTATTTAGAGCTCTCCTACACTACAGGCGGGATGGGCAGAACGCAATCCGGCCTTGATTTTATTTTACATCTCCCCAGGCTTTCAGTTCAGTGCTGGCGTTCATATCTGTGTATTGTTATACACCCTTTTGGGATTTCACAGGCCTGAAATTGATCTTCACAGTTGACGATTACAGCAACGGCCACCGCGTGATTGGGGGATGACACAAATTGGCGTCCGAATCACGACGCAAGGAGGCGTACAGCACGGGGATAACGCGATCCTAACCGTACTGCTGGGCGATCACGCTGCTCGTACACGGCCGAATACACCATAGTTACCAACCATCGTGTTGGTCGCTATCAAAGGAGTCCTACGATAGACCTGTCTTGGTGAACAAGTATGTCTGTCATACCCCCGCCGTGTAACCTGCAACGACCGACCTTGCTGTATCGACCGATGGTGAGGGCGAACTCCTCCACTACAATCGGCGTACATATAACGTTCCAATCCGTTCGAACGCAGTACGGTTTGCAGCTCGAAGTAAAGGACTTCGCACCCACGACCATCCCACAAAATCAGAACACGGTGCGCCAGCGGAACATCCCCAACGGGCTCATGTAGGCATCAACATCGATAAACACAGCGGACTGTTTGGATTGAATGTATCAAAGTTCCGAAAGAAGCCTGCTGCTGCCGTAGAATAAGTTGAGAACGTGCAGTGACATGGCGCAGTTCTCCCGCGGTACAGTGAGCTGGGTGCTCACACATTTGTCGAGATTTACCAGCCGAGACGGACGCGAGTGGAGATATTCCGTTGACCAATGACGTGCAGTCTCGGAGGGTTAATCGTGAGGATGAGTTCCTCTTGAGTAGTACAAATAGCAGACGTGCTTTCCACCCCGCTTGAGCGCAGTACGGTTTGCAGCTCGTTGTAGATGAAGTCGTACCCACGGCCAGACCACAGAACCTGGACACAATGAGCCACGGGATCTCAGTGGTCCTCATTATTTGGTAAATGAGTGGAAGCTTTCACAACTTCCATTTGCAAGTAAAAAACTTCCAAAACTTCCATTTTGACTTCCAGATGGAAGTTTTTCACTTCCAAATGGAACTTGTGAAAGTCAAAATGGAAGTTTTTTACTTCCAAATGGAAGTTGTGAAGTTTTTTACCTCCAAATGGAAGTTTTGGAAGTCGAGTGGAAACTTCCATTTAGTCCATGGAAGTTTCCATTTTCGAAGCTAGTGCAAGCCAGTGTAAGTTTCCACAGCGGAAGCCAGTGGAAGCGAAGTAGAAGCTTTCACTGCCATGCCCGGTAGAAACTTCGTCCAGCTTCCACTAAGCTTCTATACACCTTGATATATTTTCACGTACTGTCAGCCACTTCCACTTCACGTCTAGAACTTCCATTTGACTTCTACCTTCAAGGAAACTTCCATCGGCGTCCGCAGAATCTTCTGTCTACTTCCATCCTAAACCGTAACTTCCACTTACTTCCATCTACTCGCATCCGCTTCCATTCAACTTCCACAACAACTTTGTTTTGGCTTTCAAAACTTCCAATTTACATTTAATTTCAACGAAACTCGCATCTGAGTAAGCAGAGTATACTGACCACTCCTCCCATATTCAAGCGCGACTTCCACCTATTTGTACGTACTTCCCACGCACTTCCATTAAACTTCCAATGGCTACAGCTTACTTACTTATTTATTTTCCATTGAACTTCCATTTCAATGGAAACTTCCACGCACGTCCACAGAGGTTTCCATCCACTCCTATATTCAAGCTTACCTTCTACCTAATCCCACTTACTTGTATCCGCTTCCAATTATCCAACTTCCAAAGTTGCCTCTAACCCCTACGTACACGGAAATTCATATCAGCCTTTGCCGAAGCTTCCATACACTCTCATATGCAAGAATAAATTCAGCATACTTTCACGTACTTCCACGCGCTTTCATCCACTTCCATTAAACTCCCAAGAAATATGTTTGCCTTGTATTACCATGGAAAACTCACATCTGTGTCTACAGACGCTTCTATCCACTTCCCGGGGCCCATATGCATGTGGGACTTTGGCTTAATTACTTCCTTTTGGAAGTGAAAATGGAAATTTGGAAGTCAAAATGGAAGTATTGGAAGTCGGGTATGAGCCTACCACGCGAATTCCATTCTACATTCAACTTCCAAACAGATCGGTTTTTCTTCCCCAAAGGGAAGTTTTTGACTTCCAAATGGAAGTGATCGACTTCCAAACGGACGTTTTCGACTTCCAAACGGAAGTTTTCGACTTCCAAATGGAAGTGGTCGACTTCCAAATGGAAGTTTCTAACTTCCAGTAACTTCCAAATGGAAGTTTCTAACTTCTAAATGAAGTTGTGAAAGTCCAAATGGAAGTTTTGGAAGTCAAAATGGGAGCTTCGCCAGCAATTCGAAACCTTCCTTTTAGACTTCCAAAATTTCCATTTGGACTTCCACAACATCCATTTGGAAGTTCCAACATTCAACTTCCATTTGGAAGTTAGATGCTTCCATTTGGAAACTCCCACCCGACTTCCATGTTGACTTCCACACCTTCCATTTTCACTTCCACAACTTCCATTTTCACTTTCATAACTTCCATTTGGAAGTAAAAATGGAAGTTTTGGAAGTTTTTTACTTCCAAATGGAAGTTTTGGAAGTCGAGTGGAATCTTCCACCCATTTACCAAATAATGAGGTGGGTACAGTGGTCCTCAGTATTTCGTAAATGAGTGGAAGCTTTCACAACTTCCATTTGGAAGTAAAAAACTTCCAAAACTTCCATTTTGACTTCCAGATGGAAGTTTTTCACTTCCTAATGGAAGTTGTGAAAGTCAAAATGGAAGTTTTTTACTTCCAAATGGAAGTTGTGAAGTTTTTTACGTCCAAAAGGAAGTTGTGAAGTTTTTTACTTCCAAATGGAAGTTGTGAAAGCTTCCACTCATTTACCAAATAATGAGGACCACTGGGTCCACCTCATTATTTGGTAAATGGGTGGAAGATTCCTACCTAGGACGTCCGGGGCCAGGTACGCGCTACCGGTGGCTGATCCAACTGTGAACCATGATGGTACCGTGGCTGAGACTTTCTACTGCGGGACTGCGTGTACCATATCCGTGATCTGTACGGGGAGCCACTCTATACAGGTCATTTGCCCGACACCATCGGTTGCATCAACTACAGCGAGAGTGTCGGAGGATGTGCGGACCTCCCCTCACACCGATGACGCGTGGAGGAACACTACAGGATGCTCGGGTGTGTCACCTCTTAGCGTTTTGAACAGCAGTACCGCGGTGGGCAGGACTGTGGAATCGGCAGTGTGCATCACGTCCCCGAGGTGGGTGAGAGATGGTGTGAGCATCGCGGGTAGCACCTACATGACGAAGATCGCGTTCATTGTGGACCACGACGCTATGTATGGCATGACCCGGGATGCGTTGGCTGCGCTAGGCGCGGTGATGAGGAGGTGTCACGACAAGTATGCGTGGTATTCGTTAGTTTTGGAGGGACATAAGCTGACCCTTAGCTCTGTCCACGGCCCGTCTGTGGTGTTGACTTATACGGGCATCATATCCATCATGGGCTCACCGTCGACAGTTCCGGAGGTATTCTCATCGCTAGTGAGCCTCCTGTCGACTAGTTTTAGAGATTCAGAGTGTCTGACAGCTCTATCACATGTACGTCGCGTCACTACACCTAGGTGGAACATAGCGATATCAGAGGTATACTAAAACTTACTACTCACAAACACTTGTCACCTTCTCTGGCCTTGCCTCCTCCACTCCCGGCCGCTACCTCCGCTGTCGCTGGGTTGAGTTTCCTCCTCCTCCTTGTACCAGACGGTGGTGTTATACCTTCTTGCATGCCACCCTGCGAGCCTCCTACCGATCCTTTCCCAGAAGCTGCCTGGCGTAGCATTGTGGTGTCGAAAGGTGTTATTTGTTGGCCAGCGACGGCCGCAGCGTCTGACTTTGCCACCGTGGGCGCAGCCACCTTCTTGCTCTTCGACCCGCTCTTCTTTTGTGTTTGCCCACCACCAGCAGCACGGGCGTGACCACCATGGGCGGGAACTACAGGCTTTCTGACCGGCGTGACAGTCATGGCAGGCATGGAATCGGACAGCTCCGAGATCTCGTTGTGGTCCCCTCCTTTGGCAGGGTACGCTCCTACCTCCTCCTCTACTCCGCTGGATGCCACGTTCTCATCCGTCAACTCATGGTGCTCGGTTCGGAGTCTCCGGCCGTGTCCTCTACCTCACCGCCCGCCGACTGCTCCTCCTCCGGGGCCTGAAATCCAACCGTAGTCTACCTCGCCGCTAGTGACCGTGGCTGCCTTCTCGGGTACATCACCACCTGCCACCATGCTCACGGTCCCCTTAGACGAGGCCGGGGAGAATGTAACCACTGGTGCAGGGGGAGGCGGCGGTTGTTTCTCCGTCACCGCTTCCACAGCCCGGGCCACGGCAACAGTCGACCTCCTCGCCGAGCTGGATTGCCTCCTAACGGGCGTCTGTGCGGGTACAGTCCCTTTCCTCCTGCGTATCTGTCCTCCTACTACCCCCCCGTTGGCCCCAGCAACAGTGCTCGTCCCCGGTCCACTAGCAATCGCTCCTGTCACTGCCTGTGCTGTCCCCGCGCCCACTAGACCTCTGGCCCCTGTGTCCATAACATATAGACGTGCGCTGGGTGACCGCACTGTTCGTTTGGATCGTTCCAGCAGCGACGGTTACAAGTTGTAGAGGGTTGCGTATATCTTCGCAGGCGTTATTATGAATTATGCCGTGTGTTCACGAGGAGAGTTTGAGCACTCCGTTCTCTGCTCCGAGCTACGAGCTAGGCTCCGCTCTCTCTCCCCTCCTCTGTCCTCTAATACAACGATTATCAAGAAACTCATCAGACCACGTGGTGGTCAGGGCATCCAGGCTTGGACTCTACGAACACACTATTACGGGGGTCCATAGTTAACAGGACCTATGGCATACATAAAAACCTATATGTTTACCTATTTTTACTAATAAAATTTGGTCCTGTTAACTATGTACCCCCGTAATAGTGCTTGAACGTTTGAGGTCTGGTACCAGAAGCCCACGATGCCCTCGAAGGGATCGGTTCAAGAAGAGCGCGACTCTCCAAGTGACGTTGAGACGCTGCGACGCGAGATCGAACTGGCGATGGAGAACAGCGAGGCGTCGATGCTGAACGCCATGAGGTAAATGATGGCCGAGTTCATGAGGAACAACGGTCGATCGGAGCCAGGCAGCTCTGAAGGCAGCGTTGCTGCAGGAGAAAGTCCAGCAGAGGTAAGAACCACCGCTGTAGGGGAAAGCCCAAGAGGGGCAGTACCCACTGCTGAAGTACGAGAGACTACTGCTGCTGTTGAAGCAGGCATTGGTCGATCGGAGTCCGGCAGCGCTGAGGGTAGCGCTGCTGTAGGGGAGAGCCCACAAGGGGCAGTCCCCACTGCTGTAAGAGAGATTACAGCAGAACAAGAGACAAATTTGCGTGAGGGCGCCTCGCCAGATTTGGGAGCAACTGGACGCGGAGGAACTGCGTTGCCTGCCGAGGTTGGCCCACCGAGGGGTCATCCAGGCCAGCATGGGAGGACAGAAGGATGATGTGCATACCCTGGCGGTGAGTTGGGTGGTGGATTTGATCTGCCTCTATCGCACCATTTGGCCTTCAAACACACTCCTGTGCCATCGTTTAGTGGGCTAAAATCTGAGTTCAACCCCTGGACAAGAGACGCTCGGTATTACGCCAAAGGAGTTGGTTTCTTGTCTGCTTTCGTGTCGGATCCACCACAGTGTTTTCCCGTAGGGGAATTAGACACCGAAAACTCGATGCTTGTCGCTAGGGGGTTTAGCCGCGAAAGTGTGCACAGGCATACACTGGCATGGAATTTCCTGTCGACGGCCCTCAAGAGCAAGAGCGATAAAAGCATTTTGCACCGGTGTACCTCGCCGAGGCAAGCGTGGGACGCTCTCCTTGCATGGTACGGCCCTCAGACGACGGGGGCCAAATCAGACCTCTCCCGACGCCTTAACAGTTTTAAGATGGCGCCGGGGAGCAACCCGCTCGAGGAGATGGGCAGGATCGAGGATCTTGCCGCGGAAATGCGAACAGCAGGAATGTCAGTAGACGACCACATGCTGTACACCATCTTTATTAACGCTCTGCCTGAATACGAAGTGGAGGCTCGGAACCTGGCATCACGTGACAGCATCGGCCGTGATGACATCATCAAGGCTGTTCGAGAACGGCATTACCGACTTTCTGGAAACAGGAAGAAGGGGTCCAACGCTGGCCACGCAGGCCATGCGATGTACGCTGGCGGCGGCGGCGGTAGCGGTGGTCGCGGGAAAGGTGAAGGAAATGGGAGACAAAAAGGTGGACGACGGGGTCACGGACGACGCGGTAGAGGCACTAACGAGGACGGTGGTGGCTCGGCCGCGGCTGCTGGTGGCAATGGCAGCAACGCCAAAGCCGCCAGCGGAAGTACTTCAGTGGGCAAGTGTCATAGGTGTGGCAAGAAGGGCCATTGGAGGAGCGAGTGCACGGCGAAGCTATGCAGTCGATGCCAGGGACGCGGGCACTCTGCCGATGCCTGTCCCACGTCCACGGATCGATGCAGTCGATGCAACGGGCTGGGGCACGCTGCTGATGTCTGCCCCTCATCGAAAGAAGAGCTTTTTCCTGGCGCGAAACTGCCGGCCACGACATCGTTGTGGGCGGAAGCGTCCCACTGGGCGTGTGACGCCTTGAACCGCACAGCAACAACAGCTAACCCGCAGAGCAAGTCGCCGCATGAGATGTGGCATGGTAGCCCCCCCCCGGTAGTACTACTGCCCTTCCTCAAGCCTGGCTACTGCAAGGTGACGAGGGAAAACAAGTCACAGGCGAAAGCGCAAGAGTGCTTTTACTTCGGCCCTGCAACAAACTACCCCGGAGACTCACTAAGAGTGATGACAAAGAACCGCACTGTGCTAATAACGCGCAATGTCACCTGGCAACGCGTGTCGGCTGCACCACCTGTACCTGCCCAGGCGAATGACTCCCTGTCTACGGAAAAGGGGGCGTCAGAGGCAGACGACGTGAGCACGTCGGATCGAGGTGGTGGGGGGGTGGTGGATGAGCTGGACGACGGTCTGGCTCACTTGAACGACCTCGACGTGACGTGGCGTTTTGACCTGGACGCGTTTATGCTGGAGCGCGCACAGCAGGCAACTGTCGCCGGCGAGGCCGGCGGCGAAACACCCGAAACGATGGGTTCGTCTCAAGGGGGCGCCGTGAACGCCTCCTCGGTCCCGGCAGGGAGGGCCGAAACAGCCGAGACGATGGGTTCGTCTCGAGGGGGCGCCGTGGACGCCTCCTCGCTTCCGGCACGTGGGGTTTTGACCTGGACGCGTTTATGCAGGAGCGCGAACAGCAGACACCTGCCGCCGGCGAGGCCGGCGGCGAGACACCCGAAACGATGGGTTCGTCTCAAGGGGGCGCCGTGGACGCCTCCTCGGTCCCGACAGGGAGGGCCGAAACAGCCGAGACGATGGGTTCGTCTCAAGGGGGCGCCGTGGACGCCTCCTCGCTTCCGGCACGTGGGGTTTTGACCTGGACGCGTTTATGCGGGAGCGCGCACAGCAGACACCTTCCGCCGGCGAGGCCGGCGGCGAAACACCCGAGACGATGCGTTCGTCTCAAGGGGGCGCCGTGGACGCCTCCTCGGTCCCGGCAGGGAGGGCCGAAACACCGGAGACGGTGGGTTCGTCTCAAGGGGGCGCCGTGGACGCCTCCTCGGCCCCGTCAGGGAGGGCCGAAACACCCGAGACGATGGGTTCGTCTCAAGGGGGCGCCGTGGACGCCTCCTCGGTCCCGTCAGGGAGGGCCGAAACAGCCGAGACGATGGATTCGTCTCAAGGGGGCGCCGTGGACGCCTCCTCGGTCCCAATAGGGAGGGCCGGAAACGACCCGGGCGCAGCATCAGCCTCCGACACCGTCCAAGGAAACGGTGAGGATCCCCCAGCGGTCCTGTCGGGGAGGACCGCACACGAGCTCAGCAGCTGGGGCCGGCTCCCCCCGACAGTACGGGGCCGGACCCGGGGTCAAAGCCAACGTCTGGAGGGTGAACCTGCTGTGCACCAGGTAAGAATGGATGAAGGAGCCGCAGACGCGCTGCTTGCGGCAGCGTACGAGTCGTGGACGAAGCCTGGGAGTATGCTGGATCGTACGTCTTGGACGACGGAGGACGCAGTGGCTTTGATGGCCGGAGGACCTGCTGTGGAGAACAAAGGGGAGTTGAGCGTGTGCATGCCGAGTGGTTTCCCGGAAGACGTAGAACCGCCCCCACTATCCGTAGCAGATGTAGAGCGTTCTGAATACAAAGCGGCGTGGCACGAGGCCATGAAAATTGAGTTGGACGGTCACAAAACGACCGGTACGTACGAAGCCGCGAAACCGCCGAAAGGGCGGAAACCTGTAGGTGCGAAGTGGGTGTTTACCTACAAGACGGATAAGGATGGCTTGATAGTAAAGGCAAAGACCAGACTTGTGGCTAAGGGTTTTAGCCAGGTGCAAGATGTAGATTATTTTCAAACGTTTGCACCAACTCCCTCGTCAGCGTCAGTTAAAATTCTGTTGACTGTTGCAAATGAACATGGTTTAAAGATTTTTCATCTAGACGTCGCACAAGCTTTTGTTCGCGCGCAACTCGACGCCGAGATATACATGAAACTGCCCGGTGGGTGTGGTGACATGTCAGGAAAGATCGTCCGCCTAAACAGATCACTGTATGGTCTAAAGCAGAGCGGACGGCAGTGGGCCGGATTATTGGTAGAGACCGTGGTAGAGTACGGAATGGAGCAGTGTAGGTCTGACCCGTGTGTGTTTTGCATGGTGTGGACGGCAAGGTAGAACTGATCATGGCCGTTCATGTAGATGACATCGTGATCGCAGGATCGGATGAAACATGTAGAGATTTCCATGCCGCGCTAGCTATGAAATTTCCCACTAATAACCTCGGCGAACTGACTTGGTACACTGGTTGTGCTTTCAGACGCGACTGGGAACTGGGGACATTGGAGATTACGCAGAAGGCGTTCATTGAGAGCATGCTGAATCGTTTTGGTGTTAACTCATCCTCTGATATCCCCGCGACCCCCGGTGTGGAACTAGGTCCAAGAGAGGAGGGCGAACTTGGAGGAGACTGGCCGTACAGGGAGGCTGTGGGCAGCTTGATGTGGCTGTCGACCATGACGAGGCCGGACATCTCGAACGCTGTGCGTGCTGTGGCGCGCCACTTCCACAACCCAACGGAGAGGCACTGGAAGGCAGTTTTGAAGATTATGGCTTACCTCCACGGGACCAGGTTTATGGGATTGACTTTTGTACGGGGCTCGGGTTTGGATTTGCCTGCGTATAGTGATGCTGATTATGCGGATACGTCGAACGATAGGCGCTCGGTATCGGGGACGGTAATTACCCTAGGGGGTGCGGCCGTCAGTTGGGCAAGTAGTACGTAGAGGTGTGTTACGTTGTCGACAGCAGAAGCAGAGTATGTCGCCCTGGGTGAAGGGGTGAAGGAAGCTTTGTTTACGGGCGCGGTGTTGTCGTTTATCTGTCCAGAGCTAAGCGGATCACGTGTCCGGGTTTTCGAGGATAACCAGGGGGCCATAGCGTTGGCTGAAAACCTTCTTAGTTCTGCTCGGAGTAAGCATGTCGACGTACTTTTTCATTTTGTCAGAGAGCTACTTCGTGCTAAGAAGATCGACATTCGGTTCGTAGCTTCGGAAGAGCAGCACGCGGATATTTTGACGAAATCCCTTGCTGCGACCCCTTTTAAGTCTCATCGTAGGTTCTTGTTGAATCTGCCTTTGGAGGGTGAGTGAGGGGTATGAGCATTATTCGATGAGTACCATGTTTGAGTGATGCGAGGAAGAATTTGTCAGGTCGCCAACGCTGCGCTACTTTGAGGGGCATGGGGGAGTAGGGCACCGCTTGGCATTTTATTTTCTGGCCATGGTCATCGTTTGGAATGCGGCCGTTGTTTCAATTGCAATGGTTTGGAGTATATGTGTTATACAGGGGGTTTTGACCCGGTGGCCGGGTTTCCTCCTGCGGGACTGTCGTTGGCTGTTCTTAGGTCCTAGCAAGTCTTGAATGTCTTTTCGGTCGTCACTGCTGTGAAGAGCCAGGGAGGGTGTTCGTTTGGATCGTTCCAGCAGCGACGGTTACAAGTTGTAGAGGGTTGCGTATATCTTCGCAGACGTTATTATGAATTATGCCGTGTGTTCACGAGGAGAGTTTGACCACTCCGTTCTCTGCTCCGTTCTCTGCTCCGAGCTACGAGCTCCGCTCTCTCTCCCCTCCTCTGTCCTCTAATACAACGATAATAAAGAAACTCATCAGACCACGTGGTGGTCAGGGCATCCAGGCTTGGACTCTACGAACACGCACCAACAGCCGTGGTGTACTGCTGAACTTGGGGTAACAGTGTTGCAGGTGCTGCCGTACCCCCGTTGGATCCCACTCCCCCTCCACCATCCCTCACCACCCTGGCTAGGGCAGACACGCACCTAAGCAACTTACAGTAGTCTACAACAGTCGCCGGGTCGTTCCTACCATCTCCCTGCTCACGTGTTGCTGAGAGCCGCGATGACACTGGACACGACGTCGGCGTTACTGGCACTCATTGCAGGATAGGACCTCAGCAACGAATCGTACACTCCAATCGTGTCTTGTATGTTTGACACCTTGGAGCGCTCGTCGACCCACCTAGCATCCCGTAGTACGCGTGACTTAGTATCTCGTGTCAGAAATATAGTGTACCGCCCGCTCTCTATCTCCTCGTCACTAACTCCTCTCATCAACCCCGAGACTGGTTTGGGATATCTCGTGCACAATGACAGTCCGGCCCGTAGCTGACATCCTCGACTTAACCTCGCGTGCTACAGACCTGCCTGTCTCACCGATCCCAACCAGGTTGATGGTCTTCTCAGTATGTGGTTGTCCTAGTATTACCCCTGATATATAGTGTGACATCTGGTCGATCCTACCCACGTACCTGACACCGCGGTGTTCTTCGCGTACAGCAACACCACGGGACATGTAATCGGCAATAGCCATCGCTATACCCATCGGTAACAGCGACCAGCTATTGGCCATCATGTTCATCACCATCTCCGCATCGGTCCCCTCATCGAAGTAGCGACATAGCTCACTTAGCGTGCGTGGTACTCCGTGGAGGTGATTGTGGGAGAACGCCGCTGGGTACCCGGGCAACATCTCCTCGCTGTACGGGTACTCACCTATATACACGGTATCGATGTTCTAGATGGAGCAGAGGTGGAGGTACCTGATGGTTCCGCCAAGATACGGGAGGTCAATTGAGCAACTGGTCATATACAGGTGACACATCAGCGACATGTACAACAACAGGATCGGCTGCTGGATGACTCGAACAGTGTACCCTGGCTCCGTACCGGGAAGTGTAGCCCCGCCCAGTAGCTAAAGGGTCACCACAGTACCAATGTCAGATGACGACAAGTTTCAGGTGATCAACAAGGTAGACGGTGTGGATGAGGAAGAGTGCACCGAGCATCAGGACTGCATTGGTCACATGAGGGTGTTGAGAGGAGTCTTGATCCTGCCGCCCGAAGCCTCCGCCAATCGACACGGGCTGGTAAATGATCAGGCTAAGAAGGCCACGTCAGTCTCAGCGGGGTTCTCCGACAGCGACCAGTACAGGAGGTGGGTAGAATCCACGATCAGGGGCAAGAGCGGCGTGATGAGAGGTGATGCCACAGGGTTCACAGTGGACGGCAGCATCCGGATGGTAATAGCCCCGGCCCCGGAACTAGAGATGTACGAGATATCGGTCCCTGCCTAGGTGGCACGCAAGACTCTGGTACCCTGTCTGGACGGTTCGGGAATGCTGTACAACAGATGCCTGGCTGACGGTGACATGGTAATATGCAACCGACTCCCGTGTTTGTGGTTGGGTGGAGTGCAACCTATGAGGGTGGTTATTGACCGTTCCAGGCACTGTCTAGGCTTCCCAACACTGGCATGTGCTCCCTACGCTGCTGACTACGATGGGGACGAGGTGCAACTGTACGTGGTGACGAACAAGGAGTCGGTAGCTGAGTGTGAGATGTGGATGGGAACGGTTGCGAGAGGCTACAGCATACAGAAACTCAAGGCAGAGCACGAAGCTATTGCTGGGAGGACCATGAACAGGCGTTTGTTGCAGAGGTACATAATGGACAACGCTACCATAACTCTCAGGCAGGTGTTGGACCGCACGTGCAGCCTCACTGAATCTCAGAAGTCCAGCGGGCTCAAAGATTCCCACAGACACGCGTTCGAGAGCATGAAGGAATTCAGACGGTCAGTGAGAGATAAGTTCAAGGACTGTAGATCGGTAATGGCCATGAAGATTGGTAAACAAGAGCGTCAGGGAGATATCGGGTACATGTGCAGGAGGGCTCGTACATGTGCTGCCAACTACCACAATGGCGTGATGTCAGCACCGGTAGAGTGTGGGGACGAGAGACTCGTAGTATCACCTAGACGAACCTATGACTTCGGCGACGACGATTACGGCAACGAGTCGATCAGGGCCAAATCCATGCTATGCAAGACGGTGATGCAGGAGATGCTGACAACGAAGTCGGGCCAGTACAACGAGTCGGTGGTGTCTCCAATGCACTGCTACCTCACAGGCGAAGGAAAGTCAATAATGATCCTGAAGAGGCCGACCCTACCCGGTACCGAGCCAGCTGACGACGCCATGAAATGCGTATGTGTGGAGGATAAGCAGGGCGGGATATGTAAGATAAGTGCGATGATGAGGGAAGGGTTCGAGCTGGAGATGAGTCACTGTTCGGGCACAATTGCAGGACTATCACTATGCTCTCAGGATGTCCGTAGAGTTTGCGAGAATGCCGTCGATTTCATCATGGTCTGTGCACGGACAGAGATCACAGCTAGGGAGAAGAGCTCGCTGGTGTCAATGGCTGTCGATTCGGTGACCCGGGACAGGCCTGGGTTACTGATGAACACGAGAGGGACCGACACAGAGGGGATGAGGTGGCTCTACGCATGTCACTCCATATACTACAGCACAGCGCATCCGTGTTTTAGAGAGTGCCTGGGCCTACGACTCCGACCGACAACGCTACCAGAGCAGATACTCACCTGCAACCATAGTACGGAGCGCAGTCTGGCCTGGGTAGTCCCACCGAGGTGATATAGGTGAATGGTGGACCGTGGAGGACCAGTAGATGGGAGGCTATGACACCCTCACGGTACCCGAAGGCTCTTAAAACGCTGCAGAAAAACTGGTGGCAGGGTACCATGTAGTGCATAGAGTCTGCAGTGCCCACTACGGACCCTCTCTCAGCGTTCTCTGTGGAGGCCCTACCTCGGGACAGTACCTTGATCTTCCCATCGCTACCCACGTATTGCAGGGTCACCGCTCCCTCCCTCGTTGTCCGGGTCGTGAGGTCGTATATGTTGACTCGACCATCACGGATACTGCTACCAATACCTCGCACTACATTAGCCATCCTCGTGATCATGCGACGTAGGTCATGTCGTGAGTCCACCCTCAACGCTGTGCCCAGGATCTCGGTGGTGTACTTGGTCTGGATTGGCGGGGTGCTGCGGCGCACTGCTGATACCCCTGCTAGCTCCACGTTTCCCTCAGAGTCCAGCAGTGCGTACATCTTGCTGTTAAGCACCAGCATGCGTCTGAAGACCGTATTCGCTCCAGCAGCCCTAGGCAATACCAGTGACAGATCGATGGACGAGGATGGAGTGAACCTCAGGATGTGCAGCAGGATCGATCGTACCTCCTCTCCCATCGCCTTCGCGTCTCCTTCACACCGAGGGATGGGTCTGCTCCTACCAGTGCCGCGCTTAGACGGTCCGGAGGAAGTGCTGTAGGAGCAGAAGAGGCTATCGGTGTCACCATACACAGGGACCGCCCCCGGGTAAAAATTACACACTGCATACAGAGTCTGGAGCAACCACCTGCCTGCACCGGTGATAGTGGAGGAGCACATTGGGCTGTATGATGGATACTGACTGAAAGCCATCAACCCGTACACGCTGTTGGCTATTATCTTCAAAACTCCACAGAGGATGGCGTCTCCGTCTTCCTTCGCAGCAGCCCTCCTGTCCACCATGTTGCTGCAGACACCACCCGCGACAGAGCGTGACCTTCCACCGAACTCGACGTCCCTTCTCACGATAGCACCGCCGTCGTCGTACGTGACCTTGAACACGGCTCTGTAACCGAACTCCTCGTCGTGTCTCCAGTCCACGGAGCAGCCCTCTGCCTCACCCGGTGCTGAGTACGCTTCTGAGATGGTGCAGTTCTCGGGGGAGGCACCGGTAGAGCATATTATGCTGGGATACATCGACCGGTAGTTCAATGCCACGACACTGGAGGACACGGAGGCCCCGGGACAGATCACAACCACCGCGGATGACTTTGATAGGGGTGGTACAGCCATTCCATACGTACTGAGCCCCCAGTGTCTCCCTGCAGTACTTACCCATAGCACACGACCCGACCGCACCTGTACGATAGAATGCCACGTCTCGGAAGGGTGATCCTGCCTCTATGCACAGCGTGATGATGTTGTCACCGACCGCCTTGATCTCACATAGGTGCAAAACTATCTGACAGTCCTGCACATTGTAGATGATCGGCTCATGGAAGTCCTGGTCAGTACCATCCATGTTGAACTTGGCCCCTCGTATCTTGGAGTCAATCCCCTCCTGTTTGGCGAGGTTGTCCAGACTGAAGGATGCGTATTTGGCCCCCATAGTTTGCCGGAACCAGACCAGTGTATCCACGTTATTCACGCCCGGTATGGTTATCATGCGGCGTCTCTCGTAGCCGAAGTCAGTGTAGCCGGATGCGTCCGTGAACAAAGTATCGAACCTCACGTCGCTGTCATCGTGCATTTCGTTGACCAAGTGTGTCAATAGGACCACGTTGTCGTACGCGTGGCAGTTGTGACCTACCAGGAACAGTGGCATATGACCCATGATGTCCCGCAGAATAGCAATCACGATGTCACCCGACGTAGCGAATCTCACCGCACCCGGGTACATGAAGTTCCTAGTGGTTGCTACAAACGTGTGACCACACCTGCACCTCACCGAACCCACCATTATCCTACCTCTCTCGCTGGCGCAGGTGTTCTTGTCGAACTCACATTCCAGGTCATAAGCGGCGGTACAGAAGGATCCACTGGGTAGCCTAGCCGATCGTTCGGTCGAGATGTCCATTCCCAGAGTGTAGCCCATGGTGGAAGCCACTCGAAGGTCTCTGACACCGCTCTCTCCGAACATGACAGCGAACGAGTCATTGGTGTCAGTGTCACACTCCATCTTATGGACCGACCCAGAGATGGAACTCGATGCCTCGCCCACGTCTACATGCATGGAGACAGGTCCTCTAACATCATCATAGCACACCACCACCTTCCCGGCAACAGAGCTAGAAGTAACCAACCTGATCATGTCTAGCGTTCTCAGTCAGTTTGTGAGGAGATAATTAACAGTTCACTAGCTTGCCGGATAGGCAAACGAGCTTTCATATACACAAACACTCTGCACGGTGGGTGGGTTGGATTTGATACACTGGTCGCTAGCTCGCTCATATGCGAGAAGATCGGGTCCAATGCGACCGTCAACACGAGGACGGCTTCTCACGCCACACGGGTAGTCATACAGTCTTCACCGATACCTAAGGTCCTGATCCCGAGGAGCGCGTGTATATCCGGGTCTCGGTGGCTACTGATGCGGAGAGTATCACCACATGACGGCACGCTGGTGTTGGTAATGGCTGAGTGTTCGTTGATACCCGGCATGGATTTCCCAGCCTCATCGGTGTGTATAGGTTCTATAGCCAACAGCAAGGTCCCTAGGACAATAGACTGCAGCGTGTACAATTATCCTGTAATCAGGAGGGTGATGGAGGTGATGGGAGCAAATGCCATACCGCTGCTGTGGTATGTGGGCAATTGCCTGGTAGACCCCAAGACCACGTCTCATGTAGTAGCGATACTGGGTCCCAGCGGAGTCGGTAAGAGTACGCTACTTCGAACAATACTGGAGGCCCTACACTCTGTAACTACTAGCATCGGGTCACGAACTCTAACCCATGACAATGGACTGGACCCAGACACAGTGAGTGACATGGTAGGCTCCAGGCTGGTGATGTCATCCGATGTTGACTACGAGGGTAACGTAGGCATATCCAGACAGGCAATTAAGACCATAACCGGGGGTGATGCTGCTGTAGGGACTAATCGCACGTCAGTGACATTGAGCAGCACCGTCCTATACACCACCAACGCTCTGCCGTCCCCTACACGTGTCGATGTATGGTGCCGTAAAGAATGCGTGAAGAGGTTCGTATGTATGACTATGTGCAGGTCCCCGAACAACCCGGACGTCATAATACCACCGGCGTCGGAGGAAGAGGAGGAGATATTGATAGCGGCGATGATGTACACTAGAGAGGCATACGACCACCCGGGCGGTAACTTAGAGAGTCTCGTGGCCGCGCTTAAACTCGGTCATTATAGGGAGTTTAAAAGCCAGGTACTGGTGATGGACCAGACGTCCCCGGAGTATGATATGACTCGAGAGACGGATGTACTCGTAGCATTAGTTCGTGTCAGTGGCGTGTCCATGGATGACGTTGTAGAGTGCGTTAAGACCGTGTCACCCGGGTCGCGTTTGTAGCTGAATAGGGCACTGCTTGAGACTCGAGTACCTGTATATATACAACGTTATGACGATTGAATAAGCCTGTTTATTATTGTTGAGTTTGGTCGTTCAAAACGTTTGCTCTTCACCCTCTCCCGTGTTCTCGGTCCCGTCTGGATTTCACCGAGGCCTTGTGAGGTGTTTGCACACCCGCTATTTAGAGCTCTCCTACACTACAGGCGGGATGGGCAGAACGCAATCCGGCCTTGATTTTATTTTACATCTCCCCAGGCTTTCAGTTCAGTGCTGGCGTTCATATCTGTGTATTGTTATACACCCTTTTGGGACTTCACAGGCCTGAAATTGATCTTCACAATTGACGATTACAGCAACGGCCACCGCGTGATTGGGGGATGACACAAATTGGCGTCCGAATCACGACGCAAGGAGGCGTACAGCACGGGGATAACGCGATCCTAACCGTACTGCTGGGCGATCACGCTGCTCGTACACGGCCGAATACACCATAGTTACCAACCATCGTGTTGGTCGCTATCAAAGGAGTCCTACGATAGACCTGTCTTGATGAACGAGTATGCCTGTCATACCCCGGCCGTGTAACCTGCAACGACCGACCTTGCTGCATCGACCGATAGTGAGGGCGAACTCCTCCACTACAATCGGCGTACGTATAACGTTCCAATCCGTTCGAACGCAGTACGGTTTGCAGCTCGAAGTAAAGGACTTCGCACCCACGACCATCCCACAAAATCAGAACACGGTGCGCCAGCGGAACATCCCCAACGGGCTCATGTACGCATCGACATCGATAAACACAGCGGACTGTTTGGATTGAATGTATCAAAGTTCCGAAAGAAGCCTGCTGCTGCCGTAGAATAAGTTGAGAACGTGCAGTGACATGGCGCAGTTCTCCCGCGGTACAGTGAGCTGGGTGCTCACACATTTGTCGAGATTTACCAGCCGAGACGGACGCGGGTGGAGATATTCCGTTGACCAATGACGTGCAGTCTCGGAGGGTTAATCGTGAGGATGAGTTCCTCTTGAGTAGTGCAAACAGCAGACGTGCTTTCCACCCCGCTTGAGCGCAGTACGGTTTGTAGCTCGTTGTAGATGAAGTCGTACCCACGGCCAGACCACAGAACCTGGACACAATGAGCCACGGGATCTCAGTGGTCCTCATTATTTTGGTAAATGAGTGGAAGCTTTCACAACTTCCATTTGCAAGTAAAAAACTTCCAAAACTTCCATTTTGATTTCCAGATGGAAGTTTTTCACTTCTGTGAAAGTCAAAATGGAAGTTTTTTACTTCCAAATGGAAGTTGTGAAGTTTTTTACCTCCAAATGGAAGTTTTGGAAGTCGAGTGGAAACTTCCATTTAGTCCATGGAAGTTTCCATTTTCGAAGCTAGTGCAAGCTAGTGTAAGTTTCCACAGCGGAAGCCAGTGGAAGCGAAGTAGAAGCTTTCACTGCCATGCCCGGTAGAAACTTCGTCCAGCTTCCACTAAGCTTCTATACACCTTGATATATTTTCACGTACTGTCACCCACTTCCATTTCACGTCTAGAAGTTCCATTTGACTTCTACCTTCAAGGAAACTTCCATCGGCGTCCGCAGAATCTTCTGTCTACTTCCATCCTAAACCGTAACTTCCACTTACTTCCATCTACTCGCATCCGCTTCCATTCAACTTCCACAACAACTTTGTTTTGGCTTTCAAAACTTCCAATTTACATTTAATTTCAACGAAACTCGCATCTGAGTACGCAGAGTATACTGACCACTCCTCCCATATTCAAGCGCGACTTCCACCTATTTGTACGTACTTCCCACGCACTTCCATTAAACTTGCAATGGCTACAGCTTACTTACTTATTTATTTTCCATTGAACTCCCATTTCAATGGAAACTTCCACGCACGTCCGCAGAGGTTTCCATCCACTCCTATATTCAAGCTTACCTTCTACCTAATCCCACTTACTTGCATCCGCTTCCAATTATCCAACTTCCAAAGTTGCCTCTAACCCCTACGTACGCGGAAATTCATATCAGCCTTCGCCGAAGCTTCCATACACTCTCATATGCAAGAATAAATTCAGCATACTTTCACGTACTTCCACGTGCTTTCATCCACTTCCATTAAACTCCCAAGAAATATGTTTGCCTTGTATTACCATGGAAAACTCACATCTACGTCCGCAGACGCTTCTATCCACTCCCCGGGGCCCATATGCATGTGGGACTTTGGCTTAATTACGTCCTTTTGGAAGTCAAAATGGAAATTTGGAAGTCAAAATGGAAGTATTGGAAGTCGGGTATGAGCCTACCACGCGAATTCCATTCTACATTCAACTTCAAAAACTTCCATTTTGACTTCCAAACAGATCGGTTTTTCTTCCCCAAAGGGAAGCGTTTGACTTCCAAATGGAAGTGATCGATTTCCAAACCGAAGTTTTCGACTTCCAAATGGAATTTTCTAACTTCCAGATGAAGTTGTGAAAGTCCAAATGGAAGTTTTGGAAGTCAAAATGGAAGCTTCGCCAGCAATTCGAAACCTTCCCTTTAGACTTCCAAAAATTCCACTTGGACTTCCACAACTTCCATTTGGAAGTTCCAACATTGAACTTCCATTTGGAAGTTAGATGCTTCCATTTGGAAGCTTCCACCCGACTTCCATTTTGACTTCCACACCTTCCATTTTGACTTCCACAACTTCCATTTTCACTTTCATATCTTCCATTTGGAAGTAAAAATGGAAGTTTTGGAAGTTTTTTACTTCCAAATGGAAGTTTTGGAAGTCGAGTGGAATCTTCCACCCATTTACCAAATAATGAGGTGGACCCCACGTACGCCTAGTTGTCGTTCATGGGGGGGAGCTACCGCCTACTAGTCTTGCGTCGGACCATTTAGTTGCCGGGGGAACGTGTGCCTCTGCTTCAGCTAAGCAGGTGTCGCATATTGCTGGCTTCCTCGTGCACGTCTGGTTTACCGTTCATCCGGGGTTCTAGCGTTTACTGGTCTCCGGGGTGCTAGAGCGTTTACTGCGGACCAGTAAACGCTAGCACCCCGGATGAACGGTAAACCAGATTCGCATGAGGAAGCCAGCAATATGCGACACCTGCTTAGCTGAAGCAGAGGCACACGTTCCCCCCGCAACTAAATGGTCCGACGCAGGACTAGTAGGCGATAGCTCCCCCCCATGAACGACAACTAGGCGTACGTGAGGAAACCAAAGCGATGCGACGTCTGCTTCGCTGAAGCAAAGATACTCGTTGCCCCGGTAAACGGTATGCGACACCTGCTTCGCTGAAGCGGAGGCACACGTTCCCCCGGCAACTAAATGGTCCGACGCAGGACCAGTAAAAGGTAACTCCCCCGGATGAACGACAAACCAGGCGGACGTGGGGAAGCCAACGCGATGCGACAGCTGTAAACCGCAGGCCCGAAATCGAGAACATTTCTTGTGAAGACGAAAATAAATGCGCTGCCCTACCGCCACTACTAAGGACACAATCTAGTTCTCCAGCTAGCTGCAGCCACAGGCTCAAGACCGCGGATTCAGTGTGTGAGTGTCTACAGTAAGCTTTTTTGCGTCCCATCGCGACAGCGAGGGGTAACGGTAAGAGTATCCAGTTACGCATCAAACCACAAGTACCGCACCCTGAAACTTGACGTCGCCGGGCGGCGCGATGTGAATGAAATTGGCGTAGCGTACCGCGGTGAGGGTCGTCGTGGTGCTTGAATTCCACTCGCGCGTGCATAGTGCTTCGTGGCTTGTCTCGGCCCATTTTCCATCTGGAGGGCGAGAACATGATCAGGCTATGCGCCCAACGTGAGTACCGCACGGAAGATCCAACCATCGTGCTACAGGTACATGTTACTCATAGCATTGTCCACCTGGTATGAGCTGAGCGTAAACATTGCAGCCATGCTTGCCTGCAGTAACGGGTGCAAGCGATTATTGTTTTCGTATCCAGGAGGAGCGAAGAGCAAGGAGGCAAAAATGGAGCAGATCCTGGATCGCAGAGTTGCACGAGGGGTGTGGTTCCAGTTCTTGATTACTCCCTACCTCGTCACGCCTTCAACATTGGTGGACAACCCTGGCGAATATCATTTGATCAATCGTTCATATTTTGGCCATATTTTCCGTTTTCCGCTTTCCGAGCAGGCACACGCGAGCACAGGACAGGTACAGGGAGTGGATCGCAGGACACTGATGCGTTGCTGAGCTTCTCTTGCGCCCCCGCATTGAACCCGCACGAGAATCTGCAGCAACTGCGGGACACACGTGTTGCTTCAACCTGTGCGTTTTCTTGTCGAATTCACGAAAAAGAAGCTGCTGGGGGTGAGGAGGCAACGAGTGTTTTTGGCACACTGCGATGGATACCGAGGAGAGGCCCGCTAGACCAGCGTGGGCAGATTCCGGGCAACAATTCCGCACCAGCGGTATGCCCCGCCTTGGGCCTCAGGCAGAACGGTCCAGCGCGTGGGTCAACCGGGATGGAGAGGTGCAGGCACCTACGCAGCGCGAGGTGGGGAATGATGCTGTTTCCTGCGAAACTGCTGTTTGGTACGAGTACCCCACTGGTAATTTGTACTCGCACGAGGTACAGGAGGCAGTGGGGTTTGGTAGGATACCAGCAGCAAACGAAAGCAAAAAAACAACGAGGTTCGGGGATAGCGCAGGGTATCGGCCAGCTTTTTGATATAGCAGCACTACTGCTGCTGTGTACCTGTAGAGAGGGGATCCAGGAGGAGAGCAGTGGCACCTCGTTCTCCTGCGTTGTATTCATGTTTTTTTACGTGATCGCGAACGACGTATGTAGCCCTTGTCTTGTCTGTTTTATGAAAACATCAACATTCAAAATATATGTTTGCAGTTTGAAGAACGTTCGCCAATCGGTACGTACAATACATGGTGATGCGTATCAGTACCGGGCACCGAGCGTTGCCTCTTAGCCAAAGCTCCGTTCGCCGGTGCCCGTACTGCTGTAGCCCGCGGTGTCCGCTGACCGCCGCCCGTTGAGAATTGAGAACAACTGTTATAGGACACATCCTAGGGTTCTCTCTGGCAAGGATCCCTATTACACATAGCGTACGTACTGTGCATACCCCGGGTACACAGCAGTATTACACGTAAGCACCACGTGCAGCAGCGATCAAGACAAGGCCGTGTCTGCGCCTCGTATGATACGACAATTCGCACTTGTTTTTGAACAGGTACTGAACAATAATTGTCTCATCTTGTGCCTGGGGCAGAATCTGATCCTCTTGAGGGTGGAGCGTTTCAGTGTTTATATGCAAAGTCGCGCTCGCTCTTGGGGCGGCTGCGCGTTGCTCGTTTGCCTTAGAACGGAGCACAGGAAACGTTGCCGTTGTCCACTCGTTGTCTCAACAAGGAATGGCGACACTTCAAGAAACGATACTATTAATACTAACAATAGTTGCGAGTACAATGCAGCACGTATTCATTCGTACGCATACCGTACATACGTAAGTTCATCCGATATTACGTATGTACCGTCGTAGGATCTGTTGCAACCGTTGTTGAATTACTAAATATTTGAAATCAGTCGAACTCACAGCTGACGTATTTCAAAAATTTATAAAAAAAAAAAAAAATTGTTGGAAAAGATCTCCCTCCGGATGAGAGGACTCCCCTTGCTTGTACTATACAATAGTGCCATTTGAGACAGCAGGGAAATCGGGGTAAATACTCGTGTGTACTGCTGCAGTCGCACTCGGGCAGTGATGTCGATGTGCATCGTCGCCTGCCGCAAGAGACTACCTGGTACTAAGTACGTAATAGCGAGCTGGACGTAAAACATCGAGCTACTCTTCACGACAACGCTGCGATGAATGACAGACGTGAAAAGCTCGCAATCAATCGTTTTAAATGTCACGGGGAGCAGCCACAACTCTCAGGTCCGCAAACTTGCAGCAGTAACTCCGATTTACTTGTGGTATTTTTGTACGTTCACATTTGTAGTAAGCTGCCGTATCATACAGAGCTTCAGCGCCGCCCGCAGTACAGCAGTACTGTTGTTAATGGTGCAGCTCTCTATTATACGAACCTGCGAGAGATTCATTCTGCTGCAGTATCTGGTATCATTTTATTTTTACTCCATCTACGGGTGTACATATATTACGGCGGACCATAGTAAATAGGAACGAATATTGTTAGTAAAAATAGGTAAACATATAGGTTTTTGTGTTTACCGTAGGTCCTATTTACTATGGTCTCCTGTAATAGTACTTCGTATGCTCTTGGCACACGTCGTGATTTTGTTGGTGACGTATACCCTGAGTAATGTGTGTGCCTCCAAGTTTTTCCTTTTGTTTGACACGTACCAGATGGCCCTAACGTTCCGCTCATGACTCGTAAAACAAAATAATAGCAAACCCGTGACAAACCAACGCTTTTTAAGCTTGCAGTACCGTAGTTGATCGTCGATTACGTACTTTTTTGGGGTTGAACAGGAGACCAAGTTCGCGCCAGGGAGAAAGCTTGTTGCGTGCTATGGCTTTTGGAGAAATCATAGAGGGCGCAGTCGACTAGGAAGCGGTGTTTCTGGTCATCTCGCCGCTTCACATTGCTACAGATCTATTTTCTGAGCTCCACCCAAATTTCGTCTGGCAAGGGCTACAGGACTGAAACTTCGAGCGCAGGTAGCTCGTGCAAGACTCCGTCGCCTTCCGGATGATCTACCCAGGGTGATGTCAAACACAAATCGATTCGGACAGCATTCCCCCAAACGGACGCTGTACATCGCTCTTTGCCAATATTCGCTATCGCGTGCGTCTGCTGTTATTGTTTTTCGTGGCGCCCGCCTTTGGGATCGCACAGGCTCTGGTGGTGGACGCATTGGCGGACAAGCGGCTGTACGAGCAAGAGCTGGCGCGAATGCGGAAAGAGAACGCCTTCCTCGAGGACCAGGCAAGGGGACGTTACACATTCACCCGCATTTCTTCGCCTGCCTCAATATTCTTCTTGCTTTCGCATGTACTGTTCTGCATACATTCTTGATTTGTCAAAAACAACGACACTTTATGTTGTATGTGTACGCACGCACTGAGCTGCATGTGGTTTTGAGGGACAACGGCGAAATAGTGCAGATTTTTCGTACCTGGTACGTGGTATGTATTATGTTGCCTCGGTTTTAGGTGGCAGAGTTGCACGGGACACGCTCACGGCGTACAGCACCATTGCGATGACGTGCGGCCGCATAAACGTGCACGAGGTGCGCGTTGCCTCGAGACCGACGCGCCACTCCGAGTGGCGTACGCTCATCGAACCCCTGGTACAGCTCTGCGGAGCCACCGACCCTCGCGAAAAACCCACCAAGATGTCGGGAGCACTTTCTCCACCAACCTCGGAGCTCGGAAAAGCCCGTGCGAGCACTTGATATCCGCAAAACACTGCGTTGTATCTGCCTAATTTGAGTAATACTTGATAGGGTGGACGTTTTCTTTCTCGCAGATAGAACGAATTGCGCGACCACCGCAGCCAGGAACATCGACTAGCGCTGCTCTGCCGGCGGCTGGGGTCCCTTCGTTCGCTTGTGTAGTGCGCCCTCGAATATTTATGGCGCTGCACTGAACGCAGTCCCCGATTTGAAAAGAACACCACCTTCGGCCCGCCGGTGGCTTGCAGGGCATCGCACGCGACATCAGTGACCCTACCCTATCGACTCTAAGGGGCTCAGCTTTATTGTGCGGTAAGGAAAACATTATATCGGGTGACATCACCTAGCATCGTGGCCCCACTGGGTCGTGTCGAAAGCAGCCCGCCTTGACGCACCGCCCTCACTTCTTTCCATCGCTGCTGAAGAGCGGTCGCCCTGCTGTGGAATGAGAAGTGCCTCCGGTTGTCTCCCCGACCCGCACAACGATGGCACGCGACAGTTCCGTCGTGCTGAACGTTGGGCAAGGCGGCAGGCTTCGGTGTTTGTTGATGTTCAGTCGCCTTGAACCCTGTCGGCGTCGAGATCGACGTCGAGCCTTCAGCGGATTGCCCCGTATGTGTGGGAAGAATGGCGATCCGGTTCCTTGAGCGCTTTGCCCGCGCACGCGTGGGTTTGTTGCGTGCCAGCGCCGACGAAACTACTCGCAAGGTGGACGCAGCAAGGCCAGGCAGGCGATTCAGCCTTCGAGTCTCCTCGCTCCTCTGATTCCTTATGGTACCGAAGTGTATGGGTGGGAACGGTTCGCCCTATGTGTAGGACTGGATGGCACAAAACTTTGTGCATGATGTGTGTGGTCAATTTCGAGCTTGCGGGTCGGCCCAGACCAACCCGACCCCAGACCTAACTCTAACTCCAATCCTTTGGCGGGCTCGAGGTCGACAGGGGCAGTCACGCGGCTCCGACGCGTGTTTTGGTGGCGTTTTCCCAAAAACACTCCAGGCGGCCGAAAGACCAGCCTCGACCAACAAGACCCGCATCCTGCACAAAGTTTTGTGCCGACCCGTCCTGCACGTAGGGCGAGTCGGGTGGAAACGGACGTTGTGAGAGATTGATCTGCATGTAAGAGCCTCGATAGGGGTGGAAGAGAAACACCCGGCAACCCACAAACACTCGCAGCCTAGAGCTCCCCCACCCTGTTCGTTATGTATATAGGGGTTGGCGTCGGTTGGCAACGACACTGTAAAACATGCCGCTCACTACTTGAGCTATACAACCAGGGTACCGGGTTTGTGTTTTTGTTTTGTTTTTGCGATCGGTCACAGCTGGTGGTCGAGTTGGATTATTTGTGCGGGGTGGAGAACCTTTGTTCCGCCCAAGTGGGAATGGTCGTTTCACGTAGTGTTTATGGTAAGGCACCCAAGAGGCAGATGCATAGTACTCCCATTGCTGTCTCCGGAAATGGCCACACCGGGAATTAAATTAACCCATTGAAGCTGCCATCCATAAGCAAGTCCGCCTCACAGCGGTTCTTAACACGATCCAGCTCACGCTTCATGCGACTCGCCGAACACCTCACGGCGCTTCGCGCTTGGTGCACGCAGTGTCTGTCTAGTCGGTGAAAACCCGACGTGCTCCGTCCCGGCTTTGTAGGAATGCAAGGATCTATGGTCAAACGACTATGGCCATGCATAATATCGAGTACACCCGCTCGACACCCCGTCCCCCTCCACCTCACCTCCCCGCTCGTCGACGCGCCCACCCCGACACTAAACAGGTACGAAGAGTAACCACAGAGCTCAAGAGGCACCAGCTCCGTCACCCGAGGGCAGCGGCGGAGGCGGCGGCCGAATCGGCGGCAGAGGTCGGGGATGGGGGTCGCAACGTTGAAGGCCATCAAGGCGCGGACGATCTCCCTCCGTGGGTGACGTCGTCCGAGGTCATGTCGCCCTTGCTTGCGGCTTACGATGCCAGGATAGAGGTGAGGTACATACCGCGTCGGATTCGTGTGACGTTCTTTTGTCTCGCTCTGTTTTTTTCTTGGTGCTTGTTCTCTGTGTTTTTCCGTGTCTTGAGTGCGCTGGTCGACGAGAGCGCCCCTCCCCAACCCCCGTTTTTACGGAACGCTGCGTGAAATGGTTCGAAATCCATGCCATTTTATACGTTTTTCTCCTTTTGGCGGCGATCGGAAATAACGTGCCCCCGTATGTAGCTTGGCTATTTACCGCGCGAGGTACGCGATTTTCGTGGCGTGCACGCTGTTCGACTTCCGATCCTTGTGAGTGGCTCCCGTTTTCGCGCGTTTTCTCGTGGCGGCACAACCGCAACCGTTATGGTCCGTGCCTCGACCCTACCGGCGTGGCAGGACTTGGAGGGGCAGGTTGCGGGGCAGGGTGAGGGCATGCAGGAACTCGCCGGGCGCACTCACCAGCTCGTGGAGGAGAACGAGCAGGCAAGGGGTGTGTGACAGAAGGTCGATACTTGTTCTAGCACGATCGGGGATAGGGAGGACGGCGAGTGCACCTAGTGTTTGTACGTCTTGGAGACTGCAAGGAGAGCTCGTGCCTGTGGAGCATCGTTTTTTGGGCGTGTTGGCACGGAAAAGGATTGCACGCGAGAATGAGGCCTCGCGATCTTGGGGAGTCCCTTGATTCGTCGCACGATTTTCGATAGTCACCGTGGCTCTTTCCTCTCAGCCAATCTCCTGATGGTTTGCATCGCATTCTACGTTAAGTCGTTTCATTAGATGAGGCTGAGATATCTGCGGACCAACGCCCATATGGGTAGGGTGATTCGTGTACTGAGTCAAGCTGGGGAGACTATTGAGAGGTTTTAGTGGGTTCAACTCCTACACTACCTGGGTGGGGAGAGACAAAATTTAGACTCAGGTGCCTACATGCTCGGAGTAAACCACAGTTTGATTACGGCACGGTCAGAGACAGCCCCGAGTAAGGTGGAAGAAACGAACCGGGTTCGAACCGGTACACGAAAACTTGATGAAGAACTGTAGACAGGGGTTTCCTCTCGCTCTCCGGGGCGCTAAAAATAAAAATGGGGCTGAGATATATTGTTTCGTGGGTCTCCCAGGCATAGGACTGCTCAAAACATCCGTACAATAGCGACGACGGTGCTGTTTGTTTCTCGTCTTGATCTGACGTTCCCCCGTGCTTGACAAACGCGCTCCTTTTTTTCGTTTTTTTTTTCAGCTCCGACGGGAACACACACGAGAACTGGACGAGCTGGTGCAGCAGGCGGGCGCGTCGGGTGGTCTGGGGGGCGTGGGCGCCAGAGAAATGGTCGGGGAGCTCAACGAGCGCATCAACATACTCATGGCTGAGAATACCGTCATGGCGGACCAGGTGCTTTCCGTGCTGAGGGCTTGCCCGAATGAGCCGAGCCCTGACCTTGTACTGACCGTGCCTGTCTCAGATGATGTCGTGTTCTTGTGCCAGTCGATATGTAACACGCGAGAGCGTTTTCGGTGTTTCCAGCGGTGTCGCTGCACCCGCAAGAGGAAGGGCGCAAAAATCCCCGTTTCTCGAGGGGGCTGCGGTCGGGAGTCTCGTCGGCATGGTGGGTAGATGGATGGGTGGGTGGGTAAGTGTGTGGGTGGGTGAATAGGTGGGTGGGTCCACCCTGCGCGTCGCCGCCTCCTCACTGCGGAGGGATGGTGTAGGGGAATTCGTCGTTCGGCTGAATTTCGTTTTAATCGTTCCCCTCTTCTGGTCGGGCGAGCGTGTTCGAAATATTTGCGTTAAACCACTGAGCTACCAAGTCAACGTGCTGCAGGATTGCTGCTGGCGGGCAATGAGTGTCTGAAGCATAGGGAAACGGCATTTGTTGTGACATTTTGCGGTACCCATGGTCTTTGTGTTCGGTACGCGTGGGGGGTTGGGCAGCGTGAGGTATCAAGCACACCTGCGCAGCCGATGTAAACAGCGCGAAAAATCCGGGCGACCCCGAGATAGGAGTCATACCCACCTGTGTTCTGCCGTGTGCCACTTCTCTGCGTTGTTTGCGTCAATTTTTTCTACTAGTCTACGATGTATCAAGCAGGCGAGGTGTGAAACCGGTCTTGTTTGTGCAGCGACAGAGAGACGACTGTCATTTCTCGCTACACCTTCCTTCCACAAGTACAAAGCATGAGATGGCTTCCAAGCGAACCTTCTTCATCCCTGGTTTGACGTTTGACGAAGCCGGAGCCGCGAGGAAAATCCCCCACCACCACCACCCCGCTTGGCCCTCTCAATATGCAAAACCAGTGAAAAATGCGGTACAGGTATACTTCGTATTGTTTTTGAGAACCCCGACCCCTCCCCCCGTTTATATCCCGCCTGCGCTGCTACTGCCGTTTCACGTGGCGCTAACCAAAGACCTCGGCGATGGCGAAGGAGTTGGACACCGTGCACGTGGAGTTCGAGGAGAGAGAGGTTCAGATGGCGGCGCTTACCAGGGCGTTGAGCGAGGCGGGGATGGGCTTGCGGTGAGCACAGAAGAGAGAGGCGCCTTCCGTTTCGGCGACGGTAGGTTACGTATTTTGTCGCAGCCTCACGGAGGCATGGCGATGCTCGGTAGCTGGCAGGCGTTGATACTGTTTTCGATCGTGATCGTGCTACCTGTGCTGCGTGAGAGTATTGGCGTGAAAGGCGCAAGGTCATGGTAGCAGGCATGGGGATGTCCACATCGAATCGTGTCGTGCTGTCGGTGGCTGATGTAGCATGCGAGCTGAACGTATTGTGTTAATATGCGGGGCTGGGGGCGGGGGGCAGGGGGGGGGGGGGGGGGCTTACACTCACGTGCTGTGACACGTACCGCGTGCTTTTCAGGTCTCTTGAAGAAGTTGTGCCCCGACTGGAGCGAGAGAAGGCGCACGCCGAGGGAGAACTAATGAAGGCCGTCAACGCCATGTCTGAGAGGGAGTCCGCTCTGTCGGAGGTACGCCGCCAGGTTTCCTAATACGGGGAAGCTTTACAGCAATCAGAGCCAAATGTGGTGTCTCAAAACATCGGGGGATACCTGCTCTTTTAGTCCATCGTGGGTGCTGATCGCTATGCCCCCCCCGTAATGTGTTTCTTTGCCGGGGTACATACAGTAGCAATAAGAACCCAATATGTGTGTAAACACGGGGAGATATATGGTTTTTGGTTCCATCGAGGTTATTGGGTATTACCATGGCCCTCTCTAACAGTGAAGAGGTCGGAGTTTGCGAATGGTAGGGAGGGTCGTCTGTGCTCTTGAGGGATAAGGTGGCTTGTGCGGTGACACGGGGCCGAGCGGGATGAACGGTAGTGTGGGGGGGGGGGGGGGGGGGGGCAGGGCTAGGCTTGCGCGCAGGGGAAGGGAGTGGGAGGGGCGAGAGTTGGAGAAAGGGAGGCCATAAGAGACTTGAGTTGGTGCCGAGTAGCAGGGAATGCATGGAAAAGAGGGGCGACCTCGAGCGCCGGACGAAACTTGATATTCCATCATGTTGTGCGTTATTCTCTTGTCGGTGCGAGCTGCTCTCTGAAGACTCCCAAGCACGCCCACTCCCGCCTGCGGCTTCCTCGTCGCGTTTCTGTGTTGTTCAGGTTGGAGAACAACTACGAGCTTCTAGAGAAGAAGTGAGGCGTTGTTCGGCAAAGCTGTCGGAGTTGGAGGCCGACAGGGTGGCACTGGAGAGGCAGGCAGAGAACGATGCCGACGTAACCGCTGAGCGGATACGCGTAGCGGGGCACCGTATCACCGAGCTGCAAGGTGAAGGTCGAAATATCGACCGAGAATGCCTTCCGTCTCTGGCTGGCTCTACGATTTCGACAACTTGACCCTAGTAAAGAGGACCTACGGTACATACAAAGACCTATCTATTTTTTCAATTTTTACGAACAATATTTCGTCATATTTACTATGCCCCTCTTAATAGTTTCACCGTATAAACGGATTATACGGCGAGCATACGCGTGTATTCCGATTGGGGGGCACGGAACACCCCTTACAGTCGATGAAAGCGAAGTGGACGGGTGTGTGGGCGCCACACCTTCGCTCGATGTCAGCCGAGCTGTTACGGGGGACCATAGTAAGTAGAACCAAATATTGTCAGTAAAAATAGGGAAATATATAAGTTTTGGTATGTACCGTAGGTCCTATTTACAATGGTCCCCCGTAATAGGTCACGAACGGGGCAAACACTACGGTCACGGACACGAAGAAAAAAAATTCGCGCGACAGCCAACCGTCGTCGTTCTGCTGTCAAACAAGTCGCGAGATTTGTTGGTGAGGCGCTCCGCAGATCAGCACAGTGTCGGGCAGTCACCGGGTATTAATCTGCGTCCATGCTCTCTTTGTCGTGCTGCTTTGTCGACAGGCCTCCTCGCCGCTAGAGGTCAGGAGGCGGACTCTAACGGGGACAAGGCGAGGAAAATGCAGAGGGAGCTGGACGCCACCCGCCGGGATGCCGAGGGCATGCTGCAGGTGGGTGCACGTCCCTCCCCGAGCATGCTCTGTCTTGTTGTGCTTGCCGCAGGAGTTGTTTTTATGTGCGGTGCTTTTTGTTGAACATGCTTGTGCTTCTTGTGGCGGGTGCTCCGCAGCCAGGCAGAAAGTGCTGTCTGGGCCTATCCAGCCAACAAATGACCTTGCGAGATCGGGGGGGGGGGGGGGGGGGGGGGGGGGGGGGGGGGGGGGGGGGGGGGGGGGGGTAGAGAGTGAATGGTACTGCAGACGAGGGGACGCACAGTGGTATGTTCCAGAAATATACCTACCTCTGTACTCGTGGCTGATGTTGATTGATCCTTGGGGTCTGTCTCCTTCGAAGGATGGTGTAAGCACGCCATCTCGTGCACTTGATTCATGATGGACGGTGTGCGGGGTCGCTTGACCGGCGGCGGTTACATACGCACGAGCTCGGGGGGGATCGCCCGGTCGGCGACTGCATTCCAATTTTTATGCAAACATGTACCCATCAGCCGCCGTAGTTTTTACCAACTAACTGCAAGCTGCATAGCCGCAAGCTGCATAGCTGCAAGCTGCAAAGCTGCTCTTGATATTATTTCCAAACTTGGCTGCTACGCGGTACGGCGTGGCATTACGTGTCAACTCTCGAGCGGAATCACTGCTAACGGCTACCGCGCGAACCTTGCGCTGACTCGACAAGCGTGCTGTGGCTGCGGCGTGACACCATCCACGCGTCTGGCAGGTGATGTCGGGCATGGAGAGGCAGATCGCAGAGCTTTCTTCGCGGGAAGAATCCACCACCAGCACCGCAAGGGAGAGCAAACAAAAGGCAAGCCTGGGGGGGGTACTCATTATCGTGCTTGGCCGTAGTCATATGACCATTGACCCTCGCATCCCTACAATGCTGGGACGGAGCACGTCGGGTTTTCACCGACCAGGCAGACATTGCTTGCACCAAGCGCGAAGCGTCGTAAGGTGCTGGGCGAGTCGCATGAAGGGTGAGCTGCATCCTACTAAGAACCGCTTCAGAGGCGGATTTTCTTGCATATGGATGACAGCATCAATGAATTGATATAATTTCTGGTGTGGCCACTTCCAGAGACGGCAATGACTTCACTATGTAACTGCCTCGTGGGTGCCTCACCATGTACACACTACGTGATACGACCATCCCCCTTGTGCGGAGTAAAGGTTCTCCCCGCAAAAAAAATATCTAACTTGACCGCCAGCCGTGGTAACCGCCAAAAAAAAAAAAAAAAAGGTACCCCGGCTGTCTCACGCAGTGAGAGGCGTGTTTTACAGCGTCGTCGCCAACCAACGCCAACCCAACCTGTATATATACCCGGTATATAATATAGGTGGGGGAAGAGGGTGATCCCCGTGCGAAGGCTTGAGGTCGAACAAAATCGCCGTCAAAACAATACGTAGTGCTCCCATAGGCCCGAGCAGGCGGTGAGCGCAATTGCTTCCCCGTCACCTCGTGGTTCGACCGCCGAACGTCGCCCGAACCAGCTCTCGCGGCGTGCACCCGCTGCCTTCTGTGAGGAGGAGGAGGTAACGCGTGGCATCCGTTGCTCTGGTATTGGGATACCACTGACGATGGTTGGACGAAGTAGAGGACTTCGCTCGTTGTCCCAATCGTTATCCTGTCCGCGAGCGTAGTGGGATAGTAAACTCGCTGTTCCCGTCAGTTTTTACCGTACCCGCTCGCTCCTTTCGAGACGACGCGCAATTATTATCACGATCGTCCAGCTAAACCATTTTCGGGAAACGCCTCCAGGTGGAAGACGCTCTCTTGGCAAGAGATCAGGCGCGGGCTCTAGAGATTCAGTCTAGGCGGGAGCTGGCCAGGGTGCTCGAAGCGCGTAAGGTACGAAAGTGGCCTGTGGGTGCTGGAGGGATAGGAGGCATTCGTTTGTTGATGTCATGGGTTGTACTTTGAGACATTGCTGCTCTGTTGTTGTTGTTGTCTGTTGCTGTCGTTGTTAAACTTGCTGTTGTTGCTGCTGTTGTCTGTTGTTGATTGCTGTTGTCAACTTTTTTGTTGAAGGGTGTGCTTGCTTGGCAAGGCATTGCCAAAGCTCGACGGCACGTGAACCGAGGCAGACGTGTTTGCTTCGTTTTTGCCAATGGACGACGGCACTGAAAAGCAAGTGATATGATACTCCCATATATTAAGCTCCGGTAGAGCCGCCTGCGCGAGACTATGTAGCCCGGCTATCGCCGCGCGGCCCTCCGCATGGAAACAACTCGGCTGACTTTGTGTACTGTTCAGTCCAACCACGGAGAAGGAAACGAGCGAGACCACCCTTCAGCTGTCTATTTGTCCTTCTGAGATGCTCCAGCTGTGGACAAAACTACGATCACGTTGCGGAGAGCTCAACGAGAGGAGCAGGGTAGTCAGATATACCGGTGCTCTATACGAAAATGGCTGAGTGGTCGTTTTCTATGTTTTCCTCGTTGGTTAATTTCGTGCATCTTGCGGTATTTGCCGATCAGCCGGTTGTAGCTGGTTGCGTATCCCGCGCTTGGGAGAGCAAAGCCCAGGCGACGGTGTCCAGATCACGGCCCACCGATTCGCGCACGCATCAACCAGTAGTTTTTTTTTTCTCAATCGACTGCACGAACCGAAAACTCGCCCTCGCGCCACATGGGGGCAGAAAGAGAACCCCCGTTGTCCAACCAACGTAACCCCTCCATCAGCTGAATGCAAGAACTACAGCATGGGAAGAAAGTCCTGCAGTAAACAGCTAGGACGACGGCAACAGAAAGCACCACACCCTACTGTACGTACAATATGCAGGATAACACACACCCTCGGGCGAATGTCACTGAGACTACAGCTGAACTTCTCGGCAACGGGGAGAATGCAACCGCCGAGATCTTACCACTACCGCCATTTTCATTGTATGCGCTGCATTTGCTGTATGCGCTACATGCGCCCCCCCCCTGTGTTAGGAGAAAAAACCGGCTCTGAAATTCATCCCCGGGGGGGTGTTTTCTTATCACCCTGTGTTATACGTTAATATGTAACCATCACTTGACGCAGACGAAGCTAAGCCGGCTGATGCACGTGTTTTTTTTCTCCCTGGTGCAGGCCGAAGCCGAAGGGCATGTGCGAGAGATGGAGGAGGCGGCGTTGGCGACGAGGACTAAGTTCTTGGCGCAGCTCGCCACTCGGGAGAGGGAGATACAGGTGGGCGGGCATGCTGGGTGTTGTCTCTCTTTTTCGTACACCCGTCTCTCTTTCTCTCTCTCTCTTGTGTTTCTCTCTCTCTCTCTCTCTCTCTCTCTCTCTCTTTACTGTCTCCGCCTCTATCTTTCACTGTACACATTATTGTCTCTTTCCCCTTTTCACTCACCCCCCACCTCTCCTCGTCGTTTGGCTCTCCCTCCCCTCCCCCCCCCCCCTTGTCTATCACTTTCTCGCCCTTTCCCTCTCACCGTGTGGCTCTCCCCCTCCCCTCACCCCCCTCTCTTCGTGTGGTGGGTGTGAGGGATGCGTACTGAGTTTGAAATACCCGGCTCAGCATCAACATAGTTTGCAGCAGCAGCAGTAACAGTAGCAGTCACTGAAAAATGCTGCGTGCTCTGTTCGTATCGAGATTTCCCCGTACGTGCCGAATGTTTGCACGCCCGCTGTACAGTATATACTGTACGGTATAATATTTCTCCTGCAACACAGGTAAATCACCGATTCTACCGCAAAGGTAGACTCCTCGTTTCCCGATCGGGATGTCCAACCGTTGATTGCGCCAAAGCGATGCCGGTACCTTGGTGCCGCTGATACAACAGGTACCGCTGTTACAACTGTTGTCAGTCATATTAGGGCGCGATTCACTGCCCCATTCAAAACGAATTGCCTTTCCCGACGGCCTGTCATCGCTGGCAATAATGACAGGATATAGCGGCGCAGGCGACGAAGCACCGAAGCGACGCCGAGCGCGCCGGGCGAGACCGAGCAGGAATGGAAGAGGTGTACCTGTCCCTCAAGCAAGGGGTGGAGGGGGAAACGCAGGCGCTCAAAGCCAAGTTTGACGAGCTTCAGGACCGAGTGGTGGAAGCAGACGCCAAACGGGACCAGGTGATGCAGAGGACGCCATGGAGAGCGTGGAGGCGCCGGGGGAGACTAGAAACATTCGATTTTTGCCGATTTTTTCCCCACCCCCGCTCTGTATTCAAGCGATACTCCGGGATGAAGCGCTTCACCCGGCCGAGGGACGGAGGGGTGGGGAAGATGCAGTCTATAGCTGCTTGTGCTGTTCTTTAACTTTCGATTTACCTCAGCTAGCGATTGGCCGACCATGTGCCTGGCTTCTTGTTCCGCTCGCCTACCCCGCACCCCTCCCCCCACCCCACGCTATGGCATTTCAGCACGAGGCCGCTATAAAAGACTTGAAACAGGCTGCTCTCGACGCAGAGAGGGAGTTCACAGCCAAGGAGGTCTCCTTCAGGGGCAAGGAGAGCCACCTAGAAGATGCACTGAAGGCCAGGTGGGGGAGAAAACTGGAAGCAGTCGCTTATGCCTGGTATGTGTTGCCCACGCCTTCTGGGTTCTCGCTGCTTGGCAGGAAGTGCTGGGTCGTGGTTGAGGCCGTGCGCACGCTGTAGCATTTATTTCTCCCGACTGATCGATTCGGTGAGCGATGCGTCGGGTGAGGGGTAATGTTTTTGTTCTGCTCTGGTGCCCGTACGATCTACGCAGTCTCGATACAAGCGGCTGCACGCTCGTTGCGACTGGCCATGCTCAAACCAACATGCGGGAGCAGTTCGATGAGAGGGCGTAGCAGCAGAGCAGCAGGCATGCCCTCGGCGCCCTTAACGCTGCTCTCAGGACTGGCTCATATTCCCAAGCGGATCGCGACGGACATGCACTGGTCCTGTACCCACCACCTTCCCTGTGATTGCCGTAAGGGAGGCGTACGATGTAAAGGCGTTGACACTGCCGAGCTTTGATCGGCAATACCGTTGTCCACGTCCTCGCGGTAGAGGCGAAAAGGTAGATGAAACCATGCGAGTGCTGTCACCTACCTCACCACACTGCGGAGGGTTCGCTCGCCTGCTCACTCGCTGTCCTGACGCTCTGTGTCGGTGATCGCTCGATGGGGACGGCGCAGAGAAAGAGAGCTGGACGCGATACGAACCGGCCTGCGAGCAGCCACCGACCACGCCGAGAAACGGCAGCGAGAAGCTAAGCGACTAGGATTTTTGTTGGAGGAGACGAGGGAAGAGCACGCAAGGTGCGTTCGGTATTAACAGTATGCACCAAGAATCTGTCAATGTCGGGGGGGTGGAAGAACCTCTCGGTCTCTCGACTCACACCATTGCCATTCACACCGATGTTGATGGCACATGCTGAAAAAGAGTTTTTCCACGATTGATGGGAAGCCACGCGCGCGCACGTCCAAAGGGGCACATAGATTTGACCCATTGAGCTTCCCCCCCCCCCCATTTTAACGTACGCGGCTTTTGCCGTGCTCGCATAAAGCGACAAAGAGGTGGTTTTTCGGGCTGGTTATGCGCTTTTTCCATGATTTTGCGACCACCTGTGCGAGCCAAATACGGGCACCGACCGAGCCCAGACCTCCGAGAGCCCGGTGTTACCACAGCGTGACCCCGCGTTCCGATGGAGCTACCCCCGCGGTTGATTGGGCATGGGAGTGAGGTCGGCAACCCTCTTTGCCTCACATGTCGGCGAAAAGGTGTCAGTACGGGGTGGATGCAGCGCGAAAGGAAATGCACCTGCATGTCGTTTCGTGGGGGATCTGTCGTAGACGCTACCAGTATGTACGATATTTGATCACTGCTCGTTGCGCGGACGAGAAAGGAAACGCCTCCCCACGGTGTCCCCGGGTGGTTGTGGTCGTTACCGATGGGTAACTGTCGTACAATCGTCTTTCACGCGCGAGGGCTCTCGCCTGGACATGATCTGGACGCTGCTACCGTATTTGTAGGCGTGTCTGACTCCCGGGAGGAACGAGAGCAGGTGACCTGTGCACTTGTACGTACAGCTGGCGCAAATAATAGCAAGCTCGTTCAGGCAGAGAGCAAACAGCGTATGGAAAATTTTAACCGCGCCTCACATGTTGTTCGATATGTTTGTTTTCGATTCTTCCGATATCAGGACATCTTTGAAGCCCTGTACGTTTAACTTGTTGTGAACTGAAGTGAGGCAATCGTCAGAGATGGACGAGTCATTAATTACTTAGAAGAGAGCATTTTTATGTCCCGTTGCTCTCTACCGATGATCTCACACTAGGCCAGGTAAAAATGGCGTACAGGGCCGTGAGAGAATGTCTTAACTCAGAAGAATCGAAAAAAAAAACACGAATTAAGAAGCGTCACAGGCGCCAGTAAGCTATAGTGAAACAGAAAAGTGAAGAATTAAACTCGTAATTGTTTTGTTTTAGGAGACCACACTTTTTACTAAATGCTTGTAGCGTTCGGGATTCGACAATTCGGGAGGACACAGGGGGGTTGGTTAATACTGTAATTCATTATGTTCGGCATGCGCAGACACAATATCGACGCTGTAGCGCTTCCCTTTTTTCCTGGCTGCCGTGCCGCCCCGCACCGCAGGAAGGTCGAGGAGGAAACCCTAATGAGAAAAGCAGAAGCGGAGGAGGCGAAGGCGCACGCGGTGGTGCTGGAGAGAAGGTCGAGGTAAGAAGCCCCACTAGGATACCGTGTACGGAAACTCACTGGTGATCAGATAGGACACCCCCTAGGACGGATTTCCAAGATCTTAACGAGATTTTTCCAAAGTCACCATTTTCGCCATGTGTGTACTCCTTGTTTCGGAGAAAATTAGCTCGGAAATTCACTTAGAAGGTGCGTTATCTTGTGCGTCATACGGTACACCAGGTACCGGTTTATCGCGGTAGGGAGTAATTCTTTGCCCTACGTCAGACCACGTGCATGGGGCTTTCGACACATACACCCCCACCCTCGGCCGATCTGCTCTGGTGTGTAGGGGCTAAGAATCCCGCCGCTTCGTTTTATACCCTGCTGCTTCTTTCGCTCGCTACGATTGCACGGCTCGCTTCACGACAAGGGGGCTGTCAACTTTAGTTCGTTTCCACCTCCTGGTCGCCTTTTTTGTGGGGGGGGGGGGGGGGCCGGGGGTCTCCGCCCAATGTTCCCAGACCATTCCACTGCCTATGTAAAGGTGTTTCCAGGCAGTTCTTGGTGATGGTGTTGGTGTTGGTTTGTCGTTCTAGATGCGGTCTTTGTACTACCGGGGTTGCTAACTGCTGAAAGGAGATCGGTAATCAGGGATCCTGGGTCGTGCTAAGCGCGTTTACGAAGGGACAAGGCGTTTCGCCAAGCTGGTGCCACAATGTGAAATGTTTCGATTTTCTTGTCCCTTTCGTTTTGTGTGTGAATGGGCCCTGATAGGGATGCGGAAAGACGAGCGGGCGAGGTGGAAGCATCTTACACCAAGCAGCTCCGGGGGGTTCAGGAGCGAGCGTCTTCGCAGAGCTTGGGCGTGGAGAGGCGTTTGCGAGAGGAGGGGGAGCTCGCGCAGAGGCTGTCTTCGAGAAATACCGACTTGCAGGTGCCCATTTCGTCACCTGTACTGGTGGGAGAACAACTTCGTTTGACAGTGGAAATGGATGGTACCCGACTAGAACAGTACATGGGGCTCCTTCAAGCAACATGTCTGAGCTCGAACTGGACATCCGGTCCACAAGGCGCTTTTGCCGGCTTCAAGGCTGTGGCGATACAACCGTGTAGGTGTCTGACGCAAAGCATCTGCCTGGTAGTGTCTCGGTCCCGACTCCCGCCGTGTGTTTGTATCGAGCGATGTGGCTTGAAATTTCTGGACGCGGCAAGGGAAACACGTCAGACCATTCAACGCTGTGAAAGTTTCGCACAGGATTCAATTCCCCCCCCCCCCCCCCCCCCCCTATTTTATATAGGTTGGGTTGGCGTCGGTTGGGAACGACACTGCAAAACATGCCGCTCACTACCACCAGGGTACCGTTTTTTTTTTTTATTTTTTTGGCGGTCGGTCACAGCTGGTTGTCGAGTTGGATCCTTTGTGCGAGGTGAACAACCTTTACTCCGCACAAGCGGGAATGATCGTATCGCGTAGTGTTTATGGTAAGGTATCCGAGAGGCAGTTACATAGTACTCCCATCGCTGTCTCTGGAAGTGGCTACACCGGAAATCAAAATGAATCATAGAAGCTGTCATCCATATGTAAGAAAATCCGCCTCACAAGCGGTTCATAGTAGGATACAGCTCACCCTTCACGCGACTCGCCGGACATCTCACGGCGCATCGCGCTTGGTGCAAGCAATGTCTGTCTGGTCGGTGAAAACCCGACATGCTCCGCCCCGGCATTGTAGGGATGCGAGGGTCTATGGTAACACGACTACGGCCATGCATGATAATGAATACACCCCCCCCCCCCCCCCTGTCCACAGCAGAAATTAAATCAATTAATTGGCGCTGTCATCCATATGAAAGAAAATCCGCCTCAAAAGCAGTTCTTCGTAGGATACAGCTCGCCCTTCATGCGACTCGCCCAACACCTCACGGCGCTTTGCGCGTGGTGCAAGCAACGCCTCTCTGGTGGGTAAAAACCCGACGTGCTCCGTCCCAGCATTGTGGGGATGCGAGGGTCTGTGGTCATGCGACTACGGCCATGCATGACGATGAGTTCACCCCCCCCCCCACCCGCCCCTCCCCTCCTCATCCTGCGGCGCTAGTGGTGTTTTTTAAACATTGGCGATGTCATCACTTGACGGCCAAAAAATGAAATTATTCAAGCGCAAACACAACACCGAAGCGATACTAGTTTTTTACCCAACTTCACTCTAGCCCTCCGATGCTCGCTGCTCCTGATGGTGGGTGCCTTCAGGGACGTCTGGCCCAAGTCGTAGCGGAGCGAGGCGAAACTGCGACGGCTGCGAAACGCATGCAGGAAGAGAATGCCAGACTTGAGAAGCAGCTGGTGGACGCCCGGCGCAAGGCGAGTACCTCGTGGCAAGCGCTTGACTCTCCTTATCAACAAGCGTCCTTGACCTTCGGCCACGGTTAGCTGCATGCAGCGTTGGCAATTGTTTCGTTCGTATATGGTCGAACGACGAGGCTAGCCCTCCCCTTCGGTATAGCAATAGCAGGCAGGAGGAGGAAGTAGATGCGCAGATGTCCCTGTGGCAAAGTAATAGAGAATTGAAGTCACATTGTGGGAGAATGTGCACAAGGAGGAACGGAATGTTTTAGAGAAGATAAGGAAAATAGACGAATATGACATGGAGGAGTTAGGTACAGTAAATAGTAGCGAGAAAATGATCGTTATTCTAGGAGATAGATGGAGGCCAGAGGCGGCGAAACAGGATGGGGATGAGATTACGTAGCAAAACGTTTCTATGTGGTATATGGAAACAACGTATTGAGCGCCGAACCTTCGGAGGTGTCTCTATTAGGAGTAGGAACGGTGCTCCGTCTCGAAAGGGACGCGTGGTCAGTGATCAAATGACTAAGGCAAGCAACAAATGAGTACCCCCCCCCCCCCCGACGTCTGTCTAGCTGGGAGTTCATCCTGGCAATTTCGGTACTTGGTGCAATGGTTACACGACTGCTCACGTTTGAGTGGTGCGCTTCCTGTCGTAGGGCTGAAGTGAAGTTTGGACGTGCCATGTTGACCCCAATCCCAACGCCTAATTGCCACGCCCATAACGAACGTTACGTTTAGTGTGGACCCACAGCAGTATTTAGTACAATTGTAATTTGTCTGGGATTAACGATCGTTTCGCCTGCCCCTCCTCCCCTCTCCCCCCTGGTGTCCACTCTAATGCCCAATCGATACGTGGGCGACACGTCGATACATCGGTGCGCGTTGGGTTTACGCATCAGCTTTCTGAGCTGACAACTCAGCTGTCGGAGACAATTGGGTTGGCCGAGGCAAGGGCGAAGGATGAGGGCCGCCTCAGATCGGAGCTCAAGCGCTTGCAGATTACCGCTGCCAGGTGGGTGGTGATGGTTTTTGCTTCTTTTGTTACTCATGCTGTTGATGTCATCGCTCCGGCAAGTTTCTTACAATATCTACACTGGTGGGAAACTCTACTGATTGAGTTCCGAAGCAGGCAGCAGTAGTAGTGTCTTAACGGCGCGTCCTTGAAGCGAGGATCTGGTGTGGCGCGAGCCAGCCAAGGCAAGACGGGGTGACGGCGATGTACCCCGGAAGCAAAATGTTGCTTAAATCGTTTTGAGAGCTGCAGTCTCGTTTTTGGGACAAACACTCAAATTAAAAGTAGTTTGTCCCCAAACGGGACTGTAGTCCTAAATAGGTCAACATGCTCCGCGAGGGCAAGACGAAGGCAAGCAACCGCATTTTCTCGAGGGCCCATTCCTGCTTGTTTTGCGTGACGGTGGACGCCGTGCTCTCGCTCGTCAGACAAAATACACGAAGGCTTACGCTGCCAGCGCGTCTGCCTCGCGTGTTTTCCCCCCCCGCTTCGTCCTCTGCCTTGATCGCCCCCACCTCGTGTCCCAGACGAGAAAGAGACGCCTCATCGGCAAGAGCGGGAGGGGCGCACACAGCGCGGTTGCTTTCGCACCGCACGCGGCCGTTGGCGAGCCGCCTCGGCAGGGGGGGGCGGGAAGAGGATGGGGGTCGTGACGAGCTTTTTTTGGACCGAGCTCCGTGATGCGCGTGTTAGGAAAACCCTCATATTGTTGTTACAAGAAGGAAAACCGACAGTCTTGTGGTTCGAGCGGTGGTTACGCCTCTCCCCTTCGGCAAGCTATGTTTTGTTACCGGTGTGGAACAATTGTGACGCGTGTGGTCCCCGGCTAAGGTCGCCTGGTGGTGGCGGCGGGTAGCGAGGACTTGAGCAATGGCACATCTGATTGAAGTTGTAGTCGTTGACATAGACATTGGTGTTTCCGGGGTAAAATAACGTGGATTGATGCTGCATAAATACGACTCGGTGACTATTCCTGCATGACGCCAGTGTATGGGTGGATGTTCGCAGGGTGTGTTTCGTCCAGCGTGCGTTATCAAGCCAGCCCCTTGAGGTCTAGGCGAAACGCGTTGGCGGGCAAACGTGGCGGTAGGTGGTGTTGGACGGTTTGGACTGGACGGGGGAGCTATGTCGAGATTGTTCGGGTGTCGGTCATACAGTACCAGCGCGTCTGTAGAGGGGGGGCTAGGGGGTCACAGCCAGTCAGTGCTTCGATGTGATTCGACTACGTGACTCGATGTTATCGCGTAATTTCCGTCTGTGTAGATGTGATGGAAGCTTACGAGGCCGCAATATTACTAATAGGTTACGTCCCTTCCGCCCGAGTTCGGCTTGCTGCTGACCATGCCCCGAAAACAAGCGAACAAGCTCTTCACGGGTCATGACCCCAACCCGCGGGTCGGGCCAGGAAGTTTTCGAAATCTCACGGGGTCGGGTCGGGTCGGGTCGGGCAAGGGGGTTTCCGAATTCTCACCGATCGGGTCTGATCATCGTTACCCGACCCGACCCCACCCGACTTGAACCGCGAGGTTTCACCCGACCCGTGAACAGCCTTGGTTATTTACGGCTGCGCGTACGCGCGCACGTCGTACTGGTACTAATCGCATCTTCTTCGGCACACCATGACGTCATGGATGGGCTGTCGTGAGCGGGCACTGGACATTCGGTGCATGGCCCACGAATGAACGCACAAGAAACGCATACTTGTATGCCTTTCGCGGATAGAATAATTTTGAATACCATGGATACTACTTGTATACAGCTTACAGCTAGCTGCCTGCGTGACGTGTGGAGATGTGGAGATAGATACGACCGGTCGTGGGCTGATATTTTGTGTACTCGGAATTACGTGTTGTGTCGCAGCCCGTTTTCCCGTACACAGCTCCCATCAAGAGTGCTACGAACAAAACGACAGTAACTGGAAAACTGGTAATCGAGTGTTGAGAGGTACCAAGTCGTGGTAGATGATTCCAAGTTGTACAGGTAACAGTATTTATTTGCAGACCAGGTACCTTGCAAGCAATTTAAAAATAGATACATTTTCCTGGTGAGGATGGGGGGGGGTGTTCCATAATAATCCGAAAACTCACACCATCACCTCCAGCCAGCTCCTGCCTAAACTACTTGAAACTCACCATTAAAAACATCTACACCTCCATCCAGCCGAAACTTGCGCTGCAACTATTAATATCTACATGGATGAGTGTGTTTGTACCAGTTTCCAACGCAATAACGTTCCCAGGTACTTTGATTCGGCCTCGCGGTGTGCACGCCGTCCTCGCGAGGCATCCTCGCACAGCCTCCATGCGGCGCGCCTACATACATGCAGTACGGTAGGGTTGCAAGGTACGAAAGCGAGGAGTGAACAGTTTATCATGGACGAGGATGGCACGCTGTTGCGAGATCAAGCGCGAATTCGTGAAAGATGGGCGGGGCACTACCACAAACTATTGAACACGAAATCGCTGAAACTTGACCCCACGATCATCGACCTAGTGCCACCACGACCGCTGAAACTATCCCTTGGAAATGAACCATCCATTGACGAGATGATGGAAGCAGTGAAGGGTATGTCAAACTGGAAAGCCGTTGGACCAGATGGCCTCCCGGTCGAAGTACTGAAACTTGACCACCCCGCTTTCGTGCAGTATTTTCACAGTATCCTTGTTAACGTTTGGGTAACGGGAGAAGTCCCCCAGCAATGGAAAGATGCGATCATAAAAACCCTTCATAAAAAGAAGGATAGAACTGATTGCAACAACTACAGAGGTGTTTCGCTTGTTGCTCACGCAGGCAAGGTGTTGCTGAAAATCGTTGCGTCCCGTCTAAGCAGCTACTGCGAGACCGAGCATATACTCCCTGAAGAACAGTGTGGCTTCCGCCCCGCACGGTCAACAGTCGATATGCTGTTTGTCGTGCGCCGGTTGCAGCAGCTCGGGCGGCAGAAGAAAATCCCCCTGTACATGTGCTTTATCGACTTGCAGAAAGCGTACGACTCTGTCGACCGAGAACTGTTGTGGGAGGTACTCACACGCCTTGGTGTACCAACCAAGATGCTCACAATCATTCGCAATTTTCACGAAGGCATGCGGGCTCGCGTGCGTGCGGATGACGGTGAACACTCGGACTGGTTCAATGTAACCCAGGGACTGCGGCAAGGCTGCGTACTATCGCCGTTACTGTTCAACGTGTTCTTCGCCGCTGCGATACACATCGTGCTGGTACGCCTCAGCAAAGACGAATGCATCGTAAGGGGTTTGGTTCATCTCGAAGAGGACAGGGTTGTCGGAAAAGAGGAACCGTTGGCATGCGTGCAAAGGGCTGTGTGGGGCATGTTGTATGCAGACGATGCAGGAATAGTCTCGAAGTCGGCGGACGGCCTTGCGAGAATGATGACAGTCATCGTGACTGTCTTCGAAGCAGTAGGTCTCACGGTATCCGAGAAGAAGACAGAGACGATGCTCCTACGAACACCGGATCAGACGTTTACCGCCTCACCGCTCGCGATCGAAGCTGCAGGCCAAAAGTATAAACAGACGACCCAGTTTTTGTACCTAGGAGGCATTATCCACGAGAACGCTGACCTCTCCTTCGAAATCGAGCGACGAATCCGTCTGATGCGGGCAATCCTCAAACGGTATGGTCCGGAACTGTACGATAGGACGAACGCACCGCTTAGTCTGAAAGTCCGGATGCTGAAGGCCGAGGTGATTGAGACCTTGCTGTACGGTTGCGTGACGTGGACCCTCAATGCGGACCACTTCGCCAAGCTTCGATCAGCCCACCACGAAGTCCTTCTGCGAGTCATTGGTTTCCAGCGCCGACTACGCACCGACCACACCACTCTCAGGATAACACGATGCGAAAGTATCGAAACGACCATCCGTAAACGGCGACTCTTCTTTGCGGGGGCTGTGGTGCGGCAACACGAGGGGCGATTGCCCAGTCGGTTGATGTTCGGGACGATCGCTGGTGGGGGGAGCCCGAAACCAGGCGGGCAGCCTAAGACTTGGCCTAGGGCAATTGCTGAGGACCTTAGAGTGTTCAAAGCCACAGAGGGATCAACGGAAGACTCCCCCTTAGTCTTTGGAGTTGGGACCGCACTGTGGCCCACTGCAGCAAAACAGACGGGAAAGTGGTACCGGGGAATCCTCGAAGCAGCTGAACAGTTCATGGGCAGGTGGCACGAGGCTGAGGCAAAGCTGAGTAGACAGTGATATGGATCGGGAGCGTATAGGTCATGAGGTCTTGGGTCAGGATGAGGCAAGCAGCACGGGCATGAGCCTATTTTAAAAAATCAGCCGTCGACAGTCCGCTTCAGATACAGGATAGAACAGGATTACAACACATGCCTAAAATATACAAATAATAAGACCAACCTCAAGTCTGGCCACGATCCAACCGAGTCGAGACGTGGGCTCGCACGTGTCCCAGAGGGGTATAGCGTGCTTCTGACGCTAGGGAGAAGGTCTCCCAGGTATGTAGATGGTAAACTGATTGCTTTGAGCCTCCGGTCGAGAGCGATGACCGAGGCAACACGTAGGACCGCCGAAGAGGAGCGAGAAAGAGTGGCAATCCACAAATGGGGGAGGGGCCGTAAATGACGCGTCCCCTGCTGATACAAAAACGCAAGTCGTCGTAACTCCTGAAACGGTCTAAAACCATAACATCCCCCCTAGCATAATGCGAATAACTGAGCAATATGCTATAGCAATCTTTGACTATAACCAAGGGTAAGGAACCGCAAGGCTCTATACAAAAATATTGATCTCGGGGATAGGCGAAAACAAACAGAAAACGCAGGGGCCATCAGAGGGAAATCCCCGATAAAAACCCTCACCCCCGCCTTTTCACTGCGAGTTTGACTGCCTGACCAATAATCAATGGTTTATAGTCATCCTACCACACTTCTTCAACAGTGAATAAGCGCAGTACACTAACGCCTAAGCTTAAACCGCCATCTCTGCGTTCTCTGAACGGGTCAAAAGTCAATACCCATGGGATTTGATTGAGTCCCCCAAATCGGGTGAAAACATACGAGGAAGCCGAATCGTCAAAACAAGTTAGCCCACTACCAGGCACGGAAGAGCAAACCCCCATACAAATAAAATACCCAACTAATCCACGCCAGACCGACTGGCTGTAACAAGCAGGTACCTCTCAATCTCTCACAAAAACACGTAGCCTCGAACAACAGGACCAGAGATTTTTGCGTCCTCGGCGAACGCTCATTATCGCTGCCGATCTGGAACTGCTCCTCATATCACTTAACTACGAAATTGTAACCCCACCATTCACGGAAGAGTACGCCTGTTCCCAACCCAAACACACAAACATTCACGAAGTCACAACGTACATCCAACACCCCACAAGTCTATACCTAACAGTTTCACGCCAAAACGACCAGCTGTTGCGGGCAGGACCCCCACCGTTTCATACAAAAACACAAAACAACGAAGGGCAGAAGTCGAAGATCTTCGCCTCCTCGGCGAACGCACAGTATCGCTTTAGGTCTTCGACCGCTCCGTATAGCGGCTGGTCAATTCCTTCCAATTCTGGCCGTTGGGCAGTACCTCGTACGATCAAGGCATCGGGGCAAGAAAGCAGCGCACGGGCGCAAGCGAGCGATGGACGGACGAGATACCGGAGCGAGGGAACGCAAGGTGCCGGAGCGAGGGAGCGGCGCAGCGAGCGGCGGACGGGCAAGATTCCGGGGCGAGACAACGCACGGCGTCGAAGTGAGGGAGTGGCGCACGGACAAGACATCGGTGCAAGGGAGCGGTACACGGGAAAGCGAGGCAATAGCGTACGCCGAGTATAGAGGGAACAACGCGCGGAAAAGCGAGGGGGAACGGTATATACCGGCAAGCGAGACAGAAAGGAAACGGCGCATGGGAAGCGAGGAAGCGATCCACTGCGCTTGACGCTCGATAATCGCTTCCGCTCTTCAACTGCTCCATCTCGCGGCTGGTCAGCTCCTCCCAGTTCTGGTTGCTGTAGCGTATTCGCCAGTAGCGGTCTCTGCAATCGTACACCTGATTCTGCCGTCTGGGATCGCCATTAAAGTATTTTCATAGAGCGACACCTACTGCCTAACGGAAACAGGGGCAAGGCTGACCCAGATGGGTATCGTTCCGGTGCCTTCGCGTGAAGGATATCGGGTTGGTGATATTTGAGCCACTTGGTTGATCTCGGTGACTTCATGCCGTTGCAGGCTTCCGACGAACGCGTCGCCCTCCCCCCGTCAACGAGAGTGGAAACGCACGCACAGCGCACACGGGACGGCATCAAACTGCGGGACACATGCGACGGAGTGCGGGTGTCAGTAAAGGTCACAGTCAGTGCGAGCGGATGCACGGGCAAGCGGGTTCGCAAGAAACAAATACACAAGCAAAACAAACGACCAAACAAACAATAAAAGCGAATAGAACAAACAAGAACAAACAGAGGAGCAAAGAAACAAACGGACGAACGACATAAAATTGAACGACAAACAAATAAAAGCCCCGTGGCTAAGGCACAGACCTAGAGGGGCCTGGTTGCCGTCTCCCTTCAGCATGGGAGGCAGCAACAACGGTCCCAATAGGCGCAGACCCCAACCACTCTGGACATCCAAAGAAACAAACGGACGAACGACACAAAACTAAACGACAAACAGGTAAAAGCCCCGTGGCTAAGGCACAGACCTAGAGGGGCCTGGTTGCCGTCTCCCTTCAGCATGGGAGGCAGCAACAACGGTCCCAATAGGCGCAGACCCCAACCACTCTGGACATCCAAAGAAACAAACGGATGAACGACACAAAACTAAACGACAAACAGGTAAAAGCCCCGTGGCTAAGGCACAGACCTAGAGGGGCCTGGTTGCCGTCTCCCTTCAGCATGGGAGGCAGCAACAACGGTCCCAATAGGCGCAGACCCCAACCACTCTGGACATCCACTCTCTATCCGAGGAATGGACAAATAGTTAAACAGACACACAAACGACAAAAAAACAAACACAGAGCATAAAACAAGAGATGCCGCGTTCGCAGCGACGCAGAGTCACGCGTCGCGCCATCGCGACAGCAGCGGAGATGAAGACAGGCATGGCAAGCGAATGTCAAGATAAGACAAAGAACGCGAACAGTGGAACACGGGAACGTCGGCAAATTAACAGCTGGTAAGCACATTAATATACGCGGTAATACGAGAGTGCTCATCTTTAGCTGCCCGCACAGCATGCTGGAAGCGGCGGGGTATATTAGCCGAACGTTTCAGTATTCCAGAGACCTTGTTGCTATCTCTCTGCCTAATGGAGACAGCAACAACGGTCCTCCCAAGCTGAGACAAACCATACAATATGCGTGCACCCACAAGATGAATCAGGAAAATTATTAATGCATGCGGCCGCCACTCCCGCTCGCCCGTCATTGCAGAAACATGTTGCGATGACGGAACATAAAAACGATGAAAATGTCAGTACCGATGAAAGCGGGCAAAATAGTGCAACCAGCAGCAGAGCCGCATAACGGACGTGGGCTCGCACGTGTCCCAGAGGGGTATAGCGTGCTTCTGACGCTAGGGAGAAGGTCTCCCAGGTATGTAGATGGTAAACTGATTGCTTTGAGCCTCCGGTCGAGAGCGATGACCGAGGCAACACGTAGGACCGCCGAAGAGGAGCGAGAAAGAGTGGCAATCCACAAATGGGGGAGGGGCCGTAAATGACGCGTCCCCTGCTGATACAAAAACGCAAGTCGTCGTAACTCCTGAAACGGTCTAAAACCATAACAGACAGCGCCGTGCATCCGCTGCAGGTAGTAGTGTTAGAGGGAATGGGGGGAGGGGTAACAGCAGGAGGGGTAGAGGGAACACCGTACAAGTGTATAGGGGCAGGGGGGGGGGAACAGGAGGAGTAGAAGGGAAACCGCGGTAGAAGAGAGTAGCAGAGAGACCGCAGATAGGGTAGCAAGGTACCAGGCCGACTAATAGGTTGGACGTTTCTTTGCTACTCGTACCGCCAACTGCTGCGGCCGTTCGGTATGCATTTTGATTTTTTCCCTTCTTATCCTTATGAAAGAAGTACTACATAGTGGGTGGGTGACGAGCGTATTTTGGCCCACTCACTATTGCTCTTTTTACTTAGTTAAGTGTTCACCGGGATGCATAGTCCCCTTTTTCCTTCTCGTATCTTTCCCCTTGCACGTCCCTTTTGGCTCATGCTTGGGGTAAGTATGTATGTGTCTGAGCTTTGGCTTCCCATTTTATTTATTTATTTGGGATTCTTCTCCTTTTCTTTTTCTTTTTCGTGTTCTTTTTCGGTTTGGTTTTTTCGTTGCTTCTCTTTCTTTATGGTGTATTTTGGTTGCTGGCGTATGTATGTATGTTGTGTCGGCCGCACCTAGTGCGAAGGCATGGTATTACGTAGGCTATTAATGCATTACGGTGTGTTATCTCTGTGTCGTAGTCTGTGACCACAGAGCTCGTATCTTTCTAGGGTGAAGAATCAACACGGACACTGGGCTTGCTGGATGTCGACGAGTAGAAGAACGGTTTAATGTGAAGAACACACACACACATACATACAGCGTTCAGGACTCGGATTCGTACTCGTGCAGTGCAGAAGGCAACACCTGGTATGCGAATTTCTCACTCATGCATGCGCGAGAACTGAGAAAAATCATAGGCAACAGATCGTCATCATCGTGGTTCTTGATTCTGATTCAGATGAACCTGATGCGGAGGAAACAAGGAATTGCGGAATTATTCGCATACCAGGTACATAAAATATAACCAAAAAACTTATTATCATCTTCTTGGCATGGGCTGCCACAAAGCTGGTGCTGCTGCACCGCTTCAGTGTTGATGCACAAACCACCGTTGTTCTTGCTTAGTATCAACAACGTAAAAAATTCTAAGCTGCTATCGGCTGTTGTGCTCATACGTGTTGAGCGGCGGGATCACTGTTGTTGTTGCTGCTGCTGCTGTTGTATGACCAAAACGATGAAGCAGAAGACGGGAAGCTTTGTTTTTTGCGCGAGCGACGGGGGCCTGGCGGCCCGACGCGGGGTCTTTTCGTTCGGAAGAATAATTCGGTTTTTTCTGACCAATGAACGGCGTCATCCTCGGTGGAATCGACCAATCGTTTCTTTCTAATCAATGTTGTTCTGTCCGACAGCAGTCCGCAGCAGTCTGTGGCGGCTCAGTGACAAGGGATTGCAGTGCTGAATTGCTGACTGACGCCTGTGAGCAACGCTGAGCTTTAGGGGCTCGAACCGATTCGACCCATGCAAGGGGACAGTGCCTGCGCAGCAACTTCAGTAGCTTGCGCTCCGTAGTACAAGGTAAACACACGGAGTTGAGCGGCTGGCGCGCCTCAGAGCGTGTCGGCTGCCTGCCTTTCGAGAGCCTGCTCTCTTGTTGTTTTTGGCTGTTTTTTTTTGCTGTTTTCGCTTCCACTGCTCCTACCTGTTGGTGTTGTTACTGTTCAGGCCCTTGTGCCTAATCCTGACCTCCATCTCAACTCGTCTGCCGTGTTCGCCATGAGGTGGCCGCTCCTCAGCATACCCTTCTCCGCTGTTCCCTCGGCCCTTCCTTCCTGTCTGGTGCTCGCTTGTGCAGGACACTCTTGTTCTAGAAAAGTCGAAAGCTGAAGCTGTAAACGTGATGACGGGACCCAACTGGCCGCGGCGGCGTTACGATGTGATCGTCAAGAAGGGAACAGCGCCCTTGGGTCTGAAGCTTCACCAAACCAAGACACGAAGAGGTGAGAGGAGTCTTCGAATGGCTTGCTTGCCTGCTGCAGACCTCTCTTCGCCTGTGTTGTTTGGGCCTCCGAGCGGAGCCTCCCCTGCGTGCTTCCTTCAAATATCTCTGGGCTCGAGCTTTTGAGGGTTACTATCCCGATCTACCACACCGCCTCTAGACATTGTGTTGCCTGGGAAAATCCCAGAAATAAGTATCAGGCACCAGAGAGCGGCAGCACCGGCAGCAGCAACAGGGCTCGCTTACGATGCCTTTCAAAGCCAAAAGTTTGGACTGCAGCAGCCTGTAAGAGCTTCCCCAAACAAGCACCGGTGGGTCATGATTTAGTCGTGCGCGGGTCGCATTGTTCAGATAGCGGACAGCAATCACACACATACCGAGCCACGCTCTGCGTGATTGCGCCACGATCCCCACGCGTACGGTACATGTACGTGCATTGCTGTTGTTACAGAGCGCGGAGTTCTATACTGCTTGTTGCTGTGAGGAAAAATCATCGCTTTACGCCACCGGCCTCAAGCAAAGGCTTGGAGGGCGACAGCAGACGTATTATTTCAATGGTGTAAACTGATACGCGTCAAATCCAGTCTGTGAGCGGGCGTGTCTTGAAACTTTGAGTCTTGCAGTCTTGACCGCAGTCCAACTTTGACGAGTCGTTCGACATGTTGCTCCTTCTCTCGATTTTGCTCCTACTGCGCTAGGATGGTATCTCATGCTTTCATAGTCTGAAAGTGTGTCTGCAAGCAGTGATCTGCAGCAGCGACGCTTCTGTCAGACATGTGTGTTGTGTGTGGCTCGCGCCAGGACGCTGTGTGTCTGACATGCCTCCTCACGCACCTACGCGTCTAGAGTATCCGCTACCAAACCAGCAACAGAATGGGAAATCCACTCATTACACTCCAGCAGGAGTATTCGGCAATATTACTAGTATAATACATACATGTCAGTGGTTCCCTTTTGTTTTTCGCCACCCCAAGCTCAGGCCAGGGGCTTATGCCGGCGTCCCTGGCAGCGTGCCCGCTGAGATAGTTTTCGTGGGTTGGAGTCTCACCGAGTGAATGCTCGTAGAGACAATTTCTTGCATTCAAATTGAGTAGCGGAAAGTGCGCGAGCATGAGTTTGCAACGTCCGATGATGGATAGTCGACGACCAGGGGGGATGTAGAGCTTGTATGCGCGATAAAAATGAAGACACGTACCCGGGGGGGGGGGACGACATCTGTGATAATTGGGCTTGTCCAGAGGAGAGGATCGCTGAGGGTAGAAGCCTCGTACGAGGTAAGCTTGTGCCTGGTATGTAAAAGTGATGAAAAAAAAAACTGCATGCGTACCGGTATACCTGGTGTAGGTTGGTCATGCCGCACTGGTAATGCCCGCTTGAAGCCTTGCTGCTGCTGCTGCTGCTTGCTGCTGCTGCTCCACCGGTTCGGTGTCATGGTTGACGGCTTGACAGGGCTGCTCCCACCCCTGCGTTTTGACACACTACTTGTAATACCTGGTAATGCTGTTTTGTACCAGTTGTTAATAATGCCAAGTCTGTCCACACTTGTATATATTGTGCGGGACCATACAGTAGTAGTAAATGGGACCAAATATTGTCAGAAAAAAATAGGGAAATATGTAGGTCTTTGTGTGTACCGTAGGTGCTATTTACTATGGTCCTTTGTAATAGAGTAATCCTGCAGGGAAAAACGAAGGACCTTGTCATCACAGCGGTTTCAAGTATTAAATAGTACACGCGCTGGTAGACATGAGCACCGCGTACATTTACCTTGTATATATATGCCTGCACAGGAAAGCTTGATTTTGTGGGTGCAGGGGTAACTTGGTCTAAGCACTACAGGAACACAACTGCTGTACGCGTACTTGTAGTCCATCTCTAAATACATTTCGCTTCTGGTACATACCGTGGTACTGAACTGTGCGGTATGGGTATGTTCAGGTCTAAAACCTTCAGTCTTCTCGATGCATTACGTAAGCCAGCATACCTGCTGCTGTGGCACAGCAGTATCAGTCTCTTTCGACTTCCGACCTCTGCCTACATACTGCTTGCTGTCTACGCCAGTGCGCCAAGTTCGGGCGTCGGAATGCATGGAGAATGGAGATGCACGATCAGATTGTTGCTATCATCTCTGCTATCAGTACTAAAGGTATTAATAGTACCTTGTACATAATCGCGTGCAAACTTGCAAGCTGCATACAACAGTAGTTGCAATCGCTAATACCCCCTTCCGGCTGTCAGTCAGTCCGTCGAATGTCGAATGTCGCATGTCGAAGGTCTTGCAGTATTAATGTTAATAGTATGTCCGCCTGTCGGCGAGTCGTTGATTCTTGTTTTTTTCGTCTGCTTCCTCGCGTTTTCCATTGTACCAGTACCAAACATGCGGAGGCGGGGCGGGGAGAAAATAACGGACGTGTACGTAAAAATCCAATGCAGGCCTGTGAATGGACAGCACTGCTGACATGTACCCTAAGATCGTAACGTGTACCTGAGAACTTATTAGACATCCCCCCCCCCCCCCCGCCCCCGGCCGGCCGCATGCACGTGTTCCATTTGGAACAAAAAAAGATACATACTGAAACCAAGTAAAAAACAAAAAAAACCCACGTCACATGCGGTGTTTTTGGCCTGGAGAAATCACATACATTTTTTGTTTTGCGCATACATAGACCAGACAGCAGTGAACATTCTGAATAATGTATGATATGTCAAAATCAAAAATACTTCTTACATGTGAATGCTTTGATTGATTTGGTAGTCACACTCACTCTATGCGTAGTGTCCATTCCGGTTGCATACGTACAGAAGAGCAGTAATATCGGGTTTAATGTATGGTAACTGCTCGCTGCCCATACCATTTCAGCATGCAACACCAATATTTAAAGGGGAAGACCTCGTGCGCCATAACATGAGTTATGTATGCCCCCCCCCCCCCCCCCCCCCCCCCCCCCCCCCCCCCCCCCCCCCCCCCCCCCCCCCCCCCCTCACGTTGCCAGCTTCGAAGCGAGCTCGTTTTACAATCTGTGAGCTCGGATCCTTACATTGGTAGGCTGTTCGGGTATTTTGCTTGCTGTTGGGATGAAGGTACGGGCGAAGACCCAACATAACCCTAACCCTGACTCCAAACCGCAGCCAGAACGGGCCAAAACTGGCCATAAACGCGGCTGCGCCGCGTTTGCATCGAACCAGGAGAGTTCTCAGTTGCGGACGACGATTCCGAAGTGCAGACCGCGCTACGCGATTTTTAAGTCAAAGACACGCCTAAAGATCCGAGCTCACAGATTGCAAAACCTACTACTGCTGTTCGAAGCCTCGACCATCCTCGAGGAACCGCTTGGACAGGACGGCACGAACCAAGTTCCTTTGGTGGACTATATATATATGTATTAAAAGGGAGCCCACCTCGACACGGGGTGTGGCAGACGAATTGCGGTCTTTGTTCATCATGGTGTGTACGAGCGTATCACACATGTGTGTCGATGTGGGGGGTCGTATGTACGTTGTCTTCGTTTAGGGCGTATCGAAGACAGTGTACATGTTATATGCCCTCTGATTAGCTCAAAAATTGGCAAAAACAGGTGAAAACTAGATACAGCAGTAGTGCATAAATCCAGGTGTACCTGGCCATTTCAAGCCAAACGAAGTGAAGCTGGCCAATCGCCGGGCTCCTGGCGTGTGATTTGTGCTTGGTTTTAGTGTGTACCTGGTACCTGTTTTTGATCCGAAGAGGACCAAGTGTACATTTTTTCGGCTAAAACCAATGTATATACCCGACATGCTACAAGTGTGCTGATGTTGTGTGATACATGGGCAAGCGATTTTTTGTCCGAGACTACAACGGCGACGGCTCCATCGAAGGAACGAAAGGGCGCGATCGTAGTTTTTTTTACTGCTAGTAGTAGCGGCAAGAACAGCAGTACTCTGAGCGCCTGCTCGCGGCGTACACACCGCGGTGGCGAACAGTGTCCGCCGCCGCCGCTGGCGCCGTGGCCGACGTATCCCGTGTGGAGATGTTTTTTTTCCCACCCGAGCTGTGCTGCTGCTGCTGCTGCTGGCGTGCTTCTCGCCCTTGTAGTCGCCGCTCTGCTCTGTATGCATGCAGCAGCTGTGTCATTGTAGGGGTTGACTCGAAGTTGGCGTTGTGGCCAGGCGTCCCACCTCTGCTCCTCGTCCTTCCGGTGTAGCTTGTGGCCTCCATACTCTTCGTTTGATTGATACCGTGTTTCGTGTATGGGGGATACTATTGAAGCGAGTTTCGACGTGAAGTATTTTCAACCTGTGGGTAAAAACAAATCTAGTTGAAATCCTTTACGGTTTAAGAAGGCCTTTCGGCCTGGAAGGCTTCTCGTCTTGAACGGTTCTTCGACTGGTGAATGGTTTTGGATCGGGAATCATTCTTGCTTGAAGACTGGCCAACTTTTGCCGCTGCTGCTGCTGCTGCGAGTGCGTTGAAAGTGAAACCGATCAGGAGGAAACACTTCACCAGATTTCGCGCTTTTGCGAGGCAGTCCTCTCATTTCTTCTCAGAGGGCCGCCTTGCTCTGGCTCCGCTCTGCTTCAAGATTTTCGCTGAGCGTGTTGCGCACGGGTTCACACACAACAACAGTAGTACAGTAGTAAAACAGTAGTAGTCGGTGGTCGTTCATTCATATTTTGTTATACTGGTATATACTATTAATACATGATGAGTCATGGTGTCCTCGTTAAGGTCTTGCCGTCCCTCGTTTTTTTCTTACTTTCGTATCTTCCTGTTTTCTTGTTCCCTTTTCAAGTGTTGTTTTTTCGTGATGTTTTGTTGTTGAAGTGCATTTTCAAATTCTCGTATTTTTTTCCCGATCCCGTGACAGCTGACAGCAGTGCTACACAATCGCTCGTCACACTTCGAACACAGGGCAGGCCGCCTTGCTTCTCTGTACAAGGGTTCCCAGGGTGTTCGTCCCATTTCGGGTGTGGTCGGCCGCCCGCCCGCCCGCCCGCCCGCCCAAGTGGTGCCGCCGCACTTACCCCTGTTGGACACCTCCTATGCTTCGTGCTCTGTCTCGATCTCACCTGAATGCTTCCTCCTCAACTCCCTTGCTCCATCTCTACCGAGATCGAACCCGCCGTTTAGTCGCTCGTCGGCATCTTTTTTCCCCTCTCGGAGCAACCTTGACCACTTGACAGCTGCTCCCTCTCGTCGCGGCGCGGTCAAAGTGCTTGAACATTTAGCTGGGTCATTCCTGCAGTAGTGCATAGGGAGAAGCCGTTCCTTCGGTAGAAGAGTTGGCCATCCTCTCCATTTTGCTCACGTGTTGCTATTGTTTCTTCTACGACAGCTTCGTTGTTGATTCTCGCGGTATACGTACGAGTAGCGTTCTCGTGTTTTTTTGCGGCACGGGGCTTGTACGTACGATATTTTTTTTGGCAGCGAGTAAAGTGACGTACGATACTGCTGTGTGGTGTGGGCTATGACAGCTTTTCCTTCTAAAGACGCCTACGCTTCGCGCCAGACGGGCTGATCGTTGTTTCCCCTATGTTTTTGTCCGGCAGTCCGGCAGGCTCCCTGCTTTATTTCTCCTCAGAACACTGCTATAATCACAGCAGTGTTTCTTGTGCCCCTTCTTGTTGCAATGGTAAGCTCCATCATCATCATCATCATCGCGATCATTGTCGTTGTCATCTCCATACGTAGTCGTGGCCGTCATCAATACCATCACCACCACCGTAATCTTCCGCACCTCCCTCGTAGGCTTCACGTAGTAGCAACAACAAATTCACAATTCAACGGCTACTTTAACTGCGCAAGCAAGCCCCCCCCACACCGACCCGGCCACCTGACTAGCTGCGAACTCCTACCCTGTGCGTACACACACTTTGTGCTCTCCCTTCAAGTCGCTACCAACTCCGGTTTTCCTTGCCACTCATATTTCTCCCCCGTTTTATTACTCAAAAATACACCAACACACCGAAAAACAGTCAAGTACTCGAAAACACGAAAAAAAAAAACCTCTTGTGCCGAGCAGGGGTCTACGTCAATGGCTTTGCCGATGGGTCGACACCTCCCCCGGGTCCCCAGGCTCACATGCGCGTCGGGGACGTCCTGGTGTCGTTGGACGGGAAGGATGTTCTGGGGGCAACCCCCCCGGTGGCATTGGCTGCCATCGAGGCTGCGAGACGCAGGGTGAGCGGGGAGGGTGGGCGGGCGCTGTGTTCTGTCTGAAGTGGGGGGGGGGACGGGGGGCGGGGGGGGTGTACTCGATAGGAGAGATGTGCTCGATCTCATGCATAACCGTAGTCGTATGACAATAGACCCTCGCATCCCTACAATGCCGGGACGGAGCATGTCGGGTTTTCACCGACCAGGCAGACATTGCTTGCACCAAGCGCGAAGCGCCGTGAGGTGTCCGGCGAGTCGCATGAAGGGTGAGCTGCATCCTACTAAGAACCGCTTGTGAGGCGGACGGGGGGGCGTACTCATTTGTTGCTTGCCTTAGTCATTTGACCATTGGCCACGCATCCCTTTTGAGACGGAGCACCGTTCCTACTCCAAATAGAGACACCTCCAACACTTGCATTACGTAGTTTTTTTTTTGCTAATCTTATCCCCTTCCTGTCTGGCCGGCTGTGGCCACCATCTATGTCCTAGGATAGCGATCGTTTTCTCGCTGCTATTCGGTGTATCAAACTCCTCCATGTCACATTCGTCTATTTCCCTCATCTCTTCTAACACATCCCGTTCCTCCTTGTATATTTCACATTCTCCTGCTGTGTGAGTTCTACTCTCAATTGCTTTGCCACACGGGCACATCTGCGCATCTGCTTCCTCCTCCTCCCGGCTACTGGTGTACCTCTTTCTTATTTCTGGCAAGTCCAGATCACCTACGCGAAAGCGCAGTTTCAGCGTTTTCGCGAAGTCCATTGGGCCATGCAAATACGTTTTCTTTCCTATTCCTTCCCTCAATCCCCCGTATATCTCTAAGCGTTTTTCCGATTCCACCTTGTTTCTTAGCGCTAGCCATTCCCTTCTTTCTATCATTTCTTCTTCTGCCTTGTATCTCCCAAACTTCCCGGCGGACATCATCTCTTCTTGGTTTCCCCCTATATCCTTCCATACTTCTCAACTTGGGGGGGGGGGGGGGGGGTACTCGATATCATGCATGGTCGTAGTCGTATGACAATACACCCTCGCATCCCTACAATGCCGGGACGGAGCGCGTCGGATTTTCGCCGACCAGGTAGATATTGCTTGCCGGGGGGGTGTTCGTGTTATGCATGGCCGTAGTCGTATGGCCATCGACCCTCGCATCCCAACACTGCCTGGACGGAGCACGCCAGGGAGTGGTATTTGAGGTTCGTTCACTTTGGTGAAAGGCGGGCAGTGGGTAGGTCGGTTGGCTGGTTGAACGCCCTACTCGCAGATGAAGCGGGTGTGGGATAGTACTTGGCTTTTCTCGTTTCGTGTCAGCGCAGTCCGCGTCCGCGATATGGTTCCAAAAGAGCTACGTACGTACCCGTACGTACCTGGCCTGTTTTGTTTCACAGGTATGAATTAACCTCTTGAGAGCTGCAGCCACATTTTTTTGGAGCCAAACTGCTTGGAATTTGAGTGGAATATGGGTTTTGCAGTATCTCAAGGGTTTTGCTTATCTTGACACCCAGAGCGGTCCAGCACTGTTAAAAATTGGCCAGTATAATTCCAAGCAGTCTCTGCCGAAAACGTGGGCGGAAGTCGCGAGGGGTACAGTGGCATTGTTGCGCTCAACTTCGATCGGATCCAACGGGGTATGCCTAGAAAAGGGGAAAACGGCAGGTTGGGTGGAGGCGGCGGGCGTTGAAAAGCGGGGATAGGGGATAGATATACCCCCCCTGTGGCGATCCACTTGGAGCCATCGGTTCGCTCTCTCTTGAGTGGTCCTGATAATAAGTATATTATTGATAGTACCTCTGTCCGCTCCCCAATCCCCCCCCCTCCCCGTCTACGTATGTAAACCCGACGTGCGCCGTCCCGGCATTGTAGGGATGCGAGGGTCTATGGTAATACGACTACGGCCATTCATGACATGAGTGCACCCCCCCCCCCCGCGCGCGCCTCGACCCCGCCGCCCGGTCTTTTTTGGCGACAGGATCGCCTTCGGGATTTTATCTCATCGAAGCAGGATGACCCGAGGAAGGGAAACGTCGTGATGGTCTTCGAGCGCCTATTGCCGCGGCTCTCGTTCCGAGACGTTGCCCTGGTGAGCGATGGGAGGCGTTCGGCGAGGGCGCGGGGGGGGGGGGGGGGGAGGGGGCGGCTGTCTTGGTACTTTGCTCGGCTGAGCGGTCTCACATTCTTTTGAGGGGAGGGTGGAAGCTCCCTCAGGGGGGGCAAGAATGGAAACTGTTTCGGGGGGAACATATCATGGTGATCGGAAGCAAATATGCGGTGCAAACGTGGGGGGTTACCTTGGGTCTGGGACCGAAATAGGTTCTGATTACTGCTGTACCCCCCCCGTGTCAATTGTGCTGGGTGTCGAACGAGAGTGAAAATGCTGTACGGTATCGACAGACGCACCAATAGTAGCATCGCTATTTACACACCTCGGCCAGGTCATGTACGCACAGATAGATCATGTACAGATCATGTACAGATCGTTCGCATTTAATGATCTAGATCTTTGGAGGGAGGGAGGCTCCTTATCTGTGTGATCGACTGTAGTAGCTCGTTTTGCCGTGCGGGGGGCGTTAACCTGCACGGTCTAGGATGTGTTTCCTGGGTTTGATCTGTGTCACGTATACGGATCCTGCACGACATGGCATAGCGGCAGGATATGACCCAGATGGTCTTCTCTGTAGATCGCGATCTGTCAGGCATGCGAGTCGTTACGGTTTCGATCATGAATACAACAGTGTACCGGGTATATCGCAGAGTAGCAAACAACACAACCTTGATTAGTTCGTACGTATAGAATTATTGTTGAGAACAAAAAGAAATAAAAAATGGATCGCTCTGTATGTCCCACTTGTTGATTTCGTGCCGGCCGCGCTCTGCAGGATCCCCGCAAGGTAGTGTACCTACTGAACTACATGCTGGAGATACGCAGGGCCACTACGGCGAAGGAGGGAGTCAGCCTGGACGAAGCGAGGCTGATGTTCTGGCTGGAGGTGCAGGTGCTGTTCGAGATGTCGGGCGTGATGATGCCCAGCAGGCACGACATGAGCAAGGTCTACGACAAGTTCTTCAGACAGGGGTCGGGTTTCTACGTGCGCGAGTTGGCGGAACAGAGACAGGTGCGCGTCCCCTGGTCTTGGGGGAGGAGGGGCGGCTGCTGTGTCCCATGGGGTGGGGTGGAGTTTGGGGGCTGGGAGGGGCGGGGGGGGTAGGTGGTGTCGATGTTTGCCCTTGTTCGTGAACGGAAAAGTAATGGCTCTTTCCGGGGGCTGCCGACTCGGACCTAAGGTTTCGAAAAGGGTTGCGTTGAGGAGACTTGGCACGCGGGGTTAGCTGGCGGAGGGAACGTCGTCGATTGCGATGGGCCTTGCCTTGCCTCGCCCTGTCTTGCCTTTCCTTGCCTCGTCCCTTGCCTTACCCCTTGCCTTGCCCCTTGCCTACCCCTGCCCGGCCCTGCCCTGCGCCCTGTCCTGACCTTGCGGGTGGGGTTTATGTCCTTTCCTGCCCTGCCCTGCGCCTTGCCCTGACCCTGCCCTCTTTGTGCGTCGAAAATATCGCCCCCTCACCCCTCACCCCCCGCAGCTGAAGCTATCGACGCGGAAGTCTTGGGACGGGCACGTCGCCAGCCTATCCTCCCCCGCGCAGCGCGACGTCGACGCCGCCGCGCCCACACCCGTTTCACCTACGGCAGGCACGGCGGCGGAGGCAGCAGCGGCAGCAGCAGCAGCAGCGGCAACAGCGGCAACAGCGGCAACAGCGGACGAAGAAACCACGTCTCCCTTCGTCGACTCCTCCGAGGCGTTCGCTCTCGCGTCTGGAGTAGACGTGGAAGGGGAGGAGGCGGAGGAGGCGGGGGAGGAAGACGGTGTCGCGTTTGGAGACAGCAGCGCTCCCGGTCTTGTTACGGAAGCGGCTGCGGCGGCAGCGGCGGTGGCTAGCTCGCCGCCGCCACCGCCCCCCCCCGAAGACCACGCGCCTTCTCTGCCGCACAGGAGCTTTTCCGCGTCGCCGACGGGTGCCACGCGGGCTGCATTCGGAGGCCGGGCACGGGTGGGGGGTAGGGGGGGGGGGGGGCAGGGGGGGAGCTGGAGGGGGACGAGAGCGGCGCGCTTCCAGTGGAGTTTTTGGCGGCGGACCTTTCCAAGATCTTCCGCGCTTCGCAGGAGAGGGTAGAGCGCACGCTAACGGCCGAATCTTTCTACCGGTGAGGATCGGACGGGTGTAGTGTGGTGTGGTGTGGTGCGGATGTTGGAGTGGACACGGAGCGGTACAAATGGTAGGCTGACATCATGTGGTACGTACATGCCGACATAATTTTGTTTTCGCGGTCATGATATGTGCTTGTAAAACTTTAACTTGGTACTGGGTATATGGTGTGATGTGTTTTGTGTCGGAGCTTCCGGAGGTATGCATGCCAGGGTCTATATATTTGACCTGGCAAAGAGCCAACGCCTTGTTTTTGATGTTTTATCCCTGCGTTTTGTTCTGTTCGTCCGTTTTCTGTATGGGACCCCCTCTCGTGCGTGTGCTGTCCCTTGCCGTGTCATGCTGCGCTGGGCTGGGCTGGGCTGCTGGGCTGGGCTGGGCTGAACCATGCCGTGTGCTGCCGTGCTGTCGCGTGGTATATATGTCGTGGTGCGGCGTGTATTTGTTCGGCGTGGGCAGGTTTAAGACTAGCCCCTGGATGGGTCGGATGGTGGCGTACCTGAGCAACAGCCCCGACTTCGTGCATGTGCCTTTCGTGAGGATCATGGCGGAGCACGAGCTGCGAGACGTGAGCAAGCGTGCTTACCTTGTATCGGGATCACCGATTTTGGCAAAGCTCCATTTTTTAGACGTTTCGTTCTCACAGAGGCGGTGAACGGGGCGGGTGGGGGGGGGGGGGGGGGGGGGTGGGAGGGTATTATCTCGTCGGCAAGGCGAGGCTGCGCTGGGGGGGGGACTGGGCGGGGAGGGGGTATTTTTGACTTGCTGAGGAGGTTACATTTTCAGGCATAATATCATAGCTTAGCTTGGGTTGTGTGGGGACGGGCGGGGTAGTGCATCTCGGCAGTAGGGAGAACAGCGGCCTGCGTACCGATGCCATTCGTGGGGGTTCTCTTGCTGGCGCCGAGGCCGGTCACCCACTGCTGTACCTGAGAGATGCGGCTGCTTGTACGTGGGGTTGACACTCGGCTAGACCGGCCCCAACGGCGCCGTTCGCGTGTTGATGATACGTGTCTCACTGATGCTGCTGTACACTCGTACCAGTTACGTGGCATATATGTCTTGATACGGGAAGGTACACTTTGCGTTTGTTGACTTGAAAGCTTGGTTCGTATAAACGGGGTGGTTGTATTTTCCGCCAAATCAGCTGCAGCTGGTTTCATCTATGAGAGCGAAGGAAGCCAGCGGAATATCGCTTGTGCGAGCAATGATGGTAATCAGTCGGTGAGGTCCTCCCCCCCTACACACACACCCTTAACCCCCCCCCCCCCCCCCCCGCCCCGGCCTGGCCTCTACCGCTACCCCCACCCTTACCCCCTCCCCGACCTCAACCCTTGCCCCCCACCCGTGGCAGGTGATGATGATACATATGATAATCGGCCAGATGCCCGGTTGGCTGCAGGTATGGAGGGAGATCGAGCTGTCCGTGAAGCCTCGCCTGGCCTTGCTGCAGACGAGGCGGTCCGTGCGACAGAGGCCTAGCACCCCGCCCTTGGGCTCGGGAAGCGGGGCCTACGGTGGCGACGATCGGGTGAGGGAACGGCGAGCAGAGAATGAATTAGGGATAAAGCGGGGGTGGCGGGGGGGGGGGGGGGGGGGGAGGGAGAGCGAGAAAGAGAGGCCCTCGGGTCCAGTTTGATGTGTTCATAGGCTGTCATACACGGGCTTCAATCGACGCTGGGCGCTGTAAGAGTAGCAGTTTTTTTGCCTCACGAGGCACTAGTGATGGGGTTTCTGAACTGAGGCACTACCAAATATGGTTCGTGGTTGACAGTGTGTATCGCCCTGGCGTATACTAAGTGCACGCTTTTTTTTCATGTTCGGGTTTTGGGTGTCGTGTACACCGCCGCTGCTTTCGCATGCATCGTTCGTGTTTTGTGCTTTGCGGGGTACAGCGCCACGGGGATCGTGGGCGATTTCTAGCACCCCCTCTATACGCATATATAGGTTGGGATGGCGTCGTTTGGCGACGACACTGTAAAACGCGCCTCTCACTGCATGCGCTACAGTAAGACAACCAGGGTAAAGAGTATCGCTTTTCTGTTTTTTTTTTTTTTACGGTCGAGTCAGATCTTTTTTATGCGAGGAGAACCTTCCCTCCGCACAAGGGGGATGATCGTATCACGTACTGTGTATGTCGTATGGCACCCACCCACGAGGCAGTTACGTGGTGAACCCGTTGCTGTCTCAGGAAGTGGCCACACTAGAAAGTAAATTAGTTCATTGACGCTGTCATCCATATGCAAGAAAAATCCGCCTCAAAAGCGATTATTAGTAGGACGCAGCTCACCCTTCATGCGACTCGCCCAACACCTCACGGCGCTTCGCGCTTGGTGCAAGCAATGTCTGCCTGGTCGGTGAAAACCCGACGTCCTCCGTCCCGTTATTGTAGGGATGCGAGGGTCTATGGTCATACGACTACGGCCATGCATGATGATGAGTACACCCCCTAACCCCGTGACCCCCCCCCCCCCCCCCCCCCCCATAATGAGTATCCCCCCCCCCCCCCCCCCCCCGCCACCGCTGTGCAAGCAATGTCTGTCTGGTCGGTAAAAACCCGACGTGCTCCGTCCCGGCATTGTAGGGATGCGAGGGTATATGGTCATACGAGTACGGCTATGCGTGATATCGAGTACTCCCTTCTTCTAGAAAGAGATGCGTGGACAATGGTCAAATGACTACGGCAACCAACAAATGAGTACCACACAGCCCACCCCCCCCCCCCCCCCCCCCCCCCCCCCCCCCCCCCCCCCCCCCGCGCGCGCACGTCCATCTGCCCGCCATTGACGCTGGTGTAGCCCCGTCGGAGGACGTTCCCCGGCAGCGGGGAGTGGGGGCGTGTCGGGTCAGGCTTCTGCATCAGTAATGGTGGCGGTAGCAGCAATGGCGGCGGCGGCTGGGGGGGCGGTAGCGGTACGGGCTGCGCTGGGGTTCCGGAGGCTAAGTCGGACGCGGCCGTGGCAATACTGGCCTCTGCTGTCTATCTCTGGGATTTTTTTTTGTGGCGACCGACTCCCACGCGTCTCTGGGCCTTGCCCGAGACACGAGCGCCTATGCTACGCTGAGGGGGCTTCTAGTGGAGAACGCTGAGGGCATCGGTCGTGGTGGTGGTGGTGGTGGTGGTGGGGGGGAGGGGGAGGGGGGGGGGGGGGGGGGGTAGGGCGTCGGCTGGGATTGCGGCGTGTAGCCCGCGAGGAGGAGATGCTACGGTTGATTTGGCGGTGTCGGTGGGCAAGGCGCTGATCGACGTGCAGCGGCAGGTCCTTCGGAAGGTATGCAGTTGCGTTGTTCTTGCTGTTGTTGTCGTTGTTTGTCGTTGAAAGGGTCACGCCAATACACAATAGAATAGGGTGACGAAGCCGACGCAGAATGGCAGGGTACGGGGGGTGGGGAAGGTACCATCGACTTGACAGGCAATAGGACATCATCAGAACAGGGGTTGTAACGCGGTAGGCAGTAGTTGCTGGGCGTCTCAAGTAGGGAGGCGGCGAGCGCTACGTTCCGGCGGGTGCCTTCACTTTCTCAATTGGCCTATAGCTGCTGTTGGTACGCCTCCTTCAACGCTGCTCCTCTCTCTCCCCTCCCCCGGGCCTTGGGCCCTACGGCGTTTTTGAGTTGCTGCGCATTTCGTGTGTCAAGCGCTCGTCGTTTTGCTACGTACTCCCCTTCTCCGTGACGAACCAGCGCGCTTCATGTGCTGCTCTTCCGCTTTCTCAACAGGCCGGTGTCCGTTCTTCCGCCTTGATGGTCAAGTTAGAGAACGATAGGTCGCGTTCGAGACAATCCGTCAAGGTCCTGTTCTTGCCCTCCCCAGTAACCTTTTCCCCACATCAGCTCCCCAAACATCACTCGTTTGGGTAGTCTCTCGTTACGCATGTGAGCCAAGAACCCCGTGAACCCTCTTGACCCCGCCCCTTGCCCACCTTAACCCTTCCCTTACGGTACGCCCCTCCGTTCCCTGCCCTGTCCCCGCCGCGCTCTTGGTTATCCTCACCCCGCGCCCCGCCCCGCGCCAACCGAAAACTCTCATGCCTTGCCCTCAAAAGCTCTGCGCTAGCGTGTACCCCGACTTCCAGGCGAGCTCCTCCTACGAACATCTCTGCGACGAGCTCACGACGGGGGCCCACTCCCCCCCGCGCCTGCCCCCGGGGCCCCCGTATAAGGCGGCAGGGGAACCCCCCCTCCCTGATGCCGTCGCAATCACCGCCACCACCACTGCCGCCGCCTCTGCGGGCTCTGCGGGCTCTATCTCGTCCTCGGCGGTGACTGAGGTCAACACGCTCGGAGAACAATCTTCAAAACAGTCTTCGGAAAGGGTGGCGACGGTGGCGGCCACGCCGTCTAGGGTGCGAGGGCACAACGGCGGAGCCCCGAACGGTGGCAGCAGCGGGTTGGGGGGCGGGGGGAGGGCAAACCCCGATCTCCTTTTTCTTTCCTCGGAGGAGCCGGGTCCCCGTCGAAAGAGAGCCGCGGCCATTTGCGGCGGAGCTCTGCGCCCGGGTTTGGTGTGGTTGGTGGAGGCGTAGGCGGTGGTGGGGGCGGGGATGAGGCGGGGGTTAGTGGGGGTGATAGTGGTGGTGGTGTTGGTGATGTTGGTAGTGGTGGTGGTAGTGGCAGTGGTGTTGGGAGACCTGAGTCGTGGGGCGAGGCGTTTCGGTCGGAGGGAAACGGGGGCGGGAGAGACACCTCGGTCCGAAGCCCCGGGCCGGGGCCGGAGTTCGAGGTGCTGTGGATGGCAAGCCGGGGGTGGCTTCTGGAGAAGGTGATGAGAAGGATCGAGCTGCCGTCGTACATTTCGAGGCACCGACCCCCGTGGGGGCTGGAGGGGCAGGCGCGGCGCCGAGGAGGCGCCGCGGGGGAGCTGCGGAGGCGTTCGAGGAGCGGGAGCGGGACTGCTTTGAGTTCATGTGAGCGGGGGCTAACGGCAACTACCGATTAGGCGTATTCGTGGTAAAATCCTGCCGACTCACAGCTGTAGGAATCGTCCTTTTGTTCGTTTTTTTCCTTTGAATCCCCAAACGGGATTGTATCGGATTTGTTTTGTCTCGACGCTTTTTAAATACATGCTGCAAAAAAAGTCACATCTTACTCTACGTTATTTATCTTAGTGGTACTTTTGTCCCCGGAAACGTGGGTGCAGTGCTAAAGCCGGGTGAACAGCTTCTTCTGTTTTATCCTCCGGCGGATTGGTAAAAATAAAGCCACAATTCACAACGTTCAGATTTCGTGTCGTGTGTCAATTCTAACCCGCAGCTCCCGTTGCAACAGCAGAGCAGGTTGCTGTTACCGCGCCCTCGTCTCGGCGACAAAACTGCGTGGAACTATAGTCTTGGAGGTTATAACTTAAAACCCTGCTGTAGGGATTGCTATTTCGTTCGTTTGTTTCAGGCAATGCTGCCCGTATCGCTGTAGACTCGTCTGGATGGCGTCCGTCGGTACGGCCCGGCTTTTGTCCGTCGATCGAGAGCCCAAGGCGGCATTCACGGAACGGAAACGAAACAAAGAGCGGGGGGGCGGGGGGGGGCGGGGGGGGAGGGTAGCCACCGACGATAGGTGTGCGAACTCGGAGAAGAGCCCGCGCAAAGGGAGCTCCAACCCACGCTACGAAAAGTTATCCCAGCGTGCAAGAAATATTACCTGCCCCCTACCCACCCACCCACCCACCCACCCACTCCTCCTCTTTTTCGCCCTCTGCGCTTGTTTTTTTCGTCGGCGTTTTATTTTGCTTGTCCACGCTCTGTTTTGTTTGTCCTCCTCGCGATCCCCCCCCCCCCCCCCCGCCCTCCCCTTTTTTTAGCCTCCCCCGAGCTCCGACGGCACCTGTCCCTCCCCCACACGTCCCGCAGACTGGGGCGAAGGCCCTATATCATCCCCGATCCACTCCCACCCCAGGAGCCGTGGTTGGGAGGAACGCCGCCCAGGCCATCCCGCGGCAGCGAGCACGAAGCCGGCGGTGGGGGTGGCTTGAGCGGGGAGTGGGAGCTTTCGTCCCCTCCCGAGGTTTCGGGGAGGCGTTACAGTTCGCACGGGGAGGGAGAGCAGGCGGTGTCGGCGGGAAACACGGGGTTTCTTGGAGTGGTGGGAGGCGGTAGCGAGAGAGGAGAGGGTGGGGGTGGGGGGTGCTGTGCAGAGTGGGCTGTGTCGTTCTCGGGCTCCTTGGAGCAAGGGGTTACCACGGTGAAGGTGAGGGGGGCGGGGGCGGCTGAGGGGAGGGGGGCTCAACTGAAAGTACACCCCTTTTACACGTCGGACAGATGATGTACAGATCATACAGATCATTTACAGATCATTTCCACTGTCTGATCTAGAGCTTTCGGGGCAGATGGATAGTAGCGTGGTGATTTGTATAAAGCTAGTTTTACGGGGGGATATAGTAATGAGGGCTAAATATGCTTAGTGAAAATACCAGAGTATATAGGTTTTTGTGTGTCTGACGGGTCCTGATTCCTATAGGCCTCCGTAAACAGCTCGTGTTCGGGTGCCGATAAATAATCTGCATGATCCACTACTGCTGTGGGACAGGTTTTCTGGGTTGGGTCTGTACTATTGAGATCCTTTGTAATATCTCGTAACGGAATGTTATCCTTTTTAGAACCGCAGTCTCATTTTGGGGACAAATCAGTCTAATTTCAAGTGTCTTGTACCCCGAACGGGACTGCGGTTTTAAAGAGGTCCGGGATGATCTATGCAGATCGTGGTCTGTCTGTCCGACTTTTGTGAAACCGTTTCGAGACTTTGGAGGGGAAAACACGACGGAACATACAAAAGTGTCGCGATTTTACGGCATCGGGTTCGACCGCATGGAGCAGCCTGATGTAGCGCGGGCTGCTTGCTGCTGGGGCCTCTGCAGGGAGCGTTGCGTTGTTTTTGGTTTCGTTTTTTGCGTCCGAATTTATATGCCGTTCAAGGAAACACGTTCCACTTGGAGGAGTTAGGGGGGGTTTTGTTCCCGGCTAGAGTGCCAAGAAGATGTACCCGTGCGGTGGAATATGCGAACAGGAGGGTACGTTAGGGGTGCACCTAAAGCTGCTGAGGCGCCCAACTTGAGGCGTTCTTCTCGTCACCCAGGCAAACAGCTTTGGGAAACGTGCAAGCTTATCACGATGCTAAATTTCCCATCGAAGAAGGCCGATACATACCTCTAACGGGATTCCTGCAACATGAGGCAACAGGATGGAAGTACAGTACCTGCTTCGTTCTCGACACGCACGCGTTTCGTTATTTTGGTCCACGCCCATTCCCAACCCCCCCTCCCCTCGAACAATGGCTCTTTTTGCGACTCGCCCAACACCTCACGGCGCTTCGCGCTTGGCAAGCGACGTCTGCCTGGTCGGTGGTCGGTGAACCCGATGTGCTCCTTCCGTCCCGGAATTGTAGGGGTGCGATGGTCTATTGTGGCCATACGACTACTACGGCCATGCATGACTTGAGTAACCCCCCCCCCTCGCCCAGAGACCCCCCCGGGCCCGACTCGACCCGACCCGACCCGACCTAACTACGCCAACTCGGTGAATGTTTGCTTCTCGTCCCAGACGGAAGAGGTGGTCAGCCTCGCGCTCGGCACCAGCTACGCAGGCTTTGGCGCGGGCTGTGAAGCCCCACCGGAAGGCCTGGAGCCCTTTTTTTCGCCTAGCCTTCCCGCGGATGGCGGGGGTCCGCGCGCGTGCTTTCCCCTCGAATCTTCGGCGGGGGCCGGGAGGGACGGGGGGGGCACCTCAAAAAGGAGCGGCCGCGGCCGCGGCGGCGGGAGCGGGGGCAGCCGTGGCCGTGGTGGTGGTGGTGGTGGTGGTTGGGGGGGAGCGAGGGAGCGGGGGTGTTCACATGTCGGATTCTCCGTTCCCCCGCCGCAGCTATTCACGTTTGCCGCTCCTGGGCGTAACGGAGCGGGGACGTTTTACGGGGCTTGCCTCTCGCTCTTCAGGTGTGCGGTGTCCGGGGTGTGGGGGGACTTTTGACGTGGGTTTTTGGGCGGGCGGGTTTTTGGCTTGTGGTTTTCCAGCAGATTTCTTTTCTTTACGTAGCGGGGTTTTATTTTAGCGTGGTATTTAGTGTTAGCGGCTTTTTAGCATGGGTTTCAGTCGGTGTGGATTTTGGTGTGGGTCTATATAGCGTGGATGTTTTACCGTGGATATTTCGTCTGGGTTTCAGCTTTTTTTTTCAGTAAATTTTGGTCAGCGGGGGTTTGGATGATTTTTTGTTCGTTTTAAGGGGGAGGGGGGGGGGGGGGTTGCCAGTTTGTGTGAGATGGGAAAGGGTAGGGGGTGGGGGTATGGACAGGGAGGCACCGGGTTATGGGCCAGTTTCGTCTACCGGCGTCCCCGGTGGCTTGGTAGGTGGTCCGCGTGCCTGTCAAGATCAATTTCGTGGGTTCAAGTCTCACCGAGTGCATGCTCATAGGGACTTTTTCTTGCATAAAAAATTGATAAGCGGAAAGCGCGAAAGCGTGAGTTGGCTGCATTCGATGAAAATCGACGAGCAGTGGGAATGCTGAACCCTATGCGCGACAAAAAATAAAGGCACGTACCGGGGTGAGAAGGGACGACACCTGTGACCACGGCTTGTCCACAAGAACGTCGAGGGTAAAACCTCCTACGAGTGGGCTGGAAAGTAAAAGTGAAATTGGTCCGTGGCAGTAGTCTGTGGCAGTAGACAGGCCTGCCCAAAGGGAAACATACCCCGGTGGCTTGGTGGGTGGTCCGCGAGCCTATCAAGATCAATTTCGTGAGTTCGAGTCTCACCGAGTGCATGCTCGTAGGGACTTTTTCTTGCATAAAATTGATTAGCGGAAAGCGCGAGAGCGTGAGTTAGCTGTACATTCGATGAAAGTCGACGAGCAGTGGGAATGCTGAACCCTATGCGCGATAAAAACTAAAGGCGCGTACCGAGGGGGAGAGGGGGACGACACCTGAGACCACGGCCTGTCCAGAAGATCGTCGAGGGTAAAACCTCCTACGAGTGGGCTGGAAAGTAAAAGTGATGATGAAAAAAAAAAAAAAAAAAAAAAAAAAAAAAGAAAGGGACATTGTAACCAGCGGTAGCTGGGTGTGTTTTGCCTTCTCTTTTTTGCGCCTGATTTACGGGTATATTGGCGCGGTGGTGCTGGTGAATATTAGTGATGCGAGACGGTTGCCGTCTGGTCGGTGGGCTGGCCGGTCGCGGTACAGCGTTGGATGCCTCATGACGGGGGCGTTCCCTCCCCCGAGAGTGTATGTATGCCCTGCGCTCCGCGCGCTCGTCTCGTCTGGTCCAGTTGTGTTAAAGTGGGGTTTATCTCCTCCCCGGTCCCCCCCTCCCCTGTTGGAGACTCGCCAGCATTTGTCGCCCTTTTTATCTTTCGGCCTCCCCTCCCCCGAGCGTTGTTGTCGGTGTCAACTAGCCCCCCCACCCTCTCCCCTCCAACGCGTAGCCTCTTCTTCCCTCCCTCCCTCCCTCCCTTGTTGTCGCGTGCCTTTTAATAGGGTGGTGCCGCAGTCGGTCGGAGAGTTGCCCACCTTGCCCGGAGGACTGGACGGCGACAGCTCCACCCCGTCCGACGCGTCCCCGATTACGACAATCCCGAGCCCATCTACAGGGGGGGGCACCACCACCACCACCACCATCTCCCAGCCGGAAGCCCTCTCCGGTGCCCCTGCCGCTGCGGCTGCTGTGCCGGAGAGGGGAGAGGCCCCTATGGATGGCACGGCAGGTTCCCTGACGGCGGTTGCGCCAGTAGAAGCAAATGGAAGCGCAGAAGCGGCTACGAGAACGTTGGCGATGCCGTCGGGAACAGCTGTAGCGAGCGTACCGGAGGTGTTGGGGGCGGCAGCGGCGGTGGCGCCGTGGGCGGGGGGGCGTGAGGACGCGCGGGTGCCGCCCCCGGGATTCAAGGAGGGAGAAGAGGAGGAGGAAGAGGAGGTGGTAGGGGGTAGAGAGGGTGTGGATTCGATAGGTCGGAACGGTGAGGCCAGGCTAGCGCTGACGGTGGCCGAGGCGTCGGAGTCGGAGGGGGTGACAGGCGTCCCCGATGGAGGGGCCGAGGTGGAGGCGGCAGTGGTGGCGGCGGTGGCGGACACCGAGGGTACGACCGAGGTTAAGACCCTCGAGGGTAAGGCTGTCGAGGATAGGACCGTGGAAGATAAGAGCTCCTCGGTGATGGACGTGTTGAAGCTTACGAAGAGCATCGCGATGTTCACGAAGTCTTCGGGGCCGAGCAAAGCCCCCGCCCGCTCGGTGGCGGCACCAGTGACTGCCGTGGTGGCCGAAGCCGCAAACGATTCCCAAGCGGCGGTGGCGGCGACGACGACGCGGAAGGTTCCGGAGTCGGGCAAGGAGAAGGAGAAGGAGAAGGCTGTGGAGAAGCCCTCGTCATCGTCGTCGTCCATGCTAGACTTGTCGACGAGGTTTAAGATGAGCATGGGCATGTTCGGAAGCGCTAGATCGTCGTCCGCGGCTGGGCAGGGAAGACATTTGAGCTCTAGCTCGAGCGTAAGCGCTGCCACGGCCGCCGCCGCCGCCGCCGCCGCCCGCCGCCGCCACTGGCGCCTCTCCTTCACCCACCCCTGCCGTCGCCGCCGCTGCCATGAGTAATCATGTCGTACAATCACCGTCGCCATCGACTGCAATGCCTTCTCCGGCGGGGGCGGGCAAGTTTTCGAGCTACGCTAGACGCGCTGGCAATTTCTTAGGTGAGAAGTGGAGGTTTTATTTTCGGTGGTAGTGGTGGTGTTGGTGCTTGTGCTGTTATTGTTGTCGTGGTTGTTGTGGCTTTTGTGGTTTTGGTATTGCTGCTTCTCTTGATGTAGCCGGCCGGCTAGGTGCTCGCAGCCCCCAGCCGTCTCGCTTCTGCAATCCGTCGAATCGTGCACTAGATCCACCCCGCCGACCTGTGCCCGCGTGGGGGCATTGCTATGATTTTCACTGATCCCTGACCCTCCCTCCCTCCGTCCCTCCCGTCCCTCCATCCTCCATCCTCCCAACACTGGCCAGGCTCCGATTCCCGTCACCTCGGACGTTCCCCTAACCCAGACTCCACCCTCTCCATTTCCGCCGACACCCTCGCCAACGGGCCGCCGCCGCCCTCACCGCTAGTCCCGATCTACCTCGACTCGCCCCCCACGGCGGTGGGAGGCGCCGCCGCCAGAACACCGAGCGCCTCTTCGGCGGCTGCCGCTATAAACGCCCTCACCGCCCCCACTCCCCGACAAAAGTCGGACGCCTCCTCCGCGGGGGCCGGAGAGAGGGGGCTCGCTCGAGGTCAGGAACTTCGGGATCATCGACGGCGGCTACCGCCGCCGCCCCCGGCGGCGGCTCCGCCTCCGCAGTAGTAGACGCAACATCCTCGACAAGAAGGTCGCTAAGCTCGGCGACGTCTGACTCGGGCGGGTCCGATAGCTACCGCTCTGCATCTCCGACGGGTGGCGGCGCCGACGGCGAAGCGGGGGGTGGAACGGGGCTCGGGGAGGAGGGTGCAGGTGCGGGTGACGAGCACGAGGGAGGGGGGTGGCGGCGGCGGGGAAAGGGGGGCAGCAGGCAGAAGCACCTGTATCTGGTTCCCAGCGGCCTGTGTCTGCTCTCCACACAGCCCAAAACGGGCGCCATGCGGAGGTCGCTGGCCGCCTACTGGGCGGCCCACGGCGAGGAGATAGCTTGCGGTGGTGTCGCCATGGCCCGCGGCGGTGGCGATGCCGGGGGGGGGGGGGGGGGGGGGATGAAGGTCGGCGGATCCCGGCACAAGAAGAAAACGCCTGCGACGGTGCCGCCTGCGGCAGCGATGGCGGACCCGTCGACCCACACCCGAATAAGTCGAAAGGAGGGTCGGGCGCGGTGGGTGTTGGGGCGTGGACTGGCCTTACCGCTGACGGTCTCCGGGAGGCCCTGGGACCCTTTGTGATGCAAGGTCGGCAAGAGTTTAGGCGGGAGGGGTCGGCTAAGGTGGCGGCAGCAGGGGGGGGGGGGACTGGGGGAGGAGCGACGATGGCTGACGAGCCGTGGGCGGTTGCGCCGGAAGACGTGCCCAGGTCGCTATCGGCGGGTAGTCCCCCACGCGACTGCTCGCCTAATTCTTCTTCAGCAGCAGCCGCAGCAGCAGCTCGAGGAGTGCTATCGGCTGCGACGATGGGGGAGGCGAGCGGGGTGGTAGGGTGCGATGTGGGACTCGGGTCGGCGATCGACTTTGACCCGTCGATGGTGTTCCGGTGCCTTAGCCCGCGGCACCTCTGTCTTGTGGTAACCACCCTGCTGTGCGAGAGGAAGGTCGTCATGGTTTCGTCCCGCCTTTCCCTGCTCACCATGGCCGGGGAGGTGTTCCGGTATGTGGGAGGGGGGGGCTCTTTGCAGGAGCTAGTTCTTGGAAGGCGCCTGTTTTTGGGCTGGTGGGAAGGGGGGGGGGGGGACAGCGGAGGGGGGGGCGCGGGGGGGGATGTCGGTAAGGGAGACTTTATCCACTACAAAAAAAAATACTACTTATTTTTAGCAATATTTCGAAGTAGACGCGTTCTACGATAGAGATTCACCCTATATTTTCTGAGTCTCCTCACCTGAGGAGCTCCATAAAACACCCGAAACCTGACTTCAGCAAAAATCAAATTGCATCGCGATGAATAATCCCACAGCCAAAGTAAACAAAATCTTCGTTTTTCGAAACGATGTTGACATTCCGACGATTTTGGATTAAGGAACCCCGTCATTCAGAAAACAGTTTAGAGGATATGTGCTACGTCTACCGCGTCAGTAGTTTGCCCCCCAAAACGTGGGTTGCGGTTCTAAAGGGGTTTTACGAGATATCGAGGCGTGCTGGCGTTGTTTTTTTTCATGATGGACCTGCTGATTGTGTGTTGAGGGCTACCTGGTATGCTGTAGCTAGCTGGATGTGCGTTTGGTTCGGTTGATACAATTAAAACAAAACAAAACCACTATTTCCCTACTGTAGCACTTATATTTACAGCTGTAAATATAAGTACTGCTTGCACAAGGCTTATTTATCCGAACGAAAAAAACGATACATTTACGCAGCTTTTTTTGTTTTTCGAGTCCCTAAAGGGGGGGGGGGGGGTATACTGACATCAAGTTGAAAAAAAAACAAAAACAAAAACAAAAAAAAAAAATGTTCGAAAATTATTATTCTGACAAAAATCTCAACCCGTTAAGTACGAGGTAGTTTGTTTTCAATGCCGAGACGGTGGCCGGTATGTCTCCGCTTTCTCTTTTCTTCGCGAACCCCTGGTCTGCGTATTGATACTTGATCCGAGCGGTCCTTGTATGCACGGTCAGAGTGATACACAGTAGTATAGCACGCCCCCGTTCGTTGAATCACTCGGGGAGTTTTCTTCGGGGTCTCTTCGCGTGTTCCACCGTTTTCCCGCCTTGTTGATGGAGCCAAAGAGACGGGTTTCCTTGTGACGCTTCGTGCGCGTGGTTGTGATAAGCGACAACGGATATGTATGTATGTATGTATGTATGTATGTATGTGCGTACTCTCGTTCAAATGTCTGTGCTTGCTGATCATGCTCTCCTCTGGTCAGGAGATTGGTGTGTGTAGGGTTGGCAAGTTGTTGGAAGGCGGCCGTGGTATGTATGATGAATGACTGGGCCTTTACGGCCGGGATATAAGCGCAACGAAAACGTGTTGACTCGTACTCACGGTCAGCCGCCGCTGCCCCAGGTAGAGCGCCGAATCTGAAACCGAACCCGTGTACCAGAAAGGAGGAAACTGAAACCGAATCGAGAATGAAAACGAAACCTGAAACGGGAATTGAAAATGAATCCCGTGTATCAAAACTGAAACTGAAACTGTACCTGAAGTTGAAAAACGAACTATAGGAGCTGAAACTGAAGCCGAAACTACCACCGAAAGAACCCGAAATCGAAACTGACACTGTAGCTGATACTGAAACCGAAATGAATCGAAAAATGAACCCGAAATGGAAGCCGAAACTGAAACTGAACCCGAATATGAACCCGAATCGGTTGAATCCGAATCTGAAAATTGCCGCTACCGCCGACGCTGACGCTTTTCCTCTGGCGTCGTCTGTGCTTCTGTCGCTGTTCTCTCCTTCTCGCCGCCGCCAAAGGTCGTTGCTGCAACCTCTGACCTGGAGCCACGTGTACGTGCCCCTGCTTCCTCGGCGGATGGCTGCAGACCTTATGCAGTGCCCCACCCCTTTCCTCCTCGGATTGGACACCGCCACGGCCAGCGGGTTGGAGCTGCCGAAAGATGCTGTTCAGGTGAGGTGCTGTCCTGGCACAGGCGGAGAGCTATCGAGCTATGATAGCTCTTTCGCTAGAGGGGTATAAATACATGGACTGGGAAGGCCAAAGACCCTCGTTTTTGTAGACTTTTTTTTTCTTCTTTTTTTCGCGGGCACGTGCCATGCTATCGGAGCTCTGCGAATTACGAATAGCCCCCGCGCCTCTCTCTCTCCCCCCTCCCCCGCAGCTACACCGGGAATTAAATTCACCCATTGAAGCTGTCACCCATAGGCAAGTCCGCCTCACAAGCGGTTCTCAGTAGGAGGCAGCTCACCCTTCATGCGACTGGCCGGACACCCCACGGGGCTGCGCGCTTGGTGCAAGCAATGTTTGCATGGTGGGTGAAAACCCGACGTGCTCTGTCCCGGCATTGTAGGGACGCGAGGGTCTACGGTAACACGACTGCGGCCATGCATGAGATCGAGCACGTCTCTCCTATCGAGTACACCCCACCCCCTCTCGCTTTCGGCCTTTCCCCTGTGCCCCTACCCTCCCCGTTCACTCCACTTGCCGTCTCCCCTTTCGTCCCCTTGCCCCTATCCCCACCCCTCGCACGAAATACCCTTCGCGTTGGCCCGGCACCTGAAAAAAGGTCCACCTGGACACGGACTACGTTTTGATGCCGAAAGATTTTGTAGGCCTGGCGCCCATGTCCGTCCTCTGCGCGCGGCTGTGCTCCGCGCTCAACCCGGGCATCGATTACCTCGATTGTCCTCTTGGGGGCGGAGGAGGAGGGGGGGGAGGGCTGGACTCCTGGAACGGCGGACAGCATCCGCCTGCTCTTCCGAGAGTTCGTGTCGGAGTTGCTGCAGGTGCGTTGGCGTGTTCGTGCTTGCTTGGCTGGTGGAAGATGGAGTAGGGGGGGGGGGGGGGGGGGGTGCTCCTTTGTTGCTTGCCTTGGTCATTTGACCATTGACGGGGAGAAGATGGCTCTCGTGCTGTTTTGTGTACTTGTGTGTATGTGTCAACAATTGACAGGTGCGTGCGTGCGCCTTAGCTCGGACGTTGTATTGGAGGGGTGGGAGGCGGTGGTGGGGCGGTGTGGCGGACTGGGCTTAGTTGTTCCGGGTTTCCAGGCCGCGGCCGTTTGTAGGCTCTTTCGACAGCAACAGTGCCCGACACGAGAGAAGCTGGGTGTATCATGCTCGTGCGTGAGTGGCGTCGGTAACCGGACGACACTAAAAGGCATCGGAGCCTCGCTTAGCGTGTGGCATCTATAGCCCTACCGACGGGATTCCGCGTAATGTCTCACCGTACCCCGCTCGCGCGCGTGTGCCCTCTTACCCCTTTGTACTTCTGGACTGTACGTGGAACCTAGGTTATACTCTAGTTCCAAGTAATTCGTCCTCCGAACGGGAGTGCAGTCCTGACAAGAGGTGGAACCCCTTGTTTATATTTTCTGGATAAATAAAAAAAAAAACTGTCCCGCTTGCTGCTGCCGATGTTTGTAATTATTTCAGGGAGCCGCCGAGAGCACGTTCGAGGTCGGACAGGGGCCCACGGCGACGGTGCTGCTGGACGAACGGCTGTACAAGCGGGCCAAGTCGGCTGCGGCGAAAGCGGCGGACCGCTACTACGGCGGGAGGCGTTCGGCGACGGGGGGGGGGGGGTGGCCGCAGGGTGGCGCAGGGTCCGGGGCGACGCAGGAGGGGGTCCGCTGTACAACAGGCACTGTGTCCCATTGCTGGACCAGTTCATGAAGACGCAAATGCTATCTCACTTTTTGTCCGAAGGGACCTGGGAGTGAGTTCCCATCCTGTCCGGAGATGTGGAGATCGTTGAGGTGTTAGCATGAAGACCCAAACGGTCTTTAAATTTGCGTCCAGCGTGGTCCTGCTATGCTATTGTAAAAGGACGCACCGCGTGTGGATAGGAGGTTTTGTTTTTTCTTCCGACTGGGGGTGTGCCTCGTTGTGTTCGGTATTTGTTGGATCGTGCGTTTGGCTGGCTGATTGGGGCTGATCAGTTGGCCTTGTTGCATGGTGTGTTGGTTGTTCTCATGCTTGGTTGGTTGGTTAGCTGACTGATTGGTTGGTTTCACGTGAGAGAGCGCGTGCGGCTAGGCATTCAGCGAGTGTATATTACGTAGTACAGTAAGGGTCCATATATATTGCCGGTGCCCGACATACTGCCCTGTGGAATCGCTTGACACATAGGGGATTTAACAAGTGTGGCAGTGTGCGGAATGATGCCGGTTGCCGCTATGAAACCGGTGTAATAGCCTGCTGGCAAATACCGGTACTGCTGTACAGGGACCACTGCTGTTGCTGTACGCAGTGGGATCGTTGCTGCCAGGGAAAAAAAAAATAACGAGAGAAAAGCCCCTGGCACTCTCGACGCGTTCAATGCCTTTGCGCCCTTTGCGTAAAAGGGTGCATACCATTCATTATGTGTACCACTTTTCGGCGCTGCCGCGGCGCGACGTGTCGAACGCTCTTCGTTGGAGGCGCTGGAAGAGCACGCGCGGGCGCAACCCTTTCGAATGTTTCGCTCCATTTTCTCACTATGTTTTGTTCTTTTTCGCGCTTTAGTGGAAATATGGCCGCCGTTTTGTTTTGGGGTGCTTTTTTTCTCTCCTTTTTCGAGGCGGGCGTGATCCTGGCTCCCTTTCGAAAGAGCAAAAAAGAAGCAACTCAACTGGTGTTGTCGTTTTTTTTTTTGTACACGGGTGTGGTGGTGGCGGGTGGGTGGGTGGTAGGTGGGTGAGTGATTCACGTGGAGTACCAAACGGAACATGTCTGGGTGGGTGGGTGGGGTGAGTACATGTAAGATTTGATCGGGTACATGTTTGAAAATTGTTGTTTGCAGTCACGTACGTACGTGTACCGCGGCGTTGGCTTTTGCCGTCTGCCATGCCGTTGGTTCCGCCCAGAGGGTCGTATCCTCCTTGCGCCTTGTGTGCTTCCGGTTGCGGCTTATTCTGTTTATTGTTGTTGGCGCGATTCCTAGCTCGTGATGGGGGCACGGTGATGGGGAGGTAAATTGTTTTAGTTTACGATCGGACAAGCAGTGACGCTTCGTGTGGCATTCCGTTCGTCTGTTCGGCGTTTTTTTTTTTTTTTGGGGACACTGCTTGCGACTGCGCGGTGGCAGCTGTACAGCGTTGTCCAATGGGGAGCAAGGGGCAGGGAGAGGGGGGGTCGCTGCCACAAGCAGCTCTTGCCTGCTGTCGCGGCGCGTGTGAATGGTCGTTGCTTTGTGGCTGCCTTCAAATGTTGGCGTCGTTGCTCAAGGACGACCGCGTCGAAACACATGCCATGCTTTATGCACCCGTGTTGGTTTGCTACGTGGTGTGGGACGCGGATGTGAGCGGGGGGGTAACCCCCCCCCTCCATGCATGATATCGAGTACACCCCGATTCAGCTCGCCCTACATGCGACCCGCCGGACACCTCACGGCGCTTCACGCTTCGTGCAAGCAATATCTCTCTGGTCGGTGAAAACCCGACGTGCTCCGTCCCGGCATTGCAGGGATGCGAGGGTCGATGATACGAGTACTACGGCCATGCATGACCTCGAACCCCCCCCCCCCCCCCCTGCCCACCTCGTACGCGATAACCTTGCGAAGGATTAGGAGAGCGTTTGATGTATTGTCCTGTCTTTTCCTCCAGGACGGCGTGTTGAGGGTCTCGAGCACCTTGCCCACCCACCGCACGCGCAGCAAGCGGTCCGAGGCGTGTGCGAACTGACTCGGTGCGCGGGGGTGGAAGCATTCGGTAGCCGACTAGGCATGGTTTTGTGTGTTGATTTTTTTTTGTGTCTGTAGATGAGCGAAGTCAGTGTTTCACGGCGGATTTAGGGGAGAGGGGGAGGGGGGATCTGGGGATCCCGGCATTTTCTTTTTTTTTTGCTCGTGCTCTTCGTTTTTTTTTTTTGCCATCTGATTCCGAGCTTTGCGCTTGTGAGTCGCTCTCCAATTTTTCCGCTCGTGACAATTCGCCACTAGAAACGAGCGCTCGTGTTTAGGTTCTATGCATGATACCTGGTATGATAAAAACACCTCGACGGTGTACCGCTGCTCTACTGTTGCTGTGATGCTTGCTGCGTGCTTTTCCTGTCGACGGTAGGCCAGTGCTCTAGTGTCGCTATGGTGCTTTCTTGCGTGGTTTACCTGACTGACGGTCCAAGGTCTGTTTGCTAGCAGTGTGATTTGCCGCGGGATTGAATTTGGAGCCTAACGTTGGCGTGGTGGACGAAACACGTGTGCGTGCGTATGGAAAAAGGCGTGACCCGGCTTGCGCCCTGGACGACCGATAACTTAACCTTTTGTGTCGGATATGGCTAGTGATTTTTGTGTTGTTGCTACTGCTACTACTACGGTACAGCTCTGCGGTAAGATATGTACCTCAAATCGCGCACGTGACAAGGGTAATTTTGGTGTGGCTCCTGCTGCTGCTCCTGCTGCTGCTCGTGCTACTGTACGCTGCTGTACACGATTTAACTCGAGCCGCGTAACGAACAACAGCTAACTACAGCAGTTTTGGTATGGTTTTTATCACCCGTAGCCCCCAAGGAAATATCCACCAGTGGACTAGCTGTGAGTGAGTCGTTGGCAAAATGGGTCAGCAGCGAAACACACCCAGTCAGTCTGCGACCCCCAAGATAGAATGCGTTCGCCGTGCCTTCACCTGTTGTGGACAGCCCGCTGTTCAAGTGCTGCTCGTCTGGCAAGCCCTGTTTTTTAATGCCTTAGGATGGTGGGTGATCCAGCAGGAGTTGGGAGTAAATCCGCTTTGTTCGCGGGCTTCCTACTAGTCGGATGAAAATAGCAATCAAGGCGGTAGGCGCCGGTTGCTAGTGAGCAAGCAAGCAAGCGTGTGAAGAGGAAGCACTTAGTTGGTGCTTGGAGGACGGGCGCTTTTGTTGGAGTAGTAGTAATAGTTGCGCTCCGGCTACAGCTACTATTTTTTGCGGTCAGCGTGGGGTCAACCCACTACTACTACGGTGTTTCCAGTTTCCGGTTCCCATTTTGTGAGACCGAAGAATAATGGAAGAGGGAAAAAAAGGTTAATTGGCGTGATACAATTACAAAGAACCACATAAAATACACGAACGGAGCGCGGGCTGCTGTGTAGGACTATTGCGCGCGTGCGGCGGGGGGGGGGGGGGGGGGGGTCGGTCATAACCAACTACGGGCCCAAAAAAACAAGTGCCCCCAGTTTGTTTACACACGATATTTGGTTCTGATTGTGAGACGAGAGGTTGATGCTAACTCTAGTGTCCGAGCTGCAATTAATAGCGGTATGTATAGCACACCCGGGTGATATGACATCACACCCCCTGGAACGAACATTTAAGAGCCGAGCTTTTCCGAACCATGGGCGGTACACACGACGATTAACGTACCTGCGATTTTTTTTTCTTCGTCATTTTTCAAAATCCTCCGGCAGACCTGTGGTACGTACGACTCTTTTTTTTTGTCCTTTTTTATATCCTCCGGCAAAAACCTGTGGTAAATAACTTGGTCCTGCGTGCGTCTGTGTAGGTGACTACTATTTATAACATCGAGGGATCATTATTTATTTTCCGAATTCGGAGAGATGCAAATGGTGGGGCTTTGGAAATATCTCCGAAAAAAAAAACACGCGAGGTAAGACAACACACACCTTGCGTAGGACGAATTTCAGAGCCGAGTTTTCTCCAACAACACGGGCGGGGGGGTGCCATGAAACACACCTCAACGACAATGGTGGGTCTTCTGGGAAAAAGTCGATGTTGAGATTTTTTCAATACGTAAAAAAACGTGTCGCTCGGCGTGTTGAGTACGTATATCTAAACCATTCTGGGCGGAAATATAACGACCATTTATAGATGAATAAGAATACCAAGCGATCCTTATATTCCTGCCCAAGTGAGCATACACTATTATCCCCGTCGCCGGAAACAACAGCTTTGAAAATCGTCCGAGGGTGTTTGTTGTCTTGACCCAATTAAGTCCCGCAGTCCCGTTTAGGGGACAAACTACTTAGAATTAGTGTGGTTTATCCCCCTAATTGGGACTGTGGTCCTAGATGGGACAAGTGTCACACGGTACTACACTATGCTGTATGTATACCTGGTGTACTGCCGTACTTCAAGGAGTTTAGTTGTCCGACACACGCACAGTGGTAGTAGTATTGTTATTGCCCTCGAAGAAATGCATTCGAGCGCTGTTCACAGTTTGTTGCTTGTCTTTTTTTTGTGAAGTCGCAGTTGGAGTTGGTGAGAGTGACGAGAGAGACCAGTCGGCACCGTGACCCCCAACAAGCAGTTAGTTGTGCAACAGGATTTTTCCGACGTATTTTGTGGACGGGCGCATTCTGCCTACGAGTACTCGTAGAATTGGTTTTCGTTAGGTGTAACTCAAAAAACAAAAAAAAAAAAAAACGTTTTGACGAGTGCCACCACTACTATAGTATATTACTATTTAATACTGGACTCGTCCCCTCATCAGTAGGTAGGAGGATGGGCCTGACAACGCCAGCCACCGGCAGCATGTCTAAAAAAACAAACCGTTTGATGTTTTTCGGTTCTGTTTTGCCAGCCATGTGTGCCTAAACACGTTGCCGCATCTACTGTTGTTGTAGCTCGACCGACTCGCGCTTCGCACTCGCCTCATTATAATAGTATTTGGTAGCAAGCTTCTTGGCATTTTATTTTCATGCATTTCGTCTCCCCAAATTCGGAAAATGAAGAATTACCTCAAATTCCAGTACGATTTTTGTTTTCGCGTCCCACCAGGTCCCACCAAAGTCCCATCGCCCCAGCGTGTACTTGTATGTATCAAGGTACAGGTATTCATTACTCGTATATACATCTGTACTCGTACGAAGTGCGAGTTTATTTATTAATCCGAAAAGGGCTGCAGAAGAGAAGGGGGGAGAGGGCACTCGCTTGCACGTATGCTATAATACACATGATCGATATCGGAGAGGAGGTTTAGCAATCTGGGAGAAGGTATCTTTAGGGGTGTGTTTTTGACTTGAAAATTGCGTAGCGCGGTCTGCACTTCGGAATCGTCGTCTGCAATTGAGAAATTTCCTGGTTCGATGCAAACAAACGCGGCGCAGCCGCGTTTATGGTTAGTTTTGGCCCGTTTTGGCTGCGGTTTGGGGTCAGGGTTTGGCGGAAGTAATAGGCGTGAAACATGCTGTAGTGCATAGTATTCATATCTATATCATACGCCTGCGGACTGCCTCTATCGAGAATCGAACCCGAATTACTGCTGCGTGTAGAGCTGGATTATTGACACGAGTACAGCTGTAGTACATAGCTTACTACTGCATAACAAAGTACAGGAGTAGTTTCTCTGTGCCATAGTTTGGTGACAGCAGAACTTGTACCTAGTATCTAGGATTGATTGAAGAATCGGCACGGGCACTGGTTGTACTGGATGTCGACGGGTAGAAAGAACGGTTAAATGTGAAGAACACACACAAGTTCAAAGACGACAACATCATGCCGGTCTCTCTCTGCGGTCTTCAGTCTCGAGTTTCGAATCTTGAGCAGCACAGCAGTGTACGGCGGTACGAGCAAAGGTCTGCGATATTTCTGCTCATGATGAGCTAACGAGTATTTCTCAGGGTTTCTGCGTTCTCTGGTTTGTTTTGTTTTTTTTTATTGTTGCACATCCTGGCCCAGCAAAAACGCACAGGACAGTACACCGCACAGCTCTGCAGCAGCATGCAGCAGGAGCAGCCACACAACTCTGCAGCAACAGCGCACATATAGCACCGCCATACAATACAGGAGCAACCACACAGCTCTGCAGCAACAGCGCTTGTATAGCACCTCCATACAACTCCGAATCTTCAGACCAAGCGCAATCCGCCTCTCGGTGGCGCACAAACACGAACGGGGATAAGAGATCCCCAACAAGCGGTCAAAGAGCTGATGACTCTCTGTTGGCCAATGAAAAACATGTCGGTTGATATAAACGACTGACTGGCAGGAGATCTCTGTGGTACGCGAAAAATTAGAGATCCCCAACAAGCAGTTCCGCAAAGACAGAATGTATTTTCAACAGTGGGGTTATTATTTTAGTACCAAAATATGCGATGAGGTTCGCAAAATGAAGAAACAGTACACAACGAGGAGGCACACAAACATGAACGGGAATAAGAGGTCCCCAACAAGCGGTCGGAGAGCTGACGACGCTCTGTTGGCCAATGCAAAACATGTCCTCGATTGTTTACTACAAGGTATTAAACGACAGATTGACAAGAGATCGCTGTACCGCGAAATATTAGAGATCCCGCAAGGAAATTCAATGCTCTTCTCGTGTTGGAACAGCAGTCAGTACGGTATCTATACTCGTTTCTGCTCTGTCGCCCTGAAGGCATATGCTCTTGACGAAATGTGCACATGACGTATTTTCAACGGCGGGGTTAATAGAGTAGGTACATCAGTATCTATACTCGTTCCTGCTCTGTCGCCCCTGAAGGCATATGCTCTTCTTGTGCATTTGACGCTCTGCCATCGCTCGTCCTATAAGCGATGCCCAACAAGCGTTTTTGTACTGTACATCAGTATGATATCTATCGAGCGATAGCATGCTCTTGTGCGCTTGTTGTTGCTGCTGTTGTTCTTCGGGGCGATCGTCTCAAGCGCTTAGCGGACCCACATGGTCCTGCTGCTGCTGCTGTTGTTTCTGACGTGACTGCTGGCTGCTGTTGCCGTTGCGGCTGCTGCTGCTACCTGGTGCCATCGCTTTCCCTTCGCGCGGCACCTCCTCATATATCACTCCATCACCTTGCACCTTCACCTCACCTAACACCTTGCACCTTCAACATATACATGCTCTTCTTGTGGTCTTGCTGCTGCTGTTTGTTGCAGACGTGTCTACTGGAGCTGCTGTTGCCGTTGCGGCTGCTGCTGCTCCATGCTGGTGTCATCGCTGCCCTTTTGCACCTTCACTTCCTCATGTATCACCTCATCACCTTGCACCTTCGCCTCACTTATCACCTCATCACATTGCACCTTCAACGTATGCTCCACCAGTGTACCTACTTGATGTGATATCGTATGTTGGTATATGGTACCTAGTATTATAGTAATACGGTTTGAAATACATGGAAAAAATGCGGTATGGGATGTGGGATATGTTGGTGGTATGGTATATGGAAAAACACAGTATGCGGTAAGGTACGTTGGCGGTATGGTACGATGGTACGGTGTCGTGGATATATTATATGCCTAAATTACCTGGTGGTATGGTATGTTTCAGTATATAAGGTCCGTAAGGGTCGAATACGTCGTACGAACATCATCTGTAACAATCTTATATATCGACCATTGGAAAGTGTTCAAAAAGTAAGTCATGACGACAGACAGACAACTTTGCAACTACCGCAGCTGAGACTCAGTTTTACAAACTGAGAATTCGACTCGTTCCATTCTATATTCTCTGCGCGTTCACAGTGCAAATATTCGACGGCTAGTTCATTAAATAGCATTCGCACAGGTCGCGCGCGCTTGGCAAAAACAATCCCGGGAGCGCAGGGGATTTGTATGTGCCACGCACTACTGTACCAGGATCTGGCGGTGTTTTCCACTGCGGGCTACGCCGAAATAACCCGTCTCAGTTGAACGATTTTACGTCGACGGCTGGTGTCAAAGCTTTTTCGAAATAAATATGGATGCCGTTCCAATTTTGATGCACCGCGGCTACATATACTACAGAAGTAGTTGCAGCAAAGGCTGGTACGAAAAATGAAATAAGCAAGGAGACGCTTTTGTTCCAGGCGCCCTCTAATTTTGCGACGAAATGGAGTCCATCGTGACTCCAAACTGCCAGTCAGTTCAATTTGTCGCGTTCCAGCCCGTTGAGCCATACATTGTAAACATTATTGTGTACGTGTTGTTGTTCTCACATTAACTCATCTTCAAAAAATTGAGTCCGTGGCCACTAGACAAAAAACTGGAGCGGAAGTGGAAAAGCACCCCAGGGAAAAATGTAGTCAGATCAAATAATACAAAAAGTCAGATAGACATCATAACTGAAACACGCCATACACCTCAAATGCGCACGTGTTATGTGTGAATCAAAACCAGAACCGAACCCAAATTATCAAATGTCAAAATCAAACATTATCGACGGAACGAGCAGCTGCAAATCAAACGAGGAGAGGGAAATAACCGGCTAGCGTGACTGCGTAACTACTACTACTACTACGTTCACCCGCAGTACTTGAAATCTTCCAAAAATTGATTTTTCTTTTTTGGAAATCGGCACCGGAACTCTGTACGTACGTACGAGGTCTAGACCACAGATTCAACTGTTGGCTGCTGTACTACTGTACAGTCAGTACAATACAGGTAGACACCTCAATCATGTACAAAACGAATCAAGACAAGACTCGACAAGAAACAAACCCACGCGAGGTATCATACGCGTACATACGTTCAACAGGCCCCTCCAATCCCTGCAAAAATAACGAAAGGACTGAAAGCGAAGCAGTTCTCACACTCTTGAGCGCCTCTTGAGCACCGCTCGGAAGAGAAAAAAACATCACCACAACCGACCGACCCCCGCCCGCCCCAAGACGTCACGTCCTTCTTCCCAACGCCCACACTACATAAACGGTGGTAGAAACGTTCTACCTGTGGTACACACTTCGTGTGTTGTGATTTTGCTAATGTACCCGTTTCTGTGGCGGCAGTGGAACATGCGGCATCGTCCGCCCAACCGACCAACCAACATCGAAAACGAGGAGGCGAAGCAGCAGCAACAGACTGAGCGACGGCTCTGGAAAATAAACCCTACCGGCCACACCATGCTATAGCTCGACCTTCGGTTGGGGTGCGCGTGACGCACGCCACGTACGGTAGGTATGCAGGGGTGCACCTGCTGATTTTCAGAGGGCGCTCCCTCACTAGAGAAGCTCTCTAATCTCTCACCCGTCAGACGTTTCGCTTCATTCAAGATGAAAAAAAAAAAAATGGCACGCTTGAAAACCCGGCAAGCGATCAATCGAATCCCAGAAACCCGAAGTCTGGAAAAAAGAAGTAAACACCCATCAGTCCCAGTGACCGGTTGGCCAGAAGATTAAGTTCTAAGCGTTCCTTATAATATCGGCCAGAGTGGTACATAGTACCGGTATCACATGCCCTGATCGTAGAAGGCGTCCCTCCTCAATAAATACCCTTTAGAAGCGCAGTGTACATACACTTAAATCTGACTCAAATTTCAAGCGTTTTGTCCCTGCATCGGGAGTGCGCTCCAAAAGGGGGTAGCTATAAATTTCATCGACAGCATGCTATCACCGCCGACACAAGGCTTCCCTTGCAGAAGAGTGTGTCTGACGAGTACTGGTAGGTCGTTGTGACCTTAGTCCTGGTAGACCACTAGAGGATACCGACGCCGATGACAGACTCCTTGCAGACGAAGACTGTGTCTAGCGAGCACCGTAGGTCAGAGCACCTGGCAGGTCGTTGGGTCTAACTAGCACCTGGTAAGTTGTTGTGCGTGATTACTGTAGCACCAGGCAGGTAATTGTGCCTGACCAGTAGGTTGGGCACTGCTTAACCGTGGGACGGCCAAAACCGCGCCCTGGTGTCACCCTTCTGCTGCTGGAAAAAAAAAAACTACACTGATTCCAAGTAGTTTGGCCCAAATAAGGGGTTGCGGTACGAAAGAGGTGAGAAGGTTACACACACCCCTTGTAGTACCTTCTTCTCACCCCTTGCGGAACAAAAGTGCAAAATAAATCAAAAATACCGAAGCACGCCAGTTTACGCAAAGCAAAAAATGAATCAACAGGGACTACTTGAAAGCGGCGCATGCTTCCCGCACACGAGAGCAAGCCAAACCAAATCACCAGAGCCTACCAGGTAGTACGTGCGAAGCGGTGCTTGATTCACACAAAGAAAAAAAATGGAATAAATAATAATAAAAAAAGCAATCGATCAGTACGCAAGACGATACTTGCCGACCAAGTACGTTCTGTACTTTGCGTACTGATCGGGGTCTAAGTTTAGCCACGTCGCCACTAGCGCCCTCTCCTCCTTCTCCAGGTGGATCTCCAAACTTTCCGCGTAAGTCTTCAGCGCGTCGACCGCTTCCGCCGCCAGCTCGCTGGTAACGGCCGCGGGCTCTTCTCGGAGAGGCTTGAGCAATGCTAAAGCGCTTTTTTCAAGCTGCGTCTCGGAGTGTTCTGCCTCCAGATCTCTACAAAACGAAGCCCGAGCCGGGACCCACGCGAATGGGGTTTGTTCGAGAGAGCGGGGGGGGGGGGGGGGGGGGGGGGGGGGGGGTAAGGCACACGGATATTGAAGGAAAAATAGAAAATGCCAAATAGGTGCAGTTAAGAATATTGTCTACAATGTGAAAGTCGAGGAAAACGCCGAATACCGTCATCATTCGCACCCAAGCCGTTTTCCGCCTTCCTTGCTCGGATTCTCCATCAATACCTACTATGATTTAGAACCACATACAGGTGGACCTTTTCTTGATTGCACCAGTCTAGGCCAGCGCCCTCCCTCTCTTGTGCTGGTTGTTATTTTCAGAGCTTCCTCACTGCTGCGGGAGAAACGGGCGACGAAGACCCAGCACTACGCGGCGATCGACTCTTGCAAGATGCTGCACACTCATGCAAGTGTACGGTCAACAACACCAACACCAGCAACAATTACAGGGACATCGACATCAACAGCACCAGCAATAACAACAGCACCAACAACAGCGACACCAATATCAACACCAATAACACCAACACCACTACCACCACCACCACCACCAACAACAACAACCCCGCAACCGCCACCAACACCAACATCATCGCAGTTTCTATCCCGCACCTGATTGTGCTTCCGCTGTCCGGCACGTTCTCCTTGAAAAACCTGAACAGCTGGGTGTCCTCAAATATGCCGTGCGCCTCAATCTTGGACAGGAGGGTGCGGAAGGAGCTCTCAATCCCCGCTGCCGCGGCCGCTGTCTTCGGTGCCGGGCAACCTGCGCGTAGACAAGCATCAAGGGAAAACAGACCAACGTATAAATATGATACGGTGTAGTACGCAACTCTTTAGTTTCGTTTTCGGCGAGGCTCAAGATTTTACGTGAGGCCTATACACCGATTTCAGTAAATTGTTAAAGAGGCTTTCCTACGTCCCTTTGGAACCTCGGGGCAAGAAATGAAAGAGCAATGCAGTCTTTTAAAAAATAATAAAATAGTATTATTGTTTTTCAGTTGCAATACTATTCCTGGCACAATTTCGGCCTTTCACAACTCCCTGCCGAAAATAACACTTCTCCAGTTTTAATCGTCAGACCATCTCCGGCTCGGCAGTTCTAGAGAGCGAAGGTCATAGGCAGCATTTTTTTCGTCAGGTGCCGGATCGATTCGATGCCTTTTCATCACGAAAAGGGCCTCGTATTACGGGGACCATAGTAAATAGGACCAAATATAGTTAGTAAAAATAGCAAAATATAGAGGTTTTTGTGTGTACCGTAGGTCCTATTTGATATGGCCCCCCGAAATACTAAAAACAGACTCCCCATACCTTTGCTATCCCATATATAGATGAATTTGAAAACGGAAGTGTCTCAGGTTGTTGATAATGCTTTTACTCGGGTTTTCGACGGCAACGACGAGCACTTGTAGGAGAACCTACCTGGGCCTTTAGTTCGACCATCCGTAGCGTGCTACGCGGGTACAGAAGAGTGAAAATACTCAACAGGATCTCCGAAATGATCAAACTTCCTCCTGCTGAGCGATTTCGTTCCGTGATGCAAAACATAGCGATGCCTGCCCTCCCTTGCAAACCCAAGGGCCCCAAAATCTCCTAGAGACCACAACGAACAAACACATTATACGTTGGTCAGGAGATGGTCTGTGCATTAGAGCTGGAGCGCTACGCCGTGTTCGGTAAGGAGTCGTGATACGGCGTTATTGTCCCAGAAATAGTCTTGCTGCTGTAAAAAAGACACACAAAAAAAAAAAAAAAATGTCCCGAAAGTCTCGAGTAATTTTTGTGTCTGTTTTTACCGAAGGGGCTCCCTTAACCTCTTTGATAGCGCGATCAAAACAGTGATATATACCGGTACATTTTTGTGCTACCAACCATCTTGGTGCTACCAACCATCTGCGGGAAGCACGAGCGCCCCGCAGCACGGGAAACATCCTGTTGCTGCGCCTGCGCCGTACGACTCGTTGCATCGAAACTCGAGCACCAACCTCTATCACCCCCCAATCACACGTAGTGGCCGTTGCCGTGACCGTCTCTTTTCATCGTCATTTTTCCCCTCCTCTCAAGTCCTATTAATAAAGAGGGATGAGTGCTGTCGGGTGCCTGCTGTACCGAGCTAACCCTCTATGCCTGCTGCTTAGACGTTCCAACTCTATTTCTTTTAAGCAGTTCGTGCCGAATACAAGAATGAGATTTCTGAAGGGGATTGGCGAGTACCAGCGGCTGCCTGGAGTGCCTCCACACCTCCTTCCACAGGTAGATGATCGATTCCTACGTCATGACCCAGATTTCTCGGGGCAGATGTACTCCTAATCTGTATGATCTATATGATCTGTACGATCTGTATGAACCGTATGATCCATATCCTCTGCGCGATTTGCAGCATCACAGATTTTCAGGAGTGGGGTGCACATATTCTACTACAGGTATGCAGATCCTGCGCAGCATCTCAACCCGGCAGGTGAGGATCTAGGTGATCTGCAGTAGACAGATAGATCATGATGATGTATCTGTCGATGATCTATCAAAGGTGTAAACTGTTCCAATCGGTAACGGATGAAGGCTTCCAACTACTACGGGGGAAGGTAGTAATCAATCAGGACTAAATATGCTTGCTAAAAAGAGTGGAATACATAGGTTTTTACGTGCATGATGGGTCCTGATTAATATGGTCACTCCCGTAATACTGTCTCCCCCAAAAACAGGGGTGCGGCTCTAACGGCGTTACTGCTCACAGATTTTTCACGATTGGAACCCTTTGGCCAAAGAGATCTTTGATCGGTTAAAAAACGTCCCCGGATGAGGTCAAGCCATCCACGCTCCAATGACATCGTCGCCCTGTCTTCATTCTTACATTGCCGTGATTGGATTCCGCCGCAATTCCAACGAACAAGGATTAGATGGAGAGGCTGGAAGACCGTCGATATCGACGGACATTAACATTTCCAGCTACCTCCACGAAAAAATGTGTTCGGAGGTTTCCCACGGGGGGAGGGGGAGGGGGGGGGGGGGGGGGGGGGGGGGGGGGGGGGGGTACTCGATAGGAGAGATGTACTCGATCTCATGCATGGCCGTAGTCGTATGACCATAGACCCTCGCATCCCTACAATGCCGGGACGGAGCATGTCGGGTTTTCACCGACCAGGCAGACATTGCTTGCACCAAGCGCGAAGCGCCGTGAGGTGTCCGGCGAGTCGCATGAAGGGTGAGCTGCATCCAACTAAGAACCGCTTGTGAGGCAGACTTGCATATGGATGAAAGCTTCAATGAGTTAGTTTAATTTGCGGTGTGGCCACTTCCAGAGACAGCAATGGGAGGACTATGTAACTGCCTATTGGGTGCCGTACCTTGAACACCACGTGATACGATCAATTCCCTTGTGCAGAGTAAAGGTTCTTTACTTCGCACAAGTGATCTAACTAGACGACCAGCTGTGGGCGACCGCCAAAAAAAAAAAAAAAAAAAAACCGGTACCCTGGATGTCTAGCTCACGTAGTGAGCGGCGTGTTTTACAGTGTCGTTGCCAACCGACGCCAACCCAACCTATATATAATATATGGGGGGGGGGGGGGGGGGGGGGGGGGGGGGGGCCACGGCAGCACAAGGAAATTGATCACCGTTCAGTCAGAAAACTGTAGGCACCACCACGGAGTTGCTTTTTTTTTTTCCGGCACCACAACTCGAAGCGGTTATGGGTACGATTCGGGTGAGAAACTCTGGCCAGCACCACCACCACCACCACCTGAAGGTCTCGCAACGCAGCCATGCGTGAAATCGCTTAACCTTTCGGGGAGCTTGACTTATACTTGATTTGATTTATAGAAGGGTTGGGTCGGGTCCGGTCAAACCTCGCGGGTCAGGTCAGGTCGGGATGGGTTGGGTTTGGTCGGGTAAAAGGGTGATTCGATCCGATCTGTGAGAGTTTGAAAACCTCCTGACCCGACCCGACCCCACCCGACGCGACAGGAATGTAAAGAACTGTACGACGCGCACGCAGCAATATGATAAGTTGTACGGCTTGCACGCACGCACGCACAGTGCACTACTCCCCCTGTAGTGCACCCTTCTTAATACGCGGGGGAACATATCATAGCGTTCGGAACCAAATACACTGTGCAAATATAGGGGAGATACCTGGCGTTTGGTTCCGTTGTGGGTTCTGATTCTTACTACATATGCCCACCCTGGAAGAGAAGAGAAGCGATTGATACAAAACAGATTTGTGGCATTTTACGTGGGTCGCTATACTATACCAGGTACTCAATAAAAAGGGGTTCATTAAGTCGCCACACGCGACCACAGAAACATGAACAAGTATAGCCCCAACGCCGAACCTTCAGCGACGTCAGCCTGCATTGTCTCCGCAGCTTGCACCACGGACGACGCCGACGCGCGAAACTTGCCGTGCACGAACATCCACGTTTTTACCCTAATCACGACAACACGCAACACAAGCGGGGGCGGCGGGGCCGACCAGGGCAGGGGGGGGGGGGGGGTGTAAGCATGTCATGCATGGCCATAGTGATACACTATTCCGTATGGCCATAGGGGGTAAAAAACAAACAAATGAATACATCAAAAACACACAGAAATATCAAGCAATACAAACCAACAAACGAGACAACACAAAACAAACAACAAATAGGCACAACAAGCACAAACGCATAACGCAAGCGGTTCTCTAGCGAGCGCTGCCTGTTATCCTACGACACAAAACAAACACCTTGAAAAAACGCGTTCGTTTCCCGCCATCGCACCGTTTTCGACTACCTGAACGGACAAAAACGCCAACCTTAACTAAAACCCAACTTTGCACAAGCCAAATCACTCGGTGGGGACTCGAAGCGTCGGCGGAAAATAAAAATTACGAATGATAGTTCGCAGCATCACAAGGGCCTCTACCTTTTCTTTTTGGGGTGTAAGCCGTGATGGTGTCGCCAGAAGTCTTGCTCCGCAACGATTCCCCAGCAACGTCTTGCATCTGGAGGCATTGTGGCCAACGTGTAGGGTGGGGAAACCGAGAGATAGACCATCATTTGATTGACTTCATCGCAATCACACATGCGGAAAAATACCAATACATTAGTCTGATACATTTTAAGCCGCACTGCAGAACACACTGTGCGGTTCATGTGCGAGCATCGAGAACAGCACTGCTCGGACAACAGCCGGTCCTGGACCATGACCGACTACTCGTTTTATGGTAGTCAAACTGCTGAGAGGACAATAAAAAAATAGCACCGCGCCCCCTCCCCCTCCTCTCCCCTGCCTAGTCAGGCCCTCAGGTGGCCAATACGGAAGACTGTGTGGTCGGGCAGAGCACAGCCGAAAGCGAAGAGGCGCACGGGAGACGAGCGCGAAGGAAAAAGTGTTTGCCTATATCGTATTCTCGCTCACCGGTACTCCCGATAACAACCAACAAACGCGGTGCTCGTGAGCTTGATTACCACAAAAGGCCTCTCCACTTCCCTGTACATGGTATGTGCGCTAAATATGACGATAAGAACCGGCTGGTGACGGTATGAAAGCATAATGTGTGTATAGGTCTGAAGGGGCGCTGGACATTCTCACTCATGTATAGCTTCACACCAGCATATCATAGCGGCCGAACACCACAACGTTCGACGTTCGATCTACGCTCGCTACTGCCGTACACCCAGAGAGCTCAGAGGCACATACAGCAGTGCTGCTTAAAATTCGGAGATAGATGCTGCGGCTGCTATAGTACTATTAATAACGTTGTGCCCAACGCTGTCCCGTGAATATGAAGAGGGCCAGGCAGTACGGGGTGGTGCTGCCCTGATTTTTATTTGCACCCACGACGAGTCTTTTGATCTCGAGCTAATGCAGTACATGTCCCAATTTCACGCCAGGTATTACACATACTGACGGAATTTTGTTGACGTTGAGCTTGTGAAACGGCACAGCGTAGGAGAAACGTACACGCCCTTTGGCGGAAACAATGTATTGCGTGCCTGCATGCCTGCATAGTCAGGGCAACCAACACTGGGAGGGACAGCAGATAATGCGGCGATTTGTCCCGTGTGGGAAAAATCTGCGTTCAAGTTTTTTCTTCCCATGAAAGCATCGACAACCAAACATGTTGGCGGACGGTTTACTGTTGACCCGTCAAGGTCTGACGAAGGTCCTTGACGGCTGCCCTTGACGGATGTCCTGACCGTCAACCTGAGTCAAGCGACATCCTTGTCGCTCACCCAGGATGCTACTATGTGTAGTCTTTCTTTTCCTCTTCTCGCCATCTTACGCCTGTCTCTAATCAACCATAACGCTGTACTAACACGGACGGCGCTGTGCGAAAAGCACTAAGCAGCAGCGTCACGGGCGTCCCGTACATAAGAGTATGCGCTGATACCAGGTACGCGCGAGTACCCCCTGTGGAGGAGTGCGCCAATACTGCTGACACTGATAGTGGCTGTCTGATTGTCCCTACTTCGCCGCTGCATGTTATACCCAATCATATGATTCCACCAGCGTACGCAGAAATGTAACACAGCACCGGTATACACACGCCTGATAAAGCACACCAGGTAACCAGGTACCTGGTGAACGTTTGTGATTCGGGAGTCACGCAACGTGATCATCTGAGAGGGCCGCAAGATGCACAATTCACCATAGGAGAAACGTGGCACTTCGGCCTGCGGGCACACTCGCTCAAAGGAAGAAAAGAAGAAGCGACTCAAGCGGACAGAGAGGCTAAAACTTCCAACCTGCCCCCCCCCGCTCCCCAATTAGGAAATCAACCCGTGGGCAGAGGCGGACGTAGATACATCAGAAAGGGAATACAATGGTTCGGGAGGGATACAGAGAACGTTCACAAGGGAAGAAGTAAGAAGTGTGTAGCTAAACTTGGAAATAGAAAGGCAGCAGGGGCAGACCAAATAGTGAATGAATTTATGAAGTACGGGGGAGAAGAAATGCTTACCATGATGGTTATGTTGTAGAACTGGATATGGAAAAACGAGTACGCACCTAAGAGGGAGAGAAGGAGTAGTAGTAAACTTATTCAAGAAAGGAGGCAAGGCTGACCCAGGGAACTATAGAGGAAATACGCTACTAAGCACACAGTAGGCAAAACATGTCATAAGATTTTGAACGATTGAATGGGAGCGATGATGGAGAAGGAAGATAAAAAAAAGCGAAGGGCAAGCAGGGTATAGGCCATACCGTAGCTGCGTAGACCATGTGTACACCGTAGGTAAGACTATTCAAGGTAGGAAAGACGCGGGACTAACAATGTACAGTTTCTTTCTAAATGTGCAGAAAGCCTACGGCACAGTATGGAGAAATGGATTATGGAAAAAACTGTGGGAAATAGGAATCAGAGGAAAGATGTGGAGAATGATGAAAAATATGACGGAAGGTGCGAGAAGTGTTGTGATGCCTGACGGGGAAATATCGAAGTATGTTGATATTTTACAAGGAGTTGCACAGGGATGTACGTTGTCACCTAACTTATTCAAGATGTATATTAACGACCTGATAGTAGCAGTCGAGGCAGCAAGGCAGGGAGTCACGGTAGGGAAATATATGGTGTCGGGATTGATGTTTGCGGAAGACTTCGTGGGGATATCAGAAACAACCCAAGGATTGCAGAAACAAATAGAAAAGGCGCTAGAATACACACCAGGAAATGGAGGGTGACGGCGAACGTCAAGAAATGCGCAGTAGTAGTTGGTAACGAAGATAAGGTAAACCCTGTAAATTTCAGTTGGAAGTGGGGAGAAGATGAATTGCCGATCGTAGACCAGTATACATACCTTGGCGTAGAGATCTCGAAAGTCTGCTCTTGGGATACACATAACAAAAATTAATAGGAAAGGCAAAATCACAAGTAGGCAAGATGGGTGCGATCCTAACAGACTCGCACCTTGACACTAGGATTAAGAGATGTATCCTGATGAATGTGATTGTACCAAAGCTAGAATATGCAGGAGAAGTATAGGAAGGGAACGCGAAACTCGTAAAATAGTTGGAAACGGTACAAATTACAGCAGCTAAAAAAATCCTAAGATGCTCAAGTACGACTAGTAATACAGCAGTATTAAGAGCAGAACTGGGAATGCACCCACTCAAGACAAATAGATACATGAGAAAATTGAAATGGCAATATGAAGTAAGGAACATGCCAAAAAAGAGGTTGCCAGCCATAGTTGATAGAGCTGTATGGGAGAAAGTAACAAAAGGGCGAGCTGGAATAAGGTGGGATGGCGTAGTTGAGAAAGTATGGAGGGATATAGGGGGGAAACCAAGAAGAGATGATGCCCGCCGGGAATTTGGGGAGGTGCAAGGCAGAAGTAAAAGAAAGGATAGAAAGAAGGGAAAGGCTAGCGTTAAGAAACAAGGTGGAATCCGATCAACACTTGGAGATATACCGGGGATTGAGGGAAGGATTAGGAATGAAAACGTATTTGCACGGCCCAATGGACTTCGCGAAAACGCTGAAACTGCGCTTTCGTGTAGGTGACCCGGACTTGCCAGAAAGAAGCAAGAGGTATGCCAGTAGCCGGGAGGACGAGGAAGTAGACGGATGCACAGATGTGCCCGTGTGGCAAAGCAATAGAGTAGAACTCACATAGTGGGATGACGTGAAATATACAAGGAGGAAAGGGATGTGTTAGAAGAGATGAGGGAAATAGACGAACGTGACATGGAGGAGTTTGATACACTGAATGGCAGCGACAAAACGATCGCTATCCTAGGAGATAGATGGTGGCCACAGGCGGTCAGACGGGAAGGGGATAAGACCAGCAAAAAGCTTCTACGTAATATATGGAAACAACGTATCGTAATAAGCGCCCAATTGTTGGAGGTGTCTCTATTAGGAGTAGGAACGGTGCTCCGTCTCGAAAGGGATGCGTGGTCAATGATCAAATGACTAAGGCAAGCAACAAACGAGTACGCCCCCCCCCCCCCCCCCCCCCGCTCCCCAATTCATTCGACGCTGTCAACCAAATGCGAAAACGCCTGCCTTACAAGCGGCTCCCACGAGTAGGATGCAGTTCACTCTGCACGCGACTCGTCGAACACCTCGCGGCGCTTCGCGCTTGGTGCAGGCAATGCCTGGGTGCAAACCCACGACTTCAGAATGCCAGAAGCTCCAGGCTAATCGTATTTCATTTTTGTAGGCCGGGCAGGTTACGGTTTCTTCGTTCGTTTTGAGAATGCAGGGAGCTGCACACAAATGCTCAACGACATGCTGGCTCTCGCCAACTCTGTCTGCTTGCTATAACAGCATTGACGCGCTCGGATCGGCACGTACTTGGTTTGTTGTTTTGCGCAGGGCTGATTGTGCTGTGCTGTGCTGTACTGCTGTGTTGTGCTTGCGGTAGATGCTCGACGGCAACATCGTCCGTCGTAGGTATATACGTGCAACAAAAACGCCCAGAAAAAGAAGAAAAAAAAAAACTGCTCTCCCAAAAACAGGACTAAAAAATGATACGGGCTCGCGTACAAGATATACGTTCGAAGAAGCCGTATTCAAGTGGGAGCTCTGAGACCAGCTACGCAGCGCAGAGAGTGACGATGGAGCCGCCAAGAAACAAAGACAAAAATAAGAAAGTCTACTACTGCTGTACATGTGTCTCCTTATATTTTCGTCTTGAGTGGCATCGTCGCATCACCCAGACATCGATGGGCTTCTCACCTGGCATAGGCGTATCTCCTATGTCCACCCCCAGCAAGAGCAACCCAGCACGGAGCTCTTCATCGCCAGGGACCGACTGATCGGTGGCGGGGGCAGGCTCTCCTCTCTCTTTCTCCTCAGCAGCTATTACTCTCAGAACCTCCGCCGCAGGGACCGTGCTACTAGCAGTATTGCCCATATTGAACCTTCTCCAAGGAGACACGAAAGTGTCTGGGCTGGGCCGAGCTTGGCTGGCAAGGACAAGAGAGTTGTCTTATGCGTGTTTGTATCTTCGATGCAGCCTACAGTAGTGCTCCAACTCACAACACCCCAAGGTCAAGATGCAAAGTAGCACTGAGCGACGCACTGACGACGGTTGCAAATTGTTGCGAGAACAAACGACATACGACACGCTAGCACGCTCTTTCGGGAGATCGGAGTTCCACGGTATTGTATGGCGTTTGTATCATACATCAGTGCCCCCCCCCCCCCCCCCCCCCCCCCCCTCCCCCCTTATCGTTCGTTCGTTGCGTCATTCGCTCCTCCCCAGATCCCCCAGATATCAGATCCAAGATAGACAACACACCGGAGGACTCGAACCGCACGCCGGTGCCAGTGACACATGTTCCCTCGTAAGTGTGGTGGTTGATTGTTCTGTGCATACAGTTGCCTTGTCGTCGCGGTCGCAGGCACGCAAGCAAGCTTACAACAGTTACTCCATCCACACCCCAAAATTGCATCTTATGTGGCAAACAAAGCAACGCTGCGCGCTGCGGGTTTGTTCTACAGTTTATATCATCGCCGGGAGAATAATTGTCGCCCACAAATCATGATGAAGGCATGCTCACCAGCCCCGGGGCAAGGCAGCCCCCGTCGGCGAGTCCTTCATCCCGTGTGGCGGTGTCTCGCCGGTTTCGTCCCTAGCAAACGTCGGATAATCGAATCGTTTCAGTCGCGGCGGCTTGAGTTCATCACCGACCGACGTGTTTGTACGCGATCACCGACCGACGTGTTTGTACCCGCGTTCCGCCTCCGAAAGGGCCGGGGACACGTTTAAGTATACTCGTAGCCCTCATGCAGCGGGGGCGGTGGTCTACAGTAAGCCCGCAATCATCCTGCACGCGTAGTCACCTATCCGGTGTCTGCCACCTGTAACACGAACAGCATACTATATAGATCTCGTCGCATAAAATACGTGGTGGGCGGTACACAAACGAACGACGACGCCATCCACCGCGCAAATACATGTAGAAACGGGAAAAAGCAGCAAGTAAATACTCGCTCCTGGTATACACATCCTGAAATACGTCTAATCGACGTCATACGGGCGGCTAAACCTACAACGCGCGAGAGGAAAGGCGGAGGATGTGATCCTACTAACGGCGCCACGCACACCAACCAATCGGTGGGGTACCAGTATACTTTTGGTGCGTGCAATCTTCCGTGTCATCGCATTGTGTCCACAGCAGTTAGTTAGTTCGTCGCGAGGGAATGTTTTACGACCTATGTACCTTCGGAAATGTGGTGTGGTAGTCAAAGGATTCAATAAACAATAGTGAACGCATCCTGGGAATACATCGATACACTTGGCTTTAACGCCCCCGTCGTTGTAGTGCGAGGGTGCTATTGGCGCAACAGGAGATGAGGATATACCTGGTACCTGGTACGACGTGGTGATTGTTGTGTTCCGATAATCAACATTGAGTACCCACCGAAACGGGAATGGAATGCACTACTTATTGTACGTAAACAAACATGAGAGCTCCACGTATCACCGGGTATGCCGCACATGACTCACCGGATAGCTCGCGGGTTCCAGTATGCTATGCCAGGTGAACCCCTAGTGACAGTAGTCTGCTTCGTATTGTAACCAGGTACCAGTACATCTCAAGTATGCACCTCCTGGTGCGTATGCATTCAGTTGGCAAATATAGCAGTTCCCGACCGACGGGGGCTTTACAGCTTAAGAGTAACTAACCATTAACCACTGTCATGATGCAAGGTACGGTACTACACCATCTACTAATATCTACCAGGTAGTAGTTTTCTTGGTTTTGAAGCTAACCTTACGAAAAACAAAAATCACTCAATCATGTTGGTAAGAGTCCCCTCGAACATTCGTAACATCAAAATGCCTTCCGCTGCAGAAACATAGGGTCAAAGGTTTGGACTCTTCCTGGACTACAGTAATTCGTCAACAATCATGAAATACTTCAGCAGTTGTCGCATGCTAGGGAACTGCATATATATATTGGTACTAGTGTATTGAATACTTACTTGTACATTATCGGACGAACTACATGTTTATATACGTCCCGAAACACCCTACACTCTTCCTGGACTACAGTAATTCGTCAACAATCATGAAATACTTCAGCAGTTGTCGCATGCTAGGGAACTGCATATATATATTGGTACTAGTGTATTGAATACTTACTTGTACATTATCGGACGAACTATATGTTTATATACGTCCCGAAACACCCTACAAGTAAAGGCGTCTTGCCAAGAGCGATTTTTTGTAGCATGGTGTTGCAGCTTAGGACCCGAACAAAAGTTTTGCCAGATGCCACCGTCTTACCAACCGTATGATACCATGCCGCCTCGCGCTAGCCTCAACACCGCCATTACTACAGCTACGTACTCATTGTGTGCAAAACAAGTTCTTCTGTATAGAGGCACAGCACTAACACCACCGACAGATAAATACCTCAGGGCAGGGTAGTCTTAATGCGCAAGAAAATTAAAAACAATTACGTATTCGCAACGTAATTTACTGTAGATTAAACTATGGAAAAATATTCCACAACGTCCCTCCCCTCCCCTCCCCCAGCCTCAACCCCATACCCATCTGTTTTTTTTCTTGCTTCGATGTTTCGACTCCCTCTTGCACCAACCGCGCGATTAGGAGGGGGGGGGGGTACCTTACTGTACACAATGAACGCCTCCCGCTGACCCACAATCGGCCAGACCCCCCCACTAAACGCTTGCCGGCAACCCTCCCCCTTGAAACAAGCTAAATTGCGCCGCTGCAATCCCGCACACTCTTCGCGTATAGAACCCGCTTTTTTTTCTTCACTGCTGAAAACAAAATCCAATTCCGAGCTAAGCTAGTTTCTTCCCCATGCACGGGTTGGAGTTGTAAAGTGGCTACGTCGGCCGGGAGTTCTCCACACGAACGGTTCCACACCTCGGGCAAATCATCTAGATGTTTCAAGGACGACAAAATTCCCGATCGCGTTTCGTACCCTGTGTATATATACGCTGGTACGTATTATACGAGGTAATATACGATACCCTGGTTGTTATACAACCTTGTCTACCCCCTGCTGCATATTATACCTGGTAACCCTGGTTGGTTTGAAGATCTCGCCGACGTTTCCTCTTGATAAGGAGACGATCTACGGCAGCAGAATAGCATAATATGCCTCTACCTGTGTCCGTGTTCCATCCCGCCGCTCCTTCAAATTTACAACCAGCACCCACACCCTTTTTTTCGTTTTTATTGTTTGTTTTTGATGAACACCACTGGGCGTTCTCCACTGAGAAACATCCACTGGAGCATTGCCCACTCAGTATTCTCTACTGAGGACCACTGGGATCCGCTAATGAGTAATCTCTGCCAAGCACTGATAATTGCCTACTCAGAATCTCCATGGAGCTTTCTCCCTGAGCATTCTGCGCCGAGCATTCTCGGTTGCCGAATGCGGGGGACTATTACTCTCGGGTGCCTCGGCTGCCTCCGATCAAACACCACCTCCCAATCCCGTAGAGGCTCAAGAGAGGCTTCTCAACTCAAAAGGGGGTACGGCAATCCTAAACTAAAAAACGCCACCGATACAACGTACAAGTACTATACAATTTTACCATTTTTGAATAGTTGTAGTTTACTTCGCTTTTTGTTCCCTCCGCAGGAAAGTTGTCTCCGAAGAAAAAGGTGTCTGTCGCAAGCAAGAGGAATAAAGCGGGTGCCACACCTTGCGACAAAAAAAATGTAAGAAGACGGCAATGTCACACGCGTCACGTCACACGTGATAGAAAGGGCCGCCGGCTAAGGCCGCCCTGCGCTCCCCTCAACACGAAAAAAAACAAGCCGAAACAACGGAGAATAAGGCAAACAGAACGGCCGTTTGAGAAAAAAAACCCTAAACGTACAGCAGCGCGACCGACCACAACAAAAAAAGGAACAGCGCCAATACAAAGAAAAAAAAAAACCAAGACAATACAAAACCGAAATAACAAACGGCGACGAGGACGACTCTTTTTCGCGAAAACAAAAAGCAGTCGGGGTGCGGGGCTACACCCTCTTCAGCGGCAGTCTAGCCAATCATCAACCCTCTACAGGGGCACCCTGACCAACTAACGACCTTCTCCAACGGCACCCTAGCCACTCAACGACTATTTTTCACCGGCCTGTTAGCAGATCAACGACTCTCGGCCGCTGCACTCTCTATGGCCCAATCAACAATTTTATTCCAGATCCACACCAAGCTGTTTCTTCCAGAACTGAAGAGCTTGGGGTCGCCCAAACAAAAACGCAACGCAGGCACAAAGGTCCGACCAAGCTCAGTTCGGAAAAACCAAAGAAACACTACTGGAGACCCCTGGCAGGCGTTTTTTCTGTCCTAAGATCTTGATCAAAACACTGTGTGATCATGGGGGGGGAGCACTACAGTATTGATTTTCTAGAGGGAAGAAACCCAAGCGATAAAGCACGATGTGAGAAGGTAGCAGATAGATTCCATTGCCGTTGCCGGCCAGCCGTGAGTCCTCGAGAAATAGTCCATCAGATCGCATTAACGCTGAAATGCTCGCTTAGCTCACGTCGGTGCTAAAAAAAATCCATCAGCTCGCATCGATACTACCGTTCTCCGCCAGCCCCTCGCATCGATGCCTGAAGAGCCCCATCAGCTCGCATCTGTGGTGAAATGTTCTGTCAGCTCCTCGCATCCGTGGTGAAATACTCCATCAGTTCTTCGCATCCACGATCAAATGATCCGTCAGCTCCAAGCATCGCGATGCTAAAACGCTCCATCAGCTCGTATCGACGCTACAATGGCTCTCCATCAGCTTGACCCACACCAGCAATTTTTCACGAATCTCTTCACTTCCATCCATGGTGTAATACAGCAACTCGCATCGATGCTAGAATGCCCATGGAGCTCGCACCGACGCTATGATGCCCGGAAATATTGGGCGTCCATCCATGGTACTGCCCAATCAGCTCGCATCGATGCTAATGCACGAATCTCTCGACTTCCCGTTCCCAGCCCTCAACAACGCCGCCATGCCATCCATGTTATCGTTCGCTGTTCCCACCACCACTTCCGCCCTAGACAGCTGGACGAGGTCCGCAAACGCGTAAACGACGCTCCAGTACGTCTGCGTAAAAGGCCAAGGCGGCAAGGCGGTTTTATTAAGGTCGGGAGGGGGCGGGAGGGAGGGGCGATGATGATACATGAGGCACCAGACGGGCTAGGTTTTGATAAGCAACCGAAATAAGTACGAAGCAAGCGAGATATACTATGGGTTGTATCACCAGCAACGGCTGGAGGCCCCATTCCAACCCAATACTGAAGATACTGGCAAAGTGCACCAGTAATTTACATGTCGAATATATGGGGGGGGGGGGGGGGGGGGGGGGGGGGGGGGGGGGGGTGGGGGGGGGGGGGGGGGGGGGGGGGGGGGGGGGGTGGGGGGGGGGGGGGGGGGGGGGGGAGGGGGGGAAGAGAAAAAATATTGCAACCAGAAAACAGCAGCGTTAAGAATGCTGCCGATGTTGCGGTGTTTTAAAGCGCGTACCATCGTACCGGGTATAATATAATGAAAGAAAACATAAAAAACAAATAACTGGATGGACTTACTAATAGTAGCACCGTCCATCTCGTCATAGAACACCGCAGCGATGGACCTCAGCACCCCCCCCCGCTTCCAGACCAAACTACATGGAATTAATGTAGGGTTAATGCAAGGTATAGCAAAAGAGCCAAATTCATGGAGCTGTGAATTGACTCACTGTAAGTTGCCGACGAAATTGTTCACTTGGGTATAGGTGTTATTGGTCCGACTTACAGTCGTAGTAGTTTGCGGAGAGTTTTGCGTCTTTGTGTCCGGCCTGGCGCGTTTGAACCTCGACGTGTGATTAGTCATGACAAGATCAAGTCAGTTGGTCGGTTTATTTTCCCCATGCGACTATTAATAAGAATTAGCCGTCATGTCCAGGCAACTCATAGCCCTAAGAATTCACCCGATGACAACTGATTGTACCCCCATGAGTAACTGACAGTACCCTCGATTCGACAACAAACTACTATCTGGTACCAGGTAAGAGTTAGCGTCAACAGCTAATTAGGTAAATTTTTCCAGTAGGAAAGACAGCTTGACATTCACATGCCTCCTGACAGCTGTATTTCGTTCGGAGTGCTCGCGCACTCGACAGAGATACTTGGGTAACCGTATTTGGGAGTTCCACAGAGGCAACGGGCATGTTTCTCTGAGGGACATTCTAAATACGAGTAAATATATATATGCGGTGTTCGCTCCTTTCTATGCGCAACGACGATACGAAAATGCGTTTCCCCTGCTCGTGAGTTTCTTTGGCCGAGGGGAGAAGCTCTCACCTGCTGCTTGTTTTGCGCGCCCTTCCACTTCGAGGACCAGCCATTGACGACTCCGCGGCTAGGTTTCACGCTGGGGAAGTAAAGCGGTACCAATCGGCGCACCTGCTCGAACACCTCGGGGTCGTCCGATATCACCCACACCCCGCGGATGCGGTTCAGATTTTCTTCGGAATCTTCCCAGATTCTCTCCGGCTCGTTCCACGTCTTCTCCGTATCGCTGCCCACGGACTCGCTGAGGATCGCTCCTTCGTGCACCAGCAAGTGATCTCGTGCGCGGGAGACGTAAGTCTGCATGACAGCACGCCGGTGCGAGATGAAAATTCAGGCGGAAAAATTCAGCCTTACAGAAGAAATGCAGCACATACATTTGTCGAAAAAACATGCTGGCGAAAACTCAACAACAAAAAGTATAAGCGTGATAATAAATGCAGTACGGTCAAGCACACATTATCGTCGAAAACGTTTGGACCTGACAAAAAACAGACCTGGTAGTACGAAGTACATACGTACGTTCGTCGAAAAATGTGCTGGTACGAGTTGGTTACCGCCATATCTCACGAATGCTCAAAAGTCTTTTTTTTTCATGTTTTGTTTTATCCTCCAGCGGAGCGGATTGGTAAACTTAAAACTTCAACCTCGCCGCACTTTCACGTTTAAAATGCGTGTCGTGCGTCAATTTAACCCGTCGCTTCCGTTCACGCAGAACCGGCTGCTCTCACAACGGGCGCGTGAGCATACCGACCCGACCTGCCCCCCCCCCATAGTGGGGCAGGTGCGCACAAAGCTCCCTGCGCGAATGCTACGCAGCGCAATGGAAATGCGGGTGCTACCAACGGTTGCACTATTACGGGGGTCCATAGTTAATAAGACCTATGGTATACATAAAAACCTATATATTTACCTATTTTTACTAACAATATTTGGTCCTATTAACTATGGACTCCCGTAATAGCTGTTTTCGGAGTTTTTAAACCCATGACTGGTTGGCTCCGTATTCTTCGTGTCATACCTACACCATGATTCATGTATTCCAACACCATCCCCATGGTATGTTCGTATTTTGGTGGTAAGGGCATATCTACCGAGACCATGCAATATCCCTTTGGGTACGAACTATTACGGGGGGCCATAGTAAATAGGACCGAACGTTGCTAGTAAACATGGGAAAATATATAGATTTTTGTGTGTGTACCGTAGGTCCTATTTACTGTGGTCCTCCGTAATAGTACTTACCACTCTGTCCCTGAATATAAGTGCCATTTGTACATTAATATTGAGTCCAAAAGTACATTACATTTACGGACTTGGTGGAATTTAAGTGAGTTCAGCCCGAAACGGGACTGAGGTCCTACAAGGCTTAGGCGACACAAGCCCCGTGCGTACGTACACATACACACTATCTTCACACAGAATACGTACCGACACCAGGTACGATATATCGAAAGAAAAGCTCCATGATATCTTCATATGCCGAACGTACGGCATACCTACCGAGATGATAATAGTTCGTGAAGATAAACAAGCTCCGCATCGGGTACAGGTAATGGTATCTCCGTACTTCGTGAGGCTACTCTACCGAAAGACGGAAGCAACGAGCGCAGGCAGAGTCAACCGATACATGCCGCCAACAAAGCTCCGCCCTCACCTCCACGTCGATGTGGACCCCCCGGTAGGCCGCCTCGGCCTGCTCGATGTGAAGCACTATGAATGGCCCTCTCTTCACTTCGTCCGGGCTGGACATCAACACATCCCTCACGTCTCTCTTCAGCCACGACTGGGCGCTGTTCCACAGAAACAACCGACACAACGCCTGAAAACCAAGGAGGGTTTCCAGGAGGCATTTTAACGAGGGGGTGAGGGGACGGACGGACGCACGAAACAGAAAAATGGACATATGCGACTCTAGACTCTACAGTGATGTCGCGAGAGAACTTCCTCCTGTGGCCTGTGAGGCACCAGCGCGGAAGCAGGCTTGATACTATTGCAGACACATACACGAATATATACGGTGAAACAACACGCTAGCGATAAGACACACCTCCCGGGACGGAGTTTAGAATCGATTTTCTCTCAATACCAGGCGGGGGGCTGGGGCGCAAAAAATGAGGACAGGGGCTTTGGTAATTGTCCACATCCATCGACGCGTCGCCCGGTGTTTGCAACTCTCTCCGTTGTCGAAAACGGTGGGGCTTTCGGAGAAGTCGAGCTCTTTTTACTAAACGCGTCGCTCGGTGTGCTAGTCTATCTAATACCGCTCTGACCGGGAACATAAGAGACAGTTTATATATAAATACGAAGGCCTAGCGACCCTTATATTCATGCCCAGCGCAAGTATATTATGTTTGTAGAGAAAAACAAGAAGACATCTCAGCTGCGATATCGACATGTTTTTCGTATGCTCGGCTAAACACTAGCAAACACTTTCCACCAGGTATATATGTTAATACTTCACGTACACTCTACTAGACGTCAAACACTCGGGCACTGTTGACTGTACTCAGAAACACGACATATAAGATCCATGGTAGATTGGGGAGTTCCATGCTGGAAAGGGATTCCAGCAGTAGGGTAGGGTATTGGGATATCGGGGTAATGTGTGCCCACCAATGCCACTCGTCAGGTGTAACTCTATACTGCATATGAGGCGAGTCAACTCGACAGCGAGGATGTAATACAAGAGGAGTTCCGTGCATGTCTGGAGTCAGCCACGCATTCCCGTGCAAGCTGCGTCTATACCTTTAGAGATCAATCAACACACTAGTGAATGCCGGTGATCTTCTATTGGCAAGCGTAGCCCAGGCCAACCTAGAGAGGTGGGAATCTGCTTCCAGCATGTCTATTCTTTTTAGATTATGTGCTTCGTCAGGGAGCCAGCGTGTGTATTTTGAAGATGAGATCGAGGTCCTGGAGGAGAGGACGTGTGTGTGAGAGAAGCAGAGGCAGGAGATGCCGCACCAGAAGCAGCAGCGATCCCAGCAGGGCCAAGTTTGAGCCGGACCTGGTAGATTCGCTTGGCACTGGTGGATAAGGCGCTGGAGAGTAGCAGTTGCAGGGGCAGCAGAAGCTCCAGCAGCACCGTCAGCAGTCAGAGGATTGCTGCACTTTTGTTGCGACGATGAAGCGCATGCAGTAACCACCGTTACCGCCGCCGCCGTGACCACCGCCGCCGCAACCGCCGTCTTCGCTACCGCCGCTGCCACTGCCGTCGTTTCGACCCGGGATAGCAAGGCATCTGCCTGAATCTGTGGGTTCGCTGCGCGCTGGCGACGTAGATGTAGAGCGTATATTATTATATGAAAGGGAGTTTGGCCGGCAGGAGGAGTTTGGCCGGCAGGAGCCGGGAGGGAAGGTGGAGACCGCGGGAGCGACGCTGGAAGTGTTCTGGCAGAATCGTTGCCTGGACTGCTGAAGAACCACGCCCGCAGGTGGTTGATGGGGGGGGGGCGTTGCCCTCGAGGAAGGAGACGAGGGAGAGAGTGAAGATGGGCGCAGGGGGAGGAGTCTGCATCATCTGTTCGGGACCAGCGCACGGGCGCGACAGGATGCGCTGCCCCAAGTAAATTATAATCGATACACAATCAATCCCAAAACAGAAATTACCGCAGCAATCAACCAACAAAGTCAAATACGCCTGGTGCGGACATAAGTTCTTGCTGGTGGCGCCTCGATCCCTTCTCTTTCATCCTCTCTCTCATGGGGCAGCGCATCCTGTCGCGCCCGTGCGCTGGTCCCCAATAGACATATAATATCCATGGTAGATTGGGGAGTTCCATGCCGGAAAGGGATTCCGGCAGTAGGGTATTGGGGTATCGGGGTAATGTGTGCCCACCAATGCCACTCGTCAGGTGTAACTATATACTGCACATGAGGCGAGTCAACTCGACAGCGAGGATGTAATGTTAGAGGAGTTCCGTGTCATGTCTGGAGTCAGCCGCGCATTCCCGTGCCAGCTGCGTCTATACCTTTAGAGATCAATCAACAGGTACTTACACCGGGTCCGTAGATATCAATAAATCACCCACACTCTACTGAAGACCACGAAGCACTCGGGTACTTCTATCGCGTAGATACTACACCGGGTAGATATTAATACTCTACCTATACTCTACCTGGTACTAATTACTATTATAAGCACTCGGGTACTCCTACCGGGTACGCAGATCTCAACACTTGACCTGTACTCTACAAAACACCAAACGCTCCTGTACCTCCACCGGGCAGATACCAACACTTCACCAATACTCTTCTTAACTCCAAACATTCGCGGACTCCGGCGGGTACTGCAAACACGAACACTTCACACCTGTCGGGCCACGAACTCGTCGATACCGAACCGCTGGAGCCACTCGTCCCCGTGGATTTCCATCGATGACCGGACGCTGTCGAACGTCAGGCCGGTTGCCGAGAGGACGTCGATCTCCCCAGCTCCGTGGGAACGCATGAACTCTCCCCAGTCCTGCAACGACAGAAAACAAGCCGCGACAAGTGATGGGGAAGGACGTGTACTCATGTCCATGCATGGCCGTAGTCGTGCGTGTGACCATAGACCCTCGCATCCCTGCAATGCCGGGACGGAGCACATCGGGCTTTCACCCACCAGGCGGACAGTACTTGCACCAAGCGCGAAGCGTCGTGAGATGTCCGGTGAGTCGCACGAAGGGTGAGCTGTATCCTACTAAGAACCGCTTTAGAGGCGATTTTTCTTGCATACGGATGAACAGCATCAATTGATTGATACAACTTCTGGTGCGGCCACTTCCAGAGACAGCAATGGGTTTACTATGTAACTGTCTTGTGGGTGCCTCACCATACACACACTACGTGATGCGCTCATCCCCATTGTACGGAGCAAAGGTTCTCCCCGCATAAAAATGATCGAACTCGACGGCCAGCCGTGGTAACCGCGAGGGGGGGTGTGTGACTAGGGAGAGGGCGATGCATGGCACGGGGGCTATCGTCGCAGAACAAAGAACCCCTCGCCTCGTACTGGGGAGCAAACAAAGATACTACATGAATATTATTAACACCTAAGTGTGCTTGCATCATCATCGTCGAGGGCTGCCATCTGAGAACAAGGTGCAGAATGATGGTCGGTAACATCTGATCGGATCGGTACTGTTCCGTTTTTGTTTACCAACTCCCTAATTTGTACTGTATTTCCCCGCTCCCACGAAAAAAGCAACAACAAGAGGAGAACGAAAACTAAAGAGCCAAAGAATAAAAAAAAAAAAAAAAAAAAGAGATCCCTGTTACCGAAACAAATAAACCGAGCAAGAGGGGGCTGTTTTTACACCTTATCAAAAGAAAACCAAAACAGAAACCACGAAAGGAAAAGCTAGGCAAACTACTGTGTAGTGCTAATAGCAATGAGTGAAACTCCGTTGTGTGTCTATTGACCCTGTCGGGGCATCAGAGGGGAAACCTTACTATTACGGGGGGCCATAGTAAATAGGACCTACGGTACACACAAAAACCTATATATTTACTTGTTTTTACTAACGATATTTGGTCCTATTTTACTATGGTCCCCCGTAATAGAAAAAAGTGGGTATGATTACAAGCGATAGTCACAGCGTGATTAGGCGATGACACTCTACGACATGATGTCCGAGTTACAACGGTTGAATGACAGGAGTCGTGCGGCGCGAGGGCAACATGATCCTATTGTTAATAATAGCCGCACTGCTGGGTGCCCATGCCACCAACCGTTGTTTGGACAACACCAACGTTATGACTGTTTCGGTCGCTATCCTCAACATCCCTTGGTGAGCGGCTTACCATCTCACTTCCAGTGTGTACCAGGTATACGCGGAGTACCTGATAACCGCTTAGGCCGTGAATGCAATCACCGTTTCGACTCTGACGTGGTCGCTAAAGGGGTACTATATTCCCGGACATGTATACTGCCGTTACCGTCCGGCCTTGACACTATCGTCCGCATAACCGGTCCTACGATCAAATGCTGGCAGTTCAAATACACGAGACAACTCTGACACCCTGGTACTATTAATAAAGTTGGATGTCGCACCGAATGCATCGATATATATCCAAATATCTAACTCGCGATAAATCGCACCAAAAGTGTTTTTTGCCCTCCATCCCCTGATGGCATCCATGTTTTTTACTCAATGCTGGCAACTGGACGGCAGCTTCGACGCACACAGATCAAAACATCGAAATCGTGTCGACAACTTTTCTTGTTCAACTGTATCGGTATCGCATCGGATTCGATTCTCGCTCGATATCCAACACTGCTGCCTGACACCATGGCACACATCCCTCTGGGAGCCCGGCACGTTCATGCCGCCACACCTCCTTGTTCCGGTGGAAGCAAACGTGCGGGACGGGCGTCCAGATGCACGCATACCCCGACTGCACGGCGCCGTTGCTCTCCTGGTCGCAATCTATCCCGTCGAAGTGGCCCTCTCCGTCCACGATCACCAAATTTTCGCGCTGCCTTCCGGCAATGGCGTACACCCAGGTATTGAGGAGGTCTTCAAGAAAAAACGGTTCAGTGTATATACCATTTATGCAGGAGTGCCACGAAATGAGGCAGGGTGGGGCGAGGGGGCGCGGGGGCAGCATACAAAAAGTTGGCGAGGGAGGGAAGGGGTGGGGGGTCGGAAGTAAGGTGATGTAAGGGGCAAGGGCTAGGGTTGGTATTTAATAGTTACGTACTCGAATAATCTCGTGCGGGTGGGGGGACTCAATAATTGTCCGACGAAAGCAAAAATAAAGAGGCGTTCGTACCTCACAAATGACGTTCAGCTTACAACGGGTCGTTGGGCGTTGGCCAATCACAGAGAAGGCCAGGAAGCCTTTCTCAACTGCGATGACAATATGATATATTGACAATACCAACACCTCCTAAATGGATCAAAATAAACAAGATATCTCGTCACCAGACATACCCCTTTTTTACTGCTTCTCAATCGTTTCATATCTCGGTGTAGGGCCGAGGCATCATGAACCGAACGTCTCCACCGAACCTTCTGCGGGCGAGGTTTGCCGCTCCAGAGAGAAAACCAGCACGCTTTCTATGGCATATGCGTAACGAGTAGCCGCTCAAGCACCGGCAGGGGTCAGAATCGTGGATCACGGCGACACCCAGCATGATTTCATCGTCCATGGCACTCCTCTCACACACCGCATCACCGGTGGCGCTCGGTTTGTGGCGACCTTTCGTTCTTCGTCGCTGTTGCGTGTGTGGCTTGTGAGCATGCCCATACTGCCCATGGCTTCAGGTCGCCTTTTCAAACAGACGTATGTATTTGCTGTGTTTCTCCCTTCTGTGGACGCCATGTCCCCGGTAACAACACGCCTACGCATATAGTCGAAAACCCAGCTCCTTCCAGATTCCATTTCTGGGAGCGTTCGCTCGGTTATGTCAGGAGACTGTCATGAACCATACATCGCCGGGAAGCCACCGGTCCACATCTGCTCAACGGATCCGTTGGGATGGCCCCGCTGCCTGATGCAACGTCCCGGCGGGATTCTAGAAACACCGCCGGGTCGTCCATATACGTCCCGTCGTCCCATTGTCCCGGGACCGGAGGGCAGGAGGAGTGACGCTTCCTCCTCGCCCTCCTCCTCACTTCTCTCAAGAGTTCTCTTTCTCCTGTCCTGTCATCAGACCCGCCTCGTCTGAGCCCTTTGTCACGTCATCACTCAGCCGTCGTAGTTCAACAGACAGAACACTCTGTGTCCACAGAGAGACGTGGGATCACGACCCACCGGCGGTATCGTAGCAGGAACTCTTATTGAGTCAGGAACTCTTACTTGAGTATTTTTCCTTCGTACGCCAGGCACCCCGAACCGCACGGCTCGAGTCGCCCCGACGTTCGATTTCGGGGGAACGTACTCATACAGTATTACGGGGAACAACCGTAGTAAATAGGACCTATAGTACACACAAAAACCTATATATTTCCCTATTTTTACTAGCTATATTTGGTCCTATTTACTATGCCCCCCCCGCAATACTATTAATAATCAAAACATAACGTATTACGGGGGTCCATAGTTAATACCAGGTAGGACCTATGGTACACACAAAACCCTATATATTTCCCTATTTTTACTAATAATATTTGATCCTGTTCACTATGGCCCCCCGTAATAGTGTGTAAACGACGTGGTGGGACACCTGATTTTTGGACCCCTCGGGGGTTGTGATTACTGGAGGCCCCCCCGATACTTAATAGTGGGGGGAAAATCGATACTACGAGCACGGGGGACCATATTAAATAGGACCTGCGGTACACACAAAAACCAATGTATTTGCCTATTTTGACTATCAAAATTTGGTCTTATTTATTATGGTCCCCCGTAGTAGAGCTTTCCTGATGGGGTTCCATTTTTTATGGAGGATGGCATTCCAGGGGGGAAAGGAGATTCCGTCGGAAGCGCATAATCGTAATTACAGGGGACCGTAGTTAATAAGACCTACGGTACACACAAAAACCTATACATTTGCCTATTTTTACCAACAATATTTTGGTCCTATTTACTATGGCCCCCCGTAACAGTACTATCTATGGGCGCAGTCTGACGCGAACCAACGAGGGAAGAAACAGCGCTGGAGCCTTCTCGGGATTAAGAAATGCAAGGGACGCACCGTACGTAGTCGGGGGGGGGGGGGGTGGGGAAGGGGGAAGAAAACTCTGCACTGTGACCCCCGAGCTAAGTTGAACCGTTAGGGCAGGGAGCTGGAGCACGTTAAGAAGGCCAGATACGATAAGTGGAATGGTAAAAATAAAAAGCAAACACTTGACTGCTGTCGAGGGGAAGCTCCTCTACACCCCTTGGACGACCAGAAAGTTCCGTGCGGTGATCACTTCGAATTGACGCGCAGGTTCCAGCTCCAACTATTCGTATTACGGAGGGCCATAGTGAACAGGACCTACGGCACACACAAAAACCCTGTATATTTACCTATTTTTACGAACAATATTTGGTCCAATTTACTATGGTCCCCCGTAACAGTAAACAGACAACACAAAACTGCCTCTCTTCTCTCGCCGAAACCAAGAATTAAGAACTATTACGGGGGACCATAGTTAATAGGGGACCATAGTTAATACCTGGTAGTACTTACCGTACACACAAAAAGCTACCTATTTTCCTATTTTTACCTACCGTAAATATTTGGTCCTATTTACTATGGGCCCCAGTAACAACCCATTATGTTAATAGAACCATCGATTACTTGGAGCACCGCCGTCGGTATGAGTCCGTTCAAACCGACGAGGGCAAGCATGGATACATGGGTCGTACTAAAGTTTTGACCGCGGGAAACCACTTACTGCTGTCGAATGCGGGAAACAATATGCCATGCCATGGCCATGAGCCATCAGCGTGACGAAAGACAGCTTTCTGGGGCAAGTAAGTCGTGATCAGATCTCGACATCGACACCCTACAGGTGCAGGCGAATAAAACAACACGCGTACAATACGTACGACAAATATTAGGGCTGGGCACTGGCTGACTCAAGTCAGCAGCGATCTCACTGGCGTCAAAATCGACCAGTACACTGGATTGCAGCAGTGTACTGCCGGCTCTCCTCTCTCCTCCCGGAACACATTTAGTGGGTTTCTGTGCCGTAATATGGCGTGATTCTCGGGCGCACGTCAGATAAAAACTACTGGCGAATATACTCGCCAAGTAAATCAGTAGCCGGTGGAATACCAGTGACAGTTCATACTACTGTACCAGTGCCCAGCACTAAAAATAATACAGAAAACGGTAGTAGTGATACGATGGAAGCTTCAAGTCGTCGCGGTCGTGAGTCGTGGGCGTCGGGACAAGGAAACACCCAGGTACCAGGTAAGAAACATTAAAATGTTGAACGAAGTCGCGTGAACTTCTCCTGACCGACGCTGGACGGCGGACCAATGGGTACGCCGCACATGAATGACCCCCGCAGGGTCTACTTATTTGTTCATGCAATCTCGCAATAATATACTTACAAAATTAAGACCAAAGAAAAAAAAAAAAAGAACCAACAGCTGTGAGAGCGAGGATTTGGTCGAAACTCTCATCTTTTGCAAGCTGTGTCATGGTGTGTGATACGTTCATAGTGACACTTCGATCGTACATACTGCGGGTTTATCGTATGCTCTGTACATCTACCAGGTATCAAATACTCTTGTGATGGGGGAAAAACAGCAAGTTAAAACCCTTTTTAGTACCGCAGTCCGGTTTTGGGGACAAATCACTTGGAATTAGACCGGTTTGTCCCCAAAACGGGACTGCAGTACGAAAGGGGTTAATGCAGAAAACTGGGTGTGTGCTGCATCAGGGTATACGTAGAAAAAAAAACAACAGAAAATACTATTAATAGTGGCGGTTTCGTTGTGAGAACTACCGCGTTCATTCCCCAGGCGCAAAAGGGGGCAAGCGGCAGAGGGTAGTACGAAGCCAAACCAGGGAGTTTCGCGATTACGTCTCCCCTGCCCCGACACTGCTGTCTTGATGCAATGTGGCAGATGGACATTGCCATGCATGCTCGCATTCTTGTGGCGCGATAAAGCAAAGTTTTACACCAGGTATCAGACTCTTTTTTTGGCAAAGCAACGCAGCTGTGAGATCGAGGGTGACATCGAGACTCATTTTTGCACACTGGGCGTGATACGTGATATGTACTGGCGTCCAGATCGCCATGTATGCGCGATCGTGGGTTCGAATCCCACGGTGGTGGCCAGTTGTTTGTCCTATGCTCGCCGTCGGGGTGATGTAGTCGCCGGGGAGAGGTCTCGGAGAAGTCGCCGTGGTGAGGTCGCAAGGCGGGGGTCCCTTGTAGCCGCCATTACGGCCGACGTAAAAAAGTAACCCGAGCAGAGTTTTTTCTCTCGTATCTATAGCAAGGAGATACTATTAATAGACCCACTGCTGTAGTTTGACTCGATGGGGAGGACTTAGGTCGTGCCCGCGAATACATTGGAACAATCTCCCGATAGCAATCTCCCCGAGAAGGGTCAACACCGTCAACCAACGTGAGACCGCTCGTGACCCGAGATGTGATATTTAGCTTGACCGGTCGAAGTGTCCTTTCGCGCGTGCATGCCGCGAGATCTACGATTAGGTACCTCAGACCCTGTCTTCCATATATGTGTACAATACAGTACATACATGTGTCGAGGAGCAGCAGTAGTGTACCACATTTCATAAATGGTGGTACCTGGCACCAGGTACTGGTAATAGACAACCCCTGACAACCACACCAACAACAGCCACAACAGCGCAAGGCTCGAGTTTTCCAGCAAAACACTACAGGTGGTATATACCGGTACGCGTCCGGTATGTGTGTGTGTGTGTTCTTCACATTAAACCGTTCTTCTACGCGTCGACATCCAGCAAGCCCAGTGTCCGTGCTGATTCTTCACCCTAGAAAGACACGAGCTCTGTGGTCACAGACTACGACACAGAGATAACACACCGTGATGCATTAATAGCCTACGTAATACCATGCCTTCGCACTAGGTGCGGCCGACACAACATACATACATACGCCAGCAACCAAAATACACCATAAAGAAAGAGAAGCAACGAAAAAACCAAACCGAAAAAGAACAAGAAAAAGAAAAAGAAAAGGAGAAGTATACCTCGTACATATAGGAATGTGATAATAAGTATCATATACCAGGTCTCGTATACCAGCGGACAGACACATTATCATATTCTCACCTGCGCGCAAAACAAGACCGCCACAGGCAGAGGAAAATACAACATCTCCCCTCCGTCTCGAAAGAGATGCATGCTCAATGGTCAAACGAAAAGCGAGATATGAGTACGACCACACCAACAACAGCCACAACAGCGCAAGGCACGAGTTTTCCAGCAGAACACTACATGTGGTATATACCGGTACGCGTCCGGTATACTACGTACATATAGGAATGTGATAATAAGTATCATATACCAGGTCTCGTATACCGGCGGACAGTCACATTGTCATATTCTCACCTGCGCGCAAAACAAGACCGCCACATGCAGAGGAAATACAACATCTCCCCTCCGTCTCGAAAGAGATGCATGCTCAATGGTCAAACGAAAAGCGAGATATGAGTACGCCCTCCCCCGTCACCCAACTAATTGGAGAAGGAATGATACTTCGTCTCGAAAGGGATGCATGATCAGTGGTCAAATGCCGAAGGCAAGCGACCACCCCCCCCCTCCCCGACACTCTTTTATAGCACGTTATAGCACATGATTGGCTGACTCACTGCTCATATTGCTGGCGAAGTCGGCCTCCGGTCGCCAAGAGTATCCCACCGTGCGCCAGTCGCTGCAACCCTTCTTGTCTGTCACCAAACCTTTCATCCAGCCAAAACTGAACGGCTTGTAGTGCCGAAGCAGGGCGTCCGGCGTCGCACGAGGGTGATCGCTCTTCCCTTCCCCTGCTGCTGCCGAACCAACGTCCGTCGCCGCGGCCACCACCATTGACCCCCCCCCCCGGTGACGCAGGGGGGGCCCGCCGGCAAACCCCCGCTCAAGCAGGCGGTCACGAAGAGAGAAAGTCTCAGCCATGACCCAGACGAAGAAAACGTCGGGCGAGCCCCCGCGGCCACCGCCGCTCTCTTGGTTCGGTTTACCACCCTTTCAGGCATTTTCTTAAACGCTGGAAATATCCGGGAGTATACGGATAAGGCTGTGTCTATTTTACCTCTCACGTATTTTTTCTTTGTATAATCGTGTCCTACTTTTGTCTCGCGGGGGAGAAAAGGTTGGCTGAGGAGGCCCGAGGTCCCCTCAAGGATCGCACCGATGTCTCTCTCCTGTTTTTTTTTTTTTTCCGTGCACAAACGCCCAAGGAAGTTCGAGGAGTTATCTTATACACACTGGATGGAGGAGTCGTGAACGTAGAACGTCGAACCGAACCCACGAGATTGCTTGCGGCTAGTGATAAGACACCGGGGGCAGGCACACAAGAGCGCGAGGGAGGGAGAGACAAGGAGAACGGGAGAGAAGCGGCACAATTTTAACAGAGGCGGAGAAATTGGCTCTTCAGATTTCGCGGGTACATTCAACGCGGCGGTTGTACTCATGTATATCGTATAGCAGGAGTTGCTGTGGATTTTTATTTGAGAAAAAAAAATGTGTACGGCCTGCATGGCCGGCTACCTGGTACACATGGTATGGGATTAGGGTGCCATGTGGGCCTCCGGCGGCGCCTGCGGAGACCTCATTATGTTTCTGCACCATTACGGGGGGCCATAGTAAAGAGGACCAAATATTGTCAGAAAAAACAGGTAAATATATAGGTTTTTGTGTGTATCGTAGGTCCTATTTACTATGGTCCCCCGTAACACTACTCTAAAAGTGGAAGAAGGGTGCCAAATGGGATGGGCCCGGACGGCGGTGGGGATCAAAGGTACCAAGTGAGAACTGAGAACCTTGAACGTGCGTGCAATTTGTTCCCTATGCTGTTGACAGCAGTTTTATGGTCTGAAAAACGAACGGTCTCCTTCAACCCTTTTAGTACCGCAGTCCCGTTTTGGGGACAAATCACTTGGAAATAGACTGGTCTGTCCCCAAAATGGGACTGCAGTTCTAAAAGGGTTAAACGCTACCCTGCTACCGCTGCGACTGCTTGAATACGCACGTAATAAAATATTAGCATCATCACACACATGGCTGGCTGTGCGTTGTGTGGTACGTCACACGTATGTAAGTCTGCCGCTATCAATAGCAGTGCGGCCTTCGTACGAGTACACTCTGGGCGGAAAGGTGAGAGCAGTGACAAACATTTGGAAAAATAATATACGTACGTACCTGAATGTCGAAAGTCGACGTCCGGGACTCCGGCCGAACTGCAGCAGTATTATACATGCGAGCGGAAAGTGGAATTATCTAACGATCTCAACACAGGTGCTGGGTGCTGGGACTGGAACCCAACGGCAAGCAGCAGCAACGCGTTAGTTAATAGACCAGACTGGCTTTCGAAGCACAGCATCACCCCAATTTACCAGGGCTTGACATGAGCCGACGCTGGAGGGCTGGTGGGCCGGGCCCACACACTGAACGTGCGCAGAATGGCAGGGAAGAGGGGGGGGGGGGGGGTGGGGAAGAGGGGGAGGGACGGGAGGCGGTCTGCCCAACAGACTGACGCCTGGGTATGGCCATATGGCCATCATCGTAATGATGCGCTCCTTTCTGCGGGACCTATGGAACTATTAATACCATGGTGCCACCCGGGCATATTCTCGTGCCTGTATGCAAGCACCAGTGCCTGCCTTTCGTATTGTCTTTCCCCCCCGCCCCCCTTTTGTCCCTCTTTTTTCCTTTTCCTTTTTGGTTTTGCTCTTTGCTTTTTTCCCGTTCGCCCCTCTGTGTCTCTCTGTCTGTATCTTCCTTTTATAATAGCTTTTTGCTATTAATATCTGCTTTTTCTTTGGGCTTTGCTTCGTCGTCTTCCTTTTTTTGTTTTTTTGTGCAGGTATATATATATTTTTATAGCTTCTTTTTGCTTCCCTGGTGTTCTTAGTAGCTGTTAAGATCAAGGTTGTGGGACACTTTGTATCCCTGGACAGGTCTGCCTTTTGAGTCGGTAATCGTTGGTACTCACGTGTGTTGCTTAGCTATAAGAGAAGAGCAGTTTTTTCCTTCCGTGCACGCGGAGACTGAGACCAAGCTCGTGCGTCTCTGGAAACACCCTGGTTTTCCGTCTAAGATACGCCTTCCAAGTACTACAAATACGTTCCCAGTGCCTGAACCCGGGTAATTACCCGGCTTTCGATCTCATACAAAGCATTATCATACCACTAGCCCACTCTGATGAGCCGTATATGCAGAATCATGGGAAATTCATGGAAACCCCGATTCCACGAACTAGAACACGAGTCGAAGATGCGGCTCCTCAAAACCCACTTCCACACCTCTGAACGGCGAGGCAACGAAGCCGGCAAAGTACGTTAAAAAAATAAGGGGAAGACCTAGCCTCAAGGGGCAGGAAGAAATCGTCAATGAAAGCCATCGCGCGCGCCATCACGCCTGACAAGCCCACGACCGCCCCTCTCACTACCTTGATGGATGATTTTTTTGGACAGGTGTCGCGCGCCCTCGCAGCTGGATCGACGGGACAGGAGGCGTTCACGCACCAACACGGGGGCCAGCTACACCAACTTACATAATTTTGGCTTGTCTAACGGGACCCCCTTTTGCGATTTTAGCCGTGCATTGCGAGTGGTGGTGTCGGCAGCGACGGGGACTGAGCGTGTTTTCGAGGTAGTTCGGGTGGCAGTGAACGAGCAGTACCCCAGCTTGATGCCCACGTTGTACCCGTCTAAGATACGCCTTCCAAGTACTACAAATACGTTCCCAGTGCCTGAACCCAGGCAATTACCGGGCTTTCAACCTCTTACCAAGCAGTATCATAACATAGCCGAGTATGTATGCTTGTTTTTCTGGTTCTTATCTCCGTTCTACACTTCTCGGCGGCTTGCGAGCCAGCAGTCTGCGAAAATCTGCGCATTCTCTTGTGTGTTTCCTTCCTCGCTTTCTTGCTCAAATCGAACTTTTTCTCTCCCTTCCCTTTATTATTTCGATCTCTTCGATTTCCATTTCGATTTTTCGACGTCGAGTTTTTTTTTTTTTTTTTTTTTCATTCTGTCTTTTTTTCTGGGTAGCATGGGGTCTTCTCGGTTTCTGTGGCGACTTGTACAGCGTACCGCATGTGTCTGATACGTACGTGCGCTCACTTTTTCATTATGTCTGAGGTGTAAACGTGCTTTATTTATCTGCGTAATATTATTATTATTATTATGCTTGCCTCCTGACAAAAATAGCGTAGATGCCGTTCCTATATAAACCAAATATCCTTCCTTAAATCAGTAGTATCCCTCATACACTTCTCTTCCTGTCGTTTCCAAATTCCCATTCCCCACAACATTTCATTTTAGCTGCGTAATATTATTCTCTGCTTGTTTTTTTTAACCGATTGAGGTATTCTTCCACACTCCAGACAGATCTAGTTATTGGGGCCTGTCCTGCCGATTCCACGCCAACATACACGATTTAATGATATCTTCCGATATGCCATGTCATTAGTTTACTCCTGTGGTCAGGAGGGAAAGCTCTACTGTCCAACGCGTGACTAGGCTCGCGTGGCGGCCTTATTCGGTCGCTAGCGTACGTCTATCAGTCTGGCCTTCCCTCCTATGCTGCTAGCCAAGGTCCCTGGAGAAACACAATCTGGAGCCTGTAAGGATAGGCCCGAGACCCCAACGGTAACTACCGTATCAATGTTCCTCAGACGGTAATCCGTAGCAATGCTATGCGTAACACTCGTACGATACTTGCCTATGCTAGTAGCCACATAACGAAACAATGAACCATGATTGTACACGCCTGCGACTACGGACTGCATTGTATTCTGCGGCGATGAGTTAATGTAAGAAAAACAACAACAGCTTGAAAACGACAAATCTAATCCATAGTTCGTCAACAAATCATACTGGTGCAGCTGGTTCGAACGCGGTCTTCCTATTGTCTTCATTTTTCCTTTTGCGCTTAATCCTCCGTAATTTTAGTATTATTTTTCTTTCTCTTCCTTTCTTCTATTGATGAGCCTTCAGAAAGGAGTCGTGTGGCTTTGGTAACTGACGAGCCTGCTTTGCTTGTATTGTCTGACGAAGAGGGGCAGGGCATCGTTGACGAACATAGGACGGAGACTGCAGACAGGGTGGCAAGGTCCCAAGCGGACTATTAATAGTAGGGAGAACCTGGCTATGGTACAAGTACGTGTATCACGAAGTGCTGCGGCTACCTGGAGGGTGCTTCGTGCTTCTGTTTGCCTGTCATTTTCCCTTTGTCTTACACTCTCTGTTTATCAGTAGAGTGGTGTTTTTTTTCTTCTTTTTTTAGCACGTTTTTTCAAGTGTCTGTCTGCCACATCCGCTGCGGGGGGGCACGATATTCTTTTCTTTGTTCCTTCTTCTCTTTCGACTTGTTTTCTTCTTTTTCGTTGTTTCCTTTCGTTCTCTCTTTTAGAATACGTATGTCGTGGCCTGTCATATACAGTTAGTATCATGACATGGGCATTGCATTGTCTTTTTTTTTTTTTTTTTTTGTTCATCACTTTTACTTTCCAGCCCACTCGTAGGAGGTTTTACCCTCGACGATCTTCTGGACAAGCCGTGGTCACAGGTGTCGTCCCTTCTCCCCCCCGGTACGTGCCTTTAATTTTTATCGCGCATAGGGTTCAGCATTCCCACTGCTCGTCGACTTTCATCGAATGTACAGCTAACTCACGCTCTCGCGCTTTCCGCTAATCAATTTTATGCAAGAAAAAGTCCCTACGAGCATGCACTCGGTGAGACTCGAACTCACGAAATTGATCTTGATAGGCTCGCGGACCACCTACCAAGCCACCGGGGATGTCTACTGCTGTACTGTACACATGACAATGTACAGTAGTTAGCATTACGGGGGTCCATAGTTAATAGGACCTATGGTATAGATAAAAAACTATATAATTGCGTATTTTTAATATTTAATAACAATATTTGGTCCTATTTACGATGGTCCCCCGTAATAGTATCTGTTTGGCGTAGTTTTGTGACCACAGAACTCCTGCCTCTCTCGGTTGATCGGCACGGAACATTGGTCGTGCTGGATGTCGATGGGTAGAAGGAACGGTTTAATGTTGTTGTCTTCACATTAAAACGTTCTTTCTACCCAGCTTCATCAGTACACCCAGCGTCCGTCCTGATTCCTCATCCTGCATTACAACCTGATTGCGTCATCTTCCATCGGTAAGGGAAAATCGTACCGAGAGTATTCAGTAGTCGGAGAGCGTTTATTATAATTTTTATTTTTTATTTTTTTTTTATCCATCACTTTTACTTCCCAGCCCACTCGTAGGAGGTTTTACCCTCGACGATCTTCTGGACAAGCCGTGGTCACAGGTGTCGTCCCTTCTCCCCCCCGGTACGTGCCTTTATTTTTTGTCGCGCAATGGGTTCAGCATTCCCACTGCTCGTCGATTTTCATCGAATGTAGCCAACTCACGCTTTTTCGCGCTTTCCGCTTATCAATTTTTTATGCAAGAAAAAGTCCCAATGAGCATGCACTCGGTGGGGCTTGAACCCACGAAATTGATATTGACAGGCGCGCGGACCACCTACCAAGCCACCGGGGACGCCGCTAATAATAGGACTTACTGATAATCAAGACAATAGTCAATGGAGGGTCTCTCTTTGAACGTGCGAGGGGAATAAAGCTACAACAGAGAGACTTTCACCCTACGCCTGAGCTAATCAGACCAAATCAACCATTGTCCAGCAATATCTTATGCGTCTCGTGGACAAGTGTGTGCCAACCATTTTCTCGAATAACCATGTGGGGAGCGGGCAAGCTCGTACTGAAAATATTGGTCACGTAGTCGCGATAAGGTACGATGTTTTCCGAAATTATTGCTGTTTCTTTGATTTCCCCCATCCCATCGATATACCCTTCCTCTCTCTCCCCGTCCTCGTATCGTATAATAAGTCATAACTCAGATACCGAGTCACAACGCAGGCTTTTCGTTTTAATCGGTACTATACCTGGTACCAAAAGAAAGGTCCTTTCTTCGCTCGTCCACTCGCGTCGATTTAGGCGTATAATATGCTTCTACAACAAAAAACACCTTGGTGGCAGCCGCAGCAGTTTTTTCAAGTGTAGGATGTTCTCACATTAGCTCACTGCACTTCCCTGGAATCCTGCCTGTGGACACAATTGAAAAAAATGAGCAAAAATGCATCTCGATGGGAGAAAACAAAGAGGTACGAAAAAGTGCGCACGGCAGCTTCATTCCAGTGCGTACGGGAAACGGTATTTAAACGACCTGTGGTATTCTTCTCTTTTTCTTTTTCTTGTTCTTTTTCGGTTTGGTTTCTTCGTTGCTTCTCTTTCTTTTTGGTGTATTTTGGTTGCTGGCGTATGTATGTATGTTGTGTCGGCCGCACCTATTAATAGTGCGAAGTCATGGTATTGCGTAGGCTATTAATGCATTACGGCGTGTTATCTCTGTGTCGTAGTCTGTGACCACAGAGCTCGTATTTTTCTAGGGTGAAGAATCAGCACGGAGGACACTGGGCTTGCTGGATGTCGACGAGTAGAAGAACGGTTTAGTGTGAAGAACACACACACACATACCACCATCCCGTACCTTTGCAACTTAATATCAGCAGGTACATAGCCATGGTAATATATGTACCAGGGTACACTCGGAAAAAAAAAGACAATTGAAAAACAAAAAACAAAAACGCGACGAGATAAATGAAAGAAGAAAAGGAAAATCAAGAGAAATAAAAACGAAGCGAACATGCGCTCAAGGTGGGTAGGTGCAGGCCGAGTCCCGAGCACATATCCATGGTAATCTATGTACATGTTCGGAAAAAAAAAAAAGAGGAAAACAATAAACAAGAACACGAAGAGACAAAATAAGGAAGAAAGGAAGAAATAAAACGCATAAAAACGAAGCAAACATGCGCTCAAGGTTCAGGCCGAGTCTCGACAAGGTTTTGCTGTTCGTTGCGTTGGTACGATCAGTCGTACTCGAGGTCCCCTTACAATTTGTGAGAAATGATATTTAGGTAGGTAGGCTGTTCAGGTATTTTGGTTCCTGTTGGGATCAAGGTACGGGTGAGACCCAAGGGCCCAGCCCCTGACTCTAACCTTAACCCTAACCCAATAACCCTGTCCCCAAACCGCAGCCAAAACGGGCAAAAACTGGCCGTAAACGAGGCTGCGTTGCATCGAATCAGGAAATTTCTCAATTGCGGACGACGATTCCGAAGTGCAGACCGCACTACGCAATTTTTCAAGTCAAAAACACCCCCGAAGATCCTTTCTCCCAGATTGCTTATGATATGTCCAGCTGATGGATCAACGTACAAGGACGCCGCAAGAAGACCAGACGACAGCCTAGGGACAAGAAGAGGGTAGAGAGACAAAAGGCTCTTAATAACAAAAAACGAAAAAAACAAAAAAAAAAAACTATTACGGGGGGCCATAGTTAACAGGACCAAATATTGTTAGTAAAAACAGGTAAATATACAGGGTTTTGTGTGTACCATAGGTCTTATTAACTATGGACCCCCGTAATAATAGTCCTATGAGCTACCTGGTACGCACGAACCTCCAGTTGGTGTACTTTAGTTGGAGGTTCAAGGATCAAGCAGCCGACACAAAGAAGACAGACAGACGGACCAAGGAAAAAAGAAAAAAGTCGACAGAATCGGAGAAAAGAAAGAAAAAATAGCAAAGGGTTACACGCAAATATCACGGTCGGTCCCTATAACACGCATGGTAATAAGACACACACCTCCTGGGACGAATTTCAGACCCGGTTTCCTCTGAAACATGGGGGGCACACACAACGAAACTGGTGGGTTTGGAAATATTTCGTCGAGAAGGTTGGTTGCACAGACAGACGCATCCCTCGTCGTACTCAGTACGCCCTCCCCGTTGTCCAGAAAACCCAGCATCGAAAATCGTCCGAGGGGGGTGTGTTATCTTATCACCCTAGTGTGATACGGTATAGCAATAAGGTGACGCAGTCCACGAATATATACGAGTAGCATAGAACGTTCTACGTGAGCACTATTGGTATTAGTCGGTCTGGCACCTCGTCACTTGCTTACCCTGTCGGACATCTCCTTCCAGCTTTCGTCAACCGCGATTTCCCTGCATGGCAGGGTTCGAAACCATGGCCTTCGACGTGCAGTTTTCAAAGAGGACCGCTATTAATACTGATTAATAAGTACAACACCGGGTCGACCAGGACGGAGGTGGCAAGACAGGGTAGCAAGGTACCAGGTGGACCAGCAGGGACTCTGGCTATGCTACTCGTACCATAAACTGCTGCCGCTACCTGGAGGATGCTTAGTGCTTTGTTTGGTTTGCCTGTTATTTTCCCTTGGTTCTTAGTCTTACTCTGTTGACGACGACTAGTGGTGTTTTTTATTTTTCCTTTTTTTTTTTTGCCAGCTAGCTCGTCCGCCTTTTCAAGTGTCTGCCAGATCCCCTGCGGAGGGGGCATGATCGTTTGTTTCTTATATTTTTTTCTTGTTTCTTCTTCTCTTTCGAATTGTGTCTTCTGTCTTCTTTGTTTTTGCTTTTTTTTCTCTTTGTTTCGTTTCGTTTCTCTATGTCATGGAATGTGTATGTCGTGCGTGTCGTATCCAGTATAATGACACGGCATTGCATTGCATACGCTGTACGTGGCAACGTAGTACCTCTGCTGTGGCGTGGCTCTGCGACCACAAAACTACTAATAGTATCTCTCTAGGATTGAAGAATCGGCACGGACACTGGTTGTGCTGGATGTCGACGGGTAGAAAGAACGGAAAACAACAACAACAACTAAAGAACCTGTCTATGCTACTATTAATACTACTTACTAAATAAAGTAAGGTAGCGCGACTACTTACTGATATATAGAAATAACCTGTCTACGCTACTCGTACGGTGGCAAACTCCTGCGGCTACCTGCAGGGTGCTTTTCTATGTGCGCTTCGGAATGCTTCTCATTTCCTCTTGGTTCTTAGTCTTCCTCTGTTTATATGTAGTGGTTGGACTTTTCTTTGCTACTCGTACCGCCAACTGCTGCGGCCGTTCGGTATGTATTTTGATTTTTTTCCATGACTTAGCTTTTTCCTATATTTTTCCCTTCTTATCCTTATGAACGAAGTACTACATAGTGGGTGGGTGACGAGCGTATTTTGGCCCACTCATTATTGCTCTTTTTACTTAGTAGTTAAGTGTTCACCGGGATGCATAGTCCCCTTTTTCCTTCTCGTATCTTTCCCCTTGCACGTCCCTTTGGGCTCATGCTCGGGGTAAGTATGTATGTGTCTGAGCTTTGGCTTCCCATTTTATTTATTTATTTATTTGGGATTCTTCTCCTTTTGTTTTTGTTTTTCTTGTTCTTTTTCGGTTTGGTTTCTTCGTTGCTTCTCTTTCTTTACGGTGTATTTTGGTTGCTGGCGTATGCATGTATGTTGTGTCGGCCGCACCTAGTGCGAAGGCATGGTATTGCGTAGGCTATTAATGCATTACGGTGTGTTATCACTGTGTCGTAGTCTGTGACCACAGAGCTCGTATCTTTCTAGGGTGAAGAATCAGCACGGACACTGGGCTTGCTGGATGTCGACGAGTAGAAGAACGGTTTAGTGTGAAGAACACACACACACACAGTGGCGTCACCGGTGGCTTGGTAGGTGGTCCGCGTGCCTGTCAAGATCAATTTCGTGGGTTCAAGTCTCACCGAGTGCATGCTCATAGGGACTTTTTCTTGCATAAAAAATTGATAGGCGGAAAGCGCGAAAGCGTGAGTTGGCTATATTCGATGAAAATTGACGAGCAGTGGGAATGCGGAATGCTGAACCCTATGCGCGACAAAAAATAAAGGCACGTACCGGGGGGGAGAAGGGACGACACCTGTGAACACGGCTTGTCCAGAAGATCGTCGAGGGTAAAACCTCCTACGAGTGGGCTGGAAAGTAAAAGTGATGGATAAAAAAAAAAAGAAAAAAAAAAAAGTGGGGTTGTTTGTTTACAGCTCGTTCTTTTCAATTGTCTGCCACATCCCCTGCGCAGGGGAGAACGACAGAATGTTCTTCAATATTCTTTTCTTCTTAGATTTGTTTTTTTTTTCGGTTTCTTTTCGTTTAGTTTCTTTTTTTTCTCTGTTTCATTAGTCTCATGCATGTTGCGCCTATCGTATCCAGTATCATGAGCATTGCATTGTCTACTTTGCTGTACTGCATAAACAACAATGTAGTAATATTACTAGTATCTCTACAGAGATGTGGCGTAGTTCCACACAAAATGGTACCGGGGGGTCGTCGACGCGGCGGACAGTTTCATGCCAAGGTGGCACACGGATGAGGCACAGAGGAGTCGCAGCTGAGGACGCCATGAACGGCGACAACGGCAGGGGGGGAGGGGGGCAGGGCAGCTGTACCGATATAGCTGTCGACGAATGCAGAAACGAAATGATAGATCGGGTGGCTAGGTATCGGTTCGACTAGCTCTTATAGACTGTTGCCTGTAGCTGCCTCTATTTCGTGTTGCTTCGCCCGCGCAGCACATATCTGTCCTCCCTGACTACGTATGCATTCCGTCTGGCAGCCTTTATGAAGTCCTTGCGTCGTTTGTGTTCTGTTTTCATTTCATATTTTTGTTTTTTTTTGTTGTCTTTTTGCTCTTATTTTTTAGTCCTGATGTTGTGTTCTCGTTCGTACCCGGTACCCTAGCTGGCATTTCACTTGCTTGGCACCTGGATTTGCGATTTTTTTATTTTCAATTTTTTTTATCTTCCTCTGTCTCAGAGTCTGTGACCACGGAATCAGTATCTCTCTAGGAATAAGGAATCAGGACGGACACTGGGTGTACTGATGAAGCCGTGGGTAGAAAGGACGATTTTATGTCAAGACAACAACAACAACAACAACAACAGAACTTTGCACATCTACTATTAGAGTCTATCCGGCGCCCCCGGTGGCTTGGTAGGTGGTCCGCGAGCCTATCAAGATCAATTTCGTGAGTTCGAGTCTCACCGAGTGCATGCTCATAGGGACTTTTTCTTGCATAAAATTGATTAGCGGAAAGCGCGAGAGCGTGAGTTAGCTGTACATTCGATGAAAATCGACGAGCAGTGGGAATGCTGAACCCTATGCGCGATAAAAACTAAAGGCACGTACCGGGGGGGAGAAGGGACGACACCTGTGACCACGGCTTGTCCAGAAGATCGTCGAGGGTAAAACCTCCTACGAGTGGGGTGGAAAGTAAAAGTGATGATGAATAAAAAAAAAAAAAAAAAAAAAAAAAAGTATTATGGTTCAAGATCGGCACGGCTGCACGGACACTGGTTGTGCTGGATGTCGACGGGTAGAAAGAACGGTTCAATGTGAAGAACACACAACTTATGAATACGTATGACAGATAGAGATGACACATAACGTGTACCTGGTCGTATGTACTTCGACTTGTGTAGGCAAAGGGAATGGTACTTATACTATTAATATTACGCTATATTAATGTGTTGCGTAAAACGGTCATACACCGGCCATGTCGTATAAACAAAGAACACACGGGTACTGGCCGAGGCTACAACTACAACAGCAGTATTCTATTGACATTATAGATTTCGTTTTCTAGAAAGGGCGTACTCCACACCACTAACTTCGAGGGTAACGCCCCCAAATTTCTTGTTGTCCTGGGGATCTTACTATTAATACTGCTGTCCTTATCAGGTTATGTGTACTTGGTGTTCAAGAGAGTCAGTTCAAGATGTTATGTATCTTTAGTACGGAGTTGTTCTGTCCGCGAGACCAGGCTGGACGGGACACCATTTGTACTTCCTGCTGTTTTTATGTATTACTTCTGTATTTTATGTCGCACTTGTGGTGATACCTGGTATTATAGGAGGTTTTTACCCTCTCAGTGATCTTCTGGACAAGCCGTGGTCACAGGTGTCTTCCCTTCTCCTCCTCGGCACGCGCCTTCATTTTTACCGCACACAGGGTTCAGCATTCCCATTGCTCGTCGATTTTCATCGATTGTTGCTAACTCACGCTCTCGCGTTTTCCGCCAATAATATCCAATTTTAATGCAAAAACAATCCCTACGAGTACGCACTTGGTGAGAGTCGAATCCACGAAAATGATCTTATTAATAGTGGGCAAGCGGACCACCTACCAAGTCACCGGGGGACGCCGGCTCTGTACTTGTAAATACGAGGAATGTTGATCACTCGATATAGATGAAGGTGTCATCGGTGAACGGTTCATCGATCATCGAGATCGTCTGCAACCTCCATGGGACGATGAGCGATGAGTACTCATCTACTCATACTTGACAGCACAGGCTCAGGTAGGGCCGAAAAGTCAAATCATTGCAGGTGAGATACCACGGGGTGCTCTGCCCTGCACGAAATCATTTGACTCATCAGAGAACAGAGAGTCCCCAAAAAAAAAACATTTTCTTTGCATTATTTGTTCAGTATATTTGTTTAAACAAGAGGAGGGCAGACCACACAACCTGCATCGTGACTTGCGTTACGTGCGATTTGATGATTTACGAGCACAGCAGTAGTATAAGTAGAGGTGCGCGATCAGTGGACAGGAAAACAGGAACAATCGCAATTGCCGGGAGGGAAAGGTGGAGCATCCAGCATCCCAGCAGTCACCCCGCCAGCTTATGGCAGACTGGTGCACTAAACACGTCTTTTTTTTGTCCGTAGGACTCTATGATCGATAAAAATCGAAGAAACATTACATTTAGCGAAAAATGTGGCGGCAGTTTTAGTTTTTTCTGGGGGCGATTGACGTTGCTGTGTGCGCGTTTCACCAACGATATACATCCCTGGTACAGCAGTATTCATACTGTACTGCAGCAACGGACCACACAGGCACACCTGTTTTTGCAAGGGGTAAGCTGTGTATCCGGGGCACCGAAAGACGCATCGGGTGCACAAGGGTGTTGTTCCGGAGATGGCTAAACGCTCGCGCCTCCGTACTGGAAACTTTAACTTTTGGATAGATCACAGGCCCGCCCACATGGACGTAAAAATATTCCCCTCTCACAGGTAGGGTATTATTATAGCAGTCTCACCTCACGAATCTTGTGTGCAAGTGCGTACCCAAAAACCAGAGATGCTGCGGCCGAAAGACGAGGCTCTCCAGCCAACCCTCGCGCGCTCTCTCGCTTCACCCCTGCGCCCCCCTCCTGATTCAGCCTGGCACTCGAGTGGGCGAGAGCGTGCCTAGAGAAGAGAGATCGGTAGCTGCACCCCAGGTATTGCTTTGTCTTTTTGTTTCTGTACCGCAGGAATCTAAAAAATCCGGAAAGTACGCGTGCAGAGAGTGTGGTGATTTGTTCTTCTGCTGTGGTCTGTGCTGTGTGGCATGTGACATTTTTTGTCTTGATTCCGATCTTGAACGGACCCGACAAGACGGCGCTTCAACTCACTTGCAACTCCCTTTTCGAAAACCCTCTCACAAGATCGATGTGCTAGCCCTTTGCTGGAGGTTCGCGCAGAACCCTTTGAAGGTGGAAATATGCGCTCACTGGAGGAACGATGCTTCTCGGAGATCGCGAAGAACCCTAACGAGTCATTGGAGAAAGCGAGAGTAAGTGGTTGCATTCTTTCAAACCTACGCAGTGGTCGAAAGTCCCGTGTGTTCCATCGATCCTTGTGTGTTGTGCAACATAATTCTGAATTCAGAAAATCAGTCCTTGCTTTCGTACTCTGTTGTATATATATATACCATACATCGTATGGTAGACCATGGCACCTGCTGTCGAGTGTCGTATTCAAACGAGCACAGCAGCTCAAGAGAAGTATGTCGTCTCAGGATGCTCGTACCTGTACTTTATGCTCCCTAGCCATCTGTATTTTACAGCGTAGCAATGGTACCCCCCGCTCATTGCTGCCATACATGATTGCTCGTCGTCAGAGGTCGGCCCTGTTGCGAATGGCGATAAAGTGGCGACAACAGACAACCAACCGCAGATCCGGTTGTTGGTTGTTGGTATGTTTTGCTGCTGCATACCCCCTACAGCAGTCTGCAGTTTGCAGCAGCCAGACAGTCAACAGCAGTCACCATCTAGCGACCCCGTCCAATTCAACAATGCCTGTGTTTGTGTACAAGCCGCAAGTACTACATGTACAGCAGTAATAATTATAGCGTCTCGTACTATACCTGAAAACAACGGCTCTATAAGATCGAGGATTTGGTCAAAACTCCTCTTTGCCTGCTGTGTGTGGTACTTCGATCGCGCGTAAAACATACTATCAATATTAACACGGGTTTCGCATGGTATACATCAGTCCGTATAAAGCCAAGACCAATGATACGCATGAATTTGCGACGCCAGGATGAGTTTTGCTGTAATGGTATACCAGTACGTACGATTGCCCGCATCTGGTGCATTGAGAACTCGAGGCGTTGGTGGGTCGAGACTCGAGACGACGTGCGCCGAGTGGCACCCTTTACAAACGCAATCCCACAAGCAATTCCAAGTATTAAATAGTTTGTTCGCGGGTACGGCAGTTTCACGTACGTACGGGGCTGATACGTTGATACTCGCTGCAGCTGTACAGCCACGAGTAGCAGCAGTAATTGTCATGCCGTTTTGAACGTCATGTCTCGTCCTGGGAGGTCTGTTTACTTGTTGTGGGGAAGGGTGTTGCGAAATGGCGCCAGTCCAAGAATCATACCAGGACTCGATGACTATCAACAAGCAGACCGAAGCTTCGTCGATGGGGGGTTGAGTCCCAATCGCCATCGCACCCCAAGGACCCCAAGGAGCAGTACAGGCAGTAGGCGACAAGAGGTATACAACAGCAGCACTGGCGGGTGTCCGCAATACTAGAAGCCAGAATACCAAAATACTGCAAGTACGGCAGTCAGCATCCCCAGGGCGTGGAACCTCACAATACTTCAAGTAAGGGCAGTATCCGCGAGCAATGCAACCCCAACATACCGACAGTAGTACTCGCAGTATAAATGCCTCCAGTACTCTCATCCCGAAAGCGCTTTTACTCTACATCATAACTGTAGTAGATCACACTTGCGGGAACATCCGTGACGTTTGTTGAAGCAACCTGATCGGTCGTGTTTGTTTCTTGATCGCATCCTTAGTGCCCCAAGGAATCTATCACTTGTGGGCTTGTGGCTTGTGGGTATTGTTGGTAAGCAACTCAAAAAAGGGCTTGCTTTGATTATCGCTTTTTTGGGAAAAAACTTGCTTAGTTTAAGCAACTTTGTTGTTTATTAACCCCTTTAGTACCGCAGTCCCGATTTGGGGACAAACCAGTCTAATTCCAAATCATTTGTCCCCAAATCGGGACTGCGGTTCTAAAAGGGTTAAGCAAGTTCTAAGTTCACAGGAAGTTGCTTTAAGCATGCTTATTTGTTTTTTTACGGTGAAATTTAGTAGTTTCTAGTGAAATGGAAGGCGTTTTCGCAGCGGGTTCAACACACAATCACCACGAGCTGACCACCACACACAGCTCCAGCAGTGGACACCACACACAGCTCCAGTAGTGGACACCGCACACAGCTCCAGTAGTGGACAAAGCATGATAGTAGATCTATCAAGGTCTGTCCACCCCTCCACAGCTCGCCACACAAGCAGTGAACCTGCGCACAGCCGTAGCACAGCACACAGGAAACAAACCGCAGGTACCGGACCACACCTAACGATTTACTACAATAATTAGCTTGCAAAGTTGAGTATCTACTATTTAATCAGTCGAACTCACAGCTGACGTAATTCAAAATTTATAAAATAATTAGTGTCCTATGTCGTTGACTTGCGAGCGACAAGTTACTTGCTGCTTCAGGGCAAACGACGTATCACGCAGCTCGCGAACTTGAGTATCGAACGCTCGTCCGGTCCAACTCACAGCTGACGTCTCAGGAAATGTATTTTGTGAGTGCATCAAGCACCACGCAGCTTGCAAAATGGAGTATCGACCATTCAACCAGTCGAACCCACAGCTGGCGGATTTGGCAAAAACTTGAAGGAAAAACATACTGTTGTATCATCCACTACACCCCTTATGTTTTCTCTCTTCTGCACATCTACTTGCCATCCACGATACCTCATCTCCTTCCGTCATGTTGGCACTTCAACCCATACACTAGTATTACACGTCGAGTTAAACTTTGGTATTTCGAAACGCGTGTGTAGTGTGTTCCACATTCCACACAAGCTGCAGTGTAGCAGCGCACAAATTCCCTTATTGCCGTGAGTTTCTGCGCATACCAGGCACAAGTATACATACATGTCATCAGCTGCTTACGTTACACCCCGTCTCCTCCCCGGCAGGCATATACTCGTATTACTGTCCTTCGACGTATCCGTATACCCGTCAAGGCTGAAAAAAAGAAGGCGTTCACGCCTAAGTTTAACGTATACCACGCTCCCCGAATTTTTTTATTTCCTTTGCGCAGAACTATGGAGGCACGAGACAAGAGAACTTATTATCACCCGAAAAAACGCCTACCACCAGCAAAAATTCAAAATGAATCCAATCTAGAAGACGTAACCACCTTCACCCCCGCCCCTGTATGTAGAACAACAAGTGATTCCGTCAATAGTGTGCTCGAAACCGTCAGACGCAATGATCAACTGGAGAGTGCTCGGCCACGTTGTTCCCCCCAACCCTTGGTTGAAAAGGCCCCCAAAGGAGAGTTCTTGGAGGAAAGCCGACCACTGCACTCCGTTGATCTCCTCGTCGAAGAAGACACCGAATTCCAGACATTCCACTGAGTTTACCCACGTCACCACCTTCATTCACCCTGTCTATGTCGTCGAACCTCTCCCCAAGCACCATTTTCTTGACGCCCACGAGAGAGCGCGTATAACGAGTCGAAACCACGCTTGACAATACGTCCCACGTGACGCTCGGCACTCACATCCCTGGCACGCGCGTCCCATGAGCCAACACCCATTACTAGTGTCGTAGAGTGCTCGGCCATCAACCTCCATCGGGAGTGGGGGGGGGGGGGGTGTTGTCGTAGACGACCAATTTTGCAGGAGGCAAGGCAGCCTTCGAATAGCTCCACATACCTGCAACGACGATTCCTGGAGCTATTTGGTGGGCGTGTACCACCTCTCCCCATCCACGTTGTTGAAGACGACGAGTAGGGCGGCCTTTATCATGCTGACGGGGGCTTACAGCAGTGCTGCGACGCTAAAAGTACGAAGCTATCTCTTGATAGTACCCAATATGCAAATAGTCATGTTTAAATCAACTAACTTCGTTTGCTGCTTATTTAAAAGCAAAAATAACAAATATGCACGACAACGTTGCTTTGACTATTCTTGTATTAAGCAACCCTTTTTTTCTTTTTCTTTTTTTTTTTTTATCCTCCGGCGGATTGGTAAAAATAAAGCTTAAGCAACCCGAAAAAACTTGATTAAGCATATGCTTATTTTAGTTGCTTACCAACGCTACTTGTGGGACTGTTCGCAGACGTGATCGGATTTGTCCATTCCGCTGAATGGTGGGCTAGAAAATGAAGTACAATTGGGACATATGTGAGTCGGTTGTTTTAGAACCGCAGTCCCTTTTTGGGCACAAACCACCTATTACGGGGCACCATAGTAAATAGGACAAAAAAAAATTTGTAAAAATTTGTAAATATATAGGTTTTTGCGTGTGTACCATAGGTGCTATTAACTATGGACCCCCGTAATACTTGGAAATTGAGTGGTTTGTTCCCCAAACGGGACCGCACTCATAAATGGGTCAAGTCAGCAACTAGTTACTGGTCGGACTAATGGTTATTTATATTAATAGTCGCTTCCCGGAGTTGCCGACTTTCCACATTTTATTCGGTTTCCTTACTTTCGGGAAGGATTATTGAATGCGGGGTGCCTTTGTTCTTGTTTAGGCGGGGCCTCCGGCCTCCTCGGCCGAGGAAGGAGGTCTGATTGGCTCGCTTTGCTTGCCTGACTTTACTCGGCAAGTCGGCTGGCCATCAGCTGGCTTCGCCAGTCGACTTGCCGAGGCCAGCCGACATGCCGACTAAAGTCAGATAGTCGGCTAACGGCACCTACCGATTGGTTGTTGGTCGTGAAGTCCTTCCGACCCACAGCTCTTCACATGTATCTCTTAATATTAGTAATTGTATTACCTGATGTTACTTTTTTTTCCCTGTGGTACCGTATCACACTGGGTGATAATATAACACACCCCTGGGACAAATTTCAGACCCAGTTTCCTCCTCCGAAACATGTCTTAAGGGGGGGCACACACAACGAAAATGGTGGCTTCGGAAATATTTCGTCGAGAAGGTTGGTTGCACAGATATAGACGCATCGCTCGTCGTACTCAGTACGCCCTCCCCGTTGTCAAGAAAACCAAGCTTGAAAATTGTCAGAGGGGGTGTGTCATCTTAAGTGTGAAACGGCCGGTGTTCTTCCGATTCAGTTTGTTGGAGTCTGTCCTGTGATGACGAACTCGATAATTTGAACATGAGTTAAATGTGATAACAACAGCAACAGCAGCAGCAACATGCTGTCCGTCTGGCAAGCAGTCGCCTGTGGCGCGGGATGCGCTCCGCGTGTATTATACGAGCTGGGCCAGCAGAGGTGCTGATTGGGTGGTTGATCGGCGATGCCCCGCTCAATATCATATATTGGGATGTGATTTTTTGCCGCCGTGTTGATCATGCACCAACCAACCAACAAACGGAAGACTCTCTCGCCTTTCCTTTTTTTCATTTGTTCGGGAGATATGACCGATTTAATAGATCCGAAAACATACAAAAACGGCCATAACTTGTCTGGAAAAAACAAAAACAAAAACATGAGGTTTAATTTTCGGATCGAAACTCGCAAAATTGAGCGGGGCATCGCAGAAACCCACATTTCTCGTAATTTATTGTTTTATGCATGAAAATCGTGTTTTGGTAATATCTCTTGATGGATGGCGAACTAGGCAATGAAAGTGGTATCGATATTCTTCTATTAATAGGGCATTCGGCTACGCCTCCAACAATTGTCGTCTTAATCGGGAACGACGATTTTGTTGCGAATTTTGTGTTGGAAAAATTGTCTTTTTTGGGTTTCTGCCGATAACTCGTCGAGATCGAGTCGAAATATGAAAATGTCTTGATTTTAATATAATTTTTGCTTCTGCGCGTGCAGTGTGTTGTCAGGGTTAGTGCCTCCAAATTTCGAAGTCGAAATTCGCATTGGTTCACGAGATGCGACCTTCGGATGGTTCATCCATTTTTCGGCTGGCCCTCGTATTCCCAATACACCCCGAAGTTTTTGTATATACGAGTCCTGTAGGCTCGCATATGAATATTTCAGAGAAAAACAAATATCGGTGCGGAGGGCAAACGGATGTTTTTGGAATGTGTTCCATTTTTTCTGTCATCTTTATATTTTCGTATGAACAGACGATTTTTGTGGTTTAACTTTGCTCTACCGCTTACGGCGTGCTGGTGTTGTACTTCATTCATTATATTATATGTACGTTGACCCCTTCGGCATGTCGGCTCGACGATATGTGGTCTTCAACGAGGCAAACTTGCATTCCTTATCCGTGCGTCGCTTGTCGCTTATACCGCTTATGTATATCCGGTACCCCTTTTACTACTGCTGTATTATCGGTGCACTAATAACATTAATATTGTTAATAATAGCTTAGTGTGTGTTCTCCGCATTACACCCTTCTTTTTTACCCGTCGACATTCAGCACAACCAGAGTTGGTGCCGATTTTTTACTCCTAGTGACGTACTTGTGCTTCTACAAAATCTGTGGTGTTCTTCACGTCATTTCGGGCCGTTCTATTTGTACCCGTCCACATCGAGCACAACCAGTGTCCGTGCCGATTCCTCAATCCTCTAGGGAGATGCCTGGTACCTGGTAGAAGCTTAGTGGTGAAAAAAACCCCGACAAATCCCAGAGACACGAACTACATTTTTTTTTTTTTTTTTTTATCATCACTTTTACTTTCCAGCCTAACTCGTAGGAGGTTTTACCCTCAGCGAGCTTCTGGACAAGCCGTGGTTACAGGTGCCGTCCTTTCTCCGACCCGGTATGTGCCTTCATTTTTTGTGGCGCATAGGGTCCAGCAATCCCACTCCTCGTCGATTTTCATCGAATGTAGCTAGCTCACGCTCTTGCGCTTTCCGCTTATCAATTTTTTATGTAAGAAAAAGTCTCTAGGAGCATGCACTTCGTGAGACTCGAACCCACGAAATTGATCTTGACAGGCACGCGGACCACCTACCAAGCCACCGGGGACGCCGGACATTGTTATGCAATAAGCAGAATAGACAACAAGGCAATGCCATGTCATCATAATAGTTAAGACAAGTACGACATGCCATTCTATGAAATAGAGAAAAATCTAAAGAAACAGAGAAAAACAAATCGGGGGGGGGGGGCATGCCGTGCCCCTTGGGAGATATGGCAGGCAATGTAAAACAAGCCAAAGAAACGTTACCACCGCATGTAAGCAGAGGAACACTGCTGCTGTGAGAACCTAAGGAAATAACAGGCAAACCGAAGCACAACAAAAAACAGAGCAAACAGCACCCTCCCACAACCGCAGCAGTTTGTGGTACGAGTAGCATAGACGGGTTCTACCTACTGGTCGGTCTGGTACCTTGCCACCCTGTCTGCCGTCTCCTTCCTGCTTTCGTCAACCGGGCGGATGTGTCAAGGCAATACCAGGTACAAAACAAACAAAACAGGCTCGTCATCCACCCATCGAGCAAGACTTCTTTCATAAGGGCAAGAAGGAAGAAAGGCAAGGAACCATTTGGAAATTCACGGAGGATCAGAACGCAAAGAGGAAACAGGAAGGAGAAAGAAATTTCACGTTCGAAGCAGCTACAGCAGTTGGCGGCGCGAGTATTCAATAGTAGTGTAGACCTGTTCTACTTACTACTGTAATCGTCCTGGTGCCTTGCTACCCTGGCTGCCGCCTTGTCCCTAATTTCATCCACTGCGGTTTCCCTTCTACTCCTGTTGTCCCCCCTGTCACCATTTCCTTGCTTGGGTTTTCTTTTACTCCTCCTGTTGCTCCCCCCGCTCCCCATTCCATTGGGCACTACCCACGGATGCGCGGTGCTGCCTACTCGGCTTTGCCTCGTCCTCGTGCCACTTGACCATGGACGTTGCGGCTTCTTCGAGGACCTCCCGGTACCACCTACCCGCCTTTTTTGCCGCAGTGGACCACAGCGCGGTCTCAACTCCGAACACCAAGGTGGAGTGTTCCGTTTATCCCTGCGGTGGCTCGGAACTCCCAGGTCTTCGACTACTGTGCATGTTTGTCAAGTCTTAGCACTATGTCCGCCAGGTCTCCGGTTTCCCCCTCCAGCCATCGTCCCGAACGTTATCCAGCTGGGTAATCGCTCCTTACTCTGCCGTGTGCTACGGCCCCCGCCAAAAAGAGCCGCCATTTACGGATGGTCGTTTCGATGCTCTCGCAACGTTTCATCTTGAGAGCCTTCGTGTACGAGAGGGAGGCGTGGTCGGTACGAAGTCGGCGCTGGAAGCCAATGACTCGCGAGAGGACGTAGTGGTGAACCGTTCGAAGCTTGGTCAAGTGTTTCGCTCTGAGGGTCCACGTCACACGCACGTACAGCAGGGTTTCAATCACTTCGGCCTTCAGCATTCGGACTTTCAGGCTAATGGGGGTGGCCGTCCTACGATACAACTCCGGGGCCGAACCGTTTGAGGCATGCCCGCATGAGACGGATCCGTCGGTCGGTTTCAAGCGAGAGGTCAGCGTTTTCGTGGATAATGCCGCATAGGTATTAGAACGAGGCCGCCTGTTTATGTACCTGGCCTGCTGCTTCGATGACGAGCGGTGGGGCGAGGGTTGTCTGGTCCGGTGTTCGTGATAGCATCGTGTATGCCTTATTTCCGATACCGTGAGAGGCCTGCTGCTTCGAAGACAGTCACGATAAGTGATGTAATTTTAGCGAGGCCTTAAGCCGACTTCGAGACAATTACTTCGTAACCGGTGTATAGCATGCCCCCCCCCCCACAGCAGCCCTTCGCACGCATGCCAACGGCTCCTGCTACTCTGTTCAGACTACTCCACCCTCGTTGGGCTGAACCCAATCCCTTGCGTTAGCTTCTTTGATGAAGCGTACTACTGTAGTGCGACGTGTAACCCAGCAGCGAAGAACACGTTGAACAGTAACGGTGATAGCACGCATCCTCGCGCAGCCCCTGCGTGACATTACGTAAAACATTCCGAGTCCTCGCCGTCATCCCTACGCACGCGAGCCCGCGAGCCTTCGTGGAAACTACGGATATTTGTAAGCATCTTGATTGGTACGCCAGAGCGCGTGAGTACCTCCCATCGCAGCTCTCGCTCGACGGAGTCGTACCCCCTTTGCAGATCGATGACACACATGTACGGTTTTTTTTTTTTTTTTGTTTCCTTTCGTCATCTCCGTTTCGTAGAATGCGTATGCCGTGCCTGTCGTACCCAGTATGATGATCATGGCATTGCGTTGTCTACTCTGCTTACTGCATAACAATGTAATGAATTATTTCTGTGGTAATTTATCTTCCTCTGTCTCACAGAGTCTGTGACCACGGAATCAGTATCTCTCTAGGATAAGGAATCAGGACGGACACTGGGTGTACCGATGAAGCCGTGGGTAGAAAGGACGATTTAATGTGAAGACAACAACAACAACAACAACAACAGTTTTGTGACCGCACACAGACCTTGCATCTCTGCATGTTGATAGGATTGAAGAATCTGCTCGGACACTGGTTGTGCTGGATATTGACGGGTAGAAAAAAACGAGTTAACTCTTTTGCTCGTAGAATCGCAGTCCCGTTTTTGCCGAGAAGCCAGTCTAATTCTAAGCAATCTGTCCTCAAAATGGGACTGCGATCCTAAAGGGGTTCATGTGAAGAACACGGCAGAGAGGACTTTTCCCCTGTCGTCCGAGCTTTTGGCAACCGGCGCACGAAGAAAAGCATATCGGCCGTTGATCGTGCGGGACGGAAGCCACGCTGCCGTTCCTCGGGGAATACCCCCTCAGCCTCACAGTAGTAGTTGTTAAGGCGGGGCGCGACGATATTCAACAACACTTTGCCTGCGTGGGCAAAACGTGCAAAGCCCCTCTGTAGTTGTTGCAATCACTTCGGTCTTTCCTTTGTGAAGGACCTTGATGTCAGCGACTTTCCACTGCTGGAGGGCTTCTCCCGTGACCCAAGCGTCGAGAAGGATGTTGTGAAAGCGGTGACGAACACGGGGTGGGTATGTTCAGGATTTCAGCCGGGAGGCCTTTTGTCCCGACGACTTTCCGTTTCGATGTGCTTCCGTCATCTCATCCGTGGATGGTTCACCTCCGATCGACAGTTTGAGCGGTCGCGTTGGCAAGAGGTCGATGATCGTGGGATCGAGTTTCTGCGATTTCGTGTTGGAAGAGCAGAGAGAGCTTGTGGTTCTAACCGCGACCATAGTTTACGAATTCGCACCTTACCCCACAACAGCGTGCCGTCCTCGTCCTTAATGAACTGCTCGCTCCTCGCTTTGGTCCACTCCAATCCCACCAGTCGTACAATTACTCCTTCAAGGATTCTCTCTGGTCGTTACTCGCTAGGAGTCTCTCGGTTTCGGCGAAGCACTCTTCCAAGCACGCATGTACTCCTGCGGCAATCACCCCCTGAAGAAATTCGCACACGCAGATCGCAGTGTATTTCCACTCTACATTAACCTACTGTATGTATGACTCTGTTCCAAGTCTTTTGTCCACGTAACGGACGTACGGTCCTGAACGGGTTGACAGGAACTTGAGCACTACTGTTACTATCAATGCTACTGTAAATTACGATACCGGTACGAGGGTACCAGGTATTACGGGTGGCCATAGTAAATAGGACCAAATTTTGTTAGTAAAAATATGGAAATATATGGGTATTTGTGTTTATCGTAGGTCCTATTAACTATGGTCCCCCGTAGTACATATGTACTGCTGTTGTTAGTAGTTTGTGCTATTAATACGTACTCATGTTTTGTGAGAAACGAACGCAAGTTTCCTATTTTGACGGTGCCAAGGAGCACGTACACCTGTCGAAATGGCTGAGAAGCCGTCTCCTTTCTTGATTGTACTTGATGATTTCCCACGCAGCGCAACCTCACAGTTCCCAGCATGAAACATGTTTTCTGGGGGTATGGTACTGGCGAACCTACTGCTTCTGCTGTCGCTTGCAGTAGATGCGGGCATCCGCCTTTCGCGACTCTTTCTTTCGAAGCGTAAAGAAGGGTCCTTTCCCCATCCTCAGGTGGAGCGAGCTCTGTTCTCGAAGAGAGCTCGGCAGCTAGTGAGGAGGTCAACGGAGATGGGCGCCCGCGGGGGGGGGGAAGGGGGCGGTCAACACGGTGCGACTCAGACAAACGATCATCACCAAGCTCATCGAAGAAGGGAAAGGGATGGTGAGAGTATTCAGATGTCAAAGCCATGTCGTATCATACCACAGCAGCAGGCTTTTTTCGTATCCGTGCGATGAGTATATGGAGCTCCGCTCTGTCACACCATACCAAATAGACCATTTTTGTATCCGTGCGATGGATATAGAACTCCACGCTGTAAGCGTGTTAGTGATGGTTCATCTGCACGTATCCCCCCCCCCCCCCCCCCCCCCCCATATGACTACGGCCATGCATGATAATGAGTACACCCCCCCCCCCCCCCCCCCCCCCGTTCGTTTCGTACCGACCCAAATGGTATGCTTGTAACCTTTCGGTAGCCGATACCAGCAATGTGGCATGCTTCGGGGTGCACCAGACAGGTGCTAATTTGTCGCCTTTTGAAGAATATAGAAGGCCCACGAGCTACTGCCAACACCACACGGCGTCCCCCCCCCCCCCCCCCCCCCCCCCCCCCCCCCCCCCCCCCCCCCCCCCCCCCCCCCCCTCCCCCCGGCGAAGAGCGCAGTATCATGAAAACACGCCTTCAATCCAGCTGCAAACCCTGAACCCGAAAACCACTCACCACCCTCGAGGCGAGAAAAACAACGGGCCCGCCACAGCGTCATGTTCCCCCCCCGCCCCCCCTCCGCTAGCGATTATGGATCGATAGGGTGCTACAAGGTCGTCGCGGCCACTTGTAGGTTAATTATTACCGGGGTCCATAGTTAACAGGACCTATGATGTACATAAAAACCTATATATTTGCCTATTTTTACTAACAAAATCTGGTCCCGTTAACTATGGACCCCCGTAATAGTTCTCATGGCAAAAGTCGTTGCCGTATGACAGGACACCTGACTCTCAAGGCACTTTGGTCCGCCTGCGCCACAGTCTGCGCGACGCGAGACGCCGTGTGCGGTCAACGGCTCGACTCGAACTACCCTCAGCGCCATTCCTACGGCTGGCCGCTGCTCTCGCTTTTTTTCTTGTTTATTTTTTTCTTCCACCCATCCGCCCACGCACTCACGCTGTCAAGGACGACGGGTGCCATATTGTCTACTGCAGCGCCCACGAAGAGCGTGCAGAGCGTACGGTAGGCAGTACGAGAGCCACCACGATACTGCTGAGCGCGCGTGTGGCACATGCAGTAGGTCCTTGCACCTTCCACAAGTGCAGTTCGGACACACACCGTACACCCATACCCCAGGCAGCCCGGGCTGCGGAAGGGTTTCCAATGCCTTATCGTCGTCATTTTTTTTTTGTATGCAGTGGTATACCCACCTTAAGACCACCTCGGGACTGGCAATTTAATTTTTGGTAGTCCTATCTCCGTTTTGGTCTTGTTTTCTGCTGATCCCATACTGGTTCCAAGGACTTGTTTCTCGCGACAAGCCGATATTCCTGGTCTCATCCATCCGAAACCCGTACACCGGAGGGCCTTGCAGTCGGTATACCACGCTGTACTCCCTTTTCTAAAGCCCCAAAGAGGTCGGTAGTGGTGCTATTTGGTGTAGCCGATGCTGCAATCGTCTTTTTTTATTTCCGAGATTCCCCTCTTCTGAAGACTCGACGTAGTCAATATTGTCGCCGTGCTGTTCTTCGCACCAGGCTGGAAGCTTCCCTGCTCCGCCGGCTTTCCTCGACGATAGCTTCACCTCGCTGTCCCTAGTCAACTCGAAGGTCGGGGATACGTTCGTTCAGGACACGCTCAGCATGCGCTGCCCGATGCTAAAGGTGAGCCTGGGCGAGAGGCGCGGCTGAGACTGTTCCGGGGGGTTGGGCGGCATCAGGTAACCGAAAGCGCTCGACTACGTTCGACTTCGCTCGACTACACGGGAGGCGTGGTAGTAGTAGGGAGGAGGGGACGTTTTTGGTCCCACGTTTTTTCTGACGGGCGTTGGGGGGGGGCTCTTAACTGAGGAACTAACCAAATGCCTCTGGCTGGGACTATAAGCTCCGTTTGATGTTTGTATCAGAGTCCCAATGGGGCCTATATACCCGGTCAGAGGTATCGTTTACCATTTTGGAATCTCGTTTTTTGTGTTTTTGAAGCATTTTTGAAGAAACGTTAAAAAAAAACAAAAACGAAAAACGCCTCTGCTGTAAGATAAGATGGAAGATTGAAGACTTCGTCGAAACTCATCTTTGACAAAGCTGCGTGTGATGGCTTCGGTCGAGCGTACTCCGCACGGGTTTCATATGACATCATGAGGGGTATATATGTATGTATGTATGTATGTATGTGTATCGATATATACCACCCAGGGCGTAAATATAATGACCGGTCTGTCTTCATATTTATGTACAAACGACCCTTTATTTTCGTCCAGGGTGGTACTTGGTCAGGTTTCTGGGTAATCTGCGTGTTGTGTGCGGTCGTTCATTCGCAAATGGGATGTAAGAAGGGTTGCTTTTTGTCCTCAAGAAGGAAACGGAACACACCTTTCGCTTTAAGAATGAACCCATCGGAATGCGGCGCCCACTCGCTCCGAACACTTTGCGGTTTTTGGTGCGCGCGCGGCTCGCTGCCCTCTTGCTCCGTTCGTTTCATTCACGCGGCGAACTTTCGGCAAACTTTCTGGTGCGACTCGCCGGACACCTCACGGCGCTTCGCGCTTGGTGCAAGCAATGTCTGCCTGGTCGGTGAAAACCCGACATGCTCCGTCCCGGCATTGTAGGGATGCGAGGGTCTATGGTCATACGACTACGGCCATGCATGAGATCGAATACATCTCTCCTATCGAGTACACCCCCCCCCCCCCCCCCCCCCACACCCGTTCATGCGACTTGCCGGACACCTCACGGCGCTTCGCGCTTAGTGCAAGCAATGTCTGTCTGGTCGGTGAAAACCCGACGTGCTCCGTCCCGGCATTGTAGGGATGCGAAGGTCTATGGTCATACGACTACGGCCATGCATGATAATGAGTACCCCCCCCCCCCCCCCCCCCCCCCCCCCCGTATAACCGGCAGAGCATTGACATGACGGGGTGCTTCTACGTGAGGGACGACTCGATCGCGGTGTTGCTGCGGCGGTGTCCGATGGTGGAGCGTTTTTCTATCAGGAACTGCCGCAAGCTGACCGACGCGACCCTCGAGCACATCGCGAGGCACGGCAAGAAGATAGTCGCCCTGGACATCGGCGGCTGCTTCAACATGACCGCCAAGGGGGTAGACTCGTTCTGCAAGGTTCACTCCAACGCGTCCAAGTGAGAGCTCTCCCTACTGTACCCAGCGAGCTGCCGCGCCCGGGCAGCCTACTGCTGTAGCTGCCGTGTGAGACGGGATCATGGGGGTTTCCTCGAAGGAAGTTGAGCTGCTCCTGCTGCCGTGACGGGAGGGGGGGTTATCGTGGACAACTTTCAATGTGACACATCTCCTTAAATTTCTAAACGCGAGTCAGGGAGTTTAACCATCACTATCGCAAGCCTGTGCTACCAGCCTGCCAAGGGTGTAGCAACTATATACCCGAACAGAGACGAACGAAAGGGTTTCCTAGAGTCGTGTGGGCGGGGTGTGTATCGGGGCAGGGGGTGAAGGGCTTTGGTCGGGGGGTCGCGCACGGAACGGAAAAAACGTTTAACCGATCCAGTCACCTTGACGTATATATGTTGCTTTTCTTCGCGCCTGTGTGTACTGTCTAGACCGGAGAATGTCTGTAGACAGGTCTTGATAGATTGGCCATGTTGTATGTGCGGCCTACGTAGGACGTGATAAAATCCGTCGGCGACCGCTGGCCGTGACTAAACGCCATGCGCATGTAGAATAGTCGTCTTCCGCGCGTCAAACGCTCCAGGTGTGACCCGTGCTGAACTAGTTGTCCTGTTGATGCGTACGTGGCAACACCTTGTTTCCGCTCGTGTTTTTGTCCTGTTTTGCTCTCGACGTGTGTGCCACGCACGTCGAAACCAAGCTTTAAGGAGATGGACATATCAGGAATATCTGTGACGACGCAAACGTTGGAGATACTGTGCAAGCACTGCCGAAGTCTGGAGGTATTGCGAATGGGTGAGCACATGACCCCGACCCCTACTTCCCGCGGATGCGATCCTAACGACCTCGCACCTTGACACTACGCGCAAGGACTAAGAGATGTACCCTTGTCAATGTGATTGCACCAAGGCGTAGAATATGCAGGAGACGTAAAGGAAGGGAACGCGATGTCCGTAAAACAGCTGGAAACGGCGCAGACGACCGCTGAAAAAAAGAACAGGATGCTCAAGTACGACGAGTAATACAGCACGATTACGGGGGTCCGTAGTAAATAGGACCAAATATTCAGTAAAAATAGGTAAATATATAGGTTTTTATCTATATCATAGGTCCTATTAACTGTGTACCCCCGTAATAACAAAAGCAATACTGGGAACGATGATGATGTTCTCACATTGCTGTAGCTCACTTCTCGGAAGTCCTGCCTGTGGACACAAAACAAGCTGTAAAAAAAGTGCATCTCGATGGTAGAAAACAAACAAGTACGAAATAGTGCCCACGGCAGCAGTATCATTCCGGTGCGTCAAAGGGAAACGGTACTATTACGGGGGTCCATAGTTAATGGGACCTATGGTATACATAAAAACCTGTACATTTACCTATTTTTACTAACAATATTTGGTCCTGTATACTATGGTCCCCCGTAATAATGAGCTGTGGTATTCCATCCCGTATCACTTGCAACCAAATTACAGCAGGAACTTATCCATGGTATCACATGTACACTAAAAAAAATGTACCCACTTAGGACGAAGAGAGATGCGCGAAAGTTTGTTTGAAATAGCAATATAAAGTGAGCAACATGCCAAAAAAGAGGTTGCCAGCCATAGCTGAGCTGATAGAGCTGTATGGGAGGAGGTAACAAAAGGACGAGAGCTGGAATAAGGTTGGATAGCGTAGTCGAGAAAGTGTGGAAGGATACAGGAGGAAACCAAGAAAACTTGGTGTCCGTTGAGAATTTTGGGAGGATACAGGAGGAAACCACTAAAACGTTATGTCCGTTGAGAAGTTTGGGGGGCACAAGACAGAAGTGAACGGAAGGGTAGAAAGAAAAGAAAGCTAGCGCTAAGAAATAAGGTGAAATCGGCGAAACACGTAGAGATATACGGGGGCTCAAGCGAAGGGATAGGAATGAAAACATATTTGCACGGCCCAATGCACTTCACGAAAACGCTGAACCTGCGATTTTGTGTGGGGAACCTTGGCTTGCCAGAAAGAAGAAAAGAGGTAGATACCAGTGGCCGGGAGGAGGAGGAATCAGATGCACATATGTGCCCGTGCAGCAAAGCAATAGACATATATTAGACTCACATAGTAGGAGAATGTGAAATGTGCAAGGAGCAACGATGTGTTAGAAGGGACCAGGGAAATAGACGAATGTGACATGGAGGAGTTTAATACACTGAATAGCAGTGAGAAAACGATCGCTGTCCTAGGAGGTAGGGGTGGCCACAGGCGGCCAAACAGGAAGGGGATAAAGTTAGCGAAAAAAAAATCATGCAATATATGGTGTAATGAGCGCCTAACTGTTGGAGGTGTCTCTATTAGGAGGAGGAACGGTGCCCAGTCTCAGAAGGGATGCGTGGTCAATGGTCAAATGACAAAGGTCAGCAACAAATGAGTACGCTCCCTCCCCCCTCACCCACCCCCCCTCCCTTTTCCCCACCACCGACGTTCCGCCTCCGTGGTTCGCTTGCACACCCGGCTGTTACCTTCCTCCATGTGAACTGCTGACGCGGTTTTGTGAAGGCTTCATCGAGTACATGGAGGACACTCTGATGCAGACCTTGCGCCCCCTCGTGGGCAACCTTCGGTCACTCCACGTGCATTGGAATACGTGCGTCACTGATAGCTTCCTCGTGTGGCTCGCCAAGTCGTTGCCTCGGCTGGAGGTGAGAGGCAGGGTCGACAGCTTTTTTTTGTGAGTATTTCACGTTTTTGGCTTAATGTGGGCTTTTTATCCGTTGTACTTCTGCCAAACTTACCCCACACTATTTCCAAGTGGTTTGTCTTCAAAATCGTGGGCGCAACTTCTAAAAGGATTTTCAAGGGTTCTGCAGTAGCTCGGGTTGGAGTCTGCATGGGAGGATACCGGGAGGCGTTTTGCCGTCGACAAATCCCCTGGCTGGTTGATTGGTTGATCAAGTAGCACTACTTCGGATATTTGGTTACCGCTCAGCACTGAAAAGAGAACGGCGGGTGCACACCAATTCGGGCGTGTCGGCATGTGCTGGTTGGTGTTTTTCTTGTTTTGTTTTATCGCTCACGACGTGTCGGCGAAACGAGCGCTAAGCGAAACGAGGGTGCTGCGCGAAAAAGGCCCGCCCCTGCCAAAGCCATGGTTCAGACGTCCAGACAGGGATGGTGCGAAGCCGTTTTGAAGCCATCGTCGAGGGTTGCTTACCACGTATTCGAGAAAATGGCTGACACACACTGTGTACAAGTCGAATATAATTGGCCCTGTAACCCCAACCCTAAGCAAACCAGAGCAACCGTAATCCTGACCCTAAGCCAATCGGATCAACCCGAGTATTGACCCTACGCCAATCAGAGCAACCCTAATCCTGACCCTAGGCCAATCAGAGCAACCCTAATCCTGACCCTAAGCCAATCAGACCAAATGTCGAATAAGTGGTGTGCTCTACCATATTCATCGTCAGCGATGGAGACATTTCGATTCCAACCCTGGAGAAGTTCAAGTACCGTGACCTGCTATTGCGGGAGACCATAGTAAATAAGACCTACGTTACACACAAAAACCTATATATTTTACTATTTTTATTACCGATGTTTGGTCCTATTTACTATGGTCCCCCGTAATAGGAGTATGTTTATAGCACGCAAGATAACACCCCCCGAAGGTTTTTCCGTGCCAAGGCCCATTCTTATCGGAGAGCTTTATTTCCAGAATTTCCCAAATTTGAAAATAATTGGAAATAGGTATCAAGATACGGAGGCGTTCTGTCACGATATGTAAAATTCTTCACAAGGCAAAAAAAATCAGGGTAGCTAGATTTCTCACTTATTTGGAAGAAAAAATCCGGGAAATCTGGAAGATGAAGAAATTGCGAGAAAAAAAATACGGAAATTATGGATAAAAAGCTCTCCGATAAGAATGACCCTGGTTTGTCTCGACAATCGAGAGAGTGCGAACGCCGAGGGATGCAATGCGCCTATGGAAAGATGTCGCCGATGGTTTTTCTAGAAGCCGCGGTTTTCGGTTGTGTCTCCCCCCTTGCTGTGGAGCAAATCGACTGCGGGAGATCATCCCAGGGTGTGTGTTTTATCACCCGTGTGATAGTGTGTTATGTTACCACGATGTACCGAAAATATAAGGACCGTTTTGATTAAATATCAATATGCATTCATCCCAGGTTGTGTGCTATCTTATCACCCGTGTGGTAGTATGTCGTATTACCAGTATGTCCCGATGATATTAGAAACGTTTTGATTAAATATCAATGTGCATTCATCCAAGCGGGGGGTGATATTCATCACCCGTGTGATAGTGTGTTAGATAGTGTATTATGTACCGCTATGCCCCGAGAATATCAGGAACGTTTTGGTTAATTATCAATATGCATTCATCCCAGGGGGTGTGTTATTTTATCACCCGTGTGATAGTGTGTTAAATTACCATATCCCGAAAATGTAAGGACCGTTTTGATTAAATATCAATATGCAGTCATCCCAGGGGGTGTGTTAGCTTATCACCCGGTGTGATAGTGTGCTGTGTACCACTATATCCCGCAAATATAAGCATCGTTTTGGTTAAATATCAATATGCAATCGTACCTTATATTTTGGGACAGTGGCATACAATAGGTGGTTGGTGCATCGCAAGGGTCTGTTTGGTAGGGTAACTTCGTATGTACTCTGGGGTACCCGAATGGGAAACTGGTTGTACTGGTCATACCTCTAGGTGATCTGCTTGTGTTTTATTTGCCACAACCACGATAAGGTGGATGTCGCGGTCTAAGGATGTCTGGAGGATTTTTTTTTGTTGTTGCCGCGAGAATCTGGTGAAAGAAACGCCTTTTGCGAAACCCCATCGTTATTCCTCATGTGTCCGCCCCCCCCCCCCCCCCCCCCCCCCCCCCCGCTGCCGCCGCCAGGACCTAAACTTGTGTGGGTGCTCGCACGTATCCGTCGACGGCGTGTCGGACATGCTCTACGATCGACAAGAAGCCCTGGAGAACGATCCTTCTGGCAAGGTGCAAGGTGAGAGGAAGCGAACGAAGAAACCCCCCACCCCCCCCTCGCTCCCACCCTGCCTGAGGTGTGTAACCGTCATGACCCACGACTGAGGAAATAATCGTAGTGGTGCGCTCGCCGCGTGCCCATCATGGAAACATGCCGGGTGTGTGCTTTTTGGAAATTTGGCGACGAGTTGCCCGAAACACGTTTACGTGCGCGATGTTTTGTTCGCGCTCGCGAGCAAACATGGAAGTGTTTCGCAAAGGCGATCGGGAGCTTTTTTTCTGAGTATATATTTCGCAATAGTAGTTAAGAATCTCCTATTTTGGCTCTAAGGCTCGCGGCATATTGTGATGTCAACGGTGAGCATAGGTTGTGAAAGGCTATTATATTAGGGTTTAGAGTGGTGTTCCTTGCTGAGCACTCAATGCTTCTAGCTGTAAATTCTTGAAAATATATAGAATATATCAAGCCTGAAACTGCTATTACGGAGGACCGTAGTAAACGGGACCAAATTTTTGTTAGTAAAAATAGGTAAATATATAGGTTTTTATGTGTACCATAGGTCATATTAACTATGTACCCCCGTAATAACTCCCAAATTATTAGCATATATCGCGTACTGTATGTAAACCATATTTGTGTATGTTCCTGAAGAGCTTGTCACCGTACCGCACTGCCTTTAAGGTGACACAGTTGCGGCACGATCATAGGATGAGGTATCACCCCCACGGTATACCGTTTTTTGGCTCAATGTTTTGGTGGTCGGTAGACCTGCTCAAGTGAGCAACTACCGCTTAGTGTGATGCACTTACTATTGATATATACTATGGTTTAGGACTATAGTGCATAGAAACGTTGTTGGGGTTGGGCGAACGAATGTTTTTGTTTCGAAGTCATGTTTCGGGGGAGAGATACTGAGCTCCTGATACGAGGAGCTGAAAAAATAAGCCGCCACCCTTATAAGGCATTGCTCATAAGGTACCAGCCCTATAAGGCAACCAGCCCTGCCGTGGCATTGCTCTGAAGGCAGTACGGGGCGGACCCTACCACTGTATTACTTTATTACAGCATGGGCCCGGCGACCAGAAGCGCCTAGCCTGAGCAAGCCTTAGAACCTTGTTGTGACACCATTTTTGAACGACCGTGAGCATAGGCTCGTATTGCGTGTAGGGTTTAGTGCGGCGCTCGCCGCTGAGCACGATTTCTTGATCCTATTTTCTTGGGGTCCTCCAAGAGGTGAGTCTCATGTTCGCGAGCCTCTTACCATACTGCTGCGCATGGTCTCTCTGATTAGACTGATCACACTCACACGTAGCACTTGACATTATAGCACAGATGCTCCCAGCATACTTCATACTCCGAGGGTACTCGTACTCTTAGTATCTACGGTATTACGGGGGACCATAGTAAATAAGACCTACAGTACTCACGAAAACCTATATATTTCCCTATTTTTACTCACAATATTTGGTCCTACTTACTATGGGCCCCCGTAATAGTACATTTCATACTCGGAGTACTGAGAGTATTGCAGTACTTGCGGTCTAAATACTGAGAGTACTGGGAGCATCAGCAGTACTGAAGGCCCTGAAGACTGCAAGTGCTGGGAGTAAAAGCAGTACATAACCCCGTGTACAAGCGGTACCCGCAGTACAAACATCCGACATACTTGGGTGTACTTAAAGATTTATCAAGAGTAGTGAATCCGTAAATATTGCCAGTACTTCAGGTACTCCAGTTGCCCTCCCCGAAAAAAATTGCTCCAACTTCCACTCGTGGGACCGTCCGTGAATGTTTCCTGCAATAAAATGGAGATGACATTATCGAAACAGTGGATAGATGCTCGAAGTTTACTTCGTACTCCGAGTATACTTCGCATATTGAGAGTATTTTGGTACTCCGAGTACTCGCAGTACCAACGAAAGAAATACCGGCAGTACCTGGCAGTACCCGAAGTACGAAACCCTGAAATACTTGAAGTGCAGCAGTATTCCACAGTATTGAACCCCAAAATACTGCCGTAATCTCGATATACTGCGAGTACTTGCAGTACCCCTCAATACACAATGCCAAATACTCCAAGTACACGAAGTACCTGAATTATTTTTATTTCGGAAATACTTTACGTCACTCCCAGGTGCTGGAAGCATCTGTATATTACAGCTCTAGATAACAAGTAGAGGGATACTTGTATACCATCTACATCACTGAACACTGCTCTGTCCGCCGCCTCCTCCTCGTGCTCGGCGCCCCCTTCTCTCGTGCGCCACAGCTAAGAGCGATACACAAGGTTAATGTGAGATACGCTTCGATTTCGAAGCAGGACGTCGAAGCTCTGGGGGCGACGTTCAAGGAGACGAAATTCGGTTAGGAACGCGTGCGGGCGGACGGTTGACCCTTAGCCCGATGCGAAGAAGAGGGTGCGCTTGTCATACAGTCGCCCGGTGGGAGGGAGCTCGGGAGCGTATTTACCCAAGGCTGTGGATTTCTTGACGGGCATGTTTGATAGAGATGTGCTCGAATATTAGGTTGTCGATTTCTCGGGCGGGCACTTTTGATATAAATGTGCTCGTTTTTTTTTTTTGTGACTTTTGAAAGCGCCATGGATTGTGCTTGGGCCGGGTAGTTTGTACTGCAGGCTGTTGTACGATTGGCCTTCGGCTATCTCTGTGCGCCGCTTGGGGAAGCCCTTTCGGGCGGAAAGAAAGAATGTGGAGACATATTATACAGCAGTGTGACATTTAGTTTTCAACACGTCAGTAGTAAAAGTTTGTCGTGAGGAGCGGTGCCCCCGCATGTGCGAGGAGCGTCTTCAAGTCGACGGACGAACAGAGCCGATCGTCGAACAAGGCGGAGACGAGCAACGACTATGACCACTGCTTGCTCTACAATTGCATTTTGCTGAATAACGCGTGGCGAACGAAACATGGCACTCAACAAGAAAGTTATGGCGAAAGTCTGCTTATACTTAGTCGTGAACCCTTGACGACTGCTGCTGTATTGTTGCATGGGCCGGGGTACACGAAGAAAACTTTCCCGACACGCCACTATCCATTTGCGCCACCCAAACAGTGGGGGGGGGGGGGGGATACTAAAACCAGGGCAGTTCGCGAGTCATGACCCGTCCCGCGCTTCGAGTCATGAAGTGTTCAAAGTGTCACGGGACGAACCGGGTCAAAAGGTGATGAAAGCTGACGGGTCGGGTCAGGGCATGACCCGCGAGAAACGGGTAACCCGTAGGTCGGGCCAACATAACCCTCGAGTTGTATTCTGCGGATCCGCGGGTCGGACCCGCGCATCCGGTCCCCGGGTCCGAAACTTCAAAAACTTCCCGTTTTCAGCCCCAATACCTCTCGTACCTACGCTGAATATCGCTCCTTTGGTATCATAATCAAACGTGAAAACACCGCCAAATGTATAAATTTATGTCCACATCCATCCATACCCACCACAGCCAGGCCGCATATCACTGTGTCGGGTACAAAAAAAGATCAAATTTGTTTTAGGCGTCAACCTACGGGCCGGATCCTTGGGTCGAACCCGCGGGATGAGATAAATGGGCTCGTCGGTCGAGGTGAACCCGCGACAGACCCGTATATCACGAGTCAGTCAGAAGCTGGCGAGTCGGTTCGGGTCAGCAGGTGTTCAAAACTTCACGGGTCAAGAGGTTTTCAAGTGTCGCGGGTCGGGTCGGCTCAGGAAGTTTTCAAATCTCACGGGTCGGGTCGGCTCAGGAAGTTTTCAAATCTCACTGGTCGGATCGGGCCAGGAGGGTTTCAAAACCTCACGGGTCGGGTCAGGTCAGCTGACCCGACCTGAACCGTGAGGTTTTGCCTAACCCGCGAACGGCCCTGACTAAAACCAAGAATACAAAAATGGCAGAAAATAAACTCGCTTTTCGTAATTTCGTCCAGAAATGCCAACGCACTGGTGTGTTTCTATGTTGGCCTTAGAAAGGAGTGTAGGTCGTCTTTTTGTCGAGCGCCATGCATGGGTTGCCTTTGATTTATCATGACATGACACTCTGAAAAGTGGTCGTTGAACGATAGCATGGACAACGATGCATAATGATATGATGGCAAGATCGTCCGCCGGACGATGACGAATATATTGACGCGGAAGAGGCAGGCTTCATTCAATTAACAAAAACGACAGACAACCAACGGGTACACCCCAGTGATGATAACACACCTCACAGGTCGTGACCGTCATCACTCTCCCCCTCGTCAACCAAGTAGCTTCCGCCCCCGTCTGCTAATGAATCCACCCCAAGCACCGACTCCATGAACACAATCTCCAGATCGCACCCGCTCTGCTCTAGCTCCCCGTCTATTACATTTACTGTATCGCCACCCGAACTGCTGAAAGCTGTTGAACGACAAGAAGATGCGGATGATACACTACGGCCACCAACTTCTTCCCAATCACCGCCCGCTTCCTTACCCTCGCACGACGCGTGCAGCTCATCACATGCCTCCCAATCGCCCCCCTCCACAGACTCGCCTCCAAACTTGCATGAAAGCCCTACGCCCCCGCTTGTCCCCGGGTCTCCACCACCGTTATCGGCGTTTTTCCCTATGCCCGCTCCGCACCCCAACCGCATCTCCCGCGCTGTCTTCAAGCCTTCGAGCAATCCTTTCTTTTTTTTCTCTAGCTCTTGCGCCTGCTGGCGATGTTCGGCGTCCATCTGGCTCCTTAGCTCGTCCGCCATCATTTCGGTTGTTCTCTTAACCGGCGCTTCCGCTACTCGCGTCGTCGTTGAGCTCGCGCAATCGGAATGATCGATTCCCGCGGTAGCAGCGTCACCCCCCCCTCCTCCGTCGCTCTGATTTTCGCTTGGCTTACTGCCGCGGTTCCACTCGGCCACGGCAGCACGGAACGCCTCGTGCTCTGCCTCTTCGTCGAGGGTCGGAATGCTGTCCGCCTGATGAGTCCCTTGCCCCGTACCGATTGCCGCTGCCTTCGACAAACGAGGTGGGGAATCAAGCTCTGCGTCGAGCTCCACTAGCTGGTTTTCTCCATGCGCCATAGTCTCATGTCCGTTCGCGCTGAGAGCGGGAAAAGGGTTCGTCCAGCATCCTGTTGTTCCGCTGCCTGCCAAGAGTGTTTTCCCGCCTGCTCGTCTTAGAACTCCAGACGCTTCAACGGCGGTGCCTGTTTCGGTTCCTGTGTTTTCTGTGAAGGGGATCTGACCGGCCTCGGGGGTTTGTCGACGGGAAGGGATCGATTCACCTGAGTTTGGCGCACCAGACCACTCTGCCTGAACTTCGGAGGAGTTACCGGCAAACCGCACACTGGCTCTATCGAACCGATCGTTGGAGTGGTTCGAATACAAATGGCCTTCGCGGCCTCCATTGCCGTCCATTTGGTTGCCTGACGATACCATCGGCTTGATGTGAGACCAGTGTTTTTTCTTCATCCTTTCTGGCGGTGGACGAGGGCCGCTTCGACGATGATCTTCACCTACCATTGGTATTGCAGGCGCATTTCCCCCCCGAGTGCTTACCCCACTGTCTATGGTGTCGGTGTTGCTGGGATACTCCCTCGGTCCAGAGGGCGCAGGGACGGGAGGGGGAGGCATGTCAGCATTGGGGCGCCCGCTACCTCTCCGTAGCTCCTCTATTCCCTTCAAAATCTGCTTTCTGTGCGCCAATACAAACACTTTCATGTAGTCAAGGTCGTCGAGTCCCACCTCAAGCAAAATGGGTCCGGATATCTCGTTTTGCCGAAAGACCCCTTTGTGCTTCCCCAGACCAAGACTTTCGAGCCACTCAAGGGTATCCCCAACACACCATCGACTAACTTCCCTGTCTTTGAAGCCAGGCTGCGCCAATGCGTGCTGATCGGACACTGGTGTTCTTGGGGCAGCGAAATCGCCTGCCCGCTCGCCCCGATCCTGGTGGTGGTGATGTCGTCGCCTTTGTTCTTCTCGAAGAGCGGCGGCTGCGCGAGCCCCAGCCCCAGCTTGAGGCTGCGCCTGAGCTACGGCCGCGGCCCCGCCGGTGGCGAAGATTCCATGCGGAGGACGCTGCTGGAGCTGCTCTTTATGGCGAACCTTGACGTCCTTCGCGTACGCACGCACCGAGCCACGGTCTGTTCTCGCACTGCGCCATCGAGCCCCTCCTACCTTTGGGCCTGAAGCCTCCCGCTTTTCCGCTTCCGCGGCAAGATCTGTCTTGAGCCGAGAAAGTCTCTCCTCCATCTCGGCCGTTTCTCGGGCCATGGAGTCGGAGGGCTTTGCTCGGAAACCCGGTTGGCCTGGGAGGGGCACTGGTGCGCCAAACGCCGCCGTCATGTCTGTTGCTGTCCTATGCGCAGGCAGTACGGCCTTGGATACTGTTCAGCCGTGCGATGGCCGGCAGCCGACAGGGTCGAGGAGCAGCGAAGAAAAAACGGTTACAATGTACACGTATGCGTTCGAATTCACTTGGAACTCCTTCAACGACCTAAAATCAAAAACAAATTTCGCTTGTTGGGAGGAAGAAGAGGGAGCAAAACTCAATGCTGGACGCCGCAGTGATTGCTGACGCCGCAGTGGACAGATACCCAAGATGGCTTCCACCTGTAGCGATCAACAACGATGCTTCACTCGTCTGGTGTCCAGCAGAGATCGTGAGCCAACCCACCACGTTTGCGTCATCGGAGTTGCCGCGAGCGACGATGAGGCTCTGCGAGAAGCTTGCCTTTCCTTTGGCAAGGTGTCGAGCATCGAGCGGAATGCCAAGGTGAGCTTGCAGCCATTGGGTTTGGCTGATGTTGACCACTAGCGTGCCACAGTAACAGTCCTGCTGCAGCACGCTGTACTCTGTGGTTAGAACCCTGGCGCTTGGTGTGTAAGGTACATCAGTATAGTGTCGTCGAACTCGGAGCAAACCAAATTCAAATACGAGTACTACCCACGCAAGTGCATGCACTTTCAGGTACACAGCAGCAGAACTCGTAACTCGTAGTCGCTGGCAACCCTGCTGGTACATACCATACCCGTTACAAGGTTCCCCTGCGGGATGTAGGTAAGGTGAAATCCCGGGGGCGTCGCAAGGCGAAAAGGGAGTCACAGCAGTTAACACACGTATAGCTGTTCTTGGCGGAAACGTGAGCCATGGGTTAGCGTATTGCTCGAAGGAAGAGTAGTAATAATGGTGGTCAAGGTTTGTTCTCAGATTTCTACGAGTACTCTTTCTGTGATGAATTTGAATTCTACTCTATTAATACTATTAACACACATGCACCCGGTACCATTTTTTTTTTTTTTTTTTTTTTTTTTTTTCATCACTTTTACTTTCCATCCCACTCGTAGGAGGTTTTACCCTCGACGATCTTCTGGACAAGCCGTGGTCACAGGTGTCGTCCCTTCTCCCCCCCGGTACGTGCCTTTAGTTTTTATCGCGCATAGGGTTCAGCATTCCCACTGCTCGTCGATTTTCATCGAATGTACAGCTAACTCACGCTCTCGCGCTTTCCGCTTATCAATTTTAAGCAAGAAACAGTCCCTATGAGCATGCACTCGGTGAGACTCGAACTCACGAAATTGATCTTGACAGGCTCGCGGACCACCTACCAAGCCACCGGGGTACCATGTGGTGGGTTGATTACCTTACTGCTGTTACGATACACCACTATTTTAAAAAAAATGAAATACGTCAGCTGTGAGTTCGACTGATTAAATAGTGGATACTCAACTTTGCAAGCTGCGTAATACGCCTCGTCTATGTTCCATTTTTACCTAATTTTACAATTATTGTGATATTATAGCGAGTTGTCCAGTCGCACGCTCTCAGCAGCAGGTTATCGAACCGGCGGGCAAGAGCCACAGAGCCAGGCTCATTCTGCCGCCCGTCTCCCTCTACCCCGCATCTGGCATAGTAGTATTAATAGTAGTAGTAGTGGTAGTAGTAGTAGTAGTAGTAGTAGTAGTAGTAGTAGTAGTAGTAGTAGTAGTAGTAGTAGTAGTAGTAGTAGTAGTAGTAGTAGTAGTAGTAGTAGTAGTATAGTAGTAGTAGTAGTAGTAGTAGTAGTAGTAGTAGTAGTAGTAGTAGTAGTAGTAGTAGTAGTAGTAGTAGTAGTAGTAGTAGTAGTAGTAGTAGTAGTAGTAGTAGTAGTAGTAGTAGTTTTTTTTTTTTTTTTTTTTTTTTTTTTTCATCATCACTTTTACTTTCCAGCCCACTCGTAGGAGGTTTTACCCTCGACGATCTTCTGGACAAGCCGTGGTCACAGGTGTCGTCCCTTCTCCCCCCCGGTACGTGCCTTTAGTTTTTATCGCGCATAGGGTTCAGCATTCCCACTGCATGTCGATTTTCATCGAATGTACAGCTAACTCACGCTCTCGCGCTTTCCGCTATTAATAATCAATCTTATTCAAGAAAAAGTCCCTATGAGCATGCACTCGTAGTAGTATATTTAAATAGTAGTAGTAGTAGTAGTAGTAGTACTATTAAATACTACCAGGTATAGTAGTATAGTAGTGGTAGTAGTACAGTAGTAGTAGTAGTAGTGGTATTGATAGTAATAGCATAGTAGTATAGTGTAGTAATGGTATTAATAGTACTGTAGTACGTAGTATTAATTGGTATGATACCTACATATACGAGTACAGTAGATATCTGGTGGTGCCAATTTCCCCCAGGTCGACGGACCCAGGGGGGCAGCTTTGTGGTCACGTACGTGCTCGGTGTGTGTGGTGTACGTCAAAGGGCTGGACGAAACATATAAATATATATACAATGATTCCCGACGCCTGAGAGCGCAGCATTCGCTTCCGATTTCGTCTTGAGTTTAGCCTGGGATTCCACACGCCTTCCCTTCCCTGGCTTCGTGCTTGCTTTTTCGACCGCTTTCCTCGACGGTCGCGCGAGCCGGCCTCCGACCGGTGTTCTCCCGAACGCGCGTCTCGGAGTCTCGCGCCGCCGACGAGCGCGGCGACCCCGAACTCGAGGGATATTTGCTGCGGAGAGGAGACACGGACGTTCTATTTTCTTCCCTCCTGGAATTTGAGTTCCCTATCGTTCTAAAAGGTCCAAGGGTGGCCCGCATGAACGCGTGAATAGCAGTCGTGTACTCAGGATCTGAACGATTTTTTACTGGTTCAAACTGACAGTCCCATTTTCGACCACGAACTCGAAGAATATGGAGAGGAGAGAGGAGACACGGACGTTCTATTTTTCGCGGTCCAGGAGATTTGTTTCGCTGTTGTTGCTCCGCAAAGAGAGACAGACTTCATCTTATATTATTGTAGTTCATTCCTATCCGAGGTTCGATTCTCGGCCTTGCTGATGCTACCGCTTTTGATACTCCCGACTCCTTTATTCTCCTGACTCCTTTGGTTTGCGGGCCGCCATCGGCCTGTTCGACCCCCTCGGTCTTGCCTTACTCGGTGGCTGTCTTCCCTTGCCCCTCTCTCTTCGCGAGTCGACTACACGCGCCTTCCCGGGGTATCGCGCCGCTCTTGCTACCAGATCGTTGGATAAAAATCGGCACGTCATTTGTTTTCGCCGGAGGAATGGGATGGAGGTTGTTGTTGGAGAGTATGAATTCGACCGAGTGTGGTCGATAAGAAAAACCGACCAATCACATCGGAGGATATCATAGAGGTGGTCGTACATGCCCGGACTGTCTACTGCTGCTGCAAGGTCTGATCTCTGGAGGCGCATTGAAACACGAGTACTACTACGCAGCAACAGTACAGCAGTAGTAGTTCAGAGGTATTCTACTTGGAAGATGTACAAAGCAAAACCAAATATCCATGACAAGCGCGGCCGATGAGCGTGTCTGACGTATCACGCAATAACGCAGCTTCCAAACTTGAGTTTCAACCACTTAATCGGTCGTACTCACAGCAGACGGTTTTCACTTTTTTCAATCATATCCAGCTGCCAGGTATCTACTGTTTTTACTTAGTAAAGAAATTTAAGATACTATTTCGTACAGTCCCGCTTTAAGATACGATCCTTCGTTACCAGGTACCGGCATACTACTACTGCAAGATAATAAGATGTTCGCCTTACCATTTTCTGGTGAAAACACGTCACGTCAAGTTATTTCGGCGAGCACTACTACTTACTGGAGGTAATCGAGGGTTCGAGACTGTTTGCTTCCACTGCGAGTACTGGCAGTATATCGGGGTTGTGTGGTGCTGCTGTGGATATTGTGCTGCGTGTGCTTCACGTGTATCCGACCTGAATTCGGGGTTCACACTGAGAATTCAGCCCATGTTAGCAGTGTATTTTGCGGTTGTCAGGTTGTTCTGTATTGCCGATCGTTATCACGTACCAAGTATCAGGTATCAGGTGTTTGATACTGCTCCTACTAGCAGCATCTCGGATTATATGCTGCGATTACCGCCTGTAGTCATGATGGAGTATTTCATACCAGTGTAGATAATGCGCGTATACTGGTTGGTAAATATACGCGTAACGCGTCCTGTACTCGCAGTAATTTGGGCGGATGCTGCAAGCTGACATGTTGTCTGCTGTTGCTGCTGCTGCTGCTTCGGTAGTGCTACTGCTGATGTTGCGGCTGCGTCTGCACACAGCAGCAGCAGCAATGGTGCTGTTGTGCTGCTGCTGCTGCTGCTGCTGCTGCTATCGCTTTCATGTGCAAATGAGAGGCCATCTCTCCTGGACAAGCACCGTTGGCAGTAGTTACAACTCGCCGTAGATAGGTTGGTATGATACTTCGGCGTGGGTATGGGGTACTACTTGGCGACTGGGCAGATAGAGGGCAGCAGTGCTATGGTCCACAAAATGCAAGTAATCTCAGTTCTGAGAAATGTGATAAACCTCTCAGATCTGAGCTGACTTCTGCCCCCTACAGGACAAAGATCAATAGTATCGATGGTTTCCTGCCCCATAGTAGTAGACGGTTCTGATTTTTCGGCTTCAGAGATCGCTGAAAAAAAAAACGAAACAACGTCGCAAAAAAAAAAATCCTGAAAGTCAAGTAAAAGTTGGTCAATGGTAATGTGAGACAAATGTGAGACAAGGCTGAAACTGAAAGCTCGGCATTGCCTTTTTCCTGCATCACTTGGCATTGACCTGACTGATCAGATCATCATGTTCGTACTATTTATAAGATCGAATGGCGTATTTATACTGCTAAAAAAAGTAATCAGGAATTGGCACTGAGGTATAATTCCCTGTCCGGAGCATGGGTGCCGGCAGGCACCCATGCGAAGCTCTTGTACGTATGTATACGTATATTTGTCAAATTTTCGTACTTTAGCCAACTTTTCTCTTCGTACAAAGCACTTTTCGGCACAACACCAAATGCTCGGACACAGGAAGCCCGGCCGGACACATTGGTCGAGGTCTCGGTGCGATCCGTGCACTCTGGAGCACGTGGCGGGCGCCCAAAGTTTTTTTTCCGGCGGGAGTGGATAAGACGATTTCCCTGGTTTCAGTACGAGAGACCTTATTTTGTACGTACGTACCGGTTTAATCATGTTGTCTGTTTTCTTCGCTAGGTTCTCATGAGCTGTGAGCACACAGCTCAGGCATATACCAGGTACACAACAGACAACATGCACAGATCCCATCGCTCCAACGCTGCCGCCCACACGCCGTGCGTGTTCGACACACCCATATGCGCAGTGTTGCTGTGGTTGGTTGTGTTTGTCGGAGCCTGCCGTCCGCATTCCATCGTCTGCCATATTTTTTTTGTCCGTATGTACCCAGGATGACATATAATATCCCCACATTTTTTTTGTGTTGTTGCACGGAGCACGGACCACCGCCTAGAGAACAATACCCACAGCAGTGCACAGAGCGTGCTTACCTCCAGCTTCCTACAGCACCACAACCAACCCTGCTGCCCAGCAGCAGCTGCAGCAGTGGGCACACCTTGCGCGTATGGATGATCGTACTTCGGCTCATTCGTACAGCAGCGTTCGTACAAAACATACTTACAGCAGTGCAGTAGTAGTTCTTATTGCGGTGTGTCCTACATTGCTGACCGATAGATCCTAGAGCCGGCGTCCCCGGTGGCTTGGTAGGTGGTCCGCGTGCCTATCAAGATCAATTTCGTGGGTTCAAGTCTCGCGGAGTGCATGCTCGTACGGACTTTTTCTTGCATAAAAAAATGATTAGCGGAAAGCGCGAGAGCGTGAGTCAGCTACATTCGATGAAAATCGACGAGCGGTGGGAATGCTGAACCCTATGCGCGACAAAAAATAAAGGCACGTACCGGGGGGGGAGAAAGGACGACACCTGTGACCACGGCTTGTCCAGAAGATCGCTGAGGGTAAAACCTCCTACGAGTTAGGGTGGAAAGTAAAAGTGATGATGAGCCAGCTGAAAGGGGGGATCAGTATACGTACGTTCCTCGCGTGGCATTTTACAGCAGCACTGCTGAATAAGCAGTCGTACCTGTACAAGCCACTCTACTGCTGTAGGAGATCGTGCAAAGTGTTTTAGATTGCGTAAAAAACACGACGTGCCAGTTGTACGAGCACTGTTCTAGCGTATACGTTTATACTGCGCTGGATAACATTTTCGTTTCCGAGGTTCGACTCGCACTATCCACGTTTTTTTTTTTTATTTCGCTTTTGACTTTTTTTGCACTGGGACTACAACAGTACTAGTACGGGGGACCATAGTAAATAGGACCAAATATGGTCAGTAAAAATAGGTAAATATATAGTTTTTTATGTATACCGTAGGTCCTATTAACTATGGACCCCCGTAATACAGTAATAATGATACGTTCGTCCACACCTTGCTCTTCTGAACGTGTAGCATGATATACTGCTGTAACATAAGTTGTGTGTGTTTATTGTCCACTTGTGACTTTTGTTGTGCCAGTACATTCATCCACCTTGCTTTTCTGAATGAAAAATATTATGTAGTACATGTTACTTGTGTGTTTTAGCCCAAATTAAAGAGTTTGGGCGCGCTTGCGTGTGGCGTGCGTTCATACCTCAACATTTCACAGCTACTCCGAATACTTGGGAGTGGAGCAAAGTATGTTCGACAAAATACTGCTGCTATTACCGTAGGTACTTCGTACACTCGCAGTATTTCGGGTTTTTTGTGCTCGAGATACTGCAAGTACTCGCAGTATTTTGAGGTTCTGTAGATACTACTGCGTATACTTTCGGGCTCGCGCTGATGCGGGGTTCGCTACTGCTGCTGGCATGGATACCGCCTGCTGTGCTTCAAGTATCTCGGGGTTCTGTACCGCGGGTGCTACAAGTATACCAGTACTAGTCTAGCAGTATTTCGTCCGTTGGTAGTGTTCGTACTGCTGCTTCAGCGAGACTCAGTGCTCTCGCAGTAATGAAATACCCTCAACATGCCCAGTATACTTCGAGTATGAAGTATACTTCAACCGTCTGTGCACAGTGTCGACAAGTCTCAGGCCCAGCGTTCGGCGCAAAACACACCCAGATAGTCCCACACGAGTGGGAGTTGGAGCAAAAACTACTTTCGCTGGGGAGACAACTTGAGCACTTAAAGCAGTCTGGCAGTATTTCGATATATGCATGTACTGCGAATACTCTCGGTGTCTCGAGGTTCTGTACTGTGCATGTTGCCTTTACCCCAAGTATTTCGTGTTTCGATACTACTGCGGGTACATACTTACCTGTATTTTCGGGGTTCGGTACTGCTCAAACTCCCATTACTCTTTCAGTATTTTTGGGCCTTCTCAGTACTCGCAATATTTTTGCCGCCAGTACTCCAATACTCTCAGTACTCGGACTACGATTGTTCTCGAGCATTCACCTGTGAAACCTCGATATTACCGTGAGCACCAAGAAACATTTATTTTGGGGGAACATATATATTGTACAGTAGTACCAGTATGTATGTATTCATGTGATGTACCTTACTCAGCCGTTCACAAAGTATTATGGCGGTACCTCGCGCAACTTTTTTGTACTTACGAATTAATCGCCGCGAGTCAGCTGGATCAATATATCTCCACTTACTTACCGATACCTACCCTATTATATATTATTGTAGTAATGATCCCACACTAATTCCGCGAACAGTATACTATAGTCTGTCCTCAAAAATATGTTGTGTGTGTGTTCTTCACGTTAAAATGATGGGTGGGTGCAGGTGCTACTTCTAAACAAGTGTGCAGGGTTTCATACGAGTATTATTTCGCTCTTGCGCCACTCCCCTATTAATACGGCACCTCCCGGAGGGGAACCTTGTATATATATATATATGACTCTCGACACTCGACGGACGTTTTCTGGTGCTGCTGCTGCGACGTTGATAAAAAACAAAGCAGGAAAGAGGCAGGGGATTTCAGAATTATTGAGGTTAGAGATTTTCAACGCTGAGAAGATTCTTCTTTTTTGGAAGTGCACAAAGCTCGTCGTATCAGCAGTCGGGCAATGTGGGATGGTGCCGCACCGAGACAGGGGGCAGTACGGCGAGGCGGGAGGCAGTATGGGCCTGGCTCTGTGGCTCTTGCCTGTTGCGATTACCTGCTGCTGAGATCGTGCGACTGGACAACTAGCTAGCTAGGTATGACACCAACACCTAGATCCCTGGTGCCGATGTCTCCCAGGTATAGGCGGACAGAGGGGGGCAGTTTTGTGGTCACGAACGTGCTCGGTGTTAAGTGTACACCACCCGTCAAAGGGCTTGGTGCAACAGATACGACGGCCGACAGATGTGTACTGCTGTTGCGCTGTTGCTTCTGTATGTCTGCTGCTACTACTACTTCTGCTGAGATTGAAAACATATGTACAGCAGAGGGGGCTCAAAAAAGTGTTCGAGGGTGGCGGGCTATTTACTATGACAAAAAAGTGGGGTTTTCCATGTCACCTACTCAGCTCGGCGAAGCAGAAAGCAATCCCTTGTTTTTTCGAGCTAGCTCAGCGACGTTCATGCCCCCAACACCGCCACGGTGCTCGGCCGAGATCCAGACATGGGTCGTCATGCACCCACGCCCCCCTTGCTTGCCCCGCAGCCGAAAGTGCGAGAAAGAACCCTCGGCCGCCGGAGAGCAGCATGCCAATTTTTTTTTTTAATATGCATACACATATACATCACCATTTATCACCATACTGTACTGTTGATACTGCTCGTACGGTATTACTACTACACGGCAGTGCAGTTGTGTTTCTGCTGTACCCAGGGCTCTACAGACAAAAATGACGGTCTCTTTATATATGCATACTAGAATTGCACCCCGGCCTCAAAATTTGGAACCGGTTGCCCGACCGGGTGGGGGGGGGTTGAGACGGAACCGGTACGGGATACCCGGGTTACCACACACTATATGCTCCCCTTTTAGCGTTTGAGCGGCGGCGGGTAAGGCGGACACGGGTACCCGGGTGCCCGGGTTACCATACACTATTTGCTCCCTTTTTTGCGTTTGAGCGTCAGCGTGGTAAGGCGGACACGGGTACCCCGGCACCCGGGTTACTATACACTATTTGCTCCCCTTTCAACTTGTGAGCGGCGGCGTGGTAAGGCGGAAGGTGGAAAGGCATGACTTCGTTTCGCCTCTCTCGATGAATCATGCCAAAGAAAGCAGAAGGCAAGCATACTAGGTAGGGGTATTCTGTGTGGGATCGAGTAGAGAGGTGGGGAGTGAAGAAATTGAAATAAAAACAAGCATGGCATGTAATTTTCCTTCTACCGTTAGTTCGCTCGTCAAGTCATCAGGAAGATCCTTCGAATATAATATGTTGCATCAAACAAATCATGCGACGAAAACCCACACACCCAGAAACAACGAAGGAAGTAAGAAATGCTGGGGAAACCTTCGCCCACAAGGCAACATGAATATATAAAAAAATACATCGCTGTAAAAATCCCAAAATATAAGAACCCAGACCGATATCCGTCCAGTCATCTCATCAAACACCCAATATCCACCCCGCGGTTTCGATGTCATTGCCACAATGTTGATTGATCTCTAAAGGTGTCCTCCAGTGTACTTCCCTCGGCCTATTCGTGTACCTCGGTATCGCCCTCACCGCGTTCGCAATATCTGGTCGTGTTTGGTTCGCAAGCCACATCAAGCACCCCACCAACTCGCGGAAAGGCCAATCACCCACGGGCTCATTCTCGTCAAACTCCTCGAGCTTCACACCGGTCGAAAGCGGGTTATTCCTCCCAGAACTACACCAAACCTCGCCGCGGTATTTTCAGCGAACGCCTGCTGCGAAATCGTTAAAGTACCAGCATCCCAATCCCTCGAAAAACAACAACCAGCATACCACCGCAACTCGCCCAGATTGTTGATCGGAACAAGGTTGTTCAGGTCTTCACAGAACTGATCGCATCTAGCCTTGAGTCCTACAGCAAAAATATCATCCACATGAACTACCGTTACAATAGAGACAGAGCCCGACTCGACCAACCTTATGACACTCATCAGAGGGGCTCTGCTCAATCCTAGACTTTTCATGTGAGTGAGAAGGTGGTTGTGCCACGACCTCGACGCTTGCTTCAAGCCGTAGAGACTGCGATTCAACCTGGCTACCTTACCAGACATTTCGCCGCAGCCGGGGGGTAGTCGCATGAATACATCTTCATCATCAAACTCGACTGCACGAACGCCTGCTCAGCATCAAAATAACACAAATCCAAACCCAACTCGCACGCAATAACACCCAACAAACGAAAACAAGACGTTGCAGGCGTCGGAGCAAAAGTCTCAGAGAAATCAATACCCTCACGCTGCTTGAAACCTCGTGCCACCAGCCTTGCTTTCGCCCGCACGACATCACCATGCTCGTTGGACTTCCAGGCGAACACCCACTTCGCCGAGATGACGTTGAGCCCCTCTGGTTGCTACGTCGCCCCAAACGTCCCCGCGTCCGCGAGCCCATGGTACTCCTTGTCCATCGCCTGTGTCCAGATGGCCGAATACTCGTCCGCACACGCTTCAGCATACGAGTTCGGCGTTGAAAGCTCGCTCGCCGGGCGTGTGGGAAGGGGAGGGTTCTCGCGCGATGGGGCCTGATAGAAAAGTACATGGCCTATACCTTCCCGCGCTGCCATCAACGACAGTAGCCCATGCCCCATAGCCTCGCGGTTCCGCGCAGTCTCCCCTCTTGTCCGCCCCCTCAGCACATCTCCATCTTCCGGGTGTCGCCCAGCTTCCCCCCTGGCCCGACCACCCTGCACACCGCCACCACCCTCCTGGTGTCGTGCGGTCTCCCCCCTAGTCCGCCCTCTCTGCACAGCGCCACCGCTCTCCTGGTGTCGTGCAGTCTCCCCCCTTGTCCGCCCCCTCAGCACATCGCCATCCTCCGGGTCCGGGATATAAGAACCCAGTGCCCGGGCAGCACGCTGCGAAAGCTGTGGCTGCGGTGACTGCTGCGGCGGCGACAGCGATGATAACGGCGGCGGCGGTGACGGTTGCTGTAGCGGCGGCGGTGACGATGACGGCGACGGTGACGGCGGTGGCGGCGGCGACGGCGACGGCGGCGGCGGCGGCGGTAGCGGCCGTGATGACGGCGGTTGCGGCGGCAGCAGTGGAGATGGGGACGGTGGCTCGGGCCATACGTCGGGGCCCCTCAGAGGCTCCGGCGCACCCGGCGGCGGTGGCGACGGCGACGGCGGCGGCGGGGGGAGCTCTCCTCCTCCGAAGGTAGTAACCCCACAAACGGTTTCCTCGGGTGTTCCCAAGTGACGTCACGGGAGAACGACCTCCGGCCAGACACCAGCAGGATCTTGCTGCAGTCAGCTGCGTGGTGGTTGCCGCCGTTGAGGTAGAAGCAAGCCTCCGCCTTCGGCTCGGTCTTCAGGGCCCTCCTGACGTGGTGGAAGCCCGGCTTCAGAAACGGGAGCAACCTCGCAAGTGGTGGTCTCCCGTAGAATTTACGGTACGGCGAGTGCATTTCCGGCTTGTGCCTTACCCTCGCCGTCCTGTTGATCACATCGCTCGCGTACACGCATGACTCAGCCCAGAGGGGCTGCGTCGCCGGCATCATTGCATCGCCGAACAGGCGGATGGCCTCCAGGCGGGACACCATTGCAAGCTCCAGCGTCATGGCGATCCGTCGCTCGACCACCCCGTCATGCTTCGGAGAATCGGCGGGCGTGTGCTCGCGGCGGATGCCGTGATGGTTGAGCAGCTCCACGAACTCCGCCTTGGTGACCTCGGTGTTGTTGTCCGAGCGAAGGCACTCCACGATGGACGGCACACCCGTTGCGTTGATGTCGGCCAGGCAACCAGCGAAGACCTTCGGAACGTCGAAGTTCCGCTTCAAGAAATACGGCCACCCCAGTCGCGAGTAGTCGTCGACGATCATCATCAAGTACTGCGTACCGCCAGCAGACGTAGGCTGTTGTCCCGACAGACCCACGAACAGACGCTCCAGAGGCCTGGTAGAAAACGGCACTCGGTCGTCCACGGCACCGCCATCCTCCTCCCTTTCGCCTCAGAATACCCAGCACACGGAACCAACTCCCCAAAAACCTTAATGCCCATCTGGCGTGCCGTCTCGCGGAGAGTGTCAGCATGGGAGTGGGCAAGGGCAACGTGACGATCGTTAATATCAGTCCTCCCCATTTTTCCAGGAGCCAAAACAGCGGCAGCAATCGGGGTCTCTACAATCCGCGTGGCGTCTACGTATGACCCCGCGTCCCTACACACGAAGGACAATTGCTCATTCAACGTGTGAGCTCCCTGAGCATCAAGTGTCACGGGGCATTTCAACATTGCTGCATTAATCGAAAATAGGTTGAAGCGAACACCGGGTACGTATGCTACGTCCATCAGCCTAACTTGAACGTTACCCTGAGAGCTGTGCATCACAATTTATGCTACGTCCATCAGCCTAACTTGAACGTTACCCTGAGAGCTGTGCATCACAATTGGAATCTGGCCGAAGTACTCTATCTTCAGTGACCTCATGTCACCGACCACCAAACTGCTCTTAACAGTACAGTCTACCATACCAAAAGGGTTACCAGTCACATGAAAGGTTGCTCCCGAATCCGCTACCCACTCTTCTCTCCCATTAACCCAAAACAAATCATCAGTCGCCTTGCCTTGGTGCGCAAACTGCGCGGTGAGGAGGTGCGGATCGAACGTAGGCGTAGGGTTGCCGTTGTTCGCTGGGCCAGGGGAGGAGGAAGTGCTCAAGGAGGGTTGTTGTGGCGGGGAAGCTCCGGCCGAGGTATACCCACCACTGCCGTAGGGCGTCTCGTGCAGCCAGCCACCTCCGTAGTATATCTGTTGGGCGGGTTGAGGAGCAGCGGCACCCGGGATAGCGACGTTCATTTGCGCGGGAGCTACCTGGCATTCCGCGACGTGGTGGTCCGGTCTGCCGCACTGGAAGCAGGGCCCCTTGCGCCTCCATGGCGTGTTGTTCGGTGGGGAACCCCAGCCTGCCGGAGTCGCTACGGGCGGCGGGGGCATCGGCGGCAATGTCCCTGGTGGTTGGTCGGTAGGTACCCAACCCATGGAGGGGACTACTCCACCCGTATCGAAGGGGTCTGGGCCTGAGTCATCCCAACGGTACCTGCAGGCCACAGCATCCCAACGCCATTTGGGGCCGGTTATCCCCCCCGACGAAGCTCCTCCCGGTTGCCACGTTGCTGATGGGGACGGTGCTGTTGCTGCTGTTGCTTGGGCTGCTGCTGCTGCTGCCGTTGATGCTGCTGCTGCTGCTGGGGCTGCTGCTGCTGATACTGCTGCTGCTGCTGCTGATGATGATACTGTCGCTGGAGCTGCTGCTGCTGCTGCTGCTGCCCATCCTTGAACCTCCCGCCTCTCCTGTTCCTCCTTCCCCCTCCTGGACCCGCACCTCCGCCACCGGCAGGCTGCGCACCTCCGGCGTACAAGGCATGCTGATCTACCACTCCCTGCACGCCCAACGCCCTAGAAACCATCTCCTTCTCTACCTTGTCGTTTGCATACGCGTCACGGATGATCTCATCGATCTCGGAACGGGGGATGGAAGGGCGGGAAAGAATTGACTTGCTTTGAATAGTATACAAAGATGAGAGGCTGGTGTCTATGTGGCGGTTCACTTCCTCTGCACTCTTACCACATCCCAACATCGCCAGCTCATCTGCTGCCTTGTCCACCCTTCCTAGAAACAGCAAGAGGTTCTCGTCCTCGGCCATCCGGATGGTATCAAACTCTCTCCTCAATCTATGTGTTGCAGCTATCGTCTTTGGCATGTAGTAATCCTCCAACTCTTTCCAAGCACCACTCGGAGACATTGCCTTCTGCATCCTATATTCAGCCATATCGTATCCTGTCGTTGCCTCCATCATCAATCCATATACCAATCTCGCGTCCCTAATCTCCTGGGGGGAATTTCTGGAGGCTAGTTCCTCCGGCGACACCCTCATGTCTCCTACCATAACTGGGTTAGCTGTGTTACTAAGTACATGCAGGCACCCAATCGATGATAGGTATGCCATAAACTTGCTACACCACATGCTAAAGTGGGCCTCTACATTATCGAACTTCGGGGGTCTCGACTGGGACAAACTTGGGCGGTAAAAAGAAGGTAATGACATGCCTGATTGGGCCTCCAGCCCAGGTGTCGGCACAGTCGACGTTGCTTGTTGTCTAGCAGCTCCTTCTCCTCTCGTCCCCCCACCGCCCCCCCCCCCTTCGTTCCTGCTCCCTGCGCGTACCTCTCGGCGCGCAGTCTCTGCTCCTCCATCGTCCTTTCCAGGACCTCTATCTTCTTCCTCATCTCTTCTATAATCTTCTCACTTTCCACGCTGGCTTCTTGACTGGGCACATCCTCGAAACTAGGCATGCCGGAAGCAGGTTCCCACTTCTCTAGGTTGGCCTTGGCTACGCTTGCCAATAGAAGATCGCCGGTCTCACTAGTGTGTTGATTGATCTCTAAAGGTATAGGCGCAGCTGGCACGGGAACGCGTGGTTGACTCCAGACTGTAGCACGGAACTCCTCTTATATTATATCCGAGCTGTCGAGTGACAGCTCATGCATCGTATGCAGGTTATTATCCAACAGGTTGCGGGAATAAACCTCCCGTTTATCCCCCCGAATATCCGTCTAAATACCCCTCTCCTATAATCCCATATCAATATATGGAACTCCATAATGTTAGATGTAACGTCTCCGTCGTGTTTCTGAGCACAATCAATACGCAATCATATCGGTCTCTCTCATGGTAAAGTATGGCCGCTTACGCTGGTAGGGGTATATCGTGTGTGTGTCGCGTGTAGTGCGAAGGCCGGTAGGGATGCTCTCTGTTCTCGGTCAGTAGTCTGCAGGGGCGAGAGGCGAGAGTCTAGGGGCACAGCTGCTGCAGTGTAAGTATAAATCATCCTATACCCCACTCTTGGGGGCTCCGTCTAGAACAATTGACGGGTAACCGGGTACCCGGGGTACAAATACCCGCGATTCCGTGAGTTGGACCGGGACAGTTGCGGTTCCGACGGTTCCGGGTACCCGCCATCGGATACCCGGTTCTCTGTCAGACGGGGTGCAACTCTGATACGTCCTCACGAAGCAGTAGTTGATAGAGGTAAGGCGGCCTCGGAGTAAGGCGGCCTCAGAGCTGGGGTCATTTGCGATCAAACGCAGGCATTTTATAAAATCATTACAAATACGTTAGCTGTGATGTTTCCTTTGCGGTTCAGGTGTGAGCGTCAGATTTTGACCCGATCACATTTTCAGCTGTGAACTTCGCCAATCGAAACAGTCTTTTCTATGCGGAAATATGGCTATTATGGGGCGTGCAGAGATGCGAGCAAACGCCGAGACCAACCGCTGTTGTAGGCGGGCGCTGTTGTAGGCTGGCACCGCGAAGAGACGCGCCGAGTGCGCTGCACTGCGCGTAGGACCCAAGCGTCCGAGCCACGGTGAATGCCTCTGGTCTGGCGGTGAAGAGACGTGCCGAGTGCGCTAGAGGCAACCTGTCTTGGTATTCTGTACTTCACAATGTAACTGACTGCTGCCGCTTATGTCATTGTGAGAAACAGCAGGCATCACGTTATCGACAAGACAAAGACAATTCTTCTACGAACATGAAACCAGACAACCCTTGCCCCACCGCTCGCCATCGAAGCAGCAGGCCAGAGGTATAAACAGAAGGCCCAGTTCTTATACCTAGGCGGCAACATGAAACCAGACAACCCTCGCCCCACCGCTCGCCATCGAAGCAGCAGGCCAGAGGTATAAACAGAAGGCCCAGTTCTTATACCTAGGCGGCATTATCCACGAAATCGCTGTCCTCTCGCTCGAAATCGACCGACGGATCCGTCTCATGCGGGCGTGCCTCAAACGGTTCGACCCGGAGTAGTATGATAGGACGACCGCCCCGCTTAGTCTGAAAGTCGGAATGCTGAAGGCCCAGGTGATTGAGACCCTGCCGTACGGGTGTGTGACGTGGACCCTCAGAGCGGAACACTTTGCCAAGCTCCGAACGGCTCACCACCAAGTCCTCTTTCGAGTCGTTGGCTTCCAGCGCCGACTTCGTACCGACCACGCCTCCCTCTCGTACGCGAAGGCTCTCAAGATGGCACGTTGCGAGAGCATCGAAATGACCATCCGTAGACGGCGGCTCTTTTTGCGGGGGGCGTGGCACGGCAAAGCAAGGAGCGAGTACCCAGTCGGGTAATGTTCGGGACGATGGCTGGTGGAGGAGAACCCGAGACCTGGCGGACAGTTTTAAGACTTGGCATAAATGCATACCCTTAGTTCTGAGCCACCGAAGAATCAACGGAACACTCCCCCTTGACGTTTGGAGTTGAGACCGCACTGTGGTCCACTGAAACAATAAAGGCGGGCAAGTGGTACCGGGGGGTCCTTGAAGCAACCGAACGGTTCATGGTGAAGTGGCACGAGGATGAGGCAAAGCTGAGAAGGCATCGCCGCGCATCTGCCGTGGGTGGTGCCGAAGGGATTGGGGGGCGGGGGAGCAACAGAAGGAGTGGAAGGAAACCCGACCAAAGGAATGGGGGCTGGGCGGGCAACTGGAGGAACATAAGGGAAATCGCGGTGGACGAAAGTAGGACGGAGACGGCAGACGGAGTAGGACGGAGACGGCAGACGGGGTAGCAAGGTACCAGGCCGTCTAGTGAGTGGAACATGTCTATGCTACCCGTGCAGCCAACTGCTGCAGCTGGTTCGAACGTGATCTTCCTTTGATTTCATTTTATGTTTGCGCTTTGATCCTTCGTGATTTTCTTATTGTTATTTTTTTTTGTATTTCTTCCTTCATGTCCGTATGAAAGGGGTCGTGAGGCGTGGGTGGATGACGAGCCTGTTTTGTCTGACGCATCCTCTGCGGGGGGTGGGGCATGGTTGACGAAGCAGGACGGAGACGGCAGACAGGGTAGCGAGGTACCGAGATCACAATCTGGTCACAGCAGACATCCGGCTGCTCGGACGCTTTGCCCCTAACCGCCGCAAGCGAGAGATGAAGGGCAGACGGGCGATCGACCTCCAACAACTGATGGCAGTTCCCCAACTGCGGAGAGCCTTCACGGAGACATTTACACCCCTGCCCCCTGGCATGGATGTAGATGATATGGACACAGTGTTTGTTGAAGCGATGCTGTCGACTTCCGCTAACATCGCGCCACGTGCAAAGCGCAGTCAAGGGCCGGCGGGGTGGTGCACCAGCGAAGAAACGAAGGCGGAAATGCTTGCAGCGTGGCAAGAGAGGGAAGCCTCGAGAGAGTTATTGCGCGCGTATCCAAGCATCAGCAACCTCAGGAAGTCCCTGGAAGCAGCTGGCAAACGCCCTAAGCGCGTGAGGGTCGACGCTGTGCAGATATTTTTCGAAAAATTCGTCAGTCAACTTGAGGTGCGCATCAAAGAAGGCGACCAATCCGGTTTCTACAAGCACGTCAAGGCCATGGATTTCGAGGAGAAGAAATCGTGTAGCTCTTTATACATCAAGGATGCAGAGGGCAATATGCTTCGTGACATGGGGCTCATTCGCGCTCGGTGGGCACAGTAGTTCAGCTCTTTGCTCAACACTAAGTCGCCAACGCTCGACCCGAATATCGTCGAAGAGCTCAAGGTGTAGCCCCCGTGCACACCTCTCGATGATATACCTTCGATCTTTGAGGTGGAGGAAACCATCAAGAGCGTGTCAAGCCGAAAGGCTGTTGGCCCCGATGAGCTTCCCGCTGGACTGCTCAAACTCAAACTCGCATTACATGGAGATCGCGATGGTAACTACCGCATACTAGAACAATTCCACGCCATTGTGATCGCCATATGGCAGGGCGGGGACGTACCGCAGGAGCGGAAAGATGCCACGATCATAGTGCAGCACAAGAAGAAAGAACGGGCGGAGTGCGGTAACGATCGAGGCATTTCGCTAGTGGCAAACGCTGGCAAGGTTCTGCTCAAGGCGATCGCCAATCGCCTCGGCAATTACTGTGAACGGGAGGATATCTTACCAAATGAGCAGTGCGGCTTCAGACCGCAAGGGTCGACGATTGATATGATCCTCGTGGTTCGACGACTTCACTAGTTGGTTTGAAAGAAGAGCACCCCTCTTTACATGCCATTTGGTCGACCTCACCAGGGCATACGATTTCAGTCGACCGAACTCTCTTGTGGACCGTGCTCGCTCGGTTCACCTACCACTAACGATGCTCGCGGTTATCCGCCACGTCCACGATGAAATGCGTGCGCGCATCCGGACGGACGATGGTAAATATTCAGACTGGTTCGGCGTGGGGCAGGGCCTCCGGCAAAGATGCGTGCTCACCAATGTAGATCAGCATGTTACTTACTGCCGTACTGCGTGTGGCGGTGGAGCGGTTCAAGCAGATGTGGTGAAATGTATGTACACCAGGGGGAGGGATGAGATGGGGGGGGGGGGGGAAGCGAGGGAGGCCGGAGAACGGGCGAGATAAACCCCAGGAGACTGTGGCGGAGCCGCAACCGATCTGGGTTGCTGTATACAAACGAGGCGGGCATCGTTTCCAGATCGAGGAACAGCCTTGCGAAGATTATGGCAGGTATCGTTACAGCAGTGTGTGGTTCGTTCGGATTGACAGTTTCAGAGGCCAAGACGGAGACCATGTGCCTGATGACGAAACGTATGGACAGGGTCACTTTCGTTGCTGAGGCAGCCGGCCAGGTGTACACACAAAGTTTGTGTCCCTTGGGGCACTGTGTGCGAGAACGCCGACCTTACTGCCGAACACAACCGGCGCGTGCTGCTGGTCAAACTACGTTTCAGACGGTATAGTGTGCGACTGTACGACCAGCCCACCTCACCGCTCCGGCTCAAAGTACGGATGGTCAAAGCCGAGGTAATGGATGTGTCACGTGGAACCCAACCGTGGCCCATCTCGCCATACTGCGGACAGCTGACCACCGATTACTCCTCCGCTGCATCGGATGGAAGAGAATACCTCGCGACGGCTACCATATGCTTTCATACACAGACGCACAGGCCAAGATTGGGTGTGAGAACATAGAGACGACAGCGCGAAAGCGGAGGATACCACTCGCGGGGTTCGTGGGTCGTGTGGGTAACGAGAGACTCCCCAAACGAGTGATGTTGTGGGGAACTGGAGGGAGGGAAGGGTTACTTGGGAGGGCAAGAGCGGGGCTGGATGTGTCTCGAACGCGACCTATCGTTGTTTAACTTGCCCACCGAAGGGACGCAATGGAGGCTGGCAGCGAAGAAAGCGGGCAAGTGGTTCAGATGTGTTGAGAAAGCGGCAGGCAGAGCAGGAGATGAAGCGCCGGTTCGTTACAGAGAAGGAGAATGTAGCACAACGACGAGCGCTAGAGGTACAAAATGCGCAGCAATGTAAGATGCCGTAAGGCCCAAAGCCCGGGGGGGGGGAGGAAGAGGAGCCGCGTTGGAGGAGGCGTAGCAACAGCAGCTAGGCCGGTTAAGAAAGTGCAGCCACCCTCCGAAAGTTGGCACTAGCCGTCTTTCTAGTTGAAGCGCCTAGTGACTACTGCGTAATGCTGTGTTCTTATCCCTGTTTTATTTGCGTTTTTTTGGGTGTTTTGTTTGGTGTGATGCCATATTCGCTGGCGAGTCGATGGTACCCCACCCCCACCCCGTACCCTGCTATTCTGTGTCGGCTGCGTCACCTTATTGTATATTTGTGTGACCCTTTGCTATTTTTCCTTTTTTTTTCGAATGTCGACGTTTGGTTTTTTAGCCCCCCCCCCTGGTCCGTCTGTCTCTGTCCTCTTCGTGTCAGTTGTGCCGTCCTTGTCTCACCAACTAGACATAGGACTGCTCGTTTTTTGTTGTTGTTGTTAGCTCTTTCCCTCTACGCTTTTCTTGTCTTCTTGCCCTCCGTCTGGTCTTCTTGTGACATCCTTATGTTGGTCCATCAGCTGGACTTATCATAGTACTGATCGTACCAGCAAATAGCAAACTTGTCCTCGGGACTCGGCCTGGGCCCTGAGCGCATGTTAACTTCGTTGTTCCTTGTTTTGTGTTTTTCTTTCTTTCTTCTTTCGGTTCCCTCTTTTCGTGTCTTTCTTTTTCCTTTTCCCTTTTATTTGTTTTCGAGTGTGCATATGTTACCATGGGTGTGTTCCTAGTGTTGGACCTATGCCATTGGAAACGCGAAGTCAAAAAGTTCCTTTCAAAATGATTGCTTTCAAAGAACAGCAAAAAGTATCCTCGTACCGCCGCTGTGGGAAAAACGGAAAAATTGTTCGATTTTATTTTTATTTTTATAGCGGCTGCAGGCGGCGCAATCTGTTTTTTCTCGTTGCAAATTGTCAACACGCTGATAAAAATCAGCTCGTGCGACGCAAGACGCTCGATTTCGACATAGACTCAGCCCACGGCCAACCCGCTTGGTGACGGGCAAGGCCAACGAGTATAGATGACGGCCTCGAAGATATCAAGGTAAATTCATGGTCTAGGAGGCGAGAGCTTGCCGGCAGCGTCCTAAGGTATCCTCCCAAACCTGATAAAAGCCTATGTTTTGCCATTCGAGACGGATCGATAAATTTTGTCATCTGTTTTGTGCACACCAGCGGCCAATTGTTTTTTATCATACGCCTGGCCAGCGTCCGCCACATGTCACCGGCCATTGTGTGAACACGGTGACCCTACAGTAGAGTGGATGGGAACCCCTAACGAGCGCATTCCGTTCAGAATTCATGACGCAGTCGTTGGTTTTGTCGATCGATGTCTGTCGAGGACTCGGAATCTCGCCGCTTCGAACCAAACATCCGCCTGAGTTTTTGTGAAGCCGATCTTGGCCCAACATCGGCCCCAGAATCGTTTTTTTCGGGCTTATTCCAGAAGTTTGGAGCTTTCCGTTTTACGAAACGTGCTCACAGCTAGCTGTACCTGAAAAATTCTGACGGGTATCTTTGGAATTCAAACTTTTTATGGGAACTCTGCGTTTCCATTGGCATAAGTCTTATTTGGTTGCAAGTGATGCGGGGTGGTATACCACAGCTTGTTAGTACAGTCTCCCCTACCGATTGGTATGACACTGCCCTGCGCCCTATTTCGTACTTGTCTGTTTTCTCCCATGAAGATGTGTTTTTGTTCCAGCCTGTTTTTCGTAACCACAGACAGGATTTCATAGACGCGAGCAAATGTGAGAACATCATCATCATCACATACGTGCGTGCAGTACTGGTCTGGAGTCTGGAGTCGAACTCGAGTGAGAAAAAAAAACGAAATCAGGAACAGCGGGATGCTGCTGTTGTTGTCGCAGCTGTAGCTGTGCTCTCGACGGAGTGTTTGGGTCGAAGCTGCTGAGATGTAGCTGTCTCGCCTTGGCGTAACAATCGTGCAGCACAAAGCACGCCAACAGGACGGAGCCCAGAAGCGTAGTTCCGATGGTTCCCATTTGCGGCTCTGGGCGCGCAGCGGCGGCGGTGTTGTTCAGCTGCTGGTCTTTTGGTCGATTGCTGCCCCATGCTTACTCGTGTGCCGTTCGCGCGTATTCTACGTTATATTCCCCGTTGATAATGTTTTCTACGTTATATTCCCCGTTGATGGTATAGTTCAGTGACCCCCGTGGATGCTACCCGGGTCAAGAGGACAGTTTTCCATAGTCGTTCTGCGCACTGATACTATATACCCCGAATAAAGGAGAGTGATATGACGTTGTTGTTACATGCTAACATAAGCTAATTTGTGGACTTATTTGTATGAATGATGGGCGTCAAAACGTCTGGTATGTTTGTAACAATTACTGCTTAGTTCTACGTTGAGTTGCCTTGTGTTTTTGTTCGAGATGGTTCAACATTACATCTGCTACTTAATACAAGGTTCTAAATGTGGTTGGCTTGAAACTCCGGAATTGTCGTGGGGAAGAGGGGGGAGGGGAGGGGGAGGGTACTCATTTCACGCATGCCCGTAGTAGGATGAACATAGACCCTCGAATCCCTTCAATGCCGGGACGGAGCCCGTCGGGTTTTTACCGACTAGGCAGACATTGCAAGCGCGAAGCGCCGTGAGGTGTTCGACGAGTCGCACGAAGGCATCCTGCTATGAGCCGCTTGTGAGGCGAACTTGCACACGGATGACAGCTTCAATGGGTTAATTTATTTTCCGGTGTGGCCACTTCCAGAGACAGCAACGGGGGTGTACTATGTAACTGCCTCGTTGGTGCTTACCATAAACACTACGTGATGCGATCATCCCCCTTGTGCGGAGTAAGGGCTCACCCCTCACCCATGATGTGTGACTCGATCGCCAACTATGACCGACCACTACCGACCAAAAAAAACGGTACCCTGGTTGTCTGCTGTAGCTCACGTGGTGAGCGGCATGTTCCACAGTACCGTTGCCAACCGACGCGAATCTAGCCTACTAATAATATGTCGGGGGGGAACGGAGCACAGGCATTTCCCCTGTATTTGCTGCTGCCATTATTGTTGTGCCGTTGTGCTGTATTAGTTCTGCCGATATTTTTGAAGTTCAGAGGAATTGTTCGGGGAATGGGCTGCTGCTGCTGCTGCTGCTGTGATGCCCAGATCGTATTTGATATGGCTCGAGGTGGCCCCTAAATCAGGTATCGGCATTCCCGAAGCAAAATTTGCACGGCTGTTCATACAAGTCAAGGTTTTCGTTTTTTAAGGTCCGACTGAAAATTCCTACATACATCGAAAATATCGAGTTGTGAGGTGGCCAATATGATTGCAGTTCACGCATGTATACAGTGAGGTAATACGCTCTATCCGGTATGTCTACAGTATTACGTAGTGGTAGTAGGCCGTTTTTTTTTGTGTGTGTTCTTCACATTAAACCGTTCTTTCTACCCGTCCACATTCAGCGCAACCGGTGTCCGTGCCGATTCTTCAATCCTATATAGGAGAGAAACAAGTTATGTGGTCACAAAACTACGTTACATTGATACTACAGTACATTGTTGTGCAGCAAGCAGAGTAGACAACGCAATGCGATGTGATATCGTACTTGATACGACAGGCAAAAAAAAGTGTCGTGCCCCCCAGGAGATGTGGCAGAAAACACAAAAAACAAGCAAAAGAAACAAAACCAACACTTGTAAACGGAGTATGACTACTAACCTAAGGGAAAAAAAAACAGGCAAACCGGAGCGCAATAAAATGAAACAAAAAGCAGCCTCAAGGCGGCTGCAACAGTTTGCGGTACGAGTAGCATCGACAGGTTCTATCTACTAGTCGGTCTGGTACCCTGCTATTACGGGGGACCATAGTAACTAGGACCTACGGTATACACAAAAACCAATATATTTTCCTGGTTTTTCTGACAATATTTGGTCCTATTTACTATGATCCCCCGTAATATTATAATTTCATTTGCCTTCCGACAAGATACAGGGAGGGCATTGTTCAGTCAGACTGAAAGAGCTGACACAATTTGTCGAATACCACCAATCAATTCTCCCTGCGTATTCTCAATTGGAGACTTTGCTGTCCTGTCTGTCCTCTCCTTCCTGCGTGGGTAGGGTCGTAGGTCGTACCAGGTATGTACAAAGTATGTATACCGGTTTATGTTAGATCTCGTGTATGTCATGTGCCTGCGATGTCTGTTTTGCATCTTTTTTTTTTTAAATACGAATGAAATCCCGCCGCTTTCTAAACACACGGCAGCAGAGCAAGACCACACCAGCCACCTATACACAGAGCAGCACGGCCACCGCGCGGCCAACTGAAGACGGCCCCACGAGTCTATGATATGAAGTTCGCCCGCTTCTGTAAACGCCGAGTTGGTCGAAACCTGCGGGTTGCATGCATACGATATTTGTCTGCGATGTCCGCTTTGCATTTTTTTTTGTTTAATACAAACGAAATCCCACCGCATTCTAGACACACAGCAGCAGAGCAAGACCACACCAGCCACCAATACGCAGAGCAGCACGGCCACCGCGCGGCCAACTGCAGACGGCCCCACGAGTTTAAGGGATGAAGTTCGCCCGCTGCTGTAAACGCCGAGTTGGTCGAAACCTGCGGGGTGCAGGTATGCCCTTGCGCCTAAGGCATGCCCTAAAGAATGCCGTGCGACCCTTTCTGTGCCAGCAGAGGCTTGCCCTGAACGCTGTCTGGTGCCTTGAGTGCCTTACTTGCGTAAGGCAACGCATCTGCGCCTGAAAAGGAGCAGTAAGACACACTTTGTGCGCTAAAATAACGTCGTTAACTACACGAACTCCCTAAATCCGGGGTTCGGGGCCACCTAAGATGTGATTGAGTCAAAGGCACGATATCTTGGTGAGAAAATATTTGCGTTCCTTTTTGTATCTTGAAGGTCTTGTTGGGAAAAAGGCAAATGTCTTACAAGATCCCTTGGACTTGCCTTAAAAATGCCGCGTGGTGCCTATCGTATACGAACGCATACAGCAGGCTGGACCAGCCGAAAAACAAACAGACAAAGGTTCTTGAAAAAAATCGTATCTCTCGAACGAACCACTGCGAATTAGGACATAGAAATTGGAAGCGCTGGCCCTGACACCATAAAGGACACGCAGGTCCACACTTTTTTTGAGAACCGACCCGATCTCGCCGAGATGCCCAGTAAAACTCATACTAGGTAAGTACCAATTTTCGCCGACTTTTTGACGTAAGAGCAGTATAATATGACGGCTCCAAAAATCGTCGTTTCTGATCAAAACGTAAGATTTGGTGTGAACAGAGCCGAAGACCCAGAGAGGCGATCGGTATCAGTTGCACTGTTCAATTCGTTACCCATCAAGAGATATGACCGAAAAACGGTTCCTGTGTATACATTGAACACGCGTAAATAGTGACGAGAACGAGTGGCATTGCTGCGATACCCCGCTCAATTTACGAGTTTCGATGTGAAATTTTTTATGTCGTATTTGAACCGCGTGCACACAAAATGGTAAGCCTGCCTTTTTTGTTTTTTGTTTTTTTCACTTAAGTTAGACCGATGACAACGGGAACGCGAGTTTTGACTTTTTTAGCTCCGAATTATTGCTTAAAAAAAACACCTGGAGATATTCTCGTACCGCCGCTGTGGGAAAAAAGGAAAAACATTTTTTTTTTTCACACGGCTGCAGGCGGCCCAATTTAATTTTCCTCGTTGTCGATCGTCAACGCGTTGATAAAAATCAGCTCGTGCGACGGTAGACCTTCGGTCTCGACATAGACTCAGCCACAGCAAACGTGCTTGGTGTCGAGCAAGGTCAAGGAGTGTAGATGAAGGCCTCGAATATATCAGATGGATCCATGTTTCCTTTTGTGCGCCCTTCTTGTTTCGGAGAAAAGAAAAATCGTCTCGAGAATTCGTCCCAAGGGTTGTGCTGTCTTGAGAGTTACCAGTACACTGAAGTCTGTGCTCTGAAGCCCTGTTCACCGTTTCGTTTTATTTCCAAACTTGCCAAGTTTTCCAACTTTACCGCCCAGGGCTTCTGGTAAAAAGGACACATTAAAACTCTCTCGAAAAGAAAATTTGAAGACTTGGAAAAAATTGAAAATTTGGAAATATGGGGAACCCCCCCCACCCCCCCCAGTAAACAGGGCTCTAAGGCTGGTCGTCTCTGTAATATCCTCCTGTTGGCCCTGGTGCTGCCACTCAGCAGAACCACCGACCTATTGATTGGACGATGTTGTATACAACTCGTGTGATAGCACGCGCGATGGAGGCATCACACGCAGCTTGCAAGGAGGATTGTCGACGTAAATTGTCGGTCTTGCGACGGCTGCCTCGCTCGACCAAGCGGGCAGCTTCTTACGGTATTAATAGTGGTGTTGCGCGATATTTTTCTGTGCTGAAGGTTGTTTTTGCGCGTATCTAGGGCCTCTCGCAGCTGTGCCTGTACTGTATACGCCCGAAACCATGCCGGGCTTCCCTCCTTCGCGCCTCGTGGTATACGTAGATCTACGCTATTCCCAGAGCGTCGTCGCCGGATGGACCCCCCACACCCGCCCCCCACCCCCTCTTTCTTTGAACTGCTTGGTGATACCTGGTACGTATCATAGACTGCGGGTCTTAGAGTGGGCTTATTTCCCGGCGATCCCCGCTAATCCCGTGAAGGGTTTAGAATGGGCGCATTGTTGGTTAGGCAAGAAGCGTAGGGTAGGGTAGGGTGGGGTAGGGCAGGGTAGGGTGGGGGTAGGGTAATGTAAGATATGTAGAGTAGAGTAATTTAATCTTTCTCGTTATAAAAAAACACCCCGTCAGTGTGGACCATGTGCCGTATGGGATGTTCTACCCCACGGATTGGTGCACCATACTCATACCAGCTGTTCGAGGTCGGTGCTTGGCGAGAGGAAACACCGAGAAACGGGGAAACAAAACAACAAATACAAACGGCCTGCTTGAAAACGGCCTGAGGTTACGGATGGCTATGCCCATAGGCTACAGCACCCACCAAAGGCCGCGAGACCGAGCACCGACATTTTTGGGGTGTGTGAGAGGAGTTCTTCTCTGAAATCGTCCGGCGTAGGTGGGCAGGAAGATGGAGGATACTCGTAGCTCACCACTTTTTCAAGAAAATGGTTGACCAAACACTGCTGTGCACGATGCGAACATTAAACTAGCCACCAACCCTAAGCACTCCTACCCGATTAGGATTACTAGTAGTAGGCTTGTTCGTCTCGTACACAGATGTATGGGTCATCTATTTTGTCGAATATATGGAACTGGGCGCGAACGATCGGATCGCTGTTTTCGTGTGTGGATATTGGGATTTTATTTCGTCAGAAAAGCCGAAGTCATCCACCTGAAACGTGTACGTAGTGGTACCCAAGCGCCGTTCGAGACGCGCAGCCTGTACAGGCCTTTTTTGGCTGGTACGGCGGTGCAGCTGATCGGGGGCGGTTCGACCGGGCACACCGCAAAACAAGTCAAGTTGTATTTCGATTCCCACTTGACCTCGCTTCAGACAAGGGCTTAAACGAAACGTTTTAAAAAAAACTGGCTGCGTGCTTTCCTGTTTCCTTGCGCGTGTGCGGGACCGTCGCCCAATCACCAGCACTTTTTTTTTCGGAAGAACCTGACTATATAGGCAAGTTCCGTGAAGAGCGTTGGTCCCACTCAGGGGTGCGATCGTTTTTTTTTTTTTTTTCTCAGCACTAATTTTCTAAAAAAAAAAAAAAAAAAGAGGTAAAAGGTAAAAGGGAAGCTACATGATACGAAGCCGAACGTTCTATTTTCGGAAGAGAGCTCTCGACCAGACCTTTTCCCCGAAACACATTCTTGTCCCGTGTTGGGAACGCCCCCCCCGCACGCTCAACAAACGATCGCACCTCTGTGTTGACCCAACGGCTCTTTTTTAGTGAACAACTATTCCGGGGGACCATAGTAAATAGAACCAAATATTGTTAGTGAAAATAGGGAAACATGTAGGTTTTTGCATCTACCATAGGTCCTATTTGCTATGGTCCCCCGTGATAGTGTAATCGTCGACTTCTATCCGGCCACTATTAATGGCGGCCTTGGTCATCCTGCCACAAAGGTGAAAAAAAGAATCGGAGGAACGTTTCCTTCTTTTGCTGAAAACCTCTCTCTCGCCTCGGCACGACATGTTTGTTTTTTGCCTCTTCCGCCTCACGGCCTTTCGACCTACCACTAACTGTATTGTACACCCATTTTGGTTTTTGGGGCGCACTTGCTTGCAGGGAGTGTAGCCTGTTTTTTTTTTTTTTTTTGCGATTCGCAAGTGCAGGCCCATGGATGCACGCACGGTGACACGCAGAGCTCAAACGCGGCCAACCCTCTCACTCCCCAGCGAGACGGTATAGGGTAATATTCTGCCGTTAAGCAAAACATCGTATATTCTGAGAGAAACATATACGTGGTATATATTATATCGGTGTAATAAAACATCACATTATCTGAGAATACCACATACCTCGTATATATATTATCCGGTGTAGTAAAACACCATATTATCTGAGAGTAGCATATATGCCCCTCGAGGTAACATGTTTTTTTTTTTCATCTTTTTCTCGGAGTACTTCTCGGGCTCGTTCCCAAGAATGTCTCAGGACAAAGGGCTGCTGGTACATGGTGCACGGTTCTCTCTGATGAGTGAAAGTCTGACGTTCTGGTATTCTGAGATCGTCTAGGCGTGAACGAGATGTGATTGGTGCTGCCCTTGTGTGGCGGAACCTCCTTGGTTCTTGTGAGATTGTGTGAGATTGTGAGATTTCGATGACACCCGTCCCATCGAATTCTTGGGGCCGTTATTCCGCCGCTTTTGGCATTTGTAGATATCTTGTCTTCCGAACGCTCGGCGAGCAGTCTGCTGCCAACACTATGAAGCACAGATGCAGCAGGGCGTGAGCAGCACGTGCCCATGCATGCACTTGTCGAGGGCTAAAGTTAAGGTCTCGCCGTGGCGGCGTGCGTAGTGCCTACCAGTCCTATTTCGAGTAGGCTGCCCGAGGGAACGTGCAGTATGAGACACTTTTTCATGTGCACAGAAATTCTCTTGGTCTGCAACAGACTACACACAACTGTTGCGTGCAAGTGGAAGGCTAGAAAAAGTGATCAGCGGCGATTTTCGGGGCTATGAGTATGATGCGCCTTCTGATTGCTCTTGCACCGACTGCACTTGTATCCCCCCCCCCGCGCGCTTGGTGCAAGCAATGTCTGTGTGGTCGGTAAGACCCGACGTGCTCCGTCCCGGCGTTGTAGGTATGTGAGGGTCTATGGTCGATACGACAACGGCCATGCATGACATGAGTGCCCCCCCCCCCCCCCCCCCCCCCCCCCCCCCCCCCCCCCCCCCCCCCCCGCGCCCTTCCCGGAACATAAAAACGCCTCGAAATGAACGGCCGTGCGTAGTAACAGTGGTAGTAGTAGTATAGTAGTAGTAATAGCAGAATAATAGTAGTAGTAATAGTAGTAGTAGCAGTAGCAGCAGCGGTAGCAGTAGCAGCAGCAGTAGCAGTAGCAGCAGCAGTAGCAGTAGCAGTAGCAGTAGCAGTAGCAGCAGTAGTAGTAGTAGTAGTAGTAGTAGTAGTAGCCCCATCGAGGCTGACACTGGGGCGATCGAAAACTGTCGCGAAATCGTTGAGGACTTCTTTTGGTTCATCTCCCTTCTTCGCCCTTGTATGTGTAAAGCTTCTCTACTCTACATACTGCATGTGTGTAAGTCACATTACATCTTCATTTCTACCAGTCGACGTCCAGCACACCTAGTGTTGGTGCTTCTTGTTCATCCTGTAGAGAGATAGGCAAGCTCTATGGATGCAAACTATTACGAGACAGAGGAAGTACGTCGCCAATGCGCGGTATCTGAAAATAGACGTACAAAAATCATTCGACGTATACCGTATACAAGCGTGTCTCCGAACTGCGGGTGCTTGCGTGCGCACAGCGGCAGCTGCTGTGATATTTGCACGTCATTTGCAGTACTTTTTTGTGTGCGCTGGTATTTCGCGTATGGTACCATTGCCATGTTTGTTTTTATTTTTCTCTTTGAGGTAGCAGGTGCGAGCCTACTGCTGTAAGTGTTGCAGGTGCCGATGTAACGCCTCGTCGGGAAACCCTGTACTCGTGTAGTTTTTCGCTAATATGTCCAGTGTCCAGGTATAATCGAGATTACTGACTTGTATAGTAGCACGTGCAGAGCGGTAGTGCGCTATGAATGGCGGTACTGCAGTAGTTGTGGTCGTAGATTCATGCGGGCGGTAGAGGTTTCGCATTTGAACAGCGGTGCAGGAGCAGCAGTTGTGACAGCAGTACGTACGCAGTGATACTACAGTCTCGTTATCAACATTTTGAGTAGTAGTGTCTGCAGTATCGGCATTATGTGATATGATAAAGTATCGGGCTATAGAAGTGGTTGTGAGATAGCCAGATACTATGTCATATCACAGTTAAAAAAAAGTACCAGTACTGTGTGGTACTATTTAAGCGGGACCATAGTAAATAGGCCCTACGGTACACCTGAAAGCCTATATATTTCCCTATTTTTACGAACAATATTTGGTCCTGTTTACTATGGTCCCCCGTAATAGTTGTACAGCAGAAGCAGTACTCGCAGCAGTATCAAAATTGTATGTAGCAAGTGTTTACACTACCATAGTGGCGTTGATATTACGGGGAACCATAGTTAATAGGACCAAATACTGTTAGTAAAAATAGGTAAGTATATAAGTTTTTGTGTGTACCGTAGGTCCTATTTACTATGGCCCCCCGTAATAGTAACAGCAGTAGTGTGGTGGTGGTAGTAGTATAAGCAGTACTCATCTTAGGTATTCATATTTTTCATGTAGAGCTACGTATACGACGCTGCCTATGAAAATTCATACCAGGGGAAGCCATCATGGTCGTTGCTTGCTTCCAATTTAGATGTATTGGGCGTGCAACAGAAATGCTGAAGAAAGTAGATGCTGGAAATGAATGTGTAATCCTTGTTGAGTTCGAATGAATCGGTCCGCCTGTCTGTGTAAAATACACAACTATTAATTGCTGCCAGGTACCCTATAATGCCACTATCTTCTCTTCCTCCTAGTATTAGTGAATAGCAATATCCCTACACGAAGCATAGAGTACCGGATATTAACATTCGTAGGGCACACCAAGTACCCCAGTAGGCATGCAGGGCAACAACCAAGGTTAATTGCTGCCAGCACCGGGTAATATAATTGGTCAAATCTACAGCAGTAGGGCCGGGTGATCCCGTGCTTGGAACTGGCTCCCTTCCTCTCACATCTCACGCCTACCTACATGGTTTTCGTTCACGCGCGGCAGAACCAAGGTATCCGAGTGGTGACCTACGAAGACCTGGCGAACGCGACGGCTGCCCAAGGGGCCCTCGGAGCAGCCCTAGCCCCTCGGTTGGGACGGACGGTGGCTGTCAACTTCTGCGCGCTCGTTCCTCCCAAGGTGAGCAAACGTTCTCGAAAGCAAGCACACCTCGAACAGGTCATCTAACAGATCATTCCCACAGACAGTAGTAGTTCATGATCGAGATCATTCAAGGCAGATCTATTCCCGATCTTGTATGATCTGTATGATCCAGCTCATGTTGCCGGGTGGGACCCGTACGTATAATCTGTGCATGGTCTTTCGTTGCACATGTTTCCCCTGGGTTAGATCTGTACTGAACACAGATCCTGCACAACCTTTCACAACGGCAGGTGAGGAACTATTAACAGATGATCTAGATCATTATCTGTCTATTTATATGTTGTGAAATATTACAGGGCATCATTTTTTTTTTCTCTGCGCCGTGCTACGGTGGGGGTTTTACTTTACAGTATAGCCCAAATATTTCCCACGCCGACCGGGCTCCTCAACTAACCAAACTACCTAACATTATCTGGAATCCGATATGTATTGCACCATGTTATTTGCAAGCCTATTTGATTTTGTATACGAGGTATCGGGCTTACGTGCAGCAGCAGTCCGCAATATTTCTCCCTTTCAAAAGCCGGTTGTTTGGGTGGCGGGTACAGAGTCCTTCACGCAAAGAAGCCTCACAAAAATTCGGTACTACTGTATACCCCTGCCGTACCACGCGTCCTGTCTGACACCACTCTGGGCGTAAATGTAAAGACCGCTTGGTATCGATATTAATGTATGAACGGTCCTTATATTACCGTTCAGAGATGATACCAGGCATTGAGATGCGTGCTACGATAGGGGTGCTTACAGCAGTAGCACTTTTTTGCCTCATGAGGCGTTTTTTTTCGGACTAACCAGACTCCTTGACTTAATATCGTTGAAATACCATACCTGGTAGGCGTTTTGCAATATTTTCCCCTACCGCGCTGGGATTGTTCATCGGATTGCGCTTTTTAACGTTTCTCTAGATGACTCACCAATAGTGCAGAGCTCCTCAAGCGGGGAGCCTCAGAAGGCAAAAGTAGGTGCTACGTACGAGTAACCCTATCGTAGTATATGCGTCTTATCAACCCTGCTGGTACTACAGTGTACGGAAACCTACATCTTACTATCTTACTTCAATTCCAACTGTTTCCCCCCACGATGGGAGTGCGGTTCTGAAGGCGGTAAATAGCGTGTGTTGTTCAACTTGCATCATAACCATCCAGTGAACGAGTACGTACGGTGTGCTGGGTGCCGTTAAAGCGCAGGAGGAATGAAAGACGGCGACAACAGGAGTGCTGGCTGTTTTCACGTGCAGAAGATACCGGTGTTTCCGGTACAGCTTTGAAGACCTGGCTAAGTTGTCTTTGTTGCTGCGTGCCGACGAGGGTTAGCGTCGGCAGCAGACAAAAAACGTCGTTTCATAGCGTAACGGCTGCTTCTGCTGCCGCCGCCGCCGCTGCTGCTGCTGCTGCTGCTGCTGCTCATGTGATTGGCTGCTTGCGCGGAGGGCTAGCTATTTTTTCGCCCTTCTTGGTTGCTCGGGACCTCGTCGAGCTCTCGTTTAGATGAACGCGTGAAAGCTACTATTAATACTAAGGTTTAGGCGTCCCATATACGTTGGCATCTATTCCGCTTGGCGTACTTTCGATTTTCGTTTTTGATCACGTGAGGCCAATTCGTACACAGTCGGAAACGTGGATTGAAAAATCTTGTTTCCGATCGGTTATTTTTCGGACTGGATTGTGAATCACTACCCTTCTTATCGTCCGTCGGATCGAGTATGCAGTTTTTTGGTTATTTTCTGGAGGCGGTTGTTGTAAGGGAGTGACTAGCTTGATTAGCTTCAAGAAAAAGGGTAGGGTAGCTGGTAGGCGGAAGTCGGTTCGAAACTGCTTCGCCGTAATGCTCGTGGGGTCAGAGAGGTCTTCATCTTCCAGCAGCTGCGCTCAATCACACATACGTGCTGATATCTAGCTTCTTCCTTGAGCAGCGTGTGGGCTTCACACGCCGGGCATTCTCCTCCATCTCGTTCTCGAGGCCATCGCGGCGCTGGACTTCTTCGAGATCCGCCAACGCTACAGCCAGCGCAGCAGTTGGCAAAATGTCATCGACACGGCGCACTGCGGCCATCGGATGGTGACACGTGCTGCTGACGGGCTAAATAAGGATGTATCACGCTGAGTCGCGGCGAGCAGCAGCAAAAGCGACGGCAGCCAAGCCAGCGTCGCCGGTGTAGTGGTGTGGAGTCGTGTCGTATGTTGTATTGTTGTGTGGGTGTGGGATACTCGTGTGCGGCGGGACCTTCAAACTTTTCCGAAGCATGAATCAGACTGGCGTGTTGGATCGAACCTCTCAGTTTCTGGACTGTCTGGTCCAGTAAAAGATAAGAAGGGAAAAACTTGGATTGAAAAGGCGCTTTTTCAATTGCATAAGAACCTTTTTTTGTCTTCTATCGGGAACCGGCTTTTTCAATCCATGTTTCCGACTGCATAATAACTGGCCTAACGCGGTTATTTCGCGATGGTGTTTTGTTCCTCTGTCTCTTTATAGTCTGTGACCAAGATATTTGTGGATGCAAGTAAGCTTTCGTACCAGGCGGTCGGTACGACTGGGCTAGCTTTTAGGTGCGACTAGGCTAGCCTTTGCCGCCAGAAGCTGACAGGAGGCAACGTACGCAAAACGGCTAGCCCAAGCTGGGTAGCTTTGAGCGACAGATGACAGCAGGCGACGTACACAACGCCGACTAGCCCGAGCAGCTGACAGCGTACGGCATACCAGGTACGACAGAACCAGCACGACGGGCATCGTCAGCAATCCGTCACGTCAGCTGATAGCTTGGACAGCCCCCACCAAGCTTCTGTCTGTGGTCTTCTTGCCTTCGCTCGCAGTTTGTCACACACGGGGAAAAGCCCCGGCGATCGCGTACACCTTCGCCTTCGTGCTGGGATCTGGCTGTCCGCCGCCGGGGAGCTGTGGTCGCCCGCTTCCAAAAAAGCAACACAGACAACTTCGGAGCAATAGCAGACCCCCATCGCTGTTGTGTTGTTTTTTTTTTTCGTTTTGCGGGTAGATTTCTTTTTTCGCTGACGTGTTGGCAAAAAAAAAACGTCTATCGTGTTATCGTTGTTTGCTGCAAGTATTTTTTTACTCTCAAAATGCTAGGAATTGCGTATGTCCGTGTGGGTCCGAAGGGTCGATGTTGCTATTACGGGGGACCATAATAAATAGGACCTAATATTGTTAGTAAAAGTAGCAAAATATGTAGGATTTTGTGTGTACAGTAGGTCCTATTTAATATGGCCCGCAGTGTTACTTTACCCCACTACACTATACTATACTATACTACAGTAGTTGCGACCCAATAAAGTCACATACAACACAGAGCAGCACCGTTCGCCATCACCCCATTACCCGACCCACCTGCAGCAGCAGCAACAGCCGTAATACAGCAACCTGCTCGGTGTGGCATGAATAAACAGCAACAACTACGCTACGAAAACAGCACCGATGCTGACGACGGGTCGAGAACACGCAAACACAGAACAGCAACAACAGCATCAACAAGAATCAACAGCAAGAAGAATGATGGGATAGTCGCTACTTCTTTCGCGTACGTATTTCCCTTTCGTAAAAACTGCAGAAGCGTTCATTAAGTTTTGTTTCACTTGATTTTAGTGTACCCCCTGTCCGAGACTAAAAACATGTACCAGGTATATATATACAGTAAGGGCTGCCCGTTTTTTTTTTTCGCGTACCCTGCCCGTACCTGTGATATAGCTGGTGTGACTTCTTCGTATGCTGTTAATAGCATCATACCTGCTACCGCTTCGGGACACAAGGGCAGTACAATCTACTCCTGGAGTACGTTGTCTTCTTTCTACCCAGCTTCATCGGTACACCCAGTGTCCGTCCTGACTCCTTATCCTAGGGAGACACTAATTATGTGGTCACCGACGGTGAGACAAGAGAAAACCTAAGCTGCTGTACGTACAATATAATATCTGGTACATGTTGTTCCCTGGTAATACACACCTAGGACTTCGAAGTACGAGTATCATGTAGGTTATGTGTTAGCGACGTGTCTCTTGGGTCACCCTCTGAGAACCATTATGAACCATTAGACTTGAGAACCGTACCTTTCTTTGTGCGGCTGGGTATGGACGTTTTCATACCTGCTACTGCTGTACTTCGAAAAGTAATACCTCAACACCTCATGTAGTCTTCATTCGTCTACTGCCATCGCTACTTGCCACTCCGATGGGAAATCTTGTAACTCTGCAAGATGATGAATGAGTACGCACGTACACTGGGGTGTGCTGGTGCCAGATGTCGTCACAGCAGCTGGAAATAACGGGCTAATGTGAAGAGACGAAGAACACGTAGACAGCAGTATAGGCAGACGAATAGTGTGTGTGTGGGGGAATAAGAACACAAGGCTCAAATTTTGAGGAAACGCTGAGAAATTGTAATCAAGACACCGTGTTCTAGCGGCGAGTGGTGGCACTAAATCCGGTACATTAGGCTGTGCTCATCGAGGCTGTTCGAGGATAGATAGCATCACAATAAGATTTCGAGTCTCGCTCAGGTTGGGCGTTTGTTGGGTGAGAGATTCCAGTAGCAGCCGCGTGCTTGCCTTGTAGGGGTAGCAGCTAATTTTTTCTGGGCTCCTCACTTGATTATAGTATATAGGAGTTACAGTCCTCGATACCTGCAGTAACCTAAAATACTGACTTTGGGAAAAGCTAAGAGTGTAACTTGATGACCAAATTCCAAAGCAAATAGGTACAACACAAAAAATATTTGCAATACACTGCTGGTATTTCAGCTGTATTGGGTTAAGGGGAGCCCGGAGTCAGAAATAGTCTGGCCCGAAAAGTTCTACCCTGATGGTAGCATGCCTCAGTACATATAGGTGCAACTTTAAGTACCTGCAGCTGCACACTTCTCTTGGTGCTAATAAGAACGAGCGGCGAGTAAACAAGTATATACACAGCTGACGACCGTCCGAAATGCGACCTGAACGACAATCTCTGGCGCAATCAAATAACAAAACGCATCGCCTGCGTTTGGTTTTGTTAGGGCTGGGCTGGGCTTGGCTGGGCCGAACGGCTGGCGCTGGGTTATGTTCCTTGAATCGGAGGGAAGATAAAAGTGCGTGCGTCTCGGCTTTGTACGTTGCGTTTCTCTGGTGAAGGCAAACAACACAGCGCGCCGCTTGTGGAGGTAGTATGCGCGGCAGGGGTTGTCCTCAATTTTTTTATTTGACGAAATCGCCCAGGATAAGGTTCCCCCCACCCCCGTGTCCTTGTAGGTAAGCAGACAAGGTATTCCGAGCTGGTCGCGGATTTTATCCCGAGACGAACATTTACATGTACCAGATAGAACGGTATTTTGTTTTCTGCTTTTTCGTACAGCGTATACTATGGCATTGCACTTTTGTTGGTGTCTTTTTCGTCTCCTCTTGTTGGTATCTTGTCTCGTACTGGTACGTAGCTTGTGACGCTGACGGCGAGTGACTGCGTAGCGTTCGCCTCTCTAGGAAAAGCCCTGCCGAGGGCGGCGTGCTGAAATGTGTCGACGTGGAAAGAATGGCGTATCGTAAAAAACAACAAACACTATCAATACCACGGCAGGGCCAGAAATTACGGCAATTGACCTGTATGTGCGCTGCACCCTATTGATGGCGTGCCGCCGAAAAAATCAGCGGAAAATGGGGGGGGAAAAAACAAGAAGAAAAACGCTCGCTGTTGCGTCGATTGCGTTGGCTGTCGGTTGTCGGACCCCATAAAAAAAACGCCTTAGCATGTCTCTTGAGAACGCCTTGGCGTATCTCTTTCGGCGGCACCCAGACGCGTCGCGGATGTTTCGCTTCTCGCCTGGGCCTCGATTTCAGCGCAACCTATCCTTCTGCGGTGTTCCTTTTTTACACGGCGACGGAATTTGCGTAAGTTGTGGTCGGAGCTCCGTAGTCTTGGTCTGCATACGCCAAGCAGGACGATGCGTACAGGGGGGAATGGGTGATATCAACAGACGTCAGGCTGTTTCGCTGCATTATTTTTTCCACCTGCTCACCGACACAACAGCAGAATGTCACAGCTTGCTGCATACGAAGTGTACGACTACTGCGCACGCGTTGTGGGCGCTTTCTATTTTTCCCCCCCGCGCTGCCCACCCAGCAGCTATTACAGAGGGGCACGAACAGCGATCAGAATCCACGATGGAACAACGAAGAACACAGCTCCCTATGTAGGGCTGGGCACTGGCTGGCTCTGTCAGTGGCGATGGTACTGTCGTAAAAATCAAGCAGTACACTAGATTGCAGCAGTACACTGTCTCCCTTCTCTCCTATCTCCTCCGGAAACGCAATCGGCGGGTTTCTGTGCTATTATATGACGTATTACTTGGGCAAACGAACGATAAAGAGTACTGGCCAATATTCTGGTCAGGTCAACCGGTAGATTACTACTGCCAGTAGAATACCACTACCAGCAGGTTACCACCGCCTGCGGATTACTACTGCCAGTAGATTACTACTGCCAGCAGGGTGCTGCTGCCTGTAGATTACTGTTAAATTACTACTGCCAGTAGATTACTATTAATACTGCCAGCAGATTACTACTGCCAGTACATGCGGTGCCAGTGCCCAGCCCTACCCCTTTGTTTATCAACCATGTTTGGCTCTGATTGCTGTGACCCCCCGTTGTGGCCGATTCCGGTTGATTCTGAGCAAGTACCAGGTATGAAAAAATGCGTGCACTTAGGATGGGGGATCGTCGCGTGCTACAAAAGAGGCAGTTGTTTTTGTTTCTGGCTGACGAGGCTCCTTAGCTGAGCGAACTACAGTACCTAAGGTCGCTGCTGGATTACCACTTTTTTGTGTGTTTATGACACGTAGTTCTAGGCCTTGGGGTTTCTCCATCCGGCGGCGCTTTCAGTTTTTTTGTCGTGTTCAGGTTTTGGGTGAGAGGGGCATATAACCCCTTTAGTCCTTTTAGAACTGCAGTCCCGCTTTGGAGACAAACTACTGAGAATTTTGAGTGATTTGTTCCCCAAAAAGGGACTGCAGTTTGCCCTGAAAAGGCTTAAGGCGAAAAAAAAAATAGGGCTCACCCTTTTCGTGCATAGCATGCATCGGTGGTCGGTCCCTATTACGGGGGACCACAGTAAATAGGACCAAACATTGTTAGCAAAAATAGGTAAATATATATGTTTTTTTGTGTGTACCGTAGGTCCTATTTACTATGGTCGCCCGTAAATAGACTAGATAAAAAGGACGCCACCCGTTTCCTTCGTGTCACGTAAAACCACCTGGACAGCCCATCAATTTTCGACATATCCCACCCGCTGATGCCCCCCCCCCGCTCCCCCAACCCCCAACTGGTGCCACGAACCCGACGGCGTTCCGCAGCCCCCAGGAAGGCCTGCGGTGCACCTCGGAAACCGACGATGTGGAGGTGCCAGGCCTGACACTGATCGAAGAGTTTGTAGGAGAGCAGGAGGAGGAGGCGTTGCTTGAGCACTTTGTACAGGGGGACGAAACGCGGTGGACGGGGCCCTTGCGGCGGCGTGTCCAACACTATGGGTGAGCGTACGTTGTTTTTTTTTTGTTTGGAATTGGCTTCTTGGATAACGCAGAGGGAGGGAAGGGGGGGGGGGGAGGTGGGGGATGGGAGGCGGGAGATGGCATGACTATGAGTAAGCGTAACATGCTTGTTTTCGGGAATGGGGTGCTTGGATAACGGAGGGGGGGGGGGGAGGAGGTGTGTGGCGTTTATAGGGGGTCCTCGGAGAGGGGGGGGTCAAACGGAAGGGGGGTGTCGTGTGACGTGTAGGATATCCTCCGACGTGAGTTTTTGGTGCTCCGTCAACAAGAGGACCGAGCGAGAGGGCGAGGGGGGAGGGCGTTGTGCGGTGGACAGATCGCACGCGAACAGCGCTTCAACCTTTCCTATATACGGACTTTCCGGGGCAGATCCGAAGACGGGGAAACTGGGGGCAGACGCTTGACAAGACTCGCTGCCGAGCCTCCCCACCCCGCCGCGCTCAAGTGACTCTCTTGTCCACTGCGCATGTCGGAGCAGCAGCATCATCATCACCGGTTTCGATATCGTGGAGGCGAAGAAAGGGAAGTTTTTCTATTTTTCGCGGGAGCCATGACGACAGGAGGGGGGGGGATTGGATCGCCCTTCCCGCTCGAGGAGCTGCTCGGTTTGCTCTCGTCCACCGTCAATTTTCAGTTTTCTTGGTGCCCCCCCCCCCCCCCCCCCAGTTCTGTCCAGACGATTAACTTAGTTTGTGATTTGTTGCTTCTTTATTATCGGTCCCAACGCCCCACCCCTGGCCCCTCCCTCCCATCGTTCGTCGTAGAAAATGCACATCTACAGACCACCGTGATGAACCGACATATCGGCGTTGGTGGAATATGTGAACTGAACCGCCCGACCTGCTCTGGTTGGTGCACCGCTCTGGCCTCTCTCGATCTCTCGCAGGCGGGTGTTCGATTACCACACGAGGCATGTCGACTTTGACGCGCCGGCGCGACCCCTGCCGGAGTGCCTCGCCGCGGTTACCGAAGACATGGGAAAACGACGTTTGAAACCGTCGCTTCCGGATCAGTTGACGCTCAACGAATACAAGCCGTGAGTCTCGCGCGAACAGGGGCACCGCTGCCGAGTGGGGTGTGCATTGTTGTTTTTGGTGGTTGGTGTTGTTGCTGATGTTGCTGGTGTTGCTGTCGCTGTTGTTGCCGCGTTTGCTCGTTGCCGAAATCTAGGTCTGTGGTCACAGCAGAGGCTCCAATGACTGTGGAGTGGTAGCAATACTTGAGGGGGAAAATAGTAATATGTAATAATACATAGCGGGTTTATCCGAGGCAAGCCGTACACCTCAGTCAAGAAGAATAATAAAAAGTGAAATCAGCGCACGTACGTTCGTACGTACTTGTATGCCTGGTATTATATGCAGGTGAGCTTCGGTCGGTTTGTGCGCGCACGCGCGGTCACTGGAGTGATGCCTTATTTTGTGGTGTGCTGCCTTTCTTTGTTTTGGACGAAGCCTAACGGCCCGTGGCGATGGGTACGGAGACGTGCACAGGCAATGCGGCGTTGCGTGTCGTCGTGGTGGGTTGCCGCTCCTCGCTCTGAATATGTTGTGTGGAGCATAGTCGGGCGGGTGATGCATTCGGAGTTGCGGCCGGCAACGGATGCGTTCGAGCCTTTTCAGCGATATCCCGATGTGCTCGGTTGTTGCTGGTTCCCTCCGCGACGGTAGCGTGCGAGCAGAGTCTTCCCACGTTCACGAGGGTTATGCAGTGGCTCTTCCAACCTCGGTGTGCTCGACAAACACGTTACTTTGACGACGGTTGCCTCTACAGACGGCTACGTGTAATTTTTGGAGCACGCACGGGTGGCGTTTTCGAAGGCCAAGTTGTCGACGGCAGGATGAGGCGAGCTATCACCACGAGGTCCCCTTACAATCTGGGAGAAAGGATCTTTAGGTTGGTAGGCTGTTCAGGTATTTTGGTTCCTGTTGGGATCAAGGTACGGGCGAAGACCCAATCCGACCCCGGACTCTAACTCTAACCCCAGCCCCGACCCTAGCCCTGACCCCAAACCGCAGCCAAAATGACCCAAAACTGGCCATACACGCGACTGCGCCACGTTTGCATCGAACCAAGAACTTTCTCAATTGCGGACGACGATTCCGAAGTGCAGACCGCGCTACGCGATTTTCAAGTCAAAAGCACCCCTAAAGATCCTTTCTCCCGGATTGCCAAACCTACTCATCTCCACAGCCGCCATTCCTGGAACTCGCACGGAAAAATTCTCAGATTGCTGCCAGGCCGGCGTTTCGTGTGAATTAGCAAGGCGAAGACGCAAGAGTGGTCGGCCTCGGGTCAGCGCGATACCGCCAGGCAAAACTATGGCCTCGAGCGACCTGTAGTTCAACCTCTCGGCGAAAAAACAACTCGCATTTATGCTCTAGAGAGAAGTCCGCTTGCGGCAACAATCCGCTTACAGCAGCAGCAGTAGCAGCAGCAACAGCAGCAGCACACACCTTGTGACCTCTAGGTGTTGCGTTCGGCCTCCTCGGTACGATGGGCAAAAGAGGCGACACATCGTGCCGCATGTTACCGTTCACGCACGAAGCCGTCATTGTCCCCTCGGCCAATCTCGAAAGAGCTCGCCACGCGTGGGCAGAAGGCAAAGCGCCCGTTCAAAAGGTCCGCCGAAGCTTGTCATGTATGTGATCTCGTTTGTTCCCTTGGGCAGCACGGGTGGGTGGCTTATCCGCTCATCCCCTCGCAAGCGGTTCTTAGTAGGACGGATGCAGCTCACCCTTCATGCGACTCGCCCAACACCTCACGGCGCTTCGCGCCTGGTGCAAGCAAAGCCTTTCTGGTCGCTGAAAGATCGACGTGCTCCGCCCTGGCATTATAATGGACGCGAGGGTCTATGGTCATACGACTACAGCCATGCATGACATACTCCCCCCCCCCCCCCTCGCCTCCCTCATGGCGGTAATTCTTGTTTTCAGGGGGCAGGGTATATCGCCACATGTGGACACGCACTCGGCGTTCGAAGACGGGTTGGCGTCGCTGTCCCTCGGAAGTGGTGAGTCTTGCGGGGAGATACATGCGCTGTCAGAGCCTGTCGGGGTCGCGCTGATCTCCATTTTGCGCGTGCGTGGGCACACCGATGGTGGGGGTGTGAGAGTGCGGCGTGATCGGCCGTGAAGATGCCGCTGCCGATGTCACGGCCCGTACGAGTCGAAGAGACTGAAGATTGACGGCGACCGCTGCGGCGCTGCCTTGCGCCAAGGTCCCCGTTGAGCTGGGAGGTTGCACTCGCTGCGTGCTTGTTTTAGGTTTGCCTTGTCAACGTGCGGTTGTGTAAGGCTGTTTCCTATGCGGTTCGATTTCGAGCTTCAGATTGTTATTTTTCGAACTAAATATGAATGACCCTGCTTATGCAGTCCAATATTCAAAATCCGACCGGAATTTTTCGATTTGAGAATCCGATGGCCCAAGTCGTCGGATTTTGGGCCAAAATTGGACGACTTGGGTCATCAGATTTTCCAATCGAAAAATGGTATGCTCTCTAAATTCAAGATGCTATCCACGACAGCAAACAGCAGCAGAACGATCGATGAGTTGGATGGTGACATAGCTTTATAGCGACGTCGCTTCAAGTCCGACGCGCGGGCGGCGCGTCCCTCCGTGGCCAGACTACAGTCGGCTGGCGCGGGCTCGGGCCTAGAGCACAAGAGAAGCGCACTCGGCGCGCACCTCTCAGTAAATACATACTCGTAGACTACGCTGCTGTACAGCAGCAACAGTCAATCACAAAATGAAACCCAAAATACCAAGACAGGTTGACTCTAGCGCACTCGCCACGTCTCTTCGCCGCCAGACCAGAGGTCGTCAGCCTTGGCTCGGACGCTTGGGTCCTACGCGCAGGGCAGTGCACCCACCGCGCCTCTTCGCGGCGCCAAACCACAGCAACAGTTGGTCTCGGCGTTTGCTCCCATCTCTGCACGCACAATAAATCTGATTTTTCCGCATAGGAAGACTGTTTCGATTCGCCAAGTTTACATCTGAAAATGCGATCGGATCAAAATCTGAAGCTCAAAAATTGAACCGCATAGGAAACGGCCTAAGCGTCGTTTTGTTCCGTTGTTCCCCTTGCCAATGCCGGTGATGTTGTCGGTGCCCCCCTAACCCCCCCCCCCCCCCCCCCCCCCCCCCCCCCCCCCCCCTCCTCGCACGTGCACGTGCAAACGAAAACAGGATGTGTCATGGACATGAGACATCCAGACGGCGTGCGCGTGAAGAACGTATATCTTCCGCGTGGTTCGTTGCTGGTTATGGAGGGTGCGGCGCGGTACGAATGGTCGCATGGCATCGCAAGTCGCAAGACTGACATGGTGCGTGATGCTTGCTTATTCCAATAAAGTCTAGCCCCACCGCTATGCCAGATACAGAGGGGACCAAATTTTCCGTTAAACCCATCGAAACTGGTGTTGGTTTTCTACATTTGCATCTATAGTTACTATCCATAAAAAAATATTTTACCTGCTCGTATGTGTACCAGGTCGTTTAGAGCTTTCTATGTAAACGTGTTGTACTACAGTAGATAACAGAAAAAAATTGGAACCGGCATAAAAAATCAAAAGGTACTTTTTTCGGGTCGCGCTGAAAGGGTCGGCCACCGCATCGCGAGCGTGCTCAGATGCTTGTGGCCGCTTTTCTGTGAGCTGGAGGCCTGGCCGCGTGTAGATTCGAGCTTTCGCTGCCTAGGGTATTGCTTCGAGGTATTCTGCCTCCTTTTGATTCTGCGCGGTGAATCCTGCGACGGCGTGGGAGGGGGCAGCTTGCCCCGTATGGCACTGCTGCTGCTGTACGTCTGGTTTGCCGCTGTTTTTATAAATACTTGCCCTCCCCCCCCCCCCCCCCCCCCCCGCCCGTCGAACAATAACAAATGCCAATGCGAACATCAGGAAAACCTGTCGACAAACCAATCCCACCCTCATGGTGTTTTTTTCTTCCAGATTTTTTTGCCGAGGTTGTGATTGGGCAAATGTAACCCGTTCGAATGCCTCCGTCCTGTTTGGCGAGACGGATGCCGACCCAGGTTTCGATGGAGGATTTTGTGCTCTTCGCGCAAACGTACAATCCCGCCCCGAAGCCTACGCCCCACAGGGCTCCTAACTTTCTGAAATGATGTAAAATCATCCACACCTCCGACAGATCATCGATTCCCGCTAAATTATATACTGTAGCCCTTACAAAGCAGATAAATAGTACATTCCCGACCTTGTATGATTTGCATTATCTATGCTGCCGGGTGAGACCCGTTTAATCTGTGCATGGTCTTTCGTGGCACATGTTCCCCCGGGGTCAGATCTGTATTGTACACAGATCCTGCACAACCTCTCACAACGGCAGCTAAGGAACTATTACGGGGGAACACAGTATTCAGGACCAAATGTGCTTAGTAAAAATACTGGAATGTATAGGTTTTGGTGTATAGGGTGGGTCCTGATTACTGTGGTCCCCCGTGATAGGTGATCTAGATCATGATCTGTCCCAGGCGCGAGATCGTTCCTCCAGCTCAGATTTCTTCGCCTCCTTTCTACGCATGGGCAACAGCCAATCGATCCGTGTTCTCACCGCTTCCCCCCTCTCATCGCGTGCGGGCATACTGCTGCTCAAGTCTTGGAGCACGATTGCAATAGTACTACTGGAGGACTACTACTACTACAGTACTACTACTAGTTCTGTTACTGCCGCTATCACCGCTATTGCCACTGCTACTAAAATCTACCTCGGCTGTATATCCTACCCCTACGATGTTATGATATACTACTACCACTTCTGCTGCTACTACTACCACTACTACTATTAATACTGCTTAATACTACTACTACTGCTACTACACTACTACTACTACTAAATTACTCCTACTGCTACTACTTGTACTGCTGTAGTTGTACTACAGTACTACTAAATACTACTATTAATACTACTACTACCACTGCTACTACTACTGCTACTGCTACTGCTACTGCCGTAGATATGCGTAAGACCTCCTTTTTCCAAGCAGATATAACACCCCCCCCCTCCTCACGGCACCATTCCATTCCACTGTGACGGGCAGGTCAAGGGAGTACTGACGAAACGATCGACGCGGGTTTCGTTGACGTTTAGGCGTGTTCGCGACCCGTCAGTAGCGTGCCCGTGCGACTTCGAGGAGAGCTGCGACCGAAATACACCCGTGGCCACCGCTACCTACCTCAAGGGATCGATGGACAATGACAGTAATAACTAGCCAGAGACCACGTTTTTATCGCGGTATCGTGCAAAGAACTTTGCACTGTAACTGGCTGGGACGGCTACTGTCCTTGTGGACTACGAGGCGTTCCCATGTTGGAAACGAGGGGTTCCCTTTGTCCATATGCACAAGTGGCAAGAGCGGAATAGCTCGCCGAACGCGAAAAAAGCCTCCCAAAGGGTGGGGGGACTTAACTGGAAGTACTGTAGTTCCGCGAGAGAACTTACACGAGGTTAGACCTGACGTTGTCAATAAAAGAGTTGGGGCGCGTGTTTTCCCCTTGTTGCTTGGACCTTTCACGGTGACCACGATCGCGAGTTTCAACTTACTAATTATCCTATTTATTGCAGGTATCCTGATACCGTGTACCCGAAGACATCATTTTGAGGTTGTTAACCACTGCTCGCATGCTTGCTGATGACTCCATTTTTGTGGGTATGGATGCCCATGTGTCGTCGCGTGTGTACTACGCCCACAGCTCCCGGTGTGGTTTTGTCTTCTAGCGGGCGGCGACCGTGTTGACGTCACCGAATTATGTACCCACCCACGTATACCAACGTTTCATACCCCCCCCCCCCGACGGCGACATTTAGCTACTGTAGTATTTCTGTCTCCGGTGTACAAGAAGCAACTCTGCGGCACCATTGTTAGTAGCAGTACGCCTGCTCTCACCGTAAGTGAACCGCGTGAGCCCGGTATTCGGCAACGTTCTGGATCGCGGATATAAGCCGCCAACCTCGACCTTGGCGGGAGGGGGGGGGGGGGGGGGGGGGGGGGATACTCGATGGGAGAGATGTACTCGATCTCATGCATGGCCGTAGTCGTATGACCATAGCGGGGGGGGGGGGGGAGGGGGGGGGGGGGGGGGGGGGGGGGGGGGGAGCCCGAACGCGCAATAAAGCAGCCTCAGTACTCGTCAGCAAAGCATAGTCAAGTACATCTACGCTCGGTGATTTTCGGCACTAAAGGTAACCGATTGCCGCTATTCACCCACCCACCGGATGGGAGTCAAATGAGCAGACAGGCTCCGTGGACGCGATTAACTCTACGTAAAACCAACCGATTGCCTTGCACCACCGCTGGAATTTGGGTTCCGGGAAACGAAATGCAGTATGTTTTCGCCCGAAGGCTGCCTGATGGCGTCAGCCGCAGCGTTCTATTGTGCCAGGCACACCCATCGTAGCGACCACTGGCGAGCCTTAAGTTGATTGTGCAAAAGATTGGCCACCCCTCCCGGAAAATCGTGGAACGACGGCATCTATTTTTCTGTCGACGTCTACAGTAGAAAAAGACACGCGGTTGGTGTGCTTGTCTAGCGAACCCGAGCGCAACTGGCAGTCGACGGATGCTTGGCGGAGCGCATGCATGTTGTCTCAGCGTCGTTCATGCTCGGTGCTAACGACCCCGCGGAAAGCCCTCGGCCGCCGCCGCAAGCTGGCCCAATGCCATGTCCGTACATGTGGCACCTTTTCCAACGCGTTCGTAGCCCTACCGTATGACACGGGTAATAAGATAAGACACCCACCCCGACGAATATATGAGCTGATGTTTCTCGACAAGGGGGAGAGCGCAAACGAAGGCCGAGCGATGCGTCTATGATATGGAAATACATCGACGAGATCTTTCGGCAACCACAACTTTTCGTTTGTGTGTGCCCAACCCCCCCCCCCTTGTTTTTAGAGGGAATCGGCTCTGGAAATGTTTCCCAGGCGGTGCGTTATCTAGTGAGTTATACGGTTATATGGTACCTGGTATGCGCGAGGGCTACAGTATGTACACCGACGTGCCTTGTGTCAAGGGCCTCGTTGCGCTGTCGATGCTTATCCAATCCGTTCGTGGAAGCCGGTAGTTATATCAGCGTTTTGACAGAAGAGCTAGCCACGGGCTTCTAGCGCAAATCACCCCCCATGGCCGTACCACGATATTGTACCACAGGCCGAACGATTCGCAACATGCACCCTCATGCAATTGCCCGCGATTGGTTCTAACGTGGGGACACGCTTAGACGAGCGATTTCCAGCGCTTCCCGACACGAACGCGCGCGAGGTCTGAATTTTGGTGGCGGGCGAAACGTGTCAAATTTGCAGTGTCAAGAGCCGCATAAAAAAATCCTACTTTTGTGTCACACATGTTCCGGTTGCAAGTCACAGAGAAAGCGACCATCTCAGAATACTCGAACTGCTGTCACAAAGACCCACGGCTCCGGACGTTTTGTTGTTTTTCGTTGGGATTTTAGCCATGTCTTCAACTTTCCAGAGCTCTCTGGACAAGCCGTGGTCACAGATGTCACCCCTTCCCCCCTGTATATACATGCTTCCATACTCATCGCGCAGGGCGTGCAGCGTTCCCACTTCTGCTCGTCGGTTTTCCTCGGATTTAGCTAAACGTGGTGAAAAAGTAGACATCACGATCAATAGTACGTTGGGTGTTGACGGTCAGGAGCCGCGCGCAGGGCCCCCACGTTATATATACTCTGCTGTACGGCACGCCCCGACAACATGAATATAGAGATTGGCCGTCGATAGCAAGGCGAGGTATGGAGGCTCGATGACGAAGCTTGCACCAAGGTTCGACCCCGAATGTGGTTCCACTAAACCAAGCAAACCCGCGCTGTGCTCTCATTAAACCATGTTGATGTTGGTCACTCCGTCGCCTTCCCCCCGCCGGGTATAGCTCCGACTCCTCCGTTTCCCTATGCACACACGCGCAACTTGCTTCTTCTGCCGTGATAATAATATCCGCGGCCTCATTTCAATCTGTACAGCTTGGCTGGATGCCCGCGTCTGAACTAAAAGGTCTAGATCGCGAGCTCGAGCACCCCAAGGGACTTTCCTTGTTGTGCAACAATCGACGCAGAAAGCGCCAAGATTCGACGCGAGCCGACGGAGGAAGAGAATGCTGAGCTCTTCTTGCAATCACAACGGAGGTACACGGCGTAGCTAGGGGAGGGGGGAAGAGGGCCTTCTATGTGACCCCGGATACTATTCACGAAGCGGAGGGAGCTGGAGAACGTCGTGCAACATATTATCAATGGGATGGACGAAAAAAACGAATCGTCTGAACTCGCCGCGATCTCCTCGATTCCTCCTACAGTACTTAATATGCACCTCGATCTGGAGAATGACATCACCACCCGGCGGAGCTTGAAAAGACAAAATCCTAGGTTTCAGTCGGAGTAGTACGGTGCAGTCGTCCTCTTCCCCACCGTAAAGCGCTAGCATAGTGTCACGAAAGTTGCGAGCACGACCTTCGCATACAACGTATGTACAGGATGCGCAAAAAGTGGCACCAATGAGAGTGCCCACTTCCTGTCACGGTTGCCGCTGCCCGCCATAAGGACGGAGCCAATTTACGACCCGTCGGCTGATTGGTTGCACTGGATGCTACCCCCGTTTTCACTCCCACGTTTAGGCCAATAGGAAGAGGAGCGGCGCCACCGTAGCTCACCCGAGGCAGGGGGTTTATACATGTATTGCTGGCGCAGCGAAACAAATAATTTCACGGCGGTGCAGCATCGAGACAACCAAAACGCCTACCATACCAACTTAAATACTGCAAGCACATAGGGTATTCACTCGGCCACGTGGATGTGCGCGACTGGAACAACATGACTTAAAAGTGACTCCCCATGTCATAACAGGAGCCGATTTCGGCACGTAAGGATAGTCCTGACTCCATTACGGCCGTTTTTAGTGTTCTGCGTAGGGTGAAATGGGGTGCCCAATAGACCACAACTCCTCCTTCAACACATCTACCCTGATCTATACCCGTACCTGGTCCCTTTGGTCCGCCTTGTTCCCACTTCGTGGTGCAGAAATACGATCCACCCTCCGCAGGAGCCGCCGGGGGCCGAGAGCGGGAGGAGAAAAACCGTGTTGGCGTAAGGACAGCACTCGAGTGCTGCAGTTCATGGATTGTAAATAGGCGTGCTGTTAAGGTCTAGGTCCGTTGGGCTATTGGTAAAAGGTCAACCGATCGCCCACCCAATCTAAGCCTTATAACACTCTCCGCCCCTGGAACGGACCGAATAATCGGGTCGACGTGCCACCAACACGCGGTTCCAATTTTTGGGGATCCAGAAGTATTTTTTCAGATTCGTGACATGAGGAAATTCACTTCTTTACAAAGCGATTTCATGGTGGATTTGAGATTCGAACTCACGACCAACGACCCATGTCCTGCCGTCGTTGTCATACGTTAAGGTCTTAGCCCGTTGGGTTATTGATACAAGGTTAACCAATCGCCTACCCAATATAAGCCTTACAACAGTGCCCCGTGACGAGGTGCAGCAGCCACCGTTGCAGTTATCGAACTTTGCCGGATGAGGAGAGCATCTCCCTTCTTCATTCACGCAAACCTTCGCCACCGTGTTCGGATGGGCTGATTGACGAATAACAGTTACCGCAATCGATTTTTTGACGCAGCACATGTTTCTAACGACGATAGCTTCGAGGAGGTGAGCGCGGGTGTGAACGAAGCAAGTCTGACCACTACGGTCTTCCACGCTAGAAATCGTCACGCACAACCCCCCTCGCCCCCCCCGACGGTGCTCCGCCTCGAAAGGGATGCGTGGTAAATGGTCAAATGACTAAGGCAAGCAACAAGTGAGTACGCCCCCCCCCCCCCCGCCGCTTTTCAAGAAGGCTCCCTCCGGCACACCTCGGCATCGAACGTGCCGTCAACACTGCTGTCGCAGCGTATGCGTTCGACGCACCCATGACCTCCCGTGGAGCCCTATGGTGACGACGGTACCGGATTGGACGTTGTCTTCGCCAGACATGCCGTTTCATTCATTCTGTCGGTGTGTTTTCCTCTTTCTTTCTTTTTTTCTTTCTGTCTTTTCATTTTCGCGTCTGATTTTGGAGTCCTTCTGCGCTGCCTGTCTCTCGAGCCCATGCTAGCATGTCATCAACTGGAACGCTGTTGCCCCCGCACCGAATGCTCTGCCCATTCGTAACCCTTGCTGTACGGTTACCCCGAACTACGCCACCCCCCCCTCCCCCGGCGCTGCCTACCCCAACGATATCCAATTTCGATAAAACCATAGCCGCGTGCATCTGTTACGTTCTCCCTGTGCCCCGACCGCTGCCCTTTCGAGCGTAGCAGCGCTGGATTTCGGTCTCTCACCAACTCCCGCCCAACCTTCAACGCTTCGGACTTTTCACACTTTCTGTTCACAGGCGTGGTGAGGGCTTCGTCTCCGGAAGCCTCGCACAAAGCCAGAGCAAACCGCGCCAAAGCTTCGGTTGCGCCGTTGGTCTCGCCCTAACATCTCTCGCGTTCGATGACTTCCCGGGCCTCTCTTGCTTGGGTCAGGACTCGTTTCGACCAAGACGCCTCGCCGGGTTACCACCATCACCACCACCGCCACCACCACCGCCATTCCACGAGCTGCCGGTAGTTGTCTCTCGGATTCCAGCGCAAACAGCAAGGATGGGTGCCCAACCGCTGGTGCCAGGGGACCACGGCGGCTTTCGTTTGCTCGGGGTACATGGTAGGCATGTACGCGCCCTCGGTATTCCTGTTCTGGTTGCGCCCTTTCGGCTTAGAGATAACACGAGGCGAACACCTCCACGCCTCCTACGGAAGCCTTCGTGATGGGCGTGCTACTCCCTGCTGCTGCTTCTGATGTCGTCGACCTGACGACACACCGCGACGCGTGTTGGCGTTGCGAAGGGTAGCAGCTAATTCTTCTTAGGCTCCTTACTTCGAGAGTTTTATGCTAACAGTAAGTAATTACTAAAAGTCATTAGTAAGTCACCCAAAACAACCGTTTTCGAGAATAGCTAAATGTACAAACCTGATGAATACTACAGTATGGTAAGATATTACTATTGGCAATGGTACTTTGACGATATTGGGTTAAGGAGCTCGGTTGCTCAGAAATGGCTTGGTCTAAACGTGCTACCTAAGTCGTAGGGTACGTCACGCCAGCGTGCCGTTATCGGAGGAAACGCGTGTTCTACGAAACGAACAAGCGCTAGCTAGTCTACCCCCCCACCGACTGCGAAAGGGAAGCAGAACGCGGAGCCAATCAGCTCGCAGCGCTACTGTCAGGCATGATTTTCTCGGCTGCCGTTCGACGGTGTCGGGCACGGCTTTCTTTACGACGTTCCATATCAAAACTCGATGTTATGGGGTCGGAAATCCGAAACCTTGCCGCTGAAGCACGCTTCCACGCCCACGGTGATGTCATCGTCTTGTAAGTGCAACGATTTTCACTTCCTTCCCTGCGCATGGCGAGCGACTACCTGGTGGTCGTGCCACCCCCCCCCCCCCCCCCCCCCCCCCCCCCCCAATTTAGACACCGAGCACGCAAGCAATGGCTGAAGTCACTGCTAGTAAATCTGCCGCGGACCAAGCCGGCATGCCACGCCATCGTTTCCTGCCCACGTAGCGTTCGTTGCTCGGTCGTCCGGACATGCCAAAGCGCCTTGCTCCCCTGGCGTTCCTCGCATCGTTGGCCTGCTGATACACTTCTGCTGGTAGATCACGTACGTAGCTAATTCTTTTTTCGGGGTGATCAACGTTGAAGCTCATGCTGCACATCACCGTCGGGTGCCGAACACAGTATCAACAACATATATATATATATTTTTTAATATAAATTAGGATACGATAGCGGCTTTGTTAGTGCTTTGACATGCTCGCCAAACCTCTTAACGGAAGGTGTGTTAGCCGCTCCCCCCGCTGCTTCTACCGTTCGGACTTGGCATCGCTATCGGCGTCGACTGTTTTTTACGACCTTTTCTCGATACAGCACAAGGAAACAATTAGTAATATCCTACTTTCGCTAAGGCTCGCGGCTTATTATGATGTCAACGTTGAGCATGGGCTCTTGAAGGCTACTGTATTAGATTTGAAGCGGCGTTCCTCGCAGGGCACAGATTCTCAGCCGTAAACGACGAGAATTAAACTAAATTTATCAGCCTGAACTTGTAAACTTTCAAATTCTCAACACATGTCGCGTACTATAGTCCAGGAAACACATACAATCCCCCGCTTATGGATCGCTTCAGCCGGCGTGAGGAACGTGTACGATGCCTCCGTAGCGGAACATGCGTCGAAATGCACCACCAACACCTGAGCTAACAGTTGCACACCTTTGCTGTAGGAGTTCCCGATTTTATTCCCTCCGATAAGGCTCTGCCATTCTTCTCTCGAACTTCCGTCTCCGGGTTAGCACAAGTGTGAAATATTTGCGACGAGATGATGTCACCGCAACGGCGCCGGCGACATCGAGCGCGTTACCACATTAACGGCATACGCTAGCGACGATGGGCGTCATGGAGTGGCGAGATGAAAATGGATGCCCACGCACCTCCGACGTACCTCATGTTGAAGTCTCCTACTACAAATCGGTCAGCGCCGCCGTCACCGACTCGGCCTCCAACGCGTGCACATGTGAACAGACGTTACGCTAAAGGCCATCCGTGTTTTGCGCGCGGATCATCGAAAGCGCTGTAATGCTTCCGTCGGCCACCAATATCATTCGTACATACTTGTGAGCGAGCCACACGCCTTCGCCGTCGTCAAGGCTAGATGTATGCGTTGTTTGCCGGCCGCGTTACACCAGCCCCCCCCTGTACACCGCCAGGCAAGAGGTGTGGGTATGTAACGGCAGGGCGTCATACCTGGCACCCATGCCAAGGTTCTCGAGGGTACACTACCCCTCACAAGGACCAGACCATCTCGACTTTGTTTTTTACCCGATGCAGCCATTCTCTCCCGGCGTTTGGCGAGATCGGCGCCCCGTAACGGTAAACAATCATGTACATGAGGCCTTGCAAGCGACACGTCCGGCGGGGACGCCCACCGTCCAGTCCCTGCTGCTTGCTGTGAACCTTGCGCTGCCCGCGCGACAGAGATATATTTTCTGTCGATTCTTACCGACTGACTTGCCTCAATACTCGCTCAACAGCTTCAATCCCTAGGTCCTCACCGTGGGCGACGTCTCCTCTCTTCACTTGCGTACAGCGAGTTTGGAAGTAAAACGACATCAGTCACGGGGATCTCAGGAGCGTGGCAGGGTCACGCGCTATTTCTACGAAGCGAAATGGAATCTCTTGCTGCTGCACAGCGGAATCTATCAACATTGGCAGACTATGAGAACTTAACCGTTTGTGCAGGCGAAAGCGCGTCATCGTCGCCCACCGCACACTATCACGTGACGAAGACGAGCGGCTGCTGCCATCTGACTATATCTACGCCATCCGCCACTTGCGACGGCTTATTTTGTGCGCGACAGCCTGTCTGGTCCCCGCCAATGTTTGGTGCAACGTTTAAGATAGCCGTTGGAGGCTCGGAGCGTGCGAGCGCACACGCAGGAACCTCTGTTCGCTTCCTCGAGTTCGCACCCTTCTCACGCTGTTACTCACAGACAATCGGCACTTGCGGATCGTGGCGTCTCGAGCTTTGCCGAAGGTAGTGTGCCTTGATGCGGGGCAGTTTGTTTAACGTTTACGAGTCTCGCTAAGCTGAAAAAAGTGGCCACCTCCGCTGAGTACTGCGCCTCAGCCTGACCCCTAACCTGTCACACGTAGCTTGCCCGCATTTGCATCTCTTACGTCTGGAACTTTGAAGGTTTTGGACGATTCTTGTGCCACTCTTAGGCCTATCTTTTCGTAACGCTCTATCTACTTCAAGTGCTTGGTTCGACTTCGTTTGTTTTGCTTCGATTGCTACCGTTAAATTTGTCCCCTCTCTCCTTGCGCGACTGGGCAAGATGGTCGCAAGGTGTGGGTGAGGGTGACCTCTCTCCCTATTGCTCCATATTTCTGTCTGTTGTACGGAGACAGGTCAATGACCTCCACGCGTTTGCTCCTACTCTACCAGGTACAGTTTTTTGTAGAATGTGTGATATTATACCATGGTGTCACACGACGCAGCGAACCGCCTTCGGCCCCCTTTTGCTTCCTTCTCACGGGCGAGAGCGAGAAAATTATAAGTTTCGTATAGTACGCGACACGTCTCAAGAATTTGGGAAGTAAGGACTACGGGCTGTTTTTTTTTCTTCACAATACAAGATATTTTACAGCCACTAAGCGTTCGCGCTCAGCGAGGAACGCCACTCTAGATGCTACACAACAGCCTTCAAGAACCTATGCTCAACGTCGATATCAACATAAGCCACTAACCTCAGCCGACACATGAGATCCTTAACTACTGCTGTCGTGTATTGTACGCCTCCGCAACGCTTTCGCGCGTTTTGCCATATATACATGATTACGAGGCGTTGCGTGCGCTCCTCGCGCCTTTCCCCGTGACGATAAGGCGGGCCCTAGTGCGCACAGTATGCTCGTGCTACTTACCGCTCTTCTTGTGCCCCCCCCCCCCCGTTTTTTTCAATTCATTCGAAGCTTTCTTCCTCTGCAAACCCGCCCCACAGGCGGTTCTTAGTAGGATGCAGCTCACTCTTGATACGGCTCGCCAAACACCCCACGGCGTTTCGCAAAGGTTGGTGTAAGCGATATCTGCCAGTCGGTGAAAACCTGGCGTGCTCCGTACGGCATTGTAGGGATACGAGGGTCTCCGGTCATGTGACTACGACCTTGCATGATCCGAGTACCCCCCCCCCCGCCGTTTGTCTTCAAGTGCTCTTCAATGCTGTGAGCCCTCGCAGCATGGACACAAAGCTCCCACGCACCTCCCACGCCCGTTGTATGTCGTACCGGACCCATCTAGATTGTTTTTAATGCTACCACGTTTGTCCTAGGAGGGCGAACCGACCATCCATGTCGTATCGATCATCACTCCTCTTTCCTCCCCTCTCGCGTCCACTGGTCTGCCCCATACGCGTGCTGCCGCGCGGAGTCTGGTTTCAGTCCGTGAGAGGTCTATCGTAGTTATTTTTTCATGTTGCTGCCTTTTTTCACCGTGATTCCTCGACCGTTTCATTTCTAATACCGGGGTTGAGAATTCGTTTTTTTTTCTTTTTAAACCATCATTTTTTACTTTTCAGCTCAACTCGTGGGAGGTTTTACACCCTCAGCGTCGTTCTAGCTTCAGGACAAGCCGTGGTCACTGGTTTACTATTCACTTCACCCCCCCAGTACCTCATGCCTTCATTTTATGGCCATTACGGTTCATTCAGCCTTCTCACTGCTCGTCGATTTGTTTTTCACCTATTTTTATGTTTCATGGTGATTCACCTCCTGCACCTCTTCCATTCTTATGCGCGACCCATCAGGCGTGTTTCTCTTTATTGTTGTGTTCCTTCATGCTGTATTTAAGACTCTCCTTGGAAGCGACCACACCGGGAAACGAATAAAATCATTCGAAGCTGTCATTCATGCGACTCGCCCAGCACCTCACGGCGCTTCGCGCTTGGTGCAAAAACAGCGATGTCTCGCTGGTCGGTAAAAATCCGACGCGCTCCGTCCCGGCATTGCATATTGTATGGATGGGAGGGTCTATGATCACAGGACTACGGCCATGCATGGCATGAGCACCCCCCCCCCCCGACTCCCTTGTTGCCTTTGCATGGCGATGCGGGGACGTTTCGGCTCGTCCACGGTTTTCCGGTCTCCCCGTTCCCCGAACCGTTTCCCTTGGTATTTCTGCGCACGCTAGGCTGTCGCTATTTTTGCAGTCTGTTACGTAAAACTGATGTTTGCAGGGTTGGCCGCCAACGTAAAACTGATGTCTGCTCCCTGTCCTGATGATGTCGCGGTGAGGAGCTCCCAATCTCTGATGCCTGCAGGAGTCGTTAACGGTCCACCGTGCCGAGCACTTTCCCTTCGTGTCATGTACCAAAGAGGTGGTTAGAGTCTTCTGTCTCGAACTGAGCCAAGGGGGGCGAGTTGCCTGAGGCAACCCAAGCACCTTCGAAGCATTGTTCTTGGTTTTGGGAGAACCGGGTCCGCATTGGACAACCCCGTCCATCCTTCAGGGAGACTGCCGACCTTTCGCCATAGCAAGCGGAATTCTCGCGGCTTGAGATCTGCGATTTGGGCAGGCTTTTTCAGGCCTGGTTCTTCAGGTATCCCCCGGAGCATTCGTGATTCCGAGGTCTACGGTATATACCTGGTACGCAACTGCCCTGTCCTTGACAGTTGTATACATCCATTCCTGTATATGTTTCTGTTGGTGTCGGTTTTGTGAGGGGGTTGCATGTGTGATAAATACCTTCCGAGTTACATACCGGCGGGGTAAATATCGGTCAATTGCACAGCCCACAGGGTACAACGAGCCGTATGCTCTGTACTATATATGCCCCCCCCCCTCCCACCCTCACGGAAGGAACGGCGGGAAAAATTGTGGCGTATTGTTGGTTGGCGAGATCTCCGTATCCGGCCGTACGTGCCTATCCAAACTTCGTTTTAATTTCTGGGGACTCGTCAGATAGGTAGGTTTTTTTCTTGATAGATACCAGGTAGGTAGGACGTACGCGCTTGCTTGTGCGTACAACTACTGTTGTACTCGGTCTGACCAGAAACATAAGAAGATACGATTCGAGATCGTTTTTACTATCTGAACGTCCTCTATGTGTACGACCAGACTGGTAGTTCAGTACGGACCCGACAGCAACAAAACTAAAACACCCAATCTGACACAAGCTTAGTATTGTGAAACAATCATTGTTTGACCTTGATCATGATAGACTACCTGGTATTTATCTACATGATTTATTGAGTGGATGTACAGCAGTAGCACCGCCGCTGACTTTTTTTTTTTCTCTTTCTCCAATTTTCTTAGCGTCCTCCAAAAGTAAGAGCCTAGCGTTCTTGTTCTTATTAGGCTGTATTCCTTATTCGCGGGCTTATACTACTGTGACGTTCCTAGTGAGGAGGGAGAGGAGGGGTGCGACTTAACCCTCTTGGGATTTCAGAGCTGAAAATTGACGATGAAAAGGCGTTCCTATCGTGGGAGGGGGGGGGAGTTACGACTAACCCTCTTGGGACTTCAGAGAGGAAAATTGACGATAAAAAATGATGACTACAGCAACGGCCACTGCGTGATTAGGCGGTAAATACGATATTGGTGTCCGGGTTACCATTCAAGGATCCGTGCAGCACGGGCGTTGCATGAGTCTACCGGTACTGCTGGGCGCTCACGGTTCAATGGTTGATGACACCAAAATTATCATTGTTTTTTGGTTGATATCTCCGGGTTCCAACGGAGTAAAGAGAGGTCGTTACGAGACAAAATCCTATTCAACATATGTCATACGGCTTGGCACGGGCATACTATTAATACTAACAGAAGCTACCAGGTACCGGGTCTATATTACCCATCCCGGTTCAAGAGAAAACACCGGTTCAAGCGAGGTTTGCTACTGATCTGTTCATAGGCTTGACATACCTCTCTCTGTAAAATTTACGCTCAAAGTGAGACTCGCACTCCTGTCCTGCGGACGACGCCAAATGTGATCAGTCACCCAGACCATGGGTATTGCATTTGCTAAGCGTTGTCATAGTTTTCTCATCGTCTTCCTCACGAGTTGGAAGATGCGTGGTAGTGGGTTGTGCGGCATCTCGTCTTCGACTCGTTGCATAAACGATCTGGGCGCACGGTATATGTACGCAACGTGTTTATGTCATTGATCAGCTGGCAGCGAGAGCCGCGTGAGGGCGGATTGGAGAACCCATGGGGAAATAACAAGTAGTGAAGGAGGGTCTGTTGCAAATCATCTCGGTGACCACCCAGGTCGCCATCTCGAGGAGAATATCCCGCTAAAAACTCCAGCTATTGGGTCGTCAAGAGGCTAGAGAGAGCAAGGGCGGGGGGGGGGGGCGACAGATCTATACCCATGGCATGGGGATGGAGCCTGGTTGCGGCCTGCTCTAGAATTCGAAGATCAGAGGGTAGACGGGCTTGAGATAGCGTAACAATACAGCAGCAAGAGAAAGTCAGAGCAAGGGTAAAACACGTGGACTAAACTTAGGTCGATTTTAAACCGGGTGCAGGAAACGAAGACGGATTTATGGTAGTAAACGTACCAGGTAGAGTATAGTGCCACGACTAGGAAATAACCCAACACCGTATCTAGAAGGGTATCTTTTGGAGGAATGCTTCGAAGAAAATCGGACGGAGAAAATGTGCTCAGCACGAAACCCTGTACCAGGTACCAGGTACTGGTGTGTAATACGAGCCCATGCTCAAGGTTGTTCAAGGATGGTGACACACTAAGACTCTAAGGCTTGCTCAGGTTAGGTGCTTCTGGTTGCCGGGCCCATGCAGTACCACTACCACTAGTGACTATTATTATTATTATTATTATTATTATTATTATTATTATTATTATTATTATTATTATTATTATTATTATTATTATTATTATTATTATTATTATTATTATTATTATTATTATTATTATTATTATTATTATTATTATTATTATTATTATTATTATTATTATTATTATTATTATTATTATTATTATTATTATTATTATTATTATTATTATTATTATTATTATTATTATTATTATTATTATTATTATTATTATTATTATTATTATTTATTATTATTATTATTATTATTATTATTATTATTATTTATTATTATTATTATTTTTTTTTTTTTTATTATTGTTGTTGTTGTTGTTGTTGTTGTTATTATTATTATTATTATTATTATTATTAATATTATTATTATGATGCTTGCCTTCTGACAAAATAGAGTAGATGCCGTTCCTGTTTAAAACAAATACTCTTGCTTATTCCTTATATTAAACGAAGCTTATGTTCTCGATCATAACTCTATAGACTTGTATATACTTATTCCATCTACTGGGTTGCCTAGTTTTTCCTCTTACCTCTGTAGCGCACGTAGCTGTTGTATAATGAGTGTACGGTAAGCTCATCATCATATTATCTATATACATACATATATGTATGTATATGTATATATTTATCATCACTTTTACTTTCCAGCCCACTCGTAGGAGGTTTTACCCTCGACGATCTTCTGGACAAGCCGTGGTCACAGGTGTCGTCCCTTCTCCCCCCCCGGTACGTGCCTTTAGTTTTTATCGCGCATAGGGTTCAGCATTCCCACTGCTCGTCGATTTTCATCGAATGTACAGCTAACTCACGCTGTCGCGCTTTCCGCTACTCAATTTTATGCAAGAAAAAGTCCCTATGAGCATGCACTCGGTGAGACTCGAACTCACGAAATTGATCTTGATAGGCTCGCGGACCACCTACGAAGCCACCGGGGACGTATACGTATATGTGAAGTGGGCGTAGTTATACAAGCTGGTAAGAGGCACAGGGATGTCGATGCTGGGTAAAGCACGCTGCTTGTACTTCACGAACTTCTCATCATTGCTACACAAGTGAGTTGAGGCAAATAGAGGACTCGAGTGAGGGTGGGCTTCGTCTGGGACACACCTCAGCCCAGACGTCGACCAAAACTATCCTGGTAAGCAGATACGAGCATTCCCACAAAGAAGATTGCCAAACAAAGCGCTACGTACGTGTAGCCATAAAATATTCGCATGCGGGTATGCTCCCAAAACGCTACGCGTAACCGCACAAGATCCGCCAACGGGTATGTACGTTACTATACAGTAGATATGCTACTCCATCACATTAGCCCACCCTGAATAGTCGTACATGTAGATCACACGACGATAACAGGATGATGGCCAAATCATCCCAAAATCGGGAAGAGAGATCGAAGATGCCGCTATTCAGCACAGAAACAGGGTGATAGATCTACCCTACACACCTCGTAGTGAGGCTTCGACGCCTCACTAAAAAATACTGGTAAGCGACTATCTGGTAAAAAATTGTCGTGGAATTCAAAAATAGAAAGCCTCTCATAACGATGTTCACAGGGTGACAGGAGTCGGGGAGGGTACAAGAAGCCTGTGAGAAGCAGGTGCGTCTAGCTTAGCGGTGACCAGTCCTGCCGACGACGCTAAATGTGAAGTGGGTGCAGATATACAAGCTGGTATAAGAGGCACAGGGATGTCGATGCTGGGTAGAGCACGCTGCTTGTAGTTCACGAACTTCTTATTATTGCTACACAAGTGAGTTGAGGGAAAGAGATAACTCGAGTGAGCGAGGGTGATGGGCTTCATCTGGGACACACCTCAGCCTAGACGTCGACCAAAACTAAGCAGATACGAGTATTCCCATCAAGAAGATTGCCAAAGCGCTACGTACGGGTAGTCATACAAGATTCTCATACGCGTATGTTACCAAAACGATACGCGTAACCATATAAGATTCGCAAACGGGTATGTACGTTCCTATACGGTAGATATGCTACTCCATCACATATAACTGGTAAACTATTGACAACTATAGCTACAAACTTGTTTGGGCTGGTCGGTGTTACTTGCTCGGTTGCTTGCCCGGTGACTCGTACCTCTTCTTTATTAACGTATATATCTTTCAAGACTTTCTTTTTCTATCGTGCTTCGCGTTCTTACCCGGTCGCTCCGTACGAGGTACGCACGAGTACATAGATAACCGGTACGAGGAACGAACGCCTGCTTGCTGTGTACTCCCTTTTCAGCTCGCGATACCGGGATTTAACTCATAATCATAATCCCGAAGGGGATCCTTGCAGTACGTTGTAGTATAATCCTCCTGTCTGCTGCCAAATGTGTAACAACAATGTGACATCCAGAATGATACCAACTACGAGGGTATCTGTTTTCTGAATATACGGTATAACTAGTCGTATTACGCCTGTGGTGGGTTGGCTGCCAGTATTTTTTGTATCCCCGATCGATGTTGTATGTGTGAGCAGGTATACCCGGTATACCGTGTACTTGGTATAATATTCGTTATTTGAATTATGAAAAAAGCATGCCAGTTAACAAACAACAGCCACAGCCGTCGACAAAAAAACTGAGGGTTTATTTCCGGATCGCCCTCAATAAAAACAGAAGCACCACCAATCCTGGTACAGCAAGCAACTCCCCCGGCGGATGTAGTCCAGGGTCAACAAGCAAATATATATTAATAGGGAGAATATACGATGAACCTGTGCACCGAAACTAACTACTGTATATCTGACTGTATTATTATAGTAGTACCAGTACGACAAGTAGTAGTGACATCACATACCGGTAAGCAAACTGCATTACCGTCAGTAAATCATTGCTGGTATAATATGTCTTCTGGTTGGTTGAGGTTCGCTGTAGCTACGCATGTATGTATTGCAACGAGTTGTCTCCATAATAACCTTCTGTTACTATCGTACGGAGTCGGTAACGACGGTGATCGTACATGCATGATGCGCATTTCTTGTACGTAGTAGGTGTATGATCATTGATATGTACACCATGTATGTACAAGTGCGCATATATTTTCCAGAGCCCTACGTGGAGATACCTCTCTCCTCCTACTTACAGCCGCACGCAGCAAGCAGAGTAGCCGTACCCCTCGTGCACCACGCCGACTAGTATATAGTGAGTGGTGTATCACAGTCTGATCGGAAATATAAGGTACGTTTTGTGTGTGTACATATATGTCTTGGAAATTATATTATAACTTATAAACCAGGTACCGGGTAGGTATTTTCGATCAGACTGATATGTCACAATTATTAATAAAACTTAACGGTAAGTAGATAACTGAAAACGAAAGCGCTGCTGTTGCAAATGCAATACATAAATACGTTCTCGTAGTGAGTGGCAAGAAGTAAAGTACGAACACGACGACGAGCATCCATCTTGTCTTACGTACGCACACACATTAATAGGCTCTACGTACGTGTAGCGCAAATTAAATATGTACCAGGTATGCTGCTTTATTAACCTTTTAGTACTGCAGTCCCGTAGTGGGGACAAACTATTACGGGGGACAATAGTAAACAGGACCAAATACTGTGAGTAAAAATAGGCGAATATATAGGTTTTTGTGTGTACCATAGGTCCTATTAACTATGGACCCCCGTAATAGTCAACTTCTATTAATAATTAGTTTGTGCGCAGAACGGGACTGCAGTTTTAAAAGTTGATTGTATGATAATAAATCATGTTTCGTTTTGTACGTATATAGCGTCGCGAACCCAACCACTTACTACTTGCAACGACTTGCTTAATCACTGTCACTCATCACTCACACTCGCTAACCCCGAGTATGAGTTTTGGGCACATATTTCAGCGTTTGTTCTCTTATCAACAACCTCTTCTATCTAATGAATGTCATGGATGGATCCACCGGCTGCTCTCAGCTCTGTGCTGCTTGCTTCTTGCTGCTGCACAGCATCTATCTGATATATATATGATCAGCAGAAGGCACGCGCGGACATCAAGCAGAACAAAAACCTCTCAGCTTCCCCCTCCGTATGCGTACGGAAAACCGGACTCACATAACCAGATCTCTGAAACAAATTGCTTACGCCCCTGCCTCTCTGTACCCGTTACCAGCCCAGTATTACGACGAGTAGTCGTCGACACTATTCATTACATTATATATATCATACCACACAAGCATGAGAGAAAAAAAACGGCCGAACAGAAAACGGGGATTATTGAGAATCAACAGTCAATGGGAATGGCTAACTGTTATTAACATTCCCATCAATGGGAATGGCTATTATTAATAATAGGTTTAGTTACTGCTGTAGTGATTCCTATTGACACCCATTGTTGAGACAACACAACAACAAACAGCCAGTCGAATCAATGGGAATGACTCATAGTCATTCCATTCCTATTGAGTCGAATGAAATACCAGTCTGATCGTAAATATAAGGGAGATTCTAATTTTAACAAAATATTGAAATGTACCTTATATTTATGGTCATACTGGCAGGATGATTTTAGGGGTTTCCTTTAAAAATATATAATGTTCGTATTGGGAGATGGGGGGCCATGGCTTTTCTGGCCTAGTTTTGGTGCGGGGAGAGAGAGTAGAAGGTGACCACTACGAAGGATCGGGGAGAAGCTCAACCAGACGGAGAAGACACATACCTTGTCCAAATGCAAAATGGTGAGCTCGGGGGTGCTGTCTGCGTGTTCGTGTTCGAAATAGGCAGTTTGGTGACCCGAAGGAAGGAGATCGATCCGCAACACCCAGAATTGGATGACCAGAGATCTGGGGATTGAACGCTCAGCAGCTGGTGCTGTATTTTTTTGACGACCGACCCTCTGCCGAAGCCCTGAGCCAGCGCAGGATCTCCATGACCCCCTAAGGTCGAGAGCCTACGTCCCTTATGCGCTCGCTGTACCTGCCATGAGCCGCTCTAGGCGCCTATAATTTTCGTACTCGACCCTTCTTTTCGTTGTTTTTTCGTGAGAGGTCTTCTCCCTCTTTCTCTCCCGTGTGTGCTACTGGAACTTTTGGGCCTCTGAGCCTGCGATGTTGTTTTGTTGGGGAAAGCAAGAGGACGGTTGTGAACTCTAGCAGAGGCATCCCAGTCAGACAGTCGGAGGAGGAGCGCAGACATCGCACGCCACCACCACCACCGTCACTACCAATGCTTCCCTGTCTTTTTTTCACTGTCGTTCATCCATTCACCACCGCGGCCCTCTAGAGGCGTTCTCGGCCAGCACTGCCCTCCTCCTCTTGGTGCCGTTTATTGGCTGCTCTGGTGCCGAGGATTCTCAGCCGCTAAATAAAACTCTGGGGCATTGGCCATTCTCCAACCGACATCCACCCGCTTTTTTTTTTTCCAAGTATATTTTCGCACATATTTTTTGTGACCTGGTATGTTGTATTTTTAGTCGAATAAAAAGCAGGCCGCAAATGCCGTCCCTCCCTGTCCATTTAGACGTATTCACGGAGCGACAACGTGATCGTAGCGCACAAGGACGCTGCAGAAGCGCAGAAGCGCAGCTGGAGCGTCTTGGTGGTTCCTCGTACTCGTATTATAGGGGGGTATCATCACGCACTTCCTATTATATAGATTAGTCTACGTTTAGTTTGCCTTCAGATCTGATCTATTTTATTTACTGCTGTATCTGCTTTAAGCTGATGATAGCATGGAGGGTCCAGGTATAAACATACCCGGTACACATCCTGGTCTCCTCCGGATGCCTCCATGCACGTGCAAGAGTCTGCTGCTGCTGCTGCTGCTGCTGCTGCTGCAATGGAGTGGTGACGTTGCTGCAAGCGCTCCGTTCGTTCCCTTCGTTTTCGTTGCTTTGGCTGCAAAATCTGCAGGCTTCGATCCCTATCCATCCATCCATCCATCCATCCATCCATCCATCCATCCATCCATCCATCCACCCGTGCGTTGCGTTCCCTCCCCCTTTTTTCGTAAGGTCGATGATGACGAGGATGTTGATCATAAATGACGATGGTGATGATGGGGATGATGGTGTGTGCTCTTTTTTCGTCAAGTCGTTGTTTTGACCCTTTTAGGTCTAACTGCAGTCAGTCCCGGTCTGTGAGACACAAACAACTCAAATTCCAGGTAGTTTGTCCCCGCAAGGGGACTCCTGTGGTCCAGAAGCAGGAGTGCGGAATTTCTCCGCCCTCTCTCTCACGCGGGTCTGTTCTGTTCCGGCTTCCGGCCCACCCACCTTTGTTTTCTTTTTTCCTGAATCACACCCGCCAAGAATTAACCCTCCGTATACATATATGCGTACCGTACCGCTGTATACCCCCCCCCCCCGCGCGCGCGCGCCCTGATTCTCTCGTATATCCCGCCCTTCCCCTCCCGCTCTCTCGAGCAACAGGTCGGGGCATTTTTCAAGGATTAAATACTAATAATACCAGTACCAGGTACTTACTGCTGTACCAGCTCATATCGTACGTACGTACCTGGTATGTACTTGTGTGATAGTATAGGGTCGTGTTCTCGTTTCAAGCTGAAACTTGCCTCTATTTCCACAACGCTCGTTTTTGAATCATCGGCGAATCTGCTCCTTGTACGCCTGTACTGCTCCTGTATGTATGTACGTATATACGTACGTACGTACTAGGAATTTACGAGATGGAAGTGATTCCCTTTCCTTGTTTTTTTTTTTCTCTGACTTTGCGTGTTTGAATGCTCGCTGTCAATAAGTGGTTTCACCCTCGTATCAGACCTGGAAGCACTCACTCGAAGACGGAGACGAGCGGTCGCAAGCGAGCCTTGTGAGGTTGCCCAAAAACGAAAAGTTTTAGGAATCCGTCTCGGGTGTGAAAAAGCGATACAAAATGTCGAACGTTGAAATCAAGTAAGAAAGAAATACCAGGTACGTATATGTCAGTAAGAAATTGAGGCTCGGCCGTTCACGAAAAATAAGGAATTCAATGCACGAAATGCAGATCAAACTAGCCGACGCGATAAGAAATGGCAACATAAGAAACAGGAGTAATCGACACCCACGCGAGATTAGAAACGAGGGCGACTCGGAAACGCCGAGCGAAACGAGAATTGCGGACTACATCCCAGCACTACTGTTCCGTACAACACCCCATGGCGGCCTCCCATTTCAGTGTGGAGGGTGGAGGTTCGTGTCTGGGTTTTGCTTTTTCTTCATTTTTTCATTTTCGATCGAAAATATTCCAGCCGTTTCAGTTTGGTGGGAACTCTCTTCATTTTCCGAGGGGGACGCGGCCCGCCGCCGCCCCGCCTGATCGCAGCCCCAGCGAGGATCCGGCATCCTCCTTGCGTGACGACGGTTTCCAGGGCTTGGCTCGATGGCCTGGCCAAGTTGGCCGTTTCCAGCGAATTCATTGAATATACCTGTTTTTACGAGATTCTGGTATATCGGTGTGTCCAACATCGAAATGAACACAATTCTCGCTGAGCTTACAGAAAAGCCGAGGGGAAAGTGTTTTTGATAACTCACTGGGATAAGAAACCGCTTCGGTTGATCAGAGCCCTAAAATTTAGAAATGTTCCGTTTCAGAAACGCAGCGGTTGAAGAGAGCCCAGAGGAAGAGGGAAGGTCTCTTTTAGAAATACAGCTGGAGTGCGCCTACATATCGAGACATTAAATAAGCCTCCACGTCAAATTGACGTTTCTTAACTGAATAACGGGTACGATACCGGTATTATAGGTGCGAACGCAGGCAAGCAACCCTTACGTACTAGTATCATACTGGCAGCCCTGGCACTACCCCGGTGCGTATCATACGTTCAGCTATCATATGCATCATACCAGGTGCGAATATATATACCAGGTACCAGGTATGAGTTTACGTTGAGTACGTTCGTAGAAGCTTTTATTGTTGCTTTTGCCCATGTATTATTTGTTTCCCCCCTGTGTAAGTATGTGATGCATGCTTTCGTTTCCACCTCAAGGGTGCTGTTATGTTTATGTTTCTGTATTCGTACATGAACATATGTATAGTATCTGGTATTGTATTAAAATAGCCCAACTCGGTTCTGCAGTGTGGGGTCAAGGGTCCGGTATAAGGCTTCCTTCTCCCTGTGATTGACAGCGGCAGACACCACCTCTTTATTCCGCCTCTGTGTACCGACTGTAAAAGGGAGGGCTCATCAATGCGAAGACCCGCGGGGCCGCTATGACTACCGTATAGCACGCAGGATAACAAAACCCCTCGGACGATTTGAGAGCTTGGTTTTCGCGACAACGGGGAGGGCGTACTAAGTACGACGAGCGATGCGTCTATATCTGTGCAACCAACCTTCTCGACGAAATATTTCCAAAGCCACCATTTTCGTTGTGTGTGTCCCCCATGTTCTCGAGGAAACGGGGTCTGATTTTTCGTCCCAGCTGTGTGTTGTCTTGAGTGTTATACGTAACACCTTCTGACCCGCGTATGCATGCACCAACACGTGCTAGACTAATCGATAATCATGCGTCCATGCATACACCTCTATTTGTACCCATGGTTACACCCCATCCGTGCATAGCTTGTACTCATTCGTGCATACCTGTACCAGGTACCCTGGTGACGAGGAGAGTTACTGCTGTGCTGGCTTAATTCCGATATCCCAGCCGAGAGCCAGAGCCCAATTCAGGCCTGGTATAGTTTAGTAGTCCCGCCGCAGTTGGATCTCGTCTTGTAGGTTTAGCGAGCGTTGACACGTCGAGACTCCGTTTATATAAGCAGCATACAAGCAGAACCTGGTACATTTTCACAGCAGGTACCAACTATAATATAACGCTATGTTGTGTATATGGTGTTTGTACCCACATTAGGCCCACCAGGCAGGTACTGTTAGAAGAGTGCGGTGTTGCTTAGATTGGACTGCGGTACTGCTATCACTACGTAGAAGCAGACAGCATACCTGGTAGTTTTTATGGATGTAACGGAAGACCTGGGGCTTCTTTCTCCCTTTTGCACCTCCGCTTTTGTCAGAGGTGCGCGAGAAAGAAAGACACAAATAAACTGGCTGAGAACGTTGGGAAACAAGGAAGTACTTGGTAGCAAGTAACGATTGAACCCCGCCCATGTCCCACGCCCCACCTCCCACCGACCTTTTACCAGCTTTCATCCGTTTGGCCCCATCTCCTGACCTATCAAAATACCAGACTATGTCGGCGTGTACTGATGGTATACCAGGTACTGGTATACTTGGTACCATTTTTTTTATACCAGATCGTGTCCAGTATTTTTATCAAGTGCAGGCTGAAATATTGCGAATACAAACACAAAGTACTGATGACGGTGCTGGGTATCTGGTATGTTCGAGTGCATCATGGTGCTGGTCTTGTGCACGATGTACTCCTGCACTCGCTGCCTCTTCGTCACCCCCGTTAGTTTTTTTTTTTTTGTGTTTAACCTTCCCATCCCATCCCATACTGTCCCATCCAGTCCCATGACATCCCATCCCATACTGTCCCATCCCGTCCGATGACATCCCATCCCACCCCATCCCATCCTATCCATTCCTGTCCCGTCCCATGATATCCCGTCCCGTCCGATCCCATCCCATCCCATCCCATCCCATCCCATCCCATCCCATCCCATCCCATCCCATCCCATCCCATCCCATCCCATCCCATCCCATTCCATCCCATCCCACCCATCTCACCATATCCATCCCACCCACCACTTATCCCATCGCACCCCATTCCACCCTCGCCCACCCCCACCGCCACCCCCCCCCCCCCCCAGGCTCTAAGTACGTCCCGCCGCACCTGAGGGGTGGTGGGGGCGAACCAGGACCGGCCCCGGGGGCCCAGCAGCAGCTCCCCCCGGGCCCCATCCCTGTGGTTCAGGGCAAGCGCCGGTCGGCGCTTGGGCCCCTAGACCCGGACAAGGCGGTGGTGGCGGAGGAGGCGGGTACGGCGGAGGAGGCGGGTACGGCGGAGGAGGCGGCGGTTACGATCGCGGTGGTGGGGGTTACGGTGGTGGCGGCGGGGGCGGGGGTTACAGCGGCGGCGGAGGAGGGGGGTACGACCGCGGGGGGGGGGGATATGGCGGCGGCGGCGGCGGGGGTGCCGGTGGAGGGCGGAAGTGAGTTCGCCGTCCTTTATTATTTGTCTTTGTTTGTTTGATTGTCATTGGTGGATTTCAACGTTAGGTAGAGTTGCTGTTGAGCTGGCGTAGGCCGAGAAGATTCACGGATTTGTTACGCATGTTTACAGACCTGGCTCCATACGTAGAGAATACACGGATGTACACGTGTCAGCTGTTCTTGTTCGCTGTTCGAATAAATTTGTCGTGTACAGCAGTACGCGACATGCGGCAGGAATTTGGGAGTTAATGATTCAGAACGAGTTTTCTTGAGCTTTGAGAATTTGTTGCTAAGCGTTTGTGCTCAGCGAGTAGAGCAACTCTATATCCTACCAGGTATGTAATATTCTTCAAGAGTCTACGCTCAACGTTGACATCACAACAAGCCGCAAGCTTAAGCCTAGATCGGAGTTTCTTCACTGCTGTCGCGTACCGTAGGACACCAGCAGTGTACGCACGAATACAGTATTGTCCGGAAATAGTTCCTCAGTTAGTTAACTTTCACGTCGACGGCTGATGCTGTGCTTCTTTCATGATCATATACCAGGTATACCAGTGCCAGGTAGGACATACAATGATAGTAGCTGTTACATACGGTGTGCATCTTTGAGTGATGTGTCGACACGTGGAATATTTGAACATTTGAGGGAGATTTGGGAGGAGGGAGGCGGCGGGAGCGGTCGTCCCGCTCTGGCTGTTGCGTTTGCTCCCGACCAATCATCAAAGTTGTCTGCTGTATACTCTATACACCGGTACTTTTTACCCCCCCCTTTTGCATCCCGACATCTAAGTAGCGACCGAAACAGCGACCACTTTGGTGTTCTATTATCTGCCGTCTACAAGCAGCGTGGGCGGCCAGCAGTACGATTAGGATCATGTCGCTCCCGGGTCGTACGACTCCTGGCGGCGTCACTTGGACACCATGTTGTAGCATATCATACCTAACCAATCACGGGGTGGCTGTTGCTGTGGTCATCACTTTTTATCGAAAATGCTCGACTCTGAAGACCCAAGAGGATTACAGCAGTATCATTGGTGCCCGGGATGTTTTTCGTGCTGGAACGGGATATATACCATCATTTGTGCGGGAACGGGATTTTTTTTTTTTTTGTTCACTTTTCCGTGGCGCGGGAGCGGCATGGCAGAACTTGTGCGGGGCGCGTGTCTGCGGGCACGGGGACATACGTTCATCGCGGTACCTCGAGATTGTCCCGAATCTCGCACAAAACCGCGGGAAAAATTCCGAGGAATGCCCCGGCGGGTTGTTTTCCAGCACAGAGTGTGGCCCGTGCCGGTGCTTATCGCAAGATCCCTGCTCATAGAATAATGAAAATCTACATGTATCAAAAAGGTGCTGGTAATTACGTATTGCTCTAAATATAAAAATGTTACTGCTTAACTGCCCAGTATGCAATAGCTCATGTAATACGAAGTAACCATCCGTATGTATGGCGATGCAGCAATTTTTTGTGGTACACTATGTATTGCCTTTCTTGGTGTTTTTTTTTTTTTGTATTTTACTGAGTGTGTCCCAAGCAAAAGTCCCGAGCTATCTCAACCTTGTTTCGATACAACCCTGGCAGAGCAGGTATGCACTGCGGATTCGCACACTGACAACATAACAAACAAGCCCACCCCGCCGGTTGTTTTAAAAAACTCGGAAGCACCCCTTCATGTTCCGCCGTGAGATACGAACGGAGGCGTGAGTTTTGTGCGTGGGGAGTTTTTTGGGATCCATCGATTCCGCGTTTGTTCCGCCCTTTGCGCGCCCCGCTTGCAACTTTCCGGAATTTCCGGACCGTGGTTGTGTTTTGAGTCCTAACAGAGTTGCTTGGCGCTGTGCGCTGTGGGTACGTGGGTACTTTCTTGAGTGATACTATACTCACTGTTGCTGGTGGTGGTGGTGCTGCTGCTGCTGTAATTATGCGGTTCGTTCTGATTCACGTACTCTTTTTCTGAAAAAAACGAGTATTGATCGTGCTTTTGGAGCTCCAGTAGTAGAGCACACGTACGTGTGGATGGATTCTGAGGCACAGTAGTAGTGATATACTGTACACGTACTAAAAATCTGAGTGACGTTTTTTTGGTGGCCTCGAAACAGAAAAAAAAAGGCGAAGGCAGGTGTTCCTTTTGATGTCACAGCACACAGCAGCAGCAGCTGCAGCTGCAGCAGCAGCTGTTTGTCGTACGTGGTTGCTATATGGTGATCGTTTCAGTCTGCCTTGGCCGTGCCCTATGGCTTATCTACTGGCTACGCCCCCCACGCCTACCTCCTCGAAGTTTGTTCATCGTTCTCTCTGACACTATACACTTACGACTACCACTGGAACGTTGGTTTTATGACCTACTGGTGTGAATAGCTGGGTTTTTGCGGCAGCCAAGGAAATGTTCACAAGCGAGGTGCAGAGCTGTTCAGCTGCTTGCTGCTTGCTCGTTTTCTTGCTCTGCGTCTTTTTTTTGCGTTGGTGCACCCACCGAAACAGAAACAGGTCTTCGTGAAACCATCCGGCATTCTCTGGTGTGTACGTGCACCTCTCGCAGCAGTAGCCCTTATTATATGCAGACCTCGTGCCTGGTGTCGTCTATCTGGAATATCTTCGTACGTGCACTTTTGTGTGCATGCGTGTGCATGGATACCTCGGGTATTTTTTCCCCGAGCATTGCAGCAGACGCGACAAGAAGTATGCGCTTGCATCTTGTAGTTTTTTTCCGCGTACTGGTGCATGCAGGCAGGCAGGCAGCACCTGCCGAATTGTTGAGCACCAGCACTGAAGACGCAGTTCATGTTGTTGCCGTCCTTGGTCTCACTTGGCACGCGGAGACCCCACGCCGACCTGATACCACATCCGGACCTGAGCCCTCGAAAACTGACCCTGGGGACGGTAGTAAGAAATAGTGCACAAGCATGATTAATAATAGGAGTACAACGTACTTGTATACCTGGTACTTCGAAGTATTTCGCCGCCGGCAGGCCCCACGGAGCACTCTGACCCCACACGCGACTTTCTCCGCCAGGTAGCATCCATTATGTGTCGCGAATTCAACCAACGGAAGGTTTGTCAGCTCGGGTAGAAGTGTCGGGGGTCGCGGCGGGGGGGCGGGGGAGGGGGTGGGGGGTAATTCTTTCGTTCGTGCAAAGATGGGCTCTATACATAAAATGTACTCACCAGGATATTTTTCATTATAATGGACCGCTGTCTCGTAGTTGATGCTCTGTCTGCAAAGTTATCTCTGGGGCATGCTTTCGAAGTATGTGCCAGGTATCATCTATACCTTTAGGAGGTATGATCCTTATTTTATTGTGCGCACAAGGCAGCGGTATCCCCTCTGTAGTACCGGTTGTATAGTGCCGGCTGCCCGTTATAGTGCCTGTGAATATCGCTTGGTGTAGATGGCAATAACCAGTGTGGCGGTGTGCGGAGCAGCCGGTTGCCGCCGTCACGCCGTTGCAGGTATTGTCGGCTGGCGCATACCGTCACTTCAGAGGGACCGTTGCTGTGTATCATGCTGTACATGCCTTATACGTATTTTATACGAGGTATATTGTGATATAAAAAGTGGTATGTACGAGTTACATAATGCCCTGTGGGCGTTTTATTTTTTGGTCATACAAAATTCCGCGCGCTGACGGGACGGGACGGACAGTCCAAAAGCGCCGCCGGATTTTTTTTTTTTTTTTTCAATATATGCATGAAGAAATGACGTTCCGCTGCTCCGCTTCTCCCCGAAAGCTAAAAAGCGCCCCCACCCCTTCCTCCCTCCTACCCGAGCTGATTGACTTTCTTTTTGGTTTGGAGGTTTCCTCGAGCCTCTTCCGTGCCCATACCGCGCCCCTCTTGAGGACGTGGAGGGAGGGTACGGTCGAGGTTGATGGCGCTCCTCCCTACCTACTTGCGCGTCCGTGGCGACAGTCGACTCTTCTCTGAGCTCTCACGCATTTGTGGTGTGGTTGGCTGGCTTATCGTAGAGAACGTCGAGGTCGCACAGAAGTGTGTGCGCTCGTTTACCCTTTTAGAACCTCAGTCCCGTGTTTGGGACAAATTACTTAGAATTAGAGTACTTCGTCCCCAAGCGGGACTGCAGTCCTAAAAGGTTTAACGAACGCCAAGTCCGCACAGGGATGCGATCGTTTTTTTTTTGTTTTGTTTTCTTCTTCCGGTGCGCGATTTTCCCAAAACGGGAAGATTTGGTGCCAATCACCGAAATTGGGCGTTTTTTTTTTTTTTTCGGAAATAATAATATCTGGTCGAGAGCCCTTCCGAAAATAGCAATGTTCGACATTTAGCAAACTCTCTCGCCGCTGTCGAAAAAAAAATGTCAACTTGCGCTCAAGAACAAAAATGGCGCTGCGCCCTGTGCGATATCGACGCTCCTTAAGGCCACGAGTATTGTTCTTCCTCTACTTTACTTCCACAGCCCTTAATGAATGAACCCTTTCGGTACTGCGCTGCACATGTACCTAACTTGTCACTCTAGTTTTGAAGTGCTTTATCTCCGCAGCGGGAGTGCAGCACTAAACGGGTCATAAGTCTAACCCTTTCACTCCTGTAGAACTGCAGTCCCGTTTAGAGGGGAAAGCTGGGCTATTTCTGAGTAGTTTGTCCCCCAACACGCAACGGCGGTACTAAAGGGCTCGAGGATGGGCGATGGAGGATCTGCTGCATGCATGCATCATCATTGCCTCTCGCTTCTTTTCTTGACCCTCTGTTTTGGTTGTCGGTTTCGTTTCGGGCGTATGGTGTCTGTCCCCTGTCATGAAACACGCCTCCCTCCTGCTGGTGCCGTGTGGTGCCGTGTGGTGCCGTGTTGGGACGAAAACATGCAGCAAAAAAAACAAAATGGCAACCGCTGAAGAGTGTGTAGGAAGGAACAAGGACATAAAGTGTCGGGGAGTGTTTTACAACTCTTGCGTCGAGGTCTTGCATCATAATTGAGCTACAGTGGCGCGCAACGGCGCGTCGTTGGTTGTCATGTGATATGATACAACAATTTTTGTAGCCTATTCTTGAGACCTATGTACATATGTATATACATGTGTGTGTAAAAACCCACACACGAGATATTCATATTTTTAATAGTATCACACAAAGCGAGCAAAAGTGACAGCTTTGAAGAAAATTTCGATCTCATCTACCCGTAGTTTAGTTTTTTTTTTTTTTTTTTTTTTTTTTTTTTCTCGTCGAATACCTGGTGCCAAGGTGCCTGGTACAGCAGTGCTGACGGTATGCAGATATGGTTCACCCTGTTGGAGCTGCAGTCCCGGTTTGGGGGCAAACTACCTGGGATTTGAGCGGTTTGTGCTCAAGATGGGACTGCTCTACAAACAGTTTGCCCTATTGCGGGGGTCCATAGTTAAGAAGACCAAATATTGTTAGTAAAAATAGGTAAATATATAGGTTTTTATGTACACCATAGGTCCTACTAACTATGGACTCCCGTAATAGAAGGTGAATACATACGATATGCGGTACAGCACCAGCAGTACGTACGATAGGATATGATATGATGTGATATGAGCTGTGATCGGTATTCGATCTCGTCGGACGGAGGACCATAGTAAATAGGAACAATCGTTGTTATTTACGGGGGGCCATAGTTAACAGGACCAAATATTGTTAGTAAAAATAGGTAAATATATAGGGTTTTGTGTGTACCGTAGGTCGTCTTAACTATGGACCACCGTAATAGTAAAAATGGGAAAATATATAGTTTTTTGTGTCTACCGTAGGTCCTATTTGCTATGGTCCCCCGTAATATTTGTACTGTAGATCTCCAACGGGGAATTGGGACGTGATGTGCAACGGGCGTTGGAGATTTGGTGGTTTCAATACGGCGTCAAATTTATTTCAAGGAAATATATCTAAGGAAAAAATCAACATTTCGGACGTTTCGATTGTTTTGGTTGAAATTTCGAAATGTTGGATTTTGTTAAAAATTATTTTTCTCTGTTTATCTTGGACGGCAGAGAGTGATCAGTATATATACCAGGTATTATACCGTTAGCTGTTTGCATGCGAAATGTATCAACTATTAATAGTAATTTCAAGTTGTCTGTCTCCGAAAAGTGCGCACAGTCTGCTTATAGTCATATTCATGCATACCTGAACATAGGGTTTGAAAGCAGGGTGCATGGTTTACATTCTGCAGCGTCAGATTTTGTCCTCATATACGAGACATTCCCAAGTTGTTCGATGGCCTCCGGGGTCCAGTCCGTGCCGTGAAGGTCAAAGGCCACTGCTCGCAGATGTAACGGTAAACGTGCCCGGACGCGCAGGAACGATGCGCGCTGTTCTGGACTCAAACACTCAAGCAGGGCAGGCTCAGAGCCCCCTGCCCCCAATGGCCTTGGGCAGAGACCCAAAACCTCGGGACTGTGATCAGCAGGCGCGTCAGTAAAACAAGTCGAAACCTCCAAGGGAGAACCTGGGCATGCGCGGGCCATGGCCAAAACCGAGGCGGCGCTGGTGAAATCTCATGAATTCTGTCGGTGCGGTCGAAGTGGTTGCTCAACAACTTCAGGAGGAGCGTGAACGCCTCCGGTCCCGTGGCTCCACCTGCGAGGGAGCGCGACACCTCTTGCTGGTGATGCCCGTGACCTCGGAGACGGGGGCTCTTCTGCTACCGTCCGTGGAGGAGCTATAGGAGGAAGAGGTTCGAGAGGCGTCTCCCCGTGAGCGATTTTTCCTGCTTCGCCCGTCACTCGAGCTCTCTCCTTCCCCTTTGCCTCGGCTTCCCTGACTTCCAGCCCCGTTTCGGCGAGACGTGCCACTGCCGTTGTCTGCGCCGGGACAGCTCCCACCGCCGCGCCGGCGACCGGGACCACCGACGCCCGAGAGTTTGAGGGGACTCCGCCCGCCACGACGGCAGGTCCCGCCGCGTCTCGGTGCAAACAGCGGCAGTGGCACATCTCGCCGAAACGGGGCTGGAAGTCAAGGAAGCCGAGGCCAGGGGAAAGCGAGCTCGAGTGACGGGCGAAACGGGAGAAACTGCGCACGGGGAGACGCTTCTAGAGCCTCCTCCTCCACCTCCTCCACGGACGGCAGCAGAATAGCCCCCGTCTGAGGTCACGGGCATCACCAGCAAGAGGTGTCGCGCTCCCTCGCAGGCGGAGCCACGGGACCGGAGGCGTTCAAGCTCCTCCTGAGGTTGTTGAGCAACCACTTCGACCGCACCGACACAGGGGCCAGCTACACCATGTTGCTTAATTTTGGCGTGTCCCGGGGGACCCCCTTTTGCGATTTTTGCCGTGCATTCCGAGAGATGGTGTCGGCAGTGACAGGGACTGAGCGTGTTTTGGCACCGGGGGTGAAGGTTTTGGAGGTGTTGCGGAGGGCAGTCAACGAGCAGTACCTCAGCCTGATGCCCTCGTTGTGCGCGGGGGTTTTGGCTACGGTGTCGAGGCCGCTCGGCACTTTGGATGCCATGTGGTTGGCTTTTGTGATTCGAGCGAATAATAGGACACCTGCCATCAACGGCGATTTTTTTTTTTTTTGCCCGCATCTTTCGACGGGTGTGCGGTCGTCCGCCCCGTCGGGGCCCCGGCCCGCCAGTAATGGTCGCGGCCAGGGACGGACGCCTTCCCAGTCGCCTTCATGGCAAACGGGGTCGCGCAATAGTCCGCTTGTGATGAACGTCAGCAAATCCATCCCTGACTACCTCGACCGGTGGCTTGACACGTCTTCCAACTGCTGGCCCCTGGACGAACACCATTACGCTGAAGTTCACGCTGTATGTAGGTTCATCCAGACTGATGACCCTTCCCTCTGGAGCGTCTTACTTCCATCGTCCTAGCGCCGCCGCCCTTAGCGAAAACCGAGGCCACTGCCTAAATTGCGACGAAGACACAACACTCCCTCAGACAGTGTAGACACTCGTTCCGTAATCTTAGCGGCATTTTGAACCCCGACCTGGAAACGCTCGGGGACGACGGCGAGGCGTTCCGGCGTTGGCAAGAACGCATGATCGGACACCGCCGCGAGAACAAATCCCCACGACCAAACAGACAGCACAGCCAGAAAAAACAAAAAGCGTCGTTGCGGCCACCTGCCGTGGGCAGCACCAGGGCCAAGGCCGACAGGAACAAACAAAGCGACGACTACGAAACACACGCGCGGAACGAGAACACCAGCAGTGTAACTCCGGCCACCGCGGTGGTAGTTCGACCACCTCTGCGTCTTCCAACCCAGCTCCCGCCTCGGGGATTCTTTCGCTACGGTGCTTCGGTTAACTCGGGCGGAAACCCGAACCTTCGCCAGTCAGGCACCCTCCGCGCCGGTAACTGGCAGGTCGACGGCGGTTCGGCCCCTCCTGCCCGTCCGCCGCCAGCGTTGCCGGGAGAAAAAAAAAAATGATTTCACAAGGCGCTCGTGTCCCAGGCTCGCTCAGCGCTCAGCGCCGACCTGCCCCGATGTCGCCCCGCACGTTGCCCGGTACTTCGGAAGACCGACGCAGCGACTCAGCCTCAATTGTTTCACCGGGGCGCCCCCGGGCGTCTGCCCCGGCGTCGGGAGCCCGCGCCGCAAACGCCGCCCCCCTCAGCCTGGGCACGAGAGCAGGCGCGCCAAACGCCGTTCTCCCGCAGCACGCACCGCGCAGCACCACGAGTGTCGCGCCGTCACTTCGTTGGTTTCAGCGAGGGTGTCCCCTTCCTTCGTCTCCGACCATGCGGTGGGAAGCCCTCGTTGGAGAGGTGCTGGTGCGAAGCGCCCTGTCCCGGGGCTGGAAGGGGGGCTGGAGCGGTCGCGGTCGGAACGAGGGGTAGACCCCCAGCTGAAACTCCGGCCTCGGGAAAACCGACGGGTCTTCCGTGTTGATTTCCGCCTGGGTAGCCTGCAGAGCTTCCTTCCTGGCGCGGGAGGTGGCTTCCCGGGCGCGGGAGGCGGAAAGCACTGCTTACTCGGAGGCGCTGGGGGCAGCGGTCGAGGCGCTTGCAGCAGTCTCCCAGGCTCTGACGGCGGCGCTCGACGCCACTGGTTAAGATCGAGGCCGAAACATGCTGTATCCCTATCCCTGGACAGGTTTGCCTATTAAGCCGGTACTCGTTGGTACTCACGTGGGTTGTTTGCTTAAGAGATAGAAGAAGAGCAGCTTTATTCCTTTCGTGCACGGGCAGACTGAGAGCAAAGCTCGTGCCTCGCTGGGAAAACCGCTGGGAAAAGCCCTGGTTTTCCTGGTTTTCCATCTAAAGATACGCCTCCCGAGTACTACAAATACGATCCCAATACCTGAGCCCAGGTAACTTCCGGGCTTTCAGCCTCATTCGAAGCAGCACCGTAACACCTGCACGAGGCCATCTAAAACCCGTGGCACTCGCGATCGAAGCATCACACACAGCTCGAAAACAAGACTTGTGACGATATCCTCGACCTCACAGCTGCTGCTGTTTTTTTTTTTTTTTTTAATTTCATGAAAATACTTGGGGTACGAACGAGACAAGCACAGTTTTGAGAAGAAACACATGACACGATACGGACAGTTTCGATTGTGTGTGTGTGTGTGTTTTTTTGTTGTTGAGGAAAACAAATAAATGATTACTCCGTGTTTGGTTGCAACTGCTGCCTGCTGCACCGACCCTTCCGAAAATTTTCCAGATTACCGCCCGGCTTTGCCCCTCTTTGGGACTCCAGAGGGAAAAAAAAAAACTTGGCGATAACCTCTTTTGGATTCGGGAGAGTAACAAACTTGGCGATAATAGCTTACGATTGCAGCAACGGCCGCTGCTGCGCGGTTGGGGCGGGGGGGGAGGGGGGGGATGATACACAAGGATGCGCGTGATGTGATGGAAGGGAGGAGTGGTGCTGCACGGGCGCGAGATGATCGTGCCCGCGCTGCTGGGTGCCCACGCTGGCCGTAGAATGTCGGTAGCACCGAAGTCACCAACCGTCCAACCGTTGTTTCGGTCGCTATTTCGGAGTCCCAGGGGGGTGCGGAGTGAGAGCAAGAGCTTGGAGTGAGACAACGCGTGCAGTGGTAAAGAGTAGTGTTTTGAGATTGTTCAACGGCGTGGGCTACGAGAGCCGTGAATGCGATGTAAAGAAAACCAACAAAGTACGTGCACATCAGGACATGGGGAACCAACCAGTACGTGCCCGTTTTTTTTATACGTAAGACAAAGGAAATGGAAAGTCAACGTCAAGCTTGGGAAAGGGAGGCCAACGGTAACAAGTTGTGGGCGGCGTCGCAGTCGACCCTCGAGTTATCATACGATGAGGGTGGAGAGCCACAGGCCACAGGCGGTCTCCGCTTTTGACGAGCACAACTGCTGGACGTGAATATGTGTCATGTACGACTGCTGCATCCTTGAACGGTGTCGATCCCGGTGTACAATTGGTGCTATCATATGTACCCCGGCATTTATCACATGTTCTTTGAACTTGCTCGGCGGAAGGCTGTCAGTGGCCCCGGCGGCGCAGCTTCTCCATTCTGCGCCCGTAGTCCGGAAGGTGTGTGGCGTGCCGGTGCAACAGCACTGCATAGCACCTCCGTGCGGTGCCTTTTTTTGGAATTGTAGCGGACACCGTAAGACACCACGAGACACCACAAGCTTGCATGCACACACTATTAATAGTATCTGTGGTCTCGTGGTTAGTGACTCGTGCTATTTTTCTGTGATTCCCCCGAGGCCGGGACTTGAGGGGGTTCTCGTTTCGGATGCTTTTGTAGTTACGGCGGTCTGCGCATGTACGTGCGAGCATGCCGGTAAAAAAATGTGGTTTGTTCACGTGGTGTCCGCTGGTACTCTTCGACATGTGCGAGCCTGTCTCGAATGTAGACCGTGTATATACGGCGCCAGTGCCGAAGAGAGGTCTTGAGGTCTTGAGAATGATGACATGGTTGGAGCGTACAATGACCCTGTTGGGGGTCCTGGCGCTGGCGTTTGTGCGCCCGCCGAATCCACGGGTAGTTGTTGCTGGATCGTTGTATCCCGGCCTCTTGTATATATCTTGCGTCGCTCATTTTGTCGTGCGCCTCCTCATTGGTGCATACTCTTGTCTATGTACAGGACTGCGTGTGGGCGAAGATTTGATGGATCGTTTTTACCTCAACGTGAAGATCAAACGGTCCTTACATTTCCGTCCATCGTGGTGTTTATGTGGTGTTTTTTGCTGTCTTTCGCGGGATGGAGCTTGTTAGGTTTGCCAGGTGCACAGCAGTAGTATGCCAGCTGTAATGGGGATTCGTCTATATGCCCTTTTGTGGCAGCAATAGAGCGGAAATGGGACGAAAACGAGCGACGATGTCGGCATCAGCCACACTTGTTAATTGCCAAGAGCGAAACACCGCTGCTGCTGTGTCGGTGGGCGGGGTGGTGTCTCTCGTGTCCCCGACCCCGCGTTGCAGACTGGCTTGGCTGCTTTCGTGTGCTATCGTACGGTAGCAGGGGTGGTATCTGTGTTCTCTGAGGCTCTCTCACTTGACGAGGAGCTCCTCTATAAACCTCCAAAAAATGTTTTTCGAGAAAAGCCTGACGCTTGCTTAACTCTTTCAGGACTGCCTTTCCTTTTTCAGGTCAAACTACTTGGAATTTGAGTGGTTGGTCCCCAAGATAGGACTGCGGTGCTGTAAGGCGTATGCCTCGGGCAATATCGTACAACATGTGATGTAGGTACTGCTGTCCAAATATTTGTATCGTAAAAAAAAAAAGAAGGGGGATCGACGATGCAACGGTTGCGTTGTTAGGCCCTTCTCAGTGGACGAACCCCCCCCCCCCCCCCCCCCCCCCCCAGGCACAATTTTTTCTTGACAAAAAAAATGCTACCCCTCATTGAAACCCCCTGCTGTTGTAGCACTATTGACCCGTCGAGGACTCCAGTCCCGTTTTTTGGGGATAAACTATATACATAGAAAATGAGTGATTAGTCCCCGTGTCGGGACTGCAGGTTTTTGCCCTCAAAAGGTAAATAGGGTCAGGGGATGGGATGATGTATTCCTTGTCTCATCTGTGAATACAGCAGTGCAAGGGGTGGGACGATATAGAGGAGTGAGAGGTTGGTTGCTTTGGTCGGGACGGGTTTACTTACGTTGTTCACTTTCGCAAGAGAGGGACGCAATGTGGTTGGGTTGTTGAGGACGGGTTGTGCTTAACATGTGTCGCACAAGAGGGACGCAATAGGTTACGCGCGCAGAGCGAGTACATAGTCCTTCACAGCACGCAAGACAACGAACAAACACCGCAGTCCTTCATAACACGCAAGACAACGAACATACCCCTCGCCCCCCGTGGGAGGATGATGATGATTTTTTTTTTAATTTTCCGCAAGACAACGAACAAACACCCCCGCCCCCCTGGGAGGATGATGATGATGTTGTTTTTTTTTTTTCTTTTCGAGCCGATTTTTTTTTTTCTTCCCGAAAACAAAGGAGACACGCCCTACCACTCTGCCCCGCAAAAAATAGAAACACCGGTTGCATATTAATAATTAGTAAAAGACCTTCTTGCATTTACGGACAGACTTGTGCAAACGAAAGCGTGGGTTTCAAGAGTACCGATACCATCGCCTAGAGCTTTCTTTTCTGCAGGCGAATGCACCGGTCGGTATTGTTACCTGGCATGTTCACCTTTCTCGTTTTGATGGAGAAGATAGATGGCTTTCGAAATTCGTTCAAGGAGGCGTGTCGCCTTGCGTGCTACACGGCACTACTCGTACTGCTGGGCGCTCACTCGGAGCACAAGCAAGACAATTTTATTTTCTGCCAAAGGGTGGTCGTCTGGTGTTGAAATAGCGACGTCAGGCGAAGGGCAAAGGGGAGTAAATCCCGACCGCGGCTTCTGGGGAGAAAGAAAAATAATCGGCAGCGTCTTCTTGTCGCACAAGCGCATTTTCTTTTTTTTTCTTTTCGTATATTTTTAGTCGTTCGTGATCGTCATGGCTTGGATTCTACTACCGATACGTTATTCGTGAACACCGTTGAACTTGCGTGGGATGTTTTGATCTGTTGTCGATGGCGATCCCGGCCACCAGAAGTTACCGAGCAGTACACACGTATATACCTGCAGTTTTTTGTGTGCATTCACACATAGACCATGATAGGAAGGCTCCGTCCACTCCACTCCATTCCTGGGTCAATTGGAAAACTACTCCTGGGGATGAGAGTTGCATTTTTTTTTCTGAGCGTGGTAAACAAATAACACCCCTAACACTGCATCCACGTATGCTTTGTATACATCCTACATTCATGTAATTCATAATAACTGTGGTACCTCTTCTGTTTTTGAAGGGCTCACTACGGGTCATGACCCGACCCGCGGGTCCGTTCAGAAGGTCTTCAAAACCTCACGGGCCGGGTCGGGTCGGGTCAGGAGGTTTTCCAAGTCTCACGGGTTGACTGGGCCAGGTCACCCTGACCCGACCCGACCCGACCCGCGAGGGTTTTGACCTAACCCGTCAACAGCCCTGTTTTTTGTGTGTGTGTGTTTGTTTTTTTTTTTCTTGCCTATTTATTTGTCTTACCCTACTTTTCCAGCTTCCCTCCCTGTCGAAGCTCAGATCTGGGGTCACGTATATAGCGGGCATTCCTCCCCGCTCCCGGCTTCTGTACGGCAAATGTGCATTAATTGTTAATGGGGGAAGAGTCGGGCGTTTCTCTCCTTTTGTCGACTCGCGTCGAATTACTGGGAATTATGGTATTTCTTGATACCGCGGACACAGATCAGTCCCCACTTTTGATGACGGAACTGCTGTGTACCATGTACATATTTCGGGGCAGAGATACAAGATAGGTCCCTGAGCTGTACCGTCTATCGTGTGTTGGTGCATGGGAGCCGTTTAATCTTGATGATCTACAACAGGCACATGCTGTGGATTGGATATGTACTGCTGTGCAGACCCTGCGCAACCCGTCACAACGGCAGGCGAGGAAGTAGATGATCTAGATGATTTAAATGATCTATTTACGGGGGGCCATAGTAAATAAGACCAAATATTGTTAGTAAACATAGGGATTTATGTAGGTTTTTGTGTGTACCGTAGGTCCTATTTAATATGGTCCCCCGTATAGATTATGATGCTCACCCTCTCACAACGGCACGCGAGGAATTGGACGAACTGCCGCAGATCATGATCTGTCGGAGATATGTACGTGTTTTGGAATTTGAGTTGGAGGTGTCTCGCGGCATGATTTCGTTGTCTTCGTCATGGCTGTTGTTGCTGACGTACGTGCCGCCGTTTCTTTCGTGCTTCGTGGGTTCTGTTTTTCACCAAGGGCGTGGTGACTAGTCCGCGCCATCCTCACGCAGCGTCCACGACTTTTGCTTTCTCCTCGGAATGATGTTGTACGATATGTACCACGTTGGACCACCAGGCACCCGCCGCGTGTGTGAGGGGGCGTGTGCTCGTTGTCATGCATGCCCGCAGTCGCGTATCAATCACTACAGCGGTGGTCCCTTTTTAACGCTTTCAGCCCTGCAGTCCCGCTTTCGGGACAAAGTGAATGGTTTGTCCCCAGAACGGGACTGCAGTCTGACCAGGGTCAATATATGCTGGTATGTGCCAGGCCAATAGACCGGCAGGCATTATAGCCGGCAACGGCACTATTCCGCACGCTTTCGGCACACTGATTGTTGCCGTTTGTGACGAGCGATTCCGCTTGCATTGCATCGGGCGCCGACCGGCATTACAGAGGGATCCCGTGCCGGGACGGAGCACGTCGGGTTTTACACCGACCAGGTAGACATTGCTTGCACCAAGCGCGGAGCGCCGTTAGGTGTTCGGCGAGTCGCGTGCAGGGTGAGCTGCATCCTTATACTGCAGTAGGAACCGCTCGTTAGGCGGAGTTTTCTTGTGTGTGGATGGCGGCGTCGAGTTGCGAGGGAAGGGGAAGAGGGATTTTGCTTTTTGGGAGACGTGAGAGGGAATACAGATGAATGATGATGAATCCACCAGGTACACACTATTAATACTATAATAGTGTTGGACGATACGGTACCGAACAGGCAAAGCAAACATTCGATACGATACCGATTAAAAAGAAAAAGAAAAACTATTCGACACGATACCTAAAAAAGAAAACAAAAATTGGATACGATATCGGGGAAAAAAAAAAAAAAATGCCTGGTACATGTATTCCATACGATTTCGGCATTTTGGTACCGGGTACCATTCGTTCAGTTATTATCTGCATACAAAACGCGGACAGCACGGGAGATGTAGGTCAAAAGTCAAAACACGTTCGATCTAGTACGATACAATTTATCGAATGTTCGATAGTTCGGTATGTCGAAAGTTTCGATACGATGCCAACACAAACTGACTGTATATAGAAATATACCGGTACAAAATATACTATTGATACACGATTATAACTACAGTAATAATACACGATTATAATTTTTGTACTATTAATAAACGATTATAATTATTAACACACGATTATAGTTATTGTAGCGACGGCAGGGCAACGGCCATATGAACCAGCCCGGGCGTCTGGTCCACGTATTGATTTTCGTGTCTGGACTAAAGCACTAAGCTGCAAGGGCTTGTACGATGGACACGCGCGCAACAACATACTCTTGCGTACAGATGCACGGGTGGCGCTATACGGCTGATCAGCCTGGACTTGTCGTTCTTCTGGTCGCTAAGAGCCCGAATCCCGGATGGGCGGGCTAAGTAAGATGGTTGCGGTTTCAGTTTGGTATTGTTTGCGCGCGCTACTTCTTTCCTGTCTCCACAGCAGTCACATGGATTCGACTACTGCCGCACGGCGGGCAGTACCTGTATTATTTCTTACCTGGTATGTACGTGTATGGTATGGCTTATTTTCATGCGAGCAGGTTGGTCCGAAGATAGATCCCAACGGATACAAGTGCTGGTGACGGTTTTACCTGCAGAGTCTCCACGTCTCCGCCCTGCTGACTGCACCGCATCTCGTAGCAGCAGCCTGGTATCTGCAGCACTGGGCAATGTACGCAGATGCTATTTGTGGCCCCTCCACGATGTACGCGTGGAGGGGCCGGCCCTAGTCCCCAGTTGTAACCTCTTTCCTCCAAAACGATGCACCCTCTCCGGTCTGAACCAGGAGAAGTGAAAACCGTGTATGCCGCCGTTATCTCACTTGGAAACCCCGTTCGAGGCATATATGTTGCCTTAAAAGGTGGAAAACCTGTTAATTGTAGAAGGCCACGCGTTCTTCCAGCCTGCGCTATAGACCTGTGATGGAATTGCTCGGGTACTGTGGACTGGCTTTACGCCCCCCCCCCCCCTTTTTACCTCACCAGCTACGCCTCTTCCAAGAAATATCAACCATACGTATTATACATGACTTGGGAGGCGTGTTTTCTATTTTGCCTGGATGGTCGCACGAAAACTCAGCACACGTTTTTCTCTGCACCGAAGTTTGTGTGAGGCACACCTTACCTACCTCTACCCTGTTGTTGCCCGTGTCACGTTTTTTTCGTTTGTTAGTTAGTTTGTTTGTTTGTTTGCTTGCTTTTTTTTTTTTTTCGGACCGAAACCAAGAACTGTCTGTCTTGAAGTGGCGGTGTCGCGAACCTCTGTATTTTGTTTCTTTTAACGCTCTTTGTTGGGCCGCTCAGTTGGTTGGACACACTCCTGGGTCCTGTTGTCGTCTTTTGCGGGCTGGTTTTGGCCCCCGTTTCTCTTTCGATGGATTCCGTGGTTACGGCGGCGGTAGTAGATCTATCTGCCCGGGCAGGCAGGCTGCTGATATGTGCCCGCACAGCGGCCGGGGATTTACTTCCGAGGATAACGGCCCCACAGATAGGCCTTCGGCCAGAGGCCTGCGAAGGGTTGGCGTTTCGTGTCGACGGGTGTGGGCCGCCGTTAGCCGAAGCCGAAAAGCAGTGTCGCCGCCAGGAAAAAAAAAACACCCAACTACATTTTGTCCATTTAGTAGTGTGCTTCCTTGACACGGGACAGCATCAATTGATTTTTGCGGGGAAAGCGCAAGTAGCGTGCCTGCGCGGGGAGATAGATCTAACACGGCTGTGAAGGTGGTGGTGGTGTTTTTGGCGCTCTTGGCGTTGCGTTCGTTGGTGTCGTTGTTGATGGTGTTGGTGTGGGTGGTGTTGATGTCTTTTTCGCGATTTTCATGGTGTTACGACTTGGTGGTTTTTCTCGACATGGGCTTGAATCAACGCAGACGCTATTGCTGTTGTTAATTTTACGGGGGTACATAGTTAATAGGACATACCTGGTATGGTATACACAAAAACCTACCTGGTATGTATTTACATATTTTTACAAACAAAATTTGGTCAACCGTTAACTATGGACCCCCGTAATAGTAGTCCGTAATAGTAGTACTTACACCGTATAGCTTGATGGAGACACTGATGATACATTAGTATACCAGGGCATTTTATCATTGTTGCGTACATGGAGCTTGAAGGAGACACTAATGACGTCAGGTACCTGGTGTACGATATATACTTGGAAGTATATATTCATATTTTTTTGTGACGGCCACAAGCGAAAACGCCTGCTGGTTTATATATAGACCATAGAAGCCCTGCAAATGAGAGGGGTAGCGACCCACCGCTGCCGCGAACACGTACAACAACGATATTACGTCGTAACAGTACGAGGTATCTGGTGTAGAACACTTCGAGCGGGAACTTCGTAAGGGGAAAAAAAAACGAAACAAAGAGCAAAAACTGTGACATTGGAATTTTTCTCATTACTCGCAAAGCGTTTGGGTCCACCTGGTACGTATAGTACCAGGTATGTATTAATAGTCGGAATACCTATGTGTTGCTTACATATCCAGTCGGTGTGGCGCAAGCAGAACTCTACAGCAACTGAAGCAAATGGATCGTACATTTTTTTTTTTTACTCTCTGTGATGCAGAGCCACGGCTGCTTCACCCGCGGACCAGCCGCGGGACTAATTTTTATAAATAATTCGAAATGAGTTATCCGAGGTGCGTCGCGGGGTCGGGTTTATGCGGATCGTCTTTTCGGCAGTTTTGTTTTGTTTCTTTTAATTTTTTTCCTTGAACGAAAAAAAAAAACCCCGACGCGCGGAGGAAGGGGATACACTAAATACAACAAGTAAACAAAATTCGTGAAAGAAAATACCCCTGTTGCATTGTTTTCCCTCTTTTTTCGTGTTTTTTTTTTTGTTAGCACCAGTAACGTATACATATGTATACCGGTACTGTATCGGATGTGTTTTTTTTTTTTATTGTTTTTGTACTTATGTAGATTCTTTATTGTGTATATTGTTTTTGTTGGGGCTGAAAGCTTTTTTCGACGAAGATGTTGTGACTGGCTCATTGTTGCCGATCTCGGTTTGCCGACGGCATTTTGTCTGCTGCACCAGAGTCGTGGATCTTGACGTGTCCTTGAACTCCGCCGTGGGTTGGAGTGTGCGTTTACCGTACATATCCTCTGCAGCTGGTGGTCGTGGGGGTGATGGTGCTGGTGCTGCCCAGCAGCAGCAGCAGCAGCAGCAGCAGGCCGACGGCATTTTGTCTGCTGCACGAGAGTCGTGATCTCAACGTGTCCTTGAACTCTGGTGTGGTCGGGAGTGTGTCTTTACCGTATGTATCCTCTGCTGCTGCTGCTGTTGCTGCTGCTGCTGTTGCCCGGCAGGACCAGCAACCGTAATTCATGTAGTAGTAGGAGCAGCAGCAGCCGCAAAAGCTGTTACCGTGGGCGTTATTGTGCGGCGTGTTGCCGAACGGTTGTAAGCCGAACTCGCCCGCACTTACGGCGACTTATTGTAGGACGACAGCGGAACAGCGGTCGATCTCGAATCCCACGCTCCCGAGAGCTGCTGCTGCTGCTGCTGTGTTTCGTTTCGTTTGTGACGATTGATATGGCAGACGGCAGGCAGCCTGGTTGTAGCCCCTACCTCCCGGAATAGCGTCGGTGCATGCGTACCTGGTGCGCCTTCCCTGGTATTTTTCGTATTAGTGGTGTGCTGGTCTTGCGCTTGACTTTTGTCGACTTTTATTCACCCTCTCGGGTTTTTTCCCTCCCGAGGCAATGCCCCACTCCGGAGTTATTGGAGCCTGTCCCGTGACGTTCTCTAAGTCTAACCCTGTTTGCATTGTGGCGATGGGTTAATGTAAGAGCAACAACAACCGTAACTGTGGGAGGGCGTATATTTTCGCTGAGAAATGCCTCCGCTGGTATGGCTCTCTTTTGCCTTACCTCGCCCCCCCCAAGGGTGGATTGATCTGGCCGGAGGAACGCATGACATTCGTCGTGTGCTGGCTTTTCCTTTTTTTTTTTGGTTTATTACGGAGGACCATAGTAAATAGGGACCTACGGTACACATGAAAACCTATATATTTACCTATTTTTATTAACAATATTTGGTCCCATTAACTATGGTCCCCCCGTAATAGTTGGAAAATAAATCTTCACTTTCCCTCCTTGGTGGAAAGTTTTGTTTTTGTTTCGCTCGAAAGCGCCTCCCGCTGCTATATAAACCAGGTACGGCAGCTTTTTCCGCATTTTGCTCCGTAGGTCCTTCGTATTTTTGTTTTTGTCACAAACAGGTGGATTAGAAACCTGCTGTAAGTACTAGTACTTCATAGGCCTGCAGAAGTAGTGCAAATTTGTTTTGGGGACAAACTACTCACCAGATACCTGGTATAAGTAGAGTGGTTTGTCCCCAAAGCGGGATTGAAGTTTGCCCTAATTAGGCCGTTTCCTATGCGGTTCGATTTTTGAGCTTCAGATTTTGACCCGATCGCATTTTCAGATGTAAACTTCGCTAATCGAAACAGTCTTGCTGTGCGGAAAAATCAGATTTATTGTGCCTGCAGAGATTGGAGCAAACGCCGAGACCAACTGCTGTTGTTGTGGTTCGGCGCCGCGAAGAGAAGCGCTGGGTGCGCTGCCCTGCGCGTAGGACCCAAGCGTCCGACCCAAGGCTTACTTTTACTGCCTCTGGTCTGGCGGCGAAGAGACGTGGCGAGTGCGCTAGAGTCAGCCTGTCTTGGTATTTTGTGTTTCGTTTTGTGACTGACCGCTGCTGCTGGTGCTGTACAGCAGTGTAGTCTACGAGTACGTATCCACGGAGAGGTGCGTGCCGAGTGCGTTTCGCTCGGTCCCTGGGCCCGAGCCCGCGCCAGCCGACTGTGGTCTGGCCACGGAGGGACGCGCCGACCGCGCGCCGGGCGCGAAACAACGTCGCTATACAGCTGTATCACCATCCAACTCAAAGATCGTTCTGCTGCTGTTTGCTGTCGGGGATAACATCTTGAATTTAGAGAGCATGCCATTTTCCGATTTTTGAAAATCTGATGACCCAAGTCGTCGGACTTTGGCCCAAAACCCGACGACTTGAGTCATCGGATTCTCAAATCGAAAAAAATTCCGGGCGGATTTTGCGTAGTTGGAATGCGTAAAAGCAGGGTAATTCATTTTCGAGCTCGAAAAATACAAATCTGAAGCTCGAAATCGAACCGCATAGGAAACAGCCCAGAAGGGGCAATTATTGGCACGCTGAGAATCCTCGATATTTTACCGGTATGCCGGGAACATCGATACGCCAGGTACACGTATATATGTTTGTGGAATGTCTTGATCATTGTTCGCCATAGCCGACATCCCCAACTCAATTCACGCACCCACCCGCCACGTATCGAGCAAAGCAAGACGCCACCGCGAGCTAAATGATGTACCACATGGCAGCAAAGACTCGACTTGCATGTGCGGAAACGTAGTGAAACGCGCCCGAAGCAGCGGGTCGTTTGGGTTACGTCAGTCATTCTCGTCCGTCGTCGGCCTTTTTTTTTGACAAGTCATTTTTATATTTATTCTGTGTTTGGGAAAAAGAGCAGTAGTGGGCGACCTAAAAAAAGCTCTATTTCGGGGGACCATAGTAAATAGGACCAAACGTTATTAGTAAACATGAATAAATACATACCTGGTAGGTTTTTGTTTGTACCGTAGGTCCTGTTTACTATGGTCCCCCGTAATAGCAGGGTACCAGACCGACCCTACCCTCTATAGACACTCTCGATGGAAAGGGAGAAATCGTTGGGGCTTCATTTCTATGTGTACCCAAACTCTCCTTGTATCTCCTACAGAGTGGTGCTTATCTACCGCTGCGAGGAATGAAGGAGCGCAGCTCACCATTGTGCTCTTTCGATAAATGACCCCATTTTTTTTGCATGGTGCCGTCTACCCTTGACCCCATCCTCCTCCATCCCTCACCCCTGCCACCACCCTTTTCTGTCTCCCCCCCCGCCCCCCCCCCCGCCTCCATCAAATCCTGACATTGGTCGATGTCATCTGGGACAGGGGAGACTCCCGCCCGGCCCCGCGCAGTTCTGGCTGGAATAACGGCACCCTTGACCCTGTCCTCCTCTATCCCTCACCCCTGCTGCCACCCTTTTCTGTCTCTCCCCCCCCCCCCCCCCCCCCCCCGGCCCCGCCTCCTTCCGGTCCTGACTTTGGTCGATTTCAGCTGGGACAGGGGAGACTCCCGCCCAGCCCCGCGCAATTCTCGCTGGAACGACGGCGGTGGGGGAGGCGGCGGGGGGAGGGGAGGCGGCAGCCTGAACGCCAAGGGTTTCCACGGCAATATGCACGAAGACCCTCGGCTGGAGAAGCAGCTGTTCAACACGGAAGAGCACGCCTCGCAGGGCATCAATTTTGACCGGGTATGATATTGATGTATGTTGCGATCGAAGCGAGTTTCTGATTTTGCCCGTCGCAGCGGATTTTCTGTTTCACGATGGGCTCCAAAAAAGTGGGTGCTTCTCTCATTTTCCCAGCCTCGTGTGTACGCACGCACGCATGTGCATGTGCGTGCGTGCGTACGTGCGTACGTGGCGTGCCCGATTTGAGTCTCCGTGTCCCGTCCGCGACTGGTACGACCAGAACGACCGACCGGAAAATCTCCGAACGAGAATTAAATTAGAAAACCGATCTCCTATATTCACAGTATGCACGTGTGGACAGTTTTGCTTGTCCACATTCATCGCAAACGTACGGTGTAGTCGGGGACAGCAGTGTGGTATCTGGCATATGAAGACCGCGTAACCACCCTCTCAGACGGAATTCTCGACGGGATCTTACCAGGGGGAAGCCGCCATTTTCGGTGGTTGCGCCCTCCCCCCCCCCCCCCCCCCCCCCCCCCCTTCCTGGTCATGGAGAAAACCGGCTGTGACATTCGTCCGAGCGGGGGGGGGGGGTGTGTTATCTTATCACCGGGTGTGTTAGAGGGTGTGTACTGCTTGCACGACTGTTTTTGGGTTCGTTTCGTGGATTCTCACCGACGCACACAGGTGGACGACAGTTACAAATAATTTCCAAGTATCACTCTCCCGAGATGTAAGAACTGCCGGTATATAAATATTTTTCATGGAGACGTTCACTACTTTTTTTTTTTGGGACAGTGTGGTACACGTATACCAGCGCGAGTTCCTGTGAAACCGCCAGAGCTACAGCAGTATCTTGTATCATATTTCGTGCGCTCCCTTTCTTGGAAAATTGTACACACGTCCAACAGGTAAGATGATCTACATATAGATCATCTAGGTCATAAACACCATATACAGATTGATCATCTAGACCATAATCAGATGGATCATCTACAGATAGATCATGTAGATCATCTACATATAGAGATCATCTGCAAATGATCTATTGCCAGATCATCTAGATCCTGACCTGCCGTTCTATGATACTTTGTGCAGGACCTGTATACGAGGTACACACAGGTTCAACCCGGGAAGTGTGTGCTACAAGAGTAGATCATGCGGAGTATACGGTTCTCACCAGGTGACATGATCTAGATCATACAGATCAGTCATCTATCATGCCCCCGAAAGACCTAGATCATGAACAGGGAATCGATGATCTGACCATTTGTGTGGAATTTACCAGGCACCACCCTGTCCCTGAATTTCAGGACCGTGTCTACACCAATGTTAGTGTACGAACCGTACTTGCAGGCAGGGAGAGAGCGGATATTTTACCCAAATTAGGTCGGAGTCGAGCATCGGGCACGCTCCACTGAACGGTTGAGTGACTGAATCCGATTTGGGACGGTAGCAATGGGGAAAGCGGTACTATACATGTGCAGTACGCGACATGGGTCAAGAATTTGAGAGAGTTGATCATTTGAGGCTTGTTTTTTTTTTTCTTCAGGATTTGCTATTAATAGTTCGCGGCTATAATGAGCATTTTGTGCACAGCGAGGAACGCGACTTGTAATTCACCCCGCTTAGTTTACGCAGCCTTTGAGAGCGTATGCTCAACGTTGACATCACAATGAGCCGCGAGCCTTGCGTGGCCAAAGTAGGAGATTTTCCACTGCTGTCGCTGTTGCCTGCTTATTGTGTACGTCGAGGGGCTACAGTGTTGTATAGCGTCAACCCGATGTGCTTTCGCCGTGCGCGAAAGAGCGCTCGCGCTGGACCTAGCGCGTTGCGCCGCCTGTGAACAGCTTGTCGGAAGTCAGAAAGTGAGCCAGATCAGTTTTCGGGTAAGCGACATGCCAGACTGCCACTCCGTTCGCTGACCACTACTGACCGTTACGTGTACTATTTTTTACCTGGTATACACCAATTTCGAGTAGTTTTGTGACAAAAACATTCGCTCGCGCACTTCTGATGCAGTGGCTAGCACAACGGAAAAGCGGCATATTTTTTTCGTTCTGATTCTGTTTCGGTCTCGGTGAGTATTATCATTAAGCTTTTCACAGCCAGGGACATACATCACTGCTGCTGATTGGTAGTGTTGGTATAACGAGGAAATAGGTGGGAAACTCATCAGAGCAGTACCAGTTATCAAAGTGTCCGAAGCCGCTGTGGAGGCGCGTAGCTCTGCGGGGGTCAGGTGGTTTGCCATTTTGGTCAAAGCTCCCCACGGTGCTGCTGCTGCTGCTGCTGCTGCTGCTGCTGCGGCCTACAGCTTCGTGAGGTGTGCGTAAGATGTTGTACTCTTGCAGCGGGAACCGCGGGGAGTTTCCGTAGATATGCGGGCGTTGTCGTGCTGTCGTGTTCTGGACACGCCCCCCGCCCCCCCTTTCCCCCTCTCTCGCCTCCGCCTTACCTGTCTTTATGTTTTTTGCCCTCCCCGCTTACTCAAGTACCAAGGTGTGTCTTGTTCTGTTTACAGGATCTATTCCACCGCCACCACTTACATGTCTTGTTCTTTCTGTTTTTTTTTCGTGTGTGTGATGTACTATACCAGGTATGTATCCGTTTGTTTTGTTTATTGTTCGTTCGTTCGTTCGTTCGTTCGTTCGTTCGTTCGTTCGTTTTTTTTTCATGTTTTGTCTGTGGCTTGTTTCGTTTGTTCATTTTGTTCAATCGCTCGCTGTTTTTTGCTCTTTTGTTCCTTTCCTTTTCTTGGTTTCCTCTGTGATTTTTCGTCGTCTTTTTTCGCGTACTCCATTGCCCCTTCCCCCCCAACCCCAATCCTCACCCCAAACACTGGCCCCACCGCCAACCTCACGCCTCCCTCCACCCGCACCGCCACCGCCACCCCTCTCCCCACCCCCACCGCCAACCTTTCCCCTACCCCGATCGCCACCCCTTCCTCCGCTCCCACCCCCACCTTCCCTACATGCACCAGTACGACGACATCCCGGTGGAGACGTCTGGGGAGAACGTCCCCGATCCGATCGAGAGCTTCGAGATGGACATGCTCGGGGAGGACCTCATGCGCACCACCGCTCTCTGCGGGTACTCCAAGCCCACGCCTGTCCAGAAGTACTCTATCCCTATCGGGATTTCCAACCGCGACCTGATGGCGTGTGCGCAAACGGGATCGGGGAAGACAGCCGGGTTCCTGTTCCCCACGCTGATTTCTCTACTGAGGAGGGGAGGCCCTCAGGTTAGTCGGAGGCTTCGGGGGGGGGGGGGGGGGGGGGGGGGGGGGGGGGGGGGGGGGGGGGGGGGGGGGGGGGGGGGGGGGGATGGGGGCGGGGACGAACTCGATTGTTGCTTGCCGTGGGCATTTTTGTGACGCTTGGCCACGCATCCCGTTCGTGACGGACCACGATTCCTTCTCAGTAGAGACACCTCCAACGTTTGCGCGCTCGTCACATTTTCTTCCGTCGGCGGGGGTCGCGGGAGGGGCTTTGGCGTGCGGTGCGCTGTGTACGTGTCGGGTGGTGAGCCGGCCTGCGCCCCCCTATGCCCCACCCACAACGTGCATGCGTGTGCCGTTTGAACCCCCCGTTGACCTTACCGTTTCAGGGCTGTGGATAAATTTGTTCGATTATTACGGAGGACCATAGTGAAGAGCACCGACGGCACACACTGAAAGCTATATATTTACTTATTTTTACTGACAAAATTCAGTCCCAATTACTATGATCCCCCGTAAGAGAAGCATTTGGTCGATTTTCGGCGAAGAAGCCGATTTGTCGAATGAACGACTCTGTGCCAATATGATACGTATCATACAAGGTCCGTTTGTACAGTGCCTTCCATTCGAAACACTCCTCGTACGAAGTGACGCATTGACACCAGATATGTGGACTCGCTTGATTTTCCAGTGAGTCTGAACGATCGGAGCGAGTCTTTGCGAGCATAGTGAACCCGAACCCCCCCCCCCCCGCCTCACAAGCGGTTCTTAGTAAGATACAGCTCACCCTTCATGCGACTTGCAGGATACCTCACGGCGCCTCGCGCTTGGTGCAAGCGATGTCTGCCTGGTCGGTGAAAACCCGACATGCTCCGTCCCGGCATTTTAGGGATGCGAGGGTCTATGGTCATACGACTACGGCCATTCATGAGATCGAGTACATCTCTCCTATCGAGTACACCCCCCCCCCCCTCCTCCCCCCCCCTAGGCTGGGGGGGGGGGGGGACAGGCTGGTGAACTCGTGTCATACATGGCCGTAGTCGGCTGGGGGGGAGGGTTGTAGGCGATCAACGACGTTATGAGTACATCGCAAAAACAATTTCGACCTTTGAGGGATTTTCGACGTCGATTATACCGTACGATTGAATGGGATGAACCGGCACAACCCTGGTAGTTTAACCTCCTCGGACTCCACCCTATAGCTACGTGTGGTCGTACGACCACGGTCATTCATGACATGAGTAAGCCTCCCCTCGAGTCATTGGGCACTGTCATCCGTTTGCAAAAAGTACGCACGAGGTGCCGAAGTCCGTCCGCCTCACGAGCACTTCTTCGTATTTCGTAGAGGATGCGGCTCACCCCTCATAGAGGCTCGCCGGAACACGTCACGGCGCTTCGCGCGTGGTGTCAAAAAAATGCCTGTCTGGTCGATGAAAACCCGACGTGGTCCGTCCCGGCACTGTAGTGATGCGGGGGTCTATGCTCATACGACTACGGCCATGCATGGCTATGATTAAGAACCCCCCCCCCACCTATTATCACACCCTCTCGTGCACGACCAGTACCACCACCCGCCCCCAATTTGGTTTCGCGCTCCGTATCAATCGAATTCATGTTCTCCTTTCTTTTGCTTTTTCTAATTTATATCGTATATATAATATAAATATTTTTTCTTCCTTTGTCTTTCTCCTCTCTTTTTTTTTTTTTTTTATTTCCTGTTTTATTTGTTGCAGTATCCTTCGGATGGACGAAGGAAATCCTACCCGGTAGCCTTGGTGCTGGCCCCGACGCGCGAGTTGGCCTCTCAGATCTACGACGAGGCCCGCCGCTTCTGCTACCGCACGGGCATCGCTCCGGTGGTTATCTACGGAGGGGCGGACGTCCGCTCTCAGGTGGGTTTAGTCCCTCCCTTTTGGGAGCCGAAGATTAGCGACCGAATGACCGGTATAGCGTGAGCGCGCAGCGAAGCGAAACAGTGCGGGCAGAATTGCATTGCGCCCCCCCCCCCCCCCCCCCGTGTGCCGTACGAGACCTTCTGCGGTGTAACTCGGGACACCAACCGTTGTATCAGACGCAGTGGGCGTTGTTGGTGTAACTGTCCCTTTTTTTTTTTTGTCATTTTTTTCCCCTCTGATGTCCGAAGAGGGTCAAGGGATCAATCCCGTTACGTACCTGGTTCCTGATATGTGCTGTGGTGATGTGGATGAAACAGGGCAACATATTTCATTTTCCTCTTTTTTTTTTTTTTCTTTTTTTTTTCGTTCGTTGCTACAGAGACAAAACATCATGTACTCTGTGCACCACTTCCGAGACTCTGCTGTGTTGTTGTTGTTGTTGTTGTTGCTGTTGTTGTTGTTGTTTTTTTTTTTTTGTCCATTTCGTGTGCCCGAAGACGGAAAATACGCAATTCACTCCATTTCCAGTGCGAATTAATTAAACTGAAATTGAGGTCAATTTTGGTGGTGTGGTAGTGGTGGTGTTGATTTGTGGTGTTGGCGCTGTTTTGATGGTTGTTCGTTGGGGTGGCTGTCTTAATGTTGGTGTCGAGTGTCGTCGGTTATGGTGATGGAGTTTGTCGCGGATGTTGTGGATGGAGCGATAGCGCCTGAAAGGATACCCGCGTTGTGTTGCGCTGTGTTGGCGTTGCCGAGCGGGTGGACCTTCCGCGGACTGGATTTCGCTCTGACCTGCCCCCCCCCCCCCCCCCCCTTCCCCATGGGCCCATGAGCGTCCTCTCGCACCAAGATTGTCCGTGTGTTCATTACAACGTTTGCGTCGCCGTCTGGTTTTAGTTCTTTTTTCAAGCGTCGCGACAACGCCGGCTCCATTTCCGCCGCCCCCCCCCCCCCCCCCCCCCCCCCCCTCTCGTACGTCTTTCTGACCGGGCAGCTTCGTGAGCTGGAGCGGGGGTGCGACCTCCTTGTCGCCACGCCTGGGCGTCTCGTGGACCTCATCGAGCGTGGACGCATATCCCTGACCTGTATTCAGTTCCTGGTGCTCGACGAGGCTGACCGCATGCTCGACATGGGTTTCGAGCCCCAAATCCGCCGCATCGTCGAGGTGCGTTAACTAACTCCCCCCCTTCAGCACTCTACTCTGTAAAACCTTTTCTCGGTGAAACGCTACGTTAAAGTAAGAGTCGAATTGGTTTTCGCAGCGGTTGGGGACACACGGCTGCGGTTTTAATTAATCAATTTGAGGGGAGTTGGTGTTGTACGTACGTACTTTTTCCAGGGGGTCTGTCTGTTTTTCCCAAGCAAAATGTGTCCTGCACGTTCTACTTTGTAGTCAACTTCCAAGTATTCTGTCCCCGGAACGAGCATGTAGTTGTACTATTATTATCACGGGGGACCATAGTAAATAGGACCTACGGTACACACTAAAACCTATATATTTACCTATTTTTTCTGACAGTATTTGGTCCTATTTACTGTGGTCCCCCGTATTAGAGAGGTTTTGAGCTGCTTAAGGCACGATCGTAGTTGGCGTATATGTACGGTGGCGGTCCCTGTATAATGCCGGTTTTTGCCAGCAGGCCAATACACCGGCACTATAGCCGGCACCGGCAATATTCCGCACACTGTCACACCTATTGAATGCCATATGTGTCGAGCGATTCCACCGGCAATATTTTGGGCACCGGCACTGTGGGGATGGATGCCCCTGCTGTGTGTGTACCTGCTGGGATTGGCGTTGTTCGGGACTGTGTTGTTTTCGGTGATGGCTGTGTGAATGGCGATGGTGGTGATTGGCAGCGGTGGGGGTGGTGGTGGGTGACGGTGACTGGTAGCGGTGGTGGTAGTGGTAGTGGGGATGCTGTTGGTGTGTAGGTGTTTCAGGCGTCGTGTGCTGGTCGCTGACTAGCCTTCGCTGGTAGGTGGGCGAGAGCAGCGTTTCGCGCGACTCACCGGCGGCGACGAGGTCACTACCCCCTCTCTCGAAAGGGATGTGTGGTCAGTGGTTAAGCGACGAAGGCAAGCAACCAATGAGTACGCCCCCCCCCCCCCCCCCCCCCCCCCCCCCTCCCAACTGGGCCCGTTTCTGACACAACGACCGACGCCTTCTCACACATGTCCCCTGTGCTTCTTTTTCCCTTTCCCACCCCATCCATCGTGCTGTATTTTTACTCTTTTTTTTTTTTTTTTTTTTCGTGTTTTTTTTTCTGTGAGCGAAGGAGGAGGACATGACCCGAGCGGGCGAGCGGCAGACGTTCATGTTTTCGGCGACCTTCCCCCGGGAAATTCAGCAGCTGGCCGCCGACTTCATGACGGACTACATCTTCTTGGCCGTGGGCCGTGTCGGCTCCGCTTCTAAGGATGTCACACAGACGGTGTGTTTCCGTTGTTTTTTTTTTCATGCCACTCTTTTTAAGGAAACGTGAGGACCGTTGTGCGCTGATGATATGCCAACGGTTCTTTCGTTTCCGCTCAGAGTGCACGTGGCGGTGGTGGTGTACGTACGTCGTAGGTCCGGTGATGTTTTGGGTATATCCCGATAAGCAGAGCGTTTCGAGGTTTTGCACAAAAGGGTGCAGTGCTATCGTTTTTCAATGCAGTTGATATTAATAGTTCTCTCGACACCGCCAAAACGGTGCTCAAATAGTCGAACATGTCTATTTTCGGAGGGGCTCTCTCGACTGCAGTAGATAGGTTTGTCCTCGCACGAAGGCACCTCAAGGTTTCTCGGTTTTGGTCTCCTCTCCTTTCCGTTCCGGAAACTAAAAAAAACGAGCACGGAACAAACGATCGCTCTTTGCGGTGCCTGGACCATACTGAGGTAACAAGGATTATCGCCGGTCGTTATCTTGGCGGGATGTTCGATGGCGTTTAGCCCGTGCCTCGTGAGCAACAAAAGCACACACCCGTTGCTTGAAATTCTGCTGCTTCAGGTTTTGTCTCTCGCTCGTGTACGGACTGTGTTTCCTGCATGAGGTCATGTAAAGTCCGTACGTAGCACGCGCGAGCGGAGTGCCACTAGAATCACGCACAGCTTGCAAAGACGACGAGTTTCGGCGAAGTCCTCGATCTCTTATCACAGGTGTTTGCTCTTTTTCAGATGTATAAATATGGTAGCCCGTACGTCGGCGATGAACACGGAAGATGATTGTTTGGTAGGTACGTATGAACATGTACAAGCGTAAAACTTGCCTCCCTCCCCCCCCTCTCCCGCCTCCGGAAAATCCCTCCAGGTTGAGTTTGTGGACCAGAACCAGAAATTCCCCATGCTGGTCCGAACCCTCAACAACCTCGAGGCCAAAGGCTTGGTCCTCGTCTTCACCGAAACCAAGCGCAATGCCGACTACCTAGAGTACCAGCTCAGCGACCAGGGGTACCCCGCCAGCTCCATCCACGGAGACAAGACGCAGCGGGAGAGGGAGGACGCGCTCCGAAAATTCAAGACCGGGATCACGCCCATCCTTGTGGCCACGGACGTGGCGGCCCGTGGGTTGGACATCAACAACGTCACACAGGTGCGTGCGTGCGATGTTTTTGGGGTTGGGGATTGGTTGTGCCGATTGGGGCTAGGATTTTTGGTTTGGGTTGGTCGGGTGTCAGGTTTGGGTTGGGTTTGGTTTGGTTTGGGTTTGGTTTTACGGTTCGGTTTGGTTGTTTAATTTTGGCGGAAGATTTTTGTGTGTGTGTGTTTTCGGTTTGATTTATGCCGTAGTGTTTTAATTTGCTCGCTCGTCACCCCCCCCCCCCCCCCCCCCCCCCCCCCCCCCCCCCCCCCCCCCCCCCCCCCCCCCCCCCCCCCCCCCCCCCCCCCCCCCCCCCCCCCCCCCCCCCCACCTGGTCCATGTGGCTTGGTTTGGCTTGACTCGACTTGGCTTCTCGGTTGATTTCTTTCTTTCTTTCTTTCTTTCGTTTTTTCTGGCGTGTTTTTTTTGGTCGATGTGCACACTTTTGCGTTCTGCCTGTTCGTTTTGCGTCACCAGAGATTGACTTGACCTAGATCCTCGTATACGAAAGGGGATGCCGAGTAGGTTCAACGGGATGGCCGAGCAGCGAGTGGGTTTATTCGAGTTGCTTGAATTTACGACAATGTCACGGATCATTTTTTCTGCCCCAACCCCATGCCCCCTTCCCCTCTACGGTATACCTGGTATATATAGGGTGGGTTGGCGTCGGTTGGCGACGACGCTGTAAAACACGCCTATCATTGCGTGAGCTAGACAACCAGGGTACTTTTTTTTCTCTCTTTTTTTGGCGGTTACCACGGCTGGCGGTCGGGTCAGATCATTTTTGTGCGGGGAGAACCTCAACTCCGCACAAGCGGGGGGGGGGGATCGCATCACGTAGTGTGGATATGGTGATGCACCCATGAGGCAGTTACATAGTAGACCCATTACTGTCTCTGGAAGTGGCCACACCAGAAAATAAATCTATTCATTTGACGCTGTCATCAATATTCAAGAACCAAGCGGTTCTTCGTAGGATGCAGCTCACCCTTAATACGACTCGCCCAACACCTCACGGCGCTTCGCGCTTGGTGCAAGTATTGTCTGCCTGGTCGGTGAAAACCCGACGAGCTCCGTCCCGGCATTGTAGGATGCGAGGGTCTATGGTCATACGACTACGGTCAGGCATGACAATGAGTACACCCCCCCCCCCCCCCCCCCCCCCGCCGCCGTCGTGGTGGTCTTTTTTGCCCGACTTTCTCCTGCCCGATGCACCACCTCCGTTTTTGTTTTCTCGTCTCTTCTGTTTTTATTTTTTCGCGGCGAAAAGGTGATCAATTACGACCTCCCCACGAACATCGACGACTACGTGCACCGCATCGGGCGAACCGGTCGCGTGGGCAACGTGGGCAACGCCCTGTCCTTCATGAACGAGAAGAACAGAAACGTCGCCAGGGAGCTGTACGAAGTAAGTCGGCGTATTTTTTGTGTGAAGTGGGTCGAGCGCGGAGTCTGACGATGTTTTTAGCTCGTGCATACCTGCAACAGTACATTGGATTTGTGTGTTGGGTGTTGTTGGTCGTGCGGTGTACCAGTCAGTACAGATGAGTGGGCGTTTTTTGTTTTTGTTTTGTTTCTGCTTTATGATGTCGTGTTGAAGGCGGCTTTCTGTATGCACCGGACGGGAGGCGGTCCCCTCCTACGTTGGGAGAAGCATCTGCTTTGGACCCCTGCGAGCTCCTCCCACCTTTTTGGGCCGAATCAATTCCCTAGTTTTTTTTTTGAGTGGAATCAGGTCACACGTCGGACAAGTAGCTGATGATCTATCTATCTACAGATCATGTAGTTCCTTATAGGGCAGATCCAACCCAGGAAACATGTGCTAGAGCATGCCGACTTTACAGATCATACTCGGCAACATGAGCTAGATGGTGCAGATCAGGGATCTATCTTCCTTGAAAGAGTTCGATCATGAACTGGGAATGATCTGTATGGTTTGTATGATCTGTATGATCTGTCTGTCCGAGTTGTGAGTCATCTGGACGCGTAGGAGACCGGTATTTTGCAAGGGTGTGTTCGGTACGGTACGGGTACGCTCGGTACCGGTATGGACATGGTACCGAACGTACCGAAATTCTCGGTAAGGGTATGGACATGGTACCGAACGTACCGAAATTCTCGGTACCGGTATGGGCATCGTACCGAACATACCGAGCTTCTCGGTATCGGTACGGTGTATCATACCGATACCGCCGGTAAGGGTACGGACATCGTGCCGAACGTACCGAAGTTTTCGGTAGGGTATAGAACTCCAGACCGAACGTACCGAAATTCTCGGTACGATTTAGAACTCCATACCGAACGTACCGAAATTCTCGGTACGGTATAGACCTCCATACCGGTACCGTACCGCAGATACCAGCGGTATTTGTCAAACCGAGCGTCGCTCCACAGCAGTACCATGGTATTGCCCATCAAGAATGTGTGTGTCTGCGACAGTTTTTTTTTTTTTTTTTTGTTTTGTCATCACATTCATTTCCAGAGTTCGATGGGCGCCTTACCACACCGGGTATTATTTGTCTTGCCTGAATGTCCACGACCTCTGCCTCGACAACGTCTGCCTCCGGAGGAGCTGGCGCCGGCGCTGGCGATGATGAGCTTTGGTCGCCAGCGGCGGGGTCATCATTGTCGTTGTTGCTGGGGGGGGGGGTGTTGTGGTGCTCATGAGGGCCGCTGTACCGATGAGGCAGGGTACGCTGCTGTGCTGCTGTGCTGCTGCGTGCTATGTGTGTGGCGGTACTGTACCGGCACCGGGTTGTCCCGAGCCTAACGTCCCGATTAGCCCGGGATCGGTACTCTCGGTAGGGTATAAGCTCGGTATCGGTACGTTGTGTCATACCGATACCGCCGGTACGATATGGACATGGTACCGAACGTACCGAGGTTCTCGGTAAGGGTATGGACATGGTACCGAACGTACCGAAATTCTCGGTACCGGTATGGGCATCGTACCGAACATACCGAGCTTCTCGGTATCGGTACGGTGTATCATACCGATACCGCCGGTAAGGGTACGGACATCGTGCCGAACGTACCGAAATGTTCGGTAGGGTATAGAACTCCAGACCGAACGTACCGAAATTGTCGGTACGGTATAGAACTCCAGACCGAACGTACCGAATCCTCTCGGTACAGGTATACCGGCGGTATTTTACCGCCGGTAGGCCTCGGTAGTACCGTACCGAACACACCCTTGGTATTTTGGATGCATTAGACGTTTGAAGGGATAATCTGCTAATTTGGCCATGTTTTTGGTGTCGGGCGGTGCCCCCGGCCCGTGAGATAAGGGGAGGCGGTCGATGCAGGGATCAAAACTGCAGTCTACGGAGGCGTTGTTTGTTGTTGTTTCATGATTTCAGGGGTTGTGTGAATGTATAACCGGATGACCTTTTGAACGGACGGACCCTCGCTATACCTGGCATGTGTTTTCGTTCTTCGTTCTTGGTTCGCAATCGCAGCTACTGGGCGAGAACCAACAGGAGTGCCCGCAGTGGCTTGCTTCCATGGCAATGTATGGCGGTGGGGGCGGCGGCGGGGGCGGTGGCGGGCGTCGCACCCGCGGAGGGTCGAAAGGCGGCCGTAACTTCGGTGCAAGGGACTTCCGGAAGGACGGGGGGGGCGGAGGCGGAGGTAAGTTTTGTTTTTTTCTCGGTGATTTCATTTGTTTGTACGAGATGCTGCGGAGCACGAAACTACGGGATAACAGGTGCTGGCGAGTCGCATGCATGAATGGTGCGTCTCCCCTCTTTGTTAACCGGGTTGCTGTTTCACTCCTGCTCCCGTCGATTTTGTGCTTTCTGGCTCTCGCCTGATTCTTCGAATGCACAGATGCTGCTTTGTCCGTTACAGCTCCTGTTGGACTGTTAGGGGGGACATAGTGTGGAACAAAAATCACGGCATGGTGTGGAACAAAAATCGCGACATTTACTGTCGGCCACGGGACGTGCTCAGATGCACCCGAACTGGGGCAGCGGGTGCACCCGAACTGCTTTGCAAAGAGATATCAGGCGCAAACGCGCGCAGAGCAGCATGGTGACAGCTTGTGCTGCAGCTGCTACACATTGTTAGCGTTGGGTTGATAACGTCGCGCTCGCTTCGTTTTTTTTTTTTGGTCGCAATACTATAAATATTAGTAGAATCGAGTCGGAAGGGTCACGTATGTCCTACAACCCCTGTGGGGTAGCCCTCGATAGCGACGAACCCAACGATGCTTTCGGTGTGACCGACAATCGAATTGTCTACGAGCATCGTGAGCGCGCAGCACGACGAACAGGATCATATCGCGCCCGGGCCGTGTAGATGACTCCTTGCGTTCTAACCCGGGACACGAACCAACCATTGTATCGTCCAGCAATGTGTTTGTGGCCGTTTCTGTAGTCGTCACTTCTTCTGGTCTGTTCCTCGCCTGAAGTTCCAGGAGGGTTGGGCTTATTTGTGCTTTTTCGGTGTCGAGGGGGTGTGGGTTAGAGGGGCGTTGGTTCCCGCGCTTCGTCCGATAGTTGTGTTTCCTGGGTGGGTGCCGCGGTTTTTCATCTGCTGCTGTTGCTGCTGCTGTTGCTGTTGCTGTTGCTGCTGGTTCGCTGTTGTTGTTGTTGTTGTGGTCGTTGTTGGTTGTTGGTTGTACTGGTGTTGCTGCTGCTGCTGGTTTGCTTTCGCTGCTGCTGCTGCTGCTGTGCATCGCTGCTGTTGTTGCTGCTGCTACCATCCATACCATAGCCTCTTTTTTCCGTCATCCGCTTGTGTTCGGGTCCATGTGCGCTCCTACCGACGGCAGGCTCGCGCGGCGGTGGCGGTGGTGGCGGTGGAGGCGGCTACGGTGGCGGCGGCGGAGGGTACGGTGGCGGCGGAGGCGGGTACGGCGGGGGAGGGGGGGGCGGCGGTTACAGTGGTGGTGGTTATGGAGGATCCCGCGGCGGGGGCGGAGGCAGTTACTCAGCAGGCACTGACGCATGGTAAAACGAATTCCACCGAAGTTGGTGAAATCGGGACGGGGTGGTGGTCTCTTTTGCTCGTTCCGAGTGCAAGACGGGCTTCCATGGAGGCGTCGTTTGTGCGGGAAGAAGGGAGAGGCAGGGGAGGAGAGATATTGGAAGATGGTGGGGGCGGAGGGGAGGGGGGGGGGGGGGGGGGCGGTGGGTGGGGTTTCCACGACGCACCGCAAGGATGGATAAGAGGGTATGTCTCCAGCAGCGACGTGGCTTCAGCGCGGATCAAACCAGAATAGTCCTGCAATCTGTTTCATTTGTGTTTCTTTGTGAGCGGGGCAGAGGTGGTAGGGGGGGAAGTTGTGTGGGAGGGGGTGGATGCGTTGGTGGGCGAGAGAGAGACGGGTTTGCTCGTTGTCCTGGAGCTAGCTGTGGGAGCGTTTGTCGCAATGCTCTATGCGGCTGGCTGGCTAGCTGCCCTCTGGGGTACGGGGAGGGGGTTTGAGTCGAGGGCGCCTGATCGACGACGTGAAGCGAGGCGGAAAATGAGGGCATGGGGATGGGTGGGGTTTGTGTCGGTGGGCGAACCAAAGTGTTGGCTAGTTTAGAACATGGTGGTCGCGGGTTGGTAGAGAGGAGAGAGCGCGGCGAGAAACGTTTTACGCGCCAGCGTGCTATCTTTAGCGCCGAGTGCCGGACTTGACGCAAAAAAGGGTGTGTGTCTTGTTTTTTTTTCTTTGCCCGACTCGGACGGGGAAAAGGAAGAAAAGAGGCGTTATTGTTGTGGCGAGGACGGGGGAGGGGACACGATATTAGACAGAGGACTCCCTGTCTCTCACGTGTACATCGCCCCGCCCCCCGCCCCCACCCTCCCCTTCCCCTGTTAGTTGGCGGGGCCGGCGGGGCCGGGGGGGCGGGGAGGGGGAGGGGGGCGCGGTAAAGCTTGCTTTTTGCAAAAGCAAAATGCGGGGGTGCCAGGAGGCACCCATGCAACGGGAGAGAGTGAGACACGTGGAGATTTTCCTGCGGAATATGGACGTGCGGGGCAGCCTAGAGCCATCGCCCGCACGTATCGCGACTGTGAAAGCCGGGGTGGACGCGAAGGGGAGGGGAGGGGAGGGGGGGGGGGGGGGGGGGGGGGGGGGGTGAGATTGCCAGCGATAGGATGGACAACAGCACACAATCTATTCTTGGGTTGTGAGTGGTGGGCGAGACCCCTTTTCGGAGTCTGCAAATTCTCGATTATTGTTCTCTATTGCTTGGTCCAAGCTTTGGCCGAAGTTTGGGGGGTTGTTGGTGGACGGTTCATGAGCCGGCCGCGGGAAAGAATGAGGAGAAAACAAACTGACGCCCCAGATTTTGCTCTGTGTTTCGTTTTCCTGTTCGGGGGGGGGGGGGGGGGGGGGGGGGGGGGGGGGGGGGGCAGGGGTTATATGCAGGGACAGAACGTTCTAGGCGAAAATGGGGCGTTGTGTTTTTTGTGTCTTTTCCCCTCCTTTTTTTCCGACGGTGCTCCGCTTTTTCGCGGAGGAAGTCCCCGTCGGTTATGTGCGGGATTGTCAACGCTTCCAAGGGGGGCGGTAGGGCAGAAAAACAAAGTACTGGCACAAGGCCGAGAGCGGGGGAGGGGGGGGGGGGGGGGGGGGGGGGGACACATCACTTTTTGTCAGAATGTTTTTTTTGAAGAAGCGAATCTATTATTGCTCCCTCTCTTTTTGAGGGTTTTCTATCGGCAACCTCGCCGCCCGAGTACGCTCGGCATTCGATGGGTTCCGGGAGCGAGCGGCCTGCAATGGTACGTCGACTCTTTTGCCGACATAGACAGCGAAATGAGGGCGGGAGCGAGAGGGGGGAGGGGGGCAGTTGGGAATGGAAATGGGCATGGTAAACTGGAACGCGAGTTGGGGAACGCGCGGGACGAGGATTTGTAGTTTCGGGGGGGTGGGGGCGGGGGGGGGGGGATTGGGTGGATGGGGGGGGGTGGGGGTGGGGGTGGGGCGGGGGCAGAGCGGCGAGCGGTAACAACCAATATAGTACTTAGCCTTGCTGTTCGTCAGCTTTGATTGTGGAAAATGGCAGCCTGCTTAGCGGAGTGGTGAGCTTTTGCCGCAGCGAGGAGGCCGAGCGTCCGCAATGCTCAAACGGGTTGGGCAGGGGAAGGGGGAGGGAGACGGAGAAGATAATAGCATCTCGATAGTATTGATTGTTTGGAACGGTGCCCCCAAGGACCGCGAGGACTCGTGGACTGTCTAGATGGTGCTACGCGCCAGTTGTTTGACCCCCGCGTGCTGACTGGCCGCTGTCGTCGGAGTGGCCCGGGGTGGCTTGGGCGTTCTCGCTGCTTCGTTTACGGCGGTTATCTGCATCCGAGACCTGGAGCAGCAGTAGGTAGTAGCGCGTGATTTCGGGGCTTGCGTGGAGAGGGAGGGTTGCGGGTGGTGATTACAACGGCGGGCGCGTGTTGCGCGTGAATGCCTGTCCTGTACCCCGACAGTCTCTTGTGCGTGAAATAGTCATGGTCGTGAAAATTACCACACTTGGCAACTCCTGTCCTGCTTTTCCTCCTCGACCGGGGGCATCGGCGGGGAGAGGCAGGGAGGGAGTGTTTTTCCTGAGAGGAAGGGTAAATGGTTCGAGAGTAGTATTTCTGATGTGTTGAATTGTGCATGGCGTTAGTTTTCTCCATCACGACATACAGAACAACACGTCATCGTAGCTGCAGCCGTACGCGTGTCGCCGGCCTGCCAAAAGTAGTAGTACCCGCGATATTTTCCCCTAAAACTCGGGCGTGGAAATTATGGCGTTCGGAAAAAGAGGGGAGGGAGGGAGGGGAGGAGGAAGGGAGGGTGCTATTTGTTGGAAGTTCTTGACTGTTGTGCTGGTTATTAGGGTAGTGGGGAGTAACAGCTTTTTTTGCTCCGACGATCTGCTTCCCGGCGGGAGAGAAGGAGAGACGTCTCTCGCTCCGTGAAGGGTTTTGGAAGAAGCTCCTCTATGGCACTTCCCTCCCAACCCGATCTATATGCGTATGTGTGTGGTGTCCCAGGGAGAGGAATGTAGCAGCAGGATCACGAACGGCAATTCACGGGTTGGTTGTTGTGTTATTTGTGGCGGTGCGAACGATCGCCTGCTGTTTGCCTGTCCTCCATCTATCTATCTATCTGTGTCGTTGGTTGGTTACTTACCACTCACTACTTTACTGTAGGTGACCGGCCTATGTTGTCCCGGTGAGCGTGCGGTATCGTGTTACCTGGTACTTGGCAAGACTTAGCTGGCGAGCTGCTTTTGCTGGCCGGCCTTATTTTGCGGCATGACTGACCGCTGTGCCTATTCCTTTTTTTTTTTTGCTGTTTACTGCTGCCATTCTACTTGTTGCTGTGCGCCGCTTCGTCGCAAACTATCCCGTGACACGCATGCAGCGCCCGGCCGGCGAGTTTATTTGTTTTAGGTGTTATCTAGTATACGTGGGTGTATCAGTGCAACAACTGCAGCTAGCTGGTGATGCCGAATCTTTTGATAGGAAAAATGGCTGCACAACGTGGCAGGTGGAAGGAAAGGGTGGAATAGGGTTATGGTTGTCGCCGTAGGTTGTATGGAATTTGTTGTTCGGTCGGTGTTGGTTGACGATGTTTTGATTACGATATACAGGGGAAGGAATTGGTCGTCGTTTGTCTGATTCTATTACGCCCCCCCTTCCCCTCCCCTCCCCCCCCCTTCCCTCCTGCTCCACCCCCCGTCGTTGTGTTTCTTCTTGCTCCTTCTCGTCACGCCATCCATTTTTTGGCGGCGGTGGCGATGCACGGGGGAGTGGGGGGGGCGGGGGACGGGGCGATCTTACAAGTCTTGGCGCAGACCAATATATATTCCTCCCGCGTACCGTACCGTAGATAGGTACCGATTCCCCACCATTATTATGATTGCGTGCGCCGGCTTTGCTTGCGCTCGCTTGTCTTCGCTCCCTCTTCTTTTCATGTACCTGATGTCTTGTTGCTCTGTTTGCGTCTATTTTCATTCACCAACCAATCTCGACGTGGTACATGCACGGCAAGTGTCGAAAAGCCAGTGTGCGCAATTTCTAGTTAGCGTAGACAGCTGTGCTGCTTGCCGCTCGACCGCCACCACCACCACCACCACCATCACTGGATCTATATTCATGTATCCCTCCATGCACTCGACGCATAGGACGTGCGTACGTATCTCGCTCTTCAAATATTTTGATATTTTGGAAGGTGGGCGTGCAAAATGTCGCCGTGTCCGGACGAAAATCTAGCTGTCTAGAAGAATGTTCCACACTTATTTCTACGTGCTTTTGTGCTGCAGAGGGAAAGTGGGAAAATGATTCGTGCCCGCAGTTTTCTGGTTGTTTCTTTTTTAGGTTGGAATTCCCTATAGGTTTACCTAGGGTATCTAGAAACAAAATTAAAAACTTGCAGTAACGGACAAAATGACAAAAACGCTACACCAGTGACTTTTTGTCAGTTTACGGTACAAAAAATTCAAGGCTTATCACGCTAATTTCGGTGGAACGGTAAAACCGCCGTCAAAATGGTCCCGCCGTCCCGTCCCGCCGACAAAATCCCTGACCGTCGTCGCTTAACCGTCCCGTCCCGCCTATAAAATTTCTCCCGTTGGAAATTACCGTCCCGTCCCGCCGTGACACAGAAAATTACCGTCCCGTCCCGCCGTGGAACCGAAAAATTACCGTCCCGTCCCGCCATGACACCGACAAATTACCGTCCCGTCCCGCCGTGGCGCCGAAAAAATACCGTCCCGTCCCGCCGATAAAATCTCTCCCGTAGAAAATTATCGTTCCGTCCCGTCGTGGCACCGCCGCCGGCGGACATAACTTTCCTCTTCCCGTACAAGAAACATTCATGGTGGTCTGTTCCCATCCATTTCCACCACGAATTACGAAAATAATCAAGAAATTTCGAGTTGTACCAAACTTCAATAGTAATTCCTATATAAATACATGTGTCGACCGGCCACGACAAGTCCTCCGGCTAGTTACACATCCCACACCAACGACGGACAAACAGACACCGGCTCCATCCGCCCTTCACCTTTTCTGCCGCCCAATGAGAACAATTGCTTCTTCAACACCGCCACCGCCTCCGCCATAGCTGCCTGGGAAGGACATCCTCTCCCCAACCCAACCATGGCAACACCAGCTGGAGCCATCTTCTCCACTCTTGCGGCTGTGCGTGCCTGCATGTTCGACGGCAAGCCTCTCCAACGCCCCCTCTTGGTAAGTTCTTGCTTGTTCTGCTATCCACATCTCGTCGTAATAATACCCCCCAATACTTACCGGCGCCCGCAAGTACCCATATATAAATTAATACTACGTTGTGCTTTCATGTGTCTTCTAAACGTATTGTATCATTTCGTTCGGTATGCGTCGCATTCTTTGGCGGAATGCAGGATTCTTTGGCTCAAGCACGTGACAAGATCCTTGGTAGTAGCGGCCTACCGGGCGCAGGATCCGTAATGGGAACGCCAGGCTCCATATACGAAGCGATCACCCTTCGACCTGATGATCAACTCCACCCCAACAGCTGGTGGCCAGGTGACGTCGTGGAACGGCATGCTCGTATCATGTACACTCGGACGGCTCTCGGATTCAACTGGCACTACACTACCGATTGCCATATCGAAGACCATGGCCATATCGAGATAATCGCATCCCAATGTGCACGATGGCGAGATCCCGCACCAGTCTTGATTCCGCACGGACCGCCCCAGTCACTCCATGATGCAGTCAATGCCTTGTTCCTAACCGGAGCCGCCTCCGACTTCCCATTTTCTGGACCTGCTCCGTGCCCCCCCTGCGACGAGAGCTGCGCCCGGCACGTCGGCACATCCACATGGTCGATTCTTCCTTGGAGTGCGGACAACGCCCCAGATCGCGTTTTCTTCGCGTCTTCGCGTCTGCACGTGTAGACATCTACGAGGACGCCGGAGAGCCGCCAGCACCGTCACCCATTTTGATGATAGGCGTTGAGTACTGCCTCGTAGCTGTCATCTACTCCCTTCCGAACCATTTCGTGACCCAGTTGCGTTCCAGAGGGCGGTGGTTGAAGTACGATTGCATACTCGGGGGGAGTACCACGTCTTGCGACGATTTCGACTATGACTGGTATCATGGTTTCCAGCATATGTATGTCTACCTTCGAAAGTCTATGACCTTGCCTGTTCCCCAGGCACAAACGACACCATACCGCAGTGCTAGCTACCATGAGCGCGCAAGCCAAGAACGCGCGAAGATAATCGAGGCGACTAGACAAGGACCCATCATGCCTCCGCCTTACCGAAGTCCTGGCCACTACGACGTGGGGAGCGCAGCTGTGCCTTGCCGACTCGACTCCGACGTACCGCCGCCTTGAGCGTCTCCCGTGTTCTTCACACGTGTGTTGAAACGTTTTGATTTTTGATGTGATATTGCTTCTCGATTAGGACTGCCTGCCTTCTTGTTTCCCTCTTTTTGCTAGAACGAATTTTCTAGAAATGTTGCACGGCGCGTCCAGCCTTTCGAGTTCTGCGCGGCTACATTTATATTAACCCTTTTAGTACTGCAGTCCCGTTTTGGGGACAAATCACTTGGAATTAGAATGGTTTGTCCCCAAATCGGGACTGCGGTACTAAAGGGGTTAACTGTTCGGTCGACAGAGTGTTGTTTACGGGGTGCATGTACGTGACGATCATCGGCGAAAAATCTACTTGTATGCCTTTTGTCATCTTTGACTTCACGGCAGCGTTTTATTTGGTGTGGGTGTGTTCGCGACACGTCGAGGTCATCGCAATCTGCGCGATGCTCGACTGTGGCGTTTTGTTTATGTGTTTGCTTCGAAATAGCGGCAACATCAGCATCTGCAAACAAGTAATATTCTACGTGGTAAATATATGACGTCGCGAGAGAATTGTCATACTGCCGGCCAACCTTTTGTTTTATGGTAAAACCCTAGGGAACAGCGGGGCAACCCTTGCCCTGCCCTACAATTCCTATATAAATACATGTGTTATCGTAAATTGTGCACAAGTCCCATCTATAAATGAAATACATATAGAATAGTAGTAGGTGTATTACCCAGCTTGCCAAATTGGGTATCAACTATTCAATTATTAATCAGTCGAACTCACAGATGACGTATTTTCATCGTCTTGCTTATATAACACCTGGTCAGTGGTTGGTATGATATTGCTGGGCACCACATTTACTTCTGCTAGAAAAAGTGCTGGTGGTGCTGATCAGCAGCTGGTTGATGATCTGTTTTTATATACTTTCAAATGAAGGTAAGTACAAATATTACCGAAAAAGAATGAAAATTACTACCAAGTAGTAAGTGTATACCTGGTGGTGTTGTTTTTTCTTTTCATATCTTCATTCTTCATTTCCACTCGCAACTGAAAGCAGAGTATCATATCACAACACCTGCCACAGGCTCGCCACCACACACAAATAGCACACAGACCACGATCACACCAGTACTACTGGTGTGGCCCAAAAAGATTTTAGGAGACACGCCATCAAGCGGGACGCAAAACGTGCGCTGTCAAGGATGTAGGGTCGAGTGTTGCACATTGTCAATGTCAATGCCAAGTTGCTGTCTGTCAAGGGGTGAAAGTGCTGCCTTCTAACATCTTTGGTGTGACCGGCACGGACGCCATGGATGCCTATCTCACGGGCGAGGCCGATCGACCAGCAGCGGCACTAGAATCACCACCGCCGCCGCCACAACCTCCATCTGCACAACCACCAGTAACACAGAGCAAGCACAACAATCAGAACAGCCACCGTGAGCTGGCAACGCAACAACAGCGCTTGGGGCAGGGGTGGAAGAAATCAGAAGACGTCGCCCGTGTAGTGGCAGCACTTCTCGGGGCTTGTGGGCTGCGCGGGTCGAGAAGAAAACGTCTGCGTCGGGACGGCTCCCTTCGCGGAACCAGCAGTGTGCGGGAATTTTTCAGGTACAACCGTGCTGACCCTGCGGCGGGAAATAATCGAAAAATATATTTATCGTCCCGCCCGCCGAAGAAAAAGAAAATTACCGTCCCGTCCCGCCGTGGGAAAAATATTTACCGTCCCGTCCCGCCGAGGAAAAAAATATTTACCGTCCCGTCCCGCCGAGGAAAAAAATATTTACCGTCCCGTCCCGCCGAGGAAAAAAATATTTACCGTCCCGTCCCGCCGAGGGGAAAAATATTTACCGTCCCGTCCCGTCGAGAAATTCGGCACCCGCTGTCCCGTCCCGTCCCGTCCCGTCCCGTCCCGTCCCGTCCCGCCAACTTTTTATGTCCTCATTTTACCGTCCCGTTTTCATTTTTTTTTTCCCCGCCAAACGACTCAAATTTGTCCCGTCCCGTCCCGTCACGATTCTCAGTCACTGTGATAAGCCTTGAAAAAATTCAAACCAGGAAATCAGGGTACACCAAACCCAAGTTAGATGACGTTTTCTGTCAAAGTATCCTGTTTCATGGCAAAACATCCATGTCCGTCCGTCCAAGTTTCAAAAATGACAAAAAAAAAAAAACGATGCTCCAGTGTCTTTTTGCCAGTTTACCGTACGAAAGAATAGAACGAGGTAATAAAGGCACACCAAACCCAAGTTAGGTGACGTTGTTTGTCAAGGAACACCTTTTTCTGGTAATAAAGCAATGTCGGGTGTAGCTTATGATTACGAGCAAAAAACGCGTTCATGAATATTAGCACCCTCTTGTACTGGTATTTATACGAACATACCAGGTACGAGTCAAGCTTAGCTTACATTTGTGAAGAAATCTTGTTTCGTTTCGTGCGCGTGCTTGTACTCAGAGCACGGGACCGCGGGCGAACCCGGCGCCGTCGCGGGCGCTGGCGAATAGAGGGGGGGGTTGCAAGGAGCGCGGTTGCCGTTTTCGTGGCTAGGCGTCGCGCGTGCCCCGAGACATGAGGGAAGCACGAATGGTCTCTGTCTGGCCTCCTTGTGAGGCTCCACTTATACCATATGCGAGTCTAGAAGGGTCGTTTCGATGTGCAAAATAAAATTCAAGCGGTGCTTATTTTAGCGACCAGACTTTATAGTCGACAGAGAGAGCGACGCAACTTTGTTAAGCATACACTTTCTCACTCTGCGTTACATGCTAAATTTTCTTAAAAAGAAACACACGCAACATCAAGTAGTGATGTTATTGGGAACCAACACTTGAACCTAATGTACTTACATGAGTTCCAAGGATAGTCAAGTGTGCATAATGTACCTATCGCATGAGATCCAACTTGAAGGAGTGAATTCAACACATACAAGGCAAGGAAATAACCGAACATATAGAATCGTTTTGTATCTACCGATACTGCAACACCTGCTTGTATGAGATGGGTGTGTACCTAAATTATGGTTGCTACAGGAGTACCTGGTAGCCCTGTGTTATGCAGCAGCGACCAGGTGATACTGGCTACTGCTGTAATAATGGGGGCAGGTGGAGCAGGGAGGCGCCGCTAGGAGTGCCACAGAAAGCCGCCACACCGAGGGGGGTAGGGATGCCGCGCTAGCGGGACATGTGGAGATCCCTCAGGCAAGGCCCAGTACCGCCTCTGCAACATTTGCGGCGGCAACGTCTCCTAGATCAGCTGGAAGCGCATTGCCCTCGCTCGAGGGCGGCCAAGGTGGAATGGGGGCAAACTTTAGAGGTTCCTGTCCAAGTGCTGCGCGGCCTCTGCCTCCGGCGGCAGAAACGACACCGCTGGGAGGAGAAGCTCTGGCGTCGGAGGGCGACTCGCGGATAAGGGGGCAGGTAGATCGGGGAAATGCTGCTGTAGTAGCCATGGAAAACCTTCAAACATCCAGAGACAGGGATGTCACGCCATCGGGACGCTTGAGGGTGCCCATGACACCATCCGGCGCCACCCCAACAACACCTGGAGATACTTCCTCTGAACCTGGTAGCGCAGCCAGGGAGGGGGGTGGCACAAGAGGCGGACGGGGCCGACCGCGGGGGCCTGGGAGGGGGTCACGAGCGAGAAGCACTGGGAGAGGGGCCGTCACGAATCGGGAAAGAATCCCTCGACCCGGCGGCAGTGAGCCGCCCTCGGCCCCTGAACCGAGAGGAGGCAGCGAGTCGCCCTCGACTCCTGGATCGAGAGGGGGCAGCGAGCCTCGTTCGGATCCTGGATCGAGAGGGAGCGATGGTGAAGAGAGAGAACTCCCCAGGGAAGGAGAAGGTAGCGGGGGGGGAGGATCAGCATCGGGGAGCGCAGGGCGACTCCGTGCATTCATTGGCGCCAGTCAAGACGGCGTGATGTGCGGGGGATGCCGATCGGCAATCGCTCGGGGGCACCGAGTGGTAGGGCTGCCGTGTGGAAACCAGCACGTTATGCACGCGCGGTGTGTGGTGGAAGCTATCCGAAGGAGTGGGTCACACGCACAACTCATTTGCGCTACACGAGGGTGCATGGCCCGCCATGGGAGACGGGAATCACTTGAGGCAGCAGTTCAGGCTGATCCTGGACTCCGTGTTACGGTCGCAGGACTTGGAGGAAGGCAGGACAACAACTACGATGAACGGAGGGAAGAGCTTTGCTACCCGTGGGACCAGGATTCGTTAGGAATAGCAGGGCCACTAGATGATGTTCTCTTGAACAGCTCCAACAACGTTTCATCACCGTGGTTAAGGTACAGCCGGGGCTAGCTACTGTCCACGCCAAGCTTCTCACCCACGTGCTCGGTCTCCTGAACCACGCCCTTGGAGCGCATTGGCCAAACAGACACTCAGAGACGCCGAGGTCGCTCCTGAGGGCCATTAAGCTGTGGTACATCGTGCCAGCACTGCTACACTCGCAGGACAGCCGCGTGAAGCGACGCGAGAGATTCGCGTCCGTCGAACGTGGTGACATCACGCTTATTCTCCCGTGGTTGATGGAGTACACCAGCCGAGCATCGACACGGCTTAGGGGCCCAACCTACGAAGCCACATACGCGGCTAAGTACGAGAGAGCGTCGTCAGCCTGTCGCCACTCGGGCGGGGTGTCAGTAGCAGCACGCTGTCTTCTCGCGGAAGCGCGAGCGCCCGGCAACGAGGTGACATGGGAGCGGGTGAAAGCCAAATTTCCGGGGGAAGATCGTGCCTCCATCTCCGAGTCGGCAGCGGCCGCGGTGGCAGCAAGCTCCACGGAACCGGAGGAAGGAAGTGTTCCCAACTGGCGTCCAGAGCAAGAGTTCGATTCGCAGGTGGCCCTCGACGTCATCAACTCACGAAATGCGTTATCAGGCGCGGGGAGTGACGGTCTACGCTTCTCACACCTGCAGTCGGTCATCAGGACCGGCTTCGGTCGCGAGAAGTTTGGAGCTAGCATCGAGGCCTTTTGGAGGCGGATCTTCGACGACTCCGGTGCATTCCCGCCGGAATTCTGGAAGCTCTTCTTGCAGTCCAACCTCACTGCCTTGGGGGAAAAATGTCGCCCCGTATGTGTAGGTATGACATGGAGACATCTTCTAGCAGCCGGGACTATGCGGCAGTGGCGGCCACGGCTGGAAGAGATTAATCGTGAGGCAAGACAGTTTGGGGTAGGGGTTCGAGGGGGGGTGGAGCAGGTAGCTCTACGCGCCCGGGTGCACCATGAGTCAAGAAACTGGCTCATCCCAACCGACTGTTCCAACACCTTCAATACTGTAAAGCGGACGGCAGTACTTGCCGAGGCGGCCACTTGCGTGCCCGCGCTCACGCCGTTCATTGCTAAATGCTACGGCGAGAGGCCCGCCCCTACGTTCTTCCAGATGGACTCGGGGGAGCGGCGTAAAATTGACTGCTCCAGTGGAGTGCAGCAAGGGGATGCCATGGGCCCGGCGCTGTTCTGCATGCCACTGCTGCCAATACTCAAACGGGTCCGTGAGGAGTTTGAACACCGGGGTGTTGAAGCCTTTGCTTACCTCGATGACATCAGCATCGGTATATCAGAGATTACAACGGACACGGTGAGAGTAGTGCCCTTTCTCCAGCACGAGCTGTGCGAAATAGGCGTTGCAATTAACCCCAGCAAGACGGTTGCTTTGCCTCCAAAAGGGCATGTGCCTACGTCGGAAGAGATAGCACTTCTGGGGGGCATAGGTGTCCGCATTGCGGAAGGGGGTGGGGTAAAGGTGGTTGGCGTGCCCATAGGCACTGATGCATTCGCGGTGAACAGCGCCGTCGAGATAGTCCGAGATGGGGGAGCAGAGCAACTCGCGCGCATCCTGCCGCGTATGCCGGACAAACAGTCGGCGAACCTCATCGCCACCAGTTCAATGGTGAAGCGGACCTCCTACATTGAGCGGGTAATGGACCCGGAGCTGTCACTACCCGCGTGTCAGCGGGCAGACAATAGCGCAATATGGATGCTCGAGCGCCTTCTCGAGCTTCCAGGGATAGCGGACGAATCGCCGTTCTTTGCGGACGGATGCCCGGCGAACCGGTTGACGCTACAGCCCCACCAGAAAGCGCAGGCGAGCCTCTCCACAGGGGCCGGGGGGTTTGGACTGTCATCGGCTGAATCAAGGAGAATGTCAGCGTCCATCGGGAGCTTAGTGGCGACGGTGCCAGAGGTCCTTGCCGACCTCTCCGGTCCATTGGGGGGAAAAGTCCGAAGGGAGTTGCCCAATTCGGACCTCGTTCGCCGCATATGGAGTAGCGTCAGGGACCTCCGTGACATCCATGGGGTATCGGAGGAGGCAATGGCGAACGTGGTCCCGGAAAGCTGGCGGAACAGGGCGTTTCGCGCGAACGAGGGAGGAGTCTCAGAGCAGTCTGATATGGAGGCATTGCCATCACATGAAGCCCAAACGATCAGCTCCCACAAAGCGCAGCACAAGCTGGGGCAGCAGGTAAACCGGGTACGGTACCAACGGTACGTTGCGTCTCTGGACCAGCTCCCCGAGGCAGCAGGCCCGTCGAGTCGGAACGACGTGTCCGGGGGAATCGAAACCAGAGATCTTGCCAAGGCTCGGCAACGGAGCCTATCGGGACCAGGCGCTGTCGCCTGTTTGAGGGCAAGGCCTGTGGACACGGCACGAATCATACCGGCTTCGGAGTTCGTGTCTATGGGACGGCGCTTTCTGGGAATGGAGGAGCCCATAGCGACGAGGTGCCCCTGCTGCGAAGCGACGGATGTCACCACGCGTCACGCGCGCACATGCCACCGAGCAGGCGCGCAGGTAAACCAGCATCAGCCGCTAGTCCACGCGCTGTCCCGCACGTTCAAGCGGTTGTCCATCCGCCATCAAACGGAAAGCGGAGCGCCCTTCAACGCCGACAGAAACCTCCGCATGGATATAGTGATCGAGAGGGGAGGCCTCCGAGACGCTACGTCGTCAGAGTACCGTAACAAGGCGATACTCCTCGACATCACGCACGCAGACCCCCAAGCGAGAGTCCACATGCGAGCTGGCAGCGCTGATCGAGACGGATCAGCTGCCTCCACTTCCGAGGCGCGAAAGCGCAACCACTACGCTCGTGCAGGACAAGTGTCCTTCGACGAGCGCAGCCATAAACTTGTCACCCTCGCGGTGGAAAGTTTTGGACGCCTCGGGAAGAAAGGCAGCGATTTCATTGACCAGCTGGCAACGAGCATCATCGGAGGAACGGACGGGGGATCTCTAGCAAGAAAAGGGGTTTGTAAGGAGCATCTTTTCCAGATCATATCGGTGACCACCAGGTCGCGATCTCGCGCCGGGTGCACCGATATAAGCTCGCCCTGCGAGACCGCCAGGCCGCCAGGGGGAGAAGAGAGGAGGAGGGAGGACTACTCCCAATGGCGTGGGGATGGAATGTAGATGCGGAGTAGGACGCAGGGCGTATAGATACATAGTCGGTGAAAATATATCGGTAAAAGGTAGTACGTATTCAATTGAGTATACGCAAGGAAGGAGAAAAGGTTGGATAAAATTGAGGGTGTTCGACGAATTATGTTAGTTTTTTCATCTTGAATGAATAACGCCCTGCACATTGTCAGAAGGCAAATAATGAAAAAAATAGGTGTCATCCCTGATACTTTGGGTAATGCTATTTGCGACACCGGTGTCGTAATTTCTTATTTGCGACACGTCATCCCTAATACTTTGGGTAATGCTATTTGCGACACCGGTGTCGTAATTTCTTATTTGCGACACCGCGTCACGTTCGCGGCACATACCTCAGATACCCTAATACTTTACGTGCGTCCCCTTTTATATATATATCCGGACCAGACGTGCTTACTGCGAGCTCGCATTCGAACAATCACAAACGCAGGACGAGACTCTACGGAATAACGCCAAGAATCGGCAAAAATACGAAAAATATATGAAAACGAACAAAATCAGGCGAAAAAAAAAATCGATAAATCAAACGAAAAAAAAATGCACAATAATTCAAACTGAGCGAGATTATCGCAAAAAACGAATAAAAACGACGAAAAAAAAAAACTCGAAATTGGGGGTGAACATCGTGACAACTACCACTGCCGCACGTGTAAATGGATATTCTACATGCACACGCACGTGTACGTACTCTAAGTTTCGTGTAGTAGTGCTGTCTTGTGTTGATAGAACACAACAGGTAAAAAAAGTGCACACCCACGTGTACATGTGTGTAAGTTTCGTGTAGGGTGTTGTACGTGTAGTGCTGTCTTTTGTTGAGATAACAGGTAGAAAAATACAGCAATTAATTGTCCGGAGTGTCCATTTTATAATAAGGCCACTTGTAAAATTCGGTAAAAATGGAAGATAGACGAGACGTATTACGCAGCTTGCAAAGTTGAGTATCAACTATTTAATCAGTCGAACTCACAGCTGACGTATTTCAAAAGTTATAAATAAGGCCAGCAATTTCTCGTCCGACAATCTGCGGCATGAAGAAAGAGTTTCGTTGTCCATCGCTCATAAAAAATCCCCAGAGAGAAAGGCTGAAGGGAAACAAGAATTATTTCCAAGACAAAAAAGGCCGACTGCGACAAGAGAAGATTTAAACGGCCCACGACAACAACGGCCTATAACAACAAAGAAAGGACGACACACAACCCACCTTTCTACACCAGGTCGAAACAAGACAAGAGTGATACTACTGACTTCCCCGTACCTACAACCCGCGGTACCTTTTTTGCATCCAAGCACAGGTCACCCCATAGCGTTCGGGTTCGGGTTAGGGTTGGGGTCGGGTGGTCAGCGTATACTGTATGAGCATGCCTGGTATCTCCTGCTATCACTTTTCCTTAAAACCCACCCAAGGAACAATAAATAGCGGCAACAGCAGCATCGTAATGGTGAATATTATGTACGTCGCGAGAGAATTTCCATCCCTCCGTCCAAGCTTGTATTAATTGGAAACAGCAGGGCCACCCTTGGACCTGCTCTACAATTTTTGATTGGGGGAAAACCCTTGGTCGACATTGATTAGTCGTCACCCGGAACCAACCGTGATATGTGCTGCTGCTGCATGGTTTGATATACATGGTATTCACACAGTCATGAGTGCGTGCAAATGCTTTGTACTTTTTTTTTGAGTGCACAAGAGCTTTGTACTGTTTGTACGAAGGCACAAGCAACCGTCTTTAAATCGTGAGGTAAGCTCCGTGCATTGGTTGCATCTCCTCGGACCGTCTTTGATTACCTCCGGTTTTGTGGAGACGACTTGAAGCAGCAAATATCAGCTACTACTTTAGCTGCAGTTCCCACGTCGCTGGGAATATCTCGTGGAGGAATGTTCCAACAATCGTGTCGCGTAACAACCATACATACATACCTAGATTCGTACTTGGCAAGGAATGCAGTTTTCTGCCGTGATTAACTGCCATGCATCGCCAGATCAATCGGTACCTTTTCTTCGACGTTTTCTTCGCCGTCTCTTGCAGCAAGTTGCAACGAACGCCGTTCATACTTGTCCCTGTATTTCGTCTCCCCGAATTCGGAAAATAAATAATTATTCACTCTCTCTCTTTTTTTTTTTTCCTTTCTATTTAATATCCTCCGGTAGATTGGTAAAAATAAAGCATCAAATCCCTTTTCCCTGTTTGTTTTTTTTTGCACACTCCTTGGATGATGAGTATTTCAGAGAGTTCTCCGCCGGCTCTGCCAACAGCCGGTGCGGATCCCTTCCCACCCACCCACGAGTCGCCCACCCAAGCCTAGACTTAGCGGCGGGGGGCCATCAAGGGAGAGGCTTCCCGAACTTCTGAGGTAGATGTACATTATTATTGTATTTTTTCGCGACATGCCGTGGCATGCCGTGGCACTACCTGCGGCAAAAAACCTTCCACGGCATCTTCCACGGCATACCATGGAACCGTAACCCTAACCCTAACCCTGACCCCAACCCAAACCCTAACCTAGGTGCCGTGGACATTGAGGTATTAGATAGACGCTACTACTATTAATAGTACGAAATTACTTTACAACCGCAGCTTCAGAGTAACTGCCACGCATCGCCAGATCGATCCGGTCGTTTTTTTCGCCCTCTCTTGCAGCAACTTGTAACGCACGTCGTTCATGCTTGTTGCCGAAATCAGTAACCTTCTCGACCGTCCAATTCCACAAGTGCACTTGTGGTCTCGCAAACGGATTCAGAAAAAGTGTCTGTCCGATGAGGATCACTCTATGGTCACCTGCGGACAAAGTTCTTTCGATTTTTTTTAATATATATATATATTCTCCGGCGGATTGGTGAAAATAAAGTTAAAGCTCACCACATTTCCACGTTCCAAACGGCTACGCCCATGCCGCACGCATCGGGTCGACGCCCTCGCGGAGGCAATCGACATGGTCCAAACCACACCTCATCGGGTATCCTGTGTGTGAAGTTATCAGAGTTGATTTCCAGCATCTGAAACGGGGTCACGAAACGAGCAGCAGCAATCAATCGCTCGCCCGAGGCCAGCGGAAAAGTTGTTTGTCTACTCTATTTTCAAGTGGAATAGGGTTGGATGAAATCCATTTTGGTACGGTGCTCGTACGAGCCATCAGTGGCACAGCAGTGGCATAGGCTTTCCTCCATCCCTCCCTCCTTCCTTTCAAAACGACTGCGCCCATGCCGCACGCATCAGGTCAAAGCCCTCGCGGAGGAGATCGTCATGGTCCAAACCACACCTCATCGAGTGCCCTGTGTATGGAGGTATCAGAGTTGACTTCCAGCATTTTAAACGGGGTCACGCGACGAGCAGCAGCAATCGCTCGCTCGATTTCGATATAGATTGTTTGGTTCTGGACTACCCTTCTTTGCTATTCTTAAAAAAAAAAAACACGTCAGCTGTGAGTTCAACCAATCGGGCGATACTCAACTTTGCAAACTGCATTCGAACGGTTCGCGGGTTTTCCATTAATTTCCCTGCGATTGACTACTGGCCGGTGTATTTGTGGGACGAGTGATCGTTAGATGCGGACCTCAAACGCGTTCTAGTGACGTATTCATGTCACTACCTTTTTACCACGTACTTTCACGGATATTATTATTATTATGCTTGCCATCCGACAATGTGTAATGTTGTTCTAAAAAAGACTAACAGAAAGTGAAGAACTCCAGAACAAAAGCGTGGCATGGATATTCGTACGAATGTTCTTTAATATTTGTAGGACTGGTGATCGTTGCAGCGTTGCCTCTGCCGGAAATGCTGTCCCGATATTCGTGATCACCCTCTGCATGGGGAGTAGAAAAGCGAGGGGGTGGGGGTTGGTTGAGGATTGGGGTGCTGCATCGTTTATAGCGGTTGTCATGTGGTAGCTCTTATCAGGTATTGTTTGGTCCTGGATCACCTTCTTTGATATTTGTGGGATGGGCGATGGTTATGTGAAGACGGGAGCGGAGATATTAGCTGGCAAGAGGCACAGGGATGTCGATGTTGGATAGAACACGCTGCTTGTAGCTCACGAACTTCTTATTGTTGCTCCATTAGTGAGTTGAGGGAAAGAGAGAACTCGAGTGGGCGAGGAGGGCATCGTCGGGGACACAACCCGATCCAGACGTTGACCAAAACTAACCTGTATGCAGATACAGTCTATCGGGACGTTGTCATACAGAAGATTCCCAACTTATAACAGAATGTTCTCTACTGGAACATTGTTACACATAAGTTTCCCAGACTTATAACATAATGTTCTGCTCACAAAGGGGTGTCTGAACTGGCTGCACTGCATATCCCCAAATAGCTACGTATACCTGTAACCATATACGATTTAGAGCTACGTGCACCCATATAAGATGCGTCTACGGGTATACCTGGTATTCTCAAGGCGCTATGTGCAACCATATAAGGTTCGCCTACGAGTTAACGCGTTACTATACGATGCATATGCTACCCATCACATTAGCCCACCCTGGATAGTCATTCACGCAGATCATACGACGATAAAAGATGATGACCATATCATCCCGACTTTTGGAAGAGAGATCGAAGATGCGGCTGTTCAACACAGAGATGAGGTGATATATCTACGCCACATCTCGTAGCGAGGCTTCTACGCCTCACTCAAGAAATAGGCAACACATGTGATTTTTTTTTTTACTTGGAACTAAAAAATAAAAAGCCTCTCATGATGCTCACAGGGTGACAAGAGTCGGGGAGGGTAGAAGAAGCCCGTGAGAAGCAAGTGCGTCTAGCTCAGCGGCGACCAGTCCTGCCGACGACGCCAAATGTGAAGAGGGGAGCAGAGATATAAGCTGGTAAGGGGCACAAAGATGTTGATACTGCGTAGAGCACGCTGCTTGTAGTTCACGAACTTCTTATTATTGCTCCACAAGTAAGTTGAGGGAAAGGGAGAACTCGAGTGGGCGAGGAGGGCATCGTCGGGGACGCATCGCGATCCACGTTGACCAAAACTAACTTGTACGCAGATACAGTCTATTGCGACGTTTTCATACAGAAGATTCCCAAACTATAACAGAATGTTCTCTACCGAGACGTTGTCACACAGAAGTTTCCCAGACTTGTTCTTCTTTCAAAGAGAATGTCTGAACTGGCTTCACTAAACATTCCCAAAGAGCTACGAATGACCATACAAGATTCGCCTGCAGATACATTCCTAAAGAGTTACGTGCAACCATATAAGATCCGTTTCAGGTATACCTGGTATTCTCAAGAGGCTATGTGCAACCATATAAGGTTCGCCTACGAGTTGATGCGTTCCCAGACGATGGATATGCTACTCCATCACAGTTAGATGTGGATGTTATGGTAGTGTACTACGGCTGATAGAGCCGTTCGCGGCTCGTGGTGTCTGCAAGTGCACTAAGGAAGCTCCCTCCTACTTGGTATTGTGCGTAACGTTGACGAGTCCCACGGAGCCGAAATAGCTGGCTCTGCCGACTTGAATACGTCCCCGCACCCAACTTTAGTTTTTCGCATGCGTGTCTTCTGTAGCCGCCGGGGCTGGGTTTGGTATCTTGTCACTGTTTGTGTGGTTTACTTTTTTTGTTGTGCTGTAGGTGTATTGTTGGTTTGACTTTTGCCGAACTCTCCCGTCGTTTCCCTGCTTTCACGGCAGCTGGCTGCTGAGTTCTTGCGCCGATTGAGCTAACGGTTTGATTAACTTCTGCTTCCTTGCCATTCGGTCATGCGTCTCTCATGTTCCGTATCTACGGTTGTTTTCGCCCCCCCTTCGAGAGCGGCGGAAACGTTCGTTCTCGTTTGGATTCCTTTAGTCATGCCAGTTTTTCTTCCTGTTTTTCCTTGTATCCCTTGGCACCTCTTTGGTTTTCCCGAGGCCATGTTCGTGAACCTTTTATACGCATCGTACAGGTTGCCCAAGATCTAGATCTGACCGCATTTGCCGTTCATGTGTTCCCTCTCCGCCTTCATACTATCCCCAAGCAATCCGAGGTGATAGATTTCGTTCTTTCGCGACCGTTTGCATTCCGCCCTCTCCTGTGCGATATTGCAGAGTGTTATCAGGTTTAGATTGGGTAGAAGGCGATTGGTTAACCTTTACCGATAAGCCAACGGACTCAGGCCTTACCAATAGGCCGTAACGATGTCTGCTCATTGTATTTTTGGGTTCTAGCACCCTCAGTGTCGGCGAAATCTGGCACGCATCATTCTTCCCTCTTTTATGGGATCGGGTCTTATCTGTCTTGGGTTCTCCCATTGCGTGAGTTCCTGTTTTCCGACACTGTTCTCACTATTCGAGTGAGCCCGTTCGCGCCAGCACTTGTTTCCGTTGTATTACCCCCCCCGTTCATTTTAAGTCTCGAAGCACCACGTGCCTTCGCAGTGGGTAGTGTAACGGCTAATGCTTTGTTCTTTCTGTTTGTGTCTCGCTCTCAGGTTAGCTTATGCCGCTCCTGGCTATGCGAGTCACACCGCTTCCTCGAGTTCAAGTCCTCGATTTAGCGTCCGGGTAGTTCTAGCTTCTTTTGCCTGCTTTCGCGTATCGGCACTTTCGGACTTGTTATCTTCTTCGCAGTGCCCACGTGTAATCGGCCACAGCCTTGCAAGTTAGAGCTGTGGGAGTGGGTTGTGAAGTGCCGCATCTTCGATCCATTCTCCGAATTCTCCGGATGGTTTTCCTGAGTTTTCTATGAATCTACATATACGGCTCTTCAGGGTGGACTAGTGTTAAGTTATCCCCTCTCCCCTGTTGCGGCGTTATATCCACTCTATCTTGTTGCAGCTTTATGGTTTTGTAGCAATCGTCCCCTCATCATACCTGGCAGGCGTTATCGCCTGCTTTTCTGATGAGCGCCTCGCCCCTTCGTTCAGAAGGCATCTGGTGAAGCAAACGTCAACTAATACAAGAGCTCAACACATCGTCAAGCACCTCGTGTGAGTGACCAGAACTGAGTCAAAGGCATCAACCTGCTAGCAGTAGTCGGTCCCTAGGTCCATACTGCCTTAAACTTAACATTGACCCTAGACGCGTTCTTCTGACGCATTCATGTCACTCCCTCTTCTTAAAGGAGTAAACTAAACAAGTTCAACTTTGAGACTTTCGTATTTATAAATGTATACACGATATTTGTTGGCCCTGTACTCTCAGCGCTCCTCAGCGTTTCTTAGACTTATTTTCTTTGTGTTGTTCATGCTGGCGCGAGATACGGTTCACATCCTGGGACGAAACTGCCTCATCGTAATCCCCGACCCCGACTGTGTCGGGGGCGGCCTCGGGCGTGCTTGCGCCGTGCCCTGGCTGCCGGCTGACCGGGTGTGAATACGTCAGCTGTGAGTTGGACCAGTTGAGTGGTCTATACTTGATTTATGACAGTCTCGTGGCCAGAGAATTTGGTTGTCGGCTTACCTTTGCCCCGTCAGGCCTACTCTTGGCCCGCCAAACCCTCTTTCAAAGTATTATAGTTTTTTCCATTAGGATGTCCTTGACTGCTGTGGCCGGGTGTGCTGTGCTCGTTTCTTGCAGAAGCTTTTTATATTAAAACATCAGCTGTGAGTTAGACGAGTTGAGAGGTCGATACTTGATATATCACAGTCTCGTGGCCAAACATTTTGGTTGACGGCCTACCTATTGCCCCGTCAGGCCAACCTTTGACCCGTCAAACGCTCTATTGAAATATGATAGTCATTGAGATGCCCTTGATGGCTGCCCGTCAAGGGGCAAATGTGCCGCCGATCGACATCTATGCTCGCTCGTGACGATAAAAATATTCTGCTTTCGATGCCAGCACCCACATTCGACATCTTCTCTTTTGGCCGAACGGGAGAGGCCGAATCCTCCGCGGGTTTCGACAGCTCAGGGGGCAAGCGTGTGGAGAATATGGGCTGGAGTGACCGGTCTCGTGCTCCGCCGTTACTTCTGCATTGAGGGTTGGGCGTTCCAGGAACAAGTGTCGAAATTCCGACTCGGGCTGTTTTACGTGTGAAGGCATGAGTTGTGCGCATAAATGTTGAGATACGTAGGCTAGCATATGGTCGGGAAACGAGCGTCACGAGCCTCTTCGGGTGCTGTGCACGCCGGGCGACCAGGCTCCGTGAGGCAGGGAAAACGGCGTCTTTGGGTTCGACCGAATCGGACGAGTCTACGCCGCGGGAGGAGCGATACAGTGGTGGGAGTACAAACGGTGTCTACGATTTTGTTTGTCGTTTCCACGCAGCAGGCAGTTGCAATGGCAATGGTTGCCATCAATGGGAATGACTACTAGCCATTCCCATTAGGTACCAGCAATGGCAATGGCGAGTACTCGGCAATACCATTGGGCACCAGTATCACACGAGGCGTGGAGTTTCGGTTGTATTGTGAAGGCGTTTTTCTTTTTTATCGTGTAACCGCCAAGCAAAAATAAAGTCGTCGACATGTACCGGTTACGACGAGGCACGACGACGACGTCGTGTTTCTTCCTCCTCGTGCGCCACCGGGCTCCCCTGTCCCGACTGTTGTGCCAGGGGCAGCCTCGGGCCTGTATGATGTGTTGCTATTGCTGCTGCCGCTGCTGCCGCTACTCATCCGATGCCCTGGTAATACTATGTCTGTGCGGCTACTGTCCTGTTCTGCTGCTGCTGCTGCTCCTGCTGCAGCTATGCCTGGAGTAATTTTTTGTTGTTAACCCCCGTGGGCATGGTAAATATGCAAGTCAACCCCTCTCGGTGATGTGTCTCCGCAATATAAAGCTGAAATACGGACCCATCTGCTGCGGGAGCTGTGCGAGTACCGTCTCGCAATTGACATTCTTTTGGCGTCTCGGCGGAGGTCTCGTGCCAGCGGAGTTTTCTTATGATACGTACTTGTACGCTATGCTGCTGGTGCTCGCTATGTGCTTGCTGCTGTGAGCTTGCTGCACCAACGCAGTCGCCGGCGCTTCGTACTGTCGATTAAACTCGAACGACTGCTACCCAACTCATTGTTTTGTATCTATCTGAATACGGAATATATAGTACGGGCGCCGAGCGTCTGGTACGTACGAGTTGGGCCAGCCGAAAAATGGATAAACCATCTGAAGGTCGTATCTCGTGAACCACTGCGAATTAGGACTTGAGATTAGCAGGGCTTCCTCGCGATTTTTCCCGTTGTGAAAATACCGCGGGGTTCCGCGGGCTACGAGATAATCTCCCGTGATTTCGTGGAATTTTGAAAATCTCGTTCCCGTCCAAACTGATCCCGTGGAAATGTTCGCGATCTCGATCTTGTATCGTGTTTTTTTTTCAAATGCCGATCCCGTGCAAACTAGTCCCGTGAAATTTGGGCAAATCCTGTGAAATCCGTGCACCGTCCCGTGCAAACCCTTTGAAATGCTATTCTTGCCATGTCTGGGGACTGCGCGAGCGTGTACACGAGAAAAAAGAAAAACGTCCAACGGCAGTAGCAGCAGCAGGCCTCGGGCGCGTGTGGTGTGCTGCTGCTGCTACGTGCAGCTGTTGTTGTGTTCTGCTGTTGCTGCTCACGCAGTCCCCTTCGCGGAGTAGGTCGGCCTAAGATATACGAGGTGTATCAGCAGAGTGTTTGACGGACCAAAAGGTAAGCCTGACGGGGCAAAGGTAGGCCGTCAACCAAATTCTTTGGCCACGAGACTGTGATAAATTAGTAGTATCGAGCACTTAACTGGTCTTACGCACAGCTGATCTATTTGAAATGTTTTCTGTAGAAACCGAGCAACAACACACCCGGTCAGCCGGCAACCAGGTTAGTCATGCTCTCACGCTTGCCGCTCGTCAAGTTTTTACGCACGAAATAGTTCCTCGAGCACGAGCACGCACTCGGTGAGACTCGATTCCCAAATTTGACTTTAGTGGGGACGAGATTCACTCACTGTACTACATAGTAACTCCATCGGGGACGCCATTATAACTTTTTACGTAGTGCCCCACCGTGCTCCCCTGTCTCGACTGCTGTGCCGTGGGCGGCCTCGGGCGTGCGTAAACTGTTACTGCTGCTGCTACTACCGCTGCTCTGCTCTGCTCTGCTGCTGCTCTGCTGCTGATAGGGGCAGCTGCTGTGTTGTTCTGTTGTTGCTACTCAAACAGGCCCCCTCACGGAGTAGGTCGGCCTGAGATATATTAATATGTATTTCCTCTTCCTGCGCCATCGGCTCTCCTGCCCCGACTGTTGTGCCAGGGGCAGCTTCGAGCGTACATGATGTGCTACTGCTGCTGCCGCTGTTCATCCGCCTCCCTTGTGCTACTGCTATGTGTGTCCTGCTGCTGTTCTGTTCGGCTTTTAGTGCTGCTGCTTTGTCTGCGATATATTTTTGCTGCTGACCCTCGTGTGGACATGGGCATTGTGCAAGTCAACTCCCCTCGGTAATGTATCTCCGCATCTCAAAGCTGAAAGACGGATCCATCTGCTTCGGAAGCTGTATGAGTACCGTCTCGCGATTGACATTTATATGACGTCTGGGCGGCGGTCTCGTGCTAGCGTAGTTTTCTTATGATATGTATCTGTACGCTATGCTGCTGCTGCTTGCTGCTGCTGAGCTTGCTGCACCAACGTAATCGCCGGCGCTTCGTACTGTCGATTAACTTGATCGACTGCTGGTCAATTAATTGTTTCGTATCTAACTGTACAAGAAGCATACAGTACGGACGCCGAGCGTCTCGTACGTAGTACTTTGTAGTGCTGCTTGCTGCTGGATACGAACAAGTAATGCGTTTATTGTGGGCCGGATGGCGGATGGTAATGCTTGTTTTTCTCGTGGTCGCAGCGTTTTATTTCTCTTCACTCAGAAATGTTTTTTTATTGGACCCCTTGGCAGTACTGTCGCACTAAAAGCCTCGAGTTGCATACCGGTACGCCCTTAGCCGTTACGGGCATGCGCGGAGATGCAGGCGGGCGTCAGCCCACCGCGGCGAAGCCCCCATCGTATAAAATGATGAAATACGTCAGCTGTGAGTTCGATGCAACCTACACGTGATACCGCAGTCAAGCAGGGCCTGAGCCACAAGTCCAAGGTGCGATACAGACTATTAATAGTTTTAAGTTTAGGATGTTCGATGAGAGCAAGTCGTCGGAGGCCAACGCTAACGCAGCTACTGCTGCGCGAGAGGCTCATGCTGCTTTGATTACTGCGCAAGCACAAGCGGAGGTAAACGCTCATGCTGGTGTAGCTACTGTGCAAGCAGAGGTCGACGAACGCCGTGTACATAGTTGATACTCAACTTTGAGAGGTGCGTAATACGCCTCGTCTATGCCCCATTTCTTTCTGAATTTACAAGTTGTGTGATAAGCCGTTCGGGCCTACCAGGTATTCTATATGTAATTCCATGTTAACCCTTTTAGTACCGCAGTCCCGTTTTGGGGGCAAATTACTTAGAATTAGTGTGGTTTGTCCCCGAAACGAGACGGCAGTTTGCCGTAAAAGAGTTAAGGATTTAGGTCAGCGATTCCCCTGGGCACGTACTGTACATAATAAGGGCGCTATGCATGCGAATAACAAGGAAACGGTGCACGTAAACGAGAGCGGACATTTGATTAATTAGATTATTAATCCAGTCACCGAATGTGAAACAACCCCATGAACCGTTTAGTGTGTGCTGGGATAATAATAACCCACTCCTTGAAGTCTGCAGCTTCAGATTTTATCGTCCTCGTGTAAGGACTCGTATACCGGGCATGAGGCCAAATAAAACCTGTAGTACGCGCCATCGAAGTATCATACACAGTTGGCAAAGAGAAGATTAAAAAATAACAATAACTCGTGGCCAAAATACAATGCGAGGCGTTCTACGATGATAGAGGTTCACCCTAAATTTTCTGAGGCTCCTCACTTGAGGAGCTCTGTACCCCACCCGAAAACTGACTTCAGCAAAAATAAAATTGCATCCGGATGAATAGTCCCATGGCCCAATTATACAAAGTGCCATTTTTCGAAGCAAGATTGATATTCCGACGACCTTGGGCTAAGGAGCGCCGTCATTCAGAAAACAGTTTAGCGGAAATGTGCTACGTCTATCGTAGAACGCGTCATCCAGTCATTTCAAATAATATAATTGAAAAATCGATATTAGAGCCTGTCCTGTTTGTCAACTCCCAACGATATATAGCGTGTGCAGAGAAAACCTTGTCTGTTATAAACATTCGTGGCGTATTCGAAAGATTTTTTTGCAACTCCTTGCATGTAGCGAATTTTTTCAACATTTCACCATTCTAATAACGTGTGTGTAAACACAATACAACGTTCTTCAACTTGTCGAAATTCAGAACAAGTTGAAACCTACCATATCCTTTTAGAGCTCCAATCTAGTTTGTCCCCGAAACGGGACTGCAATCCTAAATGGATTAACCGCAAGGGAGGGCGGCCGGATTCTTCTTTCAACTCGCCGACAGCATCAGGTCGAAGCCCTCGCGGAGGCGATCTTCATCGTCCAAACCACACCGGATCGGGTGCCCTGTGTGTGGAGTTATCAGAGTTGATTTCCAGCGCGACAGGTCGAGCTGCAGAAATCGCTACCTGTTACCTCCTACCTCCTACGCACCCTGGCCTACGGTTGAAACTTTCGTGGTTCAAATAATTCAAGTGATTTGAAATTTGTTTGCCAACACCTTTGTTTGAACTTTCGTAATTTCTGATAATTCAAATGATTGAAAATTTAATATGGGAGCCTGTCGTGTTTGTCAACTCACAACAATATGTAGGGTTTTCAACATTTCACTATTCTAAGAACGTGTACCAGGTACCTGGTATGAGGTATTGTTTGGTTCTAGACCACCCTTCTTTGATATTTGTGGGACGAGTGATCGTTAGATGCGGACCTTGGACGCGTTCTATCAATAGTGACTATTCATGTCACTCCTTTTTTACCACGTACTTTCATGGATAATCGTATTTTTTTTATATTTGTAGAACTGGTGATCGTTGCAGCGTTGCCTCTGCCGGAAATGCTGTCCCGATATTCGTGAAACACCCTCTGCATAAGGAGTCGAAGCGAGCGGGTGGGGGTTGGTTGAGGATTGGGGTGCTACGTCTTTATAGCGGTTACCGTGTGGTAGCTCTTATCAGGTGTTGCACTCAATCAAGTGGAACGGGCCCATCGGTAGCCTTCAGATATTTTCGTGCCTGGTACAGAACAGCAGTACCAGCAGGAAGCAGTATTGAAGTAGTAGTAGTAATAGTTCCCGCGGAAACGAGGTGACATATACCGCATCCCTCGTATAAACTTGAACTTAACTATTATTAATACTATGCAAACGTCTACAAATGGAAAAACTAATAATAATTATTTGCAATTTTCTCTGCATGTGGCGAAAATTTCATCTGGCGAACATTTTCAATCATTCATCACATTATAAGACAGGATGGAAACGATTTGACGTCGAAAATTAAAATCAAAATTGAAATCCAAAACACAACAAGGGAAGAAAGAAAAAACAAGCAAGAATCAGGAAAGAAAACACAGAACAGAATACGCAGATTTTCGCAGATTTTCAGCGCGCAGGGGTGTTGAATAGAGACCAAAAGATATGCGGTGTTTGAACTCCTCATGTATTCCCGACCAACTACTATTCAATGCAAATGGTCACGAGTAAACACACTTGCGGAATAGGCACGCCAACCCCTTTCCTTGATCGTGCAATAGCAATCTACGTAACTGCCGACACTTTAAGCAGTACACAAGGGAACAGCACGCCGACGCAAATAATTGGCGCTACATTTCAGATGACGCAGGCAGTCGGTTCCCCGGTGTTTTTTCATACATTCTGAGCGGGTACCGTAGGTGTTTTTGATGGGTCAAAGAATCGACCAGAAGCTATACTGTAACACTAGTTCCCATGCTACTTGGTACAGTTCAGGTGTTATTGTTCTACGCGCGTTCGCCAGTGCAGAGAGAGGGTGATGTTGTTGCTGTTGGAATGCTGCAACGTTTTGACGTAGCTTGGCTCTGCTACTGCCAACGCCCCCGCTGAGTCGAGCAGCATCACACTGGGAGGGGGGCTGTAGGTAGACATTGCACCAAGCGAGTGGCTGTGAATTTCCTATCTATGATACGAGTTTACCTTTAGATGATCCGTCGCCACTAAGTTCATGATGTATGCCGCTACGTAGATACTTCCGAAGCGGAGATCTTGAGGTCACTTTTTGAGGCAAAGGTTTTTGAGGCTGAACGTGTAACATCAATCCATACTGGGAATTATAGGCTTTGCATTTTGCTTTCGAAGTTGTCTTATATTAGTGCGCACCCCCCCCGCTCGGAGCGAAGGGGGGTGGAGAGAGGGGCGGACCCCCGGGGCTGCTCCAGTAGCACCCCCCTGCTAATATCCGTAAACCTGAGTCAAACTCCATCCCCAACTGGCGACGTCGATCTCTCGATGCCGGGCGACTCGAATGACAATACGTACAGAGGCGAATATCATGTAAAAACATATTACCCACACAACGTATGCACACAGCATACACACCAACCTCCAGACGTGCACATCGTATACCACAACCATGCACGTGTAATAAAGGCAAAATATATACATGACGTGTACATAGCAACAAACACCAGAAAAACGAAGCGTAAACAATACGCCGTATACTCCGCGCCCCATGCCATCCCCCTACGGATAAATCTCTCTCCTACGATTCAGATTGCGAGCATAATCCGAGCTGATGACGCAACACCATGACGTGCATGAAGAAAGGCGACAATCACTCCAGCAAGAGTGAAACAAAAACAGCAACGTCCCCGCGTCATACCAACAGCTGATGCACCGCGTATCGTGCAACAGAACAAAACCTTACAGCGTCTAGTCCCCCCGCAACCTGCGCAATCTACGACACTCGGACGCCAGCAAAGGCGCCCACAAAGTACGTATACCGAAGAGCAGCCACTGCGTCATACCGCTGCTGCGACTAGGTAACTCCCTCTCCACTGACTCCCTCAAAAGCACGGGCGGGTGGGTGGGAAGCTATACCAGTCTTTATCGCACCTTGGACCTGTCTTGACGACCCTGCGTCGTCGCTGCGCCCTCTCGCTCGCGATTCAACTGCTAGAGCAGAACTGGTCCCAGGTGCACTTTTGGACCATACGGGTACAACGACCCGTGTTGATCAAATAGGTCAACTTCTCCCGTACATACAAAAACATATTTTCTCGTACCTCGATAATACTCCGCTTTGCATTTTGCTTTCGAAATTGTCTTATATTAGTGCGCACCCCCCCGCTCGGAGCGAAGGAGGGTGGAGAGAGGGGCAGACCCCCGGGGCTGCTCCAGTATCAACCCCCTGCTAACATCCGTAAACTTTAGTCAACTCCATCCCCAACTGGCGACGTCGATCTCTCGATGCCAGCTTCCAACATGGGATTGGCTCACGTTGCGGATGCCTAAGCTACCCCTCCCCCAGTCCCGCGCACTTGTTGCGATGCTTCACAACTTCTCCCTTCGTCCACCTGGCTCGCATAACCACACCTACGCGCGGCCCCATTTGTTATCACTTCATACCCAGCCCGGGGCATTTACTCGCTTGCCCCCACTTCGTACCCTGCCCCGGCTGGATTCCGCTACCCGTGCCCTTTTGGGCCATCACGCTTGCTACCCAACCGGCGTCCTCCCCATGACTACGTACGTACGCTTTGTACGCGTCGGACGCCCACCGACCCTCACGCTGCAAGACCTATGGTGTGGCCCCCCCGGCCGACAGGTGAGTTGCCCCTCCAATCCTCAGGGAATGCAGGGCGTAATCCTCCGCCCGCACACCCGCCAACGCAACCACCGCTCGCAGGGCAGCCGTCGCTTGCTGCTTGGTCCACATAGCCCATGTGCCGCTACCAGTACCAAACGCAACCAGAGGAGCCGATGAGAGAAGGAACAGGTAACAAGACATCAACTCGATCATAATATCAACGACGACGCCCCCCCGGCGCCCACGGGCCTCGGAGGACCCGTCCGCAGAACCGCACCCTTTCCCAACTGATCTCCCTTTGACCCGCGAAAGCGGACCTCAACCCGGTCAGCGGTCGACCACAGCGCTTCCACCGGCTGGGAATCACCGCGAAAGAACGCGACGTCGCCCCGCAGCAAACAATACGACTCATGAACTCGCGACCTCGTTCCCGCAAACATGTCCGACGCGCGGGTCAAGAAACAAAACGATGCACACAGAGAAAGCCACAGAACCCGACCCCCAGCGCGCCACGATGGAATCAGAGTCTCACCCGCACGCAACTTTCCCCATTGAATGGGCCGACGCACGGTTGCTTGGTTTCCCACGTCGGCGTGCGAACGAGCAGCGCCTATGAGGGCGCTAGCGATAACGGGGTGAGTAGTGTCGAGCTCGAAACCGCGCGAAATACGGTGAAAGTATTTGATCGCCGACACATGACTCTCGATGGTCACCGACCGCACTTTTTTGGAGGAAAATGCGTAAGCTACGTACCCAAACAAGCATCACACGTTCGCCATATCATCAAGACCATACTGGAGAAAAACCGGCACCCCCCAACGCAGCCGGAAGTGAACCCAGGCGCCAAAATGCCCCAGATAAGTCTGTTCAGACGAGACCGCAACTGCGTTGCACATGAGCTCGAGGCCAACACCGAAGTACAGAGAGACGTCTCGGCCTCTCCAAGTCCTGGGCCTGCCACGGAACATCAGGGCGAACGCATTGCAGGTTACGGAGAACAAGGTCGCGATCCCAGCGTGAGATAACATCAGCGGCGACATTAAAAACACCCCGCACGTGTTTCGCGGCAAAATGCTAACCCGAGGACAATTCCAGCGCCCCGAGGAGGCGCATCAACGCACCAGATCGGGGCTCCTTATCCCCATGACACCGCCGCACCCACTCCACGGCGGCTTCATTGTCCCCACGCAACAACACGCAGTCGCCCGTCGCGGACGGGCGCTCAGCGCATGGAGACACAAGGACTCACGCCGACACCACCATTTCCAACAGTTCAAGGACGTTGATGGAAATATCGTTCTCGCCCAGCGACGGCCTTACGCGAGCCGCAGAAACGAGACTGTTCGGCGGGATCGAGCTCAGAGCGCCAGTAAATGCCAGTTTCGAGGCAGAAACCCCCGACGGCCGTTTTGGAAGCATCCGAAAACAGAGTACGGCGGGCCGGGCGCTCAAGCAAGTGGTACAACGGAGCCGACAAGCTACCCCCCCGCACGTCGAGCCCCTCAGCAACGAACCATCGCCAGAACTCGAGGTCCCCGTGGAACTCGGGCCCGAGAACGACTCGCCGCCCAGTGTTGGCGGGACGGTATGCGTAGTCAACGCCGGCAGTGATGCGCGGCATCCCCACCGACGCCAACATGCGCTGCGCGAAGAACGACCCCGGGCGGACGGCGAACGATACGTGCATGAGAAACCCGACTAGCTTCGACACCTGCTTCGAAGAAGCGGAGGCCCGAGACGCCGGCCACGCCGCGAGAAGCTCCCGCAGCTTGACTCGCTTATGCGGCGGAAGCGTTACCGTGAGGGCCTCAGTGTCAATGATCCAACCCAAGACCTCCAAACGGATGTCACAATTAGTGGTTTTACGGTTAGACAATAGGGGAGGATCAGATTCCCCATGTTCGCCCAGCAGGCGAAAATGGTCCAACGCGAGCAACTATACCGTTCGAGGGCAACGGCGGCCGTCCGGCCACCATTGCAGCTCAACGAGGATGCCGTCGTCAACGTAATGCCGTACGAAAAAACAGCTCCCGGTATTACCCCCCGTGCCAGGCCCGGGCTTACAATCTCCCGGGAGCGGCACGACCGGCCCGCCCCGCGGAGGGGCGACGACGACGTGCGCGACGAAAGCCGCCCCTTGTCGAGACACGACTGCGTTTTGGAACGTGGAACGAGTGTGAGAATGTTCGAGCGCTGACGCAACCAAACCCCATAATCTGGGGCTGTTACGCCACCCGAACTGCAAACGCAAGTCCACAACCACGTGACCGCCGGCCACATACCCAAAGACGGGCACCCCGGCAGGGTCCACCGGAACCTGCCGAAACGCGTCTTTGACGTCGACCCGACACAAAACAAACCGAGCGTTCCTACCGTGTTCCTGACGCAAGAATAAAACCCGCATAAGCACATCGCGAAGCTCGCTGCCGAGTTCGTAATTCGGGGCCGAAGAAAAAATTGTGTCGCTAGCAATGCTGGTCCGACCGCCCGCGCGCGCAAAGGTGAGATCATGAACGTACGAAAATTGGGATTCAGAACGACAGCCAAGGGTGAAATACGCAGCCCCCGAATCTCAGCCGCGGAACCCAAACCAAACACCAGGGCACGCCCAAAAGCCACGTCCGCACGAACCTTCTCAAGAATAGCACCCTCGTGCGGGAGAGCGCTAGGGTGATTACCGTACTCAAGCTCAGTAGTTAAATCCTCCCCACGGGCAACGCAAACCGGCGATCTCGGAGACAACACGCGGAGCAGTTGAGTAATCGCCGGGAACTGCTTGATGGTCCCGAACCAGTGACGCACGGTATCCGGGCATATATGCGGAGCAAGATGAGACGGCCCAACGGTGGCCACAAAAGATGCAATGCTACCCTGACACCGACGCAAAAGCAAAGTACCTACGCCAGCGATCTGATCGAGGCTCGCAGAACCCACCCGCGACAAGGACTGTGCTACACTAGCCTTCGCGGAAAGCCACGACTCAACCTCAACACGCCGATGCACGCTACACGATGGATCACTAGGCAAAAACGGCGCAAACACCCCCAAATTACCTGTGGACCCGAAGGAGACGGAACCCGGAGACACGAAGACGCGCTCCCGCCCAACGCCGCCGTCGCCAGCTAGAGCATCCAACGCACGCCCCCGCAGCCCCCTCCCGGCACCGCGCTTAGCCGCCGGCTCCGGTGCCTCGCCGCGTGCCGTGGGCATCGCAACCGCCCCGCCCAGGCCGAAGTTTCCCCAGATGATGTTGGCCCGACCGAAAGAAAGGGCCCGTGTCCTCATCCGGATCTGGAACTACCGCCCCCAGATGCCCCCCCGCCACCCGCAACCCGAGGAACGTTGGCCGCGCGCGGGGCCGAAACACGTGACCCGGCCTCGGCCGACGCCGAGATGCCGCCACCCCCCCCCCCCAGCGCTGAGAGCGGCGGGAGACGACGAATCCGAGGGGGGAGCGTCATGCACGAAGATACAATCGCGCCACTTGCACCTCCCCGTGGCGGCAAACATATTACATGGCTGAGAACTCTTCTTCCTGTCGTGCCCGGTACCCGGGGAAGCAGACGCAGCCGCGGCCTTACGTTTAGAATGCCCTTCCCCCGCGTAGCGGCCCCGAGATGTTTCCTCGACAATCGTCAGGAGTTCCCCCCCGCACTGGCAAAACGCGGACGTCCGGCCGAAGGCTGGTAGCGGGGGCACTGCAAACATCGTGTCCGGGGGGGGAGGCACCACAGGTGGTTGGCTTGACAAGGCGAAACGCATGAGCTCGTTGACCCACAGCCGAAGATTGTGATTGACCATCTCGCACATCGCGCTCCTCGCCTTGGCGCTCGAGAGGTTTGCGTAACTGCACAGCGTGTGAGTACGAAGGTCGGCGGACGCCGACGTGAAGGCAGCGCTGAAAGGGGACAGCCGCTCCAGGCATGGCCGATCAGCGCCTGCCGACGGCGACAGCCCAACGGACAGCACCCCGATGAGCGCCGACCGCACGAGCTCGAGGGGGTCGGCGACCATCAGGCAGCCGTCGGGGGCTCCGTCCGTACGGGGACCGAACTGAGTAAGGTCGAAATCGCTCACTGAGCGGAGCTGGGCGGCCACCCGTGCCGTTACATTGACCGACTCCCGCACGAAAGTTTGGATGTCGGTCGGAGAATCGCCGAGAATATGGGGGATACGGCCCCGGAGAATCCAGTGCCGTTGGGGGCCCGACTTTCTCCAGAGGGCAGCCTCGCCGACAGCTGGAACGTTTGCAGCCGTTGCTCCTGCGCGTCACGGCCGTCGCGGGAATAGGCTCGTCGTTCAATAAATAGACCGGGCGACCCACCGGACGATGCGTGCAAACGCAAGGGATGGAGACGGCTGTTTGGTGAGCAGGACGAGGCTATTGTTGGTGGCGTGCAGTAGTCCTTTTCCAGCAAGCTCCTAACCTTCGAGAAGAAAGGGTGTTGGAAGAGATGGAAAACACTACAAGAAGTCGGGGGGCAACGCTTCCTAACGGCCAAGAGCTATGTCACGCATGGCTTCGTTGCGCGCGGGTTTGGCCTGTTGCTCCCGAGCCCAGTCGGCGTGCGAAGAGTGCTCTGCGGAACCACCGAGTTACAGCTCGGCAGCTGGGCCGAAGAGATTCGAGTCAGAGGCGCCGGGTTGACAGGAAACGAAGGGGAAGACGCGGCCGGATCAGAGATCGCGGCGGAATCTGCTGCTTGTGAAGTGCTCGTCGGGAGAGGAGCATGTTGGGGGACAGCTGTTGCGGCAGCGGGGGCTTCTGCAGAGCCCTTGCCGCTCACTAAGGGCAAGACAAAAACCGAAGCGAACGCAGTGTTGGTGGTAGGTGAAATACCCCCACGGCCAGGACGGTGATCGACGGTGGCGACGGAAGACGATACAGGAGCAACGAATCTCCCGAAAGGATCAGAAAAGTCGTCAATCCTCATACGGGGGCCATTTGTGCGCGAAAATCGCAAAACCCCGAAGAGGGGAAAGGCAGCCCACCCCAAACAGTTCTATCGGGGCGGCGGCACCAGCCTACCCAAGCCGACACCGGAAGTCGATGAAGAATGGATGTGAAGCTCGCAGGCTCGGAAGAGGAAACACCGGCGTTCTCAACGGGGGTAGGACTGCTAAATCCACTGCGATCGTGTTATGTTGCGGGCTCTTGCAAACGGGACAGAAACACAGCATTTCCGTTGGCGCTGCCCTTTCGGTGCCCGAGTGTGTATTGGAATTCTATGAGAAACTCGAGCAACCGCTGGACGCGTGCGTTGTGATCTCCTTCTTTACCTATGCTTTCCACCTCTCCAGCGCTTTTGGTCCGAAAAATTGCGAAATTTCGTGCTCCATAGGCAGCCTCGGAGTTGTTTAATGGCCCAGAGAATGCTGCCAGCTTCCGAGTTTAATCGGGCCCAGTGCCTCTTGATATCGGGGGTAGCACGGCTGATACGTGCGATGGGCCGCACCGAGTCGTCCGGCTGTTCCCGTTCGAGCGCGACACTAAAACCGTCGATACAGGTGGCACAGTACACGTAAAAGAGGTAGGAGCCGTCAGCCACGGTGTCCCAGTCGGGAAATACCAAAATGAGTGGAGTGATGAGTCCGGCTATTATCTCGCGTGTCGGGCCCTCCATAGCCGGCGTAAAATCGTACTTTACCCCCTTCCGGAGGTGTGGTGATAGGACGCTTTTGCTTGGACAAGTCAGGTAGAAAGTGGCGATGGTATCCTACTCCGCCTATCAGCGCGCGTACCTGGTTGAGATTTCCGGGCATTTGAATTTCATCAAAGCTAACACATTTTCCGCATTTGGACGTACATCCGCGGGCGAAATGAAGTGGCCCAGAAAATTGAGAAGCCGTGGCGCATCGTACTTTACCCCTTCCGGGGAGGACGGTGGTGATATGACGTATTTGCTTGGACAAGTCAGGTAGGAATGGCGACGGTACCCTACTCCGCCTATCAGCGCGCGTACCTGCTTGAGATTCCGGGGCATTGTAATTTTCATCAAACTTGACACTTTTTCCGCGTTGTGGACGTACATTCGCGGGCGAAGTGGAGTGGCCCAGAAAAATGAAAAGCCGTGGCGCTCAGGCGAGCCTTCGAGAGGGGAAGCTTGAGATTGTGCTTGCGCAGCCGCTCGAAGAGGGCTCGTATTGTCTTGACGTGGGCCATCAGATCAGAACCGAACATGATCACATCGTTGAGGTAGGCCGCCACCCGTTCCAAGCCCTTAACAAGCTCGTCAGTCACCTTGACGAACCAACCGGGCGAATCACTGTTACCCTGGGGCATGACGAGCCACTCATAGAGGCCCCTGGGAATCACCTTGACGAGCCAGCCGGGCGAAACACTGCTTCTCTGGGGCATAACGAGCCACTCAAAGAGGTCCGTCAGAGTGCAAATCACGGTGAGAGGAACGGTGTCCTTGTGCGAGGTAATCTGGTGGAACGAGGGAACCAAATCGTAGAGGGAAAACATCCTTCCCTTCCCCCAAGGGATCGAAGACCTAATCCACGCGGGGGGTAGGCAACTGGCTGAGGCTGCTGATCTGGTTGAGTTTCTTGTAGTTCACGAGGCGTTCTACGATAGAGGTCGACCCCTTTTGTTCTGTGGCTCCTATATCCCCCCAAGATATAATGCGGAATTCAACGGGGACTAACATACGAGAACGACTGATGCCACACGCATCTCGTATGTGTACGTACGCATTATACCCACCAATGTAGAGCACAAGTTACATACTCATCCTTCAACTGACGCGTGGTAAGGACGTCGTGGTGGTTCAGACAGGTGTTTTTCCCGAATGTGATACCTCTATCGCAGAACGCCTCCCTCGGTGATCCGAACGCCTCTAGACTCCTTCGAGAGGACTATCGGCGGGCTCGAATATGGGGAGGTCGAGTGCCGGATATGCCGCAAGGTACTGGTTCAAGGCGGCGTCAAGATTGGTACTACGGTAGGTGAGGGGTATGATGCCATGATTTTCACTACTGCATTTGCGTCACGCGGACGAGTGGCTCTGTATCTCACTTAAGACTGAACGCAAATACAGTTTATTTTCGGAGGGTAATAAAATCATCCCTTGCCGGTGAACAACGCGAAACCTAAAAGCTTGAGGAATAAAAAAATGTCAAGGAAAAAGATGGTCACACGGGCGAGTGGCTCTCATCGGCTCAAAATATAGGACATAAAAGTGCCCCTCCTATCGTTGCACCAGTGTCAACGTCGTTGGCCATGATGGGATTGATGCGATGCGGCCGGGACGTGACAGGAGCGCTTATTTCCGGGACCGAAATCACAAAAGGCATCAAGGAACAGGAACTAAAATCCGTCTTCGACCTTGAGAAAACGTCAGGAAAGTCGAATATAACATCCCCCAGCTGATAGATGGCTGCCGTTGTCCAATCCGTGCCGTGAAGGTCAAACACTACCGCTCGCAGGTGTGACGGCAGACGTGCCTAGCCGCGAAGGATCGGCGCGCGCTGTTCTGGGCTTGAACGCTCAAGCAGCGCAGACGAGGGCGAGGCTGGAATTGCGAGAGGTGAAGCCGTAACGGTAGAGACCGGAGACACCATAGGTAGTCTGAAGAAAGGGTTGGGGGCTCGGTGATCGTGCTGTGAAACGTCCAACGGAACGCTCGTGTGTGGGGCGTGGGCGACCCCGAGGATGTCGACAGACTCGAGATCCGCAACACCAACGAGGGATAGAACCTGTGGCCCGGAGGCGACCAAGCGCTTCCCAACTGAGGGCAGGTCGGACTGGGGCATCATGTCAACCCAGTTGTGCCCATTGAGTGCCGGGGAGCCATTACTGCGAACCAAGTTGACTGCAAGTAGTTGTGGCTCGTCGGACAGGGTGACGCCAGCAGAACCCTCGTAGCATAGATGGACACCTCTATCCGAAGTGATGGGGTCGATAGCGTAAGCCGACACGCCTGCCGGGCGTGGTGAACTATCTCCAGCTCGCCAAAAACTCGATGATCCGACGGCCGAGGTGGCAGAGAGTGGTAGAAGCGGCTATTATAACGCATCTAGCTGTCACGCCCCAGCAGTGCTGCATGCTGCATCACTGCGGGGAGACCACGCAGGCCCATACTGCGAGGGAGCTCGTCGGCTCATTGTATCGGAAACAAATGGACACTCAGGCGTACACTCGTCGAGGTGTGCAGCGGGGCCGATTCGCCATAGCCCCCCAATACCGAAGGACGTACTTCTGCTAGCACGCGATGGATGCCGCATCAACCGATAGCATGCGATCTGACACATCTCGCGAGATGAAAGTCTGTGAGGAGCCAGTGTCGAGGAGCGCGATGCAACCGAAAGGTGCGATATCACCAGCTCCGCTGTGAATCGCGACTATGGCTGTAAAGGAGGCATCGTCAAGGGTAATGATGCCCCCGACGAGGCGGGAGCCGTGTTCTAATAGCGCGAGGAAAGGGTCGACATCAAGTTCCACAGCGAAAACCTCGGGGCTATGGTCAGCAGGGGCGTCAAAAAAACATGTCGAAAACTCCAAAGCAAGACCTGTGCAAGTGCGGGCCGTGGTCAAAGGGCGAGGCGGCGCTGGGGAGATATCATGAATCCCATCGGGCGTGGTCAAAGTGCGTAATTGATGAGAGGAAGCGAGGTGCGCTAACCCGGCCTCACTTGCGCGAATGGCGTCGCGAAAGGCGAAACGAGGTTTCACGAGGAAATGGCTGGCTCCCTACGAAGAGAGGTCTTGGGTCTCGGAGTCGTCTGCCCGGAGACCGATAGCCCACGCGGGGTCAAAAGGGCTTGCTTCAGCCAAACGTTTGGTTCCAGTGCTCAATAGGTGCTGGTTCATGGTCGTGTTCTGTGTGAACTTGGCAAAAGTGCTAGCAAGATGGCGTCTTCTCGAACGCGGTCAGTTTAGCGCAGTCGAAGTTACGCACGCCTTGACCGATGCGGTTGTGCTGACGCGGGTCTGGCGAGGACTTAATCTGCTCTTCTACGCCGTGGTCCTCGAAAAGGCGGCCGTTTCAGCCAACTATTACTGCTCCGCGCAGGAATGCGACACCTCGTCAACGACAAACGGCGAGGGGGGTCAATGCGAGAAATAGGAGGGGGGCTGCCAGAACAGTACCACCCGCTCCGTTGAGTACGACCAACGGTGCCGAGTTGTCGGTGGCCGCAGTTGCGGTGTGGGGGGGCGGCAGTGTACTTCTCTTAGAAGACAGGACCCCTGGTGCACGAGACGAGTCCGGTTCCACGTATAACATGTCCAGAAGGTGCTCGTACTGCGTCCGACGGTCTCTGTCTCTGAACCAGCGCGACAGGGGGCTCTGAGCCCGTTCTGCTTAACGAGGGCTGCAATTATTCCGATTTGAACGGGTATTCGTTCGGTTAAACTGATCGGAGGCTGCAGAGTCGTCACGAGATCGTCGGACAGTGTCAAGTTTTACCTGCTCCACTGGAACCGAAGGAGCGCTGCGTATGTGGAGTGCTGTACGCGAAGACAAAACAGGGCCTGCACACCCAGTAGACGACTTAAAAACGGGGCTCGGGTAGGTGGCAACAAAGTGTCCACCGGGGAGGATTTCCTCTTTATGGATCTTCTGAGCAAACGGGACGAGGTCGCAAAACCTTGTCGACTCCTCCTTGACAAGAAAAAGGATGGAGCGGCCCCCGTTATTACAGTACAAGGAAACACCCAGTCAAGCTTCAAACGAGAACTAGGGTTTCAGTGTCGGCCTTCCCGCACTTCAAATAGACTGCCGCCACATGACCGGGAGGTGAAGGGGGGGGGCACGCTCGCTGAAACGAGCGGCGCGTAGGTGCAAATGTTAGTGCTGTCGACGTATGGCTGGGGAGAGTGATGCTCGAAGTGCAGGCTCTCGTGCAAAGGCTGGGGGGAGCTACGGCCGAAGCACAAGCTCCCGACTTCAGCGGAGGCGTGATGGCCACCTGGCAAAGCAGCAGTTGAGGCAGGCCGGCGCTGAGCGCCGGACGAGCCTGTAACACGAGTATCTTGTGAAATCAAGGGGTTTTCCCTCTACGACGCTGGCGGCGGACGTGCGGAAAGAGCCGTACTGCCGTCGACCTGTCAGGCTCCGGTGCGGAAGGTACCTGGCTGGGGTCCGTTCGTCCTTCCACCAGGGTTATGCGAAGCACCGTAACGGATCCCAGAGGCGGGGGTAGTAGCGAAAGAGGCGGGAGCTGGCGGGACACCACTGTAGTGGCCAGACCCGGGGGTTGCTGATAACGGTTTTCCGCGGGTGTGTTGTAGAGGTCGCTTTGTTTGTTCTGTTGGCCTTGGCCTTGGCCTTGGTGCTGTCCACGCGAGTGGCCGGAGCGCTGCCTTTGTTTTGACTGGTTGATATTATGTTCGATCGCGAGGGGTTGTCCTCGCGGCGGTGTCGGACCATGCGTGCTTGTCAACGTCGGCACGCCGCACCGTCGTCACTGGATGCTCCAAGCTCAGGGTTCAACATACCGTTCGCGTTAAGGAAGGGGTGTTTACACTGCTGGAATGAGTGTGTGTCTTCGTGGTAGTTTAGGCAGTGGCCTCGGTTATCGCTAAATGCGGCAGCGCGATCGGTCCATGATAGTAGGTCACTCCAGAGGGGAGAGTCCTCGGTTTGAATGGACGTGCAGACAACGTGAACTTCGGCATAGTGGTGCTCGTCTAGGGGTCAGCAGTTGGAAGGCATGTCAAGCCACGGGTCGAGACAGTCAGGGATGGATTTGTTGAAGTTCCTCACAAGCGGATTAATGCGCGATTTCGTCTGCCACGAACGCGATTGGGAAGGCGCCCGGCCCTGGCCGCGACCATTAGGCCGAGGTCTCGACGGCGCGGATAGCCCCCCACCCGTCGAAGAAGCGGGCGAAGAAAATTATTGTTTGCCATTGATGGCAGGTGTCTTATCGTTCGCAAGAGTATGAAAAGCTAACCACATGGTCTCGGTACGGTAGCCCAAACCCCTGGGTACAGCGTGGGCATCAAGCGGGGGTACTGATCTTTAACTGCCATCCGAACCACCTCCAAAACCACCTACATCCCCGCAGCCAAACCACGTTCAGTTCCTGTGGCTGCCGAAACTACCCCGCGAAATTCCCGACTAAAATCGCAAGGGACTCCCCTGAGACATGCCAGAATTGTGCAACTTGGTGTAGCTAGCTCACGTGTTGGTGTGGTCGAAGTGGGTGCTCAGCAACGCGAGAAGGACGGTAAAAGCTTCCGGTCCCATGGCTCCGCCTGCGAGGGCACGCGACACCTGTCCAAAGACGACATTCATCAAGGCAGTGACGGGCGCAGTCGTAGGTTTGTCAGGCTTGGCACGCGCGAAGGATTTCTGAAGGGGATACTCCCAGCCAGGAATCCACTCGGCGGAGCGCAGACCCTCCTGACTGTCTTCGTTGCACATCATGGGAATATCTGACGCCGAGGGCTTAACCGAGCGAATGAGCTTTGGAGCTGCTTCCGACGGATTTGTCAAGGAGGGGAAAGGACTGATCGATATGCGAGTATTTTCTTTGAGACCGAGGTGTTTGTACGCTCGTTAGCGTCGGTGGTGTGCTTGGCCGCGACGGCTGCTGCGGCGGAGTCGATCGCGGATATTCGAGCGTGGGAAACGTTAGACGACACGAGCTTTGCGTGGTCATCGGGCAAGGTCAGACGGCCGAAAGGTTCGGCCGAAGAGGAAAAATCACCCAACGAGTAACCACTTGCCTCTTGTCGCTCACGCCAGTAATCTCGAGGACGATAGGTTTCTTGCTGTTTGTCCATAGAAGAGCTGGACCTGCTGGCTCCGTAGGCGTCTCCCCGTGGATGATTCCTGTGCTTGCCCATGATGGTCAACATGCGCTGTTACTCTTACCAGGAATCTTCAGCCATATGGTTCCACGCCATTTTCACTGTTGGTGGGGGTCCGGTAACTGGACTCGTAGGAAGCGGGCGCTGGAAACCACTGCTGCCGCAGCCTCCGACGTCAAACACCTGTCGGGCCCATCCGCCATGCAGGCGACACTGGCCTGCAGAAACTCGGCATCTTCAGACCTCCGCAAGCCTTGTCGACGGCGACCTTTCTGAGTGGGTTCAGTTTCAAACTGCTGTGGCAGCGAAAGCTGTGGGAGTTGGTGGCGCGGTGGTGTGTCCGGGGGCTAAAATACAAAGATCGGATGGCTGGTAGACTCACAGCTGGCGCGATCGCCCGCGTGGTGCTCACAGCTCGAGCAGGCTTTGTAACGCTTCCTTGGAGCGGGAGGTGGAGAGCGAGGCGTCCTGAGAGGCGCTATCGGCAGCTGCTACCAATTCTCTTGCTTCGGTGAGCGCGATCTCCCGGTTCCATCTCATCTTCTTCGAGGCAGTGCCGATAGCCTCGACTGGCTCTAAGGCCCGCTCGGGCGCGACGATGTCGGCTTGGTGGTGAGCAGAGATGCGCTTCGATCGCACCGGCGCTGCCCGGGATGGTCATCCAGTTGGTCATGATGGCTGTGCTGAGCGACGCCGAGAGAGTCTTCCATGATTCCGAAGGCATGACGAGCGTGGCCAATTAAGCGCTGTCCAACGAGACCTGCGGGGGTGACTGCTGTCCGGGTTGCCGCTGTGTTTGTTGCTGCTGTTTGAGGGGCTGTTGTCACAGCGCTGCCTGTTTTATTGGCTCTTGCATGGGAAGGGAGTGCGTCGAAGGCCCCTCCTGCGGCTACTGTTGATGAGCAGGGCTCGGTGAAGACCCCTCCCGTTGCCGTGAGTCCTCTGCCTCCAGTCAGGCATTCTCCGTGTTGGGAAGGTCAAAATCCACGAGACCCTCCGGAGTTTTGTAGAGGGGAAAACGAAGAGCTCTTGTCGGAGAGCAGGTTTGCGAGGCAGAGCGTCAAGTTCGGCTCCGGGGTGAGGAGTCGTACTCCTTCGTGTCAATGGCCGACCGGGCTGGGCTGGAAACGACCTCTCCGGACATGCTGTGGCGGGGGAGGGCGAAAAGGAGCGGGGAAGGGGGAAAAGCGATATGTTGAACCTCGGGATCACAGACAGCAGAGGCACCAGTAACAGCATCAGAAGGTTGTACAGCAGTTGCCGAAGTGTGGCGCGCTATAAGACGAGCGCTACGAGCTTTGGCAAAACGATTATGGGCCAAAGCAAGCGGTGTGATGGAATGGGGGTGGTCTGACGGGCCTCCACCATCTATACTCGCACAAACAGCAGGAGCGGTTGATCTTGCTGCGGGTTCTGTACCGGAAACGTCATGGATAGTCTCGCTCTTACGAACAGCAATACTAGCAATTCCACCACCACTGAAATTACAGGCAGAACTATCGTCGACAGCAACAGCAGCAAGGAAGGGTTCAATCCTGAAAGCCAGTGTACCGTCTACTGAACGAGGCGCAGGCAAAACAATCTCGAACGGGTTTTGCGCTCGCGAGCATCGTACGAGTACGAACAGTGCCAGGCAGAGGTATAGCTGCACGGGGCTGGGTAGGCCAAACTTCTTCCGCAAGCAGCCCCGCTTCTTGTTCAGAGCCAGGTAGACCCGAATCATGCTCGGCAGTGCGGGGCGGTGTGACCGGCAGAGCTCGCACGACTGAGCGCGAAAATCAAGGGTCAGAGGCCTCGTCGTGCATAGCAAGGGTCTGTCTCGTGGTAATTGATTCGGCCTTTCTCCGGAAATTAAATACAGAGTGATCTGCTCCAAACCAGGAGCTGCGGAATCATCCGTGATCATGAGAGGCAGAACGCCCTTTACAGAGCGAAACGGCCTAGTCTTGAGGGGAGAAACGCGCTCATCCGAGCGAGAACGCCTCAGATCCGAGGCCCGTCTTCACGAGCTCGTGCTACCTCCAGGCGCCCAGTCGAACCTGTTGCCCCTCTTGTTGGTATGTTGTACGAAGCGCGTGATCCTCATCGACAAGTGGTGAACGGTGGCCCACCGAGGGGACTCGGACCCCAGTGTAATTACCATCGTGAGGGTAAGCAGGCCTTCCTTCCTCTTGAGTCTCCATTTTGCGTGATAGAATTAGCAAGCACAAAACTTGCTTAAGAAAAAGTAAACGGTCGAAAACCAAAACGTCTCGCCGAACAATGCCAAGTGTAGTAATATCAGGTCGGAACAATGTGTATCCCTTGCCAGGTTCGCCTTTAGAGCAGGTACTCGTTGGTACTCAAGTGTGTTGATTGCTTAGATATAGAAATAGAGCATTTTTTTTCCTTTCGAGCACTATGGAAGACTACAGTAAGAGGAGACTGATTCCCTCGCCGGAAACCCCTGGTTTCCATCTAAGATTCGCCTCCCAAAGACCACGAATGCGATCCCAGTACTTACTACCAAGTAATCACCGGCCTTTCGGCATCATTCAAATCAGTACCGTTGCAGTATCCTTAAAGTACGATTTTCGGAAGTTTCGGATTTTTCGCCTTTCAACATACATCGTCAAGTGTGGGTGAAACATTTGACCACCGCTGGCGCTACTGTCTTTGGTCTGGCCGACCTGGTGATGTCCTCAATCGTATGTAGACCGGTTGCTGCCTGTTGATGTTAATAGTGATGTTAGAGTTCTACTGCTGTCGCTGCGAGTCAGCTCCTGTTGCCGTGAGTTTTTCTTTGATAGAGTCATTTGATTTTTTTTCATGACAGATAGATGCAGATAACTTTTTCATCGTGTGCCTCAACCGTACGTATACCTGTACATGAATAAATACAGAGAAGCTGCTTCCATCTAATATATTTATACGATATTGTTGACCCTGTGCTCTAAGCGTTCCTCAGCATTTCTTATACGTATTTTTTTCTGCGTTGTTCGTGCTAGCGCGAGATGAGGTTCACCTCACGGGACGAAACTGCCTCATCGTGATCCCCGATCCCGACTGTGTCGGGGGCGGCCTCGACCGTGCTTGCGCCGTGTCCTGGCTGCCGGCTGGCGGGGTGTGAATACGTCAGCTGTCAGTGGAACCAGTTGAGTGGTCGATACTTGATTTATGACAGTCTCGTGGCCAAAGAATTTGATTGTCGGCCTACCTTTGCCCGGTCAGGCCTACTTTTGGCCCGTCAAACCCTCTTCCAAAATTTTAGTTTTTCATCATTAGCATGTCCTTGACAGCTGTGGCCGGGTGTGCTGTGCTCGTTTCTTGCATAAGCTTTTTATATTAAAACATCAGCTGTGAGATGGACGAGTTGAGTGGTCGATACATGATTTATCACAGTCTCGTGGCCAAAATGTTTGGTTGACGGCCTACCTTTGCCACGTCAGGCCCGTCAAACCCTCTCCTGAAATATGATAGTTTTGAGCATTGGGATGCCCTTGACGGCTTCCTGTCAAGGGGTAAATGTGCCGTCAACCGACATCTATGTTCGCTCGTGACGGTAAACGGTACCTTTGCCCCGTCAGGCCTACCTTTGACCCGTCAAACCCTCTCCTGGAATATGATAGTTTTGAGCATTGAGATGCCCTTGACGGCTTCCTGTCAAGGGGCAAATGTGCCGTCGACTTTGACGGCTGCCTGTCAAGGGGTAAATGTGCCGTCTTCCGACATCTTTGCTCGCTCTTAACGGTATTCTGTTTTAGATGCCGGCACCCAGGTTGGACCTCTTCTCCTTTGACCGAAACAGGAGAGGCCGAATCCTCAGCGACTTTCGACAGCTCATGGCGGCAAGAGTGTGGGGAATATGGGCTGGGGTGGCCGGTCTCATGCTCCGCCGTTGCTTGTGCGTTCCAGAAACGTGTGTCAAAATCCGATTCGGGCTATTTTACGTGCGAAAGCACGAGTTTTTCGCAAAAATGTTGAGGTTCGTAGGCTAGCATGTGGTCGCGAAACGAGAGTCACGAGCCTCTTCGGCTGCTGTGCACGCCGGGCGACCAGCCTCCGTGAGGCAGAGAAGACGGGATCATTGGTTTCAACCTAATGGGATGAATCCACGCCGCGGGAGGAGCGGTACAGTGGTGAAGGTACAAACGGTGTCTACGATTTGTTTTTTTATTACACGCAGGCAGCAGCAATAGCAATGATTGCCACCAACGGGAATGTCAGTCATTCCCATTAGGTACCAGCAATGGCAATGACGAGTACTCACTAGACATATATAAAACTCAAGAGAGGGTAATATTTCGACTCTTTGTGCCGAATTCAGTATCGCGATGTTCGTACACGCAAATCCCTCGATATAAAACTCAATATCGTTTTTTTTTTTTTCCCAGAACAGCGTGGGATAAAACATGGGCGAATAAAAATAACCAGCAAGTCCGCAAACACGTAGAACACCGCATGGGCTGGAGGACGTCGCTGCTGCTGCAGCTGCTTCTCTAGGTAGCTCGGCAGGCTACAGCGCCCGCGTACACCATGGACTTGTCTCTTGGCATAGACGAGGGCGCAGGGCGGACGCGTCTCGTGCTCGTGCTGAAACTCGTCCGCCAAAAACTAAAGGTCCGGATGGCCCTACCCGCTTGTTCCCGGATAAGGTAGGGCGAGTCGTGTTGGGGGACATGGGTTTGGGGCAACTCCGGCAGAAAGACGCCCCGCCAGAGCACTGGATGCTGTGCTGGTGCCGCTCAACCGGGGCATCCCGTGCATCCGCCTCTCCCGGAACAAGGGAGCACCCGTCTGCCGTACTCATTCAATCAAGTCGTGGCGGCCACCACTGCTGCTGTTGTGGTCTTTGCTGGCAGGGTATTGATCGGATGACCGAGTAGAGGGGACAGGCTGTTTCCAATTTTGTCTGCCAAATTCGGCTCTACCAACACAAATAGAACACAAAATGTAGGTTTCCGTAGGAAACTGGCGTTTGTGAGGCGGGTTGAATTCGAGTAACGGAATAGTTTGAAATAGGCCGACGTACAAGGGTGCAACGCACTCGTCCAGTCTTCAGTCGGCGTAAGACAGCGGAGGCAACGAGCTATGCGCACGTCGGAGCGGACGAAGGAGAGAGCTGGCTCGTTCTGTCGCAGCTGGTGGTACCGTGGTACACACAACCTTCGCGTGGTAGAAGACAGCGAGACCAATTTGATCGTTCGACTTTCTCGTGCAGCAACATTGCGGCTCGCCCATGGGCGACAACGCCCACTTGGCCGGGGATCTCATAGTGGTCAGCGGCGGCGCAGCCGCCGGGGAGGGAGACGTGGCTGCCCCGTCAGTAGGTGAGGCTGTCGTCTCTCCGCCCCCCGACGGGCTCGCGGCTGGGGGCGTCGGCGGGCCTGGGGTGGTCCCGGGAAACAACCCAGAGGGCGAGGCCTATCCCGGCCCAGCCCCCCCCGCGGGCCTCGACGCCGTCCTTCAACCTCGGCAGGCCATAGTGTGGGGGCAGGACGACCTCGGGGCCCGTATCTCCCACATCGAGCAGGAACCAGCCCAGTGTACTCGCGGGTGGGCAGCCTCTACTGGGAGGAGGGGGCTTGATCGCAGCCCAACCCCTCCCCCCGCCCCAAGGACCCAGCGAGCAGGCTGTGCTCAGCGCGGCGGATAAAGCCCATGGGAAAGTTACGGCGGACCTGTGGCGGTCCTGAGAAGGCCAAAAGGCCTACGTGGCGCGCGGTTGCTTTCACGTGTCCGAGGGGATGTCCCGCGGCCTCGTGTGTCACGTTCTGATGACGGTCGCCGGGGCATCGGACGACGCGGTGGAGCAACTGCGCTCGTTGTCGGGCTTCCTGGTGCAAGACGTTTTGCCACCCGCGCCAGCGAGGGAGGTACCAACGGATATGCCGGCTGAGATCCACTTCGGCACCTTCATCGCCGCATTCGTGGCCGTCCTCGAGTACGGCATGGAGGACGCCCCGGTGATGTGCACGTACACCATCAGGAGCGTAAGGGATGCGCTAGGGAAGGTCGAGTGAGAACTTCGGGCGTAACTGCAGTTTCACCGCCTAGTCCTCGCCTCGCACAACTCGCAGGTGCGAGATGTCCCCGTAAAGGCAATCAATGCGAACATCAAGGATGCCATGTACAAGCTCGCCGTTGACGCAGCAGTCGTGCGGAGGCAGCATCCTCTCGTGCCACCTCCACCGGCCGGCGGCCCTGTCTTCCAGCCTCTCGCCGTCAAGCAGCTGAGGGCGCTCGTAGAGGAAGGCAGCACGAACAGTCTGATCGTGCGCTCGGAAATGTTGTCCCGCACCCACGCGACCGCAAAGGGCGGGGGGGGCGGGAAGCGTAAGACCCCCCCAGGCGCCATTGGACGGAAGGCCGAAGTCGCAAAGGGTGCGATGGGCTCGGGGGGGGCGGGGGGGGGATCCCCCCCAAGCCGCGGCCCGCCGCCCTGGGCAACCTGCCCACCAACGTGTGTCGCTACGTGTGGAGCTGTGACGCCTACCCCAGGCCCGCCTGCCCGTTCGATCATCGCCTGGTCTCCCCATCATCCCGCGCGGGGGGGGGCAGGCCAGGCGCGAAACACGTCCCTCTCCCCTCCCCCCCCCGCCCCAGCAGTCGCAGGTCTCTGCGCGGGGGGAAGCAGCGCTGTCGGGGGGGGGCGGGGGACGACCGCCGAGCGTCGCGCCGTTCAGCAGGAGCTACATCGGGGGCGGGAACGGTGCGGCCTCTTCGGGAGTCGGAACGGCCAGGGACGGGGGCGGCAACTGATATTACGGGTTGTTGCCAGGCAGGGCCGACCGGGGGGGGGGGGAGCAGAGGGAGCAAGTGCGTTTTTTGCTGACGCCTCGAGGTCCGTGGGACTTCACCGCGTTCCAAAACCCGGATCGGTCTCGCCGGCCCTGTTGCACGGTGAGTGCCTGACGCAAAAACAGAGCGTGTGAATACGAATTTCGCAGCGTAGAGAGTGATTGCGTGCCACGAACGGGTCGGTGGTAGGAAATGGAGGACAACAGCGCCGGCGGGTTCGTACTGCAGTGTCGGTGCGCCGCGAAGAAAAACAAAAATCGTTGCTCCCCCACCCTCCCCTTGCTCGAGCACTTAGACGAGTTGGTTCGTGTCGGTAGCATAATTTACAGCTACCCGAGGGCGTGGGTTTGACCTCCCCGGGCTCGGTTACCCCGCCCGCGCGCGTGTCGACGGTCCGAACCGCGGAAGGCTTATGCAATCGCCGCCAGAGTGAAAGGGCTAGGTTTCCCCGGGGCTAGGTTCCCTCCTCTGATCAACAGAACAAAGTTTTCGCAGCCTGTAGCGGCTTGGGTGCGAGGGCTAGATTCCCCCTCCGGCGAGCGTCGGTCATGCCTACATCGCGAGAGGTTCATGCAGCTCGGGTGTTTTGTTATTTTGCGTGTCCGAGGGCTGGGTTCCCTACCCCCCCCCCCCCCCCCCCCCCTCACGTTTAGACGGGGCAATACTTTACAGACGGCAGCCGCTCGAGTGCGAGGGCTAGGTTCCCCAGGGCTAGGTTGTGAGAGACTAATTCAGCCTACGTGGGCCTTTCTCCGAGGGCTGGGTTCCCTCCTTTCCCCCTTCAGACGGGACAACAGTTTACGTCGCGTCGCTGCTTGGAGTGCGGGGGCTAGGTTCTCCAGGGCTAGGTTCCCCCTCCCGCGAGCGTCGGCCGTTCCGGCATCGCGCGGGGCGCAGTCATCGTTTGTGGTGTTTGATTGCGAGGGCAGGGTTCCCTTTTTTTGCGTGTGTCGGCCGTACCGAGCCGCGGAAGTTCATACAACCGTCGCCAGCGTACACGGGTTGGGCTTCCCCGTGGCTTGGTTCCTCGTACTGTTAACAGAACAAAGTTTCACATCCTGCAGCTGTCTGAGTGCGAGGGCTGGGTTCCCCTGGGCTAGGTTCCCCCTCCCGCGAGCGTCGGTGGTGCCGACATCGCACGAGGCTCACGCAGCACTGGGTCGTTTCCGTTAGTTTTCGTTTCCGAGGGCTGGGCTCCCCACCCCCTCTCCCTCCCCGTGCAGACGGGACAACGGTTCACAACCGGCAGCCGTTCGAGTGCGAGGGCTAGGTTCCCCGGGCCTAGGCCGCGAGAGACTCGGTAGCCTAGGTGTGCTCCCTCCTTTCCCCTGTCAGACGGAACCACAGTTCAGACCTCGTAGCTGCTTGAGTGCGGGGGCTAGGTTCCCCAGGGTTAGGTTCTCCCTCCCGCGAGCGTCGGCCGTTCCGGCATTGCGCGAGGCGCAGTCAGCTTTTGTGGTGTTTGATTGCGAGGGCTGGGTCCCCTCGTTTTGCGTGTGTCGGCTGTACCGAGCCGCGGAAGTTCATACAACCGTCGCCAGCGTACACGGGTTAGGTTTCCCCGTGGCTTAGTTCCTCGTATTGTTAACAGAACAAAAAGTCGCATCCTGCAGCTGTCTGAGTGCGAGGGCTGGGTTCCCCTGGGCTAGGTTCCCCCTCCCGCCCTCTTTTCCCGTGTCAGACGGGACAACAGTTCACACCTCGTAGCTGCTTGAGTGCGGGGGCTAGGTTCCCCAGGGCTACGTCCCCCCTCCCGCGAGCGTCGGCCGGGCCGACATCGCGCGAGGTGCAGTCAGCTTTGGGTGTGTTTCGGTTCCGAGGGCTGGGTTCCCTCTTTCGCGTGCAGACGGGTCAAAATTTCATGGCCCGCAGCTTCTCGTGTACGAGGGTCGGGTCCCTTAAGGGGGGTTCCCCCGCCCGCGAATGTCGGCAGTGCCGGCATCGCGGGGGACTCATTCAGTTATCGAGGCGTTCGTTTCCGAGGGCCGGATTCCCTTTTTGCCTTTCAGGCGGGACAATCAGTTCACCGCCCGTACCTGCTCGATCGCGAGCGCCCGGTCTCCAAGGTTAGGTTCCTCCTCCCGCGAGCGTCGGCTGGGCCGGCATCGCGCGAGGCGCAGTAAGCTTTGGGTGTGTTTCGATTCCCGGGGGCTGGGTCCCCCCCCCCCCCTTCTCTTTTTGTTTTGGCTCCTTTTTGGACCGGACAGCATGTCACAGCCCGCTGGTGCCCGAGCGCGAGGGCTAGGTCACCAGAGCAAGGTTCCCCCTCCCGTGCGCGTCGATCGTGCCGACGTCGCGAGAGGCTCATTCAGCTTGGGCGGATTTCCTTCGTGCGTCGAGGGCGGGGTTTTTCCCCTTTTGTCCCCTTCCGACGGGGCCGGGAGGAGGGCCGGTCACACCTCACTGCACCGCGAGCGTACCTCGAACCAACACACAACAGAACACTAGAAAGAAAACCGAGAATGAAAATACATACACAGAAGGACAGATAACCCAGATACGACAGCGGTTTCCCAATCGTATCGGAGCCGGAGCCAGAGGGCTGTAGTCCACCTTTCACGCGGTCTCACCGTACCGACCCGGCGTACGGACCGCGCAACAGTGACAGTTCGCGCCGTACTTCTTTCATACGAAACGTGAAATGTCCACAGAACCCGTATGCTATCGAACACATGCACATGGCAGGATCGAAATAGTTGCCGTCGGAGCCGCGGTATGGCGAAAAGCGTCGGCCACGAGTAACCAAGCACACGTTCGATCCGGTCGAGTCGCAGACAGGTAGCGGGTCAACTCGCTCGCGGCTTCCTGATGGGGAGTCACTTCGTCGACCGCAGACCGAATTCATGGTGCGGACCTGACACACAGAAAAAGTCAACCTTGGTGAGGAAAGCTTCGATGCACGCGCCTAGCAGGAACTGCTGTACAACCTTGCCGACATTTGCACGGACCTGATGAGACACTGCGCGACGTCGTGGGCGACGTGGCCAGGGCGCTGGGAGCGTCTCTGATAGCACCACCGGTAGATGCCACGCAAACACAGCGGTATTTTGGTGAAACAAAAGGTTTTGGTGCCATTAATAAACTGATCACGATGGGTACCAGAGGGGTCTCGGTGCAGATAGTACCCCGCAGGTGGGGTCTGGAGCGCGCCCTACAGTATGGTAACCACCGCAGCGTCGCCGGGCACATGTCAGTGATTTAGGACAAGCTTTGTGAAGACTCAAGGCGCCAAAAATGCCTCGTGATTAAGAAGCTGCCGCGCATGAAATCCCAAACCTACGCGTGTCACCGCTGGGAGCAGTCGTCACACACAAGATTCTGATAATTAGCTACTTCTCCTTCGAGACGCAGAACAGCAAGAGGAAGGGGGGATTGAATGCAGACACCGACTCGGACAGCGTGTCTCCGTGCCAGTGCGCAGAGGCCCTTCCAAAATTCCTCGCGGAACTAGTCAGTCTGCGAAAGACACTCCCGACCAAGAGTATTTGATGAGCAGGGCTGACGTGTCTGATGCCTTTCGCAACGTCAGAATGGACCCCGACGAGGCTCACAATTTCTTCTACACGGTAGGGATATTGGTGGTAGGGATATTGGTGGTAATCGATTTCCGCTTGACGTTCGGTTGGTCAGAGTCCCCCGGTTGGGGCGTGATGTCGGCAGCCGCTGAACGCGCTCATTGTAACACCACTGTGGCTTCGGCCCAGATACTGCAAGAAGGGACAGAAATGATGGCTCACGTGAAGGTGATAAACCGTTGGGAAGAAGGAAACCCAACGACCGTACTCGCAGACGCAAGAATTCCGGCGAACCGTGGGGGGGGGGAGTCGGACCCTTTCTTCGTTACCGTGTACGTGGACGACTACTTGCTACTTAAGGTGCAGCACTCTGACGTAGACTCGTCCGCATTAATCGCCCCAACCTCTCTAGCCGCCGATCATGTACGTTTGTTCGGGCCGGGCGAGGCAGGCGCCACGCCGATCCTGGCACCCAAACAGAGTGCAGATTGGGATTCCAAGATTGATGCGCCGGGATTCACCCTAAACTTGCACGGTATGACAATCTACTTGACACGTAAAAAAACAGAAGCGATCAGAAGCATTTTAGACGATCACTGGTCCACGCACAGACGATACGCCAAAGCAAGGGACGTCCTCGGTATGGCAGGGAAGCTCTGGAGCCTGACATACGTAGTACGCGCGCCGGCAGGTATTTCGTGTGGAGACTGCTGAGGCTCACCGGGTTGCATGATGAGCGAAACGCTAGGAATCAGGACAGTGTGAGACTAGGCAGCGAGTTCCACGCCGATCTCCTCCTTTGGAAGTGGGCGATACATCGCAAGCTTCTGCAAGTGGGGGCGGCAATTAGTGCGCCCTGCCACACCGTGCTCAAACAACTGGCCAAACGGCACTATTTATCCGATGCCAGTTTTGCAGCGGTCGGTGGGTACTGCGTCGAAAAGAAGGTCTTCTGTAGATGCGATCTACCACCCACACTACCGGTAGAACTGAAATGGAAGGCCGAACTACGTGAAACTTGTACCATCACGATCAACTTGCTAGAGTCACTGGGGATGGTAGTGACAGCTTGGGTGATGCTCACATTGACAGGGGACAGACCAGTGTCGGTAGGAGATCCGATCGCGATGCGAGGCGATAACGTGACCGCCGTCACATGGATTGAAAAGTGCGGCGGGGCGAAAGACAGGAAGGCTTGTTTACATATGAGAATGCTCGACCGCCTCGAAGTCAAGGGCAGGGGGAGTCACGTTGCCAAGCAAATACCTGGCGTGCAAAACACCTTAGCGGACGGCGTATCGCGCTGGCCCCGAGCTGGCAGAAAAAGTTAGGGAAGCGACGGGTAGTGACGACTGGGTGGAGCAGGATATCGGCCGCCAGGGGTCAAGGATTTTTGACGTCGTACTGGGAACCAAAAACATTTCTAACCGGCATGACGATCGGTTGTGGGACATCATGGTCAACGGACGCGACTCGTTTTGATTTCGTGTGCACGGCGCCCCGCGAGGACCATACTGCACCCTCGTTTCCCCCCCCGTTCACTCTACTAACCGGTGGGGCCCACAGGAACAGGGCAAAGAAATATGGAGGGTAAGAAGGAGGTGGCGCATCTGGTGGAGACGCTGGCGCTCGGGTCGGTGGGAGAAAGTAATCAGAAAAATGACCCAAGTATGTGGAAGGTCTGGGTCGCGGAAAGGGTAGCGCAGGGCAAGCAGCCCTGGCTGCAACATAATTCCGACAACCCTAACCTGGTGCTTTCGGAGTTGATGGAGTTCACGGCGAGTCGTTGCTACGTGCACAACAACCAGCAGTCCACCGTGAGGGGGTATCTTGCCGCTATCAAATTCTTCCACAAGATGTATGCAGGGTGGGAACTCCCCATCTCGCACTGCATGATTGTTGCCGTGGGAAAGGGGACTGACCGGGCGCACGGTGCCGCGCAAAGACCCGCGCAGGTCAGGTTGCCACTGACTTAGGTCATTTTAGCCCATGGTAGGCAAGTAGTCACAAGTATGGCAGACATGGGGAAGGTCATGTGTTTGAGTCTTGCGTTGTCGTATTTCCTGCTGTGTCGCGCGTCGGAGTTGTGGGCATACGCGATCGGAAAAGTGCATCCCGAGTTTTGCCTGACGCGATACTGTCTCACCTTCTTTCGAGAGGGAGTTCAAGTCGCGATGAAAAATAGATCAATCACGGACTCGGTACAGGTCCGGTTCGTGGCGTCAAGACTGACCAGAAGAGGGCGGGGTGCACGATTACTCGAACACGCGGAGCAAAAGCGGGGGACTCCGGCGGGGGTCCAGTGGGCGCTTTCGAGGTGCTACTGGACCTCCTCGCCGTTCACCCGCTGCTTCCGGAAGGGTCACCCTTCACGGTTAGGTGTACGCTACACGGGTGGAAGCCGTTCACGCGGACGGAAGCCGTAACAGCGTTAAGATTCATTATCGGGAGTAGCGGGAGAGACCCGGTGCTGTACGCGCTACACTCGGGGAGAATCGGGGGTGCGACCCAGTTGGCTGCGCAAGGGGTGCCAGAGCTGCAAATTCAGCGCGCAGGCAGATGGAAGTCGCGAGCGTTCTTGACGTGTGTGCGGGAGGCGGGGGAAAGGGCATAATCTGTCTCCGTCGCACTCGCGCAATCGGGGTAGATCGGATAGCGGGCTAGGGTACGAGTAGCACAGGACGTAAAATTAATGGTGAGGCTGGCCTTATGGTGTGAGATATTACTTAGCCCCGCAGGAGAAGACGCGGGGCATAATCTGCGGGTTAGCCGGTCTCATTAAATCTTCGTGGGGTTTTCGTAGTGGGTAAAATTAACGGGGATCCCACGACGGGTCAAGGGGTTTGGTGGTGGGTTTGCCACACCGCTGGCAGGCCATTTTGGCACGTCGAACGTGCCTTGGCTGCTGGTGCTTGCTGCTAGTGCTTGCTGCTGTGAGCTTGCTGCACCACCAACGTAGTCGCCGGCGCTTCGTACTGTCGATTAAAATCGATCGACTGCTGCTCAACTATTGCTAATTATTTTGTATCTATCTGCATACCGAATATACAGCACAGTACGGACGCCGAGCGTCTCGTACGTACGAGCTGGGCCAGCCGAAAAATGGATAAACCATTCGAAGGTCGTATCTCGAGAACCACTACGAATTAGGACTTGAAATTTGAAGGGCTTTCCGCGGGATTTTCCCGTTGCTCAAAATTGTTTTTTTCAATGCACTTTGGCAGTACTGTTGCATCAACAGCCTCGAGTTGCATACCGGCACGCCCACCCATTACGGGCATGCGCGGAGCCGCAGGCGGGTGTCAGCCCGCCGCGACGGAGCTCCCCTTGTATTAATAGTGATGGTTTTGGTTATTTGACCTCTGTGCAAGTATTATTGACGCTGTTTTTTGACACGCAGGTACAATATTTTGAGGTCGTTAGTATAGTACCAGTATATATTAGTTGTAGTTGTAGTATGAATAGTAGACCATGGTACCGAGTGCATGCTGCTTCTATTAATGCCTGTCAAATAGCAGTATTGGTACCTGTACTGTAAGTAGCAGCAATAGTCGTAGTCGTCGTGGTGTCCGCTGTTGCTGTTCTGTTGTTGCCGTCTGCATGCTGCTTCTACCTGGCCAATAGTAGTAGATGCCCTCAACCTTATATAGAACTATTTATAGATATCTCGATGTCTGAGCGTGCTCGGTTGGTACATCCCTGGCCTCTCAGAGCTCCCACTTGGGAATCGCCTCCTTTTATTACTTGCCGCACCTTTCCAGCGGGTCTTTGTTTTCTCCATTTCTCTTGGCACTTTCAGTCCTTCTTCCCTTTCTTCTTCTTTCGTTTCGTTTGCGTACGTGTACTCGGAGCACGGTTGCGCGGGTAAGCCCGGCGCCGTCGTGGGCGTCGGTGGATGGTGGCCGGTGGAGGGGGGTTGCAAGGAGTGTGGTCGCCGGTTTCGTGGCTACGCGTCGCGTGTGCCCCGAGACACGAGGGAAGCATGAATGGGCTCTGTCTGGCCTCCATTTGAGGTTTCTGATGGAGAGTATCTACGAGTTTATAAGGGTCGTTCGAGTTTGCAAGATAATATTCAAGCGGTGCGTATTTTTGCGACCGGGCAAGCTCAAAGAGCGAGGTACGCAGGCTGAGCACCACCATTGTCGAGCTGGCGAACCACGGCCACGGTGAGCACCAGCCTCACGCGAGGTGGGCGACGGGGCTCACTATGGCAGAGAGTGTGGGAAGCTTTGCCCGGACCGAACCGGTGGCAAGATCGTTGCGAGAGAGGGGGAGCGGCGTACGAGGCTGAGAGAGAAGCTCTGCTGTTTGCTTTTTTTCTTTTTGACCGGTGTAAGGTGTTCCCAATCAGGTAGTAAATTATTACACGATAGGGGACGGGGAATTGTTTTCTTTCAGAATTTCGGTTTCATTTTCATTGTTTTTGCTGTGCTGCTGTGCCGTGCTGTGCTTTATCTTTCGTACATACGAGTACGGACACACATCATATCTAAAGAAGAAAATAAGTACCCTACCTGGGGTATGTACATACGTACGACATGTGAGCGAGCGTAGCGGAAAACCGCCCGCGACGCGAAGCGTATGTGGCATCCGAGCTGTTTTCTCCTGAAGCATGGCGGCGGGACTCTTGGCATTATCAAGTCGCCAGCAGTCATGAAAAAAACAATATTCAATCATGGACTTCTGTCCGCTACGCATAATTTGATGTACATTTCCTTCCTGAGCGAGAGTAGCGAGCGGCGTAGGCCGCCCGCGGAGCGAATTGCCTTGTAGAAATAGAAATACTTACTTAAATTTCACTCTCTGAGCGTGCTCGGTTGGTACATTCCTGGCCTCTCAGAGCTTCCACTTGGAAATCGCCTCCTTTTATTACTTCCCGGACCTTTCCAACGGGTGTTTATTTCCTCCATTTCTCTTCGTACTTTCAGTCCTTCTTTCTTTTTTCTTCTTTCGTTTCGTGTGCGTGCGTGTACTCCGAGCACGGTTCCACGGGCCAACCCGGCACCGTCGCGGGCGTCAGCGGGTGCTAGCGGGTAGAGGGGGGGGTTGCAAGGAGCGCGGTCGCCGCTTTCGTACCTAGGCGTCGCGTGTGCCTCGAGACACAAGGGATGCATATATAGGCTCTGTCTGGCCTCCATTTGTGATTTTTTATAGAGTACGTACGAGTATTTAAAGATCGTTCGGGATTGTAAGATAGTATTCAAGCGGTGCTTATTTTTGTGACCGGGTTGAAATCACAAGAGGGAGGTACCAGTCTGAGCACCAACATTGTCGAGCTGGCGAACGAGGTCCACAGTGAGCACCGGGCTTCACGTGAGGCGGGCGACGGGGCTCACACTGTGAAAGAGAGGGAGGAGAGCTTTACCCCGAGCGAATCGGTGGCGAGATGGTCGCGAGAGGAGCGGGCGGCGTACGAGGCTGAGAGAGAAGCTCTGCTGTCGTTGGATTTTTTTCTTTTTTTTTTTTTTCTTTTTTACCGGTGTAAGGTGTTCCAATCAGGTAGTAAATTATTACACGAAAGGGGACGGGGGCCCCGGGGGGGTGTCTTTCAGAATTCTTCGGTTTCATTATTTTCATTGCTTTTGCTGTGCAGTGTGTGGCTGTGCCGTGCTGTGCTTTATCTTTCGTACATACGAGTACAGACACAGAGCATATCGAAAGAAGAAAATAAGTACCCTGCCTGGGGTAAGTACGTACGTATGACATGTATGTAAGTGAGCGTAGCGGAAAACCGCCCGCGACGCGAAGCGTATGTGGCAGCCGAGCTGTTTCTCCTGAAGCATGGCGGCGGGACTCTTGGCATTATCAAGTCGCCAGTTTGCAACTATACGCGCGTTCGGTTTCTTACAATACTTACTTGTGAAATTCGGTAAAAATAGAACATAGACGAGACGTATTACGCAGCTCGCAAAGTTGAGTATCAGTTATTTAATCAGTCGAACTCACAGCTGACGTATTTCATAAATGTATAAAACTACAACAGCAGTAGTCATGAATATATATATATATATTCAATCATGGACCTCTGTCCGCTTCGCATTATTTTAAGTATTTTTCCTTCCTGGGCGAGCGTAGCGGGCGGCGTAGGCCGCCCGCGGATCGAATCGCCTTGTATGTAGTACGTAGCCTGTACGTTTACAAAATTTTAATATCAATAGCATTGTTAATAGAGCATTTCGTAGCGTGCATGCTGCTTCTACCTTTAATACAGTACATCTATCTGCGCAGTAGTGGTATATGTTAAGAGTAACAGTATAGTAGTAATGCCCTCAACCCATGGTACCGCTTCATGCTACGTTGCCGTTGTATGAAAGTTAGTACAATAGTAGCCGTAGAAGACTATTACGGGGGACCATAATAAATAGGACCAAATGTTGTTAGTAAAAATAGGCAAATATATAGGTTTGTATGTATACCTTAGCTCCTACCAACTATGGACCCCCGTAATAGTAGTATGTAGTGTTGAAAATATTTATCCATGCTTCTTGTACCCGTGCTGCATCTACGTATTACTGACAGTTGTGTATATAGTGTAACAGTATAGTAGTCATGCCCCAACCCTTGGTACCGCGTGGTTATTTGACCTCTCTGTTCGCCATGAGGTTGTATGTAGTGTATGAGCGATTGGTCATGCTCTAGCAGTAGTACTTAATAGTAGTATACCAGGGTATTTAGTGGTCGTAGTAGTGTAGTGTACCAGGTAGTATTTTGAAGTGCATGCTCCTTCTATCTCTACTACATCTGATCTGCGTAGTAGTGGCAGTGGTATAGCAACAGCACATAGTAGTCAACCCATGGTACCGCGTGCATGTAGCAGTGTAGTATTCACTACAGAAAGAGCAGTACTCAGTTCCTGCTCACTACTATCATTACTCTTTATTTAGAGCAAAACGCTCACCCATGACTTGCGGTTCGGCCAAGAACTGCTATACATGTGTTAGTTATGGCTCCTTTTTCGCCTTGCGACGCCCTCCGGATTTCACGTTATCTACATCCCGAAGGGGAACCTCGTATATATAATATGTACCGGTATCAAGAGTTTGAATACCAGCAATTCAAATATTTACAGTCGGAATCAGGGTATAACGTACACGCACAGCCAATTATGTCCTCAAACATTTCATGTCTCAAGAGTGAGCCCACAGCACAGTCCCTGGCACGTATGTGCTGCTATATACGTAAATAACTATGTACCAGTACACAGGAGTGAGTTACTACTGTAGCTTGAAAAACTGACCTGATGCTTTGCCGTTGTCCAACTGACTCACCATACGGCGTATTCTAAAAACATCGGGGGAAAATCCTTTCGTACTAACAGTTTTGACGCGCCGATGTCTTTTCCCTGTCGATCTCATAATCGCAGTGCCCCGCTCATAGCCCCAGCTCGATTATATTCGCCATATTGGCCATGTAGATCGAACTCATGGCTGACGTAGATATTTGTAACATTCATATCATACAATGACAAAACATGCAAACACACTGCTGAATATGCCGCTGTAGGCACGTCCACTTGTTGCACGCGTGGCTTATCACCGTGATCCAGGAGGAGAGCGGAAGAATAGATCACGCCACTCTAACACACGGACCGCATGTTGTTAGTGATCACGGACTCACGCATATATATGATTCGATCTTCGTATGTGGTCACAGGCTCTTGTCACGTACCCGGGATGTACCATTTCCATATATCCGACTGCCTCGAAGGCTAGTCCATCCAGCTCAGGAACGTATCCAGGTATATAAATAGTCTCTCCTCACACAACGTAAATCCCTCATCTCCGTAGACCAGTATCAAATGAGCACCGCAACATCGTAAACAGGTGGACGCGAACAAGTCAAACAATACTGAGGTACGCCTGCCAGCAAAAGGAGCACGGCTTTGCGAAAGCAACGAATCTGCGAAGTGATGAAACACAAACACGCGAGAGAGGGCGAGAGCGATATCACCGTAGGGGTGGTTGCCCTACTCCCTGATCGCACCTCATGAAGAGCTCGATAGTTATCACCCGGAACTTGAACTTCGAAGCACGTTTGTTCGCGAATCGCGGCCGAACTTTTTGTACCAGGTATACATGCGTTGCGTACATACTGTCCCATAGCCTACGAGATCTTACGATGGTAAAACCAGACGATATAGGGTAATGTAGGTCCTCGGTTGAGAAGCCCCGCCAGCGAGAGATTTTTTTTCCTAAAGGAGCTGACCGCTATGTATAAATCACGCCTGTATATAGTACACCAGGAAAGTTCCCGGAAAATTACAACCGAAGTACAGTCAGGAGCAATATCGGTTCCGCCGGTAGACCGAATTCGAATTTTGCCACACGGCCTGTTCTCCCCTTTCTTCTCTTGTGAACAGTAATGTCCTAGCTCTTACTTCCCCATCTTCATATGCCAGAAAATCCACCTCACAAGCTGTTCTCAGTAGAATGCAGTTCACCCTTCACGAAGGCCTCCATATGTCACGACACGCTCGAAAGTGGTGGGGGGGGGGCGTAACCATACACTCCAAGCTAATATAAAAAATACCAGGTACTGCTGTACCTCTCAACCAGGGCACCCAAACATGTTTTCGGGTGTGGTGCACATCAAGAATGTTTATACCAAGTTTATACCACTGCAGTGCAGTAGTATAAAACACGAAGGAAAAAATGGAGCCCCCCTCTAGTGCGTTCAGGATTCGACGTCCCTTGTTTAGGGACCAGCATCCCTTATCAGAGTCGGTACCGACCCTTTACGATTAGTAGTGGGCAAAAATGGTGGGCAGGAATTCGATGTCCCTTATAGCCGTTTTTCTCTTCAAAGGGATCCGTCGAAAGGGGCTACGTACTGTATGCATAGGTAATGCCGATCACTCCTGCCCCGTTCAGCGGAGGCCTCCGAATGTCACGACACGCTCGAACTTAATAGGGGGGGGGGGTGCCGTAACCACACATTCCAAGCGAATTAAAAAATACCAGGTACTGTTGTACCTCTCGAGCGGGGCGCCCAAAAACGTTTTCGGGTGGTGTACATCAAGAACGTTTATGCCAGTGTATCGTGCGGGCCGGTACGGGCCGGTGCCGATATGGTAGCCTTCTAAACTACACAGTACAGCAGTAGTATAAAACATGAAGGAAATGTAGAGCCCGAAGGTAGATCTTACAAATGTTACAGGTACGTGTGTTGCACAAACGAACGTGCCCCGACCAACCACAGGCCTTCAGATTTTGTTTTAATTGGCCAGGCGTTGCCGTTCGCAGGAAGAAACCCCTACCCTTTTTTAAACAATCGGGTTCCAGTTATACTCTTAAGGTGTTTTATGTTTGTCAGGAGACAGTTACAAAGCACCATCTCTGTTCGGGATACTTCTGGCAGCTTCAAAGGAAGGTCCAGAACGAAGTCCCTGCACGGAGTATGCGCCATGTCGACGGATCTCGAAATGATCACCCCGGTCGTCCGCGACGCACGTTGCTTGCGCCTTTTCTGCCTATGGAGTTTGGAGTCGAGCAGAGAATTGTGCACGGTCGACGGAGCTGGACTTGATGGGTTGACCGTGGCTGTATCGCTGCGTACAGCAGCAGCCTCTTCTCTGGGTGCTCTTGCAAGGCAGGCTTCTACGACGCGCTGTTGCCCTGGACGAAGCTCACACCCAAGGGACCCTGCACAGAGTCTGGGGGTCCACGATCGGTTGGAGCAAGTCGGCAAAGTTACGACGAGCATTCGGGTAGTTAGCTGGCTGCTGCTATGAAGACGGCAAGGCGCGCCTGGCCGAACCGCAGGTCGCAATACAAGCGAACGGAATACAGGAAACCACGCCATATGCTAGGAGCCCATGGCAATTGCCTTTCAAACCAATAATTTCCTGATTTTTGGGTTTGAGGCATGTCTAAGGACGGAATCTCGCTACATTCGCGAACAGTTGGCATGCGAGCATTGTCTCAATTAGTTTGGCGTGTTGAAACCTGATACCAGGTACATGTTATTTACACCAACTGGGCAGGTTTCCTTACTGTACAGCTTGCAATCCCATGTCCACGCTGTGCTTGCCGTCAAGAGCATTTCAAGCAGGGCTTCTCCCGACGTATTCCGCCAACGTAAATTGCACAATCACATCTACATGTTTATTCGGGCCGAGCAGCAGCATATTTAGCGTGGATTGATTCGGAGGAAGCAGTGCAGGGGATCCGCTAGGCCACCATTACGGGTTCAAGCCTACGAGTAACACATAAATACGCCGATCGCACACGTACTAGATTTCGCGGTCTCAAAGACCAACTAGAAATGCTATCCGTACGAGATGGTCGCGTCTCGCTAATACGTGAGGTCTCAACTTCTGTGTCCTAGCACATGGGTGCACCAACTTACAGTCTTCTTGTGTCCCACGGATGCACCCCATGCCGTGCATGATGAGGTGGCCGTCAAGATCACGTGTCGGGACAAACGTTTCGCCGAGAATTCCTTGGGCCTCTTGGCTCACATCGGTGTGGTCGATCGCCAAGTTCATTTGCCAAGCGAGATGGTCCGGGAGGTCAAATTTGTCGGTTGGGTCTCGCATGGGGAGCTGGTGCAGCCTGCCGTGGCTCAAGCGGATCGTCGCGATTGGGGTGAGGATCTTGAACGAGGTATGCTCCGAGTCGAGAGCGAACACCCCGCCCTCCTCCGTGATGGATCGAGCGACATATTCGGCGCACTCCACCATGTTAGTAGCGGTAAGGTCGGCAAGGATCCATTCCCCCATATCCATATTCTCCACGTTCAGCTTACGGTGGTCTTGCGTAGCCGCCTCCTCCTTCTTTTTTTCCCAGTACGCCTCGAACCCGAACGACCTGCACTCGCCAGGTATGTTTACCGCGCCCACGTGCACACCCGGGGCCAAAGTGACCGTACCAGGCGCGACCAGTGCCTCTTCTCCGTCAAGGACTACGCTCAGCGCGCCCTCCGCGAGACACGGAGAAATTTCCGCTGGGCAGGCGCTTTCAATGTTGTGAGGATGTTTGACAGATATAACCACGGTGTGGTCAATCCCACGGTTGTCGGTGGCGAGCAGAGAGAGTCCGGTGATGTACGTTATCTCCGGCACGGAAGGGACCGGGGAGGTGACGCGCATGTTGAGATGCATCGACGGGAGGTCCGAGATGAGCGCGTACCACTCGCCGTCGTTCCCCGCGAAGTCGAACTTCTGCCCATGAAACCCGACCATATGGGGATCACCTGACACACCCGTAATGGAAAATAACGTCTAAGTCAGACCAAACTGTGCATAAATCAAATCCTCACGAGGGAATAGGAGGGCAGTGTACGGCGGGTGGCTCACAGTCTTAACCCTGTTAGTACAGCGTGAACGTTTTGTATGCAAAAAGCAGCAGGTCATGAGATTGGTCATCGGGTTAAGTGAAATAGTTTGTATGAGTTTAATTTGTGGGGGAGGTATTACTAAAATAATTAGTGTGGGCTTTCAGGTGCTTACCTGCCGCGGCTCGAGTCATTTTTTCCATCACATATATTCCTCTTGCCGGCCACCAGGACACACTTTTCAATATCCAAACTACATCACTTCAGTCCTAATAGCCGTGAGAGACGGACGCTTATGGACGACCACTCGCGGCACCGGTGGGGCGAGGATGTCGTTGTATCCACAATCCAAACCCTCCAACGAGTTTCTTACCGCAGGCACTGCTTTGGCCGGTGAGAGGAAGTTCACATATATGCCTCGTCGGGCAGCAAATCTCCCCAGGCGCATCTGTGCATTGGCTGTCCTCGGTGCATTCTGTTACGCCCGTCGTAGGAGAGAAGGGGTAACGCGAACGAAGAACGTTCATCAGACGACACCCCCGAACGACTAATGAAGGAAAGTGGTCCATGGGGTCCTTTCTGAACGGACGGCGATTTCTGGTTGTACGGTTCACCATGTAATACTCTGTTCATCTTTTTAGTTGTCGTACGAATGGCCTAACGTGCTACTGATGTAACACGCCTCTCGCACAAGCAAGGGAATAACCACGCATCAGGTAGCGCTTCACCAGGGCACAGTTAATATCACCTACATTGAGCTCAATCAAGATGGCACTCCCCCAACGTGTTCGCTGTAGTGATCAAGTTGGTTGCTGCCGGCATCTGCGATATGTATGTACTGTAGGTGGTCGATATTGCTCGAGAAAATATCGTTTCCACATTTGCACGTACAGCATTAGGTCGAGGCCTAAGTACTAGCCGTTGAAAGCGAGCGTCCTAATGAACAGGATGAGCTCAATACTCGAGATAAGTTCCTATTCACAGAGTCTGGGTGGGGTCTATGAATTGTTTAGGGAGGGGGTGTAGTCTCACCGCATGTGCCTGGAGCGAAGTCGAATGAAAGACTGACGCACTGAGCTTCTTCGCCCTCGTCGCTATCTTCAGCGAGAATTTCAGCGAATTGTTTGGAATCACGCGCTCCCGTGCTCCAGCTCGCTGAACAAGTGTAGGGGGGAGGGGGGGTGTGTGTGCTCATTTTTTGCTTGCCTTAGTCATTTGACCATTGACGACGCATCCCTTTCTAGACGGAGCACAGTTCCTACTCCAAATAGAGACACCTCCAACAATTGGGCGCTCATTACATTGTTTCCATATATTATATAGAAAAAAATTTTACTAAGTTTACCCCCTTCCTGTTTCGCCGCCTGTTCCACCATCTATCTCCTAGGATAGCGATCGTTTTCTCGCTGCTATTCAGTGTATCAAACTCCTGCATGTCACCTTCGTCTATTTCCCTCATCTCCTCTTCTAACACATCCCGTTCCTCCTTGTATATTTCACATTCTCCTACTATGTGAGTTCTACTCTCGGCTGTTTTGCCATACGGGTACATCTGTTATTCTACTTCCTCCTCCCGGCTACTGGTATACCTCTTTGTTCTTTCTGGCAGGTCCAGGTCACCTACACGAAAGCGCAGTTTCAGCGTTTTCGCAAAGTCCATTGGGCCGTGCAAATACGATTTCATTCCTATTCCTTCCCTCAATCCCCCGTATATCTCGAAGTGTTTTTCTTAGCGCTAGTCTTGCTCTTCCTTGTATATTTTCTTCTACTTCTGCCTTGTACCTCTCAAACTTCCCGGCGAACATCACCTCTTCTTGGTTTCCTCCTACATCATTCCATACTTTCTCAACTACGCCATCCTAACCTTATTCCAGCTCGCCCTTTAGTTATTTTCTCTCATACAGCTCTATCAACGATGGCTGGCAACCTCTTTTTTGGCATGTTCCTTACTTATATTGCCAGTTCAACTTTCTCGTGTCTCCATTTGTCTTGAATGGGGGCATTCCCAGTTCTGCTCTTAAGACTGTATTACTAGTTGTACTTGAGCATCTTAGGATTTTTTTTGTTGCTGTCATTCGTACTGTTTCCAACTCTTTCACGAGTTTCGCGTTCCCTTCCCGTACGTCTCCTGCATATTGTAGCTTTGGTACTATCACATTCATCAGGATACACCTCTTAATCCTAGTGTCCAGGTGCGAGTCTGTTAGGATCGCATCCATCTTGCCTACTTGTGTTTTACCCTTGCCTATTACTTTTGCTATATGTTTTATCCCAAGAGCAGTCGTTTGAGATCTCTACGCCAAGGTATGTATACTGGTCTACGATCGGCAATTCATTTTCTCCCCATTTCGAACTGAAATTTACCGGGAGTGCCTTATCTTTGTTACATACAACTACTGCGCATTGCTTGACGTTTGCCCTCACCCTTCATTTCCTAGGGTATTCTAGCGCCTTCTCTTTATGTTTCTGCAATCTTTCGGGTGTTTCTGATAGCCCCACGAAGTCATCCGCAAATATCAATCCCGACACCGTATCTCCCCCTACCGTGACTCCCTGCTTTGCTACCTCGACTGCTACTATCAGGTCGTTAATACATGCATTGAATATGTTTAGGTGACAACGTACATCCCTGTGCAACACCTTGTAAAATATCAATTGTCGTGTCTGCTTTTCCTGCATGTTTGCCCAGTATCCCTTTTGCCCTTGCCCTTACCTGCCCCATCCCGCCCTCAAAGTCTTCATTCGTTTTCTTTACTACGTCTTTCCATACATTTTTCTTCCTCTCTTATCATGTTCCTTTATTTCTAGCTATAGCATGAAGGGGAGGGGGGGGGGGGGGGGTACTCGATAGGAGAGATGCACTCGATCTCATGCATGGCCGTAGTCGTATGACCGTAGACCCTCGCATCCCCACAATGCCGGGACGGAGCATGTCGGGTTTTCACCGACCAGGCAGACATTGCTTGCACCAAGCGCGAAGCGCCGTGAGGTGTCCGGCGAGTCGCATGAAGGGTGAGCTGCATCCTACAGGCGGACTTGCGTATGGATGACAGCTTCAATGAGTTAGTTTAATTTCCGGTGTGGCCACTTCCAGAGACAGCAATGGGAGTACTATGTAACTGCATCTTGGATGCCTTACCTTGAACACTACTAGATACGATCAATTCCCTTGTGCAGAGTAAAGGTTCTTTACTTCGCACAAATGATATACCTAGACGACCAGCTGTGGGCGACCGCCAAAAAAAAAAAAACGGTACCCTGGATGTCTAGCTCACGTAGTGAGCGGCATGTTTTACAGTTTCGTTTCCAACTGACTCCAACCCAACCCATATAATATATATATAACAGGGGGGGGGGGGGGGGGGGGGGGGGGACGAAAACGCATTATATTGATTTTTCGGCGAGCAGTGCACATCATTCGTGTGGTCAGCATTCGCTTCACCAACGAGGGGTTTCATTGGACTAACCATACACCGTGTAGCAGAATGCTCAGTTTGGCTTGGAGACGCAAGGTTGTTCGGCATCGAACCTGCTGGATACAATGTCTAGACCAGACCACCAACATGCCTCGGGCTACGCGTGCGCCATGCAATCCTAGCGCAGTAAGCCTTACCATACGTGCGCCCCCATTGCTGGCTTAACGCCTCCTGGCATGAGTAGCTACTACTGTATGACATTCCAGTTACGACGGGCTAGGTCCAACAACAGTTCGAAACTAATGTCACGCGAACTTACCGCATATGTTGGTGCCGTCGTTGAACACGGTCGTCATGCATTCGCAGGAGTCCGTAGCGGCGGTGCCACCGATGACCGATCCCGCGGCTCTCCCTGATGCATGATGGGGAAGTGCATAGTGTTTCACGCGAACCATGGCAACATTACATTCGCCTGCGAGCGGAGTCGTGTGAAGCTATACAGTACTGTCTCTGGTATATCCTGCCGATGGTCGATCTACAGGCATGCCCCCTTGTCTTATGGGTCGTTCGGGCCGGGTACAACTTCCCCTCTGTTGACCCTTGAGGGCGAAAGAGGGGGGGCTTGGTTCGCGAAATGACTTCGACTAGAGATACAACAGTAAGACCCCTTTGCTATCAAGGGGGGCGATAGAAATCAGAACTCACGATGAGCCCCAAAAAACATGTTCCCCCCATGTTCACACCTTATTACGTTCTAACTTCCATGTTCCCAAATAATACGGGGTTTATGCCCGTCTGATTTCAAGCAGTTTGAACTGGGTGCAGTCCTAGAGGGATGGACCGACGCGTCTTTGCTTTGTTGCTTTGAAAACTTCCCTTGTGGAGGTAGACACGTCGGGCACACCAAGGACAGTGGTTTGCGGGTACACATGTCGCTGCTTGTCATTTCGCACAGCTAAGGTCGCCCCAGCAACGCCGCAAATGCAGTTGACCTGCAGTGACTAATACCATTTTGTCCCAATTTATAAGAAACGATTTTATTCTAATTGTTATAAAAAAAGTTTACAATATTTCGGGACAGAGTGGTATGAAGAAATCCCATAGTATCCAGAACCCAGCCCCAACAAACAGGTTTTCCCTCACGTGCGCACACCGCAGTTGGTTCTGACTACCCTTTTCCCCCGTGACACTGCTGCATGCAATTTAACTCCGATGCATGATCTACTGGAACGCCCCTATACTAGCGCGAGTAGCCATCCATCGTGTCCCACCAGGTGGACCAATGTTAGGCGCACGGCTAGTATTATTGCACACGATCACAGCACATCGCCGTCTTGCTTTCTTCTTTTTATTCATCCTCCCGTGGATTGGCAAAAATAAAGCTTAAGCTCACCACACTTCCTCGTTTAAAATTCGTGTCGTGCGTCAGTTTCACCCAAAGTTCCCATCGCAATCAGAATAGTCTGCTGTTAAACCTGGGCTAGGGCACGTCATAAACCACGAAATTGCTGACGTGACACCGGCACGAGGCTCGCCCTTCTACTGATTGGTATTCCCCGCTTTGTTTGCTTGCTACAAAATACGACATCACGCGCACAACAGAACGCACTTGAGCATGTGCCGTCCTCTCTGCAGCACGTTCGACCCCAGCAATGGCCGTCGTCACGGCACCCTATACGATAAGTTAGCAACGATTGAGCAAACGGATACACACATGGCACAGGGATGGAGCCAGCCGAGATTAGTCCGCCGATCTTAACGGCTTGATAGTACATACATGTACGGTTGAGTTACTGGGGTAGATACGAGTCTCTGCTGTATCGTGTGCTCTCAAGCTGTAGATATCGGGACAGCATATCTTCAAAGCAGCATCGGCACAACATGTTATATACACCGTCGGTGGTCATGTTTTTACCTGCCAGCGCGACATCAGTCCAGGAATAACAGTAACAGCCGAACACGCGACTGATTCACGTGGATAAGACGTATCATCAGACGACCATGCAGCAGTTTGGACATTGCCGGAATAGCATAAATAACATCAGCGTTGTCCTGAATACGAACGTCTACCGTGACGCCTCTCCCAATGTTTCCTTGACCCGCGGTCACAGACTTTTTCTGCCACATCGACTTGTTTACTGCATTGCTTGCGTGTTGTGCGGGCGTCTGGGTACCATCCGCTTATCATGCGCATCACTATTTCGGTAAACGCGACGTGTGATGAGTGGCGCGCATGGACCTCTCGCTCACTCCAAACAATATTGATACGTGGCCGACTCACCGCATCTCCCTGTACCGATACTGTACACGCCAGACTCGCATTCGCATGCATCGCTAGCGAAACTCCCAGCCGGAACGGAATTTGGTGCCCGACCTGATACGGGAGGTTGGGCGAGAAAACAAGCACCATGCCTTACAAGACGATCGCAGCAATTGACGCTATTGGCGGTGCTTCAGCTCCAGAAGAGGCTGCCCAGCATCACACGGCATACAATTTCAATTTCATTGCACGTTTTATAGAACATACAAGCAAAATCGATTTTGCTGAGGCGTAGGTATCATGTCGGTGGTACCAATTAGGACGCGTATTGCTGCATGCGGATCTAAAGCTCCCATGCCGTATTGATAAGGTATTCGCGAGGTAGACGTGCAGATCACTTGACAAACGGTACGTAGGGTATCATAGACGAACGCTCCCGAGCTCGATCCGTTCTGGTGAAAGCGGTCATTCGAGCACTGTGAGCTATAGTCCCGTACTCACTCGAACAGCTGCCGTCCGCCTGGCAACAGGTGTCTTGCGGGCAGTGAGAGTCATCGTTGCAAACTGGAAATTTGGATAAAGACGAGGTCAAAGATTCGGAAGAAGCAGCGGCGGTGGGAAGCGGTCGTAATTTGCGAAAGTGCATCATGAATACCAAACTAGAAAAACATTCCAACTTGTCTACACCGGAGGCAATGCGTGTGCTTGCCTGTCTACGCTGTCAACACGTCCGAAACTTTGGTGGCCACATAGATAGTTATTCGCGGACGTCATTGTTTAAGTATTACAGTCTTGACAACGCCGGCGTTGCGCGGAAATTGCTGTATCTCATGCTCGAAGCCTGTCAAATGTAGCATTGATCGGGCTTAATGTCAAGTGTGATAATTTCGTCCACTTTTCACATTCAGATCCCAGTGTTTGCCGTGCGGTTTAGATATCTGCGAAGAAACACACCCCACACAAGTTATGAGTACTATTTTTCAACCCCAAACTTACGGATGCAGTTTCGAAGACGTTAAGCATGGACAACGCGTCCACGTTTCTCGCTTTACTCTTGTCGCAAAAAAAACTCACCGCATACGTTTTTGTTGGAATTGATAACGCTGCTCATGCATTCACAGGCGTCTGTGGCAACCCCGCCGCCGATGATCGACAGTGCGTCCCTGCCTGACGTTACAGTGTTAAAAGTACGCGCGTGGGAACAAAACGTTCCCGAAGGCTTAGTGCAGCGAAACGAGTCAAAGCACCAACGCAACCAAGACGCTCCAGAACTTCTTTAATGTGATAAGTCGAAGTTTTATGCAGCTTTCAAGGCGTCGTTGCAAGTCGTTGATGAACAGGACAAGTGAAGCGGTGCGATTGATCACCACGTGGCACGCAAAGCGAGAGAAGTTGTACCTGTTTGTTTGGGCTCTTTCAGTATCATCATCAGAAACGTGTCGCTTCGGGCTATTGACCTATTCTGACGTATAGGGATTTTGACGTCTGGGTTTGTGCGTGGTGCCCATGTGAGACACCAATACTGAACGGCCCTAAATATTTCATCCATAGACCACCTTGAAGCCTAGGCCACTTAGCCTGTGCCTAATATGTTCCTTGTACTCAGGAACACGACACAAGAAATAAGATCCAATGATTGTAACTTGAGGAGTTCCATGCTAGGAAGGGATTCTGGCAGTGGGTACAAGGATATCGGGATAATAATGTGTGAACCCACAGATGGCACTCGTAGGTGTAGCTCCATATGAGGCGAGTCGACTCGACAGCTCGGGTATACATTGTCAAGAGGAGTTCCGTGTTATTGTTTGGAGTCAACCACGCATTCCCGTGCCAGCTGCGTCTATGCCTTTAGAGATCAATCAACACACTAGTGAAAGCCGGTGATCTTCCATATTGGTAAGCGTAGCCCATCGGGCCAACCTAGAGAGGTGGGAACGTGGTCCCAGCATGTCTGAAAGTGTGCTTTTTGATAGTCAGAGAGGCAGCGTGGGAACAGAGAAGAAAATATCGAGGTCCTGGAGAAAAGAGACAGGAGATGCCGCACCAGAAGCAGCAGCGATCCCAACGTGGCCAAGTTTGAGCCGGACCTGGTAGGTTCGCTTGGTACTGGTGGTGAGGCGCTGGAAAGCAGCAGTTGCAGGGGCAGCTGCAGCTCCAGCAGCACCGTCAGCAACGGCAGCAGTCAGAGGATTGCTGCGCTTGCTTGTTGCGACGATGAGGCGCATGTATGTACGTACTGTAGCAACCACCGTTACCGCCGCCGCCGTTTCCACCGCCGTCGTCTCGACCGCTGCCGTGACCGTCGCTGCTGCAACACCCCAGGATAGATGGTCAGGCATCTGCCTGAAACTGTGGGCCCGCTTCGCGCTGGCGACGGCGATAGAAAATAAGAATGTAAGAGAGCATGAACGAGGGAGTTTGGCCGGCAGGAGCCGGGGGGAAGGTGGAGACCGCGGGAGCGACGCTGAAAGGGTTTGGCAGAATCGTTTGCCTGGACTGCAGAAGCACCATACGCCCGCAGGTGGTTGATGGGGGGGACGTTGCCCCCGAGTAAGGAGACGAGGGAGAGAGTGGGGATGGGCGCAGGGGGAGGAGTCTGCGTCGTATGTTCGGGATCAGCGCACGGGCGCGACATAATGCGCTGCCCCAGGAGAGAGGGTGAAAGTCTTAAGAGGAGGGGCCGAGGCGCCACCAACTTTATGTCCGCACCAGGTACGTTTGACTTCGTTGATTGATTGCTGTTGTTGTTGGTGATTTCCGTCTTTTTAGATTGATTTTATATTTATTTGAGGATTGTGGATAAGTCCGAACATTGGAGATGGAGATTTGGGATGTTGAAAATTGAAATGAGATGCACAGACGTATTATAAAACACGAACATCACCCCCTGTGCTGTTGGATCACCTTCTGCTATTTACAGGTGTGTGCTAGCTGTGTTTTTCATGTATCAAGAGCAGAAGAGGCCAAGAACATGTACGATAGTGAGATTCACCAAAAACACGTACTTGTGCGCCAAGACCTGCTGCAACATTTACAGGGAGTATTCAAAATTTCCAGTGTCTTGGTGTGTATGTCACGTGTGAACTGCGACCAACTTTCGACTGTCTTGTGTAGCCCGGCCCTCACGTGTCGATCTGCTGTTTCAGTGCGCGAAATGGTACTGGCCGAAATCAACTGGAAATCGAACCAGCTGTAAGCATTATCGTCTCGTCGACCCTGGTGGCATCCAGGAGAGTCTCTGGCCAGTAGTCAATCGCGAAGGAAATAATGGAAAACGCGCGCGGTTCACGCAGCTTGCAAAGTTGAGTATCGACCGATCTGCCGATCGGCTGAACTCACAGCTGACGTGCTTTCTTAGTTTTTTATAAAAACTTCCCTCACTGAAGTTTACCTGTAGACGCACCGCAGGACAATGACGTCTGTCTGTTTTATGATTGGCTATAGTCGAGAGTTCTGACTGAGCATCGATCCGAGTACGAGTACGACATGAAAGTAGAGTAAATGAGAAAGTGTGACACGCCGAGCAGTTTGTCCGCATGTAGCCTACTGCTGTATCATTGGTATTGATTGGATGAATGAACATGCGGGATGAAAAGGGCACAACACGCACTGAGTCTTGTAGAATCCAGTTGAGATGCGTGCGAATGATGTGAGGTCAATGACTGCACAAAGACACTTCGCCCATGTGCACCCTTTTGAAGTCATCACGTATCATCTGCAGTAGTAGGAGGATTGATAAGCCCACCTATTGCTGAGTTTGGCATTGCGTTGGTCTGGTGCTGGCTTGATAACAGCACCGAGCAAGTACAGCAGAAAGAGATGTGTGCGTAGAACCCTTGAGCCCAACTGCCGCAACACTTTTGTTTGCGGCAATTCACATATTTACGTCTTTGTACGGGCAACTCGTTTTTGAGTTGTTGGGTTAATATGTAGAACCACCCATGCTACTTGTTACGTGCCAAAAGGCGATGTGAACGGAGTAATATTGTATACGAGTACAGCGGCAGAAGTTGTATGGTACTGAGAGCGAAACATCAGAGTATACATTGCACAGATTTGAGTACAATACTGACTGGACTGCAGAGTAGAACACCCCCTTGTCTAGCGTCTGTTGCCCCGGTACTACTGCTGATGATGGTAAAGTTATGGGTATGAGCTGAGACGGAAACAGTTCGCATGATACTATTGCTGTACTGACTGGTATAGTTTGCCAAGTACGTACAGCAGTATATAGTGGTCGAGAAATATCATACATGGATTTGATGTGGGACCCGGTATATATTCTCGTTGACAAGTACCTGCTTATTTGCAGTGACATTTGAGTAGTTGAACTATAGTGATAAAGAGGAGTTTGCAAGCTGTGATGAAAAGAGCAAAACACCGAATCAATGCAGACCTAATCGCTCGATTGCACGCCCCATCCCTTTCGTGTGCCGAGTAAATATAATGCTGCGGAGACGACGTTTATTGATTTCACCCAGGAGGATATTATATAAGCTGGACGACCCGAGCTGCGGCGACCCCATGAGATCGTAAGGAGAGGCAGCCGCGGCGGAGGCAACAGCAGTAGTGTTTGGGGCATCGGGGTGGTTTTTCATGAAATGTGGTTGCCTGTGAATCTGGATGGAAAAATTCATTGTTGTGTTTTTGAGTTGTGTTCTTGGTCGGTTTAGATTGCACCGAGAATTTTCGGCGTTTTCAGCTTGGGCGATCATTGTCTCGAGTAGTTTCAACATCAAATATAATTCAAGCGGAAAGGAAAAGGGATGTATGCTATCTCACATTACCGTCGCGATCTGTGTATCTATGGCGGTTGTAGGGATAAGGGGAGACTCTTGTCCGGAGAACGGTGTTCCTTGCGATCTCCAGCATTATATTTTCTTGGCTTATTTTTAGTTTGATCGAGTTGGCTACTGTGATATTTTCCATGATTTGCAATGATTTCGTAGGGAGTTGAAGGAGAGGTTTTTGCTATTAAATAGGACTGAAGAGACTATGACACGCCAGGGGGCGCGTACGGTCCGGATTGAATGTTTTTGATTTTTGGGTTTAAATAAATACCCCTTTGATTGCGTTTAGTACCCAATATATGTCGAACGGGACATAGCCTACACTTGAAGTAATGCAGAAGACACATGAATAGAATTTCTGCGTTTACGTTCATGCAGAGTGAAGTTTTATTCTTCGTGATTCAGCTAGGCCCCGTGCTGGGTCCTGATATGTCCAGGTAATCGAGGATATTCAGGGAGGAGTTATGTTGTGCACGAATATATTTGGACCAATTCCTCGGAAAATGCCGTTTTACCTGTCTAAACTCAAGAATAATGCCGTTTTACCTGGCATTGGATTCCGAGAGTTTTATGTGTTTGCAACAGAGAGGCTGTGGATTTGAGAACTTGAATACTCATTTGAGGATTTGAGTGTTATTTCGAGTATCTGATTCTGAGGTTGCAGCTTGGATTATTGAGTTTCTGACTTTGATATACGTTAATAATAATTGAGATACATCAACCCTGCGATGTCGTACATTTTCATGTACAGAGCTGGGGGGAATATCGATATGGCCATGCACAGGAGCAAGCAGGGGGGATATTAGTATGGTCGTGTATGATGAGTAGGGGGGATGTTGTTTGTACTCAGGAACATGACACATAAGATCCATCGTAGATTGAGGAGTCCCATGCTGGAAAGGGATTCTGGCAGTGAGTGGGTACTGGGTTATCGGGATAATGTGTGAGCCCACAGATGGCACTCGTAGGTGTAGCTCCATATGAGGCAAGTCAACTCGACAGCTCGGACAAAATGTGAGAGGAGTTCCGTGTTGCTGTCTGGAGTCAATCACGCGTTCCCGTGCCAGCTGCGTCTATACCTTCAGAGATCAATCTGCAGGCTACGAACACTCCAGAAGGTTGGTACCACGCAGCTGATGGGTGACGAAGTTGGAGATATACGGGCATGGACATTGGAACAGGATCTTGCTTTCGAGGAGGCACAAGAACGCGCAGACGCTGAGGAGCGTCGCGAGGCATTCCATAAGGAGCTGCTTGGGATGACGGCCGCGCTCAGGGAGAAGACTAGCCAGTAACGCGAAGTACAGGAGGCGTCCGGCAGGAAGCAGCAGCGAACCACCGCTAGTGCAGAAGGGGGATATGTTGTATCGCCATCGTCGGAATTTTCCCAGGGTGGCAGCGGGAGTCGAGAGGGCAAACGTGATTTTTGCGGAAGCTGAACCCCGTGGAGATATGTTGTACAGCAAAGAGAGGACAAGAAAAGGGTTTACGCCCCATAGGAGGGCTGTCCTTTGACACACACGATTGTCTAGGTGGTCGGTTATTCTTGAGACAGCCGAATATGGTGGTGTCTCTCTTCAAAGGGCGAGAGAACTTCGAGTCATTCTCAAAACGGATGCGAGTGTACACTATGGCTCTCTACCGTTTCGAGACCGTCTTTGAAAGAACCCGTATGTTGAGGTTGGGACTGACGGAAACGACAAAGAGTCCCCTTTGGCCCAGAGAGTGACGGCTTTCATGTTCGAGAGGCAACTGATGGCCTGGGTGTTTCTCTTTCAAGAGCTACGTGACTCTATAGGCTAGTGGGTTACTTTGTAGTCACGAGAGGTAGGATCGGCAATCCGGATCTCATGGACATGTATTTTTTTTGTTCTTTCCGAGCTTGCGCGTTGGGAACATTTTGGATAGTTCCGATAGTGGCGAGGGAAGTGCCCCGGAGATCAAATGTGGATGAAGCTCTGAGACAGATGCGGTCGGAAACGACACAAGAGCAGCAAGTGCAGGTCGCCGGTGGGCATGGGCGCCGTGTCGTTGTAGGGGAGCAGCAGCAACTTACGTCCTACGGCGCAAGTATAACCGTGGGCATCCCCTCCATGTGCGACGGCAGGGGGGGCTTACAGCTTAGCTTCTACGGTGAACGTACTACAGTGGGTGTCCCCGTCGTGTATAACACAGCAGTGCAGAAGCATCCCAAAAGTCATGCGGTGGAAACATAGCCGTAGGCACCCCCGCCGTGTGTAGTGGTAAGGGGACTTGCAGCAGCATCTAGCGGCACAACAGTGGAAGCATAACCGTGGAAACCGCCGTGTATGGCGGCAGGATGGACTTACAGCAAGAGCTACGATCCCTACAGTGTACAGTGTGAGTATTTACCGTGGGCACCCCCACCGTGTGTAGCGCCAAGGGAGGCATACAGCAACAGCTAAAATTCCACGGTGGAAGTATAACCTTGAACATACCCACCGTGTGTAGTGGCAGGGCGGACTTCAAGTCGCGCGGCATTTGCCGTACGCACCCTGCTACGGGGGCATGACTAGTAGAGAGGTAGCAAATGGGGGGGTATTCGTCAACCGAGGGGTAACATGTCTGCACATGTTACGAGAAGCCGCATGGCTCCCAGATCGTGTGCACGGTGGGGGAAAGTCGTGCGGCGCAGCCGCTCTACTGCGAGATTAGTGCTTGAAATAGCGTGCGTCAGGCAATCATGAACTAGTAATACGACGAGGGAGGGCACGTTTGCATGGTAGCAAGTCGCGTGGCGTGTTCGCACGCACTCCACGGTAAGCAGCAGCAACGACACCAGCTGACCAGCAGGAGGTCATGGAGGGGGCAGACAGACGTGGTTGTATCATCAGCTGGAACGTTTATGTGATCCCGGCAACAATAACCGCGGGGCGAGAGGAAACGCCTGACTCTCTCCGGTGGGTGCCTGTAGGGAAGAATTTTTTGTTTCTTTGCGATGAATGAACCTATTTAGTTTTCATGAATCCATACTATGCTTGGTGCATGTATTATTTTCAAGATTATCGTTTGCGCCGAGGGTGAGACAAGCGCCGGGGTTAGGGAGATAGGTAACCACCCGTATCTGCCCATAAGAACATACCAGTCGATGCGATGCACGGTGTGCCCGCTTTCGTGTTCGCTGCCTGTGCCATGTATACACCCCGTATGAAGCGCTCTACCTCCGCTGTTGTTTTTTCATTTTTCACGATTCGCCGCCTATTAATAGCGATGAATAATATTTTACGAATACCTGGCCCAGCGAGCGACCGTTGTCCAGGTGAAAGCCACGTCCCTTTATCATATCGGTTCCCGATCCCTAATATTATTATATTTCCATTTTATCGTTTGTGCCGAGGGGGAGACTTCTGAGTGGTATGGAATTTATCGCTCGTTCCATGAAAGTGTCCGTTGGGTTTATCTTGTGATTGCCCATAGCTGGGGGAAATTATACTTCACCTTCTGGTGAGACATTACCTACGCGGTACAGCTACTGCTCATATAAATGTTGCAGGTATCGCTTGTTTGCGTTTGCCTATGCGTAGCTGAACGAAGCGCTTCTGGCCAGACATGACGTATTGGTTACTGATTTGATTGATTCTGCGGATATCTTTTTTGTGGCTGCCTTATGTAGCTGGACGGAGAAGACTTCAGTGGCCAGATAGGACACATCGGTTACAGAATATGAGGGGGAGTGCTTAACCATGATTGGTTGTTTTGCTACAACACGTAATACTTTAGAATGATAGATGAGTGGTCTTCTTTCGGAATTACATTTTTTTTATTTTATAGTTCATCTTCATCTTCATGTTTCGAACTCGACGGATGGTTGAATTCTTGTTCGAGAGCACGAAAAGAGAGATTTGTTTTTTTGAACAATTCGTTGATTCGCAATCAAACTGTTTTGGATGTGCTTTTTCCACAAAACATGATATTGCTGTGCATGATCGGATATTTTTTCACGCTGGGAGGGCTTAGGCTGTTGTGAGCACCGGGAATATTCTACTTTCGAGCCAAGCCAACAAGGATATATGCTATGTCGCTCTACCGTTGCGATCTGTTTGTGTATGGCAAGAGAGGGGGCAAAAATGATACGTTTTTTGGGGGAACCGGGGTTCCTCGCAATCTCTGGTATCTGTTTGCCATAGGTTTTGCTTTTGAGGCGCGGCTATTGTAATCTTCTTGGTGTATGTAATAGTGTTATATGGGAGATTGGAATACGGTTTTGCTCGCTGAGACGGGTTTACTCTTGACATCCAAGAAAAGCCAGGGAGAGTGTTCGTTGGGACTCTCAAGTAATGACAGTCAGTGGTTGGTTCGGGCTATTGGCGTACTCTGAGTTTTTCTAGTCTTAAGATCTGGGCATGTGTGTGGTGACCATATGATAACTCCTCTCTCTCTACTTGTACCCCTGTGGGACACCCATATCGGTGATAAACCACCCTAAATCATCCATTCATAGACTTACCTTGATGTCTAGGCTATTTCGCTTGATGCCACGAACGGCACCGCATGGCTAGGGTATGCTGTCGCCGAACCAATGGCCGTGGCCGTCGATTTCACTTGGATAAACAAACGCTTCAACAGGCGATCAATGTGTTGTTACGCTGCACGCGCATTAAAGATGCATGAATGACGTCGCGATCGATACAAACTATCACCAGGAAAGTCGCAGTGTTTCTGCGACCCCTGCAGTATTAACCAATTGCAATGTGATGGAATGACCGGGCCACAACGATTATCGGATGCAGCAAGACTGTGGCACGGTTGACTTACTTGAGCATGTCGAGTCTTCCTGGCAGCAGCTCGCACTGTCGCAATCGCCATCCTCTCTGCACACTTTAAGATCGGTCGAGAATGCATCACAATTCAGACGTTGGGAGAAGGAAACAGGGGAGGGAATAAACGGCAAGCAAGAGCAAAATTTATGCCATGTAGATTACATGCTAGCGAACGATACTCACACACAAGCAACTGCAAGCAGTATAGCAGCAGTTACAGTGAAATGGGTAAATAGATAAATACGGTGTGTGAGTGAGCGAAAAACTAAAAACCTGAAGAAAAACCCGGAAGGACAGAAATCAAAGGCATGAAGCGAAAACAGCAGCATAACAAAATGTTTGTACGAGCGGTTGCAGGTGCGAGTAGCGAATATTATCGTGTTGAGGATGAATGTGACCGGCGTTGACAACAGTCGAAAGGTAAGCACTTGGGTCGCTGTTAAGCAAGTCCATGGCGAACTTCTGCAGAATGTATATGTTGATGCTGAAATGGCGCTCTCAGGCCGATTGAGAGAATGAAGAAATGAGAGTACGAGGATGGAGGTGCCACCATCATTCAACTCCTACCAAGATGCCCGCTGTGCGCCTAGTCCCGGGCCATTGTACTGCCCGACCCACAGAAACGTTGTTGGGATTCTTGCTCGTGACCGCTCCGCGAGGTTTGCTCGTGAACGTTTTTTAATGATTTTTCACCGACAACCGATGAACGACAACCAGTTAACTTGCAGAGTTCTCATTACGCCAAATGTTTGAGTCAATATCACTCTTGATATCAATTATATAGTGCGTGGAAAGTTCGTGCTTCTGAGCACTGACTTAGAGATGACTACTTGGTTTGTTACTGGTCAGCAACTCGGTAGGCTACTGGCTTGCTGCCTGAAGTGAAAACCCTAACACTAACACAACCCCTCGATGGAAATGACATCGTCCAACTTACAATTCCTCAACTCTTTCAAAGACTTGCACAATAATAGGTTTTGTTTCAAGGAAAATTCTCTTGCTCAAACGCAACAATTCAACAACATATTCCGATCCGTGTAAGAACGGCGGGCAATATGGGTGTAGGTTTGGCGCATAACCGAGTCGTGGCTCATGTACGCTACCAACTAAGATGCGACAACAACACCTCAGCGGTCACTTGTGTTGGCCTGGAAATGAACCAACAAACTACGACAGCATGCCAGTCTGCTTCGTCTCTGCCTACCTAATATAACCTGCAAAGTTTTCGCAGGTTTACCTACTAACCTGGCAGGTTTACGCAAACAACCTTCCAGTCAGTTAATCGACGAAGAATATACGATGTTAGCGGTAGATTAAAACAGTGACTCCGTTCATCGCGCAACAAGCACATAATCGAACAGTCTTCCAATTTCGCCAACAGTTAAGGACCAAAGGGGCACTGCCAGCGATTTTACTGCTGTTAATCCACGAGCACTATTTTTGAGAGCCACCACCCCTCGTATACACCGATATCCCGGTAGTATTCGTCCACATGACGGGTCCTCCCTGCCGGGCATGTTGTAATCTCGAAGCCGCGAAATAGTCATGTCGTGAGGCTTGTTCGAAGCTCCGGTGCATGTCCTGGCATGTGCGCAGGATTGCGACCCTGCATCCCGAACCTGTTCAGGATGCCGTTGACGCGGATATTCTGGGTGATAGCCTGGTTCGCTCGTAACGTTGTTTGCCATCCAGCGCGCCTCTTCCACTGTAGATTGTGCTGTCAGTGCCTGCGTCTTGACCCCGATTGTGATCGGCCCTCCGTCCAGGAAGAAGAGGAAGCCCGATTTTGACTTGCGGGTGTACACAATGCCGTTGACGTCAGTATTGCTTCTCCGTTACCGTATGCGAAGCTCAGAGGTTCTACCCGCGAGTTAGTCCGCGGTTGTCCTTCCGCTAACAAGAGCGTGTGAATCTTCAACTCGCTGTCGGTCTCGGTTTTTCAAAACACGCTGAGGTCTTCAACAAGGCATCTTTGCCAACTCTTTGGCTGTCCGCCCGGTCTCCGCCCCTTCCCACTAGTTATCGTCGCGAAAATCACTCGACTGGGTACACGGCCCTTGTTTTCCCGTGCCACAGCCTCCGGGAAAAAAAGCCACCGTTCACGGATGGTCGTTTTGATGCTCTCACATCGCGTCTTTTTGACAACCTTCGCGTACGAGAGGCTGGTGTGGTCATTACATTGTCGGCGCTGGAACCCAATAACCCGCAGGAAGACTTGGTGATGCACCGATCGGAGCTTGGCGAAGTGTTGCGCACTGATTGTCAATATCGTACATCCGTACAGCAAGGCCTCGATCTCTCCGGCCTTCACAATGCGGACGTTCGGACTGAGCGGGGCCGTCTTCACATCGTACAACTCCGGGTCGAACCGTTTGAAACATGCCTTCATGAGACGGATCCGTCGTATGATTTCGAATGAGAGGTCAGCGTTTTCGTGCATAAGGCCGCCGACGTATAAGGACTGGGTCATTGATCTATACCACTGTCCAGCTGCTTCGATCATGAGCGGTAGAACGGTGGATGTCTGGTCCCATGTTCGTAGCAGCATCGTATCCGTCCTCCCCTCCGATGTCATGAAGCCTGTTGCTTTGAATGCAGCTACGATGATAATAATCATTTTGACACGCCCTTATTTCCACTTCAACACAATCCCTTCGCATACCAACGAAGAAACTTGCAGTTATTCGCCAGTTCCACGACGGTATACGGGCTCGCGTGCGACCGATGACGGCGAGCATGCAGAAGGGTTTGATGTTACGCAGGGTCTGGGACAAAGGTGCGTGCTGTCGCCGCTGCTGTCAACGTGTTCTTCACTGCTACGATACATTCCGTTCCAGTGCGCTTCTAAAAGGATGCAGACATCGTAAGAGGTTTAGTCCATCTCGAGGAGGATGTGGTGGTCTGGAAAGAGGAGCCATTGGCATGTATGCGCAGGGCAGTGTGAGGCATGATGTACGGTTGTACGTCGATAACCCTTGTGCATGCTCGCCGTCATCGGTCGCACGCGAGCCCGTGTACCGTCGTGGAACTGGCGAATACTGCAAGTTTCTTCATTGGTACGCGAAGCGTGTGAGTACCTACCACAGCAGGTTCCCAGTCGACAGAGTCATACGCTTTCCGCTGATTAATAAAGCAACTGTTGCGGCGGAGGAGCGTAGGAGTAACCAAACGTACGACGAGCCGAGGCATACAGCCACGAGTCGTTAGGCGCAGAGTAGATGCGGATTTCTCAGTGGATGTGAGATAGGTTTTCATTCAGCAGACGGTTTCAGCCAGCTAAAAGCACAGATGCAGCTCGTGGGCCAACACCGAGTGTCTTTAGACGCTTACAGGCAAGGAAGAGTTCACGTGGAGAATCTGAAAAGTTAAGCAAAGAGACCGAGGGCCAAAATATAAAAGGCTAGTGCTGAAAGATGAAAGGCCCAACCGACTGTCCATTCGAATAAATGCATCGTTCAATGAGAACTACGTGCTTAATCGAGTATCTGCATCTCTCGTAATCGGGACTTTTGGTTATCGTGGGTTTTGCTCTCGCCTAAACGAAGCATCGTAGCCATTGACTGACGATGAGTTCAACTTACGAACCGAGGAAGCAAGTCAGGTGAGGGTTGAATGCTTATGCCGGGGAGTTTGCCGCAACATGGGGAACCCGGAGATCGACCAGGCAGGTGGGATCAGGAAGTGGTGATAGGGGTACGAGCACCATGCAGGTCGGAGAGCGAGTCGTGTGAGCACCATACCAGCTGCTCGAGGGCTCGAGTCAGGAAAAAAATCTAGGGGGGGTTGGCGAACTGATGGAAGCTGATGCTGTAATGCATGATAGACCGATGGAATCTGTTGAGCAGTTGTAGGCTGCCGTGCGCAGCTGGAGTGCAAACGTGAGCGCTTCCCATGGGTAGCGCTCAGGGCGACGGTGGGCGCGGATGAGCCTGCAGAGTAAATGGAGAAGCTGAGGTTTCGACCTTGGTAGGGTATGTACCCTTTAATAACCTTGGTTGTGTACACCATTTGTGCAGTATATGTACCGAGGAGTCTCAGGTACTGGGTTAAATGCACCCATTATGCAAATAACGAGCTCGTCCTGTTGTTAACAGAAACGTCGGTTGGGCGGCGCGACCGCTTCGATGAAGATAAAACGCCTACATGCTGTCCACGCCATGCTCCGAACACTCGTCTACCACCCACGGGGGCCAAGTCGCCTCAACTCGAGAGTTAAACTACGAGTATGTAGTAGCATATGGGCATACTACTTGTACAATGAGTGCACTGAAGTATATACGATCCAAGCGACAAATATACAAGGCCCATGCAACCAAACGATACGCTAAAAACAGACTATTAATAGCGATCCACGATGCGGTATACAGTTAGTAGTTGCAGTTGTCATTGTCGAGTGCACCAAAAATTGCTGTCATGTTCGTTTGGATCGTTCCAGCAGCGACGGCTACAAGTTGTAGAGGGTTTCGTATATATCTTCGCAAACGTTATTATGACTTTTGCCGTGTGCTCATGAGGAGAGTTCGGGCACTCCGCTCCGAGCCCCTCCTTTATACTCTAAAATAACGACTATAAGTAGTCTCATCAGACCACGTGGTGGTTAGGGTATCCAGGCTTGGACTCTACAGACACACTATTACGGGAGACCATAGCAAGTAAGACCAAATATTGTCAATAAAAATAGATAAACATATAGGTTTTTGTGTATACCATCGGTCCTAGTTACTATTGTCCCCCGTAATGGTGTCTTGAACGTTTGAAGTCTGGTACAGAAGCCCATGATGTCTTCGGAGAGGTCGGCTCACGAGGAGCACGATTCTTCGAGTAATGTTCCAAAGCTGCAACGCGAGTTCAAGCTGGCGTTGGGGCATAGGCAGGAATCGTTAATGTACGCCATGAGAAGCATGATGGCCGAGATCATGAGGGACAACGGCTGATCCAAGCCCGGCTGCGCTGGGGGCAGCGTTGCTGTACGGGAGAGTCCAGCAGAGGTAGGAACCACTGCAGTAGGGGAAAGTCCACGAAGGGCAGTACCCACTGCTGTACGAGACACTACAACAGATGATACGATTTTGCGTGATAATGCTTCGCGTAATTTCGTAGCGACGGGACTCGTGGAAACTGCGTTGCCTGTCGAGGTTGGCCCGCAGAGGGGTCAACAAGACCAACCTGGGAGGGCTGGAAAGAGAGGTCTATACCTCAGCGGTGAGTCCGGTGGTGACTCGGTCGCGACTACCGGTGGCGATGGCAACAGCGCCGAAGCCGCCGAAGGCAGTACCTTCTCAGGGAGGTGCTTCAAATGTGGCTAGAAGGCCACAGGGTTGCTCACTGCACGGTGAAGCTGTGGGGTGGATGTAACGGACGGGGGCATGCAGCTGATGTCTGCCCACGTCGAAGGAGAACGCTGTCATGGCGGTGGCGAGCGAGGTTGGGGCAAGCGACGACGACCAAGAAGAAGGTACGGTCCAGGCCTCAGCTTTCAAGGCCGAAGAGACAGGCAAGTTCAGTTTTGGTTCGGGGGAGGGGGAGTCGGCTTGGCAGGTAGGTGACGAGTCCTGGATATGCGATAGTGGTGCGTCTACTCACATGACGCTTTCAGCAGCAGACCGCATGATCAATCAATTCTCGAGAATGCAACATGAACTGGGAATCGCCCATGGATCCACTCGATCGAGCGAAGGTTACGGTGACATCAACGTTGTCGTTCGGTCCGGAAACGGTCTCGTGCAAGTTCTGATAACGAATGTTGCGCACGTTCAGGAGAGACGCCATCTCCGCTACTACCTATTTTCCCTGCCCACTCCTCAAGAACGGCCATACGTTCGAAGGGCGCCCCACGGGGTTTGTAGTCAGACGCAAGGCAGAGCGTTTGATCGTGTATCCGTGGAGTGGGACCCTTTTGCAGCCTTTACGGCTACCGGGTCGACCGCAGTACTAGGGGAAATCCCTGTGCTGTACTCCCCCCGGGGCAACTGCACAACAAGCTGTGATTAACATCAACGGCTTCCACTGCGCTGCTGAACACTCTCGCGAGGCCAGTGACGGGACAGCCAAGACGATGGATCCATCTCAAGGGGGTGCAGTTGACGCCTCCTCGGCCCCGATATGGAGGATCGAAACAGCCGAGCCGACAGGTTCGTCTCAAGGGGGCGCCGTGGGTGCCTCCTCGGTCCTGGCAGGAAGGGCCAAAAGCGACCCGGGCGCAGCATCAGCCTCCGACACGGCCAAGGGAACGGTGAGGATCCCCCTGCGGTCCTGTCGGGAAGGCCAGCACATGAGCTCAGCAGCTGAGGACGGCTCCCTCCGACAGTACGGGGCCGGAGCCGGGGTCAAAGCCAACGCCTGGAGGGTGAACCTGCTGTGCACCAGCTAAGGATGAACGATGGTGTCGCAGACGCGCTACTCTCGGCAGCGTACGAATGGTGAACGAAGCCTGGGGATATCCTGACGCGCACATTCTGGACGACGGAAGACGCAGTGACCTTGATGGCCGGGGGACCTACTGTGGAGAAAAAAGAGGAGTTGAGCGTGTGCACGCCGAGTGCTTTCCCGGGAGACGTGGAACCGCTCCCCGCAATCCGTAGCAGACGTAGAGCGTTCCCAGTATAAAGCGGCGTGGCGCGAGGCCACAAAAATTGAGTTGGACGGTCACAAAACAACCGGTACACACGAAGCCGCGAGACCGCCACGAGGGCGGAAACCTGTAGATACGAATAGTCAAGCGTGGCTCATATTTCTGAACAAGTACCTCACGAATGAAATAAATAGCAAAAACGGACGAAACCGAGGAAACCGTTAAGAATCGGCAAGAATAACGACGAAAAAAAGGCAAAAATAAAAATAAAAATGATCGACTAAAACTACGAAACAAAATAGGAAAATAATCAAAACTGAGCGACATAATCGCGAAAAAAACGGATAAAAACGATGGAAAAATCGCTAAAATGGGGTAATAAACGTCGTAAAATCTTCGAAAACGAACATGCAAGAGGTTGCTTTACGTGCGTCCCCTTCTATAATTCCGGACCATACCTACCTGCGTACTGCGAGCTCGCTGACGAACAATCACAAAAGCAGCGCGAGACTCTGCGGAATAACGTTAAGAATCGGCAAAAATGCGAAAAAAATTACGAAAGCGAAAAAAACAGGTGAAAAAATCGAAAAAATCGATCGATCGAAACTCCAAAAAAAAAAACAAGAATTCAAATTGAGCGAGATAATCCCGAAGCACGAATAAAAATGATGAAAAAATCGCAAAATTGAGGGTAAGCATCGTGACTACTACTGCTACTGCTGTACGTGTAAATGGATGTCCTACGTGCACACGCACGTGTATGCATGTTTCGTGTAGCGTGCTGTCATGTGTTGAGACAACAGGCAGAAAAAGCAAGCAATTAAGTGTCCATATTGTCCATATAATGAGAGGCCAGCAATTTCCTGTCCGACAATGTGCGGCATGAAGCAAGAGTTTCGTCGTCCATCGCTCATAAAAATCCCCATGAAGAAAGAAGGGGAACAACAATTATTCTCAAGAAAAAAAGACCGACTACGAAAAAAAAGTTTTAAACGGCCCACGGCAACAACGACCTACAATAACAAAGGACGACATACAAGCTAACTTCCTACACCAGGTCGAAACAAGACAACAGTGATACTACTGACTTCTCCATACCTACAACCCCCGGTACCTTTTTTGCATCCAAGCACAGGTCACCCCATAGCGTTCGGGTTAGGTTTAGGGTTCGAGTCGGGTGGTCAGCGTCTACTGTATAAGTATGCTTGGTATCTCCTGCTGCTATCACTTCTTCTGAAAACTCACGCAAGGAACAATATATAACGGCAACAGCGGCATCTTCAAACAAGTAAATTCTACCGAGCAAGTATCTATGTCGCGAGAGAATTTCCATGCCTCCGTCCAACCTTGTATTAAATGGTAACACCTAGGGAACAGCAAGGCAACCCTTGCCCCGCTCTACAATATACTATAGAAGACAAAATCCAAGAAATCTCAGTTCTGAGAAAGGTAAGAAACCTCTCAGAACTGAGCTGATTTCTGCCCCCTCCAGGAACTGAGATCCAAAGTCGATGATTTCTCGGCCCATAATAGACGGTTCTGGTTTTTGGGCTTCAGAGATCGCTGAAAAAGACAGAAATAATGTCGCAAAACAATGTCATAAAATTTTGTCTATAATGCGAGTAAGACAGATACAAAAACTGAGAACTGAAACTCGGTATGCCTTTTTTGATGGTGTGCTGCTGCTGCTATCGCTTTCATGCGAAGCAGACGGCATCTCTCCTGCACCAGCGCCGTAGGCACAGCTCGCCGTGGATAGGTGTGATACGTCGGCATGGGTATTGGTCACTTGGCGGCTGGGAAGATAAAAGGAAGCAGTACGATAGTAAACAAAATCCAAGCAATCTCAGTTCTGAGAAATGTTCGAAACCTCTCAGAACTGAGCTGATTTCAGCCCCCTGCAGATAAAAAGCGATGACTTCCTGGTCCATGATAGACGGTGCTGATTTTTGGGCTTCAGAGATCGCTGAAAAAGACAGAAATAACGTCGCTAAAAAATGTCGTGAAAGTTGGTATATAATGCGAGAAAGACAGATTCAAAAACTGAGAACCGAAACTCGGTATGCCTTTTTTTGCTGTTGTGCTGCTGCTGCTTTTACTTTCATGTGAGGGAGTCTCTCCTGCACAAGCGCCGTTGGCAGTAGGTACAGCTCGCCGTAGATAGGTGTGAGACTTCATCGTGAGTATTGGGTACTTGGCAGCTGGGAAGATAAAGGGAGGCATTACTGTAGTGTATTAGACAAAATCCAAGTATATCTCAGTTCTGAGAAATGTGATAAAACCTCTCAAAACTGAGCTGATTTCTGCCCCCCCCAGGAACTGTTATCGAAAGTATCGATGATTTCCTGGCCCATAATATTAGTCGCCGGTTATGATTGTTAAACGTCAGAGATCGCTAAAAAAGACAGAAATAACGTCGCAAAAATTGCCTTAAAAGTTGGTCCATAATGCGCGTGAGATAGATACAAAAACTGAGAACTGAAACTTGGCATTGCCTTTTTCCTGCACCACTTGACCTGAGCCTGACAGTGTTCGTAATAAGATCGAATGTTGTATTTATGTCAATTAAGTTGCTTAAAATAATCACATATTGGCACTGATGTATTTTTCCCCATCCGGAGCATGGGTGCCGGCAGGCACCCGTGTGGAGCCGTTGTGTATGAATACGATCATCAATGCTACTACCGAGCAGCGTTAAATACTGAGGATAAGAAAAATATCTAGGGCGTGGGAGGATCTAATTTCACTGACAAGGCAGAGGCAGGTACCTACTTGTTATTGGTAAGTAGTCGCGGAGTCCACTCTCACCTCTGGCAATGCCTTGCGTCGAGCCCGTGGGTAGCAAGGCGAGGAAAAGGAAACCGATCAACCGCAGCACATCGTGGACCCGCATCGAGCTGAACCTTTCACGGTGGAACGTTTACGGTGTGTAGCGGGTAGAGGCATTAGCGCACACATAACAGGCGTTGGAGTGATGGAGGAGGGGTCTCGCGAAGATCTGCCGACCAACTTAGATGTGCCCGAGCAGCAAACATACTCATTCCAACCACAAAGACCAGCTGGCACACCAACCACACAGGCCTCTGGATAGGGCTAGGTATGGGTTAGAGGTCCGGGTCGGGTTGTTGGCCGCCGATAGCCGAAGCTTAGAACAATATCACCGGGAGTAAAGCCCTTAAAAACCTACTCTATTGGAACGGCATCATTTCATTGGGGCACGCGTAATAAATTTCGCTTGTTCGGGGAAATTTAGCCAGCTGGCGTAGAGGGTGCTGAGGGAATTCACGACATTTCAATAGCATGAGCTTCAGCGTTGTTCACTCACAAACTTTCCCCAGAAGGAGAAAAAAACAAGGGAAATCCAAACCAAAGCCCACACATATCTTTATGCACGAAACATTTCACTCCCCCCTGTATATACTCGAGAGTCGTGCAACTAACAGTTACTGCCGTTTGCTCGACCACACATTTATTATTCGCATCACGTTGTTGTCCATTAGCCTCTGTTTTGTTTTTAAACGACCAAAGGCCTGATTGCTGTTGACTAAGGCGCGGAAGGGGGGGGGATGCGTTGCCTATAAAGTCGCATCGGCTGCCCTCACCCCCCGTGATTGCGTCCGCTGGTTCGCGCCGTTGTGTGTGGTGTTGGTGCTGTGATGATGTTGGTGTCCTCACCCTCCGTTGATATGTCGGCTGGCAGTGGTGTTGCTGTGTGTTCTTTCTGCTGTTTGTTGTGATTCGGGTGTGGTTGTTGGTCATTTTGCTCGTTGATGCGCCGCTGTTGCTGCTGCTCTTCGGCTGAGTTCTACAGATCCGGAAAAGTAAAATGCACGCTAGACCTGTATTGATTACGCCACGTATTGTTTTTGTCGGACCTAAAACAACTATTTCAAGTTATATTTCGTTGTAACGCTGACCTCTCGCTCGAAATCGAACGACGGGTCCGTCTCATGTGGGCATGCGTCGAACGGTTCTGTCTGGCGATTTACTGTATGAAGAAGGCCCCCCTTGTCTCAAAGTCTGCATGTTGACGGTCGAGGTAATTGAAAGTCTGCTATATATATATGTATGCTTCACATTAAACCGTTCGTTCTACCCGTCGACATCCAATACGACCAGTGTCCGTGCCGATTCTGCAATACTAGAGAAAAACACGTTATGTGGTCGCAAAACTACCCCACCGAGATACTACGTTGTTTTGCAGTAAGCAGAGCAGACAATGCAAGGCTATCATGCAAACATACTGGACTCGACAGGCACGACATCCACATTATATGAAAAAGAAAGACAAATCGCAAGAGAAAAAAGAAAAGGGGAAAATTGGCGTGCCCCCCCCCCCGCAGGGGATGTGGCCGACACTAGAAAAGAACGAGCTAAACAAACAACACCACCTCATAGGAACAGGGTAAGACTATACTGGTAAAAACCAAGGGAAATATCAGGCAAACTTAAGCCTAACAACACAAAAGAGCACCCTCCAGGTAGCCGCAGCAGTTTGTGGTACGAGTAGCATATCCGGGTTTTCCCTACTAGTCGAGATTTGGTAACTTGCTACCCTGTCTACCGTCTCCGTCTTGCTTTCGTCAACTGTGCCCCACCCCCAGAGAAGATGCGTCCGACAATACCAAACGAGAGAAGCAGGCTCGCCATCCACCCACGTCACAAGACTCCTGTCATAGGAACAAGAAAAAAGAAAAAATAATGGCGTGGTCTCTCAGTGCGTATTACTTCGTCCGACTCCGACCGGTGCACCACCACGTCTTCCTGCGAGTCGTTGGCTTTCAGGGCCGACATTGTGCCAACCACACGGCCCTCTCGTACGCGAAAACCCCCAAACAGACACGATGCGAGGGCATCAAAACGACCATCCGTAAACAGCGGCTCTTTTTAACGGGGCCGTGGCGCGGCAAAACTACGAGTGAGTACCCAGAAGGGTGATGTTGGCGACGATGACCGTGGGGTGGGCCGGAAACGGCACGGATAGCCAAATACTTGGAACAGATGCTTAGTTTAAAACCTCGGGGTGTTTTGAGCCACCGAGGGGTCCACGGAACACTCCCCCTTGTTGCTTTGAGTTGAGACAGCAGTGTGGATCGTTACAGCAAAAAATGTGGGCTGGTACCGGGGGCCCCTCGAAGCAGCCAAGCAATTCATGGTCAAGTGGTACAACGATGAGGCGGAGCTGAGTAGACAGTGCGACGCATCCATTGTGGGTGGAAGCCAAGGGAATGGGAGGGGGGGGGGGCACGATCGTAAGGAAATCGCGGTTGACCAAAGCAGGAAGGAGACAGCCGACAGGTTAGCAAGGTACCAGGCCGGCTAGTAATATAGGTGGAGCTTATCTAGGCTACTCGTGCCGCAAACGTCCGCGGCTGCTTCGAATGAGACGTTGTTGGGTTTTGTTTTCCCTTCCCCTTTTTTCCCCCTTTGTTCTTGTCCTCGTCGTATAGAATAAGTCCTGCCTGACTTGATGGTTTGCGAGCCTGTCTTCCCGGTGTTTTTCTTGGTGGTTCTTTCTGTTTAATTTTACTGCTGTAGTTCTGTTTGATTGTAGTTTTCGTCGCAGCTCCCCCCAGAGCCCCAGGGGGGCATTACAGCGATAGATACTACAAACACTCGCAGTGGTTTGTTTCGTCGTTGTTGGTCGCTTCTTGCTTTTTTGCTTTCTGCCTGCAGTATCCGCGTATTTACACGTTTTTCATTTGTTTTCGGTACACGTACATATATATATATATATTTTCCCTTTCTTTCGTTTTGTTGGTGTTTGGCCCGAAGATGGGGCGATATTGATTTTAAAGCGTCACGCATCTACTATTTGGGTGACATTCAACGGGATGGGGAGGGGGGCGCACCTGTCGTCGGGCATCCGTGACGTGGTTGACGAAAGCAGAAAGGAGACAGCAGACAGGGCAGCAAGGTACCAAACCGACCACTACTGTAGTAGGTAAAACCTGTCTACATGCATATGTGCAAGATGCGCTCTTTTTTTTGGCATGCTGCTCACCGAGGGTTCCTTCTCGCACTTTCGGCTGCGGAGCAAACAAAGGGACCGTGGGTACATTACGGCGCATGTCTAGATCCCGGCCTAGCACCGTGGTGGTGCTGAGGGCGTTGAACGTCGCTGGGCTGGCTCAAAAATATAAGGGATTGATTTCCGCCTCGCCGAGCCGAGTAGGTGACATGGAAAACCCCACTTGTTTTTCCTAAGTAAATAGCCCGCCACCCTCGAATACTTTTTTGAGCCCCCTTTACTGTACATACGATTTCAACCTCGGCAGAAGAAGTAGCAGTAGAAGTCAGCAGCAGACATACGGCAGCAGCAGCAGAACACATCTGTCGGCCGTCGTATCTTTTGCACAAAGCCCTTTGACGGGTGGTGTACACCTAACACCGAGCACGTTCGTGACCACAAAACTGCTTCCCTCCGTCCGCCTATACCCGGGAGAAAATGGGACTAGGTATGTAGGTGTTGGTGTGATACCTAGCAGTTGTCCAGTCGCACGCTGTCAGCAGCAGGTAATCGCAACGGGCAATAACCACAGAGCCAGGCCCATACTGCTTCCCGTCTCGTCGTACTGCCCCCTGTCTCGGCGGGGCACCGCGTTCAACCCATACTACCCGACCGCCGATACGATGAGCTGTGTGCGCTTCCAAAAACGAAGAATTTTCTCAGATAATTTTGTCTGCTTTGAAAATATTTAATTCTGAAATCCCCCACCTTTTTCGTGTTTGGTTTTTTATCAACCTCCGCAGCAGCAGGTACAGCATCACCAGAACACGTCTGTCGAGCGTCGAGAGTCACACATGTTTCACCTAGCCCTTTGCCGTACACCACACACCTTACACCGGCACGTACGTGACCACACACCTCATACCGAGCACGTACGTGACCACAAAACTGCCTCCCTCGGTCCGTCTACCTGGGGGGAATTGGCAGCAGATACGTGCTGTATATGTAGGTATCATACCTAAAACAGCCGAGTTGTCCAGTCGCACGCTCTCAGCAGCAGGTAATCGCAACGGTGGGCAAGAGCCACAAAGCAAGGCTCATTCTGCCGCCCGTCTTCCTCTACCCCCCCTGTATCGGTGTGGCATAGTAGCAGTAGTTGTAATAACATAGTAATGATGGTAGTAGTACAGTAGTAATAGTAATAGTAGTAGTAGTAGTAGTAGTAGTAGTAGTAGTAGTAGTAGTAGTAGTAGTAGTAGTAGTAGTAGTAGTAGTAGTAGTAGTAGTAGTAGTAGTAGTAGTAGTAGTAGTAGTAGTAGTAGTAGTAGTAGTAGTAGTAGTGGCAGTAGTATTGTGATAGTAGCAGTAGTATTGGTAATAGTATAGGTATAGTAGTAGTGCTGTCCTTGCCACGAGTCTGCTGCAGTCATTGAGTTAAACATAGAGAGAAACATTTCACGACTATTAATAGTGCACATAGTTTTTCATGATGCCCTCATTCGTGCCTTTTGATGTTAATAGTGATGCTAGAGTTCTACTGCTGTTGCCACGAGTCCGCTGCTGTTGCCGTGAGTACTTATTCGACAGTCTTTTTATTTTTTTTTCGTGACAAATAGATGCAGATAACTTTTTCATCATGTCCCAACCGTGTACGTATACCTGCTAATTAAATGAATAAATACAGAGAAGCTGCTTCCAACTATTAATAATATCAATAGTGCTGTTTTTAGTTATTTTTGGCTTTTCTGTATTATTGGCGCTGTTTTTGACACGCAGGTATAAAATTCTGAAGTACTACTACGGTTGTTAGTATTGTACATAATAGTTGTAGTTGTAGTGTCAATATTAATATTACGGGGGACCATATTTAACAGGACCTACGGTAAAGACAAAACCTGTATGTTTCCCTATTTTTACCAAGGCTTATCACGGTAATTTCGGCGGGACGGTTGTACGGTACTTCTTCATCCAGGAACTACAAGTCAAGGAGGGCAGAATCGCCGTCAAATATGTGAAAACAGATGACCATCTTGCTGACATTGGCACGAAACGTCTCAGTATGCAAAGGCAGGGGTACCTCCTCAAGTTGAGAAGCGAATTCAGGGCCTGAAAGTGAGAAAGTTCAGATAAGCAAAAACCGTAGGGGTTCTTTTTTAGGCGTTCTACGAGAAAGATTCACCCCAATTTTTGCGTGGCCCAAGTATACAATAACGTCAGTTTTCGAAACAAGATTCGCATTCCGACGATTTTTGGTTAAGAAACCCCGTCGTTCAGAAATCATTTTAGCGGAATGTGCTACCTCTATCGTAGAACGCGTCTTTTTGCTGATTGTCTTTACTTGCTACTTTCGCGCCAATGGGGGGGTTACACTGCACAAGCTTTACGATTTTGTATACATTATCAGTGTTCTAGTGAAGAAGTAGTGCTTCCAGCAAGTACTGGCGATCGGTAGCCATGATCGGTACTTTATTAATGTTTCTGTCGATTCCAACAAGTGCTGGTGATCGTTAGCCATGATCGGCGCTTTAGCATTGTTTCTGTCCCTTCCAACAAGTAAGTGCTGGTGAGTTTTAGCCATGATCAGGACTTTACTCATGTTCTATCGCCCTGGGATGTTTATCGTTTATGCAATACGACTTGCATTGAGGGGGAGTGTTAAGAAATAGGCAGTGCACATAGACTATTGGGTCAATGCTTCGTAAGTTGCGGTTCACTAAATACACCGCATTATAGTAACGGGATTTTAGATGACTTTTCAGCACTTCTTGTGTCGACGAGTTGCAGCAAAAATCCGTGCTGTAACAGGTCATCAAGATTGAGGAACTGGAGTGTTTGCACACACACCCCGTCCACTCGTCAAACTGCATCTCAATTTACCACAGTTCATCGTCCTAAGCCTTTATTGTCCTGAAGCTCCCTTTTTCAAGAGTCATCCATTCTTCACATCCCCGACACACAGCGTGTCTGCTCGGTGAGTTTCCGACTGACAGCGCCAATCTTTGCAGCCTACTGTGCAGGGAAATACTCGAATATTCTTAACAACCCGTGCGTAACTGTCATCTACAGAGCCCAAACGAACAAACCACAAGATAAGAAAAGACGAAACTCGATATACGAATCTGGGCCAAAAACAGAAGTGCATGCCAGTTCTGTTTTCCGGTTCCGGCTCCCATAATATTCAGCCTAAGGAATCAACTTCTGAGACGGCAAGGGCCAGTATGGACAAGAAACGTTTTTACTATAATAAATATTCGAACAGGGGAAAAAAAATGGTTTGATCCAGGGGTGTCCGTGAAAAAGAGATGAAGGCACACCACATCCCCAGAGGTCGGAATGGAAAACCGTTGCGACCGTTGTGATGACATAGTGAACTAATATAACTGTTTTTTTTTTCTCGTTTCATTTGTTCATTGTTTTCAGTTGATTCTAGCCCCCCCCCCCCTTGTCGAGCGAAAAAAAAAAAACTGCGACCATTTCTTTTTTCCGGGCGCCCTTGTTTGATTTGAATTCCCTGGAGTTTACCCTAGGGTAATCTAATCTAGAAGACAAAATATTTTTTCTGTCCTAACGGACAAAAGGACAAAAAACGGTACACCAGCGCTTTTTTGCCAGTTTACTGTACGAAAAACTCAAACCAGGCCATCAGGGTACACCCAACCCAAGTAAGATGGCATTTTCTGTCAAGGTATACCGTTTTGGCGAAACATCCATGTCCGTCCGTCTCACTTGCAAAAAAGCAAAAAAAACGGTACACCATCGTATTTTTGCCATTTTATGGTGCGCAAAGCAAAACGAGGCGATCAGGGCACACTAAACCCAAGTCCTATGATATTTCTGTCAAGGTATACCGTTTTCTGGCAAACAAACAATGTCTCGGTACAGCTTATATTTTCGAACAAACACTACGTTCGTCAATAGAAGCGCCTTCTTGTACTACTGTGTACTCGTGTTCAAACGAACGTACCAGGTACGAGTCAAGCGTTGCTTATTATATATAATCTGAAGCCATTTTATTTCGCTTCGTGCGCGTGCGTGTGTCATAACACGGTACCGCGGGCGAGCCCGGCGCTGCCGCGGGTGACAGCGGGTGCTAGCAGGTAGAGGGGGGTGTTGTAAGGAGCGCCGCCGCCGTTTGCATGGCCAGGCGTCGCGTGTGTGTCGAGACACGCAGGAAGCACGAATGGGCTCTGTCTGGCCTCCTTGTGAGGCTCCGCTTGCACCATATACGATATATAAGGGTCGTTTTGATATGCGAAATAATATTTCAGCGGTGCTTATTTTTGCGACCAATCTAAACTTCAAAGAGACTTCAATGCAGTTTGAGCACCAACTTTGTCCAAGTGGCGAAGAAGGGCCACGGTGAGCACCGGGCTTCACGCGGCGGGCGACGACGCTCACTGTGGCAGAGAGGGAGGAAAACTTTATCCGGACCCAATCGGTGGTGAGGTGGTCGCGAGACGGGCGGGCGGCGTACAAGGCTAAGAGGGAAGCTCTGCTGCTCGTTTTTTTTCTTTCTGACCGGTGGGAACGTGTTCCAATCAGGCAGAAAATTATTACATGAAAGGAGACAGGCACTGGGCCAACGGATATTTATTTACAAGCAAAAAACAACGTAAAAACAGACTAGACTTTTCGAGCTTGCACCAATCAAAGCAGAGCTATGACTTACGGTATGACTTGCAAAGTGGCCGTGATTGGCCAACAGTGCCGTTACAACTGCTGTTGAGCACAGAAATCGTATTGAGCGTGCTACAAGAGTACAACAAGCAGGCTGTTGTACATCGCTGCGGCCATGCCGCCCAGCAGCAGCAGCAGCAGGCAAACCATGCGCGTGAGGTGTGGCACATCCGCAGTATACTCTATGGATGGCTTGTATCGGGGCCTGCGATATGCATCACGGAGGATGGATAGTTAGAGTTTGGGGTGCGGGCGCATGTATGTATCCCGACTCCCGTCTAAACCCACCACGACGACGACAACAACCGCCACCTGCTGTTGCCCAGCAGCATAGTAACAGGCCAAACCAGCGCGTGAGGTGCACACCCGTAAGTGTATTCTTGGCTACTGTACCTGTAGTTGCAAGTGTTGGAGCCTACGACGCGTCATCGAGGATAGATAGGCAGAGCTTGGTGTGCGGGGGCACGTGTGTGTAACCCGACTCCCGAACACGCCCACCGATCAACAACCAACAGGCAAAACTGCGTGAGGTGACACATCCAGGGTGTACTCTTGGCTACTGTTGTACCTGTAGTAGTTGCAAGTGTCGGAGCCTACGATGTATCATCGCCAGGGTGTACTCTTGGCTACTGTTGTACCTGTAGTAGTTGCAAGTGTCGGAGCCTACGATGTATCATCGAGGATAAATAGGAAGAGCTTGAGGTGCGGGCGTATGTATGTATCTATGTACCCATGTGTGTATCCTGACTCCCCACCACGCCCACCACAACGATCAACGACCAACTGCCACCAGACAAAACTACTCATCCTCCAGCTGCAGCAGGCGCCCAGCAGCACACCAGCAGCAGGCAAAATCATGTGCGCACGTTGGCATATGCGGGGTGTAATTTATGACTAGTTGCATGCATCGGAGCCTACGATGCAACACCGAGGACGGATAGTAGGCAGAGCTGGGGGCACGGGCGCATGTACAGCATGAATGACATCCCGACTCCAAACCACACCGACCACAACGATCAACAGCCGCCACCAGAAAAAAAACTGCTGTACTCCTCTGCTGTTGTTCTGAGCAGCAGTGCAATTCTCACAGCCAATCGAGAGGACAGCAGTACGCATGTGCCTGCTGTCGCCACCGTTTGCCTGCGCCACCACCACGCACCGCCGTCTCCGCTGTTGTTCCAGCTGCGCGGTTGGTATTTTGGATCGACAAGCTCGTCATAATTTCATTCACGTATATAGTAGACCCAAAAGCTGCGTCCCAGTAGTAGCATGGTGCCCCCTGCAACCACTTGGGAGCGCAGCAGTAGCAGTAGCAGTATAGTTCCTGCGGTCGTCCTTTGCCTCCACACTATGCACGCCGCCTATATCTTGCTGTGCAAACATTGCTCGACCGGCATTGAGGCGGACGAAAATCGACTGAAATGCCTCAAAATCGTTGGACGACAGACAACCTACCCTTCTAACCCCCTACACAGCTGGTCCAAACAAGACTGCAGTGATACTGACTTCTCGATACCTGCAACCTGCGGTACCCACTTCTTACAGTGCCAAAACCAAATTTTATCGTACCAAAACCACAAGAAAAACGCGGAAATTCTATGGTACGAATACGTGCTTCCTACGTACTTTTCTTGATTACATTATCATTAGAACGATAACGGCCCACGTCAACAACGGTGCTGCCGCTTAGCGGCCGGGGTCTCGATCGGACCTCTCTGTATCACCCTTCGACCTGATGATCAACTCCACCCCAACAGCGGATGGCCAGGTGACGTCGTGGAACAGCATGCTCGTATCATGTACACTCGGACCGCTGTCGGATTCAACTGGCAACTACACTACCGATTGCCATGTCGAGGACCATGGCCATATCGAGATAACGGCATCCCAATGTGTGTTGAAACGTTTTGATTTTTTTAGTGATATTGCTTCTCGATTCGGACTGCCTGCCTTCTTGTTTCCGTCTTTTTGCTAGAATGCATTTTGCAGAAATGTTGCACGGCGCGTCCAGCCTTTCGAGTTCTGCGCAGCTACGTTTATGGTAACTGTTCGGTCGACAGAGTGTTGTTTACGGGGTGCATGTACAACACGATCATTGGCGAAAAGTCAACTTGTATGCCTTTTGTCTTCTTGGATTTCACTGCGGCGTTTTATTTGGTATGGCTGTGTTCGCGACACGTCGAGGTCATCGCAATCTGCGCGATGCGACTGTGAAGTTATGTTTTGGTTTTTTGCTTCGAAATACCGGCAACTGCAGCATTTTCAAACAAGTAATAATATTCTATGTGGCAAATATCGACGTCGCGAGAGAATTTTCATACCTCCGTCCAACCTTTTTTTATTATATGGTACCTGGTAACACCTAGGGAACAGCAGGGCAACCCTTACCCTGCTCTACATAGAATTACTTGAAAATTACTTTGTTTGGGCCTTATCGGGAGAGGTCCCAACATAATCTGGGAGGTAGGATCTTCAGATAGGTAGGCTGTTCAGGTATTTTGGTTCCTGTTGGGATCAAGGTACGGACGAAGACCCAACCCCTGACTCTAACCCTAACCCTGACCCCAAACCGCAGCCAAAACGGGCCAAAACTGGCGATAAACGCGGCTGCGCCGCGTTTGCATCGAACCAGGAAATTCTCAATTGCGGACGATGATTCCGAAGTGCAGACCGCGCTGCTCAATTTTCAAGTTAAAAACACCCCTTAAGATCCTGCCTCCCAGCTTGCAAAACCTACTCTATCGGGAATGACGGGAAGGGCCTACGATGCCGACGAATGGTCTATAATGCAAGCAAGTTGGGGAAAACCACCATGCTCAGTCACCAACTACGTGTGGTTGGGGAGGGAGTGTAAACTGAGACTACGAGTCGCCGATGCTGCTGTTGCTGCTGCCGCTGCTGCTGCTGTTGGTGGTGTTGCTGCTGGTGCGGCAGCAGCATAGATGGGCTGCTGCTGCTGCTCATGTTGCTGTCGGCGTTCAACTGGCAGTACCGACGGGATCCTCCCTGCGCTAGTAGCGTCTATCTGCAGATGATGCCGCTGTTGTTGTTGACCTGTGTTTGTATCCGTATGATCCATGGTGTGCTCTCCGCATTGGTGTTCGTGGACTCTCTGGTGCTTCTCTCCTAGCCGCGCGAAAGCATTGCGTTCCTTCAGCATGCATTTCTTGTCGCTACGAAATCCCTTTCGAATCACGCTTGTTTGAGCGAAAAAAGTCCCAAAATACTTTTTGTTGAATTTGATGTTTCCGTTTTTTATTCGAAACGCCTGCTTGGTGATTCACTTTTCGACCAATCAGAGGAAAATTAAATCAAACGAAAAAAATATGGGTGCAATCAAATAAAAAAAGTTTCTCGTTAATACAGGCCAATTCGACGCGAACCGACGAAGGAAGAAAGGACTCGCGATAAAAATTCGATTACACAGACCGTAGCTGGGAGGGGAATAAAGAGCCTGCTACGTGACCACGGATCTGAGTTGCGGCTGTTTATACGTTGGAGGGAGGGATAGAGAAAGAACGGCGAAGATAGGATAAATGGGATGGAATCAATAATATATATGTATCGTACGTACCATACGAAGGATGAACCTAAGGTTAAGTAGGATGAACAATCAGCACGCGCGTACGACGAAACACGGCATGGTTGCTGGACGTCGAAGGGTCTCAAGATAGGTTTGGTTTGAAAAAAGCGTGTATGACGACGTTTAAATACCCACGTATACCAAGGAACGAGTGCCATATGCAAGTAGCCACACCACGTACAGACAGACGTTTGTGAAACCCCAGACCGAAATGGTACGTGACGAGTTTCGGTATGATCTGCGCAACCTGACAGGATATCTTGCTATTTGTCGCTTCATAGTGACCGACTGGTCAAGAAACAAATCGAGGTGTGCTTGGAATATCAGTGGACAGTTTCTGTGCTGGGGGGGGGGGTTTGTCACCCCCTTTCTGCAACTACTTCCACCAAAACCGGTATGCGAGGGGTACGAGTTGAAAATGGTTGAGTGGACGAACACAGTTTCGGGATTCGTGATTTTTTTTCCCCTAAAGAGTCGCACCAGTGGACAGATCGTGCTGCGGGGGGGGGGGGGTGTACTCGATAGGAGAGATGTACTCGATCTCATGCATGGCCGTAGTCGTATGACCATAGACCCTCGCATCCCTACAATGCCGGGACGGAGCATGTCGGGTTTTCACCGACCAGGCAGACATTGCTTGCACCAAGCGCGAAGCGCCGTGAGGTATCCGGCGAGTCGCATGAAGGGTGAGCTGCATCCTACTAAGAACCGCTTGTGAGGCGGACTTGCATATGGATGACAGCCTCAATGAGTTAGTTTAATTTCCGGTGTAGCCACTTCCAGAGACAGCAATGGGAGTACTATGTAACTTCCTCTTGGGTGCCTTACCTTGAACACTACGTGATACGATCAATTCCCTTGTGCAGAATAAAGGTTATTTACTTCGCACAAATGATCTAACTCGACAACCAGCTGCGGGCGACCGCCAAAAAAAAAAAAAAAAAAACGGTACCCTGGATGTCTAGCTCACGTAGTGAGCGGCATGTTTTACAGTGTCGTTGCCAACCGACGCCAACCCAACCCATATATAATATATATATATAACGTGCTGCGGGGGGTGGCGTAAACGTCAGTACCTTCAAACGACTTACTCACTCGGAATCAGACAATGACCTCGGGTAGTGCCAGCACATTGAAGCACGTGAAGTATGCCAAATAGAACTCTATACCATACCTGGTGTAGGAGGAGGCGCCGTAGGAGGAGGAGCAAGTAGAGAGAGGACTCAAGGGACTCATCATGAATTTCTCACAGCCCGTGGTAAACCCGTACCTAGTATACAAAATCCACCTCCACATTTACGTTGAAGCACGCCAAGCATACGAAACAGAACTCTATACCATAGGAGACCAAAGTAGAAAGAGGACTCATCATGACCTTCTTACAGCCCGTGGTAAAGCCATATACAAAACCATCTCCACATTCGTGAGGAACATCCACTCTCAATGCAGGGAATTTCGAGATCACCGCCAAAAGGGAAGCATACAATACATCAACATGTGATATCCGCACGAAAGAGAGACTACTGTAGAGACATCTGGACAAACTTCAGGCAGGCAGATAGATGCTAACTTACGTAGAAGCGGTTGTTGAAGGCGCCGTGAGAAACCTCTGGCGAAGGCTAGTGGATAGTGGCAGCATCGACACAGTCCAGTGCGCAAATTGAAATGTCTGGCAAAAATACGTGAATTGTTGCTATACCTACATAGTACAGTACGCAAGTATGTTCGAACGTCAATCGGGGAACCGTTACAACAGGTTAGATACAGTCTAGCGCACAGGTATATACAGAGGGGAAAAGTGGACATTCACCGCAGTGTCTAGGCAGCGTGGCCACATTTAGCCATGCGACGAAGGACTGGCAGAACTGTCTGAAGTCTTAGTTAAAGGTAAGGTGGTGTGGTAGGACGATGGTAGCTTACAATGGAATATGTGTCTGGACAAAAGGGTAAACGTGCGCTGGTAGGTTTCCGTCGATGTGCAGACGGAAGCCACGAGAAGGGCTCCCTATCTAAAATGCAGGCGAGGCAGGAAGAAAAGCACGCTTTTCACACGTGAGTACAAGCTCCGAGCGTGCTACACAGATACCGCGCTGGCAGTTGCAAGTCGTGAGGAATGTACGAGGTTCAGGACCATCGCGCCTCTCACCACCGTCCACGGCCAGCACCGCGGGAAAGAGAGGCGCTGCAACATCGGACCAATAGCGTGGACGGAGGAGGAAGGCTGAAGAACGTCCGGACGAGGGTCAGGACCGCCACCCTTCTTACCACCGTCCAAGGGCAGCACCACAAAAACAGGGGGCGCTGCAACATTGGGCCGACGGCGATAGAGGGAGGAAGAACGTATGAGTGCCAGGAATGCCGCTCTTCTCAACACCGTCCAAGGGCAGCACCGCGGAAAGGAGGGGCGCTGCAACATCGAGCCGACGGGGAAGTGCAGAGATCGAAGGCGCAGGCGCTGCAGCGGTCTATGATCGTGATGCCCGCTGGGCATCGTCGCTCGCATGCGATAAAGCGGCGAAATCGACGAGGAAAGGAGGAGCGCACACGCTGTCGCCGGGCAGTACCGGGGTGCCCGCTTCGTGCCGACGATGGCTATGCGTCTGGCAGGGGGTGTTGCAGCGAATGGCGCCAGGGTGAGAGGTTCATAGCGTTGCGACTGTCGTGACCAGCACTCTGAGGAAGATAATACGGCGCGAGACAACTGTTCTGATCAGAGCGTCACGCGTCAGGTTTATTTGTATGGGCCGAGGGTAAGCTTTGGCTAGCTCCTCTGGGCGCAACTTATAAGGGCAGGGAGGATCCCCGGTATAAGAACGCCTTCGATCTCGGGTACAGAACCAGTAACGAAGTTCCGGGACCACGAGGTGTTCAGTAAACAGTGAACCCAAGAAGGTCAAAGCCACGTAATCTGCGATAACCGTCCTGTCGACCCTCAGCCCCCTTGGCCGCGCCTTGCCGTCGAGCACGTTATCGTGTCTGGTGCTTCATTGATTGCTCACTCTGTCTTCTTCCAACTACCGCCTTCAATCGGCTCACTTTCTGCATGACCTGATCATTACTGTACGAGAGCACTTCTCGAAATCTCAAAGAACAGGGGAGCCGGACTCAGAGATCTAACGAGCGCGGCTCCGCCTCAGGGTCTGAGAGCTGTACCCTGCTGTATCATTACGGTGTGATTTCCAGAAATCGAAAACCATACGGTCCGGTTCAGTGCGGTTTGGTTCTCAGAAATAGGCAATCCTACGGTGCGGTTCGGTTCTGTAATATATCCTACGGTGCGGTCCTGCGTGGTTACCAGTTGAACAGTTTTTTCTACGGTGCGGTTCTAATCCCTTTAGCAGAAAGCCGTTCAACGGCGAATTTTCTTAACGGTACACCGTATGAATACATCGTACTTGGTACAAAACCGCGGCTTCTCACGTACGGTTTCCAAGCTTTTTCTCAGGGCACACGTCTATTTTTTGGGTTTCATTCATACTTTCTCGTGACCTCGTACGTATATATATTGTTCATAGGGTATTTTTGTTCTCTTTTTCTGGTCTTCCTGGTTTTGTGTCAAGTTCTTGAACCCGGTACGCTTGCATTTCACTTGATTTATGTGACGGCAGTGCAGAGAAAAAATCTGGTAAGAGACGCAAGGAGGGCGATGCTGGGTAGGGCACGCTGCTTGTAGATCACGAACTTCCTATTACTGCTCCTCAAGTGAGTTGAGAGGGAGAGAGAGAGGGAGAGAGAGCGTTTGTGGGGAACATAACTCATCCCAGGCGTTGACCAAAACTAAGCTGCATGCAGGTACGAGTCTACCGGCACGTGCCCATTCGAGTTGCATCCCGGCCTCAAAATTTGGGACCGGGTACCCGACCGGGTGGGGGACGTTCCAGCGGAACCGGAACCGGGTACCCGGGGCTCCGGCGGACACAGGTACCCGGGTACCCGGGTACACGGGTTACCAGACACTATTTGCTCCCCTTTTAGCCTTCGAGTGGGACACGAGTACGAGGGTACCCGGGTACCCGGGTACCCGGTTTATCATACACTATTTGCTCCCTTTTCTAGTTTGATCGGTGGCGTGGTAAGCGGACAGGGGTACCCGGGCACCCGGATTACCATGCGCTATTTACGTGGTGGTCGATCTCATTGCCGCAATCACATCGGTCTCTCTACGAACAGCAACATCGAAAGGTTGGGACTTCTCGTGTCGTGATTCATGGTGAAGTAGGGTCATCTACGATGTGCTGAGGGTATCGTGTGCGTCTGTGCACTTGTGTGTAGCGGCACCATACTACGAGTAATACAGACTCACTCGTAATATATCCGCATATATTGCATTTACCCGGATAGCCAAACTAAGATACTCGTATCAGTGTATCAGTGCGTATTGACTGCATATCACAAAATAGATCCGTAGGGATCTCAACGTCACTTTTTCAAAAACTTTCGGGCGTGACTTTATTCATAATAATGTTGATACACAGAGCAGTGGAAAATTTCGTTTCCCAGCTCCCAAAAACCAACGTGCAAAAATGATTCTCCTGACGAGCTAATTGTTCCCTAGGGTCTCCAAAGAGCTCAATACATTATTCCAGTATTTTAGCATGCGTTTCTTACAATAGCCTTTTGTACAGTCACCCACCGGAACAACACAAGTATCATGGATGTCTTCCGCTTAATAGGGTGATCACTTCAACACGTTTTTTAGTGTCGAATTATCCGGTATGTTGATTGATACATGTGCCTGAATACAAAATTAATGGATTTTTTAGTGTTGGAAACTGACCTCTATGGAATAACGCCTCCCGAAGTAATACGAACAATCCCCATGTTTCCCGGACTGCAACTCGCACGTCAAAAACCTCAACGTACGCTCGGTGAGCGTCGGGACGGGAAAATGTGGTCGGGACGGGACGGGACCGGGAAACCGCGTGATATTTCGTTCCCGACGCGAATTCCCGACCCTTACCGTCGTCAGTGTCTGCTCCCGACCTCTCTATCATTCCGCTGTAGGTGTCGGGTTCCCGTTCCCGACATTTCCCGTTTCCACTGCCGTCTGCCCCGTTACCGATTATTCCCGTTCCTACTATCTGCCGAGTCCCGACTATTACCGTTCCCACTGCTGTCTGCCCAGTCCCGACTGTTCCCATCCCACTATTGGCTGCCCGGTTATTCCCGTCCCATCCTGTCGTTGGCACGCATTTTTCCCATCATATGACCATGGATGCAACTGGATGATGCGACGTTTTGGATGCCACAGAATTCTGAAGTATATACTCCATACTACGCAATAAAGAACCTAATGAGTCTTTGGACCCTATCAAATTGAGATACAGAGTTAAACTTTGTGTACACTCGTAGACCATTCAATCGGTCAATGTCTTAATAAAAAAATCGGTCGTACATCGCAACAGTTAAAGAGTAATGTATGTACAAAAACAAGCATATGCCGCACTCTCGGCGGAAACATGGACATGGCAAACATGGACGTAGTAGAAGTGGTAAGGTTGTGGTGCCTACTCGCTGGCCGCATGTGAGCTTAGTAACGCGGTTGTACGGGGGCATTGGCACCACCAGTTTTCGCCAAGCAGGGAGGAATTCTCCTCTCTATAGTTAGTCTTTGGCGACCTCTGCGCTGCACTGGGAGCCAGCAAGAACACAAAGGACAAATATGTTATTTCTCAGGCTCCACACACATGTATCCAACTTCTCCTGGGCTAGGGATGGTTATGAGAAAGTTGGAAGCGTTGAAGGCGGAGCCAGATGCAGCTACTGAGACAACGTTTGCCGCCGAGATCACGGTAGCAGGCAACGCGGTGTACGTACACGAGACCGACCCGTGCTCCATTCTTCGATGGTTTCTTCATTCAGAGGTTCTCCATTAAGTTCTTTCGGCGTTTTGTTTGCTACAGCCTGTTTTGTGGCCACAGACAGGATTCGAGAAAATAAGCTGATACTCATGAATAAAGTAAGAACGTCATCGTCACCATCACCAGTAATACCACCTGTAGTATTTGCCTTTTTGCGGGCGATCCGTCAATGATAACGAAACAGCGAATAAACCATAGTTGACTTCATATTGATGGGTGTTGTTACGCTCGTTTGATAAAAAAGGTCCCAGTACACGAAGAAGACTTGGTTTCATTTCGCTCTACATTCAGCCGTGTCTCCAGCCCGCGTTTCCGGGTCGGTATTCCATTCCCGATTGAGTTTCCAGACGGTATTTCCGACTGTGTTCCCGACCGATTGCCGACGTTCTCCGATCGTTTCCCGGTCCCGTCCTGTCTCACCAAGACATTGTGTCGGTCCATGCCATCCCAACTCTGTTCTCGACCTAATCCCGACCCATTCACCGATCATTTCCCGTTTTGTTCCGTCCCGCGAAAACTAGTTTCTCGCCCGATCTCGTACCGTCAACATATCGCGTCGTCTCGTCCTTTCCCGTTAACCAAATGGCTTTCCTCCTTCCCGTTCAATTCCTATCCCGCGGTATACAAACGGGAACTTTTCCCTATCCTGTTCGTCCGGAAGGCCCAAAAATATATCCGGCTGCGGCGCGCAAAATGCTCCCATCCCGTCCCGCGCGGTGCCTTCATAACCGCTCAAACCTCTGAAAAAATCAAAAAAAAAATCTCTTAGCCCATGTGTCCCACTTGCATCTTCACCCGGGCATGTTTTCGGTGTTGTATTGGAAAAAAAAAACGTACTCAATTCTCAATTGCCCGAAGATGGAATCTTGCGCCTTTTCCCGGAACTAGCACGTAACCCGTTTTTATCTTGATGACCTGTACGTGTCGCAAAATCGTTGACAGGATACTATTTCCTCTGTCGCAATAGTTTTTCATCTTGAATTAACTCGCCCACACTACCACAAACTGTAATGTTTCACCTTCGTCTGCTAGCGTAGGTCGTTTTTAGTTGTTGTTTTGTTTTCTTCACATTAAACAGTTCTTTCTACCTGTCGACATCCAGCACAACCAGTGTCCGTGCCGATTCTTCAATCCTAGAGAGATACAAGTTCTGTGGTCACAAAGCTACGCCACAGAGATACTACGTTGCCACGTATGCAATGCAATGCCATGTCATTATACCGCGTACGACAGGAACGACATACACATTCCATGACCTAGAGAAACGAAACGAAACTAAGAGAAAAACAAAACAAAAACAAAGAAGACAATTCGAAAGAGAAAAAGAAACAAGAAATAAAATTTAAAAAAATATATATATATATACCTGGTATATACCTGGTATATAACAACAAACCATCGTGCCCCCCCCGCAGGGGATCTGGCAGACACTTGAAAAGAACGAGCTGGAAAAAAAAGGAAAAAGAAGAAAACACCACTATTAATAGTGGTTGTCAACAGAGTAACCCTGAGAACCAAGGGAAAACAACAGGCAAGCCAAACAAAGCACAAAGCATCCTCCAGGTAGCGGCAGCAGTTTATGGTACGAGTAGCACAGCCAGGGTATCCCTGCTGGTCCGCCTGGTACCTTGCTACCCTGTCTGCCACCTTCGTCCGGCGTTCGTCAACTATGCCCGGCCCCTCGGCGTCAGGCAATACGAAACAAGCAAAGCAGGCTCGTCATCCACCCACGCCACACGACTCCTTCAATAAGGCTTATCAATCGGAGAAAGGAAGAGAAAGAAAATAGAATGAAAGTCACATAGGGTCAGCGCAAAAGGAAGAAAAAAAAATGAAACAAAAATATACCAAAACAAAAGGAAGAGAAAGGAAGACCACGTTCGAACCAGCTGCACCAGTTGGTGGCACGAGTAGTATAGGCATGTTCTACTTCTTAGTCTGCCCGGTACCTTGCTACCCTCTCTGCCATCTCCTTCAAACTTTCGTCCACTGCAGTTTCCCTTCTACTCCTGTTCCCCCCCCTCTCCGCATTCCCTTGGTCGGGTTTTCTGCTACTCCTCTTCTTGCCCCGCCTCCCTCCATTCCCTTGGACACCACCCACGGCGGATGCGCGGCGCTGCCTACTCAGCTCAGTCTCAGCCTCGTCAGTGTATACCATTGATTGTATCTATTAATAGACTCTCGAGGCATGACCCCCCTGTATCTATTTTCCACATTAATAGGATATTTCTACCCGTAGGCATTCGGCACACTCAACGTACCTGCCGTTTCTGGTATGAAGTAAGCACAATGCACTGCCATGTCATCATACTGGATATGACAGACACATCATATATATTCTATGAAAGAGAGAAAACGAAAGGAAACAACGAAAAAACAAAAGAAAAACAAAATGAAAAAAAAAACGAAATAGAGAAAGGAAAGCAAGAAACAAAATTGTCGTGCTTCCCCGCAGGGGATGTGGCAGACACGTAGAAAAAAGCGTTCTAAAGAAGGAAAACAAAACCACGATACTTTTAAAAATAAACAGAGTGAGACCAAGAACCAAGGGAAAATAAGGGGCAAACCGAAGCACAAAGTACCCTCCAGGTAGCGGCAGCAGTTTTGGTTTGTGGTGTGAGTAGCATAGCCAGGTTCTCCCTACTAGTCCGCTTGGGGCCTTGCTACCCTGTCTGCTGTCTCCGTCCTGCGCTTGTCAACTAGGCCTGACCCTCGGCGTCAGACAATCCGAAACAAGCACAGCAGACTCGTCATCCACCCACGCCACACGACTCCTTTCTTAAGGCTTATCAATAGAAGCAAGGAAGAGAAAGAAATTTAAAAAGAAAATCGCAGACGATCGAGCACAAAACAAAAATAGGACTAGGGAAGACCACGTTCGAAGCAGCTGCACCAGTTGGGGGCACGAGCACAAGTAGCATAGGCATGTTCTAAATCCTAGTCGGCCTGGTGCTTTGCTACCCTGTCTACTCTACCCTTCCTACTTTCGTCCACCGCGGTTTCCCTCCTACTCCTCCTATCCCCCCCCTCTCCGCATTCCCTTGGTCGGGTTTCCTTCCCCTCGTCCTGTTGCGCCCCCGCCAACCATTCCCTTGGACACCACCCACGGCGGATGCGCGGCGCTGTCTACTCAGCTCAGCTTCAGCATCGTGCCACCTCACCATGAACAGTTCGGCCGCTTCGAGGACCCCCTGGTACCACTTCCCCGCCTTTACTAATGCAGTAGACCACAGCGCGGTCTCAACTCCGAACACCAAGGGCGCAAGTCCGTTGACCTTTCGGTGGCTCGGAACTTCCTACGCTTTTCGACTATGCACCTATGCCAAGTCTTAAACTGTCCGCCAGGTCTCGGGTTCTCCCCACCAGCGATCGTCCCGAACATTACCCGACTGGGTAATCGATCCTTGCTTTGCCGTGCCACGCCTCCCGCAAAGAAGAGCCTCCGTTTGTGAATGGTCGTTCCGATGCTCTCGCAACGTGCCATCTTGAGGGCCTTCGCGTACGAGAGGGTGGTGAGGTCATTACGTAGTCGGCGCTGGAAGCCGATGACTCGCAAAAGGAGTTGGTGGTTAGTTGTTCGAAGCTTGGCAAAGTGTTCCGCTCTGAGGGCCACGTCACACACCCCTACAGCAGGGTCTCAATCACCTCGGCCTTCAGCATTCGGACTTTCAGGTTAAGGAGGGCGGTCGTCCTATCATACAACTCCGAGCGGAACGGTTTTAGGCATGCCCGCATGAGACGGATCCGTCGGTCGATTTCGAGCGACAGGTCAGCGTTTTCGTGGATAATGCCGCCTAGGTATAAGAACTGGGCCGTCTGCTCATACCTCTGGCCTGCTGCTTCGAGACGATGGCTGGTGTTGTGCTGGATGTCGACGGGTAGAAAGAACGGTTTATTGTGAAGAACACAAACACGTACGCAGCAAGCACAGCAGTAGACAATGCAGTGCCATGTCATCATACTGGATACGACAGGCACGACATACACATTCCATGAAATCGAAAGAAAACAAAAGAAAACAAAACCAAAAATATAAACAAATCAAACAAATCAAAACAGAAAAGGGAAAAAGAAAAGAAAAAACTGTCGTGCCTCCCCACAGGGGATGTGGCATGTGGCATACACTTGAAAAGAACGAGCCAAAACAAAAACACCAGTGCTTAAAAACAGAGTAAAGACTCAGTACTTACAGAGTAAGACCAAGAACCAAGGGAAAATAACAGGCAAACCGAAGCACAAAGCACCCTGCAGGTAGCCGCAGCAGTTTTGTGGTACGAGTACTCGTAGCATAGCCAGGTTGTCGCTACTATTCCGCCTGGCACCTTGCTATCCTGCCTGCCGTCTCCGGCCTGCGTTCGTCAACTAGGCCCGACCCTCGGCGTCAGACAATCCGAAACAAGCAAAAAGCAGGCTCGTCATCCACCCACGCCACACGACTCCTTTCTTAAGGCTTATCAATAGAAGCAAGGAAGAGAAAGAAATTTAAAAAGAAAATCGCAGACGATCGAGCACAAAACAAAAATAGGACTAGGGAAGACCACGTTCGAAGCAGCTGCACCAGTTGGGGGCACGAGCACAAGTAGCATAGGCATGTTCTAAATCCTAGTCGGCCTGGTGCTTTGCTACCCTGTCTACTATCCCCTTCCTATTTTCGTCCACCGCGGTTTCCCTTCTACTTCTGTTCCCCCCCCCCCCCGCATTCCCTTGGTCGGGTTTCCTTCCCCTCGTCCTGTTGCTCCTCCTCCCCCCCCATCCCTTGGATACCACCCACGGCGGATGCGCGGCGCTGTCTACTCAGCTGTGCCTCATTCTCGTGCCACCTCACCATGAGCCGTTCGGCTGGAAAGAGAAGAAGAGCGAAGACATTGCATGGGATGAAAAATGAACCACAAACAAAACAAAAAGAAAAATGTTCCTCTGGTATATTGTTGCTCACGGCTGCCCCCCCCCCCCCCCCGAATCGCACGCACTAGTTTCCTCGACTCACCGCGACGAAGTTGTTTGTGATTGATCGAGCGAATTGTTTGTTGTCGTCTCTTGACAATACAGGCGGTTTGGTGTAGTCTCTTGACCACACGGGCAGCTTGCTCTTGACTGATGATGATAATGGTGAACTTGGCGATGAGTACTGGCTGTGTGTGTTCTTTACATTAAACCGTTCTTTCTACCCGTCGATATCCAGCACAACCAGAGTGTCCGCACCGATTCTTCACCTGTAGAGAGATGTACGTTCGCAAAACTACGCCACATCAGAGACACTACATTGTTACGTATGCAATATGCACAGCAGTGGACAATGCAATGCCATATGTCATTATGCTGATGACAGGCACGACATAAACATTCTATGAAGTATAGAAAACGAAATAAAAGAAAGAAAATATAGCAAACAAATCGAAAGAGAAAAAGGAAAAATATAAGAAAAACTGTTGTGCCTCCCAGCAGGGAATGTGGCAAACACTTGAAAAGAACGAGCTAAAAAGAAAACACCACTACTACATATAAACAGAGTAAGACTAAGAACCAAGCGAAAATAACAATCAAACCGAAGCACAAGCACCCTCCAGGTAGCCGCAGCAGTTTTGTGGTACGAGTAGCATAGCCAGGTCTCCCTACTAATCCGCCTGGCACCTTGCTATCCTGCCTGCCGTCTCCGGCCTGCGTTCGTCAACTAGGCCCGCCCCTCGGCGTCAGACAATATGAAACAAGAAAAGCAGGCTCGTCATCTACCCACGCCGCACGACTTAATCGAAAAAAGGAAGAGAAAAAAATGAAACGAAAATCACAGAGAATCAACCGCGAAAAGAAAAAAAAGAAAACAAAGAAGACTGCGTTCGAGGAACCAGCTGCACCAGTTGGCTGCACGAGTAGCATAGGCATGGTCTAGTTCTTAGTCGGCATGGTGCCTTGCTACCGTGTCTGTCATCCTCTTCCTACTTTCGTCCACCGCGGTTTCCCTTCTACTCCTCCTATCCCCCCCCTCTCCGCATTCCCTTGGTCGGGTTTCCTTCCCCTCGTCCTGTTGCGCCCCCGCCAACCATTCCCTTGGACACCACCCACGGCGGATGCGCGGCGCTGTCTACTCAGCTCAGCTTCAGCATCGTGCCACCTCACCATGAACAGTTCGGCCGCTTCGAGGACCCCCCGGTACCACTTCCCCGCCTTTACTAATGCAGTAGACCACAGCGCGGTCTCAACTCCGAACACCAAGGGCGCAAGTCCGTTGACCTTTCGGTGGCTCGGAACTTCCTACGCTTTTCGACTATGCACCTATGCCAAGTCTTAAACTGTCCGCCAGGTCTCGGGTTCTCCCCACCAGCGATCGTCCCGAACATTACCCGACTGGGTAATTGATACTTGTTTTGCCGTGCCACGCCTCCCGCAAAGACGAGCCTCCGTTTGTGAATGGTCGTTTCGATGCTCTCGCAACGTGCCATCTTGAGGGCCTTCGCGTACGAGAGGGTGACATGGTCAGTATGAAGTCGGCGCTGGAAGCCGATGACTCGCAAAAGGGAGTTGGTGGTTAGTTGTTCGAAGCTTGGCAAAGTGTTCCGCTCTGAGGGCCACGTCACACAACCCTACAACAGGGTCTCAATCACCTCGGCCTTCAGCATTCGGACTTTCAGGTTAAGGAGGGCGGTCGTCCTATCATACAACTCCGAGCGGAACGGTTTTAGGCATGCCGGATCCGTCGGTCGATTTCGAGCGAGAGGTCAGCGTTTTCGTGGATAATGCCGCCTAGGTATAAGAACTGGGCCATCTGCTCATACCTCTGGCCTGCTGCTTCGAGACGATGGCTGGTGTTGTGCTGGATGTCGACGGGTAGAAAGAACGGTTTATTGTGAAGAACACAAACACGTACGCAGCAAGCACAGCAGTAGACAATACAGTGCCATGTCATCATACTGGATACGACAGGCACGACATACACATTCCATGAAATCGAAAGAAAACAAAAGAAAACAAAACCAAAAATATAAACAAATCAAACAAATCAAAACAGAAAAGGGAAAAAGAAAAGAAAAAACTGTCGTGCCTCCCCACAGGGGATGTGGCATGTGGCATACACTTGAAAAGAACGAGCCAAAACAAAAACACCAGTGCTTAAAAACAGAGTAAAGACTCAGTACTTACAGAGTAAGACCAAGAACCAAGGGAAAATAACAGGCAAACCGAAGCACAAAGCACCCTGCAGGTAGCCGCAGCAGTTTTGTGGTACGAGTACTCGTAGCATAGCCAGGTTGTCGCTACTATTCCGCCTGGCACCTTGCTATCCTGCCTGCCGTCTCCGGCCTGCGTTCGTCAACTAGGCCCGACCCTCGGCGTCAGACAATCCGAAACAAGCAAAAAGCAGGCTCGTCATCCACCCACGCCACACGACTCCTTTCTTAAGGCTTATCAATAGAAGCAAGGAAGAGAAAGAAATTTAAAAAGAAAATCGCAGACGATCGAGCACAAAACAAAAATAGGACTAGGGAAGACCACGTTCGAAGCAGCTGCACCAGTTGGGGGCACGAGCACAAGTAGCATAGGCATGTTCTAAATCCTAGTCGGCCTGGTGCTTTGCTACCCTGTCTACTATCCCCTTCCTATTTTCGTCCACCGCGGTTTCCCTTCTACTTCTGTTCCCCCCCCTCCCCGCATTCCCTTGGTCGGGTTTCCTTCCCCTCGTCCTGTTGCTCCTCCTCCCCCCATTCCCTTGGATACCACCCACGGCGGATGCGCGGCGCTGTCTACTCAGCTGTGCCTCATTCTCGTGCCACCTCACCATGAGCCGTTCGGCTGGAAAGAGAAGAAGAGCGAAGACATTGCATGGGATGAAAAATGAACCACAAACAAAACAAAAAGAAAAATGTTCCTCTGGTATATTGTTGCTCACGGCTGCCCCCCCCCCCCCCCCGAATCGCACGCACTAGTTTCCTCGACTCACCGCGACGAAGTTGTTTGTGATTGATCGAGCGAATTGTTTGTTGTCGTCTCTTGACAATACAGGCGGTTTGGTGTAGTCTCTTGACCACACGGGCAGCTTGCTCTTGACTGATGATGATAATGGTGAACTTGGCGATGAGTACTGGCTGTGTGTGTTCTTTACATTAAACCGTTCTTTCTACCCGTCGATATCCAGCACAACCAGAGTGTCCGCACCGATTCTTCACCTGTAGAGAGATGTACGTTCGCAAAACTACGCCACATCAGAGACACTACATTGTTACGTATGCAATATGCACAGCAGTGGACAATGCAATGCCATATGTCATTATACTGATGACAGGCACGACATAAACATTCTATGAAGTATAGAAAACGAAATAAAAGAAAGAAAATATAGCAAACAAATCGAAAGAGAAACAGGAAAAATATAAGAAAAACTGTTGTGCCTCCCGGCAGGGAATGTGGCAAACACTTGAAAAGAACGAGCTAAAAAGAAAACACCACTACTACATATAAACAGAGTAAGACTAAGAACCAAGCGAAAATAACAATCAAACCGAAGCACAAGCACCCTCCAGGTAGCCGCAGCAGTTTTGTGGTACGAGTAGCATAGCCAGGTCTCCCTACTAATCCGCCTGGCACCTTGCTATCCTGCCTGCCGTCTCCGGCCTGCGTTCGTCAACTAGGCCCGCCCCTCGGCGTCAGACAATATGAAACAAGAAAAGCAGGCTCGTCATCTACCCACGCCGCACGACTTAATCGAAAAAAGGAAGAGAAAAAAATGAAACGAAAATCACAGAGAATCAACCGCGAAAAGAAAAAAAAGAAAACAAAGAAGACTGCGTTCGAGGAACCAGCTGCACCAGTTGGCTGCACGAGTAGCATAGGCATGGTCTAGTTCTTAGTCGGCATGGTGCCTTGCTACCGTGTCTGTCATCCTCTTCCTACTTTCGTCCACCGCGGTTTCCCTTCTACTCCTCCTATCCCCCCCCTCTCCGCATTCCCTTGGTCGGGTTTCCTTCCCCTCGTCCTGTTGCGCCCCCGCCAACCATTCCCTTGGACACCACCCACGGCGGATGCGCGGCGCTGTCTACTCAGCTCAGCTTCAGCATCGTGCCACCTCGCCATGAACAGTTCGGCCGCTTCGAGGACCCCCCGGTACCACTTCCCCGCCTTTATTAATGCAGTAGACCACAGCGCGGTCTCAACTCCGAACACCAAGGGCGCAAGTCCGTTGACCTTTCGGTGGCTCGGAACTTCCTACGCTTTTCGACTATGCACCTATGCCAAGTCTTAAACTGTCCGCCAGGTCTCGGGTTCTCCCCACCAGCGATCGTCCCGAACATTACCCGACTGGGTAATTGATACTTGCTTTGCCGTGCCACGCCTCCCGCAAAGAAGAGCCTCCGTTTGTGAATGGTCGTTTCGATGCTCTCGCAACGTGCCATCTTGAGGGCCTTCGCGTACGAGAGGGTGACATGGTCAGTATGAAGTCGGCGCTGGAAGCCGATGACTCGCAAAAGGAGTTGGTGGTTAGTTGTTCGAAGCTTGGCAAAGTGTTCCGCTCTGAGGGCCACGTCACACACCCCTACAACAGGGTCTCAATCACCTCGGCCTTCAGCATTCGGACTTTCAGGTTAAGGAGGGCGGTCGTCCTATCATACAACTCCGAGCGGAACGGTTTTAGGCATGCCCGCATGAGACGGATCCGTCGGCCGATTTCGAGCGAGAAGTCAGCGTTTTCGCGGATAATGCCGCCTAAGTGTAAGAACTGGGCCGTCTGTTTATACCTCTGGCCTGCTGCTTCGATGACGAGCGGTGGTGCGAGGGTTGTCTGGTCTGGTGTTCGTAGAAGCACTGCCTCTGCTGGCTTCTTCTCCGATTTCGTGAGGCCTGCTGCTTCGAAGACAGTCACGATGACTGTCATCATTTTCGCGAGCCCTTCAGCCGACTTCGAGACAATTCCTGCGTCGTCGGCGTACACAACATGCCCCATACAGCCCTTCGCGCGCATAATATCCCCTCCTGCTCCTCTGCTCCAACTACTCCAGCATCACCGAGTTGAACCAAATCTCGTACGATGGCTTCGTCGTGGCTGAAGCGTACTACTGTAGTGCGACGTGTAGGGCAGCAGCGAAGAACAAGTTCAACAGTAGCGGTGGTAGCACGCAGCCTTGTCGCAGCCCCTGCGTGGTATCAAGCCATTCCGAGCTCGCCGTCATCCATACACACGCGAGCCCGCATGCCTTCGTGGAAATATCGGATAATTGTCAGCATCTTGGTTGGTAGGCCAAAGCGTGTGAGTACCTCCCATAGCAGCTTTCGGTCGACAGAGTCGTACGCTTTCTGCAGAGATACCATAGTCTTTATGAAAGGAGTCCTATGGCGTGGGTGGATGACGAACCTGCTTTGCTGATTTCTTATTGTCTGACGCATCTCCGGGGGTGGGGCATAGTTGACAAGGTACCAGACCGACTAGTCGGGAGAACCCAGCTATGCCACTCGTACCACAAATTGCTGCGGCTACGTGGAGGGTGCTGTGTGCCTCAGTTTGCCTGTCATTTCCCTTGCTATTTACATGTGGTAGTACTGCTGTTGATTTAGCTCGTTTTTGTTTGGTTTTCCTTTCTCTTGCGGTTTGTTTTCTTTGTCTTCCATGTTTTGTTTTATCGTGTGTTACTTTTGCTTTTTGTTTCCACATAATGTGCGTGCCGTGCCTGTCGTATCCAGTATGATGGCATGGCATTGTATTGTCTAATCGCCTTACTGCATACCAATCAATGAAGTACCTCTGTCTGGTGTAGTTTTATGACCTCGACAGGCGTCACGCCCGCGTGCGGTCCCTCATTCTGCCCGCGCCGCCGCTGGGCGCCGTCGAACGTGAGTGGGTGCGCTCGGGGGCGCTGCCCACCGTTCCCGGGCTGTGGTCATCTGTGGCGGACGTCGCCCGTGATCCCATGCGGGGCCCGTGACGGCGTATGCCGTGGGATGCACCGGTATGGGATGCGGGCGGCGACGGGGAACAGCTCGTGCCAGGCTTTGTTCGCTGACATGTGGATTTATGGCACGATATGATTCTGCAAGACCACCCGCTTCGGGGCACGTTGGTGTCGTACTTACGTGAAGGGGTGGGCCTCCACGACCTTCTCCTCCGGGAATACAGGGACCCGTCAATCGACCGCCCGTATGGTGTGGGCCGGTTCCCTGGCGCGGTGTTCAAGAACCGCATTCCGCCTGCCTTCGCCAGTTTTGTGGACGCCGAGGTGCAGGCCCTCGTCGACCGTGGGTGTGTCGCGAAGTGGGTGGACGTCCAAGGCCCCGGGGGGGCGCCACGGCCCTGCGTGGTTATGGCGCTGTCGGTCGAAGAGACAAAACCGCGCCTGATTTACGACGCAACGCCGTTAAACAAGCTTTGGAAGAAGATCTCGTTTTCGATTGATACACGGTGGCACGGGTGGCTAGCGTTGCCTCACAGGGGTGTTTCATTACCTTGTTGGATACCTCCTCGGTCTTTCACCACGTCATTCTGCGCCCATCCTCCTGGCCACTCTTTGTTTCTCGTACGGCGGCATCGATTGCTGTTGGTGCATTTTTCCTTTCGACTTCAGTTTGAGTCCATGGTGCTACAATACTCCAGTGAGGCGAAGGCAGCGAGTCTTCGTTCCAAAGGGATTCCGTCGTTGACTTACCTCGATGACTCGTGGTTCAGAAACTTTTCGGGCCTCCCACGGGCGAGCGACGCATGAGAAATGGCTGGGGGCGGGAGAGGCGACATACGTAGCTATGCTGGTATCGTTTCTGTACGGTCAGTTCCTGTCGGCAAAGAAGTGTAACTTCCGGCAGACTAGGCAGCTGCAATACCTCGGCATAGTGTGTGACTCGGACACCGCCACCTTCCGAGTGCCCCAGGAACTGGACAAGTTGCAGCTGCTGCTACGAGCAGCCGTGGACGGGGGACAGATATATTTCCGACGCTGAAGCGGATCGCGGGCAAGTGCATGAGCATGTCGGTAGCTATTCGGCCGGCATCGCTGTGGACGCACGCGATGTTTGGGGTGATTGCCGAACTCGAGAAGTCAGGTCGGTGCACCGTCGACCTTACGCACGACTCACCGGCGGGCCTGTCAGGCGAGTTCAGGCAGTGGTTGGGCATTACGTTCACCTCGCAAAATGGGCCGTGGAAACGGGCACGGCATTTGTTGGCTGCCTTGACGAACGGATCGTCGATGCTTCCTCCGTCGTATGGGGGGGCGTGGTCAACACGGCCGCGGGCACCTTCACTGCGGGGAGAGTGTTCCCACCAGACTGGTTGAAGAAACAAATCAAGCAGAAGGAGATGTGCGGCCAATACCCCCTCCTGCGGCAATTTTGTACCCGGCGCCCGGACGTGTTGAGGCGAGCGCAAGTGATCATTGACGTGGACAATCAGTCAGTAGTGGGTGCGTTTAACCGGGGGAGTGCTCGGAACCGCGAGACTCACGCATTTCTGGTCCAGCTGTTCGAGCTCCAGGTAGAATACTGCTTCATGTTGTCGTTGAAGTGGATCCCGACGGTGGAGAACGGAGTCGCGGATGCAATCTCGCGGCCATCACGAGAAGCCATTTTTCGCATAGCGCCTGCAGCGTTCAAGGTGTTATGGACAGAGATGGGCTTGTTCAATGTGGCCTCATGGCATGTACGGCGTCGGTCTTTCGATCCCCCTTAAGCGGGGAGGCACTGCCTTTTTTCTCCTAGTACGATTGTGCCTGTTCCGCGGGGATCGACGTGTTTGCGTAGGATTTTTCGATCGTGCCGGATACGGGAGTCCCGGCTTTTGGGTTTGTTTTCCACCCCCCATCATAGCAGGACACGTTGTCCAACATGTGGCGGAATGCAAGGCTCACGCGGTTGCCGCCTTGCCAGATGTGAAGGCGTATTGGTTCCCGTTGTTGCAGCTCGCCACGGTGAGGTCTATCGAGGTGGTCCCTGCAGCTGCGGATGGGTACTTTCAGTGGCCCAGTGCGGGTAGTGGCCTCAGAAATTGGCAGTACCCTCGCTGGAGGATGATAGCGTACGAGGTGGATTTCCGTAGTTAGGGGAAGCATTGGCCCAATCATAATAATAATTTTGAAAAAAATAAAAAACGAGTACGTACTTGTGTTGATTCAGCAGTCTTGAGAACGACTACCCCCTGTCGGTGTCCATCGCAAGACGACGGGCTAAAACACTTCCGAACGCCAATTGGGGATCGTGGTCCATTCTTTTTGTTTCACTACACAAAACGCCAGCGGGAGATCCGTTCAGGGCGCTGCCGCCCGTGGAGGGTTCGCGACGACTCGGGAATTGGTGCGATTCGCGTTTTGTTCCGTATGCCACGAAGAAAACCTTGCGCTATTTACTTTATGTTGGAAATGCGGCGTGCAGCCGATTCGGGTTCTGCCGGCGGTACCCACAAAGGTCGCCGGTCGACGTGAATGTCCAGAAGCTGCAGGCACGGTGACACAACGCATTGGCGGTGATGGAAGGGCGCCCCGGGCAGGTACGGAAAGGCAAGGTAGCCGATGAGTTTGACGCATTCGCCCTCGTCGTTTTGGCCGAATTCCGTGATTGGACGACAGCAACGCCGGATGATGTCTTTGACTTCCTCCGCTACCTTGACACTCAGGGAAAAGGCACCAAGTTGGTGCACGCAACGTCTTTCCCAGGCGTAGGCCGTGCGAGCGACGACGCGTGTCTGGCGGGGCCCTCATGCACAAGACGGTACGCGGCTGAGTCAAGGGTTTGTCTCTAAGCTAAAAATGGCCATGAAAGAACATGGAAAACGTCGGACCCTGCCCGCCGTGTAGGCAACCCTTGCGTGAGTCCATTGATAGATTCGTACCTCACATTTGTGTCCGAGGAGCAAAACCAGAACGAGGTCCCCGTCAATCAGGCGGATCCAATGTTGGAGCACACACTCATGGACCTGCTAAGCGACATGAGATCGCGGGCGCAGGAGGCTAGTTCGCTGGCGGAGCGTATCGCTCTGACGAGAGATTTTTCCCTGCATGCGCTGGCCTTTTTCTCGATGCGTAGGGGCTCCGACCTCTCCTTTACTATGGGGTCGCAAATTCTGAGGCTCCCAGAGTCTAGGGGCTTGATCTTGACTTTTCATTTTGGTAAGACTCTTCGGGCTTCTAGCGAGGCGGTCGTAGTGTTGGGAGACCGGGACTGCCCGAAGACGTGTGCGTGCTGGGCGGTTACGGTGTACATATCCGCCGCGCAGCGGATTGGGTGGGATTTAACTTTAACCGCCGGGCATATTTTCCCCGTGTTTACGATGGAGGGTGGCTCGACCCCTCTCCGCACTCCGAATGACCGCTTCTCTGCAAATCCATTTGCGGGAGGCAGGCCTGCCGAACCCTTTCACGATGCACTCCTTTCGAGTGGGAGGCTCCCTCACCAGATCCCTGGCCGGGACGGTGGTGGACGAGATCATGCAAATAGGTGGTTGGAAGACGAAGGCAATAGCGAGGTACTACATTGGCCCTACTTTTAGTGGCCGGATCCGGGGTGGCAAGAGAAAACGCGGCCAGAGCTACGCGGACGCTAGTCAGTTTTCTCTGTCGCCCAAGTTTGAGAAAGATTTCGCAGCATGTGCGAGACAGGGTTGAGGCAAGCGAAAGTTTAGATGAAACGAGTACGTATCCGACCAGTGGTCTACTAAGAGCTCAACACAAAATACTATCCAACGACGCAACGGAGTATGGGCGAGACCACGGGTCGGCGCAGGAGGCCTCATTCAAACATCTAATACCCTCATCAGATGATCCAGGACATCGAGACAGAATACGACATTAAAATTGGCGATGACAACGGAGGACATGATTTGGCACAAATCATGGAACTAGGGGTGCCATCGAAATTGTCTTGAATTTGTACTGTGGAGTGGTCGCTCACTCGTCATTTTCGTTCCCAAAACCTCGTCAGTAGAAGTACGCACGAACGAAAATATTCATTGAGACCATCCCACCCACGCTTCAGTAGAATGGGTATTCATAGGCTTGGATTCCCAAATTATTTGCTGGTACTAGCCCCGCGCAGAACATGCGATACGCTCGTCCCACTCAGTGCGGGGCGAAATACGGGACGATGACCCCTGCCGCGCTGGAGGCCTCATCCAAAAGTCCAATACTTACATCAAATGATCCAGGACATCGAGATAGAATACTACAGCATAATGTGACATGATCATATGGTGTCAAGTGGCCTTCTTGCAGTACTTGCGTCAGCTGCGCCACAAGGCACATCAGACGTGCTTACATTCTGTGGCATACAATAACTACAGATACAGCAGTTGCTACCATAACAAACCTTTAGTAGGACTGTGCGAGGGTACTTGGCTGGGTTGTCATAACGTAGATTGCATAATGTGTCGTTAAGTAGTTCACTATCTATTTTATGAAGACACAACTTGCAGCTTACAGCAAACGCCATGCAAAATCTACGTTGTTGCCCAAGGGGGGCCTGTGAGCACGAACAAGTATTGTTGTAGGTAGAGGGCGACAGTACGACAGTTCAGCGGGTGAAGAAGCCAGCACTGCCGGCTGCACTCGACATGATTTCTCCCTCGAAGTCTCGCGGTGCACCGTGCCCTGTGCCCTGTGCGACTGCTGCTGCCTGCTGCCACTGCTGCATCTGTGTGCCGTGCTGCTGTGCTGCCATGCTGTTGCGGGATGTGGGCTGCGAGCTGGCAGTGGGCTGTGTGCTGGCTGTGTCGCGTGTAGCGTACAGTATGGGCTCGCCAACAAGAAACCCCTAATCTGGGCAAGCCTGAGATTGTTATTGGGATGCCATCTCCAAACAACCTTGAGCATAGGCTATTATATACCTCGTAGGATTTAGTATAAAGTCCACCACTAAGCTGTTTTTCTCAACCCAATTTTCTTAGCGTTCTCTAAAAAGTGAGCTTTATGTTATTGTTGGGCATTTTCTTATTGGCGGACCTATACTGTCATACATAAATCACACCCTGGACAATAGACAATAGTCCAATAGTCTATTAATAGCTTCCTATTGCAATTGACTGTCTATTGTGGTCCCTAATTCCAGTTATTTGAAAGGCCTCGAGCTCTATTATCCAGACAATTTCTATTAAGTGATCCCTACCTGGCCCTGTTGTCCAGACAATTTCACTTTATAAGTAAGTCTCCGTAATCAATGGTCCGGACAATTCCAATTAACGGACTTTCTCCTAAATAAATTGTCCGGCCAATTCCAATTGACAGACTGTCTCCTGAATCAATTGTCCCGACAATTCCAATTGATAGTCGGCCCCCCGAAATAGTTGTCCGGACAATTTCAATTAGTAGACTGACGCCAAAAGTATTTGTCCCGACAACTCCAATTGATAGACAGTCTCCCAGATCAATTGGCCCGACAATTCCAATGTATACAGTCTCCAAAATCAATTGTCCGGACAATTTCAAATAGCAGACTGCTTTCGAAATCAAGTGTCCGGGCAATTCCAATTAATAGACGGTATACAAAATCAGTTATCCCGACAATTCCGACTAACACGAAATCTCCAAAACTACTTCAGACAATGCCATCATTGGTGGGCAGTCTCCTAAATTAACTGCCCGTACATTTCAAAACAACAGTGCATACGGATTACTTTGTTTCGTGAAAACGTTTTTTAATGATTTACATCTGAGCACATGGGCTAAGCGGTATCAAAACTTCCTACCTGCGGACGTAAAATACAAAGCTGACGTTGAGGTGTCCCGCCCTTTTCTGCGTATGCCTTGGACAATAGACTTATCAATAGACGATTGCCCCTACAGCAGAATCACGAAGTTGTCTATTAATTGGAATTGTCCGGGCAAGTGATGTCATAGACTATCTAGCAATTGAAATTGTTTAGACAATTGATCTTGGATACTGTCTAACAATTGGATTTATTCGGGCAATTGATATCGGGCACTGTTTAACAATTGGAATTGTCCGGACAAATAGTTTTGGAGACTCACTATCAATTGAAGTTGCCCTGACAATTGATTTCAGAGACTGTCAATTAATCGGAATTGTCTGAACAATTGATGTTTGGTGCTTTTCAATAATTGGAATTGTCCAGACAAATGAGCTCGGAGACTGTCTATCGATTGAAATTGTGCTGGCAAACGGTTTCACAGGCTGTCTATTAATTGGAATTGCTTGAACGATTGATTTCGGGTGATTTACATGAATTGGACTTGTCGGGGCAACTGCTTTGAGATACTGTCAATTAATTGGAATTGTCCGGACAATGGGATTCGGAAGCGATCTACTAATTGGAATTGTCATGACTATCGAGTTTAAGAGGGCTCTGTTATTTGAAAGCTGGCAGCTGCTTGTAGAACTACATTTGATCTGATCGGTACACAACAGTACCACCATGCTAGTATTGCCTCTACAACAGGATCGGGAACTTCCCTCAATACGCAATCATTTGCAAGGTCTTTTATTGTGCCATATTACGAGTAGTACCAATTCAATGGGGAGTGTCCATCATAATACAATTAACTACTGTAGGTACACGGCCATGACATTTATCGAGCAATTGATTTCTTGCGCGGCATCTGAAATGAACTGTGCGGACAGTTCCAACTACTTTCCAGTCGCCGAAGTCCGTTTGGACAACTCCTTTTAATTGACAGCACTCGAAATCAATTGTGCGGACAATTTCAGTTAATAAGCAGCAGCCGAAATCAAATGTTCAGACAAATCCAATTAGTAGACAGCTCCCCAAATCAATTGTCTGAACAATTTCAGTTAGTGGACAACACCCGAAATCAATTGTCTGGACAATTTCAATTATTGGATAGCACCCGAAATCAATTTGCTGAATAATTCCAATTAGTTGGCAGTCTCCGCAACAAATTGTTTGGACAATTCCTATTCATAGACAACACTCGAAACCTATTGCTCACACAATTCCAACTAGTAGATGGTATTCGAAATCAATTTCCTGGACAATTCCAAATCACAGACAATCGCCGAAAACAATTACCTGGTCAATTTCCATTAATGGGCAATCGCCGAAATCAATTGTGTTGACAATTTCAATTAACAGTCACGAAAAACAATCGTCAAGACAAATCCAATTAACACACATCCTCCTGAATCAATTGTAGACCCAATAGATTATTGAAATAGTAATTGTCCAGGGTGTTATCAAAGGGGTTTCCATACAGACAGGAAGGCGTTGTTGGGGTAGGGGACAGAGGAAAAATACCGACCGAGAAAAACCGAGTCAGTTTTCCGGTTTCGTTTATTTTTCAACCAAAGACCGACAAACAAAAGTCGGTTTTCGGCTGAAGAAAAAAACGACTTCGGGTTTTCGGTTCACAACACTGCGGCAGACACGGTGGTGGTGGTAGCAAGGGAAGACGCCGACTAGTCGGTGGAACATGTGTGTATATGTTACTCGTACCGCTAACTGCTGCAGCTGGTTCGAACGTGATATTTCTTGCTTTTTCTTTTTTCTTTTGGCGCTTTGATCCCCCGTGATTTGTTTTTTAGTGTTTTTAAATGTTCTTCATTCTTGTCCGCATATATGAAAAATATACTGTTTCGTAGGTGGATAAAGGAGCCTGCCTTGTTTGTTGGGTATTACCTGAAGCATGCTCTCAGAGATTGGGGCGCGGTTCAAGAAGAAAAGAGACGGCAGACAGGGTAGCAAGGTACCAGACTGACTATTAATAGTACCGTGGGTAAAAGTAAAACCTGTCCACGCTACTCGTACCACAACCTCCTGCTGCGGAGAGCAAGTCATTGGCGGGTACGACCGTTGACGAGATCACGAAGATCGGGAAGTGGAAGTCGGAGAACGGAGCGGACGTCTACATCGGATCGATCACTTGCACGCAGGTCCAACCGTCAAAGAAGAAACGGAACCACTAATACCCAACCACGAGTGAGCTGCCACGGTCTCCAGTTTTTGATCCAGTTTTCTCCGCGTGCGCGCCCCTGCGCGACTAAAATATACCAGTACGAAGCACGTTTGGGTGAGACAACACAGCTCCCGGTCGGTGGTTACTCCCGAACAAAGAAACACTATTAATAGGAAGTTTGGGTAGGGCCTATCCAATAGTTACATTAAAGAAATCGTTGGCAGCGTGTGAAAGAATACTGCACGATCATTTCAATCCCAGGAATGGGCGCCGCGCTGGGAGCGCACTCGCGGCGGGGTTTATCCCGGGCGAGGCCTCGTCCATCCGATGCGTACATTGAATGTGATCGTTGGCAGCGTGAAGGAATACTGTACAGTACGGGCCCGACAACAAGAAACCCCTAATCTGGGCAAGCCTGAGATTACTATAGGGGCGCCATCTTCAAACAACCTTGAGCATAGGTTATAGTATAAGATTTAGTGTAGACTTCACCACAGAGCCGTTTTTCTCTGCCCAATTTTCTTAGCGTTCTCAAAAAAGGGAGCATTATGTTCTTATTGGGCATTTTCTTATTGGCGGACCTATACGGTAGTAAAAGTAAAACTTGTCTATGCTACTCGTACCACATCTGCTGCGGCTGCATGGAGAGTGCTTGTTTTTTGTTGTCCTTCGATTAGCCTGTTACTGGTACGTTTTTGCGTTCTTGGTCTTATACTGCTGTGCAGTAGGCAATGCAATGCCATCATACTGGATACGACAGGCACGACACACACATTCCATGAAATAGAGAAACGAAACGAAACAAAGAAAAAAAAAAAACAAAAAGAAGACAAATCGAAAGAGAAAAAGAACCAAGAAAAAAAAAAGAAACAAACTGTCGTGCCCCCGCAGGTGATGTGGCAGACACTTGAAAAGAACGAGCTGGAAAAAAGAGGGAAAAACACCAAAAACACCACTACTCGTCGTAAGCATAGCAAGACTATCAAGAACCAAGGGAAAATAACAGGCAAACCAAAGCACAAAGCATCCTCCAGGTAGCGGCAGCAGTTTGTGGTACGAGTAGCATAGCCAGGTTCTCCCTGCTAGTCCGCCTGGTACCTTGCTACCCTGTCTGCCGCCTTCGTCCAGCGTTCGTCAACTACGCCCGGCCCCTCGGCGTCAGACAACAAGAAACAAGCAAAGCAGACTCGTCATCCACCCACGCCACACGGCTCCTTCAATAAAGCTTGTCAATCGAAGAAAGGAAGAGAAAGAAAGAAATTGAAAATCACAGAAGATCAGCGCAAGAAACTAAAAAAAAAAAAATTGGAAGACAAAGGAAGACCACGTTCAAACCAGCTGCACCAGTTGGTGGCACGAGTTGTATGGGCACGTTCTACTTTCTAGTCTGCCCGGTACCTTGCTACCCTGTCTGACATCTCCTTCCTACTTTCGTCCACTAGTCTGCCCGGTACCTTGCTACCCTGTCTGCCATCTCCTTCCTACTTTCGTCCACTAGTCTGCCCGGTACCTTGCTACCCTGTCTGACATCTCCTTCCTACTTTCGTCCGCTAGTCTACCCGGTACCTTGCTACCCTGTCTGCCATCTCCTTCCTACTTTCGTCCACTGCAGTTTCCCTCCTACTCCTGTTCCCCCCCTCTTCGCGTTCCCTTGGTCGGGTTTTCTGCCACTCCTCCTGTTGCCCCCCCTCCCCTTTGGACACCACCCACGGCGGATGCGCGGCGCTGCCTACTCAGCTCAGCCTCAGCCTCGTGCCACCTCACCATGACAGCCTCGTGCATGAACCGTTCGGCTGCTGTGCTGGATGTCGACGAGGCTCAAACATGTGTGTGTTCGTGTGTTCTTTAGATTAACCGTTCTTTCTACCCGTCGACATCCAGCACAACCAGTGTCCGTGCCGATTCTTCAGTCCTAGAGAGACAAGCTCTGAGGCCACAAAAAAAAGTAGAAATAACGATTTAATGTGAACAACAGACACACCTGGTACAGCAGTATGTTTCTTTTGCCTGTCGTACCAGTAGGCCCTTGATTGCATTGTCTATATATACTCTGCTTACTGCTAAACTGCTACTACTAAACATCGTAGTATCTCTGAAAATGTGTCGTAGTTTGAGGGCTGGTCAAACTTAGATAGATGATCAATCTTTGTGGGGGTAAGTACGTTGTTCGGTCTTTCAGGCTAGGAAGCACTTACTTGCTGTTGTGGGATCAAGGTACGGGAATAAATACAATCCAACCCCTAACCCTACCCTTAGCTCTAGCCCTGACCCAGACCCTGACCCCAACCCGGGCCCAAAACCAACCAGAAACGGGCGAGAAACGCGCCTGCGCCGCGTTTGGTGCGTTTTGTTTTTCCAAGACCTGCGGGCTTCAAAATACCCTGAGCTACTCTAGTTTACAATAATCGTTACTTAGAATATTCACAGTCAAGATTCGACCACTACTGCGTAGGTCTCTCTAGGTTTGAAGAATCGGCATGGACACTGGTTGTGCTGGATGTCGACGCGTAGAAAGAACGGTTTAATGTGAAGAAAAACAAACAAAAAAAAACAAAGGTTTGTGACCACAGAGCTTCTTGTGCCTCCTTCAGGGTCGAAGTATCAGCTAGGTCACTGGTTGTGCGGGATGTCGATGGGTAGAAAAATATCGGTTTAATGAGAAGAACTCACACAGAGTTGACTATTAATAATACAGAATGGAAGAACACACATACTCGCACCATCAACTGCTGCGGCTACCTGGAGGGTGCTTTGTGCTTCGGTTTCCCTGTTACATGTTATTTCATTTGGTTATTCGTCTTACTCTGTTTATATAATGTAGTGTGGTGTTGTTTCTTTATCTCGTTCTGCCACGTCTCCTGAGGAGAGGCACGACAGTTTTTTTTTTTTTTCATTTTTCTCTTTCCACTTTTTTTCTGTGTATTCTGTCGTTTGTTTGGTTTGGTTACTTCTGTTTTTTTGTTCTCTCTTTCATAGAATGTATGCCGTGCCTGTCGTATCCAGTATGATGGCATTGCACAACTGCAGTGCATTGTCTACTCTGCTTATTCTAAAACAATGCAGTATCTCTGTAGCGTAATTTTATAAGTTAAACTCACACCGCACCTCTCAGGGATTGAAGAATCGCCATGGACACTAGTTGTGACGTACTGGTACGAATAAGGCATGCAGGTGTGTCTCCGCAACAAGTTATCAAGCCGACATGGCGAAGGGTTCATCGTACATATTATATGATAAACAAGGTACAAAAGCAGCAGGCCGTGAGCAGTAGAGCAAACTTCCAAAACAAAAGTCGTCCACGAAATGAAATCACATAAAAATAGAAGACTTTCGAAAAACAATGTTAGCCTGCTGGGGAGTTGAGGTTGTTGTCGTTGTTGTTCTCACATTATCTCAAATGAATGAAGGAGTCCGTGGTCACATAAAGGCGCCGGAGCCCTATTAATAGGAAGATCCGAAAAAACACAAAAAAAAAAAATCGAAAATCGGCTAGACGAGAGGAAGAAGGCGCACACAAGATGAAATCAATGTGCAAACTGAATTATTAATAACATGGCCGCGGGTGGTAACCACTGCACAGAGTTCCCTCCGTTCCCACAACCAACCAACTCGTGGCTACTGACTACAGCGGTTGCTGTCTGGAGTGCTGCCTGCACCGTACGAAACTCACGGTAGTCGTGGACGCAGAGAGGAACACGCCTGCTGTCTGGGGTGCTGTCAGAGTGCCGAATCGCGGACATGCAGTGAAAAAGGAGCAATCGAACCAAAAACCACCACACAAGTATCAACGATTGCCGTCTCTTCCCGGATTGTCTGACGAAAAGTGCAGCACAGCTATGACACCACGGCCCTGATAATTGCGGGGGTCATTCCCGATGAAGTTTATACAACTCGCAAACACTACAAAGATCAGTGACGTAAATAACAAGTACCAGGTACATACTACCGCTGCCTCGTGAAAAACAAAACCAGAACAAAAAACGATGACTGCTTCTCTCTCGATGGTGTGCGCGCCGGTCATGGGTCTCCGTGTGCCGTCCTGCTGCCGTTCTTCATGGCCGCCTCATCGCCTTAGCCATCGGCCCGCTCCTTTGCACGTACGTGCTCTCGTTGCCACTCCCTTCCAGTCGGTTCCATTTCTCCCCCGTCTCGAAAAACAAAATGCCCCTCGCACTTGCGGTTCTGATCTGCAAAACAAACATTCTCGCGCAGGGTGAGTGCAATCCGTCCCTTCCCCGCTCGTCGACGCTCTGCCTCCCTCCTCCTTCGACGTCGAATCTAGCCTCCTACCGGCGCAATATACTGTGCCGTAGTTTGGCCTGTGGTGACGCCTGCCTTCGCGCACGGACATCCCGATTGAGCGTTGCTGCTCTGCCGCTGCTGCCTAAAAAAAGACGCGCGAATCGTAGGTGTCCGTGCCTGACGCACCATGTACGACCCAACTCTGTTGCCGGCTGAGCCTCGCGGCCACACGCAGCAGCAAGAAGGTATCACTCCTCGAGGGTGAGAGTCCAGCCTTACTACACCCGCCCGAAAGACCTACCCCACCCGATACAAGCCTAATGGGGCATGCCTCACAGCATGCCTTGCCGACGCAGCGAGGGGAACGGAGGTACAGCAATGCGACCACATTGGAACTTGTTGCCCCCAGATGGCATCCGGCTGGAACCTTCCACGCGACTCAACGTGGAATCATTCAACCGAGAGCAAGGCTGTTGTTCTGATGGCTGCATTGGAATCGAGACCACCGTCAAACGCTTTTAGGCGCATATCTCTCAATTGGCGGGAATACTGTCGTAAGAAAGCAAATACACGAAGCTTCCCCAACCACGGCCAATAAAGTAAGTTGTTTTTTTGTGTCGCGAAGAATGGCCCACAATCGAAGGTAACACTCCAAATACCCCAACATGTGCTAAATATCATGAGGTACTTGACAACTGCTGAGGAAGGCCCACCCGTCGTTGATGATCTTAAGAGAGTATTTAGTGCAGCAGACGTGTCTTTTCAACACACGACTATTTCTGGCTTTCAAGTGCATTGCCACGTCACCTGGAATCTATCGTACCCATCCCACTCTGGACGGATAGCTTGCAGTGGTCTCTCCACGTCAGCACCCCTCGGGAATGTAGGTACTACGTGCGGCCAAGATCTCAGCACAAAGGTCGGACGCTTGGTTTAACCACTTTATAACTGCGCCCACGCTTGTGGGAAACACTACGAGTACTCAGAATTAGTGTAGGGTCAATTTTGTAGAACTAAAAGGGACAAAGTCGTTGGTATCGTATCCACAACTTCAATCTAGACAAACACACAATATTATACAAGTATGTGCATCGTGAATCCGTGGGTTGGATGAAATAATGTTACCGTGTGCCGCCGTCTGCAGCGCACCCTAGAGAACTGTCGCCCGGGCTAATATTAGTGTTCTTGACATAAACGGCCACGCGCAACCAAGCCCGGTTCCAGTTGAAAACCGCGCTCGCCCAGTTAAAGGTGATAGTCAGTCTCAGAGAGGAGTGAACTACAGGTCTTGCAACACCCCCAGCGATCCCGCGCGCGTCTTTGATGCCACCTGGGGCAACATTTGCAACCAGGCGTTCGCCTCACCCGAAGAGTACGTCACGAGTCACAGGTGGCACGCCACAGCAGTACTGTACATGCCACGAGCTGTTAGCGTGCGGCGAGCTTAGGTTTGATGCATTCCTCCAGACGATATCAAGGACGCGTACGAGATCGATGTGGGTGTTGTAAGGAAAACATTCAACCCCGCTATGTGCAAGAAAATATCAAGCGTGACTTAGCGAACGCGGTTATCGAACCAAGCCTGGTTGCGTAAGGCCGCTTTCGCCAAGCATATCAACATTAAATTGTGCTAAAATTCTCTCTAAGGCAGGCTGCAGACGGCGGCTGTGACAGGGTAATGCTCTTTCATCCAACCCACAACTTCACGCTGTGTACATCATATGTTGTGTCCGTGCGGATTGGACTTTTGGCTTCGATAGAACTGGTAGTAACTTTCAACAAAGCGTCCGAGCTTTCTACTGGGATCCTGACCGCATGTAGTAGGGTGGACGCAACGACAAGAGGACACGACGCTGAGCGCGAGAAAGAAAGAAGAACACAAAAACACCAAATTCAAGTATTAATAGTCACGCGACTTTGCGTCAAGAAAACAAACTCGAAGACCGGTCGAAATATTAACTTGTTAAGAATATCCGATGATACTCCTGCACAGTAGGCTGCAAAGATTGGCGCTGTCAGATTTGAAGCTCACTGAGCAGACACGCTGTGTGTCGAGGATGTGAAGAATGGATGACTCTTGAAAAGGGCCGCTTCAGGGCGTCTAAGGTTTAGGACGATGAACCGTGGTAAGTTCAGATGCGGTTTGACGAGTGAACGTGGGGGTGTGCTAACACTCCAGTTCCTCAATCTTGGTGGTCTCTTACAGCAACGTCTATCGACCGCTTGTTGCTGCAACTCGTCGACAACAAGAACAGTTAACTGCTGAAAGGTCATCTAAATATCCCGTTTCTCATAAAGTGGTGTAACTATTAATAGTTGAACCGCAACTTACGAAATATTGACTCAATAGACTACGTACAAACTGCCTATTTCTTAACAATCCCCCTCAATGCAAATCGCAATGCGCAAACGATGAATATCCCAGGGCGATATAACATTACTAAAGTCCTAACTGGTCATGGCTAACGATCACCAGCATTTGTGCAAGCGATAGAAACAATAAGAAAGCGCTGATCATGGCTTACGATCACCAGCACTGGCTGGAAGCCACAGAAACATTATTAAAGTACCGATCATGGCTACGATCGCCAGTACATGTTGGAAGCAACGCTACTTCTTCACTAGAACACTGATAATGTATACTAAACTATAAAGCATGTGCAGTGTAGCTCCCCCATTCCGGCGAAAGCAAGTACAGTCAATCAGCAAAAAGGAACCCCTACGGTTTGATCATCTGAACTTTCTCACTTTCAGGCCCTGAATTCGCTTATCAACTTGAGGAGGTACATCTGCCTTTGCTCATTGAGACGTTCCGTGCCAATGTCAGCAAGCTGATCCTCTGTTTTCACACATTCGACGGTGATTCTGCCTTCCTTGACTAGCCCCTGGATCAAGAAGTACCGTAGAGCCACGTGCTTAACTCGCGAATTATAGGTCCGATTTCCGGCGACGTGCAGAGCCGAGGTGTCGCCGATATATAGTGGTACGCTGTCGAAGCGTGTGCCGAACCCCACTTCCTTCTCATCATGTTAGAGCAAAACACCGCTTCCTTGATCGCTAGCGCTGCGATCAGGAGTTGTGCCTCCATAGCGGATTGCGCTGTCAGACCCTGCAGCTCCTGCAGCCCCACCTTGAAGCAAACCAGGGCGTTCGCAAGGAAGACAAAACACGAGGACATCGATTGGCGTCATCCGGGTTGTTGCCCCAGTTTGCATCGGAGAATGCAATCAACTTGAAGCCACCTTGCTTGTACGTGATGGCGAAATCCACCGTTCCGGCCAGGTAGCGAAGTAGATGTTTGGCTGCCGCCATGTTAGCTTTGGACGGTTTAGACATCGCTCTTGCCAGTTGATTGACGGCGTATAAGATGTCGTAGCGAGTCACCTGTCCAAGGTAAATTACACTGCCCGTGATGGCGTGCAAACGCTGTTTCTTCTCCTTACTTAGAAGCCTCTCCTCCGGCTGGTCCGGCGACAGCTCTTTTCCCACATCAGGCGTGTAAGTTGAAACGCAGTTTGCCATACCGTACCGCTCCAGCGGGGATTGGTATGTTTCTCTTGGGTGATGGTCACCGTCCCTTCTCGCGGTCACGGGTTACTCCCATCCCGAGCACAAGTGACACGTCTCCCATATCCGTCATTGAGAAACGCCTCATGAGCTTCTGCTTGATCCGCCTCGGGAACAGAACGTCTTTTCCGAGCAAGAGAACGTCGTCTATATACACCGCACTCTGAGTATGTGTTGACGCACGGGTCCGACTTGAGACTTTTGAAGCCAGTTTCCACCAGATGTTTGTCGATTGTGTACCACCAGTTAGTCGGGCTCTGGCGGAGGCCGTATAGGCTTTTCAACAGCCTCATTACCTGTGGGACTCCGTTTTCGTCGAATTTCTCGTATCCGGGTGCAATCTTGACGTACTCTTCCTCTGACGTCGGCGTTCGTTCAGAAAGGCGAGCGTTGTGGTCTAGCTACCAACACTCCAGATTGTACTCCGCCGCTACTGTCCTAACCATACGGTGACTCTGGAGCCTGTAGACGGGGGAAAATGTGCTGCCGCAATGATTGCCCGGCAATTACCCCTATCCTAGTACAACTACGCTCCCTTTGTGTGAGTTGTCCGCCTTGACCTTGTAAATCCATCTACTGCCGATAATCTTGTGTCCCTCGGGGACAGAGGTCGCCGGCAGGAGGGTGTAGACATTGTTTTTTTTCAGGCTTGCCATTTCCTTGTCCGAGGCCACTTTCCACTGAAATTTAGCCGGTAGAATCAAGGTCTATATTAATGTTTTGGGAGTTATTTCCGCATTCTCCCCGGCAGAAGCTGCTCCGTACGTCTCATGTGCGAAATCCGGCAGGGTTTCCTTGGTGTAGAGCCTCAGCCCACGGAGCTCAGACAGCACGGGCCCGGCGGCGATCGCCGCTGGGTGAGCAGAATCTGAACGGCCGTGAACGTTACTGCTCGCAAGCGATTGTGCTGCAGTGCCGACATGCGTAACCGCAGGTCCCCGCTGTTGAAGCGGCTGTGATCCAGCTAGTCGTGTTCCCAGGGACGCTCCCGCGGGTGACATTGCCTGCTCCTGTGGTTCGAGAACAACTTCCTGCAAAACGTAGCTTGCTTGACCGAGAACAGGGTACGTCCTAGACCAGGTCCAATAAGACACGAAATTTTAATGAAAAGTCGCTCTCCTTTGTCGATGACGTAGCCCCGGAGCAATCCCTGCGCTGTGCCATGTAATTGCCCCCTCCCGGTGGTTGAGATTTTTCGTGGCTCGTCCAACGCCTTATACTCGTCCAGTCTGTCCCCAAATTCGGGGGTGATGGCGTCGTTAAAATAATGTCCTGACGCTCCACTGTCCACCAGCACGCTTGCGGGGTCCTTGCTGTAGCGTGTCCGCAGCCTCGCGGTGGGGCCGATCGTGAGAGTCGACTCGACTCATCGTCCGTACTGGTGACGCCCCCAAAGACCTCGGGCTGCCCATAGGTGTTCTTGACCATTCGGTCATAAAGGGAGTTGCCCAACGAGAGCCACAGATAGTGCAGAATAGCCACCATCACTAGAGCACGGGTCATAGCCGTCAAACCCCCGACGATGTGCTCTCGGAATGCTCCCAGTTGATGGGCCGGTTCTTCCTCGACCATGAAGAGCGAGTCACCAGTCTCTGCCCCGCTGACGCCGCCGAAAAATCCGAACAACCCACTGGTGTCGACTGGTTCATCCGTGGGGCCGAATGGCCAAAATGTTTCCTCCTCCGTCGGCGCTTCCACTACGATGAAAGAGATCGGGTGGTCGATGTATTTAGCGGCATAATTGGTGTACCGGCGTTTGCACTGCCGACATCATGCTGGGTGCGGCAGTCCGCATCGCTATGTGATCGCTATGTGTAGTGCTCTTATGGAAGGAGCACCACTGATTTATATCTCCCCTTCTCCTCGCGTCTCATGATCCTGCCTTTTCCGTGGCGAGGCAAGTACTGTTTTCGCTGATGTTGCTGACCGCTCCAGACTGGGCCCACACCGATACTCCTTCTTCAGGATGGCGCAGTCCTGTGTGACGTGTCCGAATCCTCTGCAGTAGTTGCACTGCGCGTCACTGCTGGTGTGCCCTACCACCTGCATGGCAATGCCGCGACCTGCGATCGGCTTGGCGTTGACAGAGCGCGAAAGGTTGTGGACGTACATAGTGTGTACCATGTGCTGAATGTTGTCCAGTCCAGAGTTCCACCTCTAGTAGCTGGCGGTTCCCACCCTCTCGAACCGGGGCGGAAGGGCCTGAAAAATGACGTCCTCGTCTCGCCGTGTGCTGTCTGTCCCATTTCCTCGAGGAGGTCACGGCATTCGTCCATAACGAAACATAACTCTTCCGGATCCTAGCCGGGCTCCAACTTCGTGTTGACGATTTTTTCATGGCACGCCCTTGTGGCCTCTCTAGTGTGGCCGTTGTACTTCTCTTTCAGAGCCTTCCACGCCAGCTGTCCATGCCCCGCTCCATCTTCTGGGCGCTTGCCCTCGGACGTATTGACGGTGTTGTTGGCGAAGACAGATGTGGTGAGAAGTAGAACACTCCAGAGATCTTGGTTCGCCTGCAGCCATTTGTGCTCAGCGACAGCCCCAAGCGTCGCGGTGTCGGTGCTGCCCAGAATATATTATGGCTGGGCCTTGCCCTGAAACACTTCGAGTACGGCCTTGCTGTCAGAGATAGGCAGACGCGCGCGTTGCTCTTGTATTCTTGAAACGATTCCTTGCTCCTACCGGCAAAGACAGGGCAGTTATTGATGACCGCCTGGGTGTTGTTGGACGCCACGCCCTCCATGGCGACCTCTCGACGCTAAAGCGGAACTGTCCCTTCGAGGCACACGATATAGTAGATGAAAGAAGAATCCGAGTCTCGGTCGCTGCACTGCAAAAAACACAAAAGCAAAGAAACAAGCAGACCTAAACAGACAAACAAACAAAGAAACAAACAAACGAATAAACGAACAGGCAAACCAACAGAAACACTCCCCCGAGTCTTGTTGGAATATATAATGGATAAAATAGGGTAGATAAAGACGAACTCGGTCGCGGTGTTGGAAAATAAAACACACACCCGCCCGAGTCTGTGTTGGGGCGCTGAATCGTGGAACCGAGCTGTGTCGTCGGATCGCTGAAAAATCAAAACAAAGCTGGGGAGCTTCGATGAAATCCCCAGCTGCTGCTCCTGCTCCGGGTCGACGAAGGTTTCCGATGCGCGCGTCGCGCTGAAAAACGATGGCTTAAAAACCTGTTAAGAATATTCGATAATACCCCTGCACAGTAGGCTGCAAAGATTGGTGCTGTCAGTCTTGAAGCTCGCCGAGCAGACACGCTGAGTGTCGAGGATGTGAAGAATGCATAACTCTTGAAAAAGGCCGCTTCAGGGCAATAAAGGCTTAGGACGATAAACTGTGGCAAGTTCAGATGCGGTTTGACGAGTAAACGTGGGGGGTGTGCAAAAACTCTAGTTCCTCAATATTGATGGTGCAACATCTATCGACGGCTTGTTGCTGCAACTCGCCGACTACAAGAACTGCTGAAAGGTCATCTGAATATCCCGTTACTCACAATGCGGTGTATTTAGTTGAACCGCAACTTACGAAGCATTGCCTCAATAGGCTATGTACATAATGCCTATTTCTTAACATTGCCGTACTCTATTTCAAATCGTACTCGCAACATTTCCATTCGACCTGAAACAAAACGGCGTTCTAGCTCCATAGTGTCGGCCACGTTTCCGTCAAGTTGTCGAATTGGTGAAATCTGAAAAAAAACTCCCAGTCGCGACTGCCAACAGCTCTCGAAATCCGGTGTTATCATCGTTGTGCAGTAAAACAACATCCAATTAAGCGGAAACCAGACATATGCGTTTTTCGAAAAAGCAAGGTAAAATAAATAAACGTAACGTGCACACAAAAAATGTCGTTACCTGTGCACCTTGAGGTGGAGCTTTAAGCGTTTTAAAGCTGCAGTCACTCGAATGCTAAGCAGGTGTGTCCCCGAAACGGGACCGCAGTAGTCCTGAAAAGGTTGCCGGCGTCTTCGGTATCTCGAACAACCTAGCCCTCCCCTGAGAACCTTGTACTTTAGTGCCGGAGAGGCTTATTAATAAGGATTTTCGAGCAGGATGGACTGTACATGGTATGTCGATATACCATAAGCCAAGGCAGCACTCTAAGCACGCAAAATATAGAACACCAGGTATCCCACAACCGCTGAGGAAGGCCTACCCGCCGTCGACTATCCGCGAGACAGAAGAGAGTGCTTGGAGCCTTGTGCATGTTTTTTGTTCACTTAACTATTAGTTCTGATTTTCAAGTACACCACCGCATCATCTGGAATCTATTTTACCCATCCCGCTTTACCGAGTACCTTTCAGCCGTCTCTCCATTTCAGCATCCCACGGAAATATGCGAATTACATGCGGCCAGCACATCAGAATCAAGCTCGGAAGCCTTGGTAAAGCTAAAGTTCTTAAAACTGCGCCGGCGGTTGTGGGAAAAAAATACTTGGAATTGCTGCGACGTAAGTTTGGTAGAATTAAAAGGATTGGGGCTCATGCTATCAAAGCCAGAAATCAATCATGGACGACCAAAAACACATGCTCCGCACATACATGAGTCGCGTGTTGGCTGAAAAAGCACTACCTTATCACTCACGCCGTCTGCAGCCCGTCCTAGAGAGTTGTCGCCCGGGCTCGTGGTCTTGATAAGACTGGCTTTGCAACCAGGCTTGGTTCCAGATGAAAATCGCGTTGGCCGAGCCAGCCTTTTGATACTCGCTAACTAAGAGGGGTGACTTACGCGCCTGGCAATGCTGGCAGCGATCCAGCGCGCGTCTTTGGTGTCGTCTGGAGAAACGTTTAACGAACAGATGTTCGCCACACTTCAATAGCTCGTCACGAGGCAACGGTGGCGTACACAGCAGTACTGTACATGGCGTACCACAGCAGTACTGTACGCTACCGTCGACTCATCAGCGACTGTTAGAGTGCGGCGAGGTTAGGTTTGATGTATTCCTCCAGACGATACCAAAGGCGCGTTTAAGGCCAGACGTGTCGTGCTGGCGGGGCTCCTCAGCAATGCCTTTGAATGTATATATGCTTTTTGCGGCATGTTTCCGTTAGACTAGATTTCGCATCGGACTTCGCTTACAATTTTTCTGGAAGTCGGTTTTTTCGGGGTGAGGTGACGAGGAGGAGCCTCGGAAAAAACGCATAGGTGTTTCCCCTGTATACGATAGCACGCCTCTTCGGACTGACCTTTCTACCTTCGCAAGTGTTCCCAGATGTGCATCGTTTCCCCACGCCCGAAAAATCCACGATGTCTAGACCGTTCTACCTACCAGGTAAATCTGCAAGTCATCATGTGCGGTTGTGTCTCGGTTCTGCACGCCTACCAGGCATTGAAGAAGACTTAATCTGGAAACGGTGGTAAACTGTACGTGTCTCCGGGCTGATCGAGAGAAAAAAATGCATCGATCATTGGGAAGTCGTCGGACGTGAGGAAATAACAAACATAATAATACTGGCTGCTTCAAGCGAAAAAAAACGATCGCGTCAACCATGAATGTTGCATGCAATATGTAGCTACTCGAATGCCACTATGCGTTATAATATTGACCGTAACGAACAGTGGAATCGGGTGGCATAGACTGTTTTTTTTGTTACGGCTAGAGATGGTGTTATCGGCGAAATTGCGTCCCGACCAACCACTGGTCTTCAAAATGGTCAACAACAGGCGTTTCCGTACTACTGTAGGAATAAACCTAATTTTCATTTTTTTTCTGAACGAAACGATTCTACAGCAAGCAGTAGGTACTCTAATGCATGTCTGTGAAAAAATGTGCGCAAATCTTGAAGAATTGACTGCGGAGGATCAATATCGAGCAAAGACCACCACTAAAAGTAGAATCCATGCCGAAACCAAGTAATTTCGAAAAAAACGGTTGAATCCACGTTTTTCTCAGGAATGCTCAAAAATTCACGCGTTTTTTTTCGAAATAGACCCTCAAGATTTCGCAAACACCTTCTGTCCGTGCCATTTTGCCGAGGGGTATATGAAGGGGGTGTTTTCGTTTGTTCACTAAACATCCGGGGTCCGAGAAAGCCCAATAATCAGAAAACCCGAAGACGCAAATAACACAGAAAAAAAATGCACCCCCTCGGATAAATACGGGCACGGAGGGTGTGTGCGAAGTATCAAGATCTAACAGAAAAAAACGGCGTGAATTTCTGATGTCGAAAATATTTCTGACTGAATCAGCTCGTACACATCTGGGAACACTTGCAAAGAAGGCAGCGAGCTCAACGCTGTGAACAAGTACGTGTTCGTACATGCGTTACGATGTTAGCCCTTCTGGTGTATCAGGGTTCACCGCTGTCTTGAGTATATCACTAATCACGACGAATCTGCACAAGCAAGCAGCTGCCCAGGCACAGTGCGATGTGATGTATAAGCGTTGTCGAAGCCACGGATTAGGTCTTGCATCACGATCGTGGTAATAATGACGCCGCCTGTGCTTTCGACGTTCACATATTTGGGCTTGAAGCACATTATTGTCGATATTAGGGAAGTTTCGTGTGTTCGACACTCCGACAGGTATTGGTCTTCCAGATGTGCTCGTGATGTCCCTTACAAAAGCGTGCCTTAATCATTTCAGTACTGCATTCCCGTTTTGGGGACAAACTACCCATGATTTGACTGGCATGTCCTCGAAACGGGACTACAGCTCTAAAATGGTCAAAACGTTATTGCGTTGTTGTATATGGTGGTTCCCCGTCCTTGTACCAGAGTGCTTTGAGCGTAATCCTGGCGAAAGCACGTAAGAGAAAACACGCGTGCCTGAAAACAAGAATGGTGTCGCCTGCACCGATGAGCCAGCCGCCAATTATTCAGGAGGCGCCTTTTCTTCCGAGGCTGCGTTTGTGTTGATCCCCCGACAGAGTACGTCTCGGCTACCCTTCACCACCAGGAGGGCATCACGCCGTGTTGTGTATGTATGTAGGGGGTGGGTCTCCCCACAGAGTGCATCTGTGATGATCGTGGGTACCGTTCAATATTGTTAAGCTAGCTGGCGTGCTGTTTTGGATGGGAAGCACGAGACAGCTGTACCTCTTTGGGATATAGACTTACGTAATTCTGCCATCGCGTAGCTTTGGTAAAATGATATTTTGGCGAAGGGGTATAGAACTACTTACTTAGATCTCACTGTCAGAGCGTGCTCGGTTGGTACATCCCTGGCCTCTCAGAGCTCCCACTTGGAAATAGCCTCCTTGTATTACTTGCCGGGCCTTTCCAGCGGGTCTTGTTTTCTCCATTTCTCTTCGTACTTTCAGTTCTTCCTTCCTTTTTTCTTATTGTGTTTCGTGTGCGTGCGTGTACTCCGAGCACGGTTCCGCGGGTGAACCTGGCACCGTCGCGGGTGTCAGTGGGTGCTGGCGGGTAGAGGGGGAGTTGCAAGGAGCGCGGTCGCCGTTTTCGTGCCTAGGCGTCGCGTGTGCCTCGAGACACGAGGGATGCATCGATAGGCTCTGTCTGGCCTCCATTCGTGATTTTTTATAGAGTACCTACGACTATTTGAGGGTCGTTCGGGATTCTAACATAATATTCAAGCGGTGCTTGTTTTTGCGACCGTGCTGAAATCACAAGAGGGAGGTACCCAGGCTGAGCACCAACATTGTCGAGCTGGCGAACGAGGTCCACGGTGGGCAGGCTTCACGCGAGGCGGGCGACGGAGCTCACTGTGGAAGAGAGGGAGGAATGCTTTTCCCGGACCGAATCGGTGGCGAGATGGTCGCGAGAGGGGGCGGGCGGCGTACGAGGCTGAGAGAAAAGCTCTGTTGTTTGATTTTTCCTTTTTTTCAGTTTTTCTTTTTGACTGGTGTAAGGTGTTCCAATCAGGTAGTAAATTATTATACGAAAGGGGACGGGGGGGGGTTTCTTTCAGCAATTTTCGGTTTTCATTGTTTTTGCTGTGTTGCTGTGCCGTGCTGTGCTTTATCTTTCATACATACGAGTACAGACACAGAGCATATCGAAATAATAAAATAAGTACCCTACCTGGGTTATATACGTACGTACGACATGTGAGCGAGCGTAGCGGAAAACCGCCCGCGACGCAAAGCGTGTGTGGCGTCCGAGCTGTTTTCTCCTGAAGCATGGCGGCGGGACTCTTGGCATTATCAAGTCACCAGTTTGCAACTACAGTAGTCATGAAAAAACAATATTCAATCATGGACCTCTGTCCGCTTCGCATAGTTTGATGTACGTTTCCTTCCTGAGCGAGCGTAGCGGGCGGCGTAGGCCGCCCGCGGAGCGAAGCGCCTGGTATATGCATACCAGGTGTGTCTGAAAAATAGCCACCCTACTGTAATTCTTGAAGGAACAACACATTTAAGTAAATGGCTTGAACCTATACGTCGCCGTTGTTTACAGCATGGCAAATGACACCATAAAATTATGCGGCACAACCAGGCACAACTCAAGAACATGGACAACATCGCAAGACATGCATGCTTCGTGGTTGACCGCGTGCATGAGCAAGGATGTGTTTATGAAGGTATACACTCTGGAGTACCCGGTTGCCCTACTTTCTTGTTTCGTTTATACTCAGGTAGGTACCCGGGTACGCGAGCATCTACCTTACCTAACACACCCGTCTATTATCTTCTTGGCCAATGTTTTCTCAGACGGGCGCCAAATTTGTTTGTCTTCTTTTCGTAGATGTGGTACAGTAGTCGTGCTGGGCTACGTGTTATGATACTGCCTTGAATGAGGCTGAAAGCCCGGTAATTACCTGGGTTCAAGTATTAAGATCGCATTTGTAGTACTTGGGAGGCGTATGGTAAATGGAAAACCAGGGGTTTTCCCAGCGAGGCACAGGCTCGGCTTCTAGTCTCCGCGTGCACGAAAGGGATAAAGCTGTTCTTCTTCTGTCTCTAAGCGAACAACACATGTGAGTGCAAACGAGTACCGACTTAGGCAAACCTGGCCAGGGATAGAAAGTGTCCCGACCTTGATCTTAACAAGTCGCGTCTTCGCTTTAGGATTTTTTTGCGTTTTTGTCGATACGAGTTTTTTGTCGCTGTTTGTTTTCGCTTTGCTTTCCTAGAATAAGTTTGCTCCACACACTGCACGATGGAGACTCATGAGGTGGGAGGGTCTGCTTGCCCTCATGGTGGCCGAGCCACTGAGGCCCAGAGCCCCTCACTGCCCCACCGCCCAAGGCTCGTCGATGAGGATCGAGCGCCTTGTACAACAGACCAACAAGAGGAACAAGAGTCTAGGGCGGAGCGCCTCGAAGAGGCCCGAGCAGCCTCCAGCAGACGGACCTCGTTCAAGACCCCTTCAGTGCCTTCTCGCTCGGCTGGGCGAGTTCTGCCGTCCAAGACAACTGGACGCCCCCGCTCCTCAGAGCGCTTGACGCGCATGACCAGCCAGGCCTTGGGTTTGCTTTGACTCCCCACACGTGCCCTCTGCCGTCCAAGCCACCTGAAAGCCCCCGCCCCGCTGAGCGCGTACCCAGCCAGCCTGTGGATCCAGCTGCTTCCGCTCTGGACCAGGGCACGTCGGACAAACCTGGACGCGTCGATCTCCACGCCAACGAGCTGCGCTCTTCGCCATGGGGTCTACCTGCTTCTGGGCCAGATGAGGGAGTGTTTGAGACTGTTTTTCCGCCTCGTATTCCATTGCTGTCCGTCTCTGCTCGTACTCGTAGGATGGCCACGAGCGATGCTGCCACTCGTGAATTTGTTTTCCGCGCCGCGGCTTCACGATGGCACACTGGATTTCAGTGTCGAGCCTGCTTCCCTTGCTGCTGTGGCTACAAACAGCGATTCTGCTGGAAATTCCAGGACTGCTTCAAGTTTTAATACTGCTGTTGGAGGGAGCGATGCGGCCGCTCGCGAAATTTTCCCACGCCTCGCCCGCAAGACGGCGCATTGGATTTCGGTATTGAGCCTGCTACCCTCGCTGCTATAGCTACAGACGAAGATTCTGCCTTGCAACCCCGTACTGCTTGGAGTTTTAATACTGCTGTTAGAGGGAGCGATGCGGCCGCTCATGAAATTTTTCCCGCGCCTCGTCCACACGACGGCACACTGGATTTCAGTATTGCGCCTGCTTTACCCGCTGCTGTAGCCACCCACGACGATTCTGCTGGAAATTCCAGTACTGCTGCGAGTTTTAATACTGCTGCCAGAGGAAGTGACGCGACCGCTCGTACAATTTTTCCCGCGCCTCGCCCACAAGACGGCACATTGGATTTCAGTATTGCGCCTGTTCTGTCCGCTGCTGTAGCCACCCACGACGATTCTGTTGGGAATTCTCGTGCTGATACGAATTTTAATACTGCTGTTAGTGGGGACGATGCTTTTAGCAGGCCCTCCAGTACCGGAAACGTGCCAAACCCAACCACACTTACTGTTAGTACACGCCCAAACCGTAACGACTGCCCTTCTACCGCGACACCTTCTGGGGTCGATGCTCGCTCCTCAAGCGCTCGTAGCGCTCGCCGCATGGCGCGTCACGCCTTGATCACTACTGTACAACTTGCTGACGAACAAGGCGCGGCTGTTGCCTCCGCTGCTTCTGCGCTCCTCGAACCTTAGAACCGCCGAATCCCCCCCCCCCTGCCCCGGTGCTTTCCCTGCTCCGATATATTTCGCCCGCCCTCGCCTCAGCATGTCACGGACGGCAAATGCACGGGAGGAGGCACCCGGCCCCGCCAGGTCTACCAGCGGCCTGAGGACCTACGGCTCCGCTCCCTCGTCGGGAGAGAGGACCCCAGAGCTCCAGGGCCCCAAGACTCGGGAGGACACCGTAGACGTCGAGCACTCTGACTAGGAGGACGAGCGGCTGGCGGCCGCGGACGACGAGCGGCTGGCGGCCGGGGAACCTGACAGAACCAAGCATCGCCTCTCCGGCTGCCTGGAGCCTAGACCTCTCTTCCTTCGCCGGTGAGTGCAGCCATTCTCCACACTGGCCCACCATTTCGGGGCGCACCACCGGGATCAAGGCGGAAGGCCCGATGTCTGACCAGGCCGACGTTGTCGGAGCCGAGCGGACTCCTTCTGCCGCTGACGATCACCTCGACGTCGTAGCGGCTGAGCAGGCTTTGGCCGCCGCCGAGGCCTTTGGGACCACCTCGGAGAACATCGTGAGACTCCGGGCACTGCCGACAGCGCCTCCAAGGCTGCCGTCACTGCCTCCGAGGACGCAGTACGCTCCGCCTCCCGCGCCAGGGAGTCTACCTCCCGCGCCAGGGAAGCTCTGCGGGCTGCACGGACGACCAGCGCCGCAAAGTCCCGTCGTGTTGCCGAGGCCGGGGCCTCAACTTAGAGTCTTTCCCCTTGTCGTGGCCACGACGACGGCCGCCCCAGTCGCCACTTCAGCCCCCGGACCTGGTCCCTCAGACCAGCACCCCTCCAGCGACATCGCAGCTGACGCTCGGGACCGAAGACCCGGGGACATGGACTTCCTGCTGGAGAGAGTCACCTGCATGGCGGCTAGCCCTAACAAGTTGCTGCCGTCTGCCGCGGCGTCGGCGGTGGTCTCTTGTGCCCGCGGCCTCCGAAGCGTGATGCCGGCCGACGACCTCTCCGTCAACATGGCGTGAAATCAGATGGCCGTGGACACCTGGCAGGAGCAGCAGAACCTGGCGCTCACCACGAACCTCGTGGTGAGCCTTCGGAGGGCTAACGATTTTTCTCCGCACCCCATCTGCTGGTCTGCTCCAAAGGATTACCTCGCCTACCTCAGGAGCCAGGAGCGCTACGGCCACCAGGGACCCCCGGACGGGGGATAGGGCTTTGGGCTGGCCCACGCCCCATCCAACCGTCCCTCGGACGACCGGGTCCACCGACATCCGGGAGGGGGCGATAGCTCTGGGGCCCGCGACAGCTCCCCTCGCCGCGCTGGTGGCCGGGACCACCGGCGTCCGAGCATTGGAAGGGACGACAGGTCCCGTCGCGGCCCAGCTGCAGACAACGGCAGCGACACGTCCCACGGGAACGGGGCTGGACGTCGAAGAAACCGCGGCCGGGGGAAAAAGAGCTCAAGCGACGGGGGCTCCAGGAGATTTCGTCCACGGGGAGGCGCTTCTCCTGCCCGTTCTTCCAGCCTTCCCACGGACGGCAGCGGCAACAGCTCTGTCCCCGAGGTCACGACCAGCAGTAAGAGGTAAGTGGTTCCCTCGCTGGCCGATGTTGCTTATTCCGCCGCGCTTCTTGGTCGATTGACCATGTCCGATGACCGCGCTACGCCCGTGTCGTCTAACCTTGCTCACGCCCGAGGATCGACGATCGACTCCGCCGCCGCATTCGCCGCGAAAAAGCACACCGAGGACGTTCGACGGGCGTACAAACACCTAGGACTCAAAAACATATCTCGAATTTCTGTCCTACCTTTTCCCTCTGCGATCAACCCTTCCGATGCCGCGCAATAACTCACTTGTTCGGTCAAGGCCTCCGTCTCTGATATTCTCATGATGTGCTACGATGGCAGCCATGAAGCCCATAGCTGGGAGCACCCCCTCCAGAGATCCCGCGCGCGTGCCATCACGCCTGACAAGCCTACGACCGCCCCCCTCACTACCTTGATGGATGATTTTTTTACAGGTGTCGCGCGCCCTCGCAGCCGGATCGACGGGACCGGAGGCGCTCACGCTCCTCCTGAGGGTTACTGAGCAACCACTTCGACCGCTCCGACACAGGGGCCAGCTACAACAACTTGCTTAATTTTGGCGTGCCTAACGGAACCCCTTTTAGCGATTATAGCCCGGCATTTCGAGGCGTGATGTCGGCAGCGACGGGGACTGAGCGTGTTTTGGCACCGGAGGTGGAGGTTGTTTTTAGAGGTGGTTCGGATGGCAGTTAACGAGCAGTACCCCAGCTTGATGCCCACGCTGTACCCGGGAGGTTTGGCTACGGTATCGAGGCCGTTCGTCACTTTGGACGCCGTGTGGTTGGCTTTGAGACTCTCCCGAATAATAAGACACATGCCATCAACGGCGGAAAATATTTTTTTTTTGCCTGCTTCTTCGACACGTGTGCGATCATCCGCCCCGTCGGGGCCCCGGCCCGCTAACAATGGTCGCGGCCAGGGCCGGACGTTTCCCCAGTCGCCTTCATGGCAGACGGGATCGCGCAATAATCCGATTATGATGATGGTCAAGAAATCCATCCCTGACTGCCTCGACCCATGGCCTGACACCTCTTCCAACTGCTGGCCCCTAGAAGAACACCACTACGCTGAAGTTCACGCTGTTTGCATGTCCGTCCAGACCGAGGACCCTCCACTCTGGAGCGGCCTACTTTCACCGTCCGCTCGCGCGGCCGTCCTCAACGAAAACCGAGGCCACTGCTTGAACTGCCACGAAGACTCGCACTCCTTCAGACAGTGTAAACACCCCTTCCAAAACCTTTGCGGTATTTTGAACCCCGACCTCGGAACGCTCGGCGACGACGGCACGGCGTTCCGCCGTTGGCAAGAACGCATGATCAGACACCGCCGCGAGAACAAGTCACGACCGAACAAACACAACCAGAGGAAACAAAAGCGTCGATCCGGCCACTCGCGTGGGCAGTACTACGGCCAAGGTCAACAGCGCAGACAAGGTGACGACTACAACACACACGCAGAACGAGGACACCAACAGTCTCACTCTGGCCATCACGGGGGTGGTTCGACCACCCCTGCCTATTCCGCCCCAGTTCCCGCCTCGGGGATTCGCTGCGGTGCGTCGCATAACTCGTGCGGAAACACGAACGGACGCCAGCCAGGCACCTTCCGTGCCGGTAACTGACAGGTCGACGGTGGTTCAGCCCCTCCTGCCCGTCCGCAGCCAACATTGTTGGGAGAAAACACGTTGATTCCACAAGTTTCTCGCGTCCCAATCCCGCTCAACGCTCAGCGCCGACCTGCTCTGCTCCCGCCCTCCGCGTTGACCCGTACGTCGGCCCGACGCAGCGACTCAGCCTCACTTATTTCACCGGGGAGCCGCCGGGCGTCTTCCCCAGCGTCGGGAGCCCGCGCCTCAAACGCCGCTCCCCTCAGCCAGGGCACCAGAGCAGGCGCGTCAAACGCCGCCCTCCCGAACCACGCACCGCGCAACACCACGAGTGTCGCGCCGTCGCGTCGGCTTTTTCAGCGAGGGTGTCCCCCTCCTTCACCTCCCGACCATGCGGTGGTGGTCGGTTATAGGTGCGGGAAGGCCAACACCGAAACCCCGAGATCGGTTGAAGCTCGACTCGGCGTTTCCTCGCGATAACGGTGGCTGCTCCACCCTTTTTCCTATCAAGGAGGAGTCCACAAGATTAGCTACCTCGTCCCCCTTCCCCACCAGGTCTACAGGACGGAAGCCCTCTCCGGTGGACCAATTGTTGCCCCCCACCCGAGCAACGTTCTTGAAGTCGTCTATAGGGTCTGCAAGGCCCTCTTTCGTCTTCGCGCACGCCACGCCACGTGCGCAGCGCTCCTTCGGCTCCAGTGAAACAGGAGAGACCTGACACTGCCCGTCGATCCAATGGTGATTCCACGGCCTCCAGTCAGATCAACCGGACAGCATCCCCGTTAAATTCAGACGAATCGCAGCTCTCGTCAAGCAGAACGGGTTCAAAGTCCCTTACCCCCCTTGATCTAGCAGAGACCATCGGGCGCAGCAAGAGAACCTTCTGGCGATTTTTTGCCTACGGGCAATGGTGACACAGAGCCAGTATACGTGGAACCGGACTCGCCTCGTACACCAGGGGCTCAGTGTTCTCAGAGGAGCACACTCCCCCCCACACACACCGAAACTGCGGCCACTGACGACTCGGCACGATCGATCTTTGACCCTACTCTCGAGTATTCAACGGAGCGGGTGGTACTGTTCTGGCAGCCCCGCTCCTATTTTCGCAGTGGTCACCCTTGTCTTTTGTCGTTGACGGTGTGTCATATTCATGGGCGGAGCAGTATATGATGGCTGAAAAGGCTCGCCTTTTTCAGGACCACGACGCAGCGGAGCGGATTATGACCTCGCCAGACCCAGGCGAGCACAAACGCCTCGGTCGAGGCGTGCATAACTTCGACTACGCTATCTGGGATCGCGTTCAGGAAGACGCCGCCCTTGCTGGTACTTTTGCCAAATTCTCGCAGAACCCGGCCATGAAGCAGCACCTATTGAGCACTGGCACCAAAATTTTGGCTGAGGCCAGCTCTTTTGACCCCGTGTGGGGCATCGGTCTCCGGGCAGACGACCCCGAGACTCAAGACCCCTCCCGGTGCCGTGGGAAAACTTTGCTCGGGAAAGCTCTTTCCGCCGTTTGCGATACCCTCCTCCCACGTCATTGAACCATTCTCCTTTCATCAATTTTGCACTCCGACCACGCCTGATAGAAGTCATGAGATTTCACCAGCGCCGCCCCGCCCTTTGGTCGTGGCCCGCGCATGCTCAGGTCCTCCCTTGGAGTTTTCGACCTGTTTTTCTGACGCGCCCGCTGATTACAGCCCCGACGTTTTGTCTGTCGCCTCTAGTGGCAACCTCTCCCTCGCGCTGCCAGAACACGGCCCCTGCCTCGTCGGGGGCACCATTACCCTCGACGACGCCTCTTTCACAACCAAAATCACGATTCACAGCGGAGCTGGCGTTCTTGCACCTTTTGGATGCGTGGCACTTCTTGACACTGGCTCCCCACAGACTATTATTGGACGAGATATTTTGGACCGCATGCGCTCCGTTGGTGCGGCATCCATCGCGTGCGAGCAGAAATGCGCCCCTCGTTCTTGGAGGGGGGGTTGGCGAATCGGCCCCTCTGAAGACTTCGACGAATGTGCGCCTGAGCGTCCAAGTTTTTCGAGACAATGAGCCTACGTGCTCGCTCGCAGTTTGGGCCTGCGTGGTTCCCCCCACAGTGATGCAGCATGCAGTACTGCTGGGACGCGACAGCTAGATGCGTTTTAATAGCCGCTCCTACCGCTCTCTGCCACCTCGGCCGTCAGCCCAACGCGTTTTTGACAAGCTGGAGTTAGTTCACAACGCCCCGACAGGCATGTCTACGTACTCCATCGATCCCGCCGCTTCGAGGGGAGGCTTCCATTTACGCTACGAGGGCACCGCAGGCGTCACCCTGTCCGACGATCCCCAACTGCTTCCTGTCAACTTGGCTCGCCGCATTGGCTCCCCGGCTCTCACTGGACACAACTTGGTCGACATGATGCCCCCGCCCGACCTACCTTCGGTCCAGGAGCACTTCATCGTCTCCGGACGACAGGTTCTTCCCCTCGTGGGAGCGGCGGCTCTCGAACCGGGGGATATCCTCGGCGTCACCCACGCCCCACTACTGAGCGTCCCGCTGGACGTTTTTCAGCAGGAAAACCGAGCCCCCAACCCTCCCTCCGGTCTCTCTGAGGTGTCTCCGGTCTCCGCAGTTACAGGTTCACCCCTCGCAGCTCCAGCCTCGCCCTCGCCTGCACTGCTTGAGCGTTTGAGCCCAGAACCGCGCGCTTCGTTCCTGCGCGTCTGGGCACGTTTGCCATTACACCTGCGGGAGGTGGCTTTGATCTCCACGGCACAGACTGGACCCCTGAGGTCATCGAACAGCTGGGGGATGTTCTCTGCAAATATCCGTTCATTTCTCGAAGTCCAAGTCGGATTTAGGTTCCTGCTCGTTGATGCGTTTCGTGATTTCGGTCCCGAAAGGAAGCGCTCCTGTCACGTCCAGGCCGCACCGCATCAATCCCATCCTGGCCAAGGAAGTGGAGGCCACCTTGGGCAAGTACCTCGTGGCAGGCTTGATCCAGCACTCGACCTCTCCGTACTCGAGCCCGCTGGTGGACATCCCGAAGGAGTCTGGAGGCGTTCGGGTCACCGTAATCTACAAGAAACTCAACCCGATCAGCAGCCTCAGCCAGCTGCCTACTCCTCGCGTGGACCAAGTCCTCGACTCCCTGGGGAAGGGACGGGTGTTTTTCCCTCTTCGATTGGTCTCCTCGTTTCATCAGATTACCGCGCACAAGGACACCGTCCCTCTCGTGGCGTTTGGCACTCCCACGGGCCTCTACGAGTGGCTCGTCATGCCCCGAGGCAGCAGTGCTTCGCCCGGCTGGTTCGTCAAAGCGATTAACGAAGTCATTAAAGGTCTTGCACAAAGGTGGCCTACCTCAACGGTGTGATCGTTTTCGACTCTGATCCGACGGCCCACGACAAGACGATACGAGCCCTCTTCGAACGCCTGCGCAAACACAACCTCAAGCCATCCCTCTCGAAGGATCACCTTGGCGCCAAGGACGCAAATTTTCTGGGCCACTCCATTTCGCCCGCGTACACGCCCAAATGCGGACAAAATTTCGGCTTCGATGAAAATGCCGATGCTCAAGAGCATTAAGCAGGTCTGTGCGCTGATGGGCGGCGTGGGATATTATCGCAAATTCCTGCCCGGCCTGTCTAAAGGGATCCACCCCCTCACCGCCCTTCTCCCGGTACGTCTTTACGCTGGCTATGGAAGTTATCGTCCGCCAGATCCTCGCCGAGCTCGCTGCCCCGCCGATTTTGGTCTTCCCTGACTGCGACGCCGTAGCCGACGGCTCCCGCACCTTCCACGTGTACTGCGACGCCTGCATCGACGGTTTTGGTGCCGCGCTCGAACAAGAACAACTCGACGGCTTGGCACGGCCCATTGCTTATATCAGTCGCGCTACCCTCGATTCCGAGAGGCACTGGATCCCGTTGGACCTGGAAGCTGGCAGCATTGTCTGGGCCATCAAACGGCTCCGAGGTTACCTGTGGGGCACGAAGTTTCGCTTATTTTCGGACCACAAAGCACTTGAGAGCATCGGCAGGGTAGGGGACCACAACGCGCAAGTCCAGTGGTGGCTCGAGTTCCTCACCACGTTCGACTACACCCTCGAGTACCGCAAGGGCAGCGCCAACGGAAATGCTGATTTTCCTTCCCGCGTGCCGGAGCCCGCCACCGAACACGACCGCAGTGGGTCTAGCAGCCTCACCTCCGTCGAGGACGGTGGTATCTTCCTCATCCGAGTCTGCGGACTTCGCACTCGCTCTCCGCCGACCCCTGGTGTTCGACTGGGCTGGTGCCCCACACCTAAAGTGCCGTCTTGAGTGGGTTGTCTTTCACCTCTTCGGATTTTCGCGAGTTTCGCGCACATGGGCCACGCATGAGGATTGACGACCTCTCTGCTCCTTCGGGGAGATTCGTCACCAGTGTGTTGTGCTTCCGTCGCCACCGTCGATCGCCATCCTGGCTTGGGGGTTTTTTCACCCACCGACAACTCCGCTTTCGTTTCGGTTTTTTGTCGTACCCCCCGGGGGCGACCAGGGCTCTGCAGAAGCCCCCACTGCAACGACGATTGTCGCCCAGCACGCTCCTCCCCCGACGAATACTATACAGTGAGAATTCCGCCGTGACTCCTGATCCGGCCGCGTCTGCCCCTTTGCCGCCCGACAACCCGGCGCCTCTGAAATCTTGCCACCTTCAGGCCGCATCTCTACTCGGACGCGCCGACGAACAGCCGCTGCCGCTGGCATCGCGCCGCCTGCTGTCGATTATGGCTTCGAGCCCGGCGGGGCCCTTAGACCATCTGTGCGGCGTGCCATCACCCTACCGCGTGCCCCACGGCCGCGACCGCCCGCATCCGTCGATTAGCTCCGGCTCCTACCGCCTCATCGATTTCCGACGGTACCCATCCCGTCCGACCGCGACGGCGCCGAGCCCGTGGGAACTCCTCTTTTATGGCTTGCGATGCCAACTGACGCCCCCCTCGTCACCACGACCGACGACTTGGACGCCCTCGGCGCAACTGCCGAATTTCAGTTCGGTGATTCCGCAGCGCGCTATTCGCACGCCGACTGGGCTTGGGAACAACAGGCCGAGCCCGCGTGCAACGCCGCCATGTGCTACATAGCCTTTGGCCGGTCGGAAGTTTTGCCAGCCGACTTTGTGTCGTGATTGTCTTCCCACCAACGGCCCCCTTTTTGGAGGTTCAGGAGCTGGCTAACAAAGGCCGCTTGCATACCACCGACGCGGGCATCGTTCTACTCGTCGGACAGTCGTCCCCCCCCTCCCTGCGTCGGATACACAACGCCGGGTGGGTCGTACGACCTGTCTATTGAACGACGAGCCTATTCGTATGTATGTCCCGCTGCTCATGCGTCCCTGGGTCATGCAGGCTTGCCATTCCACAGCTTCCTGCCACCCGGGAACCGCGCGCACCCTACGTATCCTCGAACGTTTCTACCCGTGGATCGATATGTGCATCTGCACCCGGTGGTGGTTATGCAACTGCTTGAAGTGCCAAGCACGGAAAACGTCGCGGGAGACGGTCCGGTGGTCCACCATCACGTTGCCCTTGCCAGAACGGCCCGGCATCGCCGTCAGCATCGACTATTTCGGCCCTCTCCCGGTGACGCCTCGAGGTAATTCCTACATCTTGCTTTTCACTGATCGTTTCAGCCGCCGGGCCGAAATGTACGCCGTCACAGCGGCAGAGTTCACCGCTGAGGGCACGGCTAACATTCTCATCAAGCGGTGTACGCCCCTCTGGGGGTGCCCGCGCAGCATCCTCTCGGACAACGGCCTCCAGTTCTGCTCCAAGCTTTCGCACGCCGTATATTAGCTTCTCGGGGTTCGAAAAATCGCTACCAGCTCCTACCATCCAAACGGTAACGGTGGGGTGGAACGTGTAAACCACACAATGGCTCAGATGCTGGCAAAGGTCGTCAATAAGATCCAAAACGACTGGGATGAACAGCTCCCTCGCGTCGAATTTGCGTACAACAATTCCGTCAGCGCCGCCACGGGTTTGGCTCCCAACGAGGTCTATATCGGCCGGCTGTCACGCCTCCCTCTCACGATTTTCGAGCGTGCTGGAGTCGCCGGCCACCAGAGCTTGGCCCGCGACCACCTTGCCTACTGCGACTTGGCGACGGACCGCCAGCAGCGCGCGTACGATACCGTTCGAGACCACCACGCCCTCACTGTTGCTCGCGTGAACCGCCGCAACTCCGCCCTCTCCGACGCTCTGCGTCCAGTCCCCAAATTTGACGTCGGCGACGGAGCGTGGATGTACAATACGGCGGCCACCATCCGCCAGGGCGCAAAGCCCGACACGGATGCCAAGGTCCTCAAGGCCAATCTCTCACTCAATTAGACGGGCCCCTACAAAGTCCTCGCAGTTGGCCCCTGCTCCTCAGTGGACACCCCGGATGGATCTCCTCTCGGAGCAAAGCTCCTGTATTTGGATCTTCCTTCCGATATGCCCGGCGCTGAAGCTCGCCGGCGCGTATCAGTTCAACGTTGCAAGCCCTGTGCCGACCCCCACGACCGTGGTGACATGCCGAAGTATTTGCCGGCGGGGCTGACGCAATACGTGCCCAACAACTTCTCTAAGAAATCCCTCCCCGTATCACGTCACCGAGGACGACGTTTCGACCCCTCTTCAACAACTCGAAGTGGACAAGATTACTGGACACCAATCGGTTAGAGGTCGAGGTGGCGTTATCGCGGTAATGTACGAGACGCGCTGGACAGGACTATCCCGTCTATCCTGGGAACAGGAAATGGACCTTCAGCTTTCTCGCCACGAAATTTTGCGCTACTGGGTCGGCACCCCGAATCAACACCGCCAAACCAACCGCCTGTATCGCCGAATGGGAATCGGCGCGGCACAACGGGAGCTTTCTCGGAGTAACGGCGAGCGGTTTCTGGCACCCGGCTATGGCTGCGTATCGCACGCCGACTGGCGTCGGCGATACTGTAACACCGTGCTTCCCAACGGGGCCCACTTTTGTGACAAGGGCGACGACGGTCTGTGATGGCTCGGGAAAATCAGCACAACCACGCCAATGGAGGGAGTATATATGTTTCGATTTTTGGACGACCCGGGACCGATCAAGCTCCCTATTTCTCCGGCGCACTACACGATTTCGAGGTTCTTGGTGTCTGCAAATTCACTTGGCTAGCGCGTTTGCGCGGGGGGTCCAGCGTAACGTAGATGAATCTCGAGGCGCCGCCGTGGATAGCTGAGTTTCGGTTCTTGACTGCACTCGATATTTATCTTTTTTGTCGTTTTCCTGGACTTTGGGGGGTGTATTTGTTTTCTCTGCTCGGTGTGTTTTCTGGTTTGTTTTCTTTTTTTGGGCTGGGTTTGGGATGATTTTTGCGCATTTTATCCTGCCTACCCCCCCCCCCCGCTCAGTGTCGAGGCTGGTCTAGGTGATCGGGCCACTCGTTTGCGACCCAGGACGCGTTTTCAGAGGTGTGGGCTGGGTTTAGGTGGTTCTTGCCGTCTTTCGTGTTATTTTTCTTCTCGTTTTTGGTATTCACTTTTTGCTTTTCCATGCATCTTCTTCGCCTCCCCCCTCCGTGCGCGTGGCATGGCGATGGCTTTCGTTGATGATTCCTTCCTGCCCCTTAAGGCTAGATCTTCCTTCCATTTTGTTTTGCGCACTTTGCCGGCTTCGTTGCCTTGCTGTTCAGAGGTGAGGGTGTGGGTTTTGAGGAGCCGCATCTTCGACTTGTGTTCTAGTTCGTAGATTCGGGGTTTCCATGAATTTCCCATAATTCTGCATATACGGCTCATCAGAGTGGGCTAGTGTCATGATGCTGCCTTGAATGAGGTTCAAAGCCGTTCAGAGGTGTGGGGGTGGGTTTCGAGAAGCCGCATCTTCGACTCATGTTCTAGTTCGTGGAATCGGAGTTTCCATCGATTTCCCATGATTCTGCATATACGGCTCATCAGAGTGGGCTAGTATTATGATACTGCCTTGAAAGAGGTTGAAAGCCCGGTAATTACCTGGGTTCAGGCACTGGGATCGTATTTGCAGTACTTCGAAGGCGTATCTTGGGTGGAAAACCAGGGGTTCTCCACAGGGGCACGAGCTTGGTCTCAGTATCCGCGTGCACGAAAGGAATAAAGCGGCTCTTCTTCTATCTCTGAGCAACCAAGACACGTGAGTGCCAACGAGTACCGACGCTTTATAGGCAAACCTGTCCAGGGATACAAAGTGTGATGCCTGCATGATCTTAACAGAAGGCCATAGAAAATGGGACCTACGGTAGACACAAAACCCTATATATTTCCCTAATTTTGCTAACAATATTTGGTCTTATTTACTGTTTAGGTGGTCCCCCGTAAATAGTGCCCCGAAATTGTTTTCACAGCCTAAGTTGGGCGCGAAGGTATTTCATTCCGCCGTGTACAAATTCCTCTTTGTCTTGCATATTCCCTAACGATTAATAAATCACAAACACAAACTCTGAGCCGTATCGGCCTAGATCTAACAAGCGACGTGTTTGCTCATGGTCAACTTTACGTAGCTCTAAGCCGTGCACAGAACCGCAATTCAATTATGTGCCTTCTGTCAGGATATTTATAGTGAAAGAACGACTCAATAGGATACTGTATGGTACGCCGGTTTGCTTGGATGTAAACCGTCAGTAGAGGCAGCTTCGACGTGCCTGTGCTGTGAGATAATAATTCGCTCTGTTTTTACTCCGCCCGAACCTCTTCCCAGCGCTAGCTACTGCATGCTCTCTTCTGCAGCAGCGCCGTCACTACCGCATGCTCTACTGCTGTACTATCGACACCTTAGTTTCTTCCAGCACCATCGAAGGCGTCCCCTACGCTGCTAATAATGTCGTTTATTCACCCTTCGTCGAAGCTGCTATAGGTCATCCTGCACACAAACTACTTCAACACTACCACCGCTCCCATTAATATCTGGCCAACGAAATAATCACCAATGCTCTTCGCCAACAACACGGCCAATCTGTCGCAAAGTCGGGCATGGCTCTTGCGGCTTCCGTTCTCTAGCAAGACGCATTCTCGTGCCCCCAGATCTCCACAGCCAGATTCAACACGAAGTTGTCCAACACCTTGACCATAACCATGAAAACCTTGACTTCAACATTACTACTGGCAGAATAGGCATATAACACATCATTTACGCCTTGAGCCAACAGCCACCACGCGTCTACACATCTTATGACAAGTCTTTACAGGCAATGTCATCCTCCACCGTATTCATGAGTCAACCAGAAATTATTGCCGCTGGACTCCTACATGGTAAACACATCGAAGTCGTTTTCGCTGGATCCCGCCTACCTACTCATATAGTGCAGAATATCAGCCCCAATAAATACGTGTCTTCCATATGATAGCTCCACCCAACATTAGGACTCCCTTACCATCTCCACTACTGCTGCACCGGCATCGGCCGCAGTCCTGCCCGCGTCAGGATCATCGCCGTCCCAAGGCTAGCGTCGGCTTCTTCGACTCAGCACATCTTCAACTACCTAGACTATGATGCGGTCTGGACCACTAAGTAGGGTGTTGCTTAGGTGGCTTAATTGTGTCAAGTAGCAGCGAACGTGAAGGAACGCTTCAGCGCCATGACTTCACGGCACCAAGACCCTTTCCCGCTGTCTGGGGAAATTTGGGACGCACACACACCAACGTGCTAACTTGGGTGTTTGGTTGGGTTGGGCTGGGTTGGATTGTGGTGCGACAGCACGGGTTGGGTTGGGCTTGAGTTTTGGTCCACTAGCGACACGACAACATACTGATTGGGTTGGGTTGGGTTGGACTGAGTTGAGTTGAGGTTGCGGTGCGACAACACGGGTCGACTACACGGGTCAGGTAGGGGTTGGGCTGGGGCGGGGTGCGCCAGCACCAGCCGAGGGCGACCCTCGAAGCATACAGTCGTCGGAAAATGTGTTGTGGGTGCCATCCCCCGTATGGCGTCGCGTTTGTTAACGGGGGAGGGCGGGAGGTGACGAAACATCGCCGAATAGGTATCGGTTTCTTTTCGGTTGGCGCGGGGGCTGATGCATCCTATGCGAATTTTGGTCAGGTATTTTACGGGGGGGGGGGGGGGGGGGGGGGGGGGGGGGGGGATGAATCATCCCCGAATAACGCCTGAACTAAGTATGACGGCCTACTTGGGAAATGCATGCCCTTTCGTTTGTTTTTTATGTTCTGATTAACTTGAGTTTTTTATTGATGTAGGCACAGGGGATATTTTCATGGTGGGGGCGGGGGTTGATGAATCATCCCCAAACATCTGAGATTTGTTTTTTTACGGGGGGGGGTGGGTGTTGATGACGTGGGGAATGCATGACCTTGAGCTTCTGTGCGTATGGCTTGCAGAAGCCCTTGGTGAGTTTCAAGCTTTACTTTGACCAATCCGCCGGAGGATTTAAAAAAAAAAAAGTAAACCTAGGGAATATGCAAGTATTCAAAAGAGAGGTGACGGTAAGTAACCCGATGGCGCAAAAACAGCTTCGACGCCGAATCAAGTTCGAAGCCTGGCACAAATATAGTGAAACACAAGCAGTAGTTGTGATATTTTTAGGGGTGGGTGGGGTGGGTGCCGCGAGCATCTTTTAACCAACAAGGGGCTACTCCGCACCTTCAGTTTCCGGCGACATGCATGTGGATAGAAAATACCCTAGGCACTCAGAATCCCCCTCAAAACAAAAACAGTAAATTGCCATCACCGAGCAACACCCGCGACGTCCCAGCAATGGCCCCTCGCTGACGCTTCCCCTACAGCTTCTAGAATCATCAACCACGCGGGGCACATACACGTGCTATCATACGCTACCTATCTCGTATTTCTATCCCTGGAAGCGGTGTGTACACGTACACTCTATCGAAGAACACGCCGGAGTTTCCACCAATCAGAAGTCTCGTTAAAAAAACTGACCAATAGGAAACCTGCGGTCAGGAAATACCCTGCCGCGACCCCGAACCGAGCACGCCATCAAAATGGGGAACAACGGTTTCATCTGCTCGCCCAGCACGTAAAACAGATCACGTTGCGAACGGATCGACGGACTCCGATACGGTCGGTCGTTACCGCGACCTAAATGCGAAAAAATAAACGGCAACCGCAGGTTAAATGGCGTACAGCACAGGGGCAAGTCCGCACAGCTATAAGAAAACACATGGATGGGTCTCTTGAGCCTCCTGTCTTCTTTCCTTCCGACGCCGGCTCGCTTCTAAAAACCGCGCAGAAGCGGCCCAGATTTATCAACGCACCGCCGCCGCCGCTCACCTCGTCAGCGCCAAAAACACAGCCCTGCCGAGCCCTACCGAGCCACGGCACTATATCAGCAACGTGACAGGCTACGGCAGAGCCAGGTCGACCTCAACTCCTCACGTGCATCGCTTACACCCACCAGCCGCCTGCGGGTGGGTCGCCGTCGGAAACAGCTTGCCATCACTCCAAAAAACGCTCGGCAGGCGGCCTGCCTGCTCTCTTCTCATCGAGCCTATCTCAACGGCCCAACGAGTTGACAACGCTGCACTGAACAAAGCGGCGCAACGCTTGAGAACGTCCTGAGCGCACTCGCCCTTCAAGCTCCCTACTCGCGACCGTCGGTGAAGAGTTTTAGCCCAGGGGGGGGGGGGGAGGGGGGGGGGGGGGGGGGGGGGGCACAAGAGCCCACAATACTCGGCGCCTTTCCCGAAGCCCAAACGCGGACGTACGCGAAGAAGGAGAGTGCTGGACACAGGACGCGGGTGGGCTCGCTCGTCTCAAAAAACTGAGCACACAAAAATCCACGAGCTCGCAAAAAGCCGCCAAGCTCGCTCGCTCGGCCAGCGAGGGCAAAGATGTCCTGCAGCCTTTTGCTGCTTGTTCGTACGCAGGGAAACGTTATTACGAAGGCACCTCGCGCGCATCCCATCACGCTCCAACTTACTGCCGCTAACCGCCGCGCCTCGCGGCGCCTAACTTAAGCTGACCCCGGCGAGGAAGTACCCACTCATACCCCCCCCTCCCGCCCGAAAACAAAACGCCCTCTACGTATGCAAAACGTAGCGGCGAGTCCCGCAAAAAACTTAAGACTGTTTCACGCCCGTGTTGAGCGCCCCTCCGTGTGTTGTCTACTGGTTGCTGAGCCCGTCGACCACGTCCTGAAGAATCTTGCGCTTGTTTTGCGGCAACGCTTTCATCAACGCCGGCATCTGCTGGGGAACCCCCTTCTTTCCGAAAACCTTGGCCAGGGTGTCGTAATAGTTCCTGAGGCGAACAGCAAAACGGGTCGCAGAACGCGCGCCGAGACATGGAGAGGAGGCAGAAAAGAGGAGGGGGCGGGGGGCGGAGGGGGGGGGGGGGGGGGGGGGGGGCGTACTCATTTGTTGCTTGCCTTAGTCATTTGACCATTGACCACGCATCCCTTTCGAGACGGAGCACCGTTCCTACTCCTAATAGAGACACCTCCAACAATTGGGCGCTCATTACGTTGTTTCCATATATTACATAGAAACTTTTTGCTAATCTTATCCCCTTCCTGTTTGGCCTCCTGTGGCCACCATCTATCTCCTAGGATAGCTATCGTTTTCTCGCTGCTATTCATTGTATCAAACTCCTCTATGTCACATTCGTCTATTTTCCTCATCTCCTCTTCTAACACATCCCGTTCCTCCTTGTACATTTCACATTCTCCTACTATGTGAGTGCTACTCTATTGCTTTGCCACACGGGCACATATGTGCGTCTACTTCCTCCTCTTCCCGGCTACTGGTGCACCTCTTTCTTCTTTCTGGCAGGTCCAGGTCCGCTACACGAAAGCGCAGGTTCAGCGTTTTCGCGAAGTCCATTGGGCCATGCAAATACGCTTTCAATCCTATTCCTTCCCTCAATCCCCCGTATATCTCCAAGTGTTTTTCCGATTCCACCTTGTTTCTTAGCGCTAGCCTTTCCCTTCTTTCTATCCTTTCTTCTACTTCTGCCTTGTACCTCCCAAACTTCCCGGCGGACATCATCTCTACTTGGTTTCCCCCTAGATCCTTCCATACTTTCTCAACTACGCCATCCTACCTTATTCCAGCTTGTCCTTTTGATACTTTCTCCCATACAGCTCTATCAACTATGGCTGGCAACCTCTTTTTTGGCATGTTCCTTACTTTATATTGCCAGTTCAACTTTCTCATGTCTCTATTTGTCTTGAGTGGGCGCATTCCCAGTTCTGCTCTTAATACTGTATTACTAGTCGTACTTGAGCATCTTAGGATTTTTTTAGCTGCTGTCATTTGTACTGTTTCCAACTGTTTTACGAGTTTCGCGTTCCCTTCCCATACTTCTCCTGCATATTCTAGCTTTGGTACTATCACATTCATCAAGATACATATTTTAATCCTAGTGTCAAGGTTCGGGTCTGTTAGGATCGCATCCATCTTGCCTACTTGTGGCTTACCCTTTCCTATTACTTTTGCTATATGTGTATCCCAAGAGCAGTCTTTTGAGATCTCTACGCCAAGGTATGTATACTGGCCTACGATCGGCAATTCATCTTCTCCCCACTTCCAACTGAAATTTACCGGGTTTACCTTATCTTCGTTGCAAACAACTACTGCGCATTTCTTGACGTTCGCCGTCACCCTCCATTTCCTGGTGTATTCTAGCGCCTTCTCTATTTGTTTCTGCAATCCTTCGGGTGTTTCTGATATCCCCACGAAGTCATCCGCAAACATCAATCCCGACACCGTATCTTCCCCTACCGTGACTCCCTGCCTTGCTCCCTCGACTGCTACTATCAGGTCGTTAATATATATCTTGAATAAGTTAGGTGACAACGTATATCCCTGTGCAACACCTTGTAAAATATCAACATACTTCGATATTTCCCCGTCCCGCATCACAGCACTTCTCGCACATTCTGTCATCTTTTTCATCATTCTCCACATATTTCCTCTGATTCCCATTTCCCACAGTTTTTTCCACAATCCATTTCTACACACTGTGTCGTAGGCTTTCTGCACATCTAGAAAGAAACAGTACGTTGTTAGTCCCGCGTCTTTCCTACCTTGAATAATCTTACCTAAGGTGTACACATGGTCTACGCAGCTACGGTTTGGCCTAAACCCTGCTTGTCCTTCGCTTATTTTGTCTTCCTTCTCCATCATCGTTCTCATTTTATCGTTCAAAATCTTACAAAATGTTTTGCCTACTGTACTTAGTAGCGTTATCCCTCTATAGTTCCCCGGGTCGGCCTTATCTCCTTTCTTGAATAAATTTACTACTACTCCTTCTCTCCACCTCCTAGGTGCGTATTCGTTTTTCCATATCCAGGTATACAACATAACCATCCTGGTAAGCATTCCTTCTCCCCCGTACTTCATAAATTCATTCACGATTTGGTCTGCCCCTGCTGCCTTTCTATTCTTAAGTTTAGCTACACACTTCTTTACCTCTTCCCTTGTGAACTCTCTCTGTAACCCTCCCGAACCACGGTCTTCCCTTTCTGACGTATCTACGTTCGCCTCTGCCCACGCGTTGATTTCCTTCTCGAATTCTGCGGTAATGCTCTACTAGTACCTCCCTTTTCCCCTTCGAACTACTAACCATTTTACCGTTCTGTGCTCTTAGAGTAGCTATTCCCGTGTCTGCCTCTCCTGCTTGTCTGCCAAGTATCCTTTTTATCCCTACCCACATCTGCTTCATCCCGCCCTCAAAGTCTTCATTCGTTGTATTTACTACGCTTTCCATATCCCTTTCTTCTTCTCTACCATCTCTTTTACTTTCTTTCTAGCTATAGCATACTCCTCCCGGAGGGGGGGGGGGGCACAGGGGGGTCGAATTTGAGCGGCGTTCGCGACCAAATAATGAGATGGGGCGTCATGAGTGCACACGCCAGACCCATCATAGTCAACGCAGCACAGTAGTACTTCTACTGTTGTACCTCCTATATATCCGTGATTACAACTAAAAAATACTCTTTACAACAGTACCTCCTACAGTACCTGCTTACAAGCACCTCCTTACAGCACCCCCGACCCAAAACGAGCAAGCACCCCCTCCAGCAAACAAGCGCTTTCACACCATACACACGCAAACAGCAGGCCCAACCCCCCCCCCCCCCCCCCCCCCGGGCCCCGCCCCGCCCCGCCCCACCCAACACCCGCTCACCTAGCATTGATGCCTCCCTTCGAGAACAACGCCGTGCGCGACTTGAACAGCTGGAAATCGCTGGCCGAGAGCTTCGCCGCCGCGAACGCGTACGGGTCCGCCGCCGCTGCCGCCGCCGCCGCCTTGGTCCCAGCGGAACCCTTTTTGGGATCCGATTTGGCCCCCCAGCCGCCAAAGAGGCCGCCGACACCACCACCACCCTTCGAGTCCCCTGAGGAGGCGTTCTTGGCCTTCTGGGCCTTGTTGTAGACGTCCTGGAGGGTCTTGCGCTTGTCGTTCTCGGGCAGCGCTGCCAGGAGGGGGCCGATTATTTCCTGATGGATGGGGGGGCGATCGATGCATCAAGTCGGGGGGGGGGGGGGGGGGGGGGGGGGGGGGGGGGGGGGGGGGGGGGGGGGGGGGGGGGGGGGGGGGGGGGGGGGGGGGGGGGGGGGGGGGGGGGGGGGGGGGTAGTGGAGGGGTTACATAGATAGCCCGGTACCGCAACTACGGCAGACGCCTCTATGGCAAGCTTGGTAGGGTAGCGATTTCGTTGCTTTCGAACCCGTAATACTTAGTCGACAGCTCTGAAAACCTCGTACACACACCCCATAGAATCGCGATCGAATTACTGTAGCACGCCAAGCTTGCAGGGATGAGTTTCGAATCATCGATATCACAGCTTCGTTTTTTTTTTTCTCTCTCCTTTTCATATAGCCCGCTGGAAGGGAGGAAGGAAGGGTTGGGTTATAGGCTGGGTTGGGTTTAGGCTTGTGCCAATTATCCTTTCAGCTCTTTTTTCTGTTAGTTTTATGATTTTTGATGAAAAGGAAACACAAAAAAAGTGTGCCACGTACATACGAGTATCAGTCCATGCTCCCCCCCTCATCATTCTGCTTATGCTGGAAAATCCCCTTGAGAAGCCAAATTATTCTAGTTACATGCCCTTAAAAACGCCCAATAATTTCGAGCGTAAAGAGATATGAGCCTAGTTGGGTTGGGTTGGGTTGGGTTGGGTTGGATTCGGGTTGGATTCGGTAGGGTAGGGTAGGGTAGGGTAGGGTAGGGTAGGGTAGGGTTGGTCTGGTACAGGGGGGAAGAAGTCAGAGGAAGAAGCAGCAGACGAGGGAAAAGGGGTCTCGTGAGAAGCAGCAGTCCTTCCTTGCACATATGCAACTGCAGAGGAAGCGCCAACGATAGGCGTCACTCCGCTGTTCTCTAGGTGTCACCTCAATACGTGTGTTTATGGCGATTTGGGGGGGGGGTGGTGGTGGTCGGCGCTAGGGCTAAAGTTAGGCTGGGAGCTGCCAATCCGAACAGAATTACCTGGTACCAGGTAAGTGACAACCAAAACCTAATATTGGTTGGAAGTGAGATTGGGGTGCGTGTGTGTGGTTTTCGGACCCACTGTTTCGGGGACCCCTGAGGACAAATGAGGCCGGGCCACCGGAGGAAAATGTTTGCGATAGAAGCGAAAATAGGTCGCCCATGGCAGCATTCCTTGCGCACATTTATTTGCCAGTTTCGTTCTGCTGTGCCAATACAGCCCGCGTTCGACTCAAATCATACCCGACGTTTCTTTTTCTTTTTCCTTACATTAGCGCCCAAAGCGGTACGTACACAGCAGCAGGTTCTCGCACGGTAACGCCGTACGTGTAGACTAATTGATACCCCCCCCCCCGTTGGACATATATATTATATATGGGTTGGGTTGGCGTCGGTTGGCAACGACACTGTAAAACATGCCGCTCACTACTTGAGCTAGACAACCAGGTTACCGCCTCTTTTTTTCTTTTCCTTTTTGGCGGTCAGTCACAGCTGGTGATCGAGTCAGATCATTTGTGCGAGGTGAACAACCTTTTTCTCCGCACAAGGGGAATGATCGTATCACGTAGTGTTCATGGTTAGGCACCCAAGAGGCAGGTACATAGTACTCCCATTGCTGTCTCTGGAAGAGGCCACGCCGGAAATTAAATTAACTTATTGAAGCTGTCATCCATGTGCAAGTCCGCCTCACAAGCGGTTCTTAGTAGGATGCAGCTCACCCTTCATGCGACTCGGCGGACACCTCACGGCGCTTCGCGCTCGGTGCAGGCAATGTCTGCCTGGTCGGTGAAAACCCGACATGCTCCGTCCCGGCATTGTAGGGATGCGAGGGTCATATGGTCATACGACTACGGCCATGCATGAGGTCGGGTACATCTCTCCTATCGAGTACATCTCTCCCATCGAGTACACCCCTCTCACAAACGGCTAGACAGGAACAGGCATAAGATAAGCAAACGAAATCTCTGAGTATGGAGAAAAAAAAACACCATGAGCACCACAAATGTTGGAGATGTCTCTAGTAGGAGTGGGAGAGGCGTTCCTTCTCAAAAGCAACGCGTGGTCAATGGTCAAACGACTAAGGCAAACGATTGAGGCAAACAGCAGTCGAGTACCCCCCCCCTACTTGAATGCGATGGTACCAAAGCTAGAGTATGCAGGAGAAGCATGGGAAGGGAACGCGAAACTTGTAAAACAGTTGGAAACAGTACACATGACAGCAGCTAAAAAAATCCCAAGATGCTCAAGTACGACTATTAATAGTAATACAGTATTAAGAGCAGAACTGGGAATGCACCCACTCAAGACAAATAGAGACATGAAAAAGTTGAGCTGGCAATATAAAGCAAGGATATGCCAAAAAAGAGGTTGCCAGCCATAGCTGATAGAGCTGTATGGGAGAAAGTAACAAAAGGGCGAGCTGGAATAAGGTGGGATGGCGTAGTTGAGAAAGTATGTAAGGATATAGGGGAAACCAAGAACAGATGATGTCCGCCGGGAAGTTTGGGAGTTATAAGGTGAAGTAGAAGGAAGGATAGAAAGAAGGGAAAGGCTAGCGCTAAGAAACAAGGTGGAATCGGAAAAACACTTAAGAGATATACGGGGGATTGAGGGAAGGAATAGGAATGAATACGTATTTGCATGGCCCAATGCACTTCGCGAAAACGCTGAAACTGCGCTTTCGTGCAAGTGACCTGGACCTGCCAGAAAGAAGAAAGTATACCAGTAGCCGGGAGGAGGAGGAAGTAGATGCACAGATGTGCCCGTGTGGCAAAGCAATAGAGTAGAACTCATAAAGTAGGAGAATGTGAAATGTACAAGGAGGCACGGGATGTGTTAGAAGAGGGGATGAGGGAAATAGACGAATGTGACATGGAGGAGTTTGATACAATGAATAGCAGCGAGAAAAACGATCGCTATCCTAGGAGATAGATGGTGGCCACAGGCGACCAAACAGAAAGGAGATAAAACTATTAATAGCAAAAAGTTTCTACGTAATACATGGAAACAACGTAAAGAGCGCCCAATTGTTGGAGGTGTCTCTATTAGGAGTAGGAGCACCGTCTCGAAAGGGATGCGTGGTCAATGGTCAAACGACTAAGGCAAGCAACACACGAGTACGCCCCCCCCCCCCCCCCCCCCCCCCCCCCTCCTCCCCTCCTTTCGCCTCGACAGGGATGCATGGCCAATGGTCAAACGGCCAGGGAAAAAACAAACAATTGGGTACTCCTTACCCCCTCTCCCTCCTCTGTCTCGAAAGGGATGTGTGGCCAATGTTCAAATGACTACGCCCCGCCCCGCCCCTCTCACCTCCACGTTGTCCGCCCCGAACAGCTCTTCAACACCGGCGTAATAGGCGGGGGCCTTAATGAGACCGCCACGGAAGCGGTCTGTCAGCTGCTGGAACTTCTTGATCTTGGCCTGTTCCCACACCGTAAAATCGACGCATAAAGTCACCCGACCGAAACAAATAGGGGGGGGGGGGGCAAAACAAACACGTAATCAGCGACCACGCCTGATGCTCGTAGGAAAACCCGACGATGGTACATTCGGTAAAGATCTGGTCCAGAACACCGGAGGCTAGAGGGGTTGAAAAACGAGAGGGGACACTACAATCGAGAACTCCCCGAGTTAAAGAATCAAAACGGCAAGCAACGAAGCAGATCGCGATAATCACGTCACGTCGTGAAAAAGCCACAGCGATCGCACCATCGCGCCATCCGACTTAGTGTCGGCCGTAAGAAGCCTGAGATGAGACGCATGGCTCAACACCCTTACTCTGGCGAAGCGAGGAGGGGATATCACAGACTTCCTACAATTTCCAGTAGACGGCGAGCGTCCTACTGCAGGCTACAGTTTCACATGTATTCATGAATTAAAGGCTGGATTTCTTTGAGTCTGCCATCATACGAGAGCGTTGATACTGTATAGCTTGGTATATATATTGTCCCCAGCGTCAACACGAAAAAAAAAAAGGTAAAAAAAACGGGAACGTTATGGCATCAGAGGGTGGATGGTCCCTGCCGCTGTCGCGCCGCATCCCCAAAACAATCACATCTCGGAGTTCCTAGGACATATCGGTGCGGTGGTGGAAGAACAATCAGTTGCCAGCCGTCTCAAAGCTGCGATAACATGGCGCCCATCATTTACTGCGGTCGATAATTCACTATGACCACCGAAAAATTGAAACAAAAAACGACCCACACAGCAGCGCCAAACGGCGGACACGCATAGCTCTCAACGTATATGCAAGGGGGTAGAGGAGGACGAGGTAAAATACAACACCACTTGAGACAAAAAACAAACAAACAAAAACACACATCACAACCCCCGCCTTCAACCCCCCGCTCTGTCTCGAAAGGGATGCGTCGTCAACAGTCAAAAGACTGAAGCAAACAAGCAAGACGAATATCCCGCCGCGACCGCCGCCGCCGCCGCATCGCCCCCCCATAACCACCCCTACCCCTCTCCGCTCACCTGGTTACGCTTCAACATGACGGAAACCTTCCTGAGGAACGAGTCGTCCATTGTCTTCACCCTCGAAACCGCCGGCGTGGGAGCGGGGCGCGTCGGCGGCGGGGCGGGCGCACGCTTAGGCTTAGGCTTTTTCTGCGCTCCCGCGGGCGTCTTCGACTTCGAGCTGGAGTCGTCCTTCACGGACCCTCCCCCGCCGAACAGACTCGAGAACGGGTTGCTGCTGGCAGCCTTTGCCGGTACCGGCTCCGGCGCGGGCTCCGGCGCGGGAGGGGCGCTCTTTTTCGCTCCGCCGCCGCCCAAAAAGTCAAACACGCCTCCTCCGGAAGGGGCCTTCTTTTCGGCGACCGCCGCCGGTGTGGGAGGGGTTATCTTCTTGGGGGCGACCTTCTTCTTGCTAGAGATGGCGGCGGGGGGCGACGGCTTAGAAGGCTTCTTCTCCGCCTCCCCCTTCCCTGCCTTCATCCCGAACATGCTGAACGCCGGCGCCTTCGGGGCGGGGGCCGGCACCGGAGCCGGAGCCGGGGCCGCCGACCGGGCAGCCTTCGCCTTCTCCTCCTTCGCGCCACCCCCGAAGAGCCCGCCGAAGATGGACGCCGAGCCATCCGAGGCAGCATCCTTCGCCCCCGCCGGCGTCTTGACTGGCGCTTTGGCCGGGGCCTTGGCCTTGGCCGCCTTGGCCGACGCCGCTGGCGTGGAAACCTTGGGCCTCTTGGGAGCCTCGTCCGTCTCCGCCGAGGGGGAAGCCTTGGAGGCACCGCCGCCGAACAGACCGTCGAACATCGACGGGGCCGGGGCCTTCTTCTCCTTCACGACCGCGGCAGGGGTAGGGGCGGGGGGCGCCGCGACCTCCTTAGGCTTAGCCGCCTTCTTCGAGCCCCCGAACACACCGTCCAGGAAGGAAGGCGCCGCGGCTGCTGCGGCCTTGGGGGCCGGGGCCGGGGCCTTGGCAGGCGCCTTGACAGGGGCCGGGGGCGGGGCGAACACCGGCAGGGGACGGGCCGCCCCCGACTCCTTCTTGGGGATGGTGTCCACCTCGTCATCGTAGACCGGAGCTCCGAACATTCCGTTCAGCAGCCCGCTCAGACCGCCCTCCGCTTTCTCCCCCCTCCTCCTTCTCCTTGACGGCCTCAACCTTAGGCGCGACAGCCTTGGGCGCAGCCTTCGGCTTAGGTGCAGGCTTAGCCGCGGGAGCTTTCGGGGCGGCGGCGACAGCCTTAGGCGTGGCGGCCACAGCCTTCGGCCTCGAAGCGACAGTCTTATCCTCCTTCGCAGCAGCAGCAGCCGGGGCGGCGTTTTTGGAGGCGGGGACGGGGGGGGCGATGTCGGGGTCGCCCGTCCGCGGGTCCGTGGCCGACCCGAGGCTGAATATGGAAGAGAGCGCTCCGACCACCGGGTTGGGGGTGAGCGAGGTGGCGCGCTTAGCGGCGGCGGCGGCAATCTTCTTTGCCTCCGGCGACACCGGAGCCTCGCCGCCCTCTTGGGCGGCCTTCGCCTCGGCCTCCATCTGGCGGAAGTTTTCCTAAAACACAAAATAGAATTGGCGGTGTGGAGGATCCACCAAGGAGTTGTTGGGGGAGAGGGCGACGGACGGGTGTATTCATTGTCATGCAAGGCCGTAGTCGTAAGGCCATAGGCCCTCGTATCCCTACAATGCCGGGACGGAGCATGTCGGTTTTTCACAGACCGGGCAGACATTGCTTGCACCAGGCATGAAGCGCCGTGACGTGTTGGGTAAGGGGGGAAGGGAGGGGGGGGTCTGAGTCTTCGCGGGAAAAACGCCGACAGGGTGCTTATACGAGCTCGACAGCGATAAACCAACCTTACGCGTGTATCATCGCTGTACAGGTTGGGTTGCCAGCTCGCGCGACATCATTGATCGTTTGATTGACCGTGGCGGAAGTTACGGTTATTGCCGCTTTCACGCTCCCGCTTTTGAACCTGGCGTTCGCTGTTGTGACCATGGCTGTGATGCAGGATGGCCTGCATCACAAGCCTGCATCACAGCCATCGTCGCGACAACAGCGAGTGCCGGGTTTAAAAGCGGAAGCGCGAAAACAGCAATGACCGTAACTTCAAGCGCGGTCGACCAATCGACGAACGCAACCCAGAGCTGAAAGGCGCCATCCCGCCCCGCATCTTTCAGTGCCGCAATCAGCCACACCCCCTTCGTACCGAGATGGCCCACATAGAAAAGGAAAAAAAAAAAAACAAAAAAACAGTTCGCATCCAACGAACAGACCGATCGACCATCGTGACGAGATCGACCATGCTACCCGCCATCAGCCATGCCCATCCCCCGGAGAATGCCTACGAAGAGAAAAAAAAAAAAAAAAAAAATCCAAGGAACAGACCGACCGATCATCGTAACGAGAGATCGACCATGCTACCACACACCCATGCAGCAGGCACAAGCTGTGGCGCGTTGCCCCGCCCGGCCCCTGTTTCCCCTTCTTCCAAGCGCCCGCACACGAAACAAAACACTCGACATTCGGTGCACAAACCCGTCGTGGCCAACGCAAGGCGCTCTCGTGAAACCAAGACGTCCACCACACCGTCAACGCATAAGTGTGGAACCAAAGCAAGCTGGGGTTTGCGGCGCGGAATTTAATATCAACAAAAGAAGCGTGCTTGGGGAGGGGATGGGATCGAACAAAAGTCAATATTGATCGAACAAAAGTCAATATTGGTGCATACCATCCGTCAGCGAACTTGCACTCGTAAAATACTGTTACCAGGTATATCGCATGTACTGGTACCAAAGTATGCTATTACGGGGGACCATAGTAAATAGGACCAAATATTGTTCGTAAAAATAGGTATATATATAGGTTTTTATGTATACCACAGGTCCTGTTAACTATGGACCCCCGTAATAGTAATATCAATACAAAAAAGAGCTTTGCGTTACCATGACTCCGAGGCATCAAAGCACACACCCCACCTTGAGAGTGACCTCGTTCAGCCCGTTCTCCGCGATCATGCTTTCGACCTCGGCAGGGTCGAGCTCGGCCATCGGGGCAGGCTCCGGCTCATCGGACGGCGGCGTCGTGGTCGAAACCTCCCCCCCAAAAAAAGCAGGCAAAAGCAAAAAAAAAAAAAAGTAGATAGAAAGCGGGGGAGAGAAACCGACACCGTTAATTTGTCACTTTTCTTGGAAAAAAAACAATAAATGGTCACAAGAGGCACCAGGACCCAGGACAAGAGGAGGGGGGAAGGGGTATATACTGTCATGCATGGCTATTGCCGCAAGGCCGTAGACCCTCGCATCCCTGCGTACAATGCCGGGACGGGAGCACGTCGGATTTTCACCGACCAGGTAAACATTGCTTGCTCCAAGCGCGAAGCGCCGTGAGGTGTTCGGTGAGTCGAACGAAGGGTGAGCTGTATCCCACGAATAACCGCTTGTGGGGTGGGCTTCGGCCCCTTTTTGCGTACTTGTTCGCAATACGGATGGCAGCACCAAAGATTTGTATTTGCTTTCCGGTGTGGTTGCTTCCAGGGACAGCAACGGGTGTACCACGTGACTGCCTACGAGAAGGGGGCGGGGGTACTCATGTCATGCATGGCCGTAGTCGTATGACCATAGACCCTCCTCGCAAGGGAGCGTCGCCCAACCTCGTCGAGCAACATTTAAATAATCCACGTAGTTTGAAACGGTTCGTAGTAACCCAAAACTTTCCGCGCATGCTGATGACACATCTCGAAGCGCAAGCAGAGCTCGCAAGCATCGCGTCACACGCCGGTGCTGCACGGGAGGAGGCGCGCCGACCTAATGTCCGCGTGCGCGCTTCCCCTCTTCTGTCGTGTGTTCGACCATCTGTATGAGCAACCCTCGCGCCTAGCCGCTGCTCCGCGACCAACCGCAGCAACCCGTGCTGGCTGCAAGCCCACGTATATGTAGTACGAGTACGAGTACACAAGAGCACACGGCGGCTATCAAAGGCGCGAACGTCAACCTCGGGGGGGGGGGGGGGGGGGGGAAGGCGGCACGGGCCAGCCCTAAAGCCCCAAGGAAGAGAGTAGCCGGGCACGGCACGCACTTTCGACCGCGTCGTTCCTGGCATCCGCGTAAGGCACCACGATCGACCGAACACGAGCAACTGAGCCTGTCCGCCTCCCTGCCGCGAGAACAACAGGGCAAAACGACGACGCCCTAGGCCGAACCGAACACTACAGTATCACATACCAGGTACCACCATCAATACTATTGACAGAACGAAAAAAAAAAAAGGAACTGCTACGGGGGGACCATAGTAAACAGGACCAAATTTCGTTAGAAAAAAATAGGGAAAAATACAGGCGTTTGTGTGTACCGTAGGTCCTGTTTACTATGTTCCCCGGTAACATAAACCCGAAACTGTCTATTTATTGACCCTTAAAACCAACACGCACGAAACTCCTCGCATGTGTCCAAAAAGTATTAAAAAAAATCAGTAGGGTGCGGAAGCACTAAAAGTTACGCGCTGCGGATGTTCGCTTAACGGGCGCTCCGAAAAAAAAAAAAAAAAAAATCCAAAAAAAGACTAAGCTCAACTACTTTTCGTTAAAGGGCTTTTCGCTGAACGGCCCGTCGCTGCGCTCACCAGGCGGGGTTTCTTCGTGAGGCCGAAAAACTCTTCGAGGGACTCGGCACCGAGGCTGAACGCCCCGGTCTTCTCTTCCGCCGGGGGAGCCTTGGCTTTCGGTTCCGCCGTCTTAGCCTTGGCTTTCGGTTCCGCCGCCTTGGCCTCCGGCTCCTCTTTCGCTGCCTTCGGCTCCTCAGCCTTCGTAGTACGACCAAACGCCAACCGACACACCGACCAACAGTGGGGAAGAGGCGACGAGGTGGGAGAGGAAAAAACGGTCCGGATAAGCCAAACGGAGAAGCGGAGCAGCGTGCGGCGGGGGGAGGGACGACTACAGGCGACGGCGGCGGCGGTGGCGGCGGCGGTGGAGGTGTTGCCAGCGCCCACATGACGAAGCGTGGTGTTGCAAGCGCAATGCGTAGACCGTATGGGACCCTTTGCTGGAGATGAGATGCTATAGCACCTCTTTTACCCCGCGCCCCGCCCCAATCACGTTGTGGGCGAGCGGGTGGGGTTAACTCAGGTACTACTGTAAAAGTCTAGTGTAGCCCATCAGCAGACGCTAGTTCAATTTTTCAATCAACACTACCGCTGCTAATACAACTACTACCACGACTACCACATTACCATGAATACTCACTACCACTACTATCACCACTACCAGGGAATACATACTACTGCTACAACTACTACACTACCATACAATACTACTACCACTCCCACGACAACCACCACTACTACTACGACCACCACGACTTCCACAGCTACAGTAGTACTACTTCTTGCTGCTGCTGCTATTACTACCACTACTAGTACTACTATTGCCACTACCACCACTAACTACCGACGAAAAGAGGCAATGAATTATGCCCTGACGCTAACGCTGCTCTGGCGGCGGTGACCGTTCCCCTCACCTCGCCAACCTCTGCCTCCGGCTTACTCTTCATCTTCACCACCTCAGCACTCTTGGGGGGAGCTCCCTTAAAGTTCAGGCACGTCAAAAACACGGGACACACGAAAGGAGTTCCAAACAAGCCTTACTGAGCGGGACAGACGCGTGCTACGACAGAGACAGAGGTACAGGTACCTTTTATACCTTTTTTGGGCCAGATTATTTCTGACTGACGGTGGTTCCTCCACTTAGAAACTACCCAAAATTCTTGATCTCATTTCCGTCGTCAGTATTTTGCGAACAATAGGCACGACAGGGCGAGGTTAACTCCTTTGGGGCCCCGAGGTCGCGGTCTAGACAACGATGACCTTTTGGTGCCATCGATCGTCATGCATGCGCCCAGCAGTCCAGCCAGAATTATGTCGCGGCCCTGCCATACGAGACTCGTTGTATTCAACCATTGTAACCCGGTAACCAGGGCGGCGTGGCAAAGAGCGACTAGAGGCGGCGGCGGCGGCGGCGGTGGTGGTGGCGGTGGAGGTGTTGCCAGCGCCCACACGACGAATTGTGGTGTTGCAAGCGCAATACGTCGATCGTATGGGACAATTTGCAGTAGGACAGATGCTACAGCGCCACTTATCTCCCGCCCGAATCGCATGGCGGGAGAGCGGGTGCAAAACACATCGCGCATCAAAAGTCCACTAGTAAGGGGGTCCATAGTAAATAGAACCAAATATTGTTAGGAAAAATACGTAAATATGTAGGTTTTTGTGTGTACCGTAGGTCCTATTTTCTACGGTCCCCGGTAATAATAGAGTAGCTCCCGTCAACCCCCAACCACGCGGTCGGTGACCGTCGCTGCCGTACCAGGGCATGTAATTTTCACTTTTTGACCGTCAACATTTCCTTCTGAAGCGTCCGTCGTTTCTCGAAATCATTAATTGGGAGAAGGCATGGAGCTGCGCTTATTAACAGCGCAGGAAAGGGCATCTACACCACGCACAACGTACGCGGGAAACAAGGAAGGCAGCCCAAGCAGATCACAGTGCAAGGACACACGCGAGCAAGCTCCCGCGGTTCCTATATACGGGACACCCCGAACGAGTATCGAGCAGATCGTAAACGGGACACACAAGAGGGAGTTCCAAGTTGATCTACGCGGGACACACTACGGGGGAACGTGCGAATTGGCGGGATGCTTTTAACCACTATACTTCTGCAGGGTACGTCCCACTCTGATCACACGTAGCTTGTCCCCAAAGCCGTGGGTACGGTTGATGACATCAACGTCTCCTATTTTTTTGGTCCCACTGTCCAGGAAACAAGAACGAAAACGATTTTCTGTAGCGGGCAGAGAATGGGGGGGCGGGGGGGGTTCGCACTCATTCGTTGCTCGCCTTAGTCATTTCACCATTGACCATGCATCTCTTGCGAGACAGGGAGGGGCACGATGCCTGCGGCATTGCTCGTCGGCGCGCACCTCTTTACAACACGCAAACACGCAAAAACAACTCCCGTTGAATGCAACGAAGGGGAGAGCGCTTTCATAACACGTTTCGAGCACCGATCGCTCTACAAATTTTAGAACTACACACGCCATTACGAGCTCAACAATTCTCCCACCGGGCAAAACGCAAACGCAAAAAAAAAAGAGAAAAAAAAACAACATCACCCGAAAAAAAAGAAAACTCAGCCCCAAACAGAGAGCGAGACAACCCGGCAAACCACCACCAGCACCAACACCAACAAGAGCGACATAGCATACGTCTGGGCACTCCACCTTGGCTGGCGCGGGCTTCTTCACTTGTCCCACGGTGGTCCGAGCCTTAAGGCCCTCGCTCTTGGGGGGCGTCGCAGGCTTGGCCGCGGCGGGCTTGGTCGCGGTGGGCTTGGCCGCGGCGGGCTTGGTGGCTGCTTTCGCCTGCGGTTCGAGATACACGGGCGGAGGCGGAGCAACGGTTACACCGGCTGCATGCGTGCATATTATGCGATTAATATACCAGTTACCAGTTACCTGGTATATATGTGGAGTTGGATATCGTATCGAAACTCTCGACACACGACGGAAACGTCGAACGTCCGATACAAGAGAGCATTTAAAAAAAACGACGTGCTCAATAAATGCTGCTTGCTGTACCCGCACCTTGGATACATCGTTCGGAACGTTCCCACGTATCCAAGTCAGTACCGCACGTTCGATTGTATATCGCATCAAAAAATACAAAAATGACGCCTGCTGTAATTCCGAACTTTGCAAGGTTGTGTTCCGCAGGGTCCGCACAGAATCATGCCCGGGATATTTTCCCGGGCATTATTAGCCTACGAAGAACTCACGAGAGTTATGCAAACCATTCATACCCGTAACCGAAACTTCTGTGAGTTCTGCATGGCATTCATACCCGTACCAGGAACTTTTGTGGGCTCTGTACGCCCGCACCACACAGTACCCGAGGTACGGTTACAACCTGCTCTCACACCCGCCCAAAACTTCTGCGAGTTCTGTGAGACTTCCAACACCCGTGCCCGGGAACTTCTGCAAGTTTTGTACAAGACATCTATACCCCGTGCCCGGAATCCACAAACCCTGCAGAGCATAACCTTGGAACTTTGGACGCATCGTATCGAATATTCCCATGTTTCGAAACGTCGTGCTTTCGATTGTGTGTCTGTCGTATCGAACACATACCAGAATCACGCCTGCCAAGATAGGAGGTACAAAGCACCTTTTTTTTTTCCCCTACGAGCTAATTGTTCTCACTGATGGGCCTTCTCAACTGAGAAACTACCCAATGTCGGTAAAATATCAGTACCGTTCATCAATATCCCAATACAATATCGGTAAAATATCAGTACCGTTCATCAATATCTCAATATCGCTAGAAAATCAGTACCGTTCATCAATATCCCAATACAATATCGGTAAAATATCAGTACCGTTCATCAATATCTCAATATCGGTAAAATATCAGTACCGTTCATCAATATCCCAATACAATATCGGTAAAATATCAGTACCGTTCATCAATATCTCAATATCGGTAAAATATCAGTACCGTTCATCAATATCCCAATACAATATCGGTAAAAAAGCAGTACCGTTCATCAATATCCCAATATCGGCAAAATATCAGTACCGTTCATCAACATCGTTTGCTTTTGCGATACATTTCGGTGTGTAGACTTCCCGTAGGCCATGGGGTTACTCGTCGAGTTCAGCGTGCAAACTTTTCGAGAGAGAAAAAAAAAAACTTTTTGGGTGAGATACACTAAGATTGCTATTAATATTCATGTATGCATACTATTACGGGGGTCCATAGTAAACAGGACCAAATATTGTTAGTAAAAATAGGTAAATATATAGGTTTTTGTGTGTACCGTAGGTCCTGTTTACTATGGTCCCCCGTAATAATGACTTACCAATTTGGGGGAACACAGTAATCAGGACCAAATATGTTTGGAAAAAATACCATGAAATATACCCGGCAGGCGTTTGTGTAAACGATGGGTCCTGATTACTATGTTGCGTGCACCCCTGCCGATACATTTTCAATATATTGTATAGCAATTTCGATAGTGCACGCCCCTACTGATACATTTTCGATAGTTCGTGTAGCACTTTCGATAGTGCAACCCCCCTACATATAAAAAATTGATATATCGTAGAGCACTCTCGATAGTGCACCCCCCCCTGCTGATAATATTAGGTATATCGTATAGCACTTTCGGTAGTGACCCCTCCCTACTGATACCCCCCCCCCGTTGGACATATATATTATATATATGGGTTGGGTTGGTGTCAGTTGGCAACGACACTGTAAAACATGCCGCTCACTACGTGAGCTAGACATCCAGGGTACCGTTTTTTTTTTCTCATTTTTTTTTTTGGCGGTCAGTCACAGCTGTTCGCCGAGTTAGATCATTTGTGCGAGGTGAAGAACCTTTACCCTGCACAAGGGAATCGATCGTATCACACGTAGTGTTCAAGGTAAGGCACCCAAGAGGCAGTTACATAGTACTCCCATTGCTGTCTCTGGAAGTGGCTACACCGGAAATTAAAATAACTCATTGAAGCTGTCATCCAAATGCAAGTCCGCCTCACAAGCGGTTCTTAGTAGGATGCAGCTCACCCTTCATGCGACTCGCCGGACACCTCACGGCGCTTCGCGCTCGGTGCAAGCAATATCTGCCTGGTCGGTGAAAACCCGACATGCTCCGTCCCGGCATTGTAGGGATGCGAGGGTCTATGGTCATACGACTACGGCCATGCATGAGATCGAGTACATTTCTCCTATCGAGTACACCCCCCCCTACTGATGCACTTCCGCTATATCGTATAGGCGTACGTAGCACTTTCAAAATATCATATCGAACGTCTTTGCCCTCCACCCCCTGGCATCTCCATATTCCTCTGCCTATACTGAACAAAAACAAATCGGCGTGTTACCGACTACAGGTACATCGAAATCGCATCGACTTTTTCTTTCCTGATTGTCGGCATCGTATTGAACACGATTCCGATATCGATATCCACCACCATCGAACTACAGTAGTATCGTATTTATTTTTCCGATTGCCGGTATCGTAATGAAATCGATTTTCATTCCATGTACATCACTATCGAACTACTGTAGTACCGATTTTATTTTTCCGATCGTGGTATCGTAATTGACTCTATATTCCGATGTCGATATCTACCATTATCGAACTACCGCAATATCGATTTATTCTTCCGATTATCACCGTCGTATTGAACTCGATTATAATATCAATATCCATCACTAAACAAGTGTAGACTTGATTTTGCCGATTGTCGTAACCGTATTCGATTCCGAAATCGATATCCACCAGAAACGCATGTAGAAATATGAAAACCAAGGCGTGTGTAGATTGGCCGAGAAACATTTGGTTCGTGGCGAGCGGACCGAGAGCACGCGACAAGGCGTGTGTATTGCCCAGGAGCACGCCAAAACGCGAGCGATCCAGAGCATTGTAAAGAGGCGTTTCCAGGCGTGGTTATTGACCGAAAGCATGTCAAAGCAAGCCAAGAGGGGGAGATGTGGACTAGGTGTGCGGTCGGGGTGAGTGAGATTCCTTATCCCCACCCCTGCGTTCGTCATATCCCAGCACCCAGCCCTGCTGCAACATATAGCCGTGTATGAACAGACAAGTAGGATCTCCCAAACCTTTGTGCGCTAGACATGCGTCGGCTGTGAGTTTAGCCAGCCGAAAAGGTTGATCCGGCAGCGCTTAGCTTCGCAAGCGTTGGGATACATCGTTCGGTTGCGCGTCGTGCTTCACAAAAACCTTACCGATGAAAGGACGCGCAACAAACCACCAAAAGTAACAGGAGCCAACATACGCAGTCTTCGGCGTGATGGCGGTGTTCCAATGTGATGCATCCATCACGGGCACGATGGCCGCTGTAGGAAACGACAGCACGGTTTCCACCTGGCAACCGCCCTTCCCGCCCCCGCCCCCCCCCCCCCCCCCCCCTCATCCCACTCTGGACAGCCACAGCCATCAAACATACGTACAACTCCACCCCGGAATATAAGCACCGTTGGAATGAAATATCGAAACACAAACGATCCTTAAATGTCGGGACAGAGGCGCACGTTCTTCCAAGAAAATCACCACATGTCGCCCATTCTAAGGCAACTCGAGGATATCGCCATCGCCGGCAATGCGATACCGATATATATACCGAAACGATACATACCTCGGATGCAGAAGCCGCATCCTCCGGCGCCTTTGCCACCTTCGGCTTCGGCTTCGCCTTCGCAGCCGCCGCGGCCATCTTAGCTGCCCCGCCCTGCTCCTGGCTCCGCTTCCTAGCTTCGGCGAACGCCTTCTCGAGGTCGGATTGTGGCGCGTTCTATACCGGAAATTAAAGTGCGCGAACAACGTAGTATGAACAGGCGTTTTTGTGGAAGGGGTTAGGGGTACATAGAACGGGGTCGGGTGAGGTGTTGACGGATTTTCTTGCGCGCGTGATGGTCCGGCTCCCTCCCGCGCGCCAGTTATAATCCGCTTAGAACCGTGACCACCTTTCCGAGACACCTTGACTGGAAATGGGGATTGGATGCTTTTCGCTGTAGCAGAAGGCTGAAGGTCTACCATCAGGGTCATTTTTCCAGTCGAGTTCACCACTCCTTCGTACCCTACGGTTGGCACACACAGAGTACGAGAGAACAGGACTAATGACGATCAATGGTTGATTGCGTCTGATTGGCTTAGGGTCAGGGTAAGGGTTGTTTCTATTCGTCTCGTACACAGTGGACCTCAGTCATACCAGCAGTGCCAAAAAGTGGTAAACTCCCCTCTTCTTTTTATTCCTCGTGCTGTTATTCCAACGTTAATTGCAAAGCTCGTTGCAAAGCTGGTTGCAAAGCTGGTTGCAAAGCTGGTTGCAAATAGCAGCAGCGGTGTGCGTCAGCTGAGAGCTCAACCAACCATATAGTGAATGTAGTGAACGGAGCAATAGTACGATTCGGGGTCGAGGATAAGGAAGGTAAGCACCAATCCCGACACCCGTGGATATCATAGGGACCCTAGCATGCACTCATGAAAGGGAAAGTCGGTCCATACAGTTCTTATAAAAAAACGGAGATTTGACGGGCAGCAATCAGTCCTGCCGGGATCTGTGCACACGGCTACTGAATACCTCCATGTCCGAAAATATAGTGATCGTTTTGATAAAATAGTAATATACAACCGTTCGCTATATTTTGGGACAGATTGGTACTGAGTTATACAAATGATGTGCGTGTGGCCAAAGCGCGTCAAGCCGGAAAGCCAGCGCGCTTCAAGATATATACATGAATGGACTACAGTCGAGACGGCATAACTCTCTATGGAACTCCAGAGGGAAAAATCGCCTCAACACGAAATGTTACAGCCTCGGCATGCCGAACTGCAACAGAAGGACATGTAAGACGCGCGTGCAGCACGATGACAGGGCTGGGTACTGGCTGACCCAGTCAGTGGCGACTATACTACAGCTTGCCGTCAAAATCAATCTGTATACTGGATTGCAGCAGGATACTGTCTCTCTACCCTCTATCTCCCGAAACGCACTTAGGGATTTCCGTACTCTAATATGGCGTGTTTTTTGGGCGTACGTATTCGTGAGATAAAAACTGCAGGCGAATATTCTGGCCAATCAATCAGTAGATGACTACCGCCAGTACATACTGCTGTGCCAGTGCCCAGCCATACGTTTAGTACTGCACCGCGCAGAAGCACGTACCTAACTCCAATTCAAAAGTAGTGTGTCCCCAATCGTTCCCAAAACGGTGTTGTCGCACGCTCCTCTTTACAGTGGAAGGTTCGTAAGACCGCGCTTGTCGCCCGATGGACCTCTCAATGTCTGGATCCCAACACCTGAACTACAGCAGTAGCCTCAAAATATTTTGGGCCACTACAATAGTACAACAGAACCAACAGCAGTGTCGGTTGATCGATCTGGGAAGCGCGCTCGTGCCCGTGCAGCGCGCACCACTTCTCTTGATGGTTCTGTTGTTGCTATCAGGAGCGCAGCTACAGCTTCAGGCACAGCTTACACGAGGAGAAACGGTTCGTTTTCAACGTGCCGTCGATGCTTCGTTCTTCCTCCTGGATAGCGCAGAGGCCGACAACAAGTTAACCCTCTTCACTTGCTGCCACTGAAAAAATGGTTCCCCACTTCGTTCCGAATAATGTGTCTCCAACAGCGTGGGGCGCAGCTCTCACTGGGCTAACCTACCGATGTATGAGTACTTTCGCCCCACCGTTCAGCGTTTGTACGCAGCGCTAATTCTGACTGGCATGTATCCCACATGTGAATCTCTGGACTACCACTGCAGAACAGTTACACATGCAATGGGAGGGGAGTACCTCCCCCTGTGACTTTGAGGTCGACTACTCCTGGTCAGATTGTCTACGTTCGTATACACGAGGCCGGGAGTATTTCGTCCATCGGCAGCGCCTTGCCGAAAAGCCTTCCCACTACTGCACGTGCTGCTATTGCACTATTGCACACGCCGAAAGGCCTTCCAATCTCCAGCTATTGCACTTGCCGAAGAGCCTTCCAAACTGCTACACCTACTGCTACTGACACGTATCACGTGCGACTATTGTTAGCAGCAGTGCATCGCGGTCGGCAGTCTTCGGTCGCCTGTATGACCTGAACACACCAGTCTTATCACAGTGGCCACGCAACTGGTACGTAGGTTCGTAAGGACAAGCACTGACGATGTACGGTACAGCTCTCGCACTATCACGCAACCTCTCCATACATCGAATAACACCTTCGGGCTCTGCGGCTATCAGCTAGCTGTGCAACAGGGCAGCCGAGGCACGTACTGTAAACATGAGGGACTATCATGCTGCTGTTGAACGAACGCATGCTAGAGGACAACCCTTGCGATTGGTGCAGATTGGTGCGTTTGCCTCGTCGACACCTACCAGGTATAAATCAGCCCCCGCGCTTTATAATATAAGCAGCCATACAATATCGCAGCCTGGTCACAGTCCAAAAATGTAAAAAAAAAAAGAGCAGGGAGTGCACCGGGTGCGTACGATCCGGCGAGAATGACCGGATGACGTTCGGCGTGTCTGCGTTGAGATGCCTTCGTCAAGACGACACGGCCAAGCTTTCGAACCGAAGGAACGATACGACCAAGGCAAAGCAGGCAACACCACCAACTATTAATACTTATTGCTGCAACGTACTGCAAACTCAGCTTCCCTCAAGACTGATACTAACAGTAAATGGAACAACGGCAGCGGAGCACTCGTGCGACAAGAACAGAAAAATCGCGGCAGCAGTGAAAAGTGAACAGAACACAGCAGTGAATAGCAGCAGTGGCATCACTATATATACCTAGTGCGTACGTATTCTACTCTGTACCAGGACTATTTGAAAGGCACCCTCTTACCTGGTACGTACGTACGGGCACCACCTGACACTGCTTGCTCGCGGTACGTACGAAGCAGTGAGGAATATCGATGAGGAACTCATGTCCAGCTCGCCGCAAGAAAAAAAAAAGCGGTTGGGATATAATCACACCATAAGAATATCGGTAGACACACCCTAGTAAAAAAAAAAAAAAATGGTCGTACATTACTGCTCTCTGTTGCCGGTTGCTGGTGGTGCGTACGTAGTTCTTCGTACGGCAGATACTCCTCTGCGTAGCTGGATAATAACCAGGTACACGCATATATGCCTGGTCCGTAACTATGAATGGGTGAAAAGTGATTGTGACCCTTTATAGTACAGACAGTAGTAGTGGTTGCCCCCTGATAGTAGATCTTCCCGAGGTAGGCTATTTACGCACCCTGATTGGCTAAGCTAAGGGGTGTTTAGTAAGCGGCCCAACCAACCTAGAGTTTTTCCAAGCCACAGCAAGCAGTAGCATCCCGAGCTGGCCAAATCAGCCTATTAATGGAGCCTTTCCAAGTGCAGCATCCAAGCCGGCCGAATCAACCTACTCGTGGAGATTCTACAAGCCACAGCATCCAAGCATTGGTCACCCTATAAGTAGCGTTCGGGTTAGGGTTATAGGGTGAGGGTTCGGGTCGGGTGGTCGACTGTAGGCACCACGGCCAAAAACCCCGGAAAGAACCAGTGTCAAGTATCAAGGTGCAACCACGGCTCCTTTAGTACTGCGGTCCCGCTTTGGGGACAAACCCCTCAATTTTCAAGTGATTTGTCCCCAAAACGGGACTGCGGTCCTAAAAGGGTCAACCTTGTACAGGACGCAAAAAGCAGTGATAATATTAATAGTACGTAAATCTACTGCTGTAGCACGCACCTCCTTCTTCGCCACCGGGGCAGGCGCAGCAGCCACCTTGGCCTTCTTGGCGACGCTCGTCGCCGCCTCCGCCACCTCCGGCTTCTTCACGGCCGGAGCCGACGCCTCCGCCGAAGGAACCCCCTCTCCTGCAGCAGCCGCTGCTGCCTTGTCCCCCTCACCACCCTCCTCTTTCGCCGCTGGTGGCGTTGCCACCGCTGCTCCTTCCGCTGCCGGTGCTGCTTCCGCTGCCGGTGCTACTTCCGCTGCCGGTGCTGCTTCCGCTGCCGGTGCTTCAGCTGTTGCTGCTGCTGCTCCTTTAGCATCACCCACAGCGGGAACTTCCGGGGCCTGAGTTGGCGCCCCTCCGCCTCCATCAGGGGAGGAGCCCGCATCCATGCGCAGAGAGGCCACCTTCGGGCGAGGCCCCGCTGCCGGGCAGGCTGAGAGGGCCGCGGGGGCGCAGTCCGGAGACGGCTCCGCCGGCCGAGCGCGCTCCAAGCGGAAATTGGAACGCAGTGGCCTGTTTTTTTCGGTTTTCACAGCATTTTTACACCAGAAAAGAGAGAAAGCGGAGAGAGGGGGGGCGTCGAAGGTCAAGGGGTCATGAAACATCATGAGTCCTGACAGCATAGACACAGCAGTAGTACGTAGTACCTTACAAATGGCACCAGGTATATGATTAGTCCTGCGGTTTTTGGGAGAAACATTCACGTATTTATATGAGAAATAGAGAAGGCGAATCGCCACGTACGAGTGCTACGAATCTGTGCACGAAACCTGCAGCATGTACATGTACGAGCGAGTGCTCGTAGACTAATAGATGCCCAAATGATTGCGATTACGCGCGCTCGTGGTCCGGGGTCGTGGTGGCGGTCGACCCGGCTGCGTACGGGAAAGGGGGGAAGCCTGGAAGACGTTGTATGTAGTGGCCAGCCTCATACGTGCTCTTTTTCGCGCCGCGGTCGGCCCTCTATCATAGCATGAAATCATGAGCGCTCTCGTTTGTACACGACACGACATGTTGCCAGCACATGCACACAACAGCCGCAGGTTGAACCTTAGGGTCATGAACCGAAACGCCGCCCGTGGAAACGGCACGCACAACAGCCAAGTAGGTCGGTATCCAAGCGCACTGCGCTCTCCAGCGACATGTACGAGCGATTGCGGCGCGCATCGAGCCCCGTCGCAACCCACGCGCGCCCCAAGAAGCGACAGCATGCACACGAACGATGGGATCGCCAAACCGACGAAAGACGCACACCACCCTCAGGCCGAACAAAAGCATGTTGGATTGCCTCACGACGAGACACCCACTGCATGTGCCACACCTTGGGCTACCCCCTGTCTGCAACCTTCCCGAGCGCAGTGCACAACGACAATGGCAAGGTGGATCACTGAACAACCAAGGCCGATGTTTCCGCGAGTTGCATTCCTTGCTTACCGCATCCAGGCGCAGAAGGCCTGCCGTCGCCAGGGCGGCCAGTGTCAGCGTTCGCCTCATGACGCAGACGCAGAGCGAAACGCGAACGCTATCTGCTCAGAATGAGGTCGGCGATGGCGGCGCAATGCCGGGAAAGATTAGAGAGGCTACTAGCCAAGTGCGGGATCTCCGCCCGTAAACCCTACTCTGGCAGGAGTCTAACTTTTTTTGTCATAAAAGCGGCCAAGGGGACACTGAAGCACATTCCCCTCCTTCCCCCAGTTTAACGTAAAGTCCTTGGCTCTCCAGAAAACCAAAAATCGAAGGTAGTCATTCACAAGCACACGCCGATAGATTTTCTGAACAAGCACACGCCAGCACGCCAGAACGCTTTCAGAAGTAACCACAAGAAGCTAGAACGTACAGGGTCCCTAGTGCAATCGATCAGGGAAGAAGTCGCACAGTGCTGATACGCAATGTGGCATCAAGTTGCAGCCTTGGCGGGTGCTTCAGGTGTTGCGCTTGGTGAGTCGAGTACCCGAATATCCCTGCTACATACTTGTAGAGCTTCGTGAACATGCACTGCTTCTATATATTTTTTTCGTTGCTTCTCTTTCTTTATGGTGTATTTTGGTTGCTGGCGTATGTATGTATGTTGTGTCGGCCGCACGTAGTGCGAAGGCATGGTATTACGTAGGCTATTAATGCATTACGGTGTGTTATCTCTGTGTCGTAGTCTGTGACCACAGAGCTCGTATCTTTCTAGGGTGAAGAATCAGCACGGACACTGGGCTTGCTGGATGTCGACGAGTAGAAGAACGGTTTAATGTGAAGAACACACACACACACACATATACCTGCTTGGTACTTGGTCTCCTTAGGGTATCCATCATGTACCTGGCCCATAACAAGACGCAAGAAGCAAGTAGTACAGTATGGGAATATGTGGTGCCCAGCACCTTTCACAAGCATAGAAGGTTTTCAAAGGCTATCGCTAGTAATATAACCTCATCAGCACAACGCCCTCGATATGGAACGTGTGTAGTTGTGGTTTTGGTATGTACATACACGGATCGAGAGGCATCCTGCATTTGTCTGCAAAGCATGTTCATCCCTCCGGCCTCCAGCCCATTCACAACGCTTATACCAGGGCTCCGTTGGAAACAAGACGTGGGTGCTCGTGTTGTCATGTTCACTCGAATGCCATCCGTAAACCTCGTTGGAACTGCCCCCACGTTGTGAAGACAAAGTCCCATCCTTGGAATTGTATTAATCGTGGATAACTCTGTCCGGTGTTGTATATAGTCCACAGCCTGAATTCCTTATTCGAGAATGGGCGCGTTCTACTCTAAATTCAGTATACTTGCGGATTTCTTATTTTCCTGTTAAACACCAGCCTGCCTTTCTTGTTGCTCGGTTTCTTAGAAGATGTCCTGTGGTGATGTGTACTCGTAAATCGTACCGCCGTTACTATTGTAATTCGTCCTCAAGCCAAGACCGCAGGGAGACCCTTTCGGGTTGTAGGCGTTATATGTTGTGTTCGTAGCCGGATAGCCGGACTTCCACGCGAGGGGCGACGATCATGGAGAAGGGCAAAATATGTTGTACAGAAGTAAATGCCTTCCGTTTTAAGTAGATCGTAGCTCGCACGCAGCAGCAGTGTAGAGCGACGCCCCCACGCATAGTATGTATTCGTACGAGTGTGACAAGCATGTTGCCCTATCTGAGACCTTTTGAGACTGGCACGTGCCCCAGACATCAACGTCAATCAATCAATCTGAACCTCACCATCGATTACCCTTGCGGGAGTATGAGAAACACTATCAGGGTCCCTCCGAACAGCATTGGAACGGTTAGAATGGAACGTGATGGTCCTCAAGAAGTGTTGCTCATTGGTTGTGAATTATTTTCGAAGTGAACAGATTCCAAGCGTTCCCACCCTGCCCCCTGTCCGTAATTTTTTTGTCTGCTGTTTCAGTGCGCGAAATGGTACTGGCCGAAATCAATTGGAAATCGAACCAGCTGTAAGTATTATGATCTCGTCGATCCCTGGTGGCATCCAGGGGAGTCTCTGACCAGTAGTCAATCGCGAGGGAAATAATGGGAAACGCGCGCGGTTCACGCAGCTTGCAAAGTTGAGTATCGACCGATCTGCCGATCGGTTGAACTCACAGCTGACGTGCTTTCTTAGTTTTTTATAAAATCGAAAGATGTCTCGAAGCACTATTCCTTGTTCAGGAGGACCGAACGGCCCGACCGAACGGTACCAGTAAACGAGATGAAGTTGCATGATTGGTGCTCAGCTGGTAGTTTTGCGCTACTTGTGGGCGAGGATGTCGGAATACGGAATTACGTTGCAGCGAGCCGTTTTGGCGGTAAGTAATCTTGAGCCTTGGCCGGCGAAATTACGAAACCCCCCCAATCCCCTATATAAACAAAAACCGTAAAAATATCTATTAATGGGAAACCCCTGGATTTTTGCTTCCCACAGCAGTCATATTTAGACTTTAAGCTTGCGCTGTGCCCCTGTCCAGCAGCCACGTTTGAACTTTGAGCTTGGGCTGTGACCCTGCGACCTGCTGCGGCCATGACGATGGCATCTTGGATCGCGAAGAGGTCCAAGCACTCAGGCGTAAGCGAGAAAATCGAACCCTAGCAGCAGGGCGGCCTCCGTTGTTGGCGCCATGCTGACCGAGGCTTACGGCGCTACAGCACGAACCAAAATAATTGGTCATCAATTCGTATATATTGCAAAAAAAAAAGAGTAAATAAGTAGAGGTATGTACAGTGTTGAACGTGCATTTCACTCCTACCGAGGTTGTCTCGTAAACGTCCCCTGTCTTTGACGTGATTTCGTGTGAGCATCTTTTTTTTCTGATGTTTGCCATATTACGCCAAAGAACAGACTTCGGCCGTAATCCGATATCCTTGCTTCCCGGGACTCCTACGGGTGCTTGGGGATGCACTAGATCACATGGAAGCACGCGATGGAGCACGTGTAGACGCCACAAAACTTGCCTGCGGCAGCAGGCACGCTCTATGGCCATGGCCTGAATCGGAGGCTTGCCGATAAAAAAACAGCGTGTCGGACGAGACTCTGGCGATATTTCTCTAGCGAATTTGCTGAACTGATGTTCATACATAGAAACTCCAGGAGTCCTCGTCGAGCCGCGACGGCGATTGAACTACTTCTGGACTTGTCACGAGGGCGCCACTTAGACGGCCAGCACATGTTCAGGCTCTAGGCTCGGTTGCCCAGAATTCCAATCCGACACAAACCCCTAAATGCATGTTTTGTTTCTGCTTTTGTTTTTTTTTTTTCCTTCATCACTTTCGCTTTCCAGCTTAACTAGTAGGAGGTTTTACCCGTCAGCGATATTCTGGACACGCCGTGGTCATAGGTGTCGTCCCTTCTCCCCCCCGGTACGTGCCTTCGTTTTTATCGCGCATAGGTTGCAGCATCTCACTGCTCGTCGATTTTCATCGAATGTTGCTAACTCGCGCTTTCCGCTAGTCATCTTTTATGGAAGAGAAAGTCCTTACGAGTATGCGCTCGGTGAGACTCGAACTCACGAAATTGATATTAGTAGGCACGCGGACCACCTACCAAGCCACCGGGGACACCGACTTGGAATGGAACCAACGAATCCGGACGACCACGAATAATCTCGTTCCTTTTCGATCAGTCAAACCGGTTGAATGAAGTTAAGGCACACCCTCAGCGCAAACTGGTTCATTGGTAACGAATTTAAAAATCTATTAATGAACCTCTAATTGGTCGATGTTTCTGGATGGGTAGGTGAAACAACGCTTATTGGTCGAACATTTTTAGACTGTTAGGGAAAGACACCGCTCATTGGTCAAACACTTATGGACGGCTAGGTAAGACACCGCTCATTGGTCGAATGTTATAGATGATTCGGCGATACAGCGCTCCATGATCGAACGTTTTAGACGGTTAGGTAGCACACCGCTCATTGGTAATAAAATATGGACGGCTATGTAGGACACCGACCATTGGTCGAACGTTCTGGGTGGTTAGGTCAGACACCGCTCATTAGTCGAACGTGCCGGACGGTTAGCTAAGACAGTAGTCCTGTCCTCCTGTCCCACCCAGAGAGCTAGATCCATCGGCAACGCTTAATGAAGCGCGAGAGCACTCGTACAGCTCTTGCGCGCCGCATTACCCACTCCCTTGGTACGGCTATCCGCTGGGATCGCCAAACCACTGAATTGGCACCTAACGCTGTTGTGCCCGAACCCCCCCCAAAAAAACACATTTACCCGAGGGAATACATCTTGTCTGCGCATTCTGTGGGGGGGAGGGTTAGCGGGTGGGAGTATCCCCAATTCCCTTTTTCAAGTTGTACAGCATATCAACAGGTACAGCAATGCCGGTCAGTGTATCAATGGGTTCAGCATCAGGAGAGCCTGCCCCGCCCCCCCCTCCCTATCTTCCACCCAAGCCCTTCCTTGTCCTATCCTGCCCTCCCCCGCTCGTGCATATGCGCGCGAAAAAAACAACACCCTTGACACAGGCGCGTACGGGGCCCACGGCCTCTCCGACAAGAGCGACAAAATAAGAAACGACTGGAAGACGGCAACTCAGTACCAGCTCCTCCACGCCGTGGCGCTGGCCACTCTACCGACGTTCCAGAGGACCGCGGCGAGGACGGCCTCCGGTGTCCTTTTCTCGGCGGGGATCACCCTTTTCTCGGGATCCGTCTACGCTTACGGTGAGCGAGACTTTCGCACGATGAGCGTTTTTCACGTGCTGGTCGTTTTGACGTATCGATCGTTGTTTTGTGTGTGCTGAGCGTGCCGCAAAACTGGGCGTTTTCGGGCGACGAGCGTTTTGCGTGCTGTGTTTTAAGTTTTGGTGCTGCTCCCGCGGTAGTTCTAGTATATTTGACGGTTGCACTGCTGCAATATTTAAATAGTGATGCAATTACAGCAGTGTTTGGTGTCTTCCCGACGTTTCAATACATCGAAACATATCGCTATATCGAAACATATCAAAATATCGAAATGTATCGATTTATCGAAACGTATCGATATATCGAAACATATCGATATATCGTAACTAATCGGTATATCGAAACCTATCGGTACATCGAAACATGTCGATATATATCGTATTGCAGCGTAGCGCCTTCCGTCCCCGGCATCCTCCTACAGCATCCATGCTGATACTGAACGAAAGTTTCGACGTATCCGCGTATCAATATCACATCGGATTTTTTTTTTTTGCATCGGTGTCGTCTCGAACAAATTCATACCGCTCTGGACGGAATTATCAAGACCGTTTAAACATGAATACGAAAAAAAAAACTCAATCGGTTCTGATAGTTACGCCCCGAATGATAGGTTCTTGTGCGATAGTGATAGTGTACATACACCACTGGAGCACACTCTTACCCCCGAAAAAATGGTGGCAGCCAATAAATCTATCGCGGCCAATCCAACCGCTGGCACGAACCTTGCCCCACCCTTTCTGTTGCGTGTGAACGAACGCAGCCTTGTCGGGGAAAAAGAAGGCCGCTGGCGCAGCGCCGGTTGGTGGCATCGCCTTGATCCTGGGGTGGGCTAGCATGGCGTTCCTCAAGCGGTGACAGGCGTTTTTTTTGCGGTGGGCTAGCATGGCGTTCCTCGAGCGGTGGCAGGCGTCTTTCAGGCGACGCGGCGTGTGGGCAAGCGGGCGGCGTGTCGGCGCGAAGGCATTAAGGCTGACGAACCCCTATCAATTGGGTTCGTTGAAGATACTCCCCCCCCCCCCCCCCCCTCGCCAGAACAGGCCAGCATGCAACTCTCCAGCAGTCCAAAAGTCTAGGCTTCCGCAAGTCTGGCGAGAACTGGACAGCGTACTATGTACCCCTCCAATGCAGTCTGGCGGTCTAGCCGTCCCGGACGCAGACTGATTTGGCTGCCTTGCCACCCCCGCCGCACCCTCAACTGCTGTACCGTTTTTTTGGGGGGGGGTTAGGGTCAAGGGGTTTAGCACTGCAATCCCGTTTTGTGGACAAACTACTTGGAATTTGAGCCAGTTTGTCCCCAAACGAGACTGCGGTACTAAAAAGGTTGAAGGTTTTTGAGTTTCCCCGTTTAGAACTACGCTCAAGTTTTTGGGGACATGTGACTTAAAATTAGTGAGTCGGGTAATATTTCGCAACAGAAAAAAGAGGGTTTGAAAAAAGTTTGTGTGTCCTAAAATTGCCGTTTTTCTCAAGATATGGGGTGGATGTCCCAGTAATGGCGCAAAAGTGGTGGGGGCGGGGGGGGGGGGGTACGGGGGGGTACGGGGGGGGGGGGGGTGTACTCAATAGGAGAGATGTACTCGATCTCATGCATGGCCGTACTCGTATGACCATAGACCCTCGCATCCCTACAAGACGGAGCCGGAGGGGTTTTCCCCGAACAGGCAGACAATGCTCTCACCAAGCGTGAAGCGCCGTGAGGTGTTTTGGGCGAGTCGCATGAAAGGTGAGCTGCATCCAACTAACAACCGCTTGTGAGGCGGCCTTGCACATGGATGACAGCGTCAATGAGTTGGTTTGTTTTAACGGGGGGGGGGGGGGACTGGGGCACCGTTGGCATCGGGCGCTGTCCGTCCCGAGATGAGGCGGGGTGGTGAATTGGGGCACGGTTAGCAGCGAGCGCTGTCTGGTCTCAAGGATACCATGCCGTTTAACGACATGGCCTTGCCGAGACAAAGAGAGGGCATGCGATCGGACGGGAGGTGCGATTGCGTGGGTGAATAGGTATCACTCGGGAAACGGGCAGCCGACGCGACAAGAATCTTCCGCCATGTTTTTTTTTTTTTTTCGATTCGTTAGTCCCGTTGGGTTCCGTGTGTGAGCAGGAATTAAAAGACTCGCCACGTTTGAACTTCGTGCCCAATTTGATTTGTATATAACTAGTGCTGTATGTTGGCTTGATTAAGAATCTCGGTGGAGGGGGGAGGGGGTTCTCTTGGTTTTCTCAGTTCGACCTGTGCATGGGTATGTGTATACTCGGCATGCTCTGACGGTAGAATTGTGCACCAAATGGATGATAAGGAGAAAAAAAAAAGTTCCGTTTGGGAGACCACGGTTTACACCGGGGAGGAGAGCCGTGCTATGGTTGGAGAGGGTACGCTTTGGCCTCAAAATATTTCTGACCGACTTTTATCAGAGAGAAGAAAAACGTCGGCAATATACCACTCCGGGCGTTCATACAAGAACCTCTTGGTATTCGTTTTAATGTATAAACCATCCTTATAATTCCGTCCAGGGAGGTATGGCGTTTACATGAGTGTGTTTGGTCGGTGGTACTGTACCAAGTACCGGCTGTGTTAGCTCGGCGAAAAAATATCCTGCTGTATTACCCAAGCCTTCGGGATAGTAAGGTTCGATGCGGCCTCAATACCCTCTATCGAACACTCTGGTAAGGTTCAGTATGGATTCGATACCGGCATACCCGACACTTCTTCGGTAAGTTCGGTTCGCCCACCAAAAAATACCCCGGGTATATGTGCCGGTATTGTACCCCTATACCGAGCGCCCTCTTGACGGTTTCAGCATCGGTCGCACGAAGAAGCAAGCAGCCCGGGTTGCTGGCGTAGGGGGGGGGGTGTCACCAGTGATGCCACCACCAGTGAGGGGCGGGGCTGTCGACACACGCGCAGGCGGCGTGGTGTGAGTTAACACCCTATCACACTAGGGTGATGAGATAACACGCCGTATCACACCAGATTGAAAAGATAACACCGGATATCATTCGAATGATAAGATAACACACGGTATCACGCTAGGGTGATAATATAGCATAACGTATCGCACGTGTGATACGATAGCACACTGTATCACACTAGGGTGATAAGATACCTCACCGTATCACACTACGGTGATAAAACAACACACCGTATCACACGGGTGATAGGATAACACGATAACGCACGGTACCACACGGGTGATAAGATAGCACACCGTATCACACGAGTGAAAGGATATGCCGAATCATACGGGTGATAGGATATGCCCTATCACACGGGTGATAAGATAACACCGTATCACACTAGGGTGATAAGATAACACACCGTATCACACTAGGGTGATAGCATAACACATCGTATCACACGTGTGATAACACAACACGTATCACACTACGGAGATGAGATGACGCACCGTATGACACGGGAGATAAGATATCACACGATCACGCGTGTGATAAGATAACACACCGTATCACACGGGTGATAATAGCACACCGCATCACACGGGTGATAAAATAACACACCCTGGGATGAAATACAAGAGCCGTTTTCTCTCCAAAACCAAGGAGGGCAGGGCGCACACCACGACAATGGCTGGTGCTTTGGGGAAATCTGGTCGATATCGGCCCAGGACGCGTTTTGAGAGTTGTGGGCTGGGTTTAGGTGGTTCTTGATGTCTCCCGTGTTATTTTTCTTTTCGTTTCCGTACGAGTATTCACTTTTCGCTTTTCCATGCATCTTCCTCGCCTCCCCCCCCCCCGTGCGGGCGGCATGGCGATGGCTTTCACTGACGATTTCTTCCTGCCCCTTAAGGCTAGGTCATCCCTTCATTTTTTTACGTACTTCGCCGGCTTCGCTGCCTTGCCGTTCAGAGGTGTGGGAGTGTTTTTTCAGGAGCCACATCTTCGACTCATGTTCTAGTTCGTGGAATCGGGGTTTCCATTAATTTCCCATAATTCTGCATATACGGCTCATCAGAGTAGGCTAATGTTATGATACTGCTTTGTATGAGGTTGAAGGCCCGGTAATTACCTGGGTTCAGGTACTGGGAACGTATTTGTAGTACTTGGAAGGCGTATCTTAGATGGAAAAACCAGGGGTTCTCCAGAGACGAACGAGCTTGGTCTCAGTCTCCGCGTGCACGACAGAAATAGAACTGCTCTTCTTCTATCTCTAAGCAAGCAACACGCGTGAGTACCAACGAGTACCGACTTAATAGGCAGACTTGTCCAGGGATACAAGGTGTCTTGCATTCTTGATCTTAACAGAGGGCAGGGCACGGCACCCACCACGAAAATGGCTGCTGCTTTGCGAAGATCTTGTAGAGATATTCCCCCGTAGGTAGATGCCATAGAGTCGAGCGGTGCGCGTGCCATGCATGAGAGCGTAGTCTCGTCGGGCTCTCTGGCCGATATAGCTTATGTTCCTCGAAAGGCTGCTCAGATATACTCACACTCTAAACCATCATGTATTAATTCGTTCTCAGAACAAACAGGGCCGTAGGCCGTCTGGCACACATGCACACACTCAAGCTCTTTCAGTTCGTTGCAAAGACTGCCTCCTGCATTCCCGTTGTTCCACTCAGCCTGCGCAACATACGCCTCAGCCATCTCCTAGTTGTCTCAGTCGGTTCTCTTCTGGTGTAGGCGAACACTGCCGGCAACAGGATGAGCTATAAGAAACTGAAGGGGTGGAAAAGGGTTGTGACCGTCTACTCACATCCCCACAGTCTCCGGGTTCAATTCGCATTTTCCCCTTTTGCCTACATGCCGTGTCCACTTTTAGAAACCCCTCGGATCCTTGGATTATCACCGTAACATCCTCCCCAGCTGGTTTACCCGGATAAGGCAAGCCACGCAATATCCTAGACGGTGGACCCGAGGTATTCTATGCCCGCCAAACTGAGGGAAGAAAACCCGTCTATTTTATTTTTTCCCGGTAGGAAAGGCCTCCCCCAATACAAACACTACATGCATCACCTTGCTCTCTTAACGCGGCATACACTGTTACGCCCCCCCCCTCCAACTACGTTCCTGAATGCGCGCTTGACTCCTAAACTCCCTACAGCTCCCCCGACGTACAAAACCTGTACCACCTAACACTATTGTGCTAATCGATAGGAAAGATCACAATCGTCGCGCCTCCAAGGTGAAAACTAGGCAAAAACAGAATGTCCGAGATCGCAAGGAACCCCGTTCGTTTGGGCAATAGTCTCTTATTGCCCCCTACTCCCGCCATAGGTACTCAGATCGCGACGGTAATGCGAGATGACAGGGGGGTTTTTGCATTACTTTAATAGAGCAATCACCTGGTGCCTACCAAAACAATGAACTCCTGCAAATTCGTAGTGCTGTTGCCGATCTAAGTGGGTTAGTTTTCCCAAGTGCCGCTGGCGCTAGAACAACGCCCCCCAGCAGCATCCCCCTCATCCTCCCCCGCTTAGAACAAGCGCTTCCAGAATCGCCATCCCGGAGCAATAGTGTAAGACGCTCGTCGTCCATCAACCCCCCAGAAGCTCCGGAGCCAACACCACCAAGACAGGTGAGCCGGTGTTGTGCGCGGCTGTACTCGAAGATGGACCCCGGACGAGCTGCTCGATCTTCGGAACGGCGCGCCCGCAGCCCCACCCTCGTCTTCCCACTCCGAATCCCCTCATTTCTGATGCCGTCAGCTCTTCCCAAGCGTTGTCGGCGAAGCGGACGCGCCAATACGGCGAGTAAAGTCGTAGACCTGCCCTGGTCGCCCCGCGCGCCCCTTTCCGCCCTCGACCGGCTGGCGTGCCGATCGCGAACTTTCTCAGCGCCTCCTTTCTACTCAGCGCGGGGCGTCTTTTCGCCCCCTCGTCTTGGGCTGCGGGGCGGCTCCGCTCGCTGCTCGGATCGTACAAGTTCCACCACGCGTGAAACGTGTCCACCTGCAGCGGAGTGAAGCTTGTCCAGTGACTCCGCCTCAGTGACCCAGTGACGCCTCCCCGTCGAGGTACCCGTCGCGGTACCCCCACCTCGCGACCCCGGTAGCGCTGACCACCCTCCTGATCAGTGACTCCGCCTCAGAGACCCAGTGACGCCTCCCCGTCGAGGTACCGCCCGCCGTACCCCCATCTCGCGACCCCGGTAGCGCTGACCACCCTCCTGCCCAGTAGCGTGTACATTGGTTCTGCTGTAGTCGAGTGCCCTCCGAGCCCCTAGTCCGCTCCCCACGCCATCTGCGCGGACTGTGGGGTCCAACCGAGCTACCCCAGGATACTGCCGTGGTCATCCCACGACCCGTTGGCGACACCGCTGACAATGCCTGCTTCTCTGTACCGCCGCCTCCTCTTTGGACGCTACCCGTCCACCCGCGTCGACGGCGAACGCGCCGACGCCGTGCGGAAAAGAGAGGCCGGGGCCGCCGTCTGAGGTGTCCGCACCGCTCGAGTCACGTGGTCGGGGCCACACAGACGGCGCGCACGCCCGTGCCGATCCCCGAAGCGCCATCGCTGGAGTGGCCAACCCTACCGTGGCAAGCCCCGAGCATGACGGCAAGCCTGTCGTGAAACGCGAGGGTGCCCAACTGTCTGTCAGTCAAACCCCCTTCCCCAGACATCTGAAGGGAGATTGGCTCCAAGCAGCGAGGGCGCAGGGGGCGGGCGTGGTCTCAACCTGCGTGGTTTCTGCGAGCATGGTTTGGTGGCGTGCGGCGTGATCATGACTCTCACGACAAGTTACTGGGCGGTCGAGTCGATTAAGAGTAAGGCGAATCTTGTCATGAAAAGTCGTGTTGCTGTAGCTATGAGAGTATAACCGCCGCTCGGCTGTCCCGGCTACATGTTTCTTGAACTCGCTAATCTAGCCATACTCGCCACCCCCCTTTGTGCACTACCTACGCAAGGGAGGGCACAAACACGCGGCATCGGTTGTAAAATACCTACATGTGTGGACTGGATACCAACCATGACGGTGTCTCGACCTACTACTAATTTCTCGACCCTGTAAGCCCATCCCTGAACCGGAGTCCTTCAGCCCGCATGAGCGCGAGAACATTGCAACAACACCAAAACACTAAATACGGGTCGGTACATGTGGAAGGATTTGCACATCATGCAAGTACCGTGTTGAAACTAGTATTAAAAAAAACATCGCGTGCTATAGGGGAACAATATGATTACCGCGCATTGGGCAGTTCCGGCGGGGGTGAGGCAACACTGCATTGCAAAACGTAGCTGCCACGGTTACAAGATGTGGCCCCAAATGGGGAGGCACAGCGGACACGATAACACGGCGAACGGGCAACGCTGGGTATTGGTGGAAATGGGGGTGATATCTGAGCCACTTGGTTGATCTCGGTGACTTCATGCCGTTGCAGGTTTCCGACGAACGCGTCGCCTTCCCCCCGGCAACGAGAGTGGAAACGAAAAAGGAAGATAAGGGGAGGAGAACTGGAGAGCCTGACAGTCAGGTCCAGGCAACTGGCGAGCCTAACAGTCAGGTCCAGGCTATAAGACACATGTCAGGGCAATATTTTCCTTGATGTGTCCTTCACCCGCCAAAAAATGAAAAGAAAAAAACATAGTGATAAGGAACAACAATAACCACGATGGACACGCACGCCCAGCGGACACGGGACGGCAGTAAACTGCCGGACACATGCGACGGAGTACGGACGTCAGTAAAGGTCACAGCCAGTGCGGTCGGATGCACGGGCAAGCGGGTTTGCAACTAACAAATACACAAGCAAACCAACGACCAAACCAGCAACAAAGGCGAACAGAACAAACAAGACCAAACAGAGGAACAAACAAACAAACGGACGAACGACATAAAACTAGACGACAAACAGGCAACAAGCTCCGTGGCAAGGCTCAGACCTGGAGGGGGCCTGGTTGCCGTCTCCTTTTAGCATGGGCGACAGAAACAGCTGTCCCAATAAGTACAGACCCGACCATTCTAGTCGCTCGGCGTTTGTTTGCGCTCTCCCTCTCGTCGAGAAAATCAGCTCTGGATTTTCGTCGGAGAGGTAGCACTTTTCCGCTAATTTTTCTTCTGAATAACGGGGCTCCTTAACCCAAAGTCGTCGGAAGGCCAATCTTGTTTCGAAAAATGACATTTTGTGTATACTTGGGCCATGGAATCATTCGTCGAGATGGAATTTGATATTTTGCTGAGGTCAGTTTTCGGGTGAAGGTTGGAGCTCCCCAAGTGAAGAGCCTCAGAAAATTTAGGGTGAAACTCTATCGTAGAACGCCTCGGTGTGCTGCCTTGACCCTCTTGAGAATGCCGTCCCGATTTTGGGGACAAACCACTCAAATTCTCAGTATTACGGGGGGGCACAGTAAATAGGACCAAATATTGTTAGTAAAAAGAGACAAATATATAGGTTTTAGTATGCACTGTAGGTCCTATTTACTATGGTCCCCCGTATTAGTGTTATCCCCAAAACGGGACGGCGGTACTAAACGGGTAAGGTGTGACGAGGTACGCGTGGTACTGCTCTGCTGCACGCACTTCCTTCGTAAACGGAAGAGAGTTCGGGACTGCTCGTTTTTTTTTGTTCGGATAACATCTTGAATTTAGCGACCATGAATCTGAAGCTCGAAATCGAACCGCATAGAAAACAGCCTATCATACTTGTAGCCATTTCGTCTCCCCGAAATCGGAAAATAAATAATCACCTCTATTTTCACTACGAATTAATTAAATTGAAATTGTGAGACCAACAACAGCATTTTTTTATTTTCGTCTCCGCGAATTCGGAATATAAATAATTACCTCTATTTTCAGTACGAATAAATTATTCAGTAGTAGTTCCTATAACATTGCGTCATGAATTGTGTCCAACCCTTCTTCTCTTGAAATAATCCGCTCCCTATCCCACCGACGTTCCGATGCTTACTGCTGTACTAGTGGTGCGACCGCTGCCACGCCAGGGGGGCCGGCATACGTTAACACCTACACCACCGACGTTCCGATGCCTACTCAAACTTTGGGTTGTTTTTGCTGACCACCCGCCCATGCTGCAACGCTGTGAAAACTGACCGACCTATCCACCCAACCACCCACACCCCCAGATGTTCAGCAGTACACAGCAGCAGTACAGCAGCACCTCAGCAGCGCATTAATCCGCCCACTAATCCACCGACGTTCCAATGGTTCCTGCTGTACTAGTGTGGTGTTCGTGTGGAATTCTATTTATAAGCCCTCGCACGGTTCTGATGGTTTTCGCTTGGCTGCACGTCCCCTGGCTTCTTATTTGCTATTGCGGGTCTTGCAGGAGTCGTCGCAAACCGGTAACCTGGTCTCCCATGGTCAAGGCAGCTCCTGTCCTGGCGTGTGACCATCCTTTGGGCGTGGTTGGCGGAAGTACTTCCACTGTGATGGGGAAGCTTGCCGGCCTCCTACCATCACGGACACCACCACCCTGTTCGAGTGCTACAATTGCGACCGCTCAGCTGTCTCTGGCCTGTCGGTTCAGGGTGAGACAGAGTTCTGTTTCTTCGAATATTGCTTCTATGAGCAGAGGGCGGACCGCTGATCTGTTTTTACAACAGAACAGATCGCGCGTGCGCACGTCATCCGCGTACCGAAACGCAAGTGCGAGCGTTGGCTCGCTAAACAGGGCATACAGCACGGTGGGGTCTCCCCCTAACGCGGGCGTTGGTTCGTCAAAGAACGCAAAGAGCACGGTGGGGTTGCCCGCAAGCGCAGGTTCATGCACGAGAGCCGTTTCGGTCGCCTGCGCGGTTTCGGCCGCAAGCGCCATTTTGGTTTGGGTCGCGAGCGCGAAACCGACGACTTCGTCGGCTGGCGCGAAAGATGGTGGTTCGATCCAGGGCGCAGAGTTTCCCGAGTACGCGGCTGCGACCCCGACCCCAGGGGGGCTTGAGTCCGGGGGGGTGAGGGGAAACGGCCCCGCGTAATATAGATGCAGCACGTTTCTGATCGGATTCGTTTTGCCCTATCTGCCTCTCTGCATCGGCATCGGGGTTGGTGTAGCAAGCTTGCCATAGCGTCTTTGGCTGGGTTGAGTTGGGCTGCGTTGCGTTGCGTTGCGTTAGGGGGGCTGGTGCACGGGGGGGGTAAGAGTAAACAGCCCCGTGTAGATTAGATGCAGCGCTTTTCTACGCTTGTAACGGTGGTCATGTGCTTTGATTCTTCCCATACCGTGCCACGGCATCTTTCGATGGGCTTGTGATGGTTCTTTCCCTGTGTTAGGCTGCTTATGAAATAAGTTTCGAGTATTTAGTCAGAAGTAGTGGCGACCGTCGATCGTTCGCTCGCGACCGTCGTGACCTTTTTCGAAGAGTCTACTCTCCGCGCTGCTGTATCAGGCTTAGTCTATACAACAACGCACAAAACTACACAAAACTACGAAAATACTAAATAAATAGCAACACCTAGGGAACAGCAGGGCAACGATTGCCCTGCTCTACAGTCTGTTTTGTTCGCCATACTGTATAATCGAGTTACATTAATCTCCCCAAAGGGTAATTGGAAGTACGTTAGTTTGGCGAACACTGTATGTGCTTGCGGATGGACGAACAGCTGAAATCGCTTCAGATATTGTATGTCTCTATGAAATTCAGATATTTTCCTGTTTAATGTTGTTGTTCGATCAAGAATAGAAAAAACTGTGGGCACCAAAAGTGCATGTCGACCACACGGCGACGGCCGATTTGATTTGACACCACTCTGCAAGGAAATATAAGGAGCGTTCAAATATGCTTACGAATACCAAACGGCCCTTAAACTTCCGCCCAGAGAGGCACATAGCTACAGCAGTAGATATAACGCATCACACGTCGGACAGATCATCGATTAGTAGATTTTCTAGATCATCTACAGCTAGATCATCTAGATCATCTACAGATGTATGATCTGTTAATAGATAATCTAGATCATCTACAAATCGATCATCTAGATCATCTGCAGATATATCATCTAGATCTACTGAAGGTCCTAGGCAGTCGTAATGAGATGCCGTGCAGGATCGGTACGTACAGATCCAGCCCAGGAAACATGTGCTAGATCATGCAACGTTATACGGCTTCCACCCGGCAACATGGGCTACTGTAGATCATACAGATCATACAGATCAGGGATAGATCTGCCCTGAAGAATCTAAATCATGATGCCGAAAATCGATCATCTATCTGTCCGATGCGTATGATGTAATTGAATTACATACAGTAGACGGTCCCCCCATGAGGCGGTCTGAGGAAGGCGGTATCCCGAAAAAAGACGGTCAAAATTGCCTGGCGCGACCTGGGAATTGCATTCATAACATGGAATGAAGAAGGCGGCTTCCCTCAATTTGGCGGTCATATATTTCTCTGGCACACCACAGCGTTACTGAGGGATCCCTACTGTATGTTCCTTTCTTTTTTTCGGGAGTTGTATCACCTCAAAAGTTTTTTTTTTATCAATACTAAGGGCAGAAAAGACACAACAGAGGAAACTCGGGCGACATAATATATGTACCGGGACGACGCCACTGACCAACCCTGTCATACCTACTGTAGTACTGGTGTACCTACTGCCGCATGTTAACCGCTGTGTCTACCGAGAAAACGACTTGGCCTAAAGGAGCTCTGCGGTACACCACAATAAACAACATACTGGTACCGCATGGTAAATAAAATACCAGGCAATCGAAATGTGAACAGAGATTAGGCACCACGGCACTACTACAGTACGTACTGTCGGCCTATTCCGTACGCTCCCTTGGAAAAGAAGCCTCTCGATACTCACAAAAGGGAATCGCCCGCTTCCTGCTGATGATGTTTCATCCGGTTGCCACGCCACAAACTCCACACCCACAGCTCAAGGGCAAACAAAAAAAGGCTCCTATGAATAGCCAGCACAGCGAGCGAACCAAGAACACAATGCGTGCTTCAATGCTCCACAGCGATGCACGATATACTTCCATATCTACCACAAACACACAAACAATTCGAAGCCCAACAGCAGCGCCAATCATACACAGTACAAGCCCTGAGGCTATACTTCGAAGTACAACCAGTAAGTAGTACATTGCGTGCACACGGACCATCTGCCTCCAAAACGAACACAAAAACCACCTGCCCCATTCTAACGCGACCTAAGAGTCGCGCGAGTCGCACATACCCCCCCCTCCCCCCCGGTCCATGCATGATAATGAGTACACCCCCCCCCCCCCCCCATCCCCGGCCCAAAAACGCCTCCCTGAAACAGTAATACACTTACACCTGGAGTTCCACTCAACAAGGCCGGGCGAAAAGAGGATAAAAGGTTTCCCTCGTGTACATACCACGACTACATACACGGGGAGGGGGGAGGCAGAATACCTCCCGGTCTGGTAAAAAGCGACGCCTCCTTCGCTCCCGCTCCCGCCGCTCCGATGTTACCAACCATGTCGATAAACGAAAGTCTTGTCCCTTGACGGGCATAGCCGTCAAGGAGCCGTCAAGGCAATCCCCACACTTGATACCAGCATAAGTCTAGAAAGGCCTTGACGGACAGCCGTCAAAGACAGGACATCCCCAAACTAAATCTGGCATATCAAGTCCAGAAAGGCCTTGACGGACAGCCGTCAAGGGCAGGACATCCCCACACTAAATGCATCATGCTAAATCTAGAAAGGCCTTGACGGGCCAAAGGTATTAATAGACCGTCAAGCGGTATCTTTGGTTGCTTCACGAGCAGTCCCCCCAGACCAAAACTACCTTATTAAGTCTCTGAAGGCCTTGACGGACCAAAACTATCAACAGACCGCCAACCGAAACATATGGTTGCATGACGGATAGCTGTCAAGGATTCGTAAAGTAGCCGTCAAGGACCCGTCAAAAAACCTTGACGGGCCAAGAATAGACCGCTAACCCCCCATTTATGCTGCATGACGTACAGCCGTCAAGGAGCCCTCACGGGCTAAAACAATGAATAGACTGCCAACCGACACCTTTGGTTGCATGATAAACAGCCGTCAAGGAGTCGTCAAGGATCCGTTAAGAATCCTTGATCCAACCGACACATTTGGTTGCATGACGGACGGCCGTCACGAAGCCGTCAAGGAGCCTTGACGGGCCAAAAATATGAACAGACAGTCAACCGACCCCTTTGGTTGTCACCGAAAGCCGTCAAGGAACCGTCAAGGAGTCTTGACGGACCAAAACCATGAATAGATCGTGTGGCTGCATGACGGACAGCCGTCAAGGAACCGTCAAGAAGCCGTCAAGAACCCTAGACCGACCAAAACTACGAGTAGACCGCCAACCGACACCTTTGGTCGTTACCGAAAGTGGTGCTCCATGTAGCTATTGAACTGAGAAGTGTCGAAACCTCCGTCGGGGAACGCCTCGTCCATGGGAAGATGCCGCTCGTAGTTCGTTGCGCTGTAGAACACAAGCGTGCGCGCCGGGAGGGGTAGGGGGACGGGGGGTGAGGTGGGTGGGGTCGGGTGTGGGGGTGTGGGGGGGGAGGTACTCATTTGCTGCTTCCCTTAGTCATTTGGCTATTGACCACGCATCCCTTTCGAGACGGAGCACCGTCGTTGCGGGGGGGAGGGCATTTGACCACCGACCACCAAACCTATTCGGTCGGGAAAAAAAAAAACACTCTGAATACGCCGACACCGCGGATATAGCACCGTTTCTACACGCCCATGTATGATATCATGCGTAGGTTAACGTCAAGCGCACATATACACACAACAGGTGAAGAAAGGCACACACAAACTGCCCGCAACCGCCAAATAAACCCATACTCGTTGGTCCCCGCTGGTTCAGGGCGCCCCCTCGCTGGCCCCAAGCGCTTCGCCCACCGTTCGTCGACTGCTGAAGCCGCGGAGCGTACACAAACGCATACCGGATACTGCTGCACCAGGTACACAAACGCATACCCGGTACTGCTGCACCAGGTACACGGTAATAACCCTTTTACAGCTGCACTGCACGTAAACGTATGTTCCAGTCTAATTCCAAGGCACACGGCAATAACCCTTTTGCAGCTGCACTGCACGTAAACGTACGTTTCAGTCCAATTCCAAGTGTTTTTGTACCGAGAACGGGAGTGTTAGTCTTGACCCTATTTGGACTGCAGTTCCGTTTTGGAGACAAACCAGTCAAATTCCAAGTAATTTTTCCGGAAAACGGGACTGCGATTCTAAAAGGGTTATACCCCCTCCTAAAAGTGCAGTCCCGTTTCCCGTTTTGTGGACACGCGACTCACACTCTCAGTGAGTTGTCTCCAAAACAAGACTGTAGTCCTAAGAGGTTAACTATTAACACCAGGTACAAAAAAACATGAAAGAAGTACCAATGCGGCCGCCAATATAATTACCGTTTGATCCTGACATCAGATTCCAAACGGACACTATATTTCCAGCCAGAACAAAAACAGATGTCGTCTCATGAAGCTCGCCGCTCACGGGTACGCACTCCTCGACACCAGAGCCGCCTTCTCCAAGATATTACGGAAAGTGGTACGATGGTAGGGTGTTAGCATGGGGTTCACCATGTGTCCGTATCATATATAAACATCTCTCCTCTCCTCTCCTCCTTTTTGTCTTGCTGCACCGAGCCACCATCGGAATGTGCCTGCAGCAGCGCGAGCTCGGCCGCTCCGAGCGCCGGTGTCGTTCCGCAGACACGGCGTTGTGCTTTTTTCGCCGAATCAAACGAGGACGACAGCAAAAATCGCGGTCGAAACGCAACGCCGGGGGTAGCGGAAGAAGACCACAACAAGACCAAATCTCGCTCAGAGATGCTACTACTAATATTACGGGGGACCAAAGTAAATAGGACCAAATATTGTCAGTAAAAATAGGGGAATGTATACCTGGTAGTTTTTTTTGCGTGTACCGTAGGTCCTATTAACTATGGCCCCCCGTAATAGTAACCCTTTTAGAAGTGCAAGTCCGGTTTCGGGGACACACCACTCTTTTTACAAGTATTAATAGTTTGTCCAGAACTCACGATGGACCCAAAAAAAAAAACGTGTTTCCCCGTCATGGTAGACCGCTACCATTAATACTATTAACAGGAGACCGCGGTTTGGCCCCCTTGACTGACCGCCTACCTACATCAAGACCGATACAAGGCCGAAACTTCCCTTGACGCGTCAAAATATCTCTTGACACGTCAAATTAGTCCTTGACGCCTTGACGCGTCGAAGTAGCCCTTGACGCGTCCAGATAGACCGGTTTCCTGCGAATGCTGGTACGAGCATATTTGTTTCTCGCTGCATGGAGCCCTCGAACAACCGCAACAAAACTAAGCCTCGACAACATCGGCACCGGTGATCAACAGCCACCAGTCCCCCCCCCCCCCCCTGTGCTCTGTGATGGAAGGGATGCATAGTCAATCGTGAACTGGCCAAGGCAAGCAACAAATGAGTACGCCCCCGCCACCCCTGACCATGTGACTACGGCTGGTCTTAGTAGCCCCACCAGCGCCACGCTCAACGCCACGTTCCTACAAAATAGGCCAAAACACTTCTTTAAAAAAATGCCTCACGTTTGGAAAACCTCCTTCAGCCCCTGAAGCTCCTCCTTCGCTGAAAACCAGTACGCCAGAAACAGCACCGATGCCACCGCGCATAGAAAACCTCCCAGCGCCCCGGCCGCCGCTCTCGCGACAAGCCTGGCATGGCCCGGTCGTCGAGCGAGGGAGAAATAGAAACGAAAAGGAATCGCTCAGCCTTCGTTTAGTTAGGGCGAGTGGGTCGAGCGCTCTACTTTGTGACGAGCTCGTATTTTTGTTGCGGTTAGTATTGTCCTCATCGGCATTATCTACGGCGACAAGACAGACTAAAATAGTGTTCGTGCGTGCGTTTCTGATACAATCTAATGTATGTGTATGTTTATCGTCGGCCCCTCAACCTCCTCCCCTCCCTCCTTCCCTTCCCTCCTGCACCCCCTCCTTCTCCCTCCCTTCCCCCGCTCCCAATTATCACCCCATCGGTCTGTCCAAGGCAGCCACCCCCTCCCTCCCTCCGTCTCTCCCTCTCTCCCTCCGTCTCTCCCTCCCACTTCTCACCCCATCGGTCCATCCAACGCCGCGACGGTGCTGCCGGCCACTATCGCCACCCAGACCATCAGCACGGCTTTCGCAGAGCGCAGGTGGGATATTCTTCGGGCCGTCGCCGCCTCAATGCCCCGGTCGATCTCCGTCAGGGCGCGTGCCAAGAGCGGGCCCTGCGTCATATACGTCGTTCGAGAGCCACAGGGGAGAAGGGGGTCAGTCAACCAAGGTACCGGAGCGCGGGGGGGGGGGGGGGGGGGGGGTACTCGATAGGAGAGATGTACTCGATCTCATGCATGGCCGTAGTCGCATGACCATAGACCCTCGCATCCCTACAATGCCGGGACGGAGCATGTCGGATTTTCACCGACCAGGCAGACATTGCTTACACCAAGCGCGAAGCGCCGTGAGGGGCGGGGCGAGTCGCATGAAGGGTGAGCTGCATCCTACTAAGAACCGCTTTAGAGGGGGATTTTCTTGCATATGGATGACAGCTTAGGAAAGTCCAGCTAGATATGCAGGGGAGAGGGGAGTCATGCTAGATGCAGGGGAGAGGAGGGCGTCGGCGGCGGGGGGGGGGGGGGGGTGAAGAGATGGTCGAGGTAGGGTAAGGGTAAGGGACGCAGGTGTATCTGGCAGCTGGGAAGCAGGGCTTCGCTTCTTCTGGTTTAGATCTTCTTTATTGATGGCGAGAGCTAAGGAGGTGCTCTGGTAGAGAAGTGAGAGGTAGGGGGGAGGGACTCGACACCCCGATATACTCGTCCCACCCCACGCCACAAGCTCGCCTATATTCCTCTTATCTGATGTACTCCTATAGAACTTTCCTAGGACTACCGATCGTTCTTGTTTCAATATCAGAACTTATTCGATGGTCCTATCTCCGTTAAGGAACATTACTCTTGTCTAACGTGCTATCCGCCACAGAGAACACTCCTAAGAGAGCGTTACTCTCGACTAACGCAATAACCGCCGGGATAATCCATTCTTTGGATTATTCCCATAGTGACCACAAAACTGCAGACTATATAATCTAGATCTACAGCCCATGAGTACTTCACTCATACCACAGTGGGGGGCTCAGCCAGACACGCGGGGGAGAGGGGGGGCGTTCTAGGTACGGGGGAGAGGGGAGAGGGGAGAGGGGAGGACAGAGAGGGTTTGCCTCGGATATCAAGGGGGGGTGCTGGCTTGTTGCTCTTGCTGAAACGTCCCAGCGAAGTTGCCGGCGTCTTCAGCAATGCCAGGTGCCAGCGCGCTTGGCTTGCCCACTGAAGCGATATCACCGCGATACACGCATGGGACGGCTCCGAGAGGCGGTGTGACGTCAAGGTTGCCATGCTAGACGGCGGGGGGGGGGGGGGGGAGTCATGCTAGACACGGGGGAGAGGGGAGGCATGCTATTACGGGGGGTCCATAGTTAATAGGACCTATGGTATACATAAAAACCTATATATTTACCTATTTTTACTACCAAAATTTGGTACCCTTAACTATGGACCCCCGTAATAGACGCGTGGGGGAGGGGGGGGGGACGTGAGGCAAAACTGAGGGTCCTTTGACGAAGAAAAAAAAGCCTCCCCGCCTCTTTATTCATGCATCGCTCCCGCCGCTCTGGAATGAATCATGCCAGGGTATAGCAGGGTGTAGGGGGCGCAAATAAGTGATCTCAGATTGCTCACATGAGGAGGATCCATAAACCGAGACTGATTACAAATTGTTCGCGTATGTAGCCCGACACAAAATAAAATCCCCATAATCGCCTGATACAGGCATGCCATAAAACAAAACAAAAACAGAAAACAAAACAGGATATATCAAGCGATATTGGGCAGAAAACAAACAAGGACGTCGAATTTTTTGGGGTAGAAAACAAAACGAGATATCGAAGATTATCTGAGCAGAAGAGAGAACGGGATATCGAAGAAATTGGGCAGAAGACAAACGGGGCAATTAAGAGGTTGGGACAGAAAGCAAACGGGCTATCAAAGGTATCGGGGAAGGCCGAAGACAGAGGGGACATCAAAGATACCGGGCGTAAAAAAAACAAACGGGATTTTACCAAGAAGATACCGGGCAGAAACCGAACGAGATAATACACAAATATATAATATGGGTGGGTACTTCGTCAGTTCAAAAGCCCCGTCAGTCCGAACTATTCACACCTCTGGCAGACCATCGACAGATCATATAGATCATGAGCTATCTGATCTGTCTACAGATAGATGATCTAGTTCCTCACCTGCCGATGTGAGAGGTTTGTGCAGGATCTGCCTTATTGGACAGGTACAGCCCAGGAAAACATGTACTACTGTAGACGATGCAGAGTATACGGTTGCCACCCGGCAACATCAGCAGCTACTGCAAATCATCTACTACAGATAGGTCATCTGCATCATCTACAGATAGATCATATAGATCATCTACAGATAGACCATATAGACCATCTACAGATAGATCATATAGATCATCTACAGATAGATCATATAGATCATCTACAGATAGACCATCTAGATCATCTACAGATAGATCATCTAGATCATCTACACATAGATCATCTAGATCATCTACATATAGATCATCTAGATCATCTACAGATAGATCATCTAGATCATCTACAGATAGATCATCTAGATCATCTACAGGCAGGTCATCTCGATCATCTGTAGGCAGATAAAATCTAGATCATCTATAGATAGATCATCTAAATCATCTACAGATGGATCATCTAGACTAACTACAGATAGATCATCTAGATCATCTGGATCCTGTCGTTTCGAGAGGTTGTGTCGGACCTGTACCAGTACAAATCCAACGCAGCAAACATGTCCCAGATCATGCAGCCTATACAGTTCCCACCCGGCAACAAGAGCTTACTGGAGATGATACCAGACCAGGAGTATCCATCCATCTATCTATCTATCTAACGATCTATCTGCCCAGAATGTATGAATGATCTACGTCATGAACTATCTGTGGGAATAGGTTATCCATCCAAGATCTGCAACTGTTTGTTCGGGACCGAAAACCACATAGCACGGCTCAAACATGATACCAGACACCACTCTCGCCTCTGCCGGGACTATAGACACCGTTTGGTACCTGACGCCGACATCAAAAGGTTCTTACATTCGCGGCCAGGGCGGTGGTGGTATCATATCTGGCTGCTCATGCGGATCGGTGAACGCCGACCAGGTCTTGAACAAACCCCAACCCTTAGCCTATTAACGCTTGGTCGGTTACGTTCGGCGAGGCAGGGCTGGATCATGTCCCCCCCCCCCCCCTCCCCTCCCCCAAAGCGCACCCAATAAGAAAAAAAAGGGGCAGCCAAAGTATCGTTCACCTCAAAAAAAATCTCTTTCGTCCCACGGTCTGTTCTCCGCCCTCCCCAACCCCCCCGCGCCTACATTTAAAAAAAACATAAAAAAATGTCATCACGCATGAATAGTAGTGTTGATATCGCAGTTTCGATATGATCCGTTGTCGAAATATCCAAGTTTCGATATATCGGAATATCGAAACTTATCGAAAAATCTCGATTTTTCGATTTTTCGGAATATCGAACGTATTTTTCCCTCCATCCCCTGGCATCCCCTTGATTTTTAAGCGGATACTGAACGAAAGCTCCCATTTATCAAACATCGAAATCGTACCGAATACGATAGTCGGTTTTAGCTTATCGGTATCGTGCTCGTACCCAACAGGTTTTTCGTTCGCATATCAGTATCGTATCGAACTCGTTTCCGACATCGATATAGCTCTCCTGTCTGTGGGGAAATTTCCCGGAGATTTCTGCGGATTTTTTCTTCATTAAATATCCTCCCCACCTGCGGACAGATCCCCCCTGGCAGCGCGAGCGGCAGGTTCAAGGTGGGGGGTATCTCTCCGCCCGAGTCCTCGATGTTGTCGAAACTTCCGTCGCCTTCCAAGTCCCTCGCAACGAACTCGGCGCCCACCTGTCGGAAATAGCAGGCATTATCAACAAGGGCGGCGTGAATCGAAAAAAACGCAGGAAGGAGCCGGCGGGGAAGGGGGGCGGGGGGGGGGGGGGGGGGGGGGGGGGGGGGGGGGGGGGGGGGGGGGGGGGGGGGGGGGGGGGGGGGGGGGGGGGGGGGGGGGGGGGGGGGGGGGGGGGGGGGGGGGGGGGGGGGGGGGGGGGGGGGGGGGGGGGCGAAGCTGTGTTTTTTCTGCTCGGACAGCCTTTTAGTTGCTTGTCTATGGAGGATCATGAAAATGTGGTTGTGGTTTCGTTGAGAAGGGGTGGTTTTCTCTACGCTGCCGTAGACTCGCGAGACCGTGCGCTTGCACACCAAAACACACGCACGCACATACGTGCACAAAAACAAATAAACAAACATATAAACATCGGACCAACGAACGAACAAACGAACAGACAAAACAAAACAAAAGCACAAACAAAACAAACAGAACAAACAGAATAAAACGGACAAAACTTGAAAAAAAAAAAATCCACGAAAAAAAAAAAATACCAGCACCTCGTGCCCTTTCTGAACGGAAACACAGCAACCACGTGCACACCAACATCAAGACCAAGCGGCCCCTGACATCTCCGGCCAGAGTGCAAAGCGTCTGCCGCAATGCACCAAACACACACAAACACACATATTTTTCGTCTCAAGCATATTCGATTTGTTTCGGCTACTACAGCAGTATGTACTACTGTACAGTGCTTTCTTTCCTCCTGAGGCACCTTTTTTTATTCCACGCCCGTCCTGCGACTACGGATTGCATTGTGTTGTGGCGATGAGTTAATGTAAGAACAACAATCACCACCAACAACCAACAACAACCAACAGCCAATCAACACCAACAACAACCACCAAACAATCAACAACAACAACAACAACAACCAACAACCAACATCACTCGCCCCTTACCCCATGGTGATCTGACAAGTTCACTCGTCTCAATGCTGACACCGCCGCCGCCGCCGCCGCCGCCGCCGCCGCAACCCCCTGCCCCCTCCCGGCCCCCCCCCCCCATTCCCCCTCCCCAACACCATCAATAAAATGTCCCGCCCGCGACCGACCGCCAGGGGACAACGCAACGCCTTCAAATGGGTTTCCACTCAGTCCATTCAAAGGCGACGACGATCTGGCACCACCGTTGCCGATTGCTCTGGACGGCGACGCCGTGAGCGAAGTGGACGGGGATGACACTGCCGACCCCGAGGCAAAAGGTGAAGGCGCGACTCTCCCTGGCGGCAGCAAACCTTCGGCGTCTTGCTCCGGGACATACTGCAAAAAAAATGCGACACGAGAGGTTTACGGGCAGAGGTGGGGGGGGGGGGGGGGGGCGGCGGGTGGCGGCGGGGGGGGAGGGGGGGGGGGGGTGGTGTACTTACTCAATATCATGCACGGCCGTAGTCGTATGACCATAGACCCTCGCATCCCTACAATGCCGGGGCGGAGCATGTCGGCTTTTCACCATACTGAGGTTGGGGGGGAAGAGACGTTCTGGAGAGATGCCTGGGAGAGACAGACGTTTCGGAATTAAAGTTCCCGAAAGACGTCGCGGGCAAGACTTTTCGCAAAGACCTGTCGGCAAAAGACGTTTCGGGAAGCTGTTTCGGAAACAAGTTTCGGAAACAAGCTCTGTAACCGAGTTCTGGAAAGACACTACGGAGAGACGCTCCACGAAAAAAGTTTCGGAAAGACGTTTCGGAAAAGACATTCCGGTCTCAGGAAGACGTCTCGACAGACAGACGTTTCGGAATGAAGTTTCCAAGAGACGTTTCGGAAAAGACGATTCGGAAAGACAGTTTGGAAGACGTTTTTCACAAAGACGTTTCGGAAAGACGGGTCGGCAAGACTCTTCAGGAAAAGTTTCGTGAGACGGCTGACGAAATATATAAAAAAATATATATAAAGGATACAAGGGGTGGGTAGATGCTAGAGCGTGCTATCGCCATATATGCGACCAGGCAAAAGAGCTGGTGCGGCTGCTGCTGCTGCTGCTGCTGCTGCTGCTGCTGCCGCCGATGAGTCTGACGACGTCGCCGGAAAAAAAAATCGGCGCGCGCTATCTACTGTAATATTCCGCAGTCGCCGTAAAAAATAGGCTTTTTCAAAACAGTGCTCTCTCATTCCCACACCTGACCCCCCCCCCCCTCCCCCCCTGCGCCCTCCATGTAGAAGGAGGAAGGGGGTGTGTTAGAGATGAGGAAAATAGACGAATGTGACATGGAGGACTTTGATACACTAGATAGCAACGAGAAAACGATCGCTATCCTAGGAGATAGATGGTGGCCACAAGAGGCCAAACTGGAAGGGGATAAGAATAGCAAAAAGTTTCTATTACGGGGGGCCATAGTTAATAGGACCTACGGTACACACAAACACCCATATATTTACATATTTTTACTAATAATATTTGGTCCTATTTACCATGGTCCCCCGTAATATATAATACATGGAAACAACGTAATGAGCGCCCAATTGTTGAAGGTGTCTCTATTAGGAGTAGGAAGGGTGCTCCGTCTCGAAAGGGATGCGTTGCCAATGGTCAAATGACTAAGGCAAGCAACAAATGAGTACGCCCCCCCGTCCGCCTCACAAGCGGTTCTTAGTAGGATGCAGCTCACCCTTCATGCGACTCGCCGGACACCTCACGGCGCTTCGCGCTTGGTACAAGCAATGTCTGCCTGGTCGGTGAAAACCCGACATGCTCCGTCCCGGCATTGTAGGGATGCGAGGGTCTATGGTCATACGACTACGGCCATGCATGAGATCGAGTACATCTCTCCTATCGAGTACACCCCCCCCCCCCCCTCCTCCCTCCCGCCCACCCCCACCCCCAACCCCCTCAGCACCTGACGACGGGCTTACCGCCGTGTGCACCCAGCAGTCGCGTAGCTCCCACGTCGGCTCTATCGCCTGCGGCGCGCACAGCGGGGGGGGCAAGGCCTTGAAAAGCACGTAGTCCAGCCTCGCCGGTGGATCCCTTCCAATCCGATCCAGTCAAGATGAAGGCAGCAGACAAGCAAAAAACAAAACAAAAACAAGCATGCACATTGATTAGAGAGAGGGGGGGGGGGCGAAGGAAGACTTCGATCGTTTCTTGCAGGCGTATTTCATAGTCGGGGGGGTACCCGCTTCAAGCTCCACCGGAAACAGCCCGGTCCGTTGTCTGTCACCGCTCTGACCTCCCGAACCCTATCTTCCTGCCCCCGTTCACGAGCGGTTTGAGGTTTATCCCGGGACAAAAGCGAAACTCCCTCTCAACCCTTTTTTAGGACTGCAGACCCGTTTTGGGGACAGACCACTCTAATTCCAAGTAATTTTTCCCCAAAATGGGACCGCGGTACTAAAAGGGTTTACTATTACGAGCAACGCGGGCAGGATCACGACGCGTATTTGCCGTACAACTCCATTTTTGTGCCATCTCCAAATCACGGAGTCCAGTGGCCGGTACGGCTATCGTTACTTTTTGCTGCCGTCAATTTTCTCCCAAGAGGGTTAAGTCGTACGCCCCCCCCCCGCTATAAGAACGCCTTCTTATCGTCAGCTGAAGTCCCAAGAGGATCAAGTCGTACCCCCCCCCCCCCGCGCTATAGGAACGCCTCAGCAGTGTAGGCCCGTGAATAAGGAATATAGTCTACTAAGGAAAAGAACACAAGGCTCGAACTTTTCGAGGGACGCTCAAGAAAGTTGGAGGGAGAGAGCGCAAAAAGCTCGCAAGGCAGCGAAACCCCGGCGACACCACGTCAACCAAGGCTTCGTGCCAAGCCCTGAAATTTGCCGCTCTTATGTCAGCTTTCTCTTGTTTCGGACGCCCTTAAATCGGGTACTACCTCATATTCTGTGCCGGTGCCGTTTTAGTATTGGGAGGGCCAAGACTGCCGTAAGTTCTCCAGCACGACCAGGAGTACACGGGAAAAATAACTTCCCCCCGACACCCCACTGCGATGCCCATTTGCGAGACCCAGAAGGGGGGGGGGGGTGTACTCATTTGTTGCTTGCCTTAGTCACTTGGCCATTGACCACGCATCCCTTTCGAGACGGAGCACCGTTCCTACTCCTAATAGAGACACCTCCAACAATTGGGCGCTCATCAGGTTGTTTCCATATAATACACAGAAAAAAATTGCTAAAGGTGGGGAGGGGTATTCTAAAACCAAGTGAAATACGAATAAGAAGAAAAAAAAAACGCCCGTTTCGTCATTTCGTCCAGAAATAGCCCCACCACACCGATTTGTTTTTCGCTTTTACCTTTTGGGAAATAGTCTATTTACTGCTGTAGGTCGTTTTCTCTTCGTGCTGAGTACCTCCGATACAATATCGGTATTATTATTTAGTGGCAGGGTTAAGACGTTTGCTAGAAAAAAAAAAGGAAAAAAAACGACAAAAATAATTATTGATGACAACCACCGAAGTCGTACGTACGTACGTCGACGTTTTTGGCAGTAAAACTCAACTCTGGCCGTATAATGTAAAAGCACCATTTGGACTCTGATGTCGATACTGCATCATGCGAAACGTTTACTATATTCTCGGCCAAAGTGGTGCCGGTATTGACCCCGTTAGAAACACACTCACTTTTCCGGAAAAATACTTCAAATTAGTATACGGTGTTTTTTGCAGCGCTGAATGGGATACTAATGGAGAGAGGTGGTGGGTTACTATTGGAGAGAGGTGATGGGTTACTATTGGAGAGGGGGCAGGAGCGTTCTCGAGAAAAAAGCGCGAAGCGGGGACCGTAGTGGGGAGGACTACGAGGGAGAAAAGCCTGCTGCTTATGCCACCCCGGATCTGAGTAACTCCTAGTACTACTAATTTTAGTATTTACGGGGGACTATAGTAAATAGGACCAAATATAGCTAGTAAAAATAGGTGAATGTATAGTTTTTTGTGTGTACCGTAGGTCCTATTTACTGATGGTCCCCCGACATAGGAGGGAGAGAGAAAGGAAGGGCCACGATAACAAAATGCGATTGGAAACAACACAAGAGCGTGAGAGGGGAGGGTCAACTCACCGTCTGTTCGAAAAAAACGTTGTCCAAGGCCTCGCACGTGTGCCCTGCCTGCCGAGGCTTCGCCTGAGCGAACGCATCTCCCAGCCCGGCAACGCTCCGCTGCAGTCCGTAGGGCATCGATCCGGGTCCGGAGTTGAGGTCCGACTGCGAGGTGGGGGGGGGGGGGGGGGGGGGGTCCGCGTGGTTTCGATTGGAGCTAAGGTCGGTTTGTGTTGTAAGTTCATCATACGGGGCGTACCAGCCAATCAGAATGTCGCCGTCAACCAGGTCGGCCAATCGGAAGAACGCGTTGCAGAAATATCGAAATATGAAAAAGTTAGAGTATCTCCCTCTCTCTCTCTTTCCCCCCTCGGGCCTATACTCTGGGGGTACCCGGGTGCCGATACTCTGGGGTACCCGGGTACATCTACTCTGTGGGTACCGAATTACGTATACTCTGAGGGTATCCCGCTAGATATACTCTAGTTCGTACACTCTAGGGGTACCCGGATACATCTACTCTGGGGTACCCGGGTACATCTACTCTCGGGGTACCCGGGTACACACCCGAGTGTGACAAAAACAACTATTAATATTAATAGATCTAATACCGGGGTATGCACCTCAGGCTATTTACCTAACGACTGTTACTGGGGGTCATAGTAATACATACAATAATACATAGTAATGCATTTAGTAATACCTGGTACAGAGTAATACATAGTAATGCATGGTAGTACATAGCAATACATAGTAATACATATCAACAGTAATAGATAATAATACATACCTGGTATCAATATTACGGGGGTCCATAGTTAATGGGACCAAATTTTGTTAGTAAAAATAGGTAAATATATATATTTTTGTGCGTACCGTAGGTCCTATTAACTATGGACCCCCGTAATAGTAGTACATAGTATTACATGCAGCAGTAGAAATACATCGTACTATAGTGATACATATATATATATATATATATATATATATATTACTATTGTTAACAATAGTGCATAGTGATACATAATATTACATAGTAATACACAGCAAACAGGACCCACGATGGACCCTAAAAACCAGGCATCCCCGTACGATACGTTTTAAAAACGATTTTGGTCTTGACCACTATTAATACCAGGCACTACTGTGTACCTGGCCATGTTCTCCCGAAACAATGAAAATCGCATATACATGTTGTACAAATAATATTATGCCTCCCTTTTCCTCTACCGCCGTGATTCCACTACGCCTATGCTTCGTATACGTGAGGTGACGGGGTTCGCACCAGGAGTAGAACCAGAGGGCTCCTGCTGGTGAGCCGGATTATGTGGGCCAACTCGAAAGCTTGGGCCACTCGGTGGGCCTTGTACCTGTCCAACAAGGGTACGCACGTGAGCGAACAGCGCCGCCGAAGAAGAGCGATGAAAAAAAAATGAGCAACACGGCAAAAAAAAAATTAGAGAAACATGAAAAAAAACACACACGCACACACAATCTACTGGTGGGCACAAAACACAAAAGTACAAAACATGTCAGGTATGGAATATTTTAAAAGCGAAAAATGGCTCTGGTGTAGTCTGGTGAGCGAAACATGGAACGCAAAAAACGGCGGAAAAAAAAAAAACACGCCCAATCAAATAACTTGATACGAATTCACCGCATAGCGATTCGCCCCCATGTGGTGTTTAGGTGGCACAAGCGCGCCCGCCGCAAGCAACTACAACTACAGCGCTGGTACTAGGGTTCCCTGCACCCCCAAGCCTCTTACAAGCCTCGAGGAACAATGGTGTGCACCTTGCGAGCCACCGCCGCACTGGGCTACCACGTTGGGGCGAGCACCCACGAGCATTCAAGCATACAGAAGCATTCCAGCACACACATACACGAGTTTTCAAGCATACAGAAGCCTCGCAGCACACCACAAGCGGGCACGTCGCTAGCCGTCCGGCAACAGCCCACTCCCCTCCCCTTCCCCCCCTCCCCCCCCTCCCCCCCCCCCCCCCCCCCCCCCCAAACACCTCACCCACCCTCCCACCTGTCTGCAGATCCCGACCCTCGCGCCCGGTCGTAATCCGCATGCAAATGCGAAACGTACAGGTCGACCGCACCAGCAGGCGTATGCAGGCGAACCAACCCAACCCCCTTCCCTCCCAAGTAGTCACTGTGCTTCAGCTGGTACGGCTGACCGTTAGCCGAAAACCGCTATCAATGAGAGGCGGGGGGGGGGGGGGGAGAGACGAAGTCAAGAACAGGGGGGCGGGGGGGGGGGAGGGGGCGAGGTTGATATCGCTGCCATATATAGCGTCCGCGTCATTCGGACGGTCGCTGTAGTATGGCAGTTCCTTCGTGTGAGTGTCGAGAAGCTTCTTTTTCAAGGGAGGGGAGGGAGGTAGCGCAGTTGGGGGCGGGGGGGGGGGGGGTAGCGCCGTGGGGGTGAGGGGCGGGGGGAGTTATTGGGAAGGAAGGGGGGGGAGGTGCAGGTGGGGAATGTGGGTGGGGGGCGTGCTCACTTGTTGCTTGCCCTAGTCATTTGACCATTGACCACGCATCCCTTTCAAGACGGAGCACCGTTGCTACTCCTAATGGGAGGGGAGGGGGTTCTCATCATCATGCATGGCCATAGTCGGGCTCAATCGCCAAAACAAAACCGCTCAGCGCCAAATGTTCAGCAGGACCAGCGGAACCGTTGACGAAAGCGCGTGGATCTCCTTCGTAGCACGGCGGCGGGCGGGCGGGCGGGCGGAAGCGAATCGCCACGGCCCCAAGCCTTCCCTACCTGCCCTCTCCTGCCTGCTAGAAGCGGTGGCGTTAGCGAGAGCTCCCACTCTCACCGCACCAAAAATACCACCACTCCGAAAATATACGCACGGAACGTTTAGGCATGAATGAGAGTACCGTGCAGTCCTTGCAAATCCTCCTATTAATAGATCGGTGCATGACAAATCCGTCTACATGGAGAACATAAAACTCACCCAAAAAAAGCTCTCCGAGATGGGGAAGCGAGAGAGCACCATCAGGCCCGTGCCCCCGGACCCCGCCCCCATGAGGGGCGCTCCGCAGCCCTTCTCGAAGTGGCGGCTGTACCTTAGGCCGGCCGACAGCGCCGCTCGCCGCAGCGCGTCTCGTTCGCGTGCGTGCCACACTTCTTGTAGCGCGATGACGTCCCAGCCGCTGCGCGAGGCATGTGGGCGTTCGTCATCGAGCAGGGTTAAGGCTCTGTCCTTTGACCACGGAATCCATATTTTGGGCATGAATTTATGTGAGAAAAACAACAGGGGTTAGCGTTAGCGGGGGGGGGGGGGGGGGGGTACTCATTTGTTGCTTCCCCTGTTAGCAGTCATTTGACCGTTGACCACGCATCTCTTTCGAGACGGAGCATCGTTCCTACTCCTAATAGACGCCTTCAACAGTTGGGCGCTCTTTACGTTGTTTCCTTATATGGTAGTACATAGAAACTTTTTTTTACTAATTTTACCCCCTTCCTGTTTCGCCGCCTGTGGCCACCATCTATCTCCTAGGATAGCGATCGTTTTCTCGCTGCTATTCAGTGTACCAAACTCCTCCATGTCACATTCGTCTATTTTCCTCAATCTCGTCTTCCAAACACATCCCGTTCCTCCTTGTACATTGTGCATTCTCCTACACCATGTGACTTCTACTCTCTATTGCTTTGCCACACGGGCACACCTGTGCATCTACTTCCTCCTCCCGGCTACTGGTACTGTATACCACTTTCTTCTTTCTGGTAGGTCCAGGGGAGGGGGTTACTCGATACCATGCATGGACGTAGCCGTATGACCGTAGACCTTTATATCCCTACAATGCCGGGACGTAGCAGGGGGGTGTGGGTACGCACCATGACAATAACAAAAAAAACAGCATTAACAACGTAGAGGATCCACTGCGAGGCGTTTTTATATCGTGCGGGATGAGGGGTGAGAGGGGGGGGGGGGGGTGTCATGCATGCGTGGCCGTAGTCGTATGACCATAGACCCTCGCATCCCAATAATGCCGAGACGGATCACGTCGGGTTTTCGCCGACCAGGCAGACATTGCTTGCACCTAGAGCGAAGCGCCGTGAGGTGCTTGGCGAGTCGCATGAAAGGTGAGCTATATCCTACTAAGAACCGCTTGCGAGGCGGAGGCGGGGGAGAGGGGGGGGGTAAATCGCAGGGAACGCCATTGGTGGTTTTTACAGTGATAAACACATTTTCGCGCGGGGGGGGGGGGGGGGGGGGGGGGTAATGTTTTGTCCTATGACAACAAAAACAAGTATTCATAGACCATCCGTCCAATTGCGTCACAGAAAAAACATTTCAGCATCTCTCGCATTCGGGGATAAGGGGAGGGGGTTGGGCATTTCCACACCTCAGGGACTCCCCCACGTGGACCGCACGGTACAGTACAGGACGGC